>OX376363.1:4466906-6866906 GCA_947369235.1 Udea olivalis
AGAATATCGCCGCCGCATACTTCAAGATGGCGACAAAAGTCCCCACGTAGAATACGCGCAGATCGCGATAACGAATGCCTCAGATACACGCGACATCTTCCCGAAACATTTGGCTGCGCGCTCGCCAATACTCTTCGCATGCAGGGCGAAAGAAAGACTTGCATCGACTGTCACTCCCAAGACCACAGCCGACTCAACATTCCTTACCGAAGCCCTACAGCTACCTCTACAGTTTTCCCCTGGTAGTAATTGAAAATGACTTCGCAGGAGAGAACTGCAGTCTGTTCCGTACCCTCCACTCCCCGAGAAGCTCCAAGGTAGTTGAGGCCGAAGCTCAATGTTCGCCCGTGACTGAGCTTCGATAATGATCGTCACATCGTCAGCGTAAGCAGTCATGGTTAACCCCCCTTCGGGTACCGGCAGTCTTAGCAAGTCGTCTAGCAGTAGGTTTCAAAGACTGACCAAGCACCGAGCCTTAAGGGCATCCCATAGTGGAGGTCTACCATTCCACATGGTTGCTAAGAACAGGCCTACCCGCAAGGCGAAGTATACGACCAACATCTTGAAGACATTGGCCGGACAACCCGCATGTTTCGCCTTGACCATGATCATCGGCCACCATGAGTCATTAAAGGCCCCCAAGATGTCCAGACCGATAATCTGCACATCTTTATGGGGGATCGCCGCAGAGCGCTCACCGTCGACTTACCTGGAGAGAATTCGTGCTGGTGCTCCGAGATACCACTGGTGATCTGTGGTGCGCATGCTGGGATAACCTTCTCTAGCAGCATGCCCAAGACTGGAAGGGGCGTAATCGGGCGATACGCCTTGGGATCCGTGAGCGGCTTATCGTTGCCTTTGGGCAAAACAATGAGCCTCCCATTTTTTCACACCCCTGGAAACACTCCCTCCGCCACGCACCGGGAATACACCCAAGTGAATTCAGCGGCCGCCGCTCTGAAAACATGCCTAACAATTCGCCCGGTAATCCTGTCTTACCCAGGTGCGGGTGTTAGGCAGGTGCCTTACGAGTCTGGCCTTTCGCTAGAAATTGGGGACAAAACCCTGCCGGAAGGCATGAAGCGAGCCATTAAGTTCACGCGCGCATGGTACGCTGTGTCCTTAGACTTATCGTCGTCCGGACAGAGCGCACACGTGGGCGCGCGCATGGCACCCCCCACATCCTCCCCGTGGGCGCGCGCATGGCACCCGCCTTTCGCTAGAAATTGGGGACAAAACCCTGCCGGAAGGCATGAAGCGAGCCATTAAGTTCACGCGCGCATGGTACGCTGTGTCCTTAGACTTATCGTTGTCCGGACAGAGCGCACACGTGGGCGCGCGCATGGCACCCCCCACATCCTCCCCGCATGTCCTTCCAGAAGGCTCTCCAATGGCACTAGCGGAGGGCCTAAGCCGCCCACTAGCTGCACGATACGCCTGGCCTCATGGATCATGGTTGCCAGAGTCCGCAACCTTCCGAAAGAACGAGCTCCGTCTCCTCCATCGCTCGGCGATATCTTTTCCGACAAACATGTAAAGATAGCTTGGCCTCCTCCTCGTTACCGAAGCTTCTGCCGTGCTGCTTGCGCAGAGCGTCAAGTTTGGCAGTCCACCACTCGTGGCCCTGTTCCTTCGGCCTCCTACTCTCCCCCAAGCATTCACGACACGTCCTCATCTTGTCTGTGAACCTATCCGCTAGAAATCCTAAGAGGGCAATGTATTTAATGCTATTTTTATATTTTTAGGGCCCACTAAAGGATGCGCCGAACGTGCTATGCACGCCGCACGCCGCCTTCTATTCGGACGCGAGTGCGCAGGAGCTGCGCGAGATGGCCGCCTCCGAGATCCGGCGCGCTATCGTCGGGCGCATCCCCGATTGCCTGAGGAACTGCGTCAATAAGGTACGGTCAGCCTTCTATCACTCCATATACTTGCGCACGATAATAATTTGTCATATTTAACAAAAATTTTCTAATTCCCAGGACTACTTCCTCCCCGGCGCTGCGGGCGCGCTGCCCCCGCCCGCGCCGCTGGCGCAGCCCGCGCCCGCCAGCACCTACAGCGAGGGCATGAACGGCGGCTACTACGCCACCAGCGCGCCCGCGCAGGCCGCGCACTCCACCACCGCCGTGCACGAGCCGCCCGCGCCGCCCGTGCAGCCCAGCCCGCAGCCGCCCATCTCTCTGGTCTGTACTGTGTCTGCCCCCGCCCGCACGCCACCAGCCCCCGTGCAGCCCAGCCCGCAGCCGCCCATCTCTCTGGTCTGTACTGTGTCTGCCCCCGCCCGCACGCCACCAGCCCCCGTGCAGCCCAGCCCGCAGCCGCCCATCTCTCTGGTCTGTACTGTGTCTGCCCCCGCCCGCACGCCACCAGCCCCCGTGCAGCCCAGCCCGCAGCCGCCCATCTCTCTGGTCTGTACTGTGTCTGCCCCCGCCCGCACGCCACCAGCCCCCGTGCAGCCCAGCCCGCAGCCGCCCATCTCTCTGGTCTGTACTGTGTCTGCCCCCGCCCGCACGCCACCAGCCCCCGTGCAGCCCAGCCCGCAGCCGCCCATCTCTCTGGTCTGTACTGTGTCTGCCCCCGCCCGCACGCCACCAGCCCCCGTGCAGCCCAGCCCGCAGCCGCCCATCTCTCTGGTCTGTACTGTGTCTGCCCCCGCCCGCACGCCACCAGCCCCCGTGCAGCCCAGCCCGCAGCCGCCCATCTCTCTGGTCTGTACTGTGTCTGCCCCCGCCCGCACGCCACCAGCCCCCGTGCAGCCCAGCCCGCAGCCGCCCATCTCTCTGGTCTGTACTGTGTCTGCCCCCGCCCGCACGCCACCAGCCCCCGTGCAGCCCAGCCCGCAGCCGCCCATCTCTCTGGTCTGTACTGTGTCTGCCCCCGCCCGCACGCCACCAGCCCCCGTGCAGCCCAGCCCGCAGCCGCCCATCTCTCTGGTCTGTACTGTGTCTGCCCCCGCCCGCACGCCACCAGCCCCCGTGCAGCCCAGCCCGCAGCCGCCCATCTCTCTGGTCTGTACTGTGTCTGCCCCCGCCCGCACGCCACCAGCCCCCGTGCAGCCCAGCCCGCAGCCGCCCATCTCTCTGGTCTGTACTGTGTCTGCCCCCGCCCGCACGCCACCAGCCCCCGTGCAGCCCAGCCCGCAGCCGCCCATCTCTCTGGTCTGTACTGTGTCTGCCCCCGCCCGCACGCCACCAGCCCCCGTGCAGCCCAGCCCGCAGCCGCCCATCTCTCTGGTCTGTACTGTGTCTGCCCCCGCCCGCACGCCACCAGCCCCCGTGCAGCCCAGCCCGCAGCCGCCCATCTCTCTGGTCTGTACTGTGTCTGCCCCCGCCCGCACGCCACCAGCCCCCGTGCAGCCCAGCCCGCAGCCGCCCATCTCTCTGGTCTGTACTGTGTCTGCCCCCGCCCGCACGCCACCAGCCCCCGTCAGCCCAGCCCGCAGCCGCCCATCTCTCTGGTCTGTACTGTGTCTGCCCCCGCCCGCACGCCACCAGCCCCCGTGCAGCCCAGCCCGCAGCCGCCCATCTCTCTGGTCTGTACTGTGTCTGCCCCCGCCCGCACGCCACCAGCCCCCGTGCAGCCCAGCCCGCAGCCGCCCATCTCTCTGGTCTGTACTGTGTCTGCCCCCGCCCGCACGCCACCAGCCCCCGTGCAGCCCAGCCCGCAGCCGCCCATCTCTCTGGTCTGTACTGTGTCTGCCCCCGCCCGCACGCCACCAGCCCCCGTGCAGCCCAGCCCGCAGCCGCCCATCTCTCTGGTCTGTACTGTGTCTGCCCCCGCCCGCACGCCACCAGCCCCCGTGCAGCCCAGCCCGCAGCCGCCCATCTCTCTGGTCTGTACTGTGTCTGCCCCCGCCCGCACGCCACCAGCCCCCGTGCAGCCCAGCCCGCAGCCGCCCATCTCTCTGGTCTGTACTGTGTCTGCCCCCGCCCGCACGCCACCAGCCCCCGTGCAGCCCAGCCCGCAGCCGCCCATCTCTCTGGTCTGTACTGTGTCTGCCCCCGCCCGCACGCCACCAGCCCCCGTGCAGCCCAGCCCGCAGCCGCCCATCTCTCTGGTCTGTACTGTGTCTGCCCCCGCCCGCACGCCACCAGCCCCCGTGCAGCCCAGCCCGCAGCCGCCCATCTCTCTGGTCTGTACTGTGTCTGCCCCCGCCCGCACGCCACCAGCCCCCGTGCAGCCCAGCCCACAGCCGCCCATCTCTCTGGTCTGTACTGTGTCTGCCCCCGCCCGCACGCCACCAGCCCCCGTGCAGCCCAGCCCGCAGCCGCCCATCTCTCTGGTCTGTACTGTGTCTGCCCCCGCCCGCACGCCACCAGCCCCCGTGCAGCCCAGCCCGCAGCCGCCCATCTCTCTGGTCTGTACTGTGTCTGCCCCCGCCCGCACGCCACCAGCCCCCGTGCAGCCCAGCCCGCAGCCGCCCATCTCTCTGGTCTGTACTGTGTCTGCCCCCGCCCGCACGCCACCAGCCCCCGTGCAACCCAGCCCGCAGCCGCCCATCTCTCTGGTCTGTACTGTGTCTGCCCCCGCCCGCACGCCACCAGCCCCCGTGCAGCCCAGCCCGCAGCCGCCCATCTCTCTGGTCTGTACTGTGTCTGCCCCCGCCCGCACGCCACCAGCCCCCGTGCAGCCCAGCCCGCAGCCGCCCATCTCTCTGGTCTGTACTGTGTCTGCCCCCGCCCGCACGCCACCAGCCCCCGTGCAGCCCAGCCCGCAGCCACCCATCTCTCTGGTCTGTACTGTCTGCCCCCGCCCGCACGCCACCAGCCCCCGTGCAGCCCAGCCCGCAGCCGCCCATCTCTCTGGTCTGTACTGTGTCTGTGTGTCTGTCCCCGCCAGCACACAGCGAGGCATGCACGGCGGCTACTACGCCACCAGCGTATCTATATACGTTAAGTTAAAGGGCAAAATCGTCGTTTCGCCACACACGCACAGTTCTGTCCGTCTGACACCCGGCGGGCAAACCTACGTGTATGGTAGGATAAAGACTTATTTTCTATGATTTCCCAACACTACGAATTGCCTATGGTTGTATACGCCATGTTTGTTAACAGAATAAGACATGTAGGAAAAAACAGACCATACCTTCAAATAGATGTTAAGGGCAGCTCTTCTTTAATTGTCGTTAAGTGTTATGCTTAGTTATTGCCAAACAGATTTACTGATAAACCCTGCCTGCTCCACAAATTAAACAATGAAAATTTACATTTTGTAAGTACCAAATAAACTAACAAAAACAATTTTGTTGCAGCCAATCAACACTGCGGACCCGGCCAACCACCAGTTGAGCAAGCAGGAGAGCTCCGACGTCCACTAGGCGACGGGAATACGCTACGTTACAGTACCGTATGACGCCGAGCGACTATACAAACTTACAAACAAACAATAGTTTTATTGATTCCATCGCAACTATGTCATAAGTACCCCTATGTCGTAAGCCAATGAGTGATAATTATGTAGCAATGTTTGCATTGAGACGCCCGCGCGGGATCTGCGCTCGCCGGCACCAGTGGACAGTTGACAATAAGTGATACAACTTTGAATATGTGGTGTGGTCAGGCAACGCCAGGAACTGAGTGAAAGTGACTCTTAACTTAGAAATTATAGTGATTTGTGGCTATACTGTACGAGTATATTTAAAAGGTTCTATTTGAATTAAGGAGGATGTGTGTAAATTTTTAATTACGCGTCTCAGTGCAAACGGCGCGTTAAATTGAGCGAATAGTTGATTCTGTGTTTGTATTTGGTAAGTTGGGACAGCTATATATAAATACTGTTATATATAAATGCGTGCACCGATCGTGGGCAGAGTCCGAGGCCCGGCGTGGGACGCGGCGCGAGACCGCGGAGACCCGCGAGACCGCGGACACCCGCTAGACCGCGGAGACCCGCGAGACCGCGGAGACCCGCTAGACCGCAGAGACCCGCGAGACCGCGGGGACCCGCGAGACCGAGAAACGCGGCGGTTACGCGACAAAACCGATCCTTAGCAGAGAAAATATGTCTGCGCTTGATTATATCAACATTTCCTAAATTACTGACTGTTATTTTTCTAAACATAAAAATATGTTATCAACTGAATGATTACTTGCGTATGTATGTATATTGTTTAGACGCTATTGGCGCGAATATTGCAAACCAGCACATGTGGCATCAAACTAGATAAAGTGTGTTTAGTTAGAAAATATTTGATTTAAACTTTGCAGTGGTGCTGATTTGAAGTCTATTTCAGGATACTCCAAGAGCCACCATTTTAGTATAACACAGTTGCAAAATTTTCGTGCCGTTTCTCCTCGCCGCGTTTGAGATTAGGGATATGCCTTCATTACACATAATACAAAGTACAGTGGCAAGACAGTGCTTGATACTTTCTGATTTAAAATCGTGGTCTCACTAAGCACGACATTTCTCAATCTTCAAGTCACTTAATGATTTAACTGGCATTGGTATGAGTAACTGTAGTATTTGTAGTAGTAATATACCACAAAATAAAGAGTTTACAGAAGGACCGCTCGCACCTTTTTCCTAAACTTGCGTGAACCGCCTAGGGTTACTACTATATTTTTAAAATGAAGTAAGTAAGTTATACCTACTTGACAGAACCGGCCAAAAACATAATTCATCATGTGAAAAATTGCACCAAGTTCGACAAAAACAAAAGCACTCGCGACAGTGCGACTTTCCGACTCATCGAAGCTCGCTGACTACGCTTGTAAACTCATGTCTCTGTGTGCGTGCGTCAAAATGGCGTGTTGTTCTAAGTGGGCTATCTGTCAGAGCGCCGCGCATGTCTAAT
Source organism: Udea olivalis (assembly GCA_947369235.1). Taxonomy (NCBI): domain Eukaryota; kingdom Metazoa; phylum Arthropoda; class Insecta; order Lepidoptera; family Crambidae; genus Udea; species Udea olivalis. Next base: position 4,473,706 of record OX376363.1, read on the forward strand.
TTGTGCTATTACTGACATAAATACGCATAAATAGTCACTCTGCCACAGTTGTCCCGACCTAGTGAAAATTAGTCTGTCTCGCCAATGTACTTGCAGCTTGCGTGTGATGAAGGCATCCAACAGGCGATGTTGGTGTGATCGAGGACTGTCGCGTCACCGCCGCGCTGCTGCACCGACGGCGGGAGTCACCCCGGTCCGAAATTTGAGCGCATACATACGAACTGTTATTTTTAAGCATCAACAAATGGACTGTAGATTCTATCATCACACTTGTAAACGAGAAAACAGGAGGTCTTCGTCGTGTTTTTTTATTTTGAAATGTACAAAATCATGCTTTCATTTGATTATTTTTTTTTCTAAATAGAGTTAAGTGACGAATTTGTACATGAAGCGAACTTAAGACCGAACGCAATAGCGGGGCGCGCCCCACATACACCTGTTTGAAAATCGTGAGAATTGGTATTTAAAATTAGTATTTACTTACAGTTTAGTTTAATGACAAAAACAATGTGTATATTTTATGAGAAAGTGAAAGTTCTTAAATAAAACTATTGTTTTCGGATTAATTACTTTTGTGTTTTATTTTATTTCTAATTGATCCCTATAGTAACATTATGTGTCAACGACATCAATGTCATACTACACCCCCCAGCTATCTGGGAACAAGCATTTGTAGACATTGCAATACATGATTTAACTATAACAAATACAAAAAACATTAAAATATAGAAATATGAGATAATTCAAAATGTAATTCAATTCATTTTGTTGGATATACAAAAGTTTCTTTTTAAAAAATGGCACATTCATAAATGGTAACAGTAAATGTTGTTTAAATTATTAAAAAAGTACGAATCCTACTTATTAAATCAGTCTTATTGGTTTTTGTTTACTATTTATAGTTTGTGTCAAAAATGGAGGACGTCTCAGACAATTTGCATTTCCTGGGGCATATTTAAATATTTTGACACGGTTTGCATTATTCCTAGAGATTTATAAATTGACTAGATGTGACTTCGCATTGTAGTTCTTCGCATTGGCAAAGCACAGTGGACAAGTGTGGATCCCCGTGATAAGAAAGTAAGAATTAAGGGCTGCGCAGACGAGGGATCATCCGCAGCGTACTTTTATCCGTCAAAATAAAATAGATCCCCTTACAAACTGTATCGAGCAACGCACACGAACGACTAAAAGTACGCCGAACCAAAAATCCGCCACAACACCGCGGACGCCCGCGAAGACAAAGTGCACGGGCGTCCGCGAAAAAACCAGAACGAACGAACTTTGAGCAGTCAACGCACATTTACTCCGCGTTAAAAATCGATTCGAAATAAAGGGATGGACCCAGTATTCTCTTTTAAAACCTCTTCTCTCATGCCTCAACTTCATGTAAATTACAGCACAACGTAATTTCAGAATATTTAAATACTCTCTGACAACAAATGATCGCACACCGTGTGCTTTAAGTCCGCGGGAGATTTTGTATTCGCGGAGCGTACTTTCTTCTCTGCGTACGTCGTCTGCGCAGTCCTTTAGGATAACCTCTAAACGGGAATGTCGTCTTGGCTAAATACCACAAATAAATACTTCTGGAACATTCTAACACGGAAGGCCAACCTTTCCCATGCACATTAAGTTCGTTGAATTCCCTATCCTTTGTTACATCACTAGTCTCCTTGTTCATTTCCTACTGGCTCACAACGCCTACCGCGAGATGTTTAGGCGTCTGCGCTTGCGCCGGCGACGGCACGCGCAGCCGCCGCGCCTCGTCGGCGTCGAGCGCGCGCTTCATCTCGTAGTACTTCTGCTTGGAGGCCTGCAGCTCGGCGTTCACGCGGTCCAGCTCGAGGCGGAGGTCGGTCACTTGCTTCTCACGCATGCTTAGCTCTGGAGAAGAAATTGAGGGCTGGTGTTATACTTTTTAAGAGCGTACCACTTCGAGACTTAAGGCCTGCGCAGACGACGGATTATCGGCGGCGTACTTTTTTATTCGTCAAAATGGTTCCCTTACAAACTGTACCTATCGAGCAACGCACACGAACGGCTAAAAGTCATAATACGCTCTCGCAGGCTTAGTGCTTTCTTAAGGGCTGGGAACATATGGACGCACATGAATACTTATCTTAATAGAATAAAGCATCTCCAAATTAGATTTATGAAAACCCTTGTAAATGAAAAAACAAAAGACAGATAGGTACCATAGGAAGGATTTTATTAATTTATTTGTTAAATGTAAATGTTGCCAGTTCATGAGAGGGTATTGTTTCTGTTAGCTTTGGAACATCATGATTGTGATAAATTTAAGGTATTAATTTTGATTTACGAACTCCCAGGAATGTAAGAAAAGGGGCTATAATCATACCTAAAACAATTAACTACTACGGTGAGCGTACCAACAGTTATCTTGTGCCTAAAGTTAATGATAATGGTTTACCACACGAAGCAACGACATTTATGAGGGAAGGATAGAGAGCATTTGTTGAATCAATTCGAAGGTCAAATAATAGAAAAGATTGAATAGATGTACCTAAGACTAAGAATGTTCTTGTTTACGCATGTTTTTGTATTATTAAAGTAAGTAATCTTTGTACTATAATGGTAAGTTTTGATTAAACAGTTTATAACAAATTGGGAGCCAGCTTCTGCACAAACATTTTTTTTAAATCACGCAGAGCCAAATCCGCTGAATCGCAGCGGGCGCTCACGGAGCGTAGCGGATTAAAGTACGCAGGCATCCGCGAAAAAAATAGAACGACACCCATTCGCCGCGAAAAAGAAATTTGAGTTTAAACAAACAAGTTACTAGTCTGTGGTCTAAAAATAGGGATAGATTAAAAGCAGAACTACTTTTTTTATTTCAAGTATAGGGACTTATAAATAGGTAGGTAGTGCCTTACCAATCAGAATTTAAGAGTTTGTCATTGTAGGTAATCTATAAAAATATGCCCAAGCTTTCCAATCGTACCGGTAGATGTCACTACATAGATAGTTAACAGTAACGTTTCGAATAATATTCTCACTAAACGTCGGACATGGACTGTTATCTTTTTACAAAGACTTCTGTTAGGCGACACATTAAGATAAAATTCCGTTGCCGTTGGAATTTCTGATACCTGATGCCTTCTACGCCCACTAGTTTTTGGCTATGCATTGTCGATCAGTCAGTCAGTAGGTACCTACTTAACTAAACAGTTTCGTTTAAAGTGAATTCTTTGAATCTAACAATAACATTGACTTTAATCATGACATTACTCTCACTATTGAAAATATAATTAATTGGTTAAATGACAATAACCTTAAAATAAATTTAGGAAAGACAAACATAATGCATTTTTCTCAAAGAAAACCTGTTCAAAATTTAAATATCGCTATTCAAGGGGCAAATATCAATAATGCAAACACTGCTAAGTTCTTAGGAGTTAACGTGGACAGCAACATGTCTTGGGAATCTCATTCCGTAAATGTTTGCAAGAAACTACACACCTTTTCGTTTGCATTATATAAGTTATCGAAAATAGTGGATCAAAATGCACGATTAATGGCGTATCACGGACATGTAGTAGCAACTCTACGTTATGGTATTATTTTTTGGGGAAATTCTTCTTACAGGGATATCATATTTAGGGCACAAAAAAAGTGTTTAAGAGCCATTTGTGGACTAAAACCCATAGAAAGCTGCCAGCCCTATTTCAAATCTTTAAGACTTTTAACCTTTCCATGCCTATACATCTATGAATGCTGCAAGTTTGTTAAATGCCATGCACATCTATTTGAAGTAGTGGAATCCGCTAGGGACTTTCGCCTTCGCCCCAGGAAACCTTTTATCCGTACTCAAATATGTAAAACAGCAATGTTACAGAAAAGTGTTGTAGTTATGGCTCCCCGTTTGTATAATAAACTACCTGTTGAAATAAGAAGTTTAAGTAATGACAAATTTAAAAAGGTGCTATTTAAATTTCTTATCGAAAAATGCTTTTATAATATTAATGATTACTTTGATGATGACTTGACATTGTGTTTTTAAATTTTAAAATTGTATATTTTAATTAATTTCATTGAATGGTTTATTTTATAAAATTTATTAGTTCACCAATTCTTATTTTGTATGTGGGTAAACTCCTCAAATTTATCATCACTAAATTGCCTTATACTCATGTACCTACGTAGGTGAAGCATAGAGCTCAAAATCTTGTAATAACATCTTTTTATATTATGTACCTATGTTTATGAATGAATAAATGATTATGATTATGATTATGATTATGATAGTGATAAACTCAGAAAAATTACACCTAGAAGGATAGTTCCATACAAAAAGGCGCGCCACGCGCCATTTGTAATGCCAAAATTAAACTATCAAAATAACAAAACGTTACACATGTAATCACAATTTTCAGTATTTAACATGTATGAATACTACTTGTGTTTCTCTGTTATGTACAACAGCAACTGTTGTTGCTGCAACAGCAAGCATTTACTGCACGAATAAACATTTTGAAGAAGCTCTTACGTAGATCCAGACGTGAAGTACCTACTGATATTTGTGGCATCATAACGGGTGACCAGACTCGCTTTCTATGCGTAATTATTCTAAGGTGATAAATAAATAACCTGCGATAAGGCACTTCATCTTGGTAGTCCTCTGTGCCAACGCTCGCTGAGTGCGGTTCAAGGTCTGCTGGATCTCGGGGCTGGGCTGCAGCGCCAACATGTCCTTGACGGCGCTGTACAGGTTCCGCGTCTCCTTTAGCTCCCTGTCTTTGAGCACCAGCATCTCGCTCTGGGCCAGCACTTTCCTAGTCAAGAAGGATAGCTGATGAGCTGAGCTGAGCTTATTTAAAAAAGCTACTGAAGTAAATATTAGAGTTTTAGAGAAGCCCCTTGACTAAATAATTACGAGGATTTAGAGGAAGTAACCGATTTTCAATTCGTAATAGGTAGGTAGGTACTTATATTATAAAGAGGGAAGATTTGATTGTTAATTTGTTTGAATTGAATAGGCTCCGAAAATATTTGACCGATTTTAAAAATTCTTTCACCAATATACAGCTACAATAGGAGCAAGTAACATAGGCCAATATTATTTAAGCTACATTTTGACGAGTGAAATAGTCCACGCGAGCGGAGCTCCTGCATCCGGACAGCTAGTTTGTAATAAATTGATACATTTTTATAAGTTTCCAAACATTATCCCATAACACAAGCTTTAATTAGCTTACTTTGGGGCTAGATGGCGCTGTGTGGAATAATGTCCAGGGATATTTATTTATTTATATTTATTATATCTTTTTGTCCAAATTACAAGAGAGGAGATTGCCTAATTTTGTATGGAATTGGAACAAGGTTGCTGCCTGGAATGCTCACATAGTGCATTTTGTTCCTCAGACTGTCACTAATCTGTAATTCATCGCGCTTAGAAATCTATCCCAAGAGTCCTAAGGAAAACAGTTTTAAATATTGTGCGTTGAATTATATTGTTTTTCCTAAGACCAAATTAAAAAAAAAAGTTCATGTTAATGCTACAGTACCATTGGACCAACTCCCATTCCTAGACAGCACTTGGTCCAAACCTTGGTAATGTCCTTTACACTTGATTTCTAAAAACTTTCGAAGGATCACAAAACTTCGTAGATTTTACAGCAGTGCACAGAATAAAATATAAAACCAGAGAAGGGACCCTGGTACTGGCATGTCTACCATACCGCCAAGCCTGAGCCTCTATTACCAGTACCCCTTAAGGAGACTCATCTCATGATTGAGTAAATGAGACTTATTTCAAACTAAATTCCTTAAAATCTGTACGTCTACCATGAGTTGCCAATTTTTCAACGGTACCTTGATGCTATTGTTACGTTATTTCATTATGTGGTTAAGGGACCGTTTATTAGTTCCATAGCGACTCAACAGAGGCGCTGTATAAAATCCCAATACAAATATTTTACGTGAACGATAACGTAAATTTAAAGTGGCAACTCGTGGTAGACGTACTGAACGCGTGTCTTAAAGGCTTTTAGTAAGTTTTCTTGCTAACGGCTGATTGGCAGGAAAATATGAAACATTGTAGAAATTATTATTAAGGAAAAAATACAGTTATTTATTAGGTTAGGCGCGAGCTCGACCTCAAGAAAAGCGTGATCGTTATTTAATCGCTGTCGGTACTTGGCACGTTCCACTTTCATCATAACCTAGCCCATATTTATGGTCTTCTTCTGTCTGCTCGCCATGATTAGTTGTTTACGGAACGGCACGGCAATTAATTTAACTCAATAAGACACGGAGTCGGGCTGAGGCCCAGATCTATACCTAGTCGTTACTTAGATAAGCACACACTCACAGACATTAATAATTATCTTACTTATTGGGTATTGTTATATTTTATAATAACGAATACCTAAGTTTATGTATAACTGAGACAAAAATAATTTAGGCCCCGTTCCAAATCGCTTTTCGCAGAGTGATTTTCACTCTCGTCGATTAGAGAGAGACAGAACGAGCAAAACCTTCGTCTGACAGCTGTGAGGTGAATTTCATCGGGCTCTAGACACCGGTAGAATTCGCACTTGTCAGAGTAATAAACGTCACCCGAACCCGTTCCGAAACAACTGGGAAACCAGCAGGTGACAGCTCGGTCATCTTCGATTTCACTCGGGGTCAACTTGGAACGGGTTCGAGTAATTTTCACTCCTCAGAGTGTAATTTCCACTCGACTTAAAACACAGCCATAATATTGATAAGAAGTAACTGGTATAGATAGATACAGCTGTGAACGACTTTTAATAGTCTAAGATAAGTCTAAGTTTAATAGCTCTATAGATCTCGGCCTAAGTCCCCAACACACAACTGGGTTACAATCAAACTATTACCACTTTCAGGTAGGTATATGGCATCACGGGCTTCGCGGAGGGTCCATTTTTTTGATTCTTCGTATGTTTACTTAAAAGGTGAAAAGGTTTACATACAAATAAAAGTCTCTACTTTAAAATTGACCAATACAAAGTAGTTGTTTTTTCAAATATCATTTAAATTTTAAGTGGTTGCCTGATGTAAAATTTTATTCCATACTATTCACAACATTTTTATCGTACCTTGTATCAACTTACCTTGACGTTACCTTCGAATTAAGATTCCGGCTAAAACAATATTAAATTGAAATCACTTAAATGTTCGAAGAGTCAAGTCCGGCACTGGAACAACTCTCAAGTAGGAATTTTCGATAACCGTGAAATAATAAACTACAGTTAATTGCTCGTCTTAGCTAAGTACTACTTAGTTAATTGTGCCACGAGGATGCAGTCGTGTCACGCAACAAGTTAACGTTCATCAACACAAACATAAATTTGAATAGAAAACGCAATGATTACCGTTTGCAAACACCAAGCTTGTCTCTTTTGACGCTAATTGTGATGTCAGGAAAGCGTTTTGATGATAGAAGTCCACCATTTCTTCCATGGATTATAATGAAGATCATATAGTAGTCACGAAGTAATAATACATATCCCTATCCTATGTTACGAGGCACCAGCCGAGAAATTAAGCCAGGGGCGTCTTCCAGCACACCCAGACCCAAGCTAATTTAGAAAAGATAGTTTCTTGAATTGACTACCTTGAATCGAACCTGCTGGGTTATTCACTAACTTCGATCGCAAGAAAATCGCGACTTTGACAGCGGTTATTGCTATTTGCGTCGAATACTGCATCGTCATTGGCTGACAAGCTGTCAAAATGCGAGCGACTAGCAATCGACTGGGGTTGCTGGTTAGAGAATGAGGGGGCCGGTTAAGGCGAGAAACCGTGCTACAGTGTACTATGCTCTTCATGTCGTCAAGGAAGAGGAATGATTAGTGTTAACTTCTTGATTATAACATCCCTGGCCCTACACGATTGAGCGTGAACTGATGCAGCTTCAAAACTGCTATAATTTTTGTCACGTACAGACGCGTTCACTTCAACATCAACCTTAAGGCCTGCGCAGACGATGTATTATCCGCGGCGTACTTTTTTCTCCGTCAAAATAGATCTCTTACAAAACTGTATCGAGCAACGCACCCGACCGCGACCGACTAAAGTACTCCGAAGTTCCGAACCAAAAACCCGCCGAAACACCGCGGAGCGTAGCGGATTAAAGTGCGCCGGCGCAGTATTCTCTTTTAAAACGTCTTCTCTTTTGCCTAAACTTCATGTAAGTTACAGCACAACATAATCTCAGAATATTTAAATATTCTCAGACAACAAATGATCGCACACCGATTGCGTTGAGTCTGCGGGGGATTTTGTATTCGCGGAGCGTATTTATTCTCCGCGTACGTCGTCTGCGCAAAATGGCAATATGGCTCTTATGTGAGCAACATTAGGTCTGGTGGCCGTATTTAAAGGTTTATGTGAACGCCTCTGTAGAGCTTGTCTAAGCTGAAATGACGCGAATATCAATGTTGAAAATGGGCGCAATGCTATACAATGTGATGTGTAATTGGTCTTGCACAGTAGCCGGTTGGACTTGAACCTAGGAACACGCGTCGTTTGTTCGCAAAAGTACAATCGGCACATATAAATCAAAAATTAAAAGATGTAACGTTTTAACAGTTAGCCAACTTTTTATTTTGCATACTATACTACATAAACACTCTCTCCTGCAATATGACCCTGGTATCGTGAAGAAAAGAAGAAAAGCAAAGGTCTGTCCTGGCAAGTCACTGAGGACACAATTCTCTCACAAATTTTTCACGTTTTTAGGCGGGTTTCTTTATAACAAGTTAAATAAAATACTACTTTTCTATCCCCTGCCTATTTATGCTTGCAAACAGCGAGTCCTGCAATGGTTGCTAGGCAAAGACTACAATACCACAGAGAATCTTTTGGCAGTTGTATCCTAAAAGTAAATAAACGGCACCTAGCTTTAAATATATAATCACACGCATACCTCAAACTCACGCACACACACACGCTTGCATACAGATATATACACACACACCCCCACCCATCCATACAAACCCACACGAAAATACACACTTACTCACACACAAACACTCATGCACACACGCAAATACACGACACACGCATGCATGCATGCATGCATGCCACTTTATCTTTATTAGGTAGTTATATTCTTCTAAATTTTTCATGTTTTGTTTTTCTATTTACATTAAACTAGTGATTTTAATGTTTTATATTTTGTAACCGAAATTGAGAGGGTGGGAGCCTGGCGATCCGTCACACAGGGATTACCCTAGTATGGACACCAGTCTCTCACAAAGGTGGCTCATGTTCTTATCTTTAAGTTTAGTTGATAAGTTTGTATATTTGGCTTTTGTGAAGAGGAAATAAATTTCACTTATTATTATTTTTATTATTAAATACAAGTAGTAGGGAGTGTCATTTCAAATTAGACAAGCTCTAGGTGCCTTCGCGTGATCTATTTCAACTCATATCTTTGGCTATCAACGAGACATTATGCCATTGCCAACCAATTAATTGGATACCTATAATTTTATTGTTGCATCTTTTAATTGAGATGCCTGGGGCGTGGAAAAACATAATAGATTCAAACTATTAAAGTTATCTGTCAAAACCTTAGGTATTGCTGCTTAGTTGATGATTTTTATTTTAAAGGAGTGCGTTTTAGTTGGTCAACCTCGGAACGGATTTTTGGAACACAATGTGAAATGTATTTTATCATTAAATAGTTAAATGTTTGCCCTTATATTTTAGCCGGTCTATATTTTAAGATTGAAAGAAGAACAAGATGTGTGTCAGGGTTATGACAGGACCGTAGCACTTGAAAAGATGTGGTCTCTGCCTACCCCGTTGGGAAAAATGCGTGATGGCATGTACCATGTATGTATGTTTGTTTATTATTAATGATGATTATTGTTGTTTCGGTGTTGTCATAAATTTTCAAGTTGTAGATTTTTCTTGTAACCAAAGTTTGATTTTATACTAACATAGGTACAGGATAGCTAGTGCAAACTTCCAATATTTATGTATCTAGCTTGAAAATAGAAAGTTCTAAAACTTCCACTTCGCCATTTGAACGAAAGCAGGGTAACTTAAATAGGTTTTTTATTTTTTAACGTTGTGTGCTGAATACTAGCTTACACAAAAAATTCAAGCTTTCTACAACTTCAGGATGTACTGTCAGAGTTTTGATGCGTATCAGTCTGTGACGAAATCTGGGTATTTCAGATAATTATTCAATTTGAAAAGGATGTTGTTTCTCTGCGTTGTTGATCGGTTTTTTTTACGTATGAAGTTGCTAGATAAGTTCTGTAGATCTACCATAAGTTCCGTTAGAAATTTGTATGCAATTTTTGGTTCCATTTGAAATCACTAGGAGCGCTGTACCAAAATCCCATACGCTAGCAACTATCAATGGTGTAATCTCATGGTAGACATAGAGTTCACATTTAACTTACTTCTGCGTGAGGCGCAGCTTCTGCGTGAGCTGCACGCTCTCGGGGTCGGTCCCCTGCAGCTTCCTCCAGCGGTGCACGTTCAGCGGCGTCTCCAGCGCTTCTTCTAACGCCCTCACGCGCAGGCGTTCGCGGCCTAACTCTCTTTCTAAGTTGAACACCTGGAAAAAACATTGGCTGAACGATTGTTTACCTACTGATATTAACGCGAACACTATTGAGATTGCGATGAGATAAAACAAACTCGTCAAAACGACGCGTCTTTCGAGATTTTCTGACCCCTGAAGGATCTCTTAAAATTCTGTTATTTCATCTCAAATTGATGAAAACATTTTGAAATACCTAAATCTTTAATTGATGTTGTAAATAATAAAGGTAATTTTGTACCTCAAGCCTTAGATCTGTCATGTTCTCGATGCCCTTGGAAAGCAGGTTCTTCTCCTTGCGCAGTCGAATGATCTCGAGCCGAAGAAGCCTGATGTCTTCCACCCGCTGTTCGTAGGAACGCTCACCTATCCAAATTCAAAATATCATTTAATTCAATTCATCTTTGCACAGAACAGAAAAACGTTGATAAGGATGTAGACATGGAGTGTTTTGCCGTCATTAAATGATTATTTATTCATAAAGCTAAATAGATCTGAATTTGGTACCAATATATCACATAAAATATTTTGAGCCTTTTTGTAAGCTTTCAAAATGTTAGCACAATGCCTAAATGATACCAAATTAGTGGCGGTGAAAAGAACACAATTAGTTAAAAAACAAGGAAAGCAAGTAGATGAATAAAGCAGCGTTGGCAAGGATATTTAATATCTTACCTCTGTGCAGCGTAACCTCAAGGATCCGTATCTTCTCATACAGCAGCGAGATCTCATCGTTCCTGCGCACGAGTTGCGCGCCGACCACGTCGCGCTCGTTCATCAACCCTTCCAGTTCCTTCATCAACTTGGCCCGCGCCGTGTCGCCTTCCTGTATAACGGAGGTGCCATTGAAACTGAGTTCAAATCTGGCCAGAACCAACTTTTTTGTGTTCATTGTTTAATTTCCGACTTACCCCTCGGGTGATGGAAAACATCGATAAAAAACCAGATCAACCCGGATAGCGGCGGAAGGCTGAGACAAATCACTTTAAAAGAGGATGAAGTATCAGCCTTTGTGCAAATCTAAATCAGGCATTCTGACAGAATTTATGAGTAAGTGACTCATCAATTCATCTGTGATGATAATGATGATAGTCAAAAATAGAGCAATGGATTATCCATGACCGATCAAAGCTGGTCATGAAATTGGAAAAAATGGTATTGGGAGTCATAGTTCCTTGTGAGCGTGATCAAAAGGCCTTTTTTGGCTCCTCCATAGAAAAGCACCATTTAACCATATATCATTTTATGGAGCTACCAAATACACATTCACTTAAAAGGCGCTTGGAAGGCGGCCAAAGTTGTACCGCTACCTAAAATTTCCGACCCAGAACATCTAAAGGATTTAAGACCCATTAGCATTTGACCATGCTTAACTAAGGTACTGGAGAAGGCAGTGCAGAGCCAGGTTAGTGCTTTTTTGGCGAGTAATAATATTCTTCCTATTCACCAGTCGGGTTTCAGAAGGGGTCACGGAACAACAACAGCTCTTATCGATGTGGTAGATAATGTTTTGGCTGCTCAAGACGAAGGTAAAGCTACAATCCTTGCTTTGCTTGACTTTACACGTGCTTTTGACTGTATTAATATACCCTTGCTTCTATCTAAATTGTCGTATTAAGGTTTTTAAGGGAAGCTGTAGCATGGTTTTCCAGCTACCTGGAAAATCAATCTCAAATTCAAACTCAGGCGGGGCTGTGGCACGCGTCTATCGGAGCGAAGTGAGGTGTGCCACAAGGGTCGATTTTAGGTCCAATCCTATTTGTTTTGTACAGTAGTGATGTTGTAGGCAGCATACATTATTGTCGATGTCACATGTACGCAGATGATATAATTTTTTTTGTCATTCAGTCCTAAGAATGCACTGGTAGCAGTAGAAAAATTTAACGAAGACTTAAACAGAGTTCATTCTTGGGCGGATTTGCAATCGGTTGGTACTTAATCCACACAAATCAAAGTTTTTAATTTTGGGTTCACAAAAGCAAATCCTAGGGGTAGAAAAAATGAATCCCATTGTGAAGATTGGACAGCAGAGAATTGAGAGGGTCTGGTCTGCGCGAACTTAGGTGTGAAATTGGACGCGGGGCTACGTTTCGAAGAGCATGTGGCTGAGTTAGCGAAAAGTTGCTTTTTTAGGATCAAAGTTTTGTATAGAACACGCCAAAGTCTGGATGAACAATGCGTATACGACTGTGCGAATCACTTGTTCTATCAAAGGAGAACTACTGTCTCCCCGTGTTTGGGCCGTATCTGTCGGAGTGGAGCGTACAAGAAAGTTATTGCAACGTGTACAGAATGCTTGTGCGAGATTCTGCTTCGCCTCACAGAAGTCACATCACCTCTTTTCTCTACAGCGCAAATTTATTGAAAATGGAAGCTCGTAGTAGATTGCATTTTGCCGGTCTTTTATGCGACGTAATCGATAATGATGCACCTTAGTACCTAAAAAACAAATTAGTTTGGGCGCACTCAGGCTCTCAATACAACACTCGATGCTCCATCATGGAAGCTAAAAATCCCTCAACATAGAACTGCTGCTTTCCGAGGCAGTTTCCGATATCTGGCAACCAAATGTTGGAATAATCTTCCACCGCCAGTTAGGCAAGCCAAAACTAGGTTTACTTTTGAATGTAAGTTTGGTCGGCACCTGCTGGCTATGCAAAAATTGCAGATCTAAGGTTGCCGTATCTATGTAGTGTGTAATAAATAATGTATGATTGAATATATCTTTCACAAGCGTGATATCTATTTTAATATATTTATTTAATTCTAATCCAGTATTCTATGCATCTAATTCTAGAACCTAGATCGAAGCAAAAAAATATAACTGTAACTACACGTCGAAATTTTTCTTGACAGCTCCTTTCTATGCCTCCCTCTGAAAATCAGCGTTACGGCTCGACCACTGTGTCGTAACGTAACACATGCTGAGATGAAGACATTTTTGCTACTGTAGCACTGCATGTCTTTGTTTAGATGCAATTATAAAAAAAACTTAAACAACGTTTTTTTTATAATTGCATCTGTTGTGTTATGTTGTGTTTAGGTATGCAAAATAAATAAATAAATAAATTACTTAAACGTCTTCCACGAGAAGAGCTAAAAATTGTATTTATCGAAAACATCAAGTGGTCTGTAATCTAATGTTGAATGTTCGTCATTAACTGGTTTACAGCTGGTCAACATCCTTATTTTCAGTTTACACTTTTATACTTCCTGACAGCCGCTAGCCATCGCTCCATTTGACCGAATGGCGTCCTAAATTGAACTTACTCTTTAACTAGTCACTTACCATGACGATCCTATTTAGTCGAGCTTCCTCCTGCTTCAAAGCCGTTATCTCAGCTCTAGCATCGGACAGCTTCGCCAAACCAGCTTGAACTTCACCGCGGAGCATTTCGTTCTTCTTGTTGCACTTGGCAAGGGTACCTTCACAAGACTTGAGCCCTGATTCTTTGCCGCTGATGTCCTCTTTTAGCTGTTCGATTTGGTACGCCAGCATCTAAGGATCGAATACCCAAATGTTAATAACAGCTCCAAAAATAATACGTTTGATAAATCTTAGATTTTTTTGCTTCTGCTTGGCTTGCTTTGTGTTTGTTGTATTGTTTTAGTGATTACAACAATATGGTGTTTACCCGAAGATTGTTGCTAAACCAAAAGGTGATGACAAGCCATTCTACTTGAGTGACGAAGAACTGTTAGATTTAACGCCCCCTAACATAATAATAATTTAAACAAAATTTTCTTCTTACAAGGCTTTGCGAACCCTGTTAAGAGAACCGTACTTTAGGACGCTGAACTTTTCCTGTCTTCGCATGACGATGCGAGTCTCATCTCTTTTTATAATAAACCACGTACGTACCTTTAGTTTCTGCTTCAAGTCCTGTATCTCATCCAGTGCTTCGGTGTAGTTCTTGTGCAGCATGTTCCTCTCGGCGCGTGTCGCGTCCAACGCGACGGAAAGCTTTCGGCTTTTGATGGTCTCCTCTCGAAGGACCTTCTTTAGGTCGTGGATGTCGGCGTTGCGGAGGCGGACCTCCTCTGTTAGATTGGTCTCAATGTAAGATTTGCTGATTTTGTAAGAATATTCATTTGAAATATTTGTAATTTCAAATTCTGCTTTTAACGCTTAGTTTCTATTACCAAGGAAGAAGGTGAAACAGTATGCAAGCAACGACCATTAAAATAAAAAATAAATAGGTTAAGCGATGAAGAATGATTATGGATTATATACCTGATATTTCATCGATTTTCTCGTTCAATGCAATAGTTTCTTCTAGCATTCTGAAAAATAAGTAGTAGACACTCAGTAATTCCTTTCATTCGCTTAAAGGTCATGAGGACATGGCCTAGGGAAACTGATTAATAGCTGATAAGTGAAGACTAATCCTTACAACCTTTGTAATTTCAGCATAGGAAAAGCTTAAGCTCTATTAATATGGAAATTAATCTTCTTCTATTCTGTGACAAGGTCGGCCAAGAATTTTATAAGTTTGCAGAATAGCTGAAACATCTTTATTACGTCACCTGTCCTTGTCTTTCTCCAGCTGCCGTATGATGAGTCTCTGCTTGTTGATTTGAGTAGCAGTCATTTCCAGCTCATGCTCCATCTGTTTACGTCTTTGTTCAGCTAGGTGCAGCATTTGAAGATTTTCCATAGCATCGTCTATAAAAATGAAAGTGATAGTGAAATGCCATAAATCATTGCAGTTTCGTTAAAAGATAGGCTCGACGCCTGTAACAAAACAAATTCTGAATAATATACAGTATATTTTAATTATGGTAATGCCTAGTTTTTTTATAATTATGAAATCTTAAAGTAACTCACACTTCTAAGCTTTGGATTTCGAGTCAAGAATAAAGTTATTTTGTAACAAATGTAGAAAAAGAGAGACACGTATTGACGACAGGATTAGTATAGTGCGCTGCAGAACGGTTCCTCGCCTTGGCTTGCGTGGTGTCAGGTTCGATTCCCGGGGGGCTCAATTCAGAATAACGGATCTTTTCTAAATTGGCTCAGGTCTGCATATGTTGTGAGACGCCTTATGCTTAACTCCTTGTCTGCTATCTCGTAACACAGGAATATTTATCCTTAATCCGAGACCAAGACAAGTGGTGTGTTGTCTGATAATTGTTTTTTTTATTTGTTTATTTGAGTCTTATCTGAGAATGTCGGCAGCTACCTTGAAATGACACGCCTCTTTTCTTTGAGCTTATCATTGAAGACCTTGCTTATGAATATAGTCTTAAATAAATTTCTCTGATTTGGATAAGATTATTAGCACTTAGTCTGACACATTAATTACAGACTACATTATTTTTCCTCTACCGTCCCATTGTTTATGATTTAGATGTTATTGATCGGTAAGGTATTAGAACCAGCTTCCTGTCTTTGTTTTGTTAGCAAACTGCATAAAAAAGGTTCAGTTTAAAGAGATCTGAGGTGTCATGTCATTAGTAAGCCTTATACCGGGTGATTATCTAATAACTCCCGGAAACGATATGGCATACTCAATAAGTAATGTAGAAACTAAGCTAAAGTATACCATGAGTATGGGAGTACTCATACAATATGTTTTTAGCTTTTTCATTATCTTACCCACTTCTCTTATTTTGTTAGTAAATTCCTAACACGAGCGTTGCCTGGAAGAGATCGCGAGCGATAAGGCCGCAATAATTGTACTGGACTAAGTTTTCTTTTGTTTTTAAGCACTGTTGTTATTACTTTCTTTTTACTTGTACAATAACGTATATTTATCTTATCTTATTTAACTAACTTTCATTGTAAGGTCACCATACAAATCACTTGAAAGGTCATCATTTTTTGTATGAAAGCCTCATAATTGAAGTCAATTTAAAAAAAAACAAATTTTCCCTCAAATATAGTTACTACATCACTCACTGAGTATGCCATATCGTTTTCGGAAGTTATTTGAATCAACCGGTATATCTAATTCAGTTTATTCCTGAAACGATAGTGAGATATTTCACATGATCTTACATTTACAGCTAGTCAGCGGTTATAGCACTATATGCCCTACTTCTAGCCTGGATATCAACTGGTATGGTATCATACGGTTAAGAGAAGTAGCAGGTCCAGGATTTGGTTTAGGGAGGGGCTTGACACATTAAGTCTTGTAATTTTGGCGACCTCGACTTGTAAAAGTACGAAATACTTAGGTAGTTAGGAATAAGTGATGAAAATGCGCCGTAGCATGAAAAAGGTGCCAGCCATGCCTGAGTATAGTGATTAGCAAACTGTAGCCTAAAATACAATAGATTCCTAGGCTCCTAAGAAGACGGCGCTGTAGGTACTCACTCTGTATCTTCTGCATGTTCTTGTTAAGTATATCCTTTTCCCGGTTCAAATTCTCTATCTCTCTTTTGTCGCACTCTGCCTGCTTCTTGCCCAGCATGATCTCACGCTCCATCACACTCACTTGTTGACGGAGACGTTCGCTAGATGGATGGATAAGATTCTTGGTGAGGAATTAAAAAAATGCTTGCGGAGAAGTATTGTCATTTTTTAAAGTTAATTATGGTATGGTGGTATGTATCAGAAACCTCTTAATTTAGTTTTCTATCATCAGTAACCTCGTTAAATAGTAATGTGCTAAGCTTACTAAAAAAAGGAAAACTACATTTCATGTCCTTTGGACAACATCCCATTATTCTCTTTGTCATTTTTCAAAGAAGTCCAGTTCGGGAAAAGAACGAGATCCAAAAAATACAAGTTCTTTAGTGAATCGACTAATAAAGAGACAGAACTAAATTCTTCGATGAAGCCCAGCGTATGAGCAAGTTAAAGTGGCAGAAGGCAGGGTACTTTATACGAGACTGGCTATCTATCTAATGTTTAAAAAAAAAACACTTACCGTTCAGATTCAACAGCTGCTTTGCTCTGTTCGAGGAGCGTGAACTTCTTCATCTGCTGGACAGCAGACTTCGACAGCTTGCTCATTTCGTTGCGCAGGCGGGTGCCGTCGTCAATCATGTTCTACAACGTATTTAATTAAACAAAAATATGCGCCAGACAACACACCTCTTGTAATGGTCTCGAAGTAGGGATTAATATCCCTGTGTTACGAGGTACCGCACAAGGAAATAAGCTAGGGGCGTCTCCCAGCACACCCAGACCCGAGTCAATTCAGAAAAGATCGTTTCCTAAATTGACCCGACCGGGAATCGAACCCGGGACACTACGGAAATCGAGGCGAGAAACCGTGCTACAGCGCACTACGCCAACCGTGTCGTCCGTGTGTGTATTTATTCATTTCGTTCTCAAAATTACGCCTAAAAGCTCTATCTGTCTGCATGAATTATTGTTTAGAATAAAATAGGTGGATGCCCACATGTAAGTCACTGAACCGACTCCTAAAGCAAGTGGGTTGCTGCAAGAGAAACCTTTAAAAGTGGGGTTACATTAGCTTAGACGAGGCAAGTGTGGTGTTCCGAAACAAACAATGCAGCATTATGCTGTCCTGCCACCAATGTCCCGCCATTTCCTAACTCCAAGGTCTGTACGAGGCCTCTCCTATCGGGACAGCAGTGGCGGAGCATTGGGCTGCTGCAATAAAGGGAACTCCTGGATCATCGACATGACGACGATGAAGATAGAATGGAAATATCTTTAATTTGGTTTATATTCCATTTAAGGTTTACCTTCAATTCTTTGCTAGTATTATGCAACGCCTGCTTGGTCTTCTCAAAATTGATATTGGTCAAGTCAAGAGTTTCCCTCAGCTGCGCAGCCTTCGCGAGAGCCGCTTCCTCTTCAGCTCTCGCTGTCTCCAGCTTGTTGGTCATGTCTTTGAGCTGACGGTCGCGCCTTTCGATGGTCTTCTCTGCTTTGGTTAGCTGGGTGAATAAACTTGTGGCAGTGAAACTGATTAAATAAATTTTCACGTTCGTTCGATTATTTGGATTGGTTTGTTTTTCACCTAGCCCAAAAAAAAACACTTTTTACTACTACCTACCTAGAATCCTTTCCTCTTAGTTTTTTTTTATAATTTCTGATAATACCCTTGATTATACCTTGTTAAAAAAACCGTTATTTTATGGCACATCTGAAACATGCCTGCCATAATCATTTTTTTACATAAGTATTCCCCAAAGAAAAAATATGATTTTTTACGGTTTTTTTGCTGTCGATCGTCTACTACGACCCAGTTTGTTCATTAAATTGCAATTTTGGTATCGAAACTAATAAAACCATTAATCAACTAAACATAAATTGTAAAACATTAGGGGCACAAATTACAAAATAAATGGACGAAAGAGAAAATATTGCCAATCTTTTTAAAAAACCTGAAAATACAATATCTTGAAAACGGTTGAGTTTGGATATGGTGTTTCATAGTCAAATCATTCAGGAATGATAGAAACTACATCCCGTTCAAGGATCTAGGTCGACTTAACCTGTGACTTGTGAATGTACATGTCTGTGGTATTTTCAGCATCAAAAACACTAGGACCCTAAAGAACACTTACCTTATCTGTGAGGTTCCCGATGGTGATGCCTCTATTCTCTACTTCAGATTTCATGGTAGCACTTTCGCCTTTGAGATGGTCGACCAGCCGATTCTGTCTAACAGCGTTGTTGTCTGCTTCCTATTGAACGAAGACACATCCAGGAACGAAAAATAGTGATGTTAGAATTTTAAATTTAACATTATTCCTTTATTTTTATTAACCAAGTTATAGAACTGCCTTAACCCCAGTTGTGTGATTACCAATCCTCGTTGATTAGCGTGGTGATTAAACTACCCATCAGTGCACCAGCAGGACATTATGTTAGCAAGTTACTACTCAACATTAAAATACCCCTAGGGTCCTTAAACACTGCATTTCTTTACAGCTATACAAACGTGGGTTCAAGTGCATCGTTGCTTTAATAAAAGGTTTGTGGCTGTATCGATGCTGCATCGCTACGGAATCGTCTTTGTATCGCAATGTATAAATGTCCACATTAGCTTTACTAACTTACTTCAAGCTGTTCCTCCATCTTGGCAATGGTCTCGTCGGCTGCAGTATTCCTCTGCTCCAGCTCTTCAACATACCCCAAGGCATTAGTCAAACGCAGTCTCACACCATCAAGCTCACCCTGAAGTCTGGCTTTCTCTTTCTCGAATTTCTCTTTCTCTTTTACCGCTGACGTGGCACCACTGAGCAAAGGAAGGACATCATGATTATCAGTCAAAAGACCACTGCCAAACTCCATCTGCTGCTGTCATGGATTTTCAAAGTGCCGGGTTGTAGTTGTAGCCAGCCTTCACCCCTCGGAATCGTGAGACCTTTGCTAAGTAGTTTAGCGAAAACAGCTGACTCCTGTACCATTCCTTAGCCGGGAAATAATTCCGTCGCAATGTCGACCGTAATGATATGAGTGATGATGTTTACGCGGGCAGTGACCCGTTTACATACTCGCGCTACCCAATTGCCTGCCCACAAAAGCCATGAATCGCTTGAAAGTTGAACATGACTGTGATATCTTTTTGTGACCAGCAGTAACGTCGTGCATTTATGTGGTGGGTATATCAGTAACGTTGCTGTGTATGGCTAAGCAAATAAGGAAATAACCTCACGAATAAAAATATCTCTATTTTGTTATATTTGTGGTTGAATATGATACTGACTCTAATCTGAAGCTAGATTTTTGACTGACTCGCAGTACATTTAAGCAACTTCACACGCAACATAAATTACTTCTTACGCATCATCGTCCCCAGCTCGCTTCCTGGCGTCCAGCTCCTTCTCTAGCCTCGTGACGGTCTTCTTCATGGTCTCGAGGCTCTCGACGCTGGTCAGCTCGCGCGCGTGCATCGCGTCGGCCAGCGCGCGCGCAGCCTCTGGGTAGAGAGAGCTATTGGTATGAATCTAACCGAGCAACATACTAACAGACTTACTTAGGGCGGTTTCAGACCAGAGTTTCATACGGCGTGCGGTTGAGCTCGTTTTTGGAAACGAATGTAGGCGCGTATAGGCGCGCGTTTCGTCACACGCGTATCTCGCACGTCGTGTATAATCCATATAGATACAGACTTAACACTACCGGTTCGAGTGAACCTCCGCAATAAGCCCAAGAGTTTGGTTTTTTGAAGCGCAAAATGTGGTAGACATATTTTATTGACCAAATATATTTAGAATTGCAGCAAAATCTTCTATATTTTTGTAAATATGTCAGCCAGATGTTGTTTCATTTAGATAGATTGTAGAGTTGGAGGCCTTTACCGATGTCTGCTCGCAGCGCCTCAATGGTCTTGTTTGCGTCAGCGATCTCCGCCAGGTATTCCGAGACTGTTTCATCGAAACGTTTTAATTTTGTCTGAAATTTAAAGAAAGATTAATGATTATTTTGTGACACACACTACTTTCTTATTTGATTTAGATGTGCCGAATGTAGGCACCTACTTTGGCGATTCGCCAATGGCGCATAAACGACGCCTGCCGTGCTCCGTGAACCCCAAACTAAGCAGAGCTTAAGCTGATAGGAGTGTCGGATACCGGTCATTCTTAAATATTTCTAAATTACATACATAGATATAATTACATATATATAGATAATACCACCAAGACACACAACAAACACAAATGTTCGTCACATGAATGTTTGTCATGGGTGGTAATCGAACTCACGACCTCCTGACGACAAGCCAGTGAAACCACCATTATATACCATATCCACCAGAAAAAGTAAATTGAAACGCTTACCTAATTGAAGTTCAATGTTTCTTTTAATTATAAGAAGTCTATTGTTTCTTAGCTTTTGTCTGTTTTAGAAGTAACAACAATGCGAAAGGATGCGCATTGTTTGTGAAAAACGAATTAATTAATTAGAGAAAAGAGATTCAACTACGTCATATTGAATACCTTCGTTCAGATTAGGTTAAAAGGAAAAAAAAAATTGAAAGCTATTTTTAAAATTATTTGTAATAAATTTAAAAGAGGAAAGAAGTGTTTTTTCTTATATTGCCTGTCAAGATGACCTCGCTCCACCTGATGGAAAGCGGTCGTGAGGTCCAGATATATGAGGTTGACAAGCCCAGTCATTCCAACTAATCACTGGGCTGGCCATCCTCACCTTGAAGGCCTGCAGAAATACCTTTTCACGCCCCGCTTGAAGAACCCGGGACGAAGGAAACACATGTGCTGGAAGAGCGTTTCACGTGCGTGGCGCCGGCGTGTGGGTGACGCCGTAGTCCAGCACGCGTGGTAAGGGAGTGGAAACGTGAGGGTGAAATAAGCTATAACTCGTCAGAGCATTCCCCATTGTAGAAGCGATAGGGAACACTTAGCCTGGCAACTTAGTCTCTACGCAATTGGAGAGGCTCAAGGGTCAAAGTTGCCTCTGGGTTGATACGGATAGCACGCCGCTGCAACCTGTCAAGAGCTTCGAGTAGGTACTTGGCGGAACTGTCCCAGAGATGAGAGCAGTATTCCACACACGAGCGAACTTGTGTCTTATACAAGAGACAGACCTGCCCAGGCGTGAAGAATCGTCTCACTCTGTTCAGGATTCCGAGTTTACGGGATGCAGTTCTAATGACGCTCTCAATGTAGTCCCGCTGGCTGAGGTTGCTACGAACATCCATGCCAAGGATGTTTAGGCTATCCTTAATCGGTAGCGGGGTGCTCTAAAGAGTGGGATGGGAAAGGAACGGCGACGCCTTTGCTGTGAATGCACACCTATTTGTTTGTGTTGAATAAGCTCCGAAACTATTAAGACTGATTTTAAAAATTTTTTCACCAATATAAAGCTGGGAGCTAAGCTACATTATCAGGGAGTGACATTGGCTATATTTTTTCAAACTTAGGCTCTATTTTGTCAGAAAAGCCGCTGACGGCCAGCTAGTGTAAGTATCAAGGTCTTATAGTTTTGGAATTTTTATTTTGAATACATATGTATTCTAATATTGGTTGCATTATTGGGATGCAACTTATACTTTGAATGGCAGAATATAGTTAAGCTACTGTGTAACCACAGGGCTAGATGGTTGCCATTAAAAATACTATAGAGAAGCTTACTTTTGCATTGCAGTTTAAAAATGATTTCTAAAAATATAACATAAATTAATAAATACAATTGTCTAGAATATTAATTGGTACTTTGAATTTTAAGTCACTATAATAACAACCTTTTTCTCTTCCTAAAACCCATCCAACATTTTCACATTTGTTGCGTGCAACATGTTTCGTTTCTACAACTTGAATACTAATATTCATCAGGCGTTCCAGATGCGTGAGAATCTTTCGACCCTGGGACTCATTGTGCAACCTAGTCAATAAGAGAATGATAGTTTAAAAGCTTAACGACCTACTTGGTGTAATGGTTAAGAAGTTGGCTACTACACCAGAGGTCGCGGGTTCGATCCCCGCACAGTACAAACATTTGTGTGCATGAACATGTCTGTTTGTACTGGTCTGGGTGTCTCCTATGTATAATAAGTATGTATTTACAAAAGGAAATGTATTTAAGTATGTTTATCCGTTGTCTAGTATCCCATAACACAAGCTTTAATTAGCTTACTTTGGGGCTAGATGGCGCTGTGTGGAATAATGTCCAGGGATATTTATTAATATCAAAAGTTGACCCATTGCGAAATGGACGATGAAAGTGCACGCTGGCTCTACTGTGCCCACGTATAAGTGTGCCTAGTCCTATTACCTATTTTTGATGAATGTATGTAAAAATGTAGTGAATACCTAATTCTCTTAGACTGACACCTAATAAACTAATTGGGAAGTGTGAGGATCTTATCTACCCTGGGAGTTACTACCACTGACCGTCAAATAATAAAAATGATGCCCTATAAAAACATGTATTTTTAATTTAAACGTAATTTCCCAAAACTAGCACGATCACTCGAGTCGGTCAGTGCGCAGTAACTGAACGACTCTCTGGTTCATACGTCACTCAAACATTCCAAATCGCTGACACTCAACTTTCATACTCCATGTGTCCCTACAAAAGTAAGCGCTTTGCGAAGTAAACGTTTCGTGAATAGGTATGACGTTTTGCGATATGGACGAATAGGACCAAATGCGAAGTGGACGCATTGTATGAAACATTTATTTTTAAATCAAATTAACCATTGCTATCAGTGGTTTTGTTTTTTTAGATATTAGGTGAGTTAACATCAGTGGAATATTTAAATCGTAAACTAATGAGACCTCCTGGTTATAATAAGACCGGTGAAGTTAGGTGAAAGCAAAAAATTACCGATAAAGGAACAATTCATGAAAGGACAAATGGATAGGTAGTTGATAAGAGAGTAAGGAACTAAATAAAACTGTATTCTGAAATGTAGAACTAAGATACAAAGACACATTGTCATAATATTATTCGGTTTGAGTTAAAATTCCTTTTTAAAATCCTATCCCTGTTTCTAGTGGTGGTGTTTGAAACTACCCGTTGATAATGCCAGTAGACCCAGGGCCAGACCCCTCTTTTCCTTTAGGGCATTTGGGGACATTTTGGGCACGTGCTCAGAGCCCCACACTCCTAAGGGCCCCTAAAACCATTTTTGTAAGGTTTTAGAACATAAAAACAAGTAAACTTGAGAAAAGAAGGGCCCATCATTCGCTCCCAGGGCTCTAAAAGGGTCTATTTTCTAGGATGTGATTCATCTGTTACATAGTTTAGTAACTATTTAGTAATCTGTGACGCAACGCTGAACGCCGCGGGATCCAGCGACTATACCATACCACTGAACGTGGCCACATGTCGTTTGTGGCTCAGACACGGCCACTTAAAACGCTCAGTTCACGCAAATGCCATACTAATAGTGTTTACAAAGGAGATGTCCCAAAATGTCTAGAGTCTTGCCCAAGTCTATGTACAGAGGCGTTCGTATCAACCTTAACAAAACCGCTGCAAAATGGGTCTAACGCTTAGAATAAATGCATAAAGAAACAAAGTCCGCGCGCCCATTTTGAAGCAACTTAATTGGAGCCATAAATGGCTCCAAACGGACCGCTTTGCAGTGTTCATTACAGCTCCGCAACGTTCAATGTCAAAGCGCGCCGCATGTGAGCAAGTTATAGTCACGCATGTGTGGATCGGATTAGTGCTTCATTTTTGAGAGGGCGGTTGTATGAATACTATCCTTCTATACGTTATTATGAAGTTCTAAAGTCACCGAAATAAGGTGCCCCTATGTAAAGATTAATAAATAATAATAAATATATCCCTGGACATTATTCCACACAGCGCCATCTAGCCCCAAAGTAAGCTAATTAAAGCTTGTGTTATGGGATACTAGACTTCGGATAAACATACTTAAATACATTTTCTTTTGTAAATACATACTTATTATACATAGGAGACACCCAATACGATAGACTAAAAGTACGTCGAACCAAAAATCCGCCAAAACACCGCGGAAGCCCGCGTAGCGTGGCGTAGTCTTCTTTTTTGCTTAAACTTCATGTAAGACACAGCACAACATAATCTAAGAATATTGAAATGCTCTCGGACAACAAATGATCGCACACCGTGTGCGTTGAGTCTGCGGGGGGATTCGCGGAGCGTACTTTTGTATCCGCGGAGAGTACTTTTGTATTCGCGGAACGTACTTTTGTATTCGCGGAGCGTACTTTTGTATTCGCGGAGTGTAGTTTTTTTCCGCGTACATCGTCTGCGCAAGCCTTAATTCAGAGCCGCGTAGGCGCGTAGGGGCGAGCGAGGCCGCCCGCGAGTTGAGGAGAGGTGGCTGCGAACGGAGCGGCGCGCGGTGCGCGCACGCTCTCTGCGACGATTGGCACGCGTGGCGCTGCAGGACCTGGTTTTGTATTTTTACTTGCCTGCACAGCACAAGGAACCCATTTTTTAAAATACTTGGGTACCTACTAGGGAATGATCCCAGGAAATTCCAGTCACGAAAGTCCCGGGAAATCCCGGGAAATAGCAACGACCAAAATACCCGGGACTCATGGCATCGTTCCGGAATTTTTGTTACTTTCGGGACTAAGTTAAAACCGCGATTCTTCAGTTCTTATTCGAAAACGGTGGCGATCCCGGGCGTTAGGTATCTGTTTTTGGCCTATGGCCACCTCCTGACGATAGCGCCAACAAGCGTAGAACCAGAGAGGATTATTCTCTGCAGCTTGTTTTAAATGTAATAAAATAAAATAAGATCGCGTCGAAGCGACAACACTACGCACTTATATTTTTAAGAACGCTGTATAATCCAATTATATTTTCTTGTGAATTTTTGGTGTTCTATTTTAGGTTTTAATCAAACAAAACTAAAACCTAGAATAAAAGAACAATAAGTAACTTAAGGACGCCTATACGTTCTGTAAGAAAAACCACGGTCTTGCGGTTCATTTATTGGGTTATTTGGCACTAATAAAAGCAAGTTTTAAATTTTAAGGGGTTATTAGATCCTTTATCTACAGTTCATGGGAATAAAAAAATAAAAAAATGTTATGCCCTCTTCTCTGTGATTGATTTACCAAAAGCATTTTTGCGTAAACGGCTAAAATACTGTCAGTTTCGGTAAGTTAATCTGGTTAATTATATAATTTGAAGAATCAATAAAAATATTTATGGACGGCCTACATAGTCTATTTTAATTTGTGTTTGCAAAATATTACAAAAAAGGCCTTAAAAGTCGTGAAAAAAAAAAAAAATATGGTAAAAAACTCAATTTATATTAGCCTTATTACAATGGAACGAGGGTCAAAATCGCTCGCTGTATTAGGTTTGCGTTTTCGAAAACCTATCTCAGTCTGCGCCGGAGCGCCTTCGAGGTCGGACGTGCGTCGCTCTGTCTGGACTTTGTTCACGATCGACTCGATCTATTCGGATACAAAATATTCCTCTAAGAGCATTTGATACTTGCGAAAAATAAGGTAGGTATAAGCAATACAAGTAACTAGTAAAGTACATTATAGTCAAGAGGTATCTATTTCATATTTTGACTTGGCTGACCTGCTCATTTTGTTGGTTTTCGTGAGTCCTGGATGACTTGGCTGACCTGATGATGGACTCCGAAGACACCCCACGGAATTCGGAAACTGCCAGAGTTAGGTATCCCGAGTTTGGGCTCGTTTTATAGGTCTTTGTGAGTACTTACATGCTGGATGACTTAGCTGACCTGATGATGGACTCCGGAGATACCCCACGAGCTCGGAAACTGTCAGAGTTTGGTATCCCGAGTTTGGGCTCGTTTTGTAGGTCTTTGTGAGTACTTACATGCTGGATGACTTGGCTGACCTGATGATGGACTCCGGAGACACCCCAAGGAACTCGGAAACTGTCGGAGTTAGGTATCCCGAGTTTGGGCTCGTTTTGTAGGTCTTTGTGAGTACTTACATGCTGGATGACTTGGCTGACCTGATGATGGACTCCGGAGACAGGCCATGGAACTCCGAAACTATCAGAAGTAGGTATGCCGAGTTTGGGCTCATTTTGTTAGTATTCGTTAGTACTTACATGCTAAATGATTTGGCTGACCTTATAATGTACTCCGGAGACGCCCCATTGAACTCCGAACCTGTCAGAGGTAGGTAAGAAAAGAAAGAAAGAAAAGAAAGAAAAAATATTTATTAACCCTACAAATACAAACAATGAAACGGTAAAGCTAAACAATAGACAAGTAGGCGACACAAAAAAGGTTTTTACAAAATAGTAATAGGTTAATCAGGCCACTGCTTCAGCATGTGTCTCTGCAGCACAAAACCGATGCTGGTATTCTGGCAGGGCCTGTCGTCATTCGTGATTTATGTATGGGTAAGTGTATGCGATAAGTTAAGTGGAAAAAGTATGAATTGCGAGTGTAATAGTGTCCTAATATAACGTAAGCAAGTGAAGCGTGCGTGCCTAAAGCTGCAAATAAGTAATAAATTAAAAAATAAAATATCTATGGTATGACAGCCGAATGACTTTGCTGGATGAAATACTTAACAGGATTGATAACTCTGAAAAACGGTATTAACAAAAATGAACTGTATTGTTTGCTTTTAAAGTATATTTTTGATTACGCCTTTTACAGAAGCTAAACCGAGCCGACTTACACAGCATTATCAGATGCCGTGTGTCTCGCTCTTTCATCTTGTCAGACCTGAAAAAATATTGTTGATTGAAAATTTAGACTTAGTAATCATTGTTGAAACACTTGTTTTTAAATGGCATTGCAATCAATTTAAGTCACTGTATATGTATCACGTTATTTATCTTGATATTATACAAATAAAATATTAATTTTTATCAAATCTATATTTTGCCTATTTTCTACTGGTAACTCTTAAAAATGTCATAGTGAGTGATAGATTGGACAGTTTGTATTCGATAATTATCAATTTTACGAGATTACTTTCTAACGTTTAAAATGGTTAAAAAAGTGTTGCGTTTATGCTTGCCCCAGTGAATCATATGGTAGGAGCAAAATTTATTTTCACAGGCAAGCTAAAAATAACATAATCATAAATCTAACAACTATGTTGTCCATGAATTCTTGCATTGTGAGGACGAGGAAGGTCGTACTGGCTCACCGTCAGATTATGGGCCCACGATTTTCGAGTTGAGATGTTTACCATTAGAAAGATAATATTTTTTTACACATATTCACTAAATATTAGATCTCGGAAACTTGTAATTTGTTTATAATCACTGATTGAAAATCGTAATAATTTGCTTCGATTTTTGTTGTTTTCCGAGTTTGCGACTGAAATTTAAGATTTCATGTGTTTGGCGGTCTGATACGTGTTGGTGTCATCGCGTTGTGGTGTTTTTAAAGCAGTATTTAAATACTTTTACAGTTTTATTTAAGGCCAGCGTATTCGGATTGAGAAGGAACCTCCTCCTTTTATGAAGTCGGTTAAAAATTATTTTCACTGTTATAAATTGCTGTCAGCCAATAATAAAAAATGTTTTTTTTGTGTATTGTTTGTATTATACATTTCGTAATCAACCCATACATCCCTTAGTAATCGTCTATTGCTAAAAAATTAAAAAGTTCAATACCAATGTGTTTATATGGACTACCAAGCAGTAGATACCTACCTACATACATAGTATAAAAACTTGATTTTTGGCTTTAAATCTACCAAATAACTGACACCAATAATTATACGTTTTCCTGTGAAATTAATCAAAAAAAAGATGAAACGTGCGAAGTCCCACATAGCAAAGATCTTTTAGTCACCCTATTTGAAACAGACATACATACCTAACTCTGACAGTTTCCGAGTTCCATGGGGTGTCTCCGGGGTCCATCATCAGGTCAGCCAAGGCATCCAACATGTAAGAACTCACAAAGACCTTCAAAACGAGCCCAAACTCGGGACACTTACCTCTGACAGTTTCGGAGTTCCAAGGGGTTTCTCCGGAGTCCATCATCAGGTCAGCCAAGTCATCCAGCATGTAAGTACTCACAAAGACCTATAAAACGAGCCCAAACTCGCGACACTTACCTCTGACAGTTTCGGAGTTCCACGGGGTGTCTCCGGAGTCCATCATCAGGTCAGCCAAGTCATCCAGCATGTACTCATAAGTACTCACAAAGACTTACAAAACAAGCCCAAACTCGGGACACTTACCTCTGACACATTAAAATTAATATATACATATTAAAATTAATAAATACATTAACAAAACTAAAAAATTAGTTAATAAACAGTTGGACATCAAGAAATATAATATTTTAAGAAAGGAAAAGTTAGATTTAATCTCTGAATTAGAACAAGGTAGCTTACTATTAGATAGTACTAAAATCTCCTATGAAAATGAGACCATGGCTCTTGAGCATAAGATTGCTTGCTTAGAGAGTTCTCTGAGGGACACCAAAAAAATGTATGATATATCCCAAAAAGAGATCAGCGAACACATATTAGCTGCCACAGAATTGTTAAAGATGTCAACTTACAATGCTGAGAGGTTTGATTCGCTTATAAGCAAACAAATCACTTGCAATAATTGTTATCAACAAGTAGTGGAGATGGATACTGAATTGTCACGTGTTGAGGCCACGCCAACTGACTTATCAGAGCCTGCTAAGGTGGATAAATGTAATACTCCACAGGCTGCTCCAAATAATACTTTTATATTTTCTGACGAGCTAGGCCAAGGATCAGGCATATTGTTGTCTAATAAATCGAACCAACAAGTAATCAATTTATGCCATCCAGGTATGTCCTATTCTGACCTAGTTAGTAACATCTCCAAAGAGAAGCTAGGGGTAAACTCCACTGTGGTTGTCTTTCATGGAGACTGCCGATCATTGACAAAAAAAGGGTTAATTAAAAATATTGAAACAATAATGGGCATTCAATCAAAGAACAAGTGTAAATTTATTTTGTGTGCATTCCCATACTCAAGTACCTCAAGTACTTCAAGTCAGAACAAGGTCATCCAAGACCTTAATTTAACTTTGTATAATCTGACATGTCGTCATAGTGACATTGACTTTTTTGATACAAATCTGTTTGTACCATACTTTAGGTTAACTGAAGATACTATGTATCTTCCCATTAGGACTAAGCAGAAACTAGCTACTTTGTTAGCCAATAACATTAACAATGCCGCTATTGGCAGTATTTTCTATTCTGACATTAGTACTAGTACTAATTTATCTATTTCATGTGATGCTCCTTCAGCGTCTTGTTTAAACTAGGACCTAGGACAACAGCCAAGCCCAAATACTTGAATTTATTCCACCAAAATATTCAAAGCTTGATGGGCAAAGATTTAGAAATAGAACTATTGCTGGAAAACCAAAATATTGATATTTTATGTTTTACTGAACATTGGCTGACTGATGAAAACTATCAGTCTTTTGTCCTTAATAATTTTAGATTATCAAGCGCGTTCTTTAGAAAAACCACTATTCATGGTGGTTCATTAATTTTTACTGCAAATAGTTTGAAATGTAAAGATCGCACTGACATTGTAGGCCTGTCCATAGAGCGTATTGTCGAATTGTCTTGTGTTGAGTTAGAGGGCTTTGTTGTGATAAGTGTATACCGTCCCCCAAAAACTAACTTAGATAGATTTGAGACAGTTATGGAGGAAGCTTTGGGTAGGTTAAGTGCTAAGTCTAAACCCATTATTGTGTGTGGTGATTTCAATATAGATTTGCTAGTAAGCTCATCTGAAAGGAATAGGTTATTGTCGCTATTTAAATCCTTTGGTCTGGATTATCAATTCCATGAACCCACGAGGATAACAGCCACAACATCTACTTGTCTGGATAATGTATTTTGCAACTGTGTACCCATTGAAAAGGCAATAGTAACTGAATTAAAGTCTGATCATTGTGGGCAGAAGATAACATTTTTAGATTTAACTAACAATAGCGTTAATTACAGGAAAATAACATGTAGACCGAAGACGGGTAATCGCATTAATAGTTTTAAAACTAATTTAAAGCATAAAGTATCTTCCATTCCTTACAAGCAGGGTGACCCTGATGCAGTCTACAAAAGACTGTTTGATTGTGTTAAAAATGAATTTGATGCTTGTTTTCCCACCAAACAAGTTACTTGCAGAGTTCAATCTAAGTTTTGTGAATGGGCCACGCCTGGAATTTACAGGAGCAGACGTAAGATGTATGAGTTGTACGGCATGAAAAAATACAATTTCGATCCACTTTTTGTTGAGTATGTCAAGAACTACTCCAAAATATTCAGAAAAGCCTGCACTACAGCTAAGGCATTGCAAATTCGTGATAAAATATCAAAGTCCACTAACAAAATAAAAACCACTTGGGACGTCATAAATCACGAAACAGGTAAAGCTAAACAGCGCGATACCTCATACACTCTTAATATTAACAATAACATCTTACAATCAGAAGCATCTGTTGCTGAAGCATTTGATAAGTATTTCAGTAATATACCTATAATCACTACAGCTTCATTAAATTCCTCACCAACTAGAGCGGAACATTTGTTGAAAGATAATGTATCTTGTTGCAGTGTATTCTTTAAATTTAAACATGTTGAGTCACTAGATATAATAAAAGCATTCAGATTAATTAATTCAAAAGATACCGCTGATCTTTGGGGTATATCAGTCAAAATTGTTAGCCACATAATTGACGTGATTGCCCCTTATCTAGCCGTAATATTCAATGATTGTGTTGATGAAGGTGTTTTTCCAAACTTAATGAAACACAGTAGGGTTGTACCACTTTTTAAATCAGGCAACAAACAAGACCCAGGTAACTTTAGGCCTGTTTCAATCCTACCAGCTCTCAGTAAGATCTTTGAAAAAATCATTCAAGAACAACTATTAAGCCATTTTTATGAGAACAATCTCTTACACAGTGAACAATATGGATTCACGAGAGGCCGTTCTACTACTGATGCTGGCATCGCACTTCTAAAACACATCTTTAGGGCTTGGGAGAATTCACAGAACGCTCTTGGCGTCTTCTGTGACTTGTCCAAGGCCTTTGATTGCGTTGATCACGATACACTTATACGCAAGCTTGATTTTTACGGGGTTAGGGATAATGCTTTAGATTTGGTAATTTCGTACCTTAGTTTAAGAACTCAAAAAGTTTATGTTAACAGTGTACTCTCTACAGGATCACAAGTTAAAATGGGGGTCCCTCAAGGATCCATTCTAGGTCCATTACTATTTCTGATATATATAAATGATTTACCTTTTTACTTAAAAGATATTTGTGATGTTGTATTGTTTGCAGACGATACATCTTTAGTTTTTAAAACTGACAGAAATAAAAACCTTTTTGATGATGTTAATGACGCACTTTCAAAGGTTTTACAATGGTTCACAGTAAATAATCTACAGCTTAATGCAAAAAAGACTAAATGTATTAATTTTAAGTTCCCTAATGTTAAAGATAACCCTATTAGTCTAAAAATTGATGGTAATACTATGAAGCTTGTAGATACAACAGTTTTTCTTGGAATCACACTTGATTCAAAACTGCAATGGAACCCTCATATAACAGCTCTCTCAGGCAGACTTAGTTCGGCTGCATTTGCAGTGAGAAAAATTAGGTTATTAACAGATGTTGATACTGCTCGTTCAGTTTATTTTAGTTATTTCCATAGTGTAATGTCTTACGGCATTGTACTTTGGGGTCAAGCGGCGGATATACAAACCATCTTTATCCTCCAGAAGCGAGCTATCAGATCCATCTATAAGCTTCGTGCACGGGCTTCACTTAGGGAGATTTTTAAGGAAATTGGTATCCTCACTGTAGCGTCACAATACATTTACAATTGCATTGTTTTGGTGAGAAAAAATATTGGTCTCTATGCTAAACACAGTGACATACATTGCAGAAATACTAGGAATAAGGATAAAATTGCACTTCCACTCTTTAGGTTACAAAAAGTTTTAGGATCCTTTATGGGGCAAGGTATACATTATTACAACAAAATTCCAAAAACAATTTGTGAGTTACCTTTACATAGATTCAAAAATCACATCAAAACGGCTTTATTAAAAAAGGGCTATTATACTACAAAAGACTACCTTATAGATAAAAATGCCTGGGTATAAGCGCTCTGCTCGATGCGGGATTAAATAGCTCTATTGTAACAGATGCTTTATTGTAAGAGTTAATAGGTACCTAGTATGTATGTACTGACTAACAATTTTTGTTTTTGAATTGTTTAAATGAAT
The DNA here is from genome assembly GCA_947369235.1 of Udea olivalis. NCBI lineage: Eukaryota > Metazoa > Arthropoda > Insecta > Lepidoptera > Crambidae > Udea > Udea olivalis. Next base: position 4,506,861 of record OX376363.1, read on the forward strand.
TCTTTTTATTATATTCTTTTATGGTTGGTTTTTTCTCTTTGTTTTATATTATTTTAGGTTTATTTGTATCAAAATGACACACTGCTTGTACTTTACTAACGCCTGTTGTAAACCCAAAACAAGTTTAAAAGAGTAACTGCTGAGTTTCTCGCCGGGTCTTCTCAGTAAGAAACAACTCCGACGCGGTGGTAGAGTCGCATTATGTCTGTATACTGTTTATTTACATATCCATATTATTATGGTATTCATGTCTATTATTTAGTATATTTTGCTGTAAATTTGACGATTTGAAAGTACTGATACAGTCTATTTGAATAAAGTTATTTGAGTTTGAGTTTGAGTTTGAGTTTGACAGTTTTGGAGTACCATGGGGTGTCTCCGGAGTCCATCATCCGGTCAGTCAAGTCATCCAGCATTTAAGAACTTACAAAGACCTAAACTAAGAGCCCCATCTTTGGAAACCTACCTCTAACAGTTTCAAAAGTCCATGGGGTGTCTCCGGAGTCCATCATCAGGTCAGCCATGACACACAGAGATTTCCAATATTGTGTCTAATATCCAATGTACAAGTTGGTTGGTAAGTACTTAATAATACAAATATTTCATTTTTTATTTAATAAACAAGCAAATAAAAATAAATTGTATGATTTGTATGCTATAATTACAACAAGTATCAAGATTATAATTACGTCTGTTTTTTTGCCCTAACGACAGTTTCACTGTATGTGTGAGCCGCGCGTGTGTGCGTTAGGCTTCTTTTTGACAGAAATCGAAACTTCTGAAACGTATAGGCGTCCTTAAAAATGATTATTTCTCGTAAGGACTTATCATAAGTTATTTTTTGTTGGTTTTTAAGAAGTTTATTTTTATTAATTTTAAATAAGCAGTTTGTTATTCTTTTTTTTCGGTTTGATAATAGTTAATGCTGTCATTACAACTTCTATTGTTTTGTTGATTTTATGATAAGATTATTTCAACTACAGTTCTCTGATATAATAATTGCGCTCTGATAGATTTAATTGTGATAAAAGTCTCCTGTGATTGTTATAATCAGTAAAAGATACTCTTCATAACTGAAATCTTGCGTTTTATTGCCTATCTAAAAGAAAACTAATAAATATCCCAAAAGTCCCGGGAGTCCAGGTTAATATATCAGGTCGTCCTGAAATTCCCGGGACTCAAGTATGTCACCGGTTCTTAATTTCCTAGTACCACTACGTGTACATTATGCACCAAGTGGGATTTTGGTAGGATGAAACAATTTTAATATAAAATCAAAAGTACAAAAGATTCCTGATAAAGTTTAAAAAATGTATAAGGATAAATAATAATATTGATTTAATTTAGGACTTATGACTATTAAGAAAAAACTTTTTATGACTTTCAAATGTTATAAAAATGTTGGATTGCAATATTTATGACAAGAAAAAATCAGGCAAATTGTATTTAGGGATTTCAATTTTCGTAGACGTGTTATTAGGACATGTTGAGTTCGGCCGAGTTATCATTCGGAGAAATGATGATTATGGTAAAAAACTTTAATGATGTTAAATTATGATAAAAAAAATTTAAGACAAAATAGAGAACCCACATAAATATGTTATTGTATTCAATAATTTTGAGGTTTAAATTTATTTCCCTTTCTAGATATTGCCTGCGGCATGGCCGCCGACTTTTGCAGGTAGATCTTGGCCAATAAACAGGAAGTACCTTCGCATAAGTTTTCGGAAACCTACAAATATCATTCATAAGCCACGCGCACCTTACACGTGGCTTGTGATTATGAATATTTGTCGGTACAATAAAGGTTACTGACGGTAAAAGACGCAAAAAAAGGTACGACGAAGTCTGACTTCAAAAAAAGAGGAGAAATTCAATTGTCTCGAACAATAGCCAAAGTTTACGACAGGTTTCTGGTTTAAATAAAGAATAATTACTAGTAAAAATAAATGTCAGTATACCTATGATTATCTTTATTTAATCGAAATATAAACTTTTATTTACAATCCCATCAGCAAATTAGACCTGAAAACGTAATGCGAATACCCCAAAAGGGGTTTGAGTAACTTTGTTTAAGGAGCCGTAGCGTCATTTTTTTATGAGCGGCCAGCAATAATTTTATCACTGTTTTATAGCACCTTAATAAATAAACATATCTGAGAGGTCAGCATTGTTCTAAGGACTAAGTGTATATAATTTCATAAACTATTGTTTTTTGCCTAAGTTCCACTAAGATATTACTTCTGAAATGTTACTCTATGGAGCTAATCTCACCTATATACTCGTAATAGGAGAGGGAGGTTTTTGAGGATGTACTGTTGGGTATGTTATTCTACAAAAGTACTTCCAGAAATGGCAGCAATACATCAAGTAACAAGTTAGATGGCCATAACGATGATATTGTTTACAAAACAGTCTACTTAAGTTGTTGGCATTGTTAAGTATTTGGCATTAAGAAGTGGATCACAAGCTATCACGAAAAACGACCTTAACGTCAATGACATCAAAAAGACATTTTCTGATAGTCAATATGTAAATAGGAGGTATTGGCTAATAACCCTCGATATTAGAGACATTACATGGGAAAAAACCCTAAAAGTCGCTTAATCCGACTTCAAAAACGAGAAGGAGGTTCTCAATTCGACTATGTTTTTTTATGTTTGTTACCTTAGAACTTTCGACTGAGTGAACCGATTTTGATAATTACTTTTTTATTTGAAAGCTGGTGATTCCCGTCGGTCCCATATTTTTAGGTCCCCTTCCCGCACGCGGCGGAACCCACGAGGCGCTCGGCGCTTGTTCTCTCTCTCGCTCCAGTAAATAACAGTTCTGAGTGATAGAAAAGGATAGAAGCATAGGAAAGTGCGATGCGGAGCGGCCACGTGTAACTCAACCCCATGCGCTAGTCTGGAAAGGCTCTTACACTGTACTTACACTAAGGCTATCCAGCTGTTCAGAGTAGGTGACATTCTCCGCTTTCAGCTGGTAGTAGGAATCGTAGAGTTTAGTGTACCCGTCCGTGTACAGCTTCAGACCTTCTGCTTCTCTCATTTGCTCCAGGATCTGGAAACAACAGCAACCGATAATAACACTAGAACATGTAACGAACTGATTTTCAAGACTGTTAGGTCCATGAGATCGACAAGCACAGTAATGTTTCAGTAACATATCACAAAAGCATGATGAATACCTGCTACGAGTAACATATCATGTTCAAATATGTTACTTAAACATGTGATTACAAAACAATGTTTAACAAAACAATGTTTTGTAAGTTTTGGGCTCCCTAAGGTTTTATGCCACGCTCCACCTGCATTAAGTGATTGGATACATTTATGGCATTCTTCACAGAGAAGTTATTTCTCGTTTAACGTTGTTAAAAATGCCACATCCGAATTAGCGCGCTAAGCTTTCGGCCACTACAATGCAATTTCAAGGTGAGTGAGTTTGGCCAGCTCAGTGATTCCTTTGCATTACTGTGCTTGTCGGCCTCATATCTGGACTTCACGACCGCTTTCCATCAGGTGGAGTGAGGTTATCTTGTCGGGCAATAAAATATAAAAACAAAATTAGTTCGGAGTACCTAGTACTATTACCTTTTCTGTAGCGCTACGGCATTAGGCTAAAAAATCGCGAAACAGTTTTAAACCGCGCAAGGCGAAGTGAAATCTGCTTTAATTTTTCCATATATTTCTGCATTCTCGACGACCGACTTGGTGTAATGGTTAAGAAGTTGGCTACTACACCAGAGGTCGAGGGTTCGATCCCCGCACAGTAAAAACATTTGTGTGCATGAACATGTCTGTTTGTACTAGTCTGGGTGTCTCCTATGTATAATAAGTATGTATTTACAAAAGAAAATGTATTTAAGTATGTTTATCCGTTGTCTAGTATCCCATAACACAAGCTTTAATTAGCTTACTTTGGGGCTAGATGGCGCTGTGTGGAATAATGTCCAGGGATATTTATTTATTTATTTATTTTATTCTATAAAAGCTGCGGGCCCGCAACCGCGGCGGGCGCGGCAGGAAACCGCTTCGTCAGTTCTTAGCCTTACAGTTTATTAATTGTTGAATTTAGCTCTCTGTCAATCTACTGGAGCCTTATTACAATCGTTTATATCTAGTTACGTTAACTGTCCCAACTTAGGGTAGCAAGCTTAGAATAATTACATATAGAATAAGAGTCCGCGCGCCCAATTTGAAGCCTTAATTGCTTTGCAGTGTTCACTACAGCTCCGCAATGCTCAATGTCAAAGCGCGCCGCACGTAAGCAAGTAATAGTCACGCATGTGTGGATCGGATTAGTGCTTCATTTCTGACGGGGCGGTTGTATGAAGACTATCCTTCTATACGTTATTATTCTAAGGTAGTAATTTCGTCAGTAATGTCCAGCCTAGAAGACGCGCTGATGCCAGGTAACCGCTGACTGGCTGGAAATGAAACATCCTATTACGAAGTTGCTACGCTACGCTCAGTTTAGGGTATGAACTTGAAAAGTTATAAGGGATTGTAATCGCCCTGAGGCCAATTGGAAACTTTTTGGGTACAGTTTCCGTTTTACTCCAAATGATTTTATGTTCAAGTACCTATCGCGAAAGAAGAACATTGACTGACCTTCTCAAACTCTTTTTCAGCCTCCGTCGTCTCCGACCCAATATTGAGCGCCCCCCCAAACGGCTCATCATCGTCGGCTTCCATCTTCTCTTCTTCCTACAACACTGGTACAAAACACAAAAAATAACTAACGAATTGGAACTAAAAGAAAATATCAAAAAACGTGGACGGACGGTGTTTACGCAGTTGTCATGGTTACGGCGTCGGTGGCATTGACGTTTGCGAAAAAAAACTTTGGCCGTGCGGCGTTTGACGGTTGGTTGTCAACATTGATCGATTGAAAAGGTTTAATGCCTTCTTATAACATTATCTACAGATACAAATTATTCGTGTAAAAGTGCGTTTAGTTTGTCCTAATGAGCGAATGCTTGTTCTATCCCCACTCTATTAAATTATCTTTGTCTAAACAGCATTCTTTGGTTGTTCTATCTATGTTCGCGGAGAACCTAGTAGAGCATGAGCTAGAACGCTCGTTCTCGATTCCTTTTTCTTTTCCGTTAGAATTATTTTGGTGTAAAAGAAAAAATAATTTATCATTGACACTAAAAGACCACGTAAGGATATCCTTGCTCCAGCAACAGCTCTTAAGCAAATGCTTAGATCTGTAGCTCTATGTTCGTTTGGTCTAAGCCTGCAGCATGCAACACCAACACACGGATTGTTCTGATTTTTTTTGCAATAAATAATAGTTTTTTCACTTCTCATGCTCTAAAAAAAGGAACTAAAGTGACCACTTTAGTCTCTAGGGAGTAAAAAGCTGTAAAAATTATTTAGTGTTTCAATTTCCTTCATATGACATAGACAAACTCAAACAGCCAGTAAATATACTATTATCTGTGGAGTGAGGACCATCGACATTGCGAAAATGTTGGGAGTTTTAGTACCATGGTTTGTCCGCAAAGAAGGTGGCGCCATGTGTTTTAAGTTGTTAATCTGTAACTGGTTCAGTCTGAAGAAAAAACTGACCGCGAAAATTTCAGAACTTTTGTCGAGTGTAAATTTCTTCGGTTTTAAATGTTTTTTGTACTAAATTGACTATTTTTCTCGCACTCAAAGTGAAAAGTACAGTTCACCTCGAGACTAAACGCCAACTTAATATACCCTCGGTTGCATTGACTCCCTCGCACGCTCGGGAGTCGAACCACCTCTGGTATATTATGGCTTCGTTAAGTCCCTCGTTTTAAAAATATACTATATTTATTATTAATTTAATATTGCAAATCATCAACTATTAAACTTATGCTATCTATGAGTATGTTTGAAACCTAACATAACATTACAACGGGGACGTAATTTTTATTACATGTCGAAGTTTGGTGTAAATTTAAAATTCGAAAATATTAAAAATGAACTTAGGAGTCATAAATGAATACAGTAGACAAACTCGAGCAAAACAAAACTACAGCCGAGTTAACCTTGTGAAGAACATAGTTGGTCAAGTGGACCCTTGAATTTAACCCACGATATTATTATAAATACTTGTACTACTCCTATTTGGGACCCCAGCGGATCTCTGTAGTTATCCAGTATAGAATAGTTATTAATAAATAGAAGCGTGGCCAAATTACGACCTTTGGAATGATTTCAGACTCTGCTTGTTGATAAACGACACGATTGGCGTAGTGTGCTGTAGCACGGTTTCTCGCCTCGATTCCCGTAGTGTCCCGGGTTCAATTCCCGGTCGGGTCAATTCAGGAAACGATCCTTTCTGAATTGACTCGGGTCTGGGTGCGCTGGGAGACGCACCTAGCTTATTTCCTTGTGTGGTACCTCGTAACACAGGGATTTAATAATCCCTACTTCGAGACCATTACAAGAGGTGTGTTGTCTGGCGAAAACAAAAAAAAAAAAAACACCTACTGCGTACACAGTGTTACATCGAAAAACGTCCGTAGGTATGAAGATATTAGAAATTGAAATAGAAAGAAGGATCAGCGAAATGTTACTCGAACTCATGATGGTAACTAACTATACATACAAGAGACCTGTATCTTCAGCTTCTAACAGAAGTAACAGAACAGATAAGATAAGAAAAGCTAAATATACTTCATTGTAACAACTAAAGAGAGCTGACTGTGGAGCGTCGTGGCCTAGTGCTTTTATTACGCACTACAACTCGGATCGCGGATCGAGTGGTCTCGAGTTCAAATCTGACCAGAGCCAAAAATCTTTGTGTTCATTGTTCACATACTATCACCACTTTATCCCAAACGGGTAGTCAGAGGCAAGTGACTGTGTCGTCATGGTGAACGAAACACTCAGAAGCCCACTTTTCACCAATGGTATTAGAACCCAACGTGGTAGGTGGTGAGCCTTCCGCCGTTATCCGGGTTGATTCGGTTTCTTTATCGATGTTTTCCATTATCGGAGAGAAAGTCGGAAATTTACAATGAACACAAAGATTTTGGTTCTGGCCAGATTTGAACTCGGGACCACACGATCCATGATCTGAGTTCGGGTGCTGAACCACTAGGCCAAGACGCTCTTATTCATTCGGACATGAAATTCATTGTTTTATTTCAGACTAATTCTTCGGTGATGGAAAGCATCGATAAAACCCATTTTAACCCGGATAGGCTCACCACATACCACGTTGGGTTCTAATACCATTGGTGAAAAGTGGGCTTCTGAGTGTTCTGTTCGCCATGGCGGCAACAGTCTACCCCGTGTGAGATAAAGTCGTGATAGTATGTATGTGTGGGTTTACTATTGTGTAACAAAAAACGTATGACAAAAGATAATTTTACAAACAACGTTTGAAAAACTAATCATTTGACAAACTTTCATTTCGCAAACATATTACTTTATTAAAAAGAATCATTTGACATAATACAGGTTTCGCAAATGTTTTACTCTTGGTTTTAGTTAAGAAATATTTCAACTGTTAAGATATTATTTTTATAATGTTCACATGACTAAATAATTCGTTTGCCAAATTAATGATTTTACAAAAAGTTAGTAGATCAATTATTCGTTTGTACAAATAACTATTGTCTAACTCGAACCAATACTTACGCGAAGCCGTACAAAAGGCGGTATTTTAGATAATTTTATTGAGGTACCCACTTATTACCGTACTATTTCGTCCTTTTTATTAAATTGCATGGTTGCAATTTTCATCTTGGACAGATTGTTTATAGGCAAGTAAAAATTTTGTACTAATACAAATTCCATGGATACTTAGTCATTTTTAAAAAAATACACACTACCTTAACTAAGCGAAATAAGTAGAATTCGGTTCTGGCACGCATAGGCCGCTGTCGCGGCACGCTCGCTTCGCTCGCTTGGCTCGTGCGTTGTGGTCGCAGTTCCAACCTAACCTAACTAGCCATTGTTTCAGTTGACCCTACACATATTTTATGATTTCGTGCTTAAAGTAAAATATCCTATATGTGTACTTAAATATGTTATATTTATATTTTCACACTGCCTTAACTAAGCGAAATAAGTTGAATTCGGTTCTGGCACTCGCCGGCCACTGCCGCGTCACGCTCGCTTCGCTCGCTCTGCTCGTGCGTTGTGGTCGCAGTTCCAACCTAACCTAAGCCATTGTTTCACTTGACCCTACTTGAAATGTGTTATGTATTTTTGTTTCAAATTTTGTTATTTGTTTTTTGTCAAATGATTGGATACCAGCTAACTACCTTCTTCTGTGTAAGAAAGATTGTTGTATTAACGTAGATTTTGGTAAATAAATTATTTACCAAGCAATGCATTTTGTCAAATGTTATTTATGCTTTACGTTGTTTTGCCAACAAACATGTTTAAAAAATAACCAATTTGTGAAATAATGTTCTAGCATAATTCGTTTTCTTAGTAAATATATTGTCCAATGAGTAGTTAATAAACAATAGTTTGTAAAATGATTAATTTATTAAGCATCATTTTGTCAAGTACTATTTTTCAAGTGAACATTTGTTATTTGTTTTTTGTCAAATGATGGGACACCGTATGTATGTATGTAACAAATAAAAAGAAAAACAACAGTGCTTAAAAATAGACCTTCAAAGAGTACTGACGGAAGAGTCTGCTCGTCGGGCTGTGCAGAGAAGTGGCCACAGGTAATTGGCTGATGCCCCTGGTCGTCTAATTGTGCCGGTAATGAGGAAGTCGGCTGTTGTAGCAACAATCATGGCAATATGGCTGTTAACGCAGATTTGAGTGCCTCTGATTGAAGTAGGCATCTGTAGGGACGAGAGGATGTCTGTAGGTCACTTTATGTAAAAATATAAACAACTATTGTAATCAGGAGTAAAAAAATCTGGTCTGATCAAGTTCACCTGACCCCATACTAAGCAAGGCATGTATATTATGTTGTGTTTAGTGACTGGTAAACATACAAATGTCCCTGAATACTGGTACACACCGGAGCTCACTTGAAAGACCTTAATTAGTAATTCTTACTGATTAATTAAATGTCTTTTAAAAAAAGACTTGAGCCTTGAAATGTCGGATAAGTGCGAGTAAAACACTTCTAGTATTCGTGAGGTGCGGTAACCGCTTACCATGAGGCGATCCAAATGCACGTTTGCCACCAAACTTTGAAAAATTTATAGAGGCAGATAAAAATAGGACCTACTTATTTTTTTATGTCTCTCACTGTCGATCTCATAAAATGTCTAGACATTCTAAGAAATAACAGCTTTTCCTGAATGTTCAAAACAAAAGTAATTAATTAAAAAACTTTTAAACGTTGAAATTGATTCAGTTCAGATTGGATAAAAATAGAACAATTTCATTGGTCTGTAACCTTTCGCTGATCAAATGAACCGTTACTTAGTTTTTTATCGCACCAAGGAGACTTGTTATAATTAGTTACTGATTTAGGACAGACATAAGATATATTATCTTTACTAATATAGAGAAAAAATATTTGTTTGTTTGTTTGTATTGAATAGGCTTCGAAACTACTGGGACTGATTTTGAAAATTCTTTCACCAATATAAAGCTACATTATCAGGGAGTGACATAGGCTATATTTTATTTTAATTTAGGCTATATTTTGACGGGAAGTCTACGTGGGCGAAACCGCTGACGGACAGCTATACTTCATTCATTATAACATTAGATATTAGACGTTCTGTCAAACAGCATCCTAGACCACCACGAGCAACCACCCTGGTTGCTCATGTATGCTGATGATATTGCGCTAGCAGACTCGGACAGGGGACGGCTGGTACAACGGGTGAATAAGTGGAAAACATCACTTGAAAACGGTGGTCTGAAAGTTAATGTGGCGAAGACGGAGTACATGGCCTGCAACACCACAGATACCCAGTCCGTCCGCATAGGCGTTGACGTGGTCGAGCGCACGGACCGTGTCAAATAAATGGGATCTGTGTTAAGCGCGTCCGGGGATATCGACCGCGACGTCAGAGCCCGAATTTCGGCGGCTTGGGCCAAATGGCGTGAGGTGACTGGTGTCATTTGTGACCCCATAATGCCGGTCAAGCTGAAGGGGCAGGTCTATAAAACCATCATTAGGCCTGTCCTTTTATATGGCAGTGAAACATGGCCGTTACTAGAGCGACACAAGCAGGAGCTGCGCGTCACGGAAATGAAGATGCTGCGGTGGATGTGTGGAGTCGCACGCAAAGATCGCGTGCGTAACACCCACATCCGCGGCAGCCTTCGTGTTCGTGACATCGCAGACAAGCTGCAGGAGTGCCGCCTTCGTTGGTATGGTCATGTCTCACGGAGATCGGCAAACTACGTGGGCAACAGATGTCTGGCCATGCCACCCTCGCCAGGTACCGGTAGAAGAGGTCGACCCAAGAAGCGGTGGCTCGTTGTCGTTATGGGTGACATGCGTGCCAACAGACTCACCACTGAGGATGCACAAGACCGCGCGAAGTGGGCCAAGAAAATAAGAAAGGCGGACCCTGGGACCCCACACCAGTGTGGGTTCACAACCGGGATAGACTGCACGGATGATGATGATGATGAGTGGGTGCATTGCAACTGAAAAGACGATTTATGACTTGTGAAAAACAGAAATATATGGGGATCATGTCGAACGCATAAATCACGAAATGGCACGTTTATGGCGTACTTTCCTTTAGATAAGCATTGAATTAAATATAAACAGACTAAAATAAGCTACGGATAAACCAGGATTGGGTTTTTTTTGGCTTGTTTTAGTTAAATTGCAACTACTACAAGTGCTGTAGCTGTATTGTAAGTAATGCAACTTTATCGATAAATAATTTTTTTTCTGTTTTTGTACTAAAATGTTGAATTATTTGTACGATACTATGAAGCAGGTTCTCAATTAGAAATAAATAAAAGTGTGTATGATATGATATCCGATGTCTCCAGTATTTTTGGAATTATTATATTTTATTTTAAAGGTTTAGTTTTCACCCTGTTCCCGTTGGAAAACTGCATACATTTAAATATTTATGCAGTAACCACTTCGAGAGGAAAAGCTTTTAACAACGGTCCTTGTTCTTATATTATATTTCCTCTACCTGTAGGTTGCCTGGCAAAGATCGCTATTATCGATAAGGCCGCCTAAATTGTGCATTATTTTAATGTAATACTTAGCATTAAGTTTCTTTTGTAAATGTACAATAAATAAAATTATCAATATATCTACTTAATTGGTTTTCTTGTTAAAAGCAGCTTTACAATATTTTGCTCATAATTTCCTTGTTTGATTATTCAAAGAATTGTTTGAGTCTGGACAACAGCTATCGTCTCAAGGGTGTGGTAATGAAGCAGCACCCCAGGTGGCATATGAGGTTGAAGTAATTGCTGGAACAAGTATCCTTCGTACGCATCTTTTTCGACAATCTTTGAAGCAGCAATTCTTTACAGTATTTTACTCATAATTTATGTGTTTGATTATTTCCAGAATTATATAAGTCTTGACAGCAGCTATCGTCTCAAGCGCTAAGTGGCAATGAAGCAGTTCCCATATGACATTGAAGTAATCGCTGGGCGAAATGTTTTTATTTTGTTTCGTTCCATTTTTGAGTCTAAATTTGTATCAGGATTATTTACACTATATAACATTGGATTCTATGTGGAATAGAATTTGATGTAAGTACATTAAAAAAATTAATGGAACACGAACAAAAGGTATACATTATAATGATGTATAATTTATCTTTATCGACAAAAGATCTGCACGGGGTTACACATCACTGGCGTTGGTCTGTTAGGTTGGTACTCTTGGTTTTGGCTTGACATTTTTCTCTTGACTGGCCTCTTGGTGTATATATGTAGTTAAATTTAAGTTAAGTAATAATTTATTAAAAGCAAAAACCTCATAAATTCTGAAGTTACTTTACCTTAAATGAGAACAATTAAGTGTGAAAGCTGCTATATAGTTAGAGTTTAACTAATTCGGCATAAATCTTAAAAGTAATAATGTTTATTGCACTTTTACCACAAAGTGTACCCTAAAAAGTACCTTTTTTACTACTGTCTAATGCTTTAATAAATGGAGTATGGTTGTTAATAAAATCAAAAGATCGTCCTGAAGTTGACATAAACTGAAAATAAAAATAATCACATTTGAATTTTACCGAAATTGAATTTTCGTATAATTTCTTCCAATAGTGAAAAATAAACCGTGAAGTATACCTAACTAGGTATTATCCTCTTTTCGTCCAGTCAAAAAATAGTAAGCAAGTAAAAAATATTAAAAGCACTTCTAAGAAAAAACAGGGTAAATTCCTTGACAATCTATGACGTTCATGTGCAATTCACCTCTCAACCGTAACCATTTGAATTTCGTCCGCGCGTAATTTGCACGCTCACAGAAATGAGAGCTCAACTTAAGATGGCAACGTAATTTTCTGGTAGATGTCGACTGTATGGGTACTACCGCAGATCAAATACGACAAATTATGTGTGATATTTGTGGCCAATGACAGCTCATCGGGAAGTGTGCATAGAATAATAATTAATGACGTGACGTCAGAAGTTCTCAGTTTGCATTGCACCCGGTTTTACAGATCATTGCAACATTTTATCTGCCTTGAGTAGGCAGATAAAATGTTGATGTTACGAAACAATAGAAATTAATGGGAATTTTACCCGACTGCGCCAGAAGGGTTATGTTTTTCGAGAGTATGTATTTATGTATGTATGTATTTTATCTATACTATTCAAACTATAATATTATAAAGAGGTATGTACTCTCCGAAACTACAGAACCGATTTCAAAAATTCTTTTACTGTTAAAAAGCTACATTATTTATTTAGATAATATTATTTTTTGCAATAGTGTGTCGTTAACAAAAAAAATACAGTTAAGTAGGTATTAAATAAGATTTAAAAGGATAAGTTGATTTAGAAATAGAAATTAATGTATTTTGACACTAATGAAAAAAATAAAAAAATGCGCGTGACTTGTTTTTTTAAAAAAGAAAGTCCTGAAGTTCAGATTGGCTCACGTTCCACTGTTGGGTACAGGAGCCTTATGATAATCCCTCATAACTGTCAAGTTCATTTCATTCGTGGCGAGCAATTTCGTAATGTGATTTTTTCATTTCCAGCCAGTCGGTGGTTACCTGGCGCTACGCATTTCCTATTTAATTATTGCCCAAAGTTAAAAGTAGGAATAGACTCCTGCATACGTTTCTAGAATGTCTTCTCTGTTTTGTGTGTTGGCGAGCGTCTTCATTTGCCTTCAAATAGTCTATCCGAGAGCTTTTGGGGCAGAATGGATCGGCAATCAGTTCTTAATCAGCAATATTAGCCACATTTATAATCTACTAGCTTTCCGCCCGCGGCTTCGCCCGCATGAACTTCATTTTTATGACATATGGGAGTTTTTCAGACTTACGATACTTGTTATTCACAAAATCCCGTCTTAGTTAGCACCTACTTCCTTAAAAGAACCCCTATGCAAAATTTGAGACTCCTAGCACTTGAAGTAACCAAGTTTCATACAAACAAACTATCCCCCCAAAAACAACCCTTTAGAGGTCGATTTTATGCAAATTTTCATATTCACAAACTTTGAATGCCATATTTATTTATATCTAATCAACAGCCTAAAATATAAGTTTTACGCTTCTAGTTTTAAAAATGACAATACTTTTAAACAACCTTTCATCCCCCTTTTCAACCCATTACAACACTTTTTTTCTAATTAAAAAGTAGCCTATGTCCTTTCTCAGGCTCAAGACTATCAGTGTACCTGTGTTCATTTAAATCGGTTCAGTAGTTGTGGCGTAAAAGCGAGACAGACAGACAGAGTTACTTTCGCATTTATAATATTAGTATGGAAGTATGGATTTCAGAGACCATAGTCAAGAGGAACTCGTCACAAGCTTATTTATTTATTCATATCATAATCCCTGGACGCTAACAGAAATGTATGCATTAGTAAAACATCAATGCAATGGGCATAGGGCATAGGGCAGGGTAAAAATGTCATTGTGAAAATTAGGTTTAGGTTTTAGGTTTAAAGATGTTTATTCTCACTTAAGACTTAAGTCACTTACATGAGAAAATGGCTTGAATAAATTATGATTTATGTTCGTCTTCATAGATTAGGTGAGTGTTAATATGCATCAGATACATTTCAGTTTTCTTCATACCAGACAATTTTACCATATGGAAAATAAAATAGCATTCTGAGTAGGTAGGTACTGTAGAAACTTAACAGAGCTTTTGTCTACAGCCCCTGGCATTTTTTTTTGTTTATATTCACCTGTAATCACAATTACCTGCAAGAAGTGGTGTTTTTATAGATTTTAAAATAAGTGATTCATTCATTTAAATAAATAGTTTCCATTATAGAGCTTTTGGGGGAGCAACACTTTTAGAATGTTCGGCGATCAGTACTTCGCGCTATGTGCCCAGCTAATGCAATACCCTTGCTTGACTAATGCAACATTAATTTATGGCTATTAGCACCCTTCAAAGTGTCACCGTTTTGATAAATAAATGATATCCACATTTCCTTGTATTTATTTATTTATTTTTACAAAAAAAAATCCGTGCTGGCTAACAGATACAGCCCAACACGGCGGCAGGTTAAACATAACAATAAAATCTAATTATAATACATATAAATTATGACAAAAATATAATGTCAAAAATATAGAAATGTCTAGAAAAAATTAAATAGAAAATTACAACAGAAATAAAAATTCGATTTTTATTATTCAACAAATAACAATATAATGTCAAATGAAATCTTGTCAATAATGCTGGCGCCCCAGCATGAGTGAAAAATATCTTTGTTATCCCGTCATTTGTGTTACCGGCAAGTATTTTTCTGTAAATACCGATCTTTAAATCCATGGGTGAGCAGCTTATGTTTTGCGGACCTATGGCTGCAAATAATGATGATGTCAAATAAGAGAGATAAGGTTCAGCTGATTCCTCCGCTCGTAAATGAGCTGCCAGTCTGGATCGAAATACCACCATCTCATAGAAAACCACACAGAAAGATAAATAATAATAATAAATGTCTGGGACAAATTACACTAAGATCACCGGACCCCAAACTAAGCTAAGTATAAAGCCAGTAATAACACCCAGACACAACAAACACAAATGTTCGTCATATGAATGTTTGTCATACTCGTAGGTGTCATCTAACCTACCATTGCACCAACAGGCCAGTCTTTGACATCAAAATATTGGAAATGACTTCCCATTATTTTGAGACATGTCCGTCCAAACGATAGTAACTTAGCGTTACCAATAGTTGCAGTTAGAAATAAGTGGCTGTCACAGGTTCTGGACGAGATTTTTCAAACGTTTTTGGCATCCGCGCAGACTTAGCGTTCGAGTGGCCACTTCTGAGGCTCAAGCTGCGGCTGTGGTCACGTCACAGCTCAACAACACCTCTACCACATCTTAACCACTAGTCGTGGCATCTGGTGCATTCGACCAGTGGCCGGGCGCGCTAATAGGTACTTGTGTCTCACAGATTTTAAATGTATTCTCGTGCGCCCGATCGGTTGCGCTTACCCTACCAATAAACAATATTTTGTATTTAAAACCATAAACCATGTCTTTTAACTAAGTGCATTTAACAAAAATAAACTAACTTTTACAAGACAAATGCTTTCGGATTCTTATCTTTAAGATCAGGGTTTTATTACAGGGTTACAAGCTTTGGGTATTTCGCTAAAAATAATAAAGGGAACTTAATCTTCTCCAGAATTAAAAACAAATAAAGCGTTCGGTATTTCCAACGTACTCGTAAGTAAGTAAGTTACTTTTCATAAACAAAATGTTGGGGTTTATCAAGACCTACTTTGATTAAGTGACATATTAAATGTCTGACGTGTACTTTCTTCATATACGTTCGACATCATCTACGGTTAAAATCAAATAAATCTCTCGTAGGTAGTTTGTGAACGGCACGAGCCAGTCTAGGACAATATAAACCAAGCGGCTTCACAAGGACTATATAAATTGCCTGTTGACCGGCTGCACAGACAGTGCGCGCTTGCCGTATAAAGTACACGGGAAAAAAACAAAACAATTTGACAGTTAATTCGCGGGGTGCGCGGGAAAAGTTTTGTGAATTTGTTTGGCGCTTGACAGTTTGGTGCTTGTGTGTGATCTGTGGTGATAATTAAGCGGAAACTGTAAGTAATATTTTTAAATTTGAAAATCTAAAATAAAATTGAAGGAGATTTTGATTTACGGCCAGAAGCAATAAGTTTTAGGATTGTGCTCGAATTTTGAATTTTAACCATTTTAATATTAATCTACTTATAGTAGTATCCGCCGGTGACATATTACCTAAGTTGTTTTTTAATAACTGTAACCTATACGTGCAATAGGCGACTGTAGTTTCCATTTGATTAATATTATGTTCTTAATACGATTTATTTAAAGTTTTAAAAAAATGATATTAAGACCATTCCAGTATATAAATTAAGTTTTAATTCAAAGTCACAGCCTTTTAAATAGATAATTCTGAGGTATTTAACATAAAAGGAAAATTGTGTGAAGCTAGTAATTTAGAATATTACTTATTTATGTGTTAGCGTTTGTTTACTCGTACTTAGTTATTTAAAATACAAGTGTGAATCAGGGTGTGAAAAGAAAAATACAAGGTAACACAAAACTGTAGGATTTTTTTTTTAAAGATAATGGTTAATTTTTATTTTTATTTCAAGACTTTTTGTTACTTTTAAGAGCGGTTTCTCAAAATTATTAATATCGCAAAGACTACATAAGGAGACAAAACATATAATAGTGGACGCGAAGACTAATCGAATTTTATTTCAATTTAATTAAATAATTACAAAAATCTTTCAAAGATGCGCGTTTCCGATCCACCCCCAGCAAACCTATTTAATATTTTGTCTTTCAATTATATTTTTAGTGAGCTAAATAAATAAATTCTTACTGGTAGTGTAGGCCGACAGTTAAAATACTTATGTTCGAAATACCGAAAGTGCAAAATCCCGATTTGTAATATACCGAAGCTTTTAATACCGAAAATCAAGTGACCGAAAGTTCAAAATCCCGAAAAATATGGATTAGTTTGCAAGCATTAGCAATGTAGCACGTACATACAACTTCTGTCATGATTCCAGCGCTGCGGGGCTCCGGCGCGATTGCTTTCGCAGTAATAGTGTAGATTTTTTTTTAAAAAAGGAGGATAGCCACCTAATTTTCAAGAAAAATTGAAACACTGGTGTAACAAAATGTAGACCTTAAATGGAGGTGTTGTTGGTAGGCACTTTATTTTTGAATCGGTGATTATTGATTAAGCTATTAAGATAAAAAAATATATATCTCTAGAACTTACAACCACAAAACTGCAAGTAATTAAACAAGTTAAATGAAAAAAAAAACAAATCTACGAACGCCTTTTTAATCGACTACGAAGACAAAGCGGGCCCGCCTACAACCGCTACGGTCCTGCTACGAAAGCTTGTAACGCTAGCCCCTTGATTTCTGTAACGTAACTTGAAGTAAGCACCCTCTAAATTGGTGCTGTCTGTCACATATCAGTAGTAACAAAAGGCTCATCTATACATGTAAGGCTGCCTAATTTTCATTTAATTGTCGTTTAAGACTCCTTATTATCACTACTATCTAACCTTTAAATGTTGAGATATTTTACATGAATGATGGTCATCCTCTTCAGTGTTTTTCATGTTGACAGGTCCAACTCACTTTCACGGTCCTATTGCCGTCAACCAGCTTAAGATCTGTACGTCTGCCACGAGTTGTCACGTAAAATTTACGTTATCGTTCGCGTAAAAAAAGTATTGGGATTTGACATTGTTATGATGTCATGTCATATTATATAAAACGCGAACGATGGTGTAAATTTCAAGTGGCAACTCGTGGTAGACGTACCGATTTATTTTATATTTATTTACATTAAGCCAATGCGTTTTGCGTGGTAATACTAATAATCATTTTAGAACAGTCTTTACCACATACTTAACTATTATAGTTATACGCAATACTGTTTAGCTGTGTCAAACATTAACTATTCTTCCGTGGAATTACTAACTTACACAAATAAATACTTCAATGCAAAAACTAGAAAATAATAATTAATTTGCAATCGATTTAATTTACAGCGTATTACCATCTGAAGCAACAATATTGTATTATATTACAATTATCTAAACACACCTTTAACACGCCATCATTGTGTTATAGGTGTCATAAAGAAAATCTCATTATTAAGCAAACATCATTATAGCTACAATAATTGCGGGATTGTTTATTTGAATAGATCTTGCTTTAGTATATTACTAATAAATAAATGAAAAATAAATAAATATCTGGGACAATTTACACCAAGATCATCTGACCCCAAACTAAGCAGAGCTTGTACTATGGGTGTCAGAGACTGATAAACATACTTTTTATGACTATTTATGAGTTGGGATCGAACCCAAGACCTCCGGCGCTAAAGGCAAGATTCTTGCCATTGCGCCAACAGGCCAGTCAACTAATATTGTAAGCTCAGACTTATATTATAACGAAGTGATTTCACATCATAGGTAATTCGGTGAACGAGGGCCTTCTATCATCTCCGTCTACAATACAGAGCGAAAAGGAGTCTGGGTTTTGGCTTCATGCGTTACCATCAGCTGAGGTGGGCACTGTGTTGTAGAATATTTCTTTATCGATCACAGTCTCTCTTAGACTTGGAGCCTATCACCCGTCCACACCGTTGTCAGTGTGGTGATTTTGTTGGGCATCTAGGTCATCATGGTCTATCCTGTGCCCTAAGCGCCGGTTGTATCCCACGCCATGCCAGCTTAAACGACACACTCCGCAGGGCTTTTGTCGCAACACGCAGGCCGGCAGTCCTAGAACCTCTAGGAACTGGCCGTAATGACGTAAAAAGTCCCGACGGGATGACTCTCATCCCATGGAGCTGTGGAAAAGCGTTGGTGTGGGATGTAACTTGCGTGGACACCTTGGCCCTATCCCAACGTTCACGAAACGGCACGAAACGCGGACGCGGTGGCAGCGGCTGCAGATTTGAAAAAAAACTCTAAACTCCGCAGCTGCTACCGCTTTTTACCTTTCGTGGAGACTATGTAACTGTGGTTTCTTGAGGCCCGTAAAATAAAGAACAGATAGAATAATAAGAAATTGCCCGGTGGCCAGAGGGCTGGCAGCTATCTCGGCCAGCGTATAAGCCTGGCCAGTCGAAGAGGTAATGCTGCTAGCATTCAGGGCGCTCCTGAAAAAGGGCACACTTCCTATGAGTAAAATCGAGAAGTCATAGCATAAAACTTGCCCCACGCTTGCAACATTAAAAAAAAAGGGCGCTTTTGACTGTCAGTTAGTTTACGTTCTTATATTTTAGACTATAATGGATGGATTTTTATGAGATGTTTCACACCTAAAATATAAAAGCTGCTTTAACAATGAACACAAATATGGTTTTGGCCAAATTTAGCCAATCAAGAAACCATCAAAATCTCGACACCAAGAGGATTCCGTGCTGGGGTGTTTAAAACCCCTAGGTCACGACGAGGTTACTTAATATAGTTATTCGTACAACATACTGAACCGTAAACGTAATATTAAGGGGGAAATAACTAAACTGAGAGTTGGAAAGTACAGATAAATGAAAAACTTTGTTAAAGTCACAATGTAATAAATAATATATAGTGTTTAGGTACAATTCGTCACGTGATTACGTCATACAGCATCTAAATCCCGTCTAACGTTTTTCCGCAATTTGTAATGGCCTAGGATTTTACCGCATCTAATAAGTTAGCACCTATTTAACAAATCACTGCTTTAATTAGGTGTACCAATGAGAAATACTGGGAATTCCATTCACTGGATAGAAAAAACAGATTGGTTTTAAGAAAATAATGTCATTCAATGAATGGGTACTTAATTTACATTAGTCATTTAGCCGAATTGAGAAAATGCATATTTTTTTACATAAGAGGAAATTGCTGTACCTAGCCCTGATTCATTTTAAAGTTACTTAACAATAATTAAAAAGTTAAAACCATTTGCGAGTTGTTTTTTACAAAGCATCCTAAACTATGTGATCTTATCAGAATTGAGGAAATCCGTAGACGAACTAAACTAGTCTAAAATTAAATCTTTTGAATAGAATCCCGATAAGCGATCCAGCCCAGCCGATGAGCGAGTTTATATGAAATCGGGCAGGGCACATAGCACGATGGCTGTTGGGGTGGGCTGCACCCACGAGGCCATATTATTGTCTGCGCCAGACCACACACCACTTGTCATGATCTCGAAGTAAATATAACTATCCCTGTGTTACGATTACGAGGCATCAGACAAGGAATTAAGCCAGGGGCGTCTCCCAGCACACCCAGACCAAAGAGAATGTAGAAAATATCGTTTCTTGAATTGTCCTGACCGGGAATCGAACCCAAGACACCATGCCAGACAAGGCGAGAAACCGTGCTACAGCGCATTACACCAATTGTGTCGCCAAGGTGGATGGATTTTGGAATGTAACTGCCTGCTTATGCAATCTATATTAAATAAATAAATATGCGCCAGACAATACACCTCTTGTAATGGTCTCGAAGTAGGGATCAATATCCCTGTGTCACGAGGTACCACACAAGGAAACCAGCCAGGGGCGTCTCCCAGCACATATTATGAGGGAAACCTATGTTTAGCAATGGGTTTAAGGCCCGTATTCTAAAACAAAATCTGTACTTGAGTATAGATCTGAGTGACGTTTTTGTATGAACTGACGTTTTAAAATCTCTACTCAAGTACAGATCAGTGCTTGAGTACGATTCTAGAATACGGACCTAAGACTGCGAACGATGCTACAGACACAAGCACTGACCTCCAGCACAAAATAAAGAGTTTACAGAAGGACTGCTCGCGACTTTTTCCCAAACTTGCGTGACCACCCAGGGTTACTACTCTGAATTTTTAAAAAAAAGTAGGTAGGTTATACCTACTTGACAGAAACGTCAAAAACGAAATTCATCATGTGAAAAACTGCGCCAAGTTCGACAAAAACTAAAAACACTCGCGACAGTGAGACTAGTTGCGTCACCGATTCTCACCGGTATCGCCTGTGAACTCACTAGGTCTGTGTGCGTGATCAAAATGGCGGGTTTGTTCTAAGCGGACTATCTGTCAGGGGCGCCGCGCCGCATGCGTAATTTGTGCGTAAGTAAGCCAACTATTAACAAACAAATGGTTCAATCTATATTTAACGCTTCAGACGCCAAAATTTAAATACAGATTGAAGTATCTAATTATGTAACGAGGCCGCTAACCTTAACCCTGGCCTTATAAATTGGAGTGCGTGCAGTGGCGCCCTCCAACCGTGAACGGCCGTGTTGGCCGTGAACTAGTTGGGCCTTGGAAGGGTTGACAAGGCAGACTTAGATCTAAGTAGATAACGCAGCGCAAGTGTGTACGCAAACTAAGCGTGCTACTATTCGGCAATGGCCTGTTGGTGCAATGGCAGCGATCCTGCCTTTATCAGCGGAGGTCGTGGGTTCGGTCCCCACCCATGACAAAGATGAATGTGACGAAAATTTGTGTTTGTTGTCTGTCTGGGTGTTATTATCTATATAAGTATGTATTTAGAAATATATTATTTAAGTATGTGTATCAGTCTCTGACCCCCATAGTACAAGCTCTGCTTAGTTTGGGGTCAGATGATCTTGGTGTAATTTGTCCTTGATATTTATTTATTTTGGTGCTATTTGTGACATCACGATGGCATTTTAGAGCAAATTTAGACTAGCGCTCATCGCGCGTTACATTTCGTCCTTCAAAAATCTAAACGTGCGTATACGGGCTTATTACGGCGTGTTCGCTCGAACTGGTAGGGGTGAGTCAGTAACTAAATGGATTATACGAGCTTATAAGCGCGTCTTAACAATCGTACGAGTTACGCGTGTGGCAAAAAGCGTGCCTGTACGCGACTATATGCGCTTCTAAAAACGAGCTGGTAAGGAATCCGCCATGTGTCAATAGATTTTGATTTCTCAGCCTTAACAGCAACAGGGTCAATAATCACAATGTTACCATCTCTTTAACATTTTGAAATGCAAATAAATTGAAAATTGATTATAGTTCATAATTTGAAGACGTGTAAGTCTATTTTATATTGACCCTCAAATAGCTGCACTGCACTTATAATTGGCCACGTGAAGTGCGTGCATCGCGTCATTCATTTCAATTTATATAACTTGACAGCCTCGGAGACGACACCGGCTAGACTGGTTTGTTGGGAGGGTTATTGCATCTCGAGGTTTGTTGCTGTATATTTTAATTGGTATAAGTTCTAGTATTAAAGCAGCAGAGTCTGTTGGAACTAAAAATAAAATTAGAGTACTTATAGGTAAAAACATGAGTTACTAGCTTTCCGCCCGCGGCTTCGCCCGCGTGAACTTCATTTTTATGACGTATGGGATTTTTTCAGACTTATGAGACTTGTTTTTCACAAAATCCCGTCTTAGTTAGCACCTACGTGCTAAAAAGAACCCCTATGCAAAATTTGAGACTCCTAGCACTTGAAGTAACGAATTTTTTTACTTACAAACAAAGTACCACACAACCCCAAAAACAACCTCTTAAATATTTAAGGCTAACATTTTTACAAACTTTGAATGCCAAATTTATTTATATCTAATCAACAGCCTAAAATATAAGTTTTATGCTTCTAGTTCTGAAAATTACAATACTTTCATACAACCTTTCATCCCCATTTTCAACCCTTTACAACACTTTTTTCCAATTAAAATGTAGCCTATGTCCTTTCTCAGGCTCTAGACTATCTGTGTACCAAATTTCATTTAAATCGGTTCAGTAGTTTTGACGTGAAAGCGTGACAGACAGACAGAGTTACTTTCGCATTTATAATATTAGTATGGATTTAACTTGTTTATGATGAGAAACGGTAATCATTAATCCATTATGTTGATTCCCTAAACTGAGCAAAGTAATATGAATTTTCATTCCTAGCCAGTCAGTTTTTACCTGGCACTAACGCATCTAGGTTGGATATTTAACTCAAAATTGCTCGCTACACTCGGCTTTAGAAATTGACTTGACTGGATTTATAGCGATTGTAATAAGGCACCTGTAGGGCTAAGATGCTCGCCATGAGATAATTTTGTTACACGTTATCTTCAGCGAGCAGGGTGCGAGAAAGAGAGAGAGAAAGTTTTGACGCGGTGCGCATCTTGTCCTTCTGGCATGTGGACAAGCAGAAAAAACACTTTTCGTAAATACCTTGGGTCCTTAATGCAATAGCTAGGATGTTATGTAATCACCAGCTCGCGATTGGCAAGTGTGGATGAGCCAATACCGATAATTCGCATTCCTAACCTAACCTATTTGGGGCCCCGGGCACATTAGGACGACTGGGCCCCTTTTATTCTTGGTTTACCTTGTTTTTATGTTCTAAAATCTAAAAAAAATGCTGATTTTTGGGGCTCCCAGGATCTTGGGGCCCTGATTGTTCGTTCGCTACGAATAAATTGACTTTAATAATGGGCTATAAGTTAATCAGGTCCAGTTATTGCGGCCCATATTTAAAACCAAAGAACGTTGTAGTTCATGCCATTTATTATACTCGTATCACAAACTCTGCGTGCAGCTAGATAAATATGTAAACAAAGACGAATACTATATTCAAACATATCAGTTATTTCGTGCACGGTAGCGATTTAAACCCAAAATAAACACAACAGGTTAACCATTAAGTTAGCAATTAAGCTCACGCTTAAAGAGAGCAAATTGGATTAAAACGTGGACAAAAAAAAGTGATGTTCTGGCCTTTGTGGTGGGAATATACTACGAAGCTAGCCTTGACAGGGTTGTTGGTCCGAGCAACTGGGAGATAAATTATTAATATATGGGACAACTATAACAAGATCAAATTCTAGCCTCAAACTAAGCCGCACTATGGGTGCTAGTGACAAAAAAAAATAACCTAGACGTAGAACGAACACATAAGTCACAGGCATGTTGGGTGGGAATCAAACCCACAACCTTTGGCTCTAAAGGCAAGATCGCTATTGTGCCAACATAAAAGTTAACACACTGTAATAGCCCCGGGACGGATATATTTATAAATATGCGCTAGACGACTCACTTGCCATGGTCTCGAAGTAGAGATAAATATCCATGTATTACGAGGTACCAGACAAGAAATCAAGCCAGGGGCGTCTCCCAGCACACCCAGACGTGAGCCTATTTAGAAAAGATCGTTCCCTGAATTGACTCGACCGGGAATCGAACCAACGCACTACGTCAATCGTGTCGTATCTTCGCTTATTGTAGAAGAATTAAAATAAAGCAAAAAAAACTACTTGATTGCAAGACATAAACAAACTGCAAAGCGTGTCAATGAACTAGTATAATTGGGCCAAGCCAGGGTTGGCGGCTTGCGCAAAACTTGTTCAACAACTAATATCACTTTGTGCTAGCTTTGCCAGAAATTGTTTACTTAAAAGTACTCGGAATACGGCGGTTATCTGGAAATATCTAGAAAATCTAAAGATAATTGCTTGTGCAGTTTCAAGGAGCTTGCAATTTTTAATGATTTATTCGAAATAATTCACTGTTAAAAGGTTGCATAACATACATACAGTGGCGTACTGCTTTTCATTACTCCTGCTACTTTATTATCACGCCTTTCTCCCGACGGGGTAGGCAGATACATCTTTCTCTCTGCTACGAACCTGACACTCATCTTACGCTTGACTCTTTCGTCCGTCCATCTGTCTAGCTAGCCCTCCGAACAGATCCATGCACTCTTGCCTTAAAAATTGTTAAGATATACACCTTTTATCCATCACTTCCAACTTAGCATCCATCACTTCGGTCATAAATATCTTGGGTATTTGATTATTCTTGGGTATTCGACTGGCCTGTTGGCGCAATGGCAGCGATCCTGCCTTTAGCGCCGGAGGTCGTGGGTTCGATCCCCACCCATGACAAATATTTGTGTGACGAACATTTGTATTTGTTGTGTGTCTGGGTGTTATTATCTATTTAAGTATGTATTTAGAAATATTTAAGTATGTTTATCAGTCTCTGACGCCCATATTACAAGCTCTGCTTAGTTTGGGGTCAGATGATCTTGGTGTGAATTGTCCCAGATATTTATTATTTATTTAATTTATGAGATTGAATCATTAGTAGTTATTCGTGACGTCACCGTAAGCATAAAAAATGGGATCGCTTGGTTTTCATACACACGGTGCAGCTTGCGTTATCGCTGCATTGATTGGTTCAAAATAAATAAAACTTAATAAATATCATCAAAGGACCTCGCGTTGATTGACGCGGAAATAAATTATTTACTTATCGTTAAAGTTGCAATAAATAGTGTGAACTCTTGAGCGATGGGAGTTCTTAATGTTTTCCTGCTTGCTAAATGAGTACGATATGCAGGGGTCCTGATGCGTACGGTCGCGTGCACTATCCATGGCAAAATAAATAAACATTTAGTACAAATTACACCAATATCGTGTGATCCTAAACTTATCGCTTATATTACGGGTGTCAGAGACGAATTAACAAATATTAACATATAAAGATACTAATAAAACCCAGCCACACAACAAACACAATTGTTATGAATGTTTGTAATAGGTCAGGATCGAACCCACAACTTCCGAACAGCTATTCTGATGCGGTTCAGTGTTGTTTTGTTTTATTTCTTAATAAGGCCCGATTTTTCAATTCTTACATTATTCCCTAGATAGCTAACTGAAGTATAAAATTAACTGACTGTTTATCAAGCGAATAGATATTTTCAATTTTATAATCGTCTTTTGTCCAAAGAATAGTTAACTATCGTTTGTCTGTGTACTTATATCGCTAACTTCACACTGATTATCCACAAGCGAGATGCACTTATACAATCATTGCAATGTTAGAATGAAACAAGACAAAAGTTGATGTTTGACAAATTGACATTGACGTATAAGAAAAACAACCTCAGCTTTTTTTGTTGTCTAAAGTTGTGCTAAAAAGTTTGTGATTATAATAACACTCCAAAAATTAAATAATCTCAAATGACACACCACATAACCTCAAAATGTCAAAGACAAAGCATAGATAAATCTTAGCCAGCCACTCAAGAAGTAGATAACTTTATTCCTCAGTTAACGGCTTTATTCAACAGATAACATCTACCTGACCATTGAAAAATTAAAAATTGACAACCATCGAATAAACTGCATTCTACAGATAAATTTCATTATCAGAGGATTAAAAATTGGCCCTTAAGGTATTAATAATAACATCGCAAAAATATCGGTGGCCAGCATTTCCAA
Source organism: Udea olivalis (assembly GCA_947369235.1). Classification (NCBI taxonomy): domain Eukaryota; kingdom Metazoa; phylum Arthropoda; class Insecta; order Lepidoptera; family Crambidae; genus Udea; species Udea olivalis. Next base: position 4,533,205 of record OX376363.1, read on the forward strand.
GCTAACTATTAGATCAATCTTTGATTTAATTACTGTCCTCCGTCCGTACCTCACACTTTTCTACTCGAGTTGTAAGGATGAATGTTACACCAAGAACATCCGAACCCAATGACCCAAAGTAAATTGATTTTGAGAGCCTGTTAAACATTCTTATTAGAATATTTATGAATAAATACTTTAATAAATAACGATACCCAGACGCGGACCAAACAGAAAATGTTCATTACATGAATGTTTAGAATAGAATAGAATAGAATAAACTTTTATTTGGTATATACACCACACATGTTTGTCACGTGTGAGGATTGTATGTGTAGCCACAACCTTTGACGCCAAAGCCAGCTATGAACTCGTATACTCTGCACGGACGCGACGGTATGAAGCCCTCGAAGATGTTTTGTAGTCGACTGTACAAATGCTTACGCAGTAGCATATTAATATATCATCATTTCTTGACATACTGATGACCGATATTAAATAACATTACATTGATGCGTAAATCGTGCAACAGTACCTACAACCTACAATTCCATGGCAATAATTAAATGAGATTTTGTTAAATTATGTATAAAATACAAATGACGTGTTTGAGTTCTTCCTCGTCCACGTGTTGACTTACATTATCAACAAAAGGATTACGAATAGGAATAATTTTATTGATAATTGCTGAAGTTTTTTTGGGCTATTTTTCATATTATTGTAAACATGTCGTGGTCTAGATTTGCTAGCCCCTTTTAGCCAGGGTGCTTCAATGGCCGTATTACCACCATGTCTTATAGCCAGTCAAGTTAATTTCCAAAACTGAACGTAGTGAGAAATTTCGTCAGTAAATACCTGGCCTAGAGTATGCATTATTGACTGGTAACCGCTGACTGGCTGGAAATGAAAGATCATGTTAGGAAACCGCTCGGTACGCTCAGTTTAGGAAATTAACTTTACTGGCTATAAGAGCTTGTAATATAGCCTCTGAACCTTGTTTTCGACCGATTCGCCCAAAGTTTTTTTGGAACTTTTGCATTCTCATTTCATTTTCTTAATTTTACCAAGAAGATCAAAATAAACTTCCCAGAATTAAATACTGGTTAATTGATATTAGGCCAGGGTGCTTTAAGTTCATATTGTCAGATTCGGCCACCCAAATCAACACTAGCTTTTCGCGAGCGGCTTTGCCCGCGTGGGTCGTTTGAAGTAGCCTAAATATAAAAATATTATCGAATATGTGACTTGCTCATAATGTAGCTTCATATTGGTGAAATGATTTTTAAAATTGATCAAATAATATAATATAATATTTTTGTTTTTGTTTAGATATTCTTTAAAAACTGACAAAAATACAAATCTTTCTACTTCATAAGATTAGTAAATATACTGAGGCAGAACCAGATATTGGTAATTAATGCAAGGAGCTAAGAATGAAGTATAAAGTAGCAAAACTTGAAGACAAAAGGTTTTTAATTTCTTTAGGACACCGAAGATGGCAGTTAAATTAACGGCACGCACAGTAATTATCTAATCTTAAGGTTCTAAATGCAAGTTTCCTCTGAAGGACTTAGAGTTAAAAATTGAACGGCCCGAGTAAGTGCAGGTGACCCAAATATTCCGGAGCCGAACCTTGGTTCCACTCACTTCCGACCACAAGTCAAGGCGATCTCAGATTGTTTATTTTTATTTTCATTCGCGTTTATTTACACGGTTTTTTGTGTAGACGAATTTGCAAATAATTCATATTGGATATGGATGATCAATAGCTTTACAGATTGTAATGAAAAGTTGAATGTATTTTATTTATTTATTAGTTATTGCACAAAGAGAAGTACAATGGGCGGACTAACCAGTCAACCGCTAGGCGAAGCAGAAATCGTTTATCTGCGTTTTGTACGTTATAGATTGGTGAACGTAAACAATATGCTCAACCCGAAATTAATGTAATTACAAAATACATATATACAAACATAACTATGATTATGAATATATACTTAAACTAAATATCGTACCCAAATCTTAAAAAGCTGACTGGCCTGTTGGCGCAATGGCAGCGATCCTGCCTTTAGCGCCGGAGGTCGTGGGTTCGACCGCCACTCATGACAAACATTTGTGTTTGTTGTGTGTCTGGGTATTATTATCTATTTAAGTATATATTTAGAAATATTTAAGTATGTTTATTAGTCTCTGACGCCCATAGTACAAGCTCTGCTTAGTTTGGGGTCAGATGATCCTGGTGTGAATTGTCCCAGATATTTATTTATTATTTATTTATTTATACCCTGAATGTGGAAGATCTTTACACTTAGCTATCTATTCTGAACTAGGCAGAGTTTGTATTAGTCACATGAGAGTTGGCTGTGGAATGCCCTACGGCCTATGACAATGCAGTGGCCACTTTTTTTAATGCAATCATTTTACTATTTATAACTGGGGGTTAATATAATATATTCCGACTAACTCTGCGGTGATGGAAAACATCGATAAAAATCCAGCCCTCCGATTCAGAACAAAGTTAACTGAAAAGAACCGATTCGGTTATTTTCTTTTATTTTTGATACTTTTTTTTGAATGAGTAGTTTTTATATATTTTATTTTATGAAAACTTAAGGCCTTTGGCTTTAACGTATTTAAATATTGATTGCTACCGTTAAGCGGTTCATTTACTATAATTGAAACAAACTTACCGAATCGGTCGATAACTTCGTTCTGAATCGGGGGCTGATCAACCCGGATAACGGCGAAAGGCTCACCACCTACCACATACCATTGGTGAAAAGTGGGCTTCTGAGTGATCCGTTCATCATTACGGCAACAGTCACTTGCCTCTGACTACCCCGATTGGGATAAAGTCGTGATGTCGTTGTGATATATATGAATGTTTGTATGTTCAAATAATTTATTTTGCAATGTTTATGCGGCGATTATGCGAGCTCCGCGGGTGGTAAGGTCTATAAGATAATAAAAAAATATAAAGAACTTCAAGGTGAAATGATTTTATATGATACACACAAGAAACAATAAAGAAAACGTCGATAGCTGTCCGGAATGCAGAAGAAAATGCGATCACATAAATAGAAAAATAATACTTTTGCATATTCATGTGTTTAGTAATGCGATGCTTGACCAGCTTGACTACAATTCAAGTACAGGAGGACTACTCGCCAACGAAATGTCAGGTCTGTAGTTTCAGTCAGAAAAACCCACATCATTATAATATTCATGAATATTTATTTGTGCATGGTGAACATTATATTAAAGAGTACAAAATACATGACGGTTGATAAAATTTATTTTCGTTTTTATACTAATTTAGACCATGTTAGTTTTCCCCAAACTACGGACATCGTGTTAGTGAGTAGCTACTCAGAGTCACAAAATAAAGAGTTTACAGAAGGACCACTCTCGTATTTTTTCCTAAACTTGCCTGATCGCCTAGGGTTGCTACTATATTCGCCCGATAAGCCCGATCTGACAGTACGGGAAAACAATAATGTTCTGACTGAACATTTTTAACGGGTAAAGGATAATCTAGCGACGTCCTTAAATTCATGAACCTTTGCGCCAGATTATAGGAAGTCATTTACCTACCTATCTACATAAACTACCTACTTACTTGTAAAAGTTAATTGAAGTTTACTTACCTTTCTTCATCATTTGTGGAAAAAAACGTGTAATTACAATTTTGTTTGGTGTTCAAACAGCCAAATACACTGCAAATAACATTTTCGTGGAGCCATTTTTGACCATAGAACTATAAATCTGGTACAAATAATATCTCAATGTTTTTGACAGTGCGAAACTCTTTATTTTGTGCTGAAACTGACTGACTTCACCTGTAAACTCGTGTCTCTGTGTGCGTGAGTCAAAAATGGCTGGTTGTTCTAAGCGGGCTATCTGTCAGAGCGCCGCGCATGCATAATTACATACATAATTTCATTAGCACCAAGCAAATTAAATGCCGGCTTAAAGCAGCCATTTTGTTTGATTGGTGCTAATAAAAGTGCTTAAATGTCAGCGACTGATGCAATGATAATATGGTGCTTTCCACCAGAGATGTGTCATGCTACGATGCTGTGGATGCGTTCGATATCCACCAAACATTTATTGGTCCACATAGCACAGCACTGGTTAAAACAAGTTCTAATAAGCTGTGTTTTTTATAAGGATGGATGCATGCTGTGGATGCGTGGTATGCGTGCCATCTATACTGTCGATACATCGCATAGCTCGAGCTGCGCATATTCCTCGCATAGTAAACTTGCGGCGGCGCATCTATCGTAGCTCATCCTAAGCCTTGGCACCGCGATCGTAAAGCACAACGCTGCAGTATGCGCATACGGTGCCGTAAAGCTTAACTCGCTTCTTTACATGGCATAGCATTTGTGGAAATTGTCTAATAATTTCGTAGCTTCTGGCAAATCCTCGTGTCAGCTGTGTTGCCGACGAAAACGGACTGTATACTAAATCTAGAGCCCGATATACCAGACCACTTATTTGCTTATTTACAGATGATTTTTAAAGAGTTTTACAGTCCTTTTTCGTAGACAAAAGCTGCATTACAAGAAAAGCAGCTTTAGTAGCACTTATTAATTAGCCAATATACTGTCCCACTGCTTGGCACAGGCCTCCATCATAATACTGAAAACCTTTTGCCTGCGGTGGGATTGACTTGGGATTTGAACTCATGACGTCCATATTTCCACCCGAGCTTTAATTACCATTCGGTCAGGAACGTGTTAGGTTAGGCTACAAATTAACTCACTTTCTTGTTCTATGAGAAATCTGAACGAAAATCAGTTGAAGTCTACCAAGAACTCAGTTGATTACGAGTTAAGCATCTAGTTAAACACTTATCTTTGGAATTCGTTCGTTCGTTTTCGAAACGTTAGGCGAGCCCTTCTAACATTCAGTAAATCCATTATTCATTTGATCCTTTTAAGGTTGTGGCACAGAACTATAATTGGGTTACCATTACGGTTTATGATTACCCTGTTAAAAGGCTTGATAGCTTTAATGGTGGAATTCTCAACATTTTCGCAATGAAAATGGTCCACACTCCACAGATAATAGTATATTTTTACTGGCTGTTTGAGTTTATCTATGTCACATGAAGGAAATTAAAAAACTAATTACTTTTTAACTAACCCCCTAAATAACCCAAAGTCGGAGCAAATTTAAATGAAGGTAAAAAGTAAAGTAAAAAATATCTTTATTCATATAGACTTATAAAAAGTACTTATGACATGTCATGTCCAAAAAAAATTGTAGCAAAAATATACTGAATAAAAATAAACTTACATAAAATAATACTATAATAGTTCATATCATAATTAAATTACCGCACGACATGCCATAAGTTGAAATTACATGCTCATCACCTGGATGGCTGGCGGTCAACAACCGTGCGTTTTTCGCGCCAATTTCTTCCACGTACAGCCAAGATATGGAATGATCTTCCTGCGGCGGTGTTCCCAAAGGGATATGACATCGGGGCCTTCAAGAAGAGAGCGTATTCCCATCTAAAAGGCAAGCAACGCATCGGTGACACCTCTGGTGTTGCAGTTGTCCATGGGCGTAGGTGATCACTCTCCATCAGGTGACCTTCTAGCTCGTTTGCTCCCTATTACATAAAAATATATATATATATATATATATAATGTGACTCTACCACCGGTTCGGAGGTTGTTTCCGATCGAGAAGACTCCGGCAAGAAACTCGATGGTTACTCTTTTCAATCTTGTTTTTATACATTTATTATGCAAGTTAATTAATTTCAAATTGAATTGAATTGGTTTATTTAATATTGTATTTAGTTCTTTTTAATCAAATCGCAAGTTTACTAATATTAGACGTCAGAACTATGTTACTAACACTATGGATCTGCACCCATTCTGAAGGATCTTTGGATGTGTCAAGCAACCTTGAGCTTGGAACTAGTCAATTTTGTTTCACGCTGCGATCATATTTGTACTGGTGCAATGCACTACACTAAAATGCATGCGGAAATTGAACAAAGGCAAAATTGAATATTTCAAGGCATCACCTTTTTTACTTAAATGCTATAAAAAGGAATAGTCACGATACACGGATCCACTGAAGGTTGGACTAATTGAATCGCAATTAAACTTGTACATTGGAACATCTTTACATTGTCTGTGTAGTTTATGTAATCATTATTCACTTATCTATAAAGGAAACTAATGTTTTCCGCTGACGCGTGCCAAAACCGGAAGCTGTAGCTCTGGATTTAGTCCAATCTCGAGTTTCTGTGGTTTTTTTTCTTTAACCGATGTTTACCCCCACGTTGGCCCACCAAATACGTAATAATCTTACAACTGGTAGTGAGACAGAATTACAGGGAATTACTTTGTAACCCTTTTCATGTGCAGTTAAATTTATTTATTCATTCATTCATTCAATCATTCATTTATTTATTCATTCATTCATTCAGATTCAGATTCCTTTATTCGCATAAAACATGGTAGTACAGGTTACAATAAAGATACAGTATTAGAGCTCACGCTTTGTCAAACAAGGTGACATGCAAAATTGTAATCAATTTAATTATACAGTAGGCATTCAACATCACAACAAATGGTAAACAGATATAACCACATTTTTAGAGATTTAAATATACATAGCATGCTTTCATCGCAAAATTAAATCAATTTAAATTAAACAAACAGCTGGTGATAACATTTTAAAAACAATTAGTAATAATAATTAGCAACTCAATGAATCCCCATGAATAAAAATTAGGTTCATTTCTTGTCAAAATATTATTTTATATTATATATACAATTATCAATCATTCATTCATTTATTTATTTATTTATTAATTCATTCATTTATTCATTCAGGCCTTCTCCATTGATTTTCGAAGTGCGTTATGGCCATCGAATGATCCCCATTACTGAACTAACTTTTCTTTTGTACTTTTTTAACATGCTGCACGAGGCAGGAAGTTTGTAATAAAAAGACGCTCAATAGGGTTATTTTATTTATGGATTCAGCTTTTGCAAACCAAATTTTACTGCCTCTAAAGCCTTGGTAAACATGTTGGACTTTGTTAAATACTTGTCTAAGAGAAACTTAGTGCCATAAGGAAGCACGTGTACGTATGTCAAATTAAACTAAAAACTACAAGTTATTTTACACGCGCCGTGCAAGCATAAGCAATCAAATGGTTTGAATTTCATTACTGTTCAGTGCTAAAGGCCGCCTGTTCAATAAAAAAGTTTATTGCCTCCTTGACAATCTGGTGCAAACGCCTTCTTGACTCATTCATTTTGATACTGCATCCGTGATGAATTTGATCTTTTATCACACAAAGACTTTAGTTACTTACTTACCCCCTTCTTTCATAAAAACTTAAAGTCCGACCGCCGCTAAACCAGATACAATAGAATATTTTTGTTTTCATTGTTTGCCGGTCACTGGTGATGATGACCCCCACGGCGCGTTAGTCTCTCGTTTGTATCGTATGTACTTGACATAATCACAGTATTATCAATAAAGCACCTATTGAGACTGTGTCATAATAGAAACACAATACAATTTACCGTCAGCCGGTGCCTAGACAGACTACAATACTCGTACAGAGGCGTTCGCATCACCTTTACAAATCCATTGCAAAATGGCCTCACTTCAGCGGAATAAGGTGCCCTTTCCTGAATTGACCCGACGGGAATCGAACCCGGGACACTACGGAAATCGAGGCGAGAAACCGTGCTACACGCGTCTTCGGACACAGTGGTCTGTGCTATCGTGCACTGGAGTTGAGCTTGCTCCTCCCGAGGTTGGCTGCCAGGCGGCCTTGCGCGCTGAAGGGTCCTGCGAGGAGTCTCTCCCTCGTTGGGGATCCCGGGTCCCTTCCATTCTGCGCCGAAGAGTAAAGGTTGATGTGAATGCCTCTGTACCATAGTTAAAAGTGTTATAAGACTGATTTAGTTTCATGATTAGTAAAAAGTAAAGTAAAAAATATAATTATTAATATATACTTATATATAAAAGTACTTATGACAAGTCAAATACCAAAAAAAAATAAAGCAAAAATAGACTATTTTTTATTTTTTACTGTCTAGTCCGACAGTCATTTGATCGCAATCGCACCTGATGGTAACAACTTACCACCACCACCTATGATGGTACATGTCTGCCTAGTAAATGCCTATTCACTCTTGTCTTGAAGAGACCCAGATTGTATCGGTTCGGAAACACAAGCGCGGGCAGCGAGTTCCACTCCTTTGCTGTTCGCATTATGAAGGAGTCCGCAAAACGTTTTGTGCGAATGGCTTAATAAAAATAAACTTACATAAAATAATACTATGATAGTTATCATAATTAAACATAATGTGACTCTACCACCGGTTTTGTATCGATACAAAACCTAAACTAAATCTGTTTTACAACACAGTTTAAGGTAGTCTTGTATTCTTGATGAGCAGCTAGCACCTAGCACCCTAAGGGCTGCCATTTGGCCCAAAAAAATGAAATTTGGAAGGAATGAAAGTTTCATACAAAAAAATTAATCAGCCAAAGTCAACTGTCGATATATTTTGTTACACATGTTTTGTATGTAATTCAGCATTTATTATTTATGTATTTATTTATGGTCCCAAATTTTTGGCTTCTTTATCTATAAAATATTAAGATTTTCTATGATATGTAACTAAAAAAATTTTGGACCACAGAAACAGGGCCATGTGAATATAATTTGTGGTTTTCAGATCTGTTGTAACAACCATCGAACCATTTGTTACACATAGGAATATTTCTTCGGAGCTCTCATCACAAGAGCTGGACATTCACTGACGGCAATATGTTTTTTCTATGCTGACGGCGGTCAGACTCGCCATATACGTTATTGTTGGGAGGGTTCCTTACTGAGTTCATACTTAAAGGTACCAACTTACAGGGTCGTCAATGCTTGAGTGTTGCTTACGGTCTGGTTCTGCACGTGTTGACAGTAACCGACACTGATTAAAGACAGGTCTTAAAGTATAATGAGAAGGGCCAAGGGCAGTTCCGTTCTGTTGGCAAAATAAATTGACCCGTTGTCTGCCCTTGATCCGAAATCCATCGCATTCTTAATTGACCGGATTTCCGTACTTTCAGTAAACAAACTTATTATTTTAATAAAATATTCTGTTCTTGTTACATAAAAAGAGGAACCGAATGACTAGCTCGGCCGGCAGTGAAGCCTTTACGCCATGGGTCCTGGGGTTCAGTTGGGAGCCAGGCAGGAATCAGGATCCTTTTTCATGCCTTGTGTGTAAAGATTTATCATGTAATATACTACAATTTTAATAAAAATAACTAGGTAGGTATATTACACCAAGTTCTTTTGACACCAAGTAAAGCAGAGCTATGAATGTCAGAGACAGATGAACGTACTTTTATTTCTATACTAGCTCTCCGCCGGCGGCTTCGCCCGCGTGTACTTTATTTTTGTATATAAAATCTGTATAAATTGTAAACTGTACAGTTCATCTAAATCCGTTCAGTAGTTTTTGCGTGATTGAGTAACAAACATACATACAATACATACATACATCCTCGCAAGCTTTCGCATTTATAATGTTAGTAAGATTCACATCGTAGATAGTACATCCAGATATAGAACAAACACAAATGTTCATTAAATTAATGTCCTGGGTGGGCTACCATTATGTCAACGGCAATTGTATTGAATTTCTCATAAACCTTCAATATGCAGTTTTGTGATAAATAGGTTGAGGAAAAAGAAAGCCGTGTTGTCTCTTTGGTGTTTTTTTTTATGCGGTAACATAGTTTTGACGCTAAAAGTTCACAGTACGTCTACCACGAGTCGCCACTTTAAATTTTACGTTATCGTTTGCGGTGGTTCACGTAGCAACTCGTGGTTTTTTATCAGTAAAAATAAATAAGTCAAGAAAATAGGTTGCATCTTCGCCTTCGATACACGGCAGTGGACACATAAGCGCTTACATAGACAGCATAAGATGACTTTTTTTTCACCTGTCCCTAACCATTTGTGCAAAACAGCTAAAATTCCTTCTAATGAGAGCAATGTTTTCACACACACATACATCACCGGAACAGCGATGTTGTGCACACACATCACCGGAACAGTGATTAAGGCGAGCCCGTCACGTAGCGCGAAGGCTGCGCGCGCGCCAAATGAGATCTTGCGAAACAGAACAACCACTGGAACTCGATCAGTACATGACAGGCAGTACATTAGGCAGCATGATTTAAAGTTACAATTCTTTATTCAAAATTGGCTGTCCATCAGCTAAATAAATATAGCCTGTGTTACCGACTGATATTGTAACTTTATATTGTCAAAGAATTTTTAAAATCTGTCCATACAATCAAAACACCGAATTTTTCTTTTTTCTGCTCTCAATATAATATTTATTCAGAACTATTAAATAATTAATATGCACAGTACAGTAAAAATTTAAAAGAAAACCTTAAAATAAATATAACTAAAAACTATTAAGAAAATTTTGCACCTGTGGTAAGATCCCAAGATGCTGTGCAACATTCCCCTGTTGTATAGAAAGACTCACACGTTGTGAGTTTGTTTTTAAGTTTCTTTTTTTGTTTTCCTTTTTATAATATTGTATTTAAAATAACCATGCATATTACATACTACAAAAACTCAACCTACAGGAATTGAATGTTGAGCTCATCGGTTAACTGTTCTTTGGTCAGCTTCTTTGTATGAAGTTCCCTTCAGAAAGACTGAAAAGATCGGTAACTCACGAGTGATGTCCATTGTGGCTCGTGTGTGTATTGGCTGCTGTGTAACTGCATATTGCCACAGAGGTTGTTTTTTTTTTGTAAAGATTTAGGAGGATCCTAGTCGCAACCTGGTCTTGTGCCGATTAAAACAACACAAGAGAACAAGACGGCTCACAATGTACAGCTTTTACGGGGATGGTGATAAAAAAAAAAAAAATATCCCTGGACATTATTCCACACAGCGCCATCTAGCCCCAAAGTAAGCTAATTAAAGCTTGTGTTATGGGATACTAGACAACGGATAAACATACGTAAATACATTTTCTTTTGTAAATACATACTTATTATACATAGGAGACACCCAGACCAGTACAAACAGACATGTTCATGCACACAAATGTTTGTACTGTGCGGGGATCGAACCCGCGACCTCTGGTGTAGTAGCCAACTTCTTAACCATTACACCAAGTCGGTCGTCAGTGATATCCAGCGTAATAGGTGATTTCGTACCCTTTTCGGGGTAAGGGGCAAGCAGCAGCGGTGTTGCGGCCTCATTGTGGACGCAGAGCCAGCAGGAGTACTACTGCTGCCGTGTGTGAGATCCGTGAGGATTTCTCCACATGAGAAGCAGCAAAAAGTGAGCAGATCTGACGGTTTGAAGTGCCTGCATATTTCTCAAAACCGACACCAGTTAGGTAGTTACATGAATGAGTACAAAATCGGTATACGTTTACCATAAATGATTCACAAAGGGAGCAAAGAAGTAACTCTCAAGGCAATAGATAGTAAGTACTTCTCGCCTATCGTAGATGTTTCCTTTATTCACCTTCCGGATACGCCATATCAAAGTGTTTTAATGTATATTAATAATTGTTGAATTCATTTGAGCGATATCGTTCGTTATTTCCTTCAAAGATATTAACACAGTTACAATGGAATAACGCCCCACTTCTTCCTTATATATTTTTTCCATATAATGGCGTATAAAAGCCAACATGCCCATTTAATAAAATAAATATCTGGAACAACCTATACCATGATCATCAGAGCCCTAAGCAGTTACTACTTTGAGCAGGCGTCTGTCACTCCATGTACTTGTGCGCAATAGTTACCTACCAGCCCCCGGGTCTTGGAAGACTTTTATGGCAGTTGTTTGTCTGAATCTTGCGGTTGAACTGACTTACATGTACTGACCACTGACATCTATATCGAGAGAGATAGCCCAGGCAATATATGCCTGAAACATGACAGCTAACATTTAAAAAAAAAATCTTTGGTGTGATTCATCTGTTACGAAGTAACTATTAAGTCTGTGCTTTGGGAGGCAGAGACTTATAAAAATAGTACCCAAATGATTATTTGTATAAGCTAATAACATTCTAGGCACAGAACAAACACTAAAGAGTTGGCACGGTTAGCAATAAAAATAGTTGAGCACTTTTACCCAATTACCGCAGAATACCAGTGGCCGTGACGAGCTACGAGTATCTCGTTACGGCTTATAACTGAGCGGAGACCATTTTGGTACCTTTGTCTATTAGATTAAGATTCAGAGTGTATTTTTGTTGCGATTTTGTTTTGTTGTCGAATGTATGTTTTTTTTTGTTTTGTTGTATATTTTTGGTACCGAATAAACTTTTTTCTATTTCTACTTCAATTTACCTGGCTTCCTCATTTCCTTCATATTTGTTGTGAAAACTTGGACGAACTTAATGCCACAAGGTGCTAAGGTGTCCTTCTGTTGCTGACTGTACCTCTACGTATTGCCAAAATGGGCCAGTCATTTTGCTTTTTTGATGAAAGTGCCTTATTTTCAGAGCTAGATCAAAGTGTTAAAAAGGTAATAGTACTTATGTAAGAATAGATAGCCGTTAAAGCAAAAGTCCTGAAATTGCGACAGATCGGTGGCAAACGCAGGGTAGTAACTACTACCTGCAAGGTGGACGGATGATAAATGAGGAAGAATTTTGCTGGATACAAGCCTCCTGATCCAGTCAATTTAGGAATCTGTGAATCAGTTGACTCGAGAAGGTGTCCTTTCGGCTGGGAGATCATGATGAAATCGTTTCGAGTTCTCGTGGTAGTAAAGTTCATAAGACCTTAAATATGTTAAGGATTCATTAAAATTAAACTTCGCTGTTTACTGCTAAATATCTCATTTGTGTTTAATACATAAGCTAGGTCTGCATTTAAGACGTGATTCAAGGCAATTTATCGATGATAAAGCATGTGATCCATCACAGTGGTGCTAATTCCTAATTATTTGACCTAATTGGCCCACTATTTATAATGTTTTTGTTTAAGTTATTTAGATATTGGTTATTTGTATTGTTTGGTTTTAGTGATAATTTCTGTACCTATGTAATTTATCTGTCTGGGCTAGTAAATATTTTTTCTTCCTTTCTTTTCTTTCTGATTCTGTTCCAAACTGGCTTAAAAATCTTCGGCATTTCCTCCACACTTGAAACTATTGACGGAGTCATTTACTGAGGTCGTTTTATGAGTGTCAGTGACTGGTAAACATAGGTAGGTACATCAATATTTCTAAATACATACTCAAATAGATAATAATAACACCTAGGCACACACCATACACAAAAACAGCACATTATTGTTTGTGTGATGAATGAGTAATTTAGCACTTCCCCGGGGAAGTCGGGGGAGAGCACACGTTGGTCACTTACTAAGTGTGGGTTGTCCCCAAATAGGAAAATTGCTAATACTGAAGTGCTTTGTTTTATATTATCAGATCATTTATATTTTAAGTTTGCCATTCCTGTTTTCCCACTAAACACCATCATAAATATTTTTTTCTTCAATGAAAGTGATCAAAGTGTGCAACCTCTAAACAAAGTCCAATCTTCTTGAAATTTTGTATCTAATCTAATTCTAATTAGCCTATATACTGTCCCAATGCTGGGCAAAGGCCTCTATCATTGAAGTCATCGCTACAATTGATGGATATTGGCATAATCACCACGCTTGCCAAATGCAGGTTGGTAATCACAAACCCCACAAATATGTTCCAAACAATTCAAAAACACACTTTGCCCGACCTGGGAATTGAACCCGGGACCTCTGGGTTTTGGGCCGAGCTCGGAAACCACTTAGCCACGGAGGCGTTCAAAGTGATACACCCTAATGCGGTTCGAACCCACGACCTCTGGCGCTAAAAGCAGGATCGCTAACCATTGCACCAACAGACCAGTCAAACCTTTAATTAAAATATCGACATTCCAAACCTGAACCTTCTATCCTCTGAAGGCTGTTTAGGCCTCTATAAACCCATTTACGCTGACTGAACAAAGCCTCAATATAGCTTTGAAGTAGACGCATAACTTAAACAAAGATGGTTACTTAATGTTTTTGTTATGTTATGTTAGCATTCACGGCACCAGGCCAAGTACGCTAAAATTAAATAACTCCGTTGGTAGAGACTGTTGATTTAAAATTAAACACGCTCGCCATATTAGGTAACAGCGGTTACTGACCTAGGGTAATAAGAACAGCGGGTGAATGGAGTTGGCATTAAATTACCTACTATTAATTTAGTGAAAAATAATGAAATGGTTTGGACAATCGTGAGTGATCGTTACTTTTGTTGGGTTCGATTCCCTTGATGTTTTGTATATGGGTGTGGATATACCATAATGTAATATTGAATTTGTTTTATCGTATTTCAATATCGTTCTACCTAAGTCAAAATTCTGCCTAGGTATTCAGGTATTTTTCAGATTTTTTGGAGGTTTTTCTGTACAAATCTCAAATGGTAAACAGAACTAGTTAAGTCCTAAAACCCACTTTGGGTAAGCCAGTATCATAGCTGCCTTCAGCAATAAGAATGTTGAAGAACTGGTATTATTTACAATGAATAGTTAATCCAAACAGAAAGGAACAAAACAATTTTAGCACTCCGCGCATTTTGCTGTTCCATTATGATTCAAGACCACTTGCCGTTATTTTTTTTGTCCGAATTCAAATGGGTCAGGTTCACTGTTCGGCCTACAGAGAGTTGGTTTTAAGGTCTTTTTTAATGCCCTCTCTTGCATGGTCCACTGGGTGCTTAATCGTGTGCATTACTTTATCAATGTCATTTATTACGCGATTTTGTTGATGTAAAAATTACGAACATTCGTTTGTTTTATTTATTTTTTAGTCTGTTGAAAAATTGGCCGGTTACAAGATTGATCTGGAAAAAGTAATTTAGAATACTACATGCATGACTGCAATATTTTTTTTAGAAATATCAATTGGGATGTAATCTATACTAATATTATAAAGAGGAAAGATTCGTTTGTTTGTTCGTTTGTATTGAATAGGCTCCGAAACTACTGGACCGATTTAAAAAAATCTTTCACCAATATAAAGCTACATTATCAGGGTATATCTTTTTCTATATCTTTCTGAGGCTATATTTTGACGAGAAAGACAGAAGCTTATAACAAAAAAAACCCTTCTGGATTTAATATCTCTCTTATTGAATGTATTTATATCACCAACGTGAAAACTATTGCACAGTTGAAATCAAACTCTGTATATTTTATTGCAATATTTTGGTAAATGTTTGCGGTGCTTTGATTATTCTTGTCTATAGTAATATTTTAAAAAAGAAAGATTTTACTGTACCGATTTTATAAACTGTAAAGATTTTTTTTCAAATTCCTATATATATCTGGGACAATTTACACCATCATCTGACCCCAAATTAAGCAGAGATTGTACTATGGGCGTCAGAGATTGATAAACATACTTATATATTCCTAAATACGTACTTACATAGATAATAACACCCAGACACACAGCAAACACAAATGTTTGTCATGGGTAGGGCTGGAACCCATGACCTCCGGCGCTAAAGGCAGGTGCCATTGCTCCAACAGGCTAACAGGTCAATTCGAATACATATTAAATGAAAAGATTCTCAGAAATGCGATTGCATGTTCGTTCGTCATAGATTGGTGGTTTCTAGTTCTAGGTCGGGCGGTATCACTTTAGGATTCAATCGAACTGAAAATTGATTTGGTGATAAATATTGATTTTGTCGATTATCTAGGTTCGTGAGTACTGAACGCTAGGTGACAAGTGTTGCCAATATAGGTCAGACTAGACTAAGAAGTACTGATGTAGGTCTTTGGTGGTTCACCTAAATTTTACACAGATAATCTTAAGAATATTCATCACGAGTAATTAATATAGCGCTTTAAATTGGATAGTCTTCTTCATTTTATTTATAAGCCTGTAAGTTCAAATTGACTGGCTTATTTATCTATTGGATTACCGTGGCAAGATACAACAATAATCTTCTTAAAATTGAATACATAGTTGCTTATTATAACTAACTGTTCCCACACTCAAGGGTACTACAATAAAAAAAAATCATAAACCATTGGCGCAACGGAGTGTTTTTTTTTGATAATCAGGTTAAAATGCGTTGTACACTATCCCACTGCCCGGGGGAAGGCAGTGGGGAAGTATGGGTCTCTCCGCCGGCAAATCCGGCGGCATACCCACTCAAACGCACCCGGGTACCCTCACCGCTTTGGAATAGGACGACATGGAGCCTTGCGGATTACCATGTCACCCCAGCGGTAACGGTGGA
Organism: Udea olivalis; assembly: GCA_947369235.1. Lineage (NCBI taxonomy): Eukaryota > Metazoa > Arthropoda > Insecta > Lepidoptera > Crambidae > Udea > Udea olivalis. Next base: position 4,549,520 of record OX376363.1, read on the forward strand.
GATCCTGCCTGTAAAGGCGAAGGCCGTTGGTTCGGTCCCAACCGAGGACAAATATTTCCATGTGGTGAACTTGAGTTTGTCTGTGGCTATGTGATTTTATTTAATAGCTGTGGATAGTGGATTCACTTCCATGTGAAGACGGTACGTACTTGGGAAACTTCCACCCATCCCTACCATGGCACAAGCTCAGCTTGGTTTGTCGTTATTGTTTTATGGTGGCATAGGTACATTTGTAAAAATTTAATGCACATAAACAATATTTGAACAAACAAAACGACAACATTATTACAAGTTGTTAACAACACTGAATTATTTAAACTGTTAAAACTACAAACACATGAGAAGAAAAAATACTCAATTTTATTCCAAATATCCCAAATCGTCTTTTAAACTTTAAAAACTCTTTTCAATTAAATATTCCTAAAGGGTCTTGTATTTTTTTTGTCTCACCCTATATTTATTGTTGTTAAGGGGAGGTGGTTAACAAAACACGTTTTTAGAATTCATTTTATAAGAAGTAAACAGTGAAATCAAAATCTAATAAAACTTACTGATATTGTTGAGGGGACAGTACAGGGAATTCATCCGGTGGAAACATGATTTGATAAAGTTGGCTCGATAGAATAAATTCCCAAAGTTACCTCTTTTCGTGACATTTTGTCTTCTATTTTTAGTTTTATTCCTGAAATAATTGATCTGACAATATGGGTCCTTTACCAAAACAAAGTTTAAAGATAACTGAAGGGATTTCAAGCGATATTTTTTTTTATTACATCTATTAATGTTGTAATCGATTATTTTAGTGATTTTCGGTCCGCGTGGCGTTCACCAGTTTCCTTCGGGAAATGTTGTGCAGAACCACCTCGCGTTAAGTAAGTAGGTTAAAACATTATAGGTATAGGTTTGACTTGAAGATTTTATTTCGTTTTATCTTTTTTACGTGGTTTCATTGCCAAAAATCCGTATGAGTTGTAAATTAAATGTCAACTTGCTGCCGCTATCTGGGACCTATATGTATATTTTTGTTTATTCGATAAGGTATTCGTTAATCTTTTATTAAAAAGTATCAAGTACAGCCATAGGATCCGACCTTGCATTGGTGACTTATGTTTGTTGGGACCAGGAAGTAATAATATAATATTACATTATGCCAAAATCACAGACATGGTAAAAAGATACACGTGTAAATAATAAATGTAATACTAAAGATTGACCACTGGTAGGCAGGCACGCCTGTTTACTATCAAAATAAAAAAACTTAATTTTATTTAATTTGACTTATCGGCCTTAATCAAAATGAGGAATTGGCTTTAAAGTTCTGTTTATTTATTATTTCGTACAAAAAGAGACAATTAGGTACATTGAAGATAATGAGTACCTGCTAGCTTATCTCTAGATAAGATAGGAAAGTTCATTTAAAATTGTTTTGTATACTTTTAGAAAAACTGTGTACCTAAATTTTTTTTTAAAATTTTATTATTAGGTATATTAGGTATATCCTTTGAAATTTTTCTCAGTTAATATTTTTTGTTTTTGCTTACCTAAACGGTTCCCTGGGTAGAAGGCGCATGAAGCCTCGACACAGTTCATATTTTGTTCTTTTCATAATTAAATAATTTAAGTAATATTTTAAGTTTTGAGCGCATGATCCAACATTTAAAGCGCCTAATTTACGACCTACGGTTTAAAAAATTCACTGTTCAATACATACATGTAAATAAAATCTTTTTTCTTTTATAAAATGATCAATATGGCCACCTTGAATTACGAAAAAGCCTTATCGTGTCAATTTCAAGTAGCTCGTTTATCTCTGAAGCTTACTATAGTTACAGAAAGAAAATACCAAATCACCAGACATAAAGTTTTGTTGGCACATTATGAACCAGAATGTTCATAATTTGCCCGAATAATCGCCCAGCCCAAGTTTACAACAGATGTCAGTATACCTATGTTCTTTAAAAGTTTTATTTACAATTCAATCAGTTAATTAGACAAAAACGTAATGCGAATACCCCAAAATCACGATGCACACACACGCGCGCTATGACAGCGCGTAATTTTGGTGGAGGCCTCATAGAGATTTCTGTTCTTTAAGGAAACTGTTTATTTTTTTACTTTATTAGTAGTTACTTACGTTGGTCTAGCTGTGGTTAGTTAAGAGTGTTTACGTTTAAATCAAGGTCTACATTGGGGTATTCACGTCTTCTTTAGCTAATCTTCAGTCTTCTTGCGTGGTTTTTTGCATAGTGATACGGGAAAACTTATTATAACAATAACGTAATACCCGTACATTTTAGACTACTCAACGGCTTTAATTGAATAGTTATTATTAGAATAATATATTGATTGATGAAGATTATTGACGTGCGACGTAAAATGGCACCTCACCCTTGATAATCAAAACTTCCGTAATTTTGAACACGTGTAAAAACCAGTTATATTTTAACCTTCATGTATGTAAACATAAAATAAATTTGATAAAATAACAATTAGTAAGTTATTTTTATTTGAACTGAGACAGGGCACTTCACTCAGTGATGGGTACCGTCAATAAAGTACGATATTATCTGAAGTACACTTTACTGAAAAAGAATGCAATACTTCATAGGCATGAATAAGTATTCATGATTTTTCCAGGTGAAGACATAAATGTAAAAGAGACAATTTCAAAGGCTACTAGCGTGTCCCTACGCATTAGTTTTGAAACGACGAGTTCAGTAGCCCTCAGACATATAGTTGTCCCTTTCATTTGTACTGCTATGTTATAGGAAAGCATAATTATAAAGGTGCGTGCAGATACGAATTCGGGACCATATTTTACCATACCAGCTTAATATTTGTGGCATCATCACACGTGCCCGGACTCTAATCCTATGTGTTTAGTCTATGTTCTTAATAATAATTTAAATTAAAGACTTTCATTATTGTAAAATGTATTGTTGAAGGAAACAGAAACTTATTTGTTTAGATATCTTAATCATCATATATATAATAATTAATAAAGTTTTTTTAAGATGCATGTGTGTGTGTGTTTGTTACTCTTCCCCGCAAAAACTACTGAACGTTTTTAGATGAAACTTTACAGTAATACAGTTTATACATCAGAATAACATAGGCTTCAAATAATAAAGATTTTATGTAATTTGACCAAAATATAGATACTTACGTATAACGATAACTTCACGCGGACAAAACCGCGTGCGGAAAGCTAGTAGTTACTAATTATTAAACATTATTATGTGTCTGAAAACATTGATTTAGACTTGTGCATAATAATATCATTCGGTGTCGTGCGCGGAAGTTCTGTTTATTTTTAAGTTTTTTTTGTTTTTGAGTCAATGCTGCAAAACCATAAATAAGGTTTACTCCTTTAGCATCTCAATTAAGCAGAATGATTATTTCATGAGCTCAGTACATTGTCTTGTTTTGTTTTTGTTTGCTACTTGTATAATTATTATTAAGAATGTTTAATTCAATTCAATTCAATCAGTTTATTGCACTCCGCAAGTATAATAAAGGTCTTACAATTAGATACATAGCACATTTATGGGTCCGGATTGGACATGACAATATAACTAATTAATTCCTTGTTTAAAATTCTTAAAAAAACGTTCACGTTTCTTTCGAAGACCAGAAAATAATGTAAGTAGGTACTTAGAGAACACTTACTAGTTTCTGTTCTTTGGCGTGTCTTTATAAAATCATGATTAGATTTCGTAATGTTTATGTGAAAAATGTCAAGTGTTATTGTTAATGTAAAGTGAAAGTTCAATTGTATTGTATCTAATGCGTATTGTGTTAAGTAATCTTAAGTTTGACATATGTTTGAAAATATATTTGCACGTCTCTTTTATATTTACTAAGCATGAATGTTCTGTAAACTTTATTTTAAAACCATTTAAACAAGGTTTTATGCGAATAAAGAATTCTTATCTTATCTTGAAATATTAAAATTACCAAATTACAAATTAAGAAGAAAAAGAAAAAGACTTATTAACAAGAAAACTCTTTTTTATCTTCACTTGACTAAATTAGACACCGGAACGCTTTACCCACAAGTTTCAGTAAATTACAAAGAGTGTATTTTATACTGCACTTTTATTTGTAAACGATATATTTTCCTTCATTATAGCAAAATATATTATATATGTTCTTAAGAGTATTTACGTTTTTATAGCCTGGGCCTAAATAGTGTAGAGGTTCCGAAGGTAAAATCCCGAATTTTCATAAATCCGAATATTAAAAATCCGTAATTTCAAAACTCCGAATGTTCATAAGTCCGAAAGTCAGAATTCCGAATTTCACAATCCCGAATTAAAAATAATCAGATCTTTCATATATACGAATACTAAAAAAAAACGAATTTCGGACCTGGAAGAAATCAGGCAGGATCAAGGTCTGAAATTCGTTTTTTTCTAGTTTTTTTATCTTTAGATATGAGAAACAAGCATTGTATAATGCTAAAATAAACAAAGTTACACTCTTAGTTTCTAAAAATACTAACATTTACACTTCAAAAAAAAAGGTTTAAGTAAATGCTATTTTCATTAATGTACCTTTAGATGTATAAGGCTTAAGAGCTCACTCGTTCCCACTGAATCCTAGAAACTGCGCTTAGAGCTAGACCAACAAAACAATTGTATTGGTATAGGGTTAATTAAGTATCTAATAACCATTTAATTTGTTTTAGCACTTTTCGTGTTTGAGCGATTGCTAAGTAACTATAGTTTTATTACTATTCAGTGATTTGCTGTAATCGATTCACCGTAGCATACCAAAGGCTTATTTATAAAAACCTTATCTAGTAACACGACAAAAGAATATTCTAGCAGCCCAATAAAGAATGATACTTATATTTTGAATCAAAATTACGGTAATAAAACCAAAGTGACTTAATGGTTGCATTGTTTTGTTATAATTTATTGATTATTAAGGAAAAAAGTGATTAAATCGAATTGTTTGGCATAAATAAGATACTATTAAAACACACTTATTTAACAAATCCCTGTTTAAAGCAATAGCTCCTTAACTATGAATTATATCACATATGATATACAGTATACGCATTTAATATTTCTGGTAAAAAATATTTTGTTGACATAATAATGATACGATACGATACGGAAATAACAGACTGGATATAAACAATGTTTTGAACACTTATAACTACTTGAAAAGTTGAATAAATTATAAAGAACTTGAGGTTAATAGATAAAATAAAAACTTTTAAAATAGTCACTATAACTGTTAGTAATAGATAAAAAGCTCCCACGAACGAAAAAATTATATTCTTCATTGTTGGGATTTAGCGCGCCGTCCGATAGAGCATTCGGTGGGCCACTGATTAGTCCTGCGCGAAGGGAATAACGCCGCGGCTTCCTTCTGTTTTCGTGTAATGAATTTATTATGAAGTGACATTAGACAAATTAAAAAGTTTGTAAAGTTGTCGACCTAGAATATACAAAGACCTATATAAATATATATTTTTTAAGTGCAAAATGTTAATATTGAATATTTGAGAGTAAAACAAAAAAATCGTCGACGTACTTATTTGTGTTTTTTTTCATCGGTGAAATTATGCTCTATCGTGTTTTGGAAAAGTGGTCGCCTTAGTTAAAGACACTGACCTACTAGTAGAATTTTTTATTTGCTAAAATATCTTTAAATTGAGTAGTTATTTTTTACAAAGTTGATCAAATATTGACAATCTTGGGAAAGCATAGCCTTTATATTAAGTTGCACCAATAAAGCATACATCGGTAATTTCTCTGAGAGAATTAGCCCTTGATTTTTAGTTAGTAGCTAAGTACCTAATGTTCCTCTGGGACAGTATTGAGGGTAATAACTGTTGGATCATTGGAATTGGAATCAAGACATTGAGGATTTAATGGAATATGGCTAAAAAATTACCCAGTTGGAACTGTTATAATGACAATCAAATCGAATCCAGTATCTCTGAATTTTTTGCCGAAAGAGCTCGACTAACTATACCTACTAGGCTACCAAGATCTTTATGAAAACAAGGAAATAGGAAGAGTATTAATTCAGCACAATACTTTATATATAAATATTCTGTTGTGATGTTAATCTACCAGTTTGTTGCATCAGGCGTCTTACTGTTAAATGTGTTAAATAAAACAATGAGTACGTACATAATTGCGCTTACGTGGCCTTCAGCTTAAGGGCCACCTAGTTAGACCGGGTGTAAAATAATGCATGGGATGTCTGAACAAGTCTAACTATAAATATAAATATGCGCCAGGCAACACACCTCTTGTCTCGAAGTAGGGATTAATATCCCTGTGTTAAGAGGTACCACGTAAGGAAATAAGACAGAGCCGTTTCCCAGCACACCCAGACCATTCAGAAAAGATCGGTTCCCGAATTGACCCGAACGGGGATCGAACCCGGGAAACTACGGAAATCGAGGCGAGAAACCGTGCTACAGCGCACGATATACGCCAATCGTGTCTTGGAAGTTTTTAGCTATGAAAAAATATATATCATTCGCGTTCACAAACATTCAACCTCAAGCGCGCATTGTTATTAACAATGTGCTAATGTTTATAAACGGAATTAAAGGAAGATTAGTTAACACTGCTATTTTTTTTTTTATTTTTTTTTATTCTATTGTTTTTTTATCACGGTATCCAATTTCATTTATTTTAATAAACTTAATTATTAAATATTTTTGTCTTTATTATCCATTCCATACCTTATAGTGTGGTAAAAAATATTTATATTATTAATATCGACACTACACTGGTGCTACACTACGCCTCCGCATTAGACCTGTAAGTGTGAAAGAGAGATAAGTAATCGCTGTCGTAGTCCCACATTATAAAGCCCATCGGGCAGCGAGTGTTTGACATCAGTATAATTTATTTATTCTTGGTGCGATCTCAAGTAGTCAAATAATCTCATCTAATCAAATAATCCAAGTTTTCAGATAGCAGTTGCAATGCTTTTGTATGCCTACCACGAGTTTACACCAATGATAGCCGCTAGCGTTCGCGTTGACCGGTTTTGTATGGGACTTCGCGCGCCCGTAGTGATTATAAATGAAAACATAAATGGCATACACATTTCTGGAATCAAGTTAACTATCGTAAATAACGTGACAGACTCATGGTAGACAAACAGGGCGTTCAAGGAGTTTGCAGGAAGATCAAGCATTCACTGTACACATAGAACTCAAGTCGCTTCAAATGCGCTAGATAGTAGATTGTTACACAAGGTGAGAAAGTTACCTTTTCAATACACGAGATGGTTTGGCGCGCGAGCGTAGCGAGAGCGCTAATAGTTCGAGGGCGTTGAAAAGGTCTTTCTTCCGAGGTAAACACTGCTTTTCATTACGAATATAAGGAAAGTAAATAAAAATCAGATACATAAGTTCAACCAAATAAACTTCTCACTCGATTTACGAAACAACTGAATGAAGTTCGAATAGTTGCAATCCCGCCTTTTTTTTTGTCTGTGGAATTCAACCATTTTTTTTAATATTTGTAAAAAAGCATACTTAGTCAATGATGATGGAATTCCCCCGCTTTATTTTATTTAAAGAAAACAATTTTTTTTCATTTCTATCGTAAATGCTTAGCCCAAATTTATTCAATTAAATACTAATTAAGTGAAACATACATTAATGAGTATATTCCTGCTTCGATTGTTTAAACTTTAAATATTCATTTGAAATCAAGATAAAGAAATTCAAATACAGCTGTGGCTGAATAGAATACATCGATTTGCCGCAAAAGGAATGTCAAAATAGAAGGTGACATCTGACAGTTATTTACTTTCAGCCCTAGGGCTGAAAAAAACTTTAAAGCCCTAGGGCTGAAAGTGGAGCTTTCAACCCTATGCTCAGGCCACTTCAAGCGTACTTTCCGTGTATGAGTAATGAAAAAGTCATTGGCTAATAGAATTCTAAAGTAGAGGGAAGACTGAACCCCCATGATGACCTATCTAATATGACAGACTTCATCTAGATAGCAAAAATGTGTATCTTAGTTTTCCAACAACTTAATATGTGAGTATAAGCATATTTGGGGAAGCAACTCAATATTTATTAATTAGAAGCTTCGACATATTTGCTGTTCCCAAATCAACAAATACATTTGGTAAGAACTGTGATAATTCTGGTAATATCCTCCTACTTCCATCAGTTCACGAGGATACTGCGTAGTGCGTAGCAATTTAACTATTAGATCGCCTTTATTGTACTTTAGCTTGAACTGCAATCTTGCCCAATCTGACAATCACCAATTTGTACAATCAGTCTATTCTGTCAGTTGTTGGAGCAATCTAGGCCAGGCTGGACAAGCGCTAGCTCCAACGCTTGAACCAATGTTGGTTCTGGATTGCAACGATACAGTACAGCGAATCGTCAGTAGCTGTGATTCTATTAATATTGAAATGCTTACAGTTGTAAGTTTTTGGGAAAATAAAAGTATACATTTTAGTTACCAGAATGAAGGTTTTGACTGTCTTCAACGGATTCGATTTCTTCCTGGGACCAAAATAATGAGGACATCATGGGAACGGAGGAAGTGATTGAGTGTTGTTGCATATTATACGAATATTAAATGAAGCTTGTAGTACATTTAAAAACAGCTTAAGTATTGACTACCATAAATTCATATCAATTAGAGCTCGGTTGTACAGTCAACAGCAGAAGTAGATGACGATGTTCAAAAGTTCCAATTTGTAATTATGAATGAAAACTACATAAAAAAATTATCACAAGCAGCATATATATCTATTACAATGAATGAACTTCTCCGACGCGGTGGTAGAGTCACATTATGTTTGTATACTGTTTATTTATTCATATTAAGTATTTATGTCTATTATTTAGTATATTTTATGACTATTTAAAAGTACTGATTAAGTCTATATAAAGATATTTGAGTTTGAGTTCTAGTTTGAAATATCTCATTTATATTCTCAGTAATTTAATAAGCTTTATAGTTTTGGTAAAATCATCAATTTCGGCACGTTAAATTATCACTTACTTCTGCTGTTGACTGTACCATTATTGTGAAGCTATGAATGGTAATCTTAATAACGAAATATCTTACAATATTTTTTTAACTTATTGCTTTGTTTTTAACATTTCTTAATACTTATTTTAACACGAATCAACGCGCTCAACACGAAATTTGAATTTATCTAGTAATCCTATCTTAAAATCTAAAAGAGGGAGAACCTCTTAAATATTGAAAACTGTTACTGTAGTTTTTCCGGTACTGTGGTCCAGGATGAATTGATTTAAATTGATTTGCAACACTACGCAGTATGCAGGACTCAATTTAGATGCACTTTTCATTTCATAACTGAGTGTGCTTTAACAAACAAATTGATCGTAGTGTTAACTTGTTTCCTGTTTTAAAGTTTGCTTACTTTCACTAAAACTTCCGTAGGCCTTTGAGTTGACGCCGCTCACGGTCAGTTTGGACATACTACGTTTACGGATCATTTCCACCAAAACACTTGTAGTTGTAGGCATTTGGACCATAAAACTTGCTAACGATAATAGAACTTCGTCAGTTAATTATGCGACACCTTAAACGATCCAATAAAGCTTAAGATTAGTGGTAATAATAAGTGATTAGTGCATTAGTTACTTCAGTTAAAAAAATACAGGCAGAAACAGTTATAGGTAGGTAAATTGTACTTAAGTTAAAAAAAACGACTGATTCTTGGGGATGTCTCTTGACTCATACTTACGAGTATGTCTAATCTTTTTTCTGATGATTTTCTCACTTCAAACCACCTGTAAATCTTTGTCACATCCGTAAATCCCTGTCAAAATTTCTTTTCCTAATAAACATGTAAGTAGCACAAATAGAACATAATTCAATACTCAATACTCAATCACTTTATTGCATTTCCCTAATGTGTAGTAAAAAATGTTACAAAAGTTCTCAGATCATTACGGACCCTGTCGGGCACAGCAAATAGGACAGAGGAGGACGCTTTCATTAACATACACAATATTTTATATTTTAACATTTAGTTCAACTCTAGATTATATTTATTTTCTGAAAAGATATCCTTCAATAGTTTAGTAGCTTTTATTTATCAAAAATTGTTCTAATTTTTTGTAAAATAAATTGTCATTTGTTTCTTCTTTATGGGATTCTGGCAGTTTATTATAAATCTTTATACTCTTGACAAACTGGCTAGAAGAGTGTAGTGATGATTTGGAAGGCGGGAGAATCAATTTATTCGTGTCGTAGTTGATATTTTACATTTAGGTCTTTCGTTTTTGATATACCTATATGTTGATTTTTCCGTGCGAATTTAGTTATTTCAAATAAATATAAGCATGGTAGAGTGAGTACATTATGTTTTACAAAATATGGTTCGCAGCTGTCTGTTTGTTGTAGGTTAAAAATTATTCTTATAAGTTTTTTTTGGTTTATAAAAACGCTATGTGCATCTGTACAATTTACAGTGTAATCTGTAGAATTTAAAGTGATTTTAAAGTGAATTTACAGTTAGTAATGTGTAATAAAACAGTGTAGAATCTTTTAAACGTACCTAGACTGAATAAGCCTAACTAGATCCACGTCTAACGTGATTCAGTTATCTGTGTTTCTTTTAAAAATACTCATCTGGGACAATTTAAAGATCATCTGAACCCAAACTAAGCAAAGCTCGTACTATCGGTGTCAGAGACTGATAAACATCCTTAAATATTTCTAAAAATGTACTTAAATAGATACGAGTAATAACACCCAGACACACTACAAACTCAAATGTATGTCACATAAATGTTTGTCATGAGTGGGGATCGAACCCACGACGGTGCTCTCGCTGCCATAGCACCAACAGGCCATAGCCTTATTTATCCATTTAATGTTATGTTCTTTGTTCCAGTAAGAATGGGCTCCCTGCCTCGGGTGTCGGTGGTGACGGGGGCGCGCGCGGCGGTGCCGGCCGCTCCTCTGACGAGGCACCTCTCAAGATATGCCAGCAGCGAGAACACTGCTTTGATTTATTCAGGTCTGGTTTTTTTTATATTGCCCGTCAAGATGACCTCACTCCACCTGATGGAAAGCGGTCGTGAGATTCAGATATGACGTTGACAAGCCCAGTTATTCAAACGAATCACTGGGCTGGCCATCCTCACCTTGAAGGCCTTTTCACGCCCCGCTTGAAGAGTCCGGGACTATACGAGGAAAGAAACTCATGTGCTGGAAGAGCGTTCCACGTCTGGATGGTACGACAAAGGAACGAGTCACCAAACCTTTTAGTTCGGGCCAACAAATGTTGAATTGTGTGTGCGTGACGCCGTAGTCCAGCACGCGTGGTACGTGAGTGGAAAGGTGAGGGTGGAATAAGCTTGAATAACTCGTCAGAGCATTGATCAGAGAACTGTTACACCTCTCTTATTTTTATTTCTGAATGGCTATAGCCGTTGGGCTGCAAGTGGCTTTGACAGTGGTTTCGGACTTCAAAGCGAGTTTAGTGAGCTAACAACCCACATTTAAGTTACTTGCGTAACAGCGCTCCATAAAATGGACGAACCTTGGCTAGCTTGTTCCTTGGAAAGCGCTATGGGACAAAATATGTTTGGGGAAAAAGCTATGGGGCGGGACAGAGACAAAATAATAGTAAATGTAAATCATGTCGGAAAAAAACGGGTGAAATGGACACCAGCTGTCAAGCATTTGACAGAACGAAGTCTGTCTGGGCAGCTCATTGTTACTAAACCGATTCAATCTTGATGTAATCAGTAGGTATGTCTACCATGTGTGTGCACCAATGACAGCCGCTAGCGTCCGCGTAAACCGACGTTTTGTGTGGGATTTCGTATGGAACCAAAAATGGCATACAAATTTCTGAACATACCTAACGATTGCCGTAACTTGACGGAAACTCATGGTACACATACAGTAAAGTGGCCGTAAGAGCAACTCGTTCGGGGGTCTGACACCCATCTCATTCCATCAGACACACATCATTTCTGCTCAGTTTGGAGTCGACGTGGCCTGTTTCCCAAAGACGACAGTTTTAATTGAAAGATTTGTGAATAACCTTAATTATATGGTGTGACACCATGTTGATTACAAGATGCAGTTCATGCAGTAATCTCTACATTGGCCTTCCTCACCCAAATGATAGTCATTAGATTCCAAAGACTTGACTTGTCTTCTAATCACCACATCACATCAGAGATTACCTCACTATTCGAAGGTAATAGATTACATGACCGTGATGATTATATTTCTATAAAGCTGCGTACAAATATCGCATTCCTGTTTTACGCGTAGTCGGGATACGCTGTCCCTGCGTACTTTGGATAAGCGTACAGCTCCTGTACGGACATCCCGTGAAACTAAACGAGAGGTCAACCGATCTATATCCATAGTGCTACGCGAGCTCCAGTCATTTGCCATGAGAAACTCGATAAACACGCGTCCATCCATTAGAATAGAATATAATATTGTTTATTTGCGTAAAAAGTGGTATAAAAGATGGTACTTAAAATGAGCACACATTTCACCATTACCTGGCATTTTGCAGTCCAAATATAGCCTAGCTTCTCTTTTGACGCATTACCATAAACAGACTGACAGCGGCTTCTTAAGATTCGTTAACGTATCGGCAATCAAGTCGAGGGGCGTTCTCAGCTTGTACCCCAGTAGTTCTGAGTTCCAGTACGACGTAGAACTCAGATCTTCGGGAGTAGTTTTGCGTTCTAGGTCGGACAAAATAATTTAGATTTTTCGAAAATGTTTAATCACTTAAGTGCGATATCTTTGTCTACAGTCTGGTTCACAGAAGTGCTGGCAACAAAAATACTACTACTTGCTTTTACTACATTACATATTAAGTACCTACTTAACGGCTGATCTGATACTAAGCCGACCCCCTTTGCTCATGAGACTATCTTCTATACTCGTACCATCTCCAGACCATAGCAATATACTATAATATCGACGCGCCGTAAATCGGTAAATTGTAGTTTGTAGAAAGTTATCATTTGCAGATGAGACCAGCAGCATCTGCGTCAGCTACTCGGAGCTGGAGGCGCGCACCAACGCCTTGGCCAGGGCCATCGCCGCCCGCGCCAGGCCTACAGGCGCCAACCGGGATGGGGACTACGTCATAGCGGTGTGCATGCAGCCTACACACAAGTGAGTTCAAGTCAAGGTCAATTACTTTATTTAGGTAAAACTTTTTTCAGTGCTTACAGTAACTTAAGAGCCGGCTTTCATTTTGAGCGCATGATCCAACTTTTCAAGCGCCTATTTCACTACCTTCGAGAAAAAAAATACTTTTCAATAAATATGTAAAACATAGTCCATCCTTTCGTATTGACACAATGAAAAACATTTGTAAATAAAATCTTATTTCTTTTATAAAATGATCAATCTCGCCACCTCGATTTACAAAAAAGCCTTATCGTGTCAACTTCAAGGGGCTCTAAATATCTGATTAAAGCTAACTATAGTTGCCTAAAAAAGCGACCAAAACGTCAGAGATATAATTGTGATGACATATAATGAACCAGAATTTGCTTAATTCATCACCTTAACTGTAAAACAAAGTCTTAACTTTCCCAATTTTCCCGAATAATACCCTAATTTTACCACTGATTTTTGTGTTGAATGAAGCCTAAAATAACTATTCAAAATTAATGTCAGACCTACCTATGATCTTTATTTAACCGAAATAGGAAGTTTTATTCCCAATCCAATTAGTCAATTAGACCTAAAAACGTAATTAGAAAACCCCAAGCAATAATCCACGATGCACACACGCGCGCTTAGCGCGCTTAGCGCGCTTAATTTTGGTGACGGCCTCTTAACTCTTTTTAAAAACGCGGGGGCTTACAATGCAGTTGAGTCAAGATCGTCGTTAGGTCTGCCGAAAACTCCTGAACCAGAGATATACATCGTAAGGCTAAACAGGCTTTTCCTCGAATGCCAACATATACATGTACTGCACAAACTCAGAGACACCCGGTTTACCATTGATAAATAAAGCCTCATCAGCTGTAAAATGTTCCCTGCTGTTCAGATCATACCCTAAAATTTCTAGAGCAAAAGGTTTTAGTGAATATAATACTCAGCTGTGAGTTTCTTTGTTTAAAATTCAGAAAATAATATTCAAATCTATAAGATTATTGTCGTAGACATGTGCAATACCATAGGTACTGGTATGACTCACGCACCTCTATTGAAGAAGCATAGAAAAACCTAGACAGGGAGTTCCACAACACATTTTCACCATTTTATTTTTAATACTATTGAACTTTCTACGAGTAAGTAGAAGATTGCTCTAAGTATAGTGTCCGGGATGTGACCTTACTTTGCGATGCTATTGTACTTTAATTTACGTTTACAATACAATTGCTTCCGAACAGTCCGTTCATAACCTTGCCGCCTGCAAGACCTCGAGTTTGACCTTAAATGATTTTAAAGTTCAATTACGCGTTTTTGGTCATTATGCATGAATTCACTACCAAAGAATGCATGCATAGTCCTTCACACGCCGTAGCTAAGATAGGTAATGTAACTTATTAGTTATGATAACAATAACTAATAATAATGGGATTACTGTTGAAAAAAAAAATTACCACAGTCACTATAGAATTCAAAAACACATATTTCTATATAAAAATGATGTGATTTTTTTTAAAATTTAAAAAAAAATCACATTTTCGAAAATTTTATCATAGCCTATTTTCGGATTTTTTTATAATCAAGTAAAGTACATCCTAACTTGTACCAAATTAGCGCAGGTTCTAGACAATATCCTTAAGCATATCATATATTTTTTACAAGACCATTAATAAAAAATAAACACCTAAACCATTGAATCAGAAAAAAAGGGATTTCCGAGCAATCTCTTGTAACGCCGCCTTAGGGAACATTTCTGCAGTCAGTAAAATAAGCACGACAATGGTTCACCGTCTCAAGTACTGCAGCTATACAATTAGCTCCGGATACCCAGAACCCCGTTAAAGCGGTGTTTATTCACTCGCAATTATAGGTGATTTTGTGTACCCATTAAGGTGCATTTAGATCATTGGTTCCCAAAGTGGTCCAGGTGGACCCCAAGGGCTCCACGGGAGACTAGAAGGGGGTCTATGTTGGCTTTATTTTTTGTCGAGTTTTGGGAATATGTTAGAGATGTGTAGCTGCAGGGGTCCACCAGAACGAACTAAATCTTGAAAGTGGTCTATGCGAAAATAAGTTTGGAAACCTCTGATAGAGCCAGAGCAAGCATGATTTTACGTGGTCTTTTAGTGTCAATGATAACTAGTTTTCCATTTACACCAAAATAATTCTAACGAAAAGGTACGAGAAATCACGAACGAGCATTCTAGCGCGTGCTCTAGGGTCTTTCCCACAAAAGAATGCTCTGTCTTTGAGTGCGGGGGCTAAAATGAGCATTCGCTCGTTTGGTCTAAATGAGCCTTTTAATATTTGCATCCAAACTGCAGATCAAATTTAGCTCTTTTGAAGGCTCGTTTTTGGGCAAGAGTACTCCTTTATCCTAGCTTTGGTTTTAATTAAAAAAATATTGTTTGTTTATTGATTGTTTCAGTACAATAATGACTTTGCTTGCCACCTGGAAGGCTGGTGCAGCTTACGTGCCCATGGAACCTAGCTTTCCTCAAGCCAGGATATCACACATATTGAAGGATTCTGAACCAGCACTGGTCATTTACGATGATACAGGTAAATATCTGTCCATTCAGCTACTTCGCCACAGAAAATGAAATTAATTTTTATTAATAGAATAAAGTGTTAAAAAGGTCATCATGGCCGAGATATATATAAAGTATATTCAAATCCTATTACGATAACTAAATATAATCGTGAATTGAACAGTCTAATTGGGTTCATGTTTTCGGCGAAGTCTTATCCTATGATAATGCTGTTTTTGTCTCTAGACCCACATAGCCATGTATTTACCATAAGTGATTTTTACGGTTGGGGCAATTTAAGAAACGGACTTTTCTAAATTGGATCAGGTCTGGGTGTGCTAGGAGACACGAAAGGATAACTTTCATTACCAGACCTCTATTACAGATATTTATTATAAAGCTTTTGGAAATATTGGGAGAGACCTTTGCTCAACAGTGGGATACGATAGGTAAAAAAATAAAAAAAAACAGACCACAATTGACGTGTATAAAAAATATCTAAGGCGTGACTTTTTCTATCTCAGTAAAATTCTAAGTAATTTTCTCCCTATTTTTCCCAGCAAACCCAGCAATGTTCTCCGGGAGTGGGGTTCCGTCAGTATCATTCGAGGAGTTGTTCATGGAAGCCAGCGGGCTGGCTGCAGACGAGCCCCGAGACGAGGTGCTGGCACATTCGAGGACTGACAGCATCGCTATTGTTCTTTATACTTCTGGTAGCACTGGTGTACCCAAAGGTGCGTAAAAACCTCTATAGCAAGAGAGGGTGTCCACATCGTGTAAAAATACCTTAAAAAATTTAGGATTATGTGATGAAGTGTGTGAGTGATATAATCTTAGTTCTGATGTTAAAACGTTATCAATATTTAGGTAAGTTTTGGTCGAGAATAGACTCCACATCAACAATGCATAATGCAGGCATGATAAATTGATACCACACCACCACGATATCGAGCTGATATATTACTTCAGCCTCTGGAATATTCAGTTTGCACGGCTTCATTCAGTTTTGCATTACTCGATTGTGCAACCTATTGGGCAACCAACCTTGCCCGGCAAGGCTGGTCTTCTTCTAGGACCTTAAATGGACCTAAGATCGTATCGAAATATAACATTTTTTTTTTGCAGGTGTCCGTATTCCCTACACAGCAATCTGCAACCGCCTCTGGTGGCAGTTCCACACGTTCCCGTTCTCGTCCACTGAAGTCAACTGCGTCTGGAAGACCGCGCTGACCTTTGTAGACTCGGTCTGCGAGATCTGGGGTCCACTGCTACATGGCCGGACTCTCATAATCCTGTCGAAAGAGACCACTCGGGATCCGCAGAAGCTGGTGCGCGTGCTTAGTGAGAACCAGGTTGGTATTGCCTAGTTTGGTATTATACCATTTTCAACATAGCCCAAAACACAACCATATACCAAATGACGTAACCAGAGGCAAGTCACTTTTACCGTCGAACAGAAATATTTTGATCGCAAACGCCTACTTTGCCGACCATGTTCACACCCAACGGAGCGAGCCTTGGGTAATGATGAACAATCCGTTGTACTCATTTTTAGACTGAAGATATCATCAGAAGCAGAAAGGATAGAGCTAAGTCAGAAGAAGCAGAGAGGTGGAAGAGTCGTTGTAAATCTGTTCTTACTTTCAGATCCAACGACTAGTCCTCGTGCCAACTTTGCTCCGTTCGATTCTGATGTACCTTTCGCTGGACCCCTCAGAGCGACCCCTGCAAAATTTAAAACTGTGGATCTGTTCCGGCGAGACCCTGAGCAAGGTAAGCGGCCCCAAAAGGTTCTTGTCTTGCCCTGGAGTGTTTATACGTTATTTGCCAGGTGCTGATTACTTAGAAAAGGTTTTTTTGGTTTTGCTGATCAAACGCTGAGAAAACTAGAATCAGCTCATGCACTAGCAACAAAAGTCTTAAAATGATTGGTTTACAAAGTGGCAACAACGGTGCCCGTGTCCATTATTATCTTTGGATATTTGCTTGAATACGAGTATCTCTTGCTATTACCCTTTTTGAATTTATGAAACCAGTTTGGGTGGAATTTCCTCTTCTGCCTTTGATATAAACAATGACACTTCGCTACTTTTTAGGAGCTGGCTAGTAGATTCTTCCAGTACTTCAATAAACAATGACACTTCGCTACTTTATAGGAGCTGGCTAGTAGATTCTTCCAGTACTTCAATAAACAATGACACTTCGCTACTTTTTAGGAGCTGGCTAGTAGATTCTTCCAGTACTTCGGGGACCAAGAAGGCAACAAACTAGCCAACTTCTACGGCAGCACAGAGGTTATGGGGGACGTCACATTCTACGTTCTTGAGAAGAGTGGTCAGCTGGACCTGCATCTTACAATTCCGATCGGTTAGAATTTTTTTTTCTTTACATTCAGACACCATGCATTGCTTGAGTGGCTTGGCGTACCTACTCGTAAGTCTGACGTTAAGGGCGTACTTAAACTGAATTTACAACCAGAAAAGGGTTAGCGAAGGACTATTTCTTATTATTATTGATTTATTTAACCAATTACACTATCTTACAGGATAACACAACCTTATGGGATAGAGTAGTATCACAATTCATTTTACAAATTACCAATTTCTTTCGTTAAATCTTATAACTATAATATTAGGGATATTGCCCGTTTTTTTATCATCTTGTTGGCAAATATCCTCGCAAGCTGCCTGGTGGTACGCCTACAACCACAAAGTAACCTTTTCAAGAATTGGCCCATAGCTCACGGGGAAGAATGGCGAGAAGCTCATTGCACAATTTAGGTGTCCTGGGCTGGCTTCTCAGAAATCTTGCCCTATGTGCCTCGTGCCATTTATGTCGAAGCTACAGGCATGCCAGTAGCATTCACATGACAGCCGAAGCCAATCAAATGGTTAGAAATCTGATAAGAAACTTAACAGGAACCACATTTAAAACCATTTGATTGGCTTCTGCTGTCATGCCAGCTATAAGTATATTCGTAATTAAGTATTTTAAAAAAAGCGCCAACACCAGATAAGAAACGTTAAAGTTGTCGCTAAAATTGCTGTCAACATTCACTCGACAGGTCATAGAGACCAATAACTTTACCAATTTAAAACTTTTAACATCCTTAGATTAAATCAAAATAGCAGAAGATAGGTGACTAGCCTCTAGCGCATGGACCGCATACATCAAGTCCCCGTCGCTTAATTTAACTCAGTCGCAATATACGATTGACAGGACTTTTCTCTGATGCACGCTTATCTCGCTTACGCTATGGCCAAAACAATCCTTCAACATCGCACAACGATAAATAGAATCACAGCGGTGTGAGTGTACGTGCATGTAGGCATGCATCATCCCCGTTTTCAGTAGTCAATTTTAAGGACGTGCCATATCTTCCGCTATTTGATTTAATCTAAGTCAACATCTGTCCACCAGGCGCGCCCCTGGACAACTGCGCAGTGTACCTGCTAGACGAGGAGATGTCGCCGGCGCGCGAGGGGGAGCCGGGCGAGGTGTGGGTGGCGGGGCGCAACCTCGCCGCGGGGTACGTCGGCGCGCAGGGCACCGACAAGTTTGTTGACAACCCCCATGCCCAGCATACAGGTAAGCAATCAGAAGAGCAGTGTTAAGATACTAAGTTGTGTCTTTCAGCTAGCTAGTCTGCTTTAATCAACCGAATTGAGATCGGCAAAACTTTTTTATGTAGGCTTTAAACGGGGCAATCATTTGCATGAAAATCCATTAACTTCAACCAGGTTCTGATGTGTAAAAATAAGCTCGCGAAGTTGCGTTGCCACACTCCACTACTAATGATTTAGTATCTTAAAAAAGTACTAATTCAGCTCCATCATAAGGTTTGTGCAGTCAAGCCCAGCGCAAGATTTATTTTGGTAGTATACGGTACATAACCATCGATCATCGATCAGGTTACGGTCCGGTCACGTTACCATTAAACAAATTTAAATATCTCATTAAATTATCAGAGTCTCCACATTGTTCCTTACACGGTACAATTTGGAGACTCTGATAATTTAATGAGATATTTAAATTACATTGGTAAATAAAAATTAAATTGGTTGTCTATCCAATCTTTTAGCTGAGCCGAAATTATCAATAATTTTGTAATTTCTAGTCTTAAGTTGGTTTAGTTACTAAGATTAGGATACGATGGAGCAGGCATGATCGAATATTCGATCAAAGCTTCTAAAAAAATAAAGCAAAAAAAACCATCGATGAATGCCAATGGAACATAAATGACCAATTTGGCGCACAGTTCCCGGTAATGCGCTTTCTTTCTGAAGACGTTTTAGTGCCGTTACCTAAGCGTATTATACTTTTTCATCGTTATTCTATGTTTAATACGCTGATGAAATACGGTGTCATGTTTCTTATATCACTTATCATTCAAGTTTAACTACCTCAAACCCCTTTCAAATAACTGCTTGAACTAAACATTTCCTCTGTAAAACTAAAACTCTTCAATCTTCCTTCTATCTGGCCTCCAACATTCCTCCCTTCCATCTCAGGGAAGGTCACCGCGTCTGAGATCCTCTCCACCATACTTTCGCTAGAATGGTTTACCGGACTAGGCAAGCGTTGGTTCTGCTGCAGGGCGGCATGTGAACCTAGGCAACCCATCTCTCATAAAGGTAACCTTTCCATCATATCATTAGGTCACTCCTCATTCATTAAGAAGTAAAGTAAGACATTGCATGCTGATTAAGAGTTGCTGGTTGGACCACAAACTGTGGACGCAGGTTTTCTTACAACTAGTATGGCATTGGAGCAAAATGAGCGTTCGAGTGGCCACGCCCAAGACACAAACTGCTTTTTGCAACCTATCGCATACATTTGGCCACAGTCACCGGCTAGTGGAAACGTCTAGTGGCGACTAGTGGTCACGGTTGTTAGCCGCGCCCAAGGTGCGACAGCACTGAGCGCAGAATCTTGGGTTAGCTACGAATCATCTTCAGGTAACCGGGTTGAACCCCATGGGCCCGAGAACCACCTTGTACCTAAAATTATATCTATAGGTTCATTCATTTCGATGAATCCAAATTAGATTGTAATCTAGATCAGAACAGAATCTCATTTCTTTTTTATCAGATTTCAGTCGGCTCTATCGCACAGGAGACTTCGGGATCTTGCAAAAGGGTGTTATTCTATACGCAGGCCGTACAGACTCGCAAATTAAAATAAGAGGGCACCGAGTTGACCTTCAAGAGATTGACAGGGCTGTGGCTTCCGTACCAGGGATCGACAAATGTAAGTGAAAAACAGAGAAATACTGAAAATTCCTAGCATTGGTATTTACGTTTCATTGCACTGACTTAATTTCATCTGCTCTAATTAGGCGTGGTTCTCTGCTACGGACTAGAACGCGGCAACCCTGAAATTCTGGCCTTCGTCACCGTACAACCAGATGCAAGGATGGCAGCACATCATATCGAGGCCTCACTGAAGAATTCTTTGACGCATTACATGATACCACAGGTAAGCTTTATGTGCTTTTATCATCTTAATTCTTAAGTATTCGATCTATTTTTGTCTGAATCTTTGTCTTTGGTGCTCCTTGCTCTTTGATCTCTGCTAGACAAAAATCTGAGTTCCTTCGTGTGACTTTGTTCCTTCTTATTTTATCCTAACGTTTCCATTTAGCATTAACTAGGTACTTGTATATGCCTATATTATACATAGATTTATTTACTAAAGTTTATGTAATTTTATTGAGTTGTTAATACGAGTATACACCATATTTTTTCTCTCTTTCAGGTTATAGTAATCGAGAATGTTCCTCTGCTTGTCAATGGCAAAGTGGATCGTCAAGCTCTCCTGAAGATGTACGAAAACACTAACAACAATGGTAAAACATACTTCCTATTTAGTAGTCTGAAAATACCCTAAGAATTTCACTTCACCATTGACCCTGGCGACATGATTTTTCGCTTCGAATAGCGTAGTGTCCCCGGTTCAATTCCAGGTCGACTCCATTCAGGAACGGTCTTTTCTCAATTGACTCAGGTCTTGGTGTGCTGGAAGACGCGAAATCGCCACTGCCTTAAGTCCTTGTCTGATACCTGACAACACAAGGATATTTATCCTTCCATGGAGACCGTGTCAACTTGGGTGTTGTCTGGCGCATATTTATTTTTGAAATCGATTATTAATACTGATTACTTGCCTTTCCTTTTCTCAGATGACTCAACTATCTCCATTGAAATCGACTACAGTGGTGTGGAGCCCGACAAGATGGAAGCCTCCAGGGTCCTGTTCGAGACTGTTGGAGAAGTACTGGGACGCGCGGTGAGGGGCGCCATCTCCGTGAGGGTTGGCTTTTATGAGTTGGGAGGAAACTCGCTTAATTCCATCTACACGATTACAAGGCTGCGTGACAAGGGCTATTATATTGGTAAGCTACCGCTTCAGTTCAAGCTATTAGAAAACAGGATCTAAGATTAGTTTTGGTGGTAATAGTATGAAACCAGCTGCCTGACTTGAAAGAGTAAGATTGAAAAATGTTCATGAGCAGAAGGGAAAGAAACGATGTGTGATGATGATGACTGTGATGATAAAATTTGTGATTATCTACAGCAGAGTTTAAATAGGTAGCCGGTAAATAAGTGCTCTTACTTAATATTGAAGTGCCTAGGTAGAAAGGATCTGTGTAGCTCGTCAGATACAATTACCTTCATACTACCAAAATATTTCTTAAGACATGGAATCATTGATTTTTTCCAGAAATTAGCGACTTTCTTGGAGCTGCAAACCTTGGAGAAGTTCTATCACATATCACTACAGATCCTAACAACGCCATGGAGAGCAACGAACCCAAGTTTACTGTGGAGCTTCTGAAGGATGAACACGAACAGCAGGTCATCGAGTAAGTTTGAACTAAAATACATAGGCTATATAAAGCATATGCCTTGTGGGATTCGGCACGTGATACTACCAAATTGTATGAACCTTAGGCTGTGATACTACCAAGGTATGCTTCCTGTTGTAGAAGGCGACTAAAAAGGTCTTGAGGAAAGTGGAAAGAGTCACCGTCAGGTTTTAGGCTCGGTTTCTGAAACCCGCCCACATACCCGAAATTCAAGATTCAAGATTCAATTCAACAATGTCTGAATTACAAGCAGTATAACAAGTTAAGCTTTTTATAATTATAATTCTTAGGTACCAACTCCTGCCTAGACGGCCCACTATGCTGCAGGATCCAAATGGTTCTAATTCAGTACCTACATTCCTGAAACTAAACCGCCAAACTAACTAACAAACAAGTGAATTTTTATTCAGTCATTCGGTGGTTTTAAGTAAAGTTAGGTTAATGTCATCTTCAGAGTTTTGTACACTTTCACCTTTATTGCCCTTAAAAATAATGGTTGTGTCACCTGCAAATAAAATACATTGGTGAGGTAGGTATAAGTGGTATAACATTCAGCAAATCATTTATGTATAACAAGAACAATAGAGGACCAAGAACACTGCCCTGTGGTACACCAATATTATTCACAGTGAAATTAGACTGAAAATGCTGCAAGCAATGATTTTCTGGTGAATATCCTTCAATATCTACACACTGTTGTCTATTATTTAAATAGCTGTGGATAACTAACAAACATTCTGAACTCTTAATACCTGTCGATGTCATGGATAATCTTTAATTTATTAATGAGAAAAAATAGCAATGTTGTCATAATCATCTTCATTCCAGCATGATAGTGACGTCATTCTACGAGAAGGCGGAACTAGAAGAGTTCCTTCGGCACGAAATTGCGACCACAGACTACGCGCACTGCGTGCACGCGTGCTGGGCTGCGCTGCTGCAAGCGAGACTCAGCGTTATTCTGAAGGATGGTGAGCTCAAAATCCGTTTAATATCCCCTATTTCAAGCCAAGATTTGATAAAAGTTATTGCTGCCTGTTGGCGATAGACGCTACCGCTGTGCCTCTAGCATTTTAGCACAAAATAAAGAGTTAACAGAAGGACCGCTCGCGCCTGTTTTCTAATCTTGCGTGACCGCCCAGGGTTACTACTATATCTTTAAAATTAAGTAGATAGGTTATACCTACACTACATGACATAACCATACAAAAACAAAATTCATCATGTGAAACATTGCACCAAGTTCGACAAAAACACTCGCGACAGTGCGACTGGCTCATCGGTATCGCCTGTAAGTAAACTCACTGTGTCTGTGTGTAATCAAAATAGCAGGTTTGTTCTTGTTCTAAGCGGACTATCTGTCAGTGGCGCATGCGTATTTTTTTTGATTTTAGCGTATGTTCTCTTAAGCTCCTCAATGTATCTCTGACAGTGTGGAATTGTACAAAGACGAACAATGGTGCAAAATTAGAAGATAGCTTTTAGTTGTAAAGCCAACTTTGACTAGGTTTTGGTTTTTCCATGTCCTAGGATTGTGCTAAATTGCAAATCGTGGTTAGATCAACTAGAGCTATATCAAAAGTGGTTAACTTCTTAACTGGTGATTTAAGTCATTTTCTATTCTTCTCAGCAACGGGCGCGCCTGTAGCAGTCGCCCTGAATTTTGACGCCAGGGATGAACCTGAGATCGAGTTGGCGGGTGGACTTGCCAAGATTATGGCCTTCTTAGAGTTCGTCGAGGGCTCTGTGAGGGATTCCATGTTGCCGGAGGGAAAAGGTAAGATTTTTCAGTGAAAACAGTTGCGTCACTGTTAGCAAACAGCATGACATCAGAATGAATATCTAATCATTAATTATACATACATACCATCACGACTTCATCCCAAACGGGGTAGTCAGAGGCAAGTGACTGTTGCCGTCATGGTGAACGGAACACTCAAGCCCACTTTTCACCAATGGTATTAGAACCCCACTTGGGGGTGAGCCTTCCGCCGCTATCTGGGTTGATTTGGATTTTTATCGATGTTTTCCATCGCCGGAGAGTTAGTCGGAAATTAAACAATGAACCTAAAGATTTTCGTTCTGGCCAGATTCGAACTCGGGACCACACGATCCGCGATCCGAGTTGGGGTGCTTAACCACTAGGCCACGACGCTCTCCATCATTAATTATGACGTCCTCATATACCCCCACATAAGTTTATTTCTACAAAATCTAGTATCTACTGAAATTCTGTCACATTTATTAGGTCGTTCATACCTTACGAGTATCGTATACGATTTTAAAGGCAACGATACGATACTTAGCAGTATCGTAACGTTGCCTTTAAAAGGTCTTCATTTCAGAACTTCCCTACCTTATGTGCTATAATTTTTCAACCATGTGCTTGGAGTGCTATTTGTAGGAATGGTAGTACCTAGATAGTAAGGATTTTACCAGGATTTACCTAAATTACGGTCAAATGAGCCACCTAGGACTCCGCTGAATGTCTATTGCAAAACAGTAGGACAAAGCCGGCCCAATAGTTGAGAGACTCGTTACAATGTATCGGCAATCACTGTTTATTTTATTTTCCAGGCGCAATCCTCCACTCATTCATGATGGCGACAGCATCCACCCTAAGCCCACGGGACAACGTGGCTGCCATACGGGCGTTGGAGCACGCCACTATCCGTATTGCAAGAGAGCGGCGGTTCAAGGGAGTCTTCACTACGAACACCAGCCCTTTGACACAGGTAAAACTTACAGGAGTTTCTTGACTGGGAGATAAAGACGTTTTAATTGGGACACAAGTAGCTGAACTCTAGCACACGAGGAAATCAACGAAACTGACACAACATTCCGTGCTGCCTACATTTCAATTGAGGCCGTGTAAAGAAGCCAATATTTACACACTTAAAGGCCTGCCGGGCCGCCATTATGCGATTTATCATTTTACCCATGACAGTCACGTGACACACACACAAAGATTTAAAAGTGCTTCATCCTCTTGTCACAAAAGGAAGTCCTTACTTTTTTACTCATCCGTGGATTCAATAATGTCAATGCGCTGTGTGCGTGGCGTGAGCACTGGCCGAGCCGGCATGAACCGGTTTCTAGGCCGCCAGTGTTCACGCACGCACGTGTAGATATTATTGTCACCATGTCACAGCGCGGTTGTTGAAGCTTTGTCACCGTTGCTTTAATTACTCATGTCATAAGGATACGTTTGGCAGCGATGTTTTAATTCAACTAATTTTACCATCGAACTGAAACATGTTAACTTTTTTATTTTTTACAGCAACTCGGCACCGACGTGTTGGGCTTCCAGACGCTCCTAGACTATCAAATTAACCAATACGTTGACTCAAATGGGGAAAGGATCTTCGGAAAGGCCACCGACGACATGCGCGCCGTAGTTTGTTGGAAACCGGTCGAATAGTGACCCAGTTTGAATACCAAAAACATGGAGAAATAGTCAAAAAACAACTTATTTCAAAATCTTTGCACATCACTATCTTTCGGAGAGTGTGCGAGCGCCTTTTCACTCGCTGTTGATTAACCGGATATACCAAATAGCTAAGGATTGCGTTCCCAAACCGGCTACAATTTAGATAACTTGAAGATAATAATATATAGGCAACAGGTAGACATTTACCAATGCAATGACTACTTAGTATTAAAAAAAAAACAGGGACACCAAACAACGAAGGAAAATTCAATAAGATTTGACTCTACCGTGAACCAATACCGTAATTCTAATTATTAAAAAAGCAGTGAGTGGCAACTTGCCTTTCATTAGAAATCATTACTCATTGCAAAAAGTTGTTCCAGATTTTTTAATTAAAATTGATTGAAGTAAATGTAAATAATTAGCTTTGTTTAAGTAAAAAAATATTTTGTTTCATTCCTTATATATAATTTAATCGAAGTAATAATTATTTATAATATCTAAAAAAAGATTGTAGCTTTAAAAATCGAAGATTCCAGTTTAATGCCAGTGAAAAATTCCTATACCCTATAATATTAGGTAGATTTAAGTTAATTTTCTTTTAAAAAGCAACAAATATAGTTAAACACACTATACATTCGCAAGTTACGCAACTGTGGATATTAGTTATTAGGCATTTAATGTCAGCATTAAGCTATTTTTACAAGTATCATGTGAATTAGGTTAGACAAGTTGAGAGGAATTCTTATGAATCAATTGTTTTTTATTTTGTCTATCCGTATGATGAGAACCGTAATTATAATGTTCCAATCTTGCGCTTATAAATATTTGTTTAAACATCTAGCTTTAATTTAAGATAACGATAAGTTTTATGGTTTTCCAAAACAAAACGTCAGTACCTACCTAAAAGCTATGTTAATGAGGCAACAAAAATGACAGCGTGTAAGAATGAAATGGGTGTGGTTTTCTATTTCGCTCTTGGAGAGTCACATCTTGACTGTGGATGATGATAATAATGAAATAAAAAAACATGGTATTATTAATTAGGGGATAATTGTAAGATATACCTACTAGATCTCTGTATTATTTTAATATTTGTGATCATAAAATTAATACGTTAAGTTTTCCTTACTTTTAGGACATTCCACACATTAAACATTTGTACGACAAAAATGAGTGTGGCAAATTGTTGACATTATTTTGTTAATTAGAAACAAACCTATACCTATACTTGACTTGTGATAAGTAATTGGCTGCGTTGCTAAGGTATTTAATTGTAGAAATGCATGTTCATACTAAACTTGGTCAAAATTAAATGTGATAATTGCGTTAATGCTTCAGTTTGTTCTTACATCATACCTACCTGTTTTTCCTTCATCCGGACAACCAATAATAGAAAATAACACAAAAAATAGGAATTCATAAAATAATAAATAAAATAAATAATAAAAAGCCTTTTATTTCTAGACAGAAGGTAAACAAACATCGTTACTTAAAAAAGAAATAAAAAAGTATTTTAAAATAATAAAAATATAAAATTAAATGGACTACAATCTCATTCTTCTGCTAGAACCCCTCCGCAGGTGAAGGCCTCCTCCGAGGATGTCCAGTCTGCTCTTGATTTGGAATCCCGCTTGAGTCCCAGGATCAGAGTCGAATTATTCTAGTTTCTATCTTTGTGTAGAAATTAGAGCAAGCATTGTTGAATGCTAAAAATAAAAATTCACTTAATATAATATATTTTTTCATTGTAGCTTCAACATTGTCAGCAGAATATTAATCAAGTATAGTACAGGTTCGCCTACTTGTGACCCCGCACGGCTATGGTGCCCTTACGTTGAATTGCCTAACAATGTGTAACACACCAACTTTGCGCAACAAATTCTCCTAAGCCTTACGGAAAAAAAAGAGTAGCACTGATAAAACCAGTATGGTTGCTAGTCGGTTTTTTTGTATGGGATTTCAGTATAGAGCTCCTAGTAAATGTTTTTGAAGATTTTCGTGATTATATAGCTGAATTCAAATTTAATTAAAAATTATCCCTTTATTATCGTTTGCACCGTCAATTTTATAATTATTACTTTCACTGTGTATAGTAATTTTTTTCGTTTCTTAACAAATAATACGGTTTTTTTATTTAATTTAGCAAATAATTGGCAACTATCTAACTTTGGACGATTCAATGTGTTTCATATAGTATTGTGCAGACGACAATAGAGAGATAAATTGTAGTTTTGTTTCAATTCAAAAAAATAATAACTAAAATCTTACAAAAATGCAACGTGTTAGATCCACCTCCAGCAAACACTAGTGAAAAAATAAGTTAACTATCGTAGTTGGCGCAACGTAAATTCATGCTAGGGATAAGGGAAAAAGTTTTGAAGGAAAGACATTTGTGCACAAGAACAAGCAATGAAATCAACCAATCATACACGCGCGAATGGACAGTTGTTAGATGAGCCTGGTAAGTTTCCTGTAGTGCAGTGTTGATCAGCCTTTTTATTTCTAGAAAAGATAGAATTCACTTTTGAAAATAGGTAGTAGGTGGATACGTACGACATTACTGCCCTGCTGGGGTAGCAAGAACTAAGATATACTTAGTCTTGGATTCAATACACCGATGTGTAAATTGGCTTGGCCAGTTATGGGACATAAACGTAACATTGCGTCCAATAGACGATGTTACCCCACAAATCTGGTGCTCACAAGAAGTGACGATGAGCCGCGGTCCAACCATCCAATGCTCTTGGCCAGTAAGTTTGCCAAAAGGTATTGCAGTTAATAAATAAATATGCGCCAGACAACACACCTCTTGTCATGGTCTCGAAGTAGGGATAAATATCCCTGTGTTACGAGGTACCAGACAAGGAATTAAGCTAGGGGCGTCTCCCAGCACACCCAGACCCAGGCCAATTTAGAAAAGATCATTTCCTGAATAGACCTGACCGGGGATCGAACCCGGGACACTACGGAATTAAAGGCGAGAAACCGTGCTCCAGCGCACTACGCCAATCATGTCGCATTAACTTGGACACATTTGCATGATCTTACTCGTATACTTGCCGCTGAATTTCATCACCGCACAATACGTCATAAGTCGAAATTCCATGCTCATCACGTGCGGGGCTAAGATGTGCGCCTCACGAGAAGAGTAGACAAAAAATACTCCAATCAAATTTCGCCATTTCTCGTTTTTGCCGACAAAATTGAAAAATGACGCAATTTGATTAGAGGATTTTATGTTTTCTCTTCTCGTAAGGCGCGCATCTTAGGCCCGCTCGATGGCTGGCGCTCAACAACCGCAATTTCTTCGATTTACATCCAAGATATGGAATGATCTTCTTGCGTCGGTATTTCCAAAGGAATATGACATCGGATCCTTCAAGAAGAGAGCGTATTCCCATTTAAAAAGCAAGCAACGCATCGGTGACAACTCTGGTGTTGCAGTTGTCCATGGGCGGAGGTGATCACTTTCCATCAGGTGACCTTCCTGCTCGTTTGCTCCTTAATACATAAAAAAAACAATAATTGGCCAAAAATTCGTAGCCAAGTTTGGACCCAATTTGAATCCACTGTGTGGCGCCGGCCATTAGATCGAGCTTTCAATATTTCCACAGACTAAAAAGGGGAGCCTCTGTAATCGGCATCGTATTTTCACCCGTGCAATTTCATTATTTAAAAAAAACAAACAGTATGGATAAGCATTTTTATTGTAAAATTGTATTATCTTCACCTACAATTAATAAATAATATTAGTCATCTAAACATGAACCTCTTAGTTATAATTGACTAGAATATTCGCCTAATAAGTAAAAAAGTTAGACTAGCAATTTCCTAAAACAGTTCACATTAAATCTATGTAGCTCATAGAGAAAGAGTTAAGATCTATTTTTTTAAGTAAATTGGCAGTACATTGGTATAGTCAGCAACATAAGAAAATGAATGAATAGCGCAAAAATTGATAGGTACTTAGTAAAGTAATAATTCCGCGCCCTCGCTGCTGACCGTATTTAAAGTCGTTAGGGAGAGAAGGGTATTATACCGAAAGATCGTCAGTGGTTAACACCTGTGAATAAATGCTTTAATATTTGCGTAACAACTATTGCATAGATAATTATGTGTAGATACTCGTAGACATTCGTCGCTACTACTAGTACAACGAATGGCTGAATGGTAATAACTAATAAACTATTAAAATTTCATTATAAAATGACTAGAATAGATGTGACTTCTTTGACTATAGAAAAAACAACATTTTATTACCTAAACTAGATTTGAGACACACTAAGAAATAAATATCTAAGTGCTGCCATCTGTTACTAAAGCAGAGTGAAACATTTTTATTTTAAACTAAGATTATATAACATTTTGTTTGTTGTTCTCAACATAGAGTTCTTGGTATTTTTAAAGTAGTTTAATTTGTGACATTAAATGGAATTTCATTATTGGTATTTTTTGCTAGAGTAAATGCTGAAAAGAGTCAAGGCTTTCAGTAGGTTCAGAACTTTTACTAGGTACTCCTACTGCTTTTTGGTTATTCGTTACAAACATGGCTTAACAAAACCAAGTCTTAACCGGCGGCTGACCGTCGACAGAAACCTCATGTCAAATCGGACCAGCCCCGAATTTAGTCAAATCTGGAACGTCAATGTCATCTAGGTTCTTCATTGAAACATATCCGTCAGATTTGATGTGCACGTAGTCTTCGGCGCCGTCATTGAAGTCCACTATGGGGTCTTTGAGGGCCAGATCGATGGTGGCGTCGTTGAGGAGTTTTAGGGATTCTTCTAGGGCCAAAGTTCGACCTGGGCTGTGGCCGGTTCGGGGCGGGGTTTTGTCCATGTTAGCTGATCTGTAAAGTTAAGTAATTTGCCTTTTTATTTTAAGAAAATTACTATCATCTGTAGTCGATAGGAAAAAGTTTTTTTTTTCGTTTTATTTTAAGTTTGTCATACAAAATCAGTCGGTAATATGTATTTTTGGTATGAAAAGTTAAGTTCTTCATTATTACACCCAAATCATCGCTAAAATAGATGGGTCTTCGCTTTACGAACGAATCACTACACCAGCAGAGTGCTGAGTGCGAGTTGCAGTGAGAGAAGTGTCACCATCGCGCTTTGCGAGCACGTAAACGTCAATTAGTATGGAATGGAATCAAGTCAACGCCATCTAGGAGCAAATTCGGGCAACATTAAGGCCGTTAGATGGCGCTAAGCGCAGACTCGATGCCATTCAAATTCGAACGCGATGGTGAAGTCATTCGCATCGCTCACTGTAACTCTCACAGCACTCGGCTTAGCATAAGCACCAACAAGGGCCCTTCTTCTCTAACTAGCAACGCGAATCGCTCATTATAATGCTCTCATTTTAACAGCGATTCATCCAATGACGATGCCGTATTAGACGACAAATAGCTATAGTCACTGTCAAAATCACGAGTTTCTTGTAATTAAAGTTAGTGAAAATAGCCCAGCCGATCAGAAAGTTTGTTCGGAAAAATCCGATTACGTATTTAAATGCTTTTTATAAAAGAATATTGTCTCACCCAATGGCTGACTGGTAAAGAATGCGTCTACCATTACCTAATCAGAATACCAGTGGCCGTGACGAGCTATATCGTTATGGCTCATTTAGGACTGACCGGAGACCATTTTGGTAAGTACCTTTGTTAATTTTATTAGACTTAGGCCCGTATTCTAGAATCGTACTCAAGCACTGATCTGTACTTGAGTAGAGATTTCAAAACGTCAGTTCATACAAAAACGTCACTCAGATCTATACTCAAGTACAGATTTTGTTTCAGAATACGGGCCTTAGATTCAAAGTGTAGATTTGTTTTGATTTAATTCTTGATAATTTTAGTACCAAATAAACTTTTTGTCTGTCTGCCTCCAGTCTGCCTCCAGTACTATCTAGTGCATTAATGATTAAACAAAAAAACCCTGTATTCACTACCATGGCATTCAAAACGTAAAGCATCGTTTATAAATGTATTCATGAATTAGGGGAAAATCTATACTAATATTTTTTAGAGTTATGATGAGCTATCAGGAAGTGACATAGGCTATATTTAATTATTATTGAACAAAACATTCAGTGAAAAATAATAGTATATGCAAATCATATCGGAGAAACGCAAGCGAGATGTGCTGCTTTACCGACGCCGCGACTTGCAATTACTTTTGACAGAACGAAGTCTGGCGAGCGTGGCAGCTAGTGAATAATTGACGTACCTGCGATGATGCAGCGTGTTGGCGTTCCCTCCCATGTAAGGCGGCGGCTGCGGCCGGTTGTAGTTGCCGGCCAGGTTGGTGGTGGAACGAGGACTGTACGGCCTCACTAGGCTGTTGTTGGGGCTGGGGAATTGATATGGTGAGTAAGTTGTACCTTAATATTTAGGTAGAGCTTGTCTAATTTGAAATGACACGCCCCACTAGTTGATTTAGACGTGGCGTGTGTACTTTTGCGAACAAGCGACGCGTGCTTCCAA
Source organism: Udea olivalis (assembly GCA_947369235.1). Lineage (NCBI taxonomy): Eukaryota > Metazoa > Arthropoda > Insecta > Lepidoptera > Crambidae > Udea > Udea olivalis. The sequence continues at coordinate 4,581,978 of OX376363.1, forward strand.
GTTCGAGTTCAGCCGGCTACTGCACTGGACTACCAATTACAGTGGCATGTTTACATCAGATATAAAAGCTTGGCATCCTCTTTAAGGTTCAGCGATACTTCACACCGGAATAGCTGCTGCACTTGTATCAAGCACAAGTTCGGTCGTGTATGGAGTACTGCTGCCACCGGTGGGATGGCTCTGCCAAATACCAGCTGGAAGCATTGGACTCAGAGGATCGAAGAGCCAGGAGACTCATTGATGACGATGCGCTAGTTGGAAAAAGTCGCCTGCCTATCGGTTTTTAATATGTTGTATTTCGGAGAGTGCGCTCAGGAACTACACAACCTGATAGCGCCCTCTACTTTCTACCATCGGACTACTAGACGCCGGGAGAGTTTCCACCCCCATATGGTTGACTTGACAAATTGATGTAATTTTTTGTGTCCAGGAAATAAGATGTGAGTACTCGTACTTCATCATTCATGGTAAATACATTGCTTTATATAATTGTTGTTACAAAATGATCTGTAAATGTTGATATATGTTGTATAATGTTGTTTATTTTTCGGCCACATTAACTGTGTTATGAAAGTTCTTGTCTTTTTAGAAAAATCATAGACGCGGGCAATACCAGTCAGAGTGACCGGTATTGCCAACACCTGATTTCTATTAGTTATTCATTGTAATAACCGTGTTCTTGTTCCAGAATGTCGGGAAAACGAAGCAAAGAACGTGTTAACACCGATTTTGGCCCGTTTGGTTAATCAATCTTTTGAAGAATGCACATTCCCCGAAAGATTAAAAATAACCAAAATAAAACCATTATTGAAAAAGGGAGGTCTTTCACATGATCCTTCCCACTATAGGCCCATAGCTCTGCTTCCGTCAGTATCTAAAATTTTTGAAAAACCCATTGCAAATCGAATTTATAAGTTCCTTGAAAAGTTTAAGATTTTAGACAAAAATCAGTACGGATTTCGTGAGAAATGTTCGACCACACTTGCAGTATACCACTATATTCAGGAAATCTTGACTTATATTAGAAATAAGAACTATGCAGTAGGTATACTGCTTGATATGACTAAAGCATACGATCGGGTCTCTCATGATATCTTACTTGCTAAATTGCATGACGTTGGCGTCCGTGGACCTGTACTTGCCTGGCTAAAATCCTATTTATCCAACAGGAATCAATACGTTGAGATAAATCACGTTGACGAGAACAAGCGTGAGCAGTTAGCAATTAGATCGAATTTGCAAATCATCAATAGTTCCATACCGCAAGGAAGTGTCCTCGGATGCATACTTTTTCTTATTTACATAAATGACCTCCCCAAAATTTCCAATACATTTAGCGTTCTTTTTGCCGATGATGCATCTTTCCTTTTTGAATATTCAAAGTCGTTCAATTTGTCCGAGATTAACAAAACCCTAGAAACTGTTAAAGATTGGCTCCACGATCACAATCTCCAACTGAATGCCAAAAAAACTAAAATTATACAGTTCAGACCTTATCAAAAGAAACCCTTGAACCTGGAAAAAGTAAAACAAGATCAAAACATAGATGAGGTTTCAGAATTTAACCTTTTGGGCCTAACCATCGATTCCCACATTAACTGGAAAAACCATGTTTCGAAAACGATAACTAAACTGTCACAGTTCATTTACGCCCTCTGTATTCTCAAAAGAAACACGAACGCAGAGTGTGCACTATCAGCCTATTATGCGTACGCTCATTCCTGGCTGCGATACGGCATAATACTGTGGGGCGAGAGCACCAATGCTAACGACCTATTTATAATGCAGAAGAAATGCCTCCGTATAATTGTCAATATCCAACAAACCGACAGCTGTAGACCTCACTTCACTAGATTAAAGTTGCTAACCCTCACCTCCCTATACATAATGGAAATAGCTGTGTTCGTTCGCAAGTATCCAGAATACTACGAATACAGGACTAATCCTAGGTTTGTCGATCAATTAGCTTTATCAGAACCTAAACTGGAAATGTTTAAATCAAGCCCTTTCTACAGGTCTCTAATCATATATAATAAAATTCCACTAATAATCAGACAAGAAAACAGTTTAAGATCATTTAAAAATAAATTAAAGAATTTTCTTATAAATAAAGCTTTCTACTCCATCGCAGAATATTTATCAGATAAATAAAAATAAATAAATAAACCAATTATATCATACTAATAAATCAATAGAATTAATGATTGATACACTGACAACACAACACAACACACTTAGATTTTAACATGTGTATGTCATCCTTGTTTATTAAATAAATCTTGTTGTTTAGTAACAACTTTATTAATGTAATTAGTTAGTATACAGAATTAAAAATAATAATTATATGTTTATATTATAGTGCCCTACAGGGTTCATGTGCGCTCCAAAATAATTTTAAGATCTTTTTGTACTTACCACTTGATATAATGAATGAATAAATGAAATAAATGAAATAAATGAAATAAGGCGAAATGAAGTCAACATTAATCAGAAATGGCGTTTCGACTAGTGGACAATGGAGTTCCAATTAGAAACGCTGACCGAGATTCTGGCATACCCTTTTCGACCCTTCAAGAAAGGGTAAAAAATTAAAATCAGGAAATACCGAGACTAGGAAGAAGCACAGTATTCAGCGAGGAACAAGAAACAGGTATGGCTGATCAAATTAAATTGTTAGCTAAAATATTTTATGGCTTGACTTCCCTCGTTAACAGGAACCCAAGGGCAAGCAGAAAATGAAAAATGATCCTGAAAATCCGAAAAAAATAAAATCTAATAAGACCGAAGTGAGAAGAATAGAAAAAGATTTTGCAGGAGAATGACAGTACATCTAACTCGGAAGTTGAAATGGACGACTAACGGGAAGACGACGACATGGACTTGGATGATGATAACCAAAACAAGTGTCTGATACGTCAAGATTACGGACGTGATAATGAAATGTGGTATCGGTGTGTTCTTTGTGGCCGATGGGCCCATGTTGAATGCAAAGGATACGATTCTCCTGAGGATTATAAATGTGATTTATGCATCTTCGGTGCTTGACCGGTATTAACAGCATATGCGTTTTATTCCGGTCATTACCATATTTTTTTATAACTTTGATTGTGCCAAATGTTTAATTATTACATATCATAATTATTGCTATATTGTTGAAAGACTAATAAAGTTTAATTTGTTGAAAACCTAATAAAGATATTGTTAATTAATTCTGAAATATCATTATTCTCCCTTAAGTGACCGGCATTACTCATTCTTACCCTATGTTGTGTTCAGTCGCAGGTGTATAAGTTTTCTAAATCCTGTGAGGCTCGCCTACTTCGTTGTAAAAAGAAGCCTTGCGTGCGCAATTATGAAAGTACTTTTTTGAGACAGTAATTTGAATTCTTGCGTATTTTTTTATAAAGTGCCCGTCAAGATGACCTCACTTCACCTGATGGAAAGCAGTCGTGAGGTGCAGATATGAGAATGACAAGAACAATAATGCAAAGCAAATACTGAGCTGGCCATACTCATCTTGAAGGCCTGCCCTAGCACTGGTTAGTGCAGTGTTGATCCTGGAAGATAGGTCAGAGTCACTTGGCGGGTTTTAACATCAACCGGCCGACATAATAATATGTCTCCCACCTGAAGAGCAGATGGTCTGCTACTGGGCTCCCTTAGTCGCCTCTTACGACACCCACGGGAAGTATTCTTTTAAAGTGCCGCCACAAAAACGCACCAGCAAGGCGGTACTCATGTTAGTGTCAGTATCCTACAATGATCTTACATTCCAAAAATATTCAAATATGACAGGAATTCTCAGCTACTTGTAAGCTGTATTTAGTACCATTTCTATAACCTAGAGGCGCTGTACATGTCACATAGATACACACATCAACATGGTCTAAGGATATTTCAATTAAACCTGAATAACTAAAATTCTATTAACTTTTTGTTAAGACCTGAAAAACCTTGTTTAATAAGGTTATTATATAGGTTATAATCTGATAAATAAACTTTTAGATAAAGTTAAATTTAAAAAAAACTTAGAAGAAGAGGAAAAACTCAGACAAAATTTCAATTCTAACTTTGTTTTTGAAACATCAAAACCTAAACAAAACAACTATTTTTTTATAAAAATTGTTGAAAACTTAAACTTAACTTAACTTTTAAGTTATTTAAAAAAGCTTTATATATCCCTAGACCATGTTGTTGTGTGTACTCGTACATTACTTCAGTAGTTGGCGTAAGCTTATGGTTGATTTAAAGATTTCACAGTTTCTGTTTGCATTATACCTATGAAATAGATTTACTTAGATGAAATATTTTTTATATAATAGCATATAATATTTTAATAGCATCTCACCTAGCGCCTAGGCTTTTGGTGCTGGCATTGTCGGGCACTTGCGTCTGGTCGGTGTCGGCGGTGCCGTAGCGACAGATCTCAACCTTGCCGGACTTGTGCGCTCTGGAATATACCAATTTATGAATGAAAACTGATTAAAAATATATTATACATTGCAATTTTAATAATAACAAGGTTAAGCCTATCCAATTCAGCTATCAGATCTTAAATCTTGTTAAATTGAACAACTTGTTAAGCTCTTTAAATTCTAGATTATTATCTTGTTTTGTTAGTCGCATTCGTATTAGTTTGTTTATTTAAAAATTAATTCAAAGTTTAAGAATAATAACTAACAAAAATGTTGAAAATTTGCTAAAAAACAAAAAAAAGTTGGGAATTTCGTAAGTTACATTTTCGTAAGCCTAAGCAGTATTCTTTGAAGTAAATATAATAAATAGTAGTTCGTAAGTAGTAAGTAGTTTTTGTTATTTTAGCCATAATAACTTTTAAATAATCACCTTTTTCTATTTCTGTAATCAATGCAAATGTGGAAAATATTTTCTAAAAAATATTCCGATTCAGAATCTCTGCTGAAAATATAAAACATAAATAAATCGAAATTCAACAAAATGTGCAACGAATACCAAAATTTTTTAAAAAAAACCAACAAAATACAAATGACAATGCTAATGTAACTGAAAAATAAACACTTTTGTATTGCAGTTTGGAATTACTTGCTGTAGGTAGGCTTATTTATTTATTCGTGCAAACTGTTACTTCAAATTCAACGAGTTTTATAAAATTCAAAGCCAATTATGTAAGTATTGCTTAATTTTGCTGACTACTAAACATATTAAGTAGTGTATTTTTTGTCGTCAATTTTTTTTTGACAGAAAAAGCGGTTGAATGGCTTCACTCCTCGTTTTCTGCACTTAAACTCAAAAAAAAAGCAGTCAAGGCAAGAGTTCACTCACATAGTAGCATAATGGAAGCACAGCACCGCCGTCAAAGCGGCAACAGACAGCAGCAGCAACAGCATCGGCACCGCGACTGCCACGGTGAGCTGGCTCGCGTAGCTGCGTCTCGGCAGGGAGCGCTTCAGTGGCGCCGACCACACGTCACGGGTTGACAACGCTTTGAACGAACGGGACGATTTGCTGTCGTTTGGTACTTCTGTCAGGTATTCTAAGTGTTCCGTTGAACGGTCTTTGTAGATTGTGTTGTACTGAAAAGACGAGATTTTGCATGCTAGAAGATTCCTCAGCAAGATCAAACTTATAAACATAGCCGACCATGTGACCCGCCCTCCCAGATAACACTAAATAAAAGGTTCAATCCAGCAGGGGTTGGCCCTAGTTCGGACTTTCGGACTAGGCCTGTCAGGTTTTTGGTCCTTCGAGCCGGATTATCTTGTTAGTATTGGATTTTTGTTGTAAAATTTCGTCGTCCATCATGTTGTCTAAAATTGTCTAAATCAAGTTAGTGATGAGTAATTTAGTGTCTGCATTCATTGCATTTTGTCTAAATTGAGACTGAAAGGACACACATTAGTAGATTAAAACTTAAAATACAGCCGACTTTTGGTTTTTTATCGAAAGAATGGACCTAACTAAATGTTCGTGAAATCCAAAAAGGGTGTGAAATATGTCAGTATAAACAACTACGGAAAAGTCTCTTAAGTTCTCACCAGCTAAAAGTTACACCAGTTAGCGTGAACCCAGCATCCCTGAACAGTCTTTCCGAGGTGGCCCGCTTGAACTCGCGCGGACAGCTAGGTAAGCGAGACAGGGGACGGACTTCCTCCCGAAGCCACTCGAGCTGAGACGAGAACGGCATTGAACTGTCCTCTCTTACTACTAAGCTTTAGGAAACACTCTTCTACTCACCAGCTGAAAGTTACACCAGTCCAGCGTGAAACCGGCATCCCTGAACAGTCTTTCCGAGGTGGTCCGCTTGAACTCCCGAGGACAGCTGGGTAAGCGAGACAGGGGACGGACTTCCTCCCGAAGCCACTTGAGCTGAGACGAGAACGGCATTGAACTGCCTAGGCGGACTACTAAACTGTAGACAATAAAAACTGGTTCACAAAGCTCAACTGACTCTCTCTGCAACTTAAATCGCTTACCTTGAAAAAATAATTGGGTAGCCTTGCACCAGGATTATCTGATTCAGAAATAAGGGCCCTATTTCATTACGACACCATGAATGCGCCACCAGCGATTGTAGGTACCAGATTTTTATTTATTATTATTTATCTATTTTTGGTAACAATCTATAGCAATCTAATACTGGACATAACCCTCACTCGCTGCATGTGATCTCCCCGTTTCCTCGGCTTCACGTTTCTACTTTTATAGGTTCTTTTTTCTGTGGTCAGGCCACAAGGCACATACAATTCAGGCGGAATCAGAGTGCCGAGTGCGAGTTGCTGTGAGAGAAGTGAATAACTTCACCATTGCGTTTGCGAGAAAAAAAACGCGTATTTGTATAGCATCGAGTGAGCGCCATCTAGCGGCCTGGATGTTGCCTGGATGTTGACATTTACGTGCTCGCAAAACGCGATGGTGAAGTCATTCACTTCTCTCACTGCAACTCGCACTTGGCACTCTGAACCAAAACAAACAATAGAAAGTTCAAAAAATCGTTGTATGATGAGTAATTTTACGTCATCTACTTACGTCATTAAAAAAAAGAATTAAGTATGTTATTACGAGGAATTCTTACCCTTCGCCGTCGCTAGGCCTCAAAGGCAGCCGAGCCCCTAAGTCGATGGCTGAGGCGAGGAAGGTTGTGTAGAGGTCTTGGCTGCTCTCAATCCATAATCTTGTCTTCAGGATCTCTTTGAGACGTGTCATTCTGATGGTAAAATTTATAACACTTAAGGATCACCATTATCTTGAATTTTGCTGCACAAATCAAAGGTGCTAATGGCGGATTTTTAATGCCAAAAAGCCATCTTATCACTCATACAAAACCAACAAAATTAAAAATAAAATGTGATTACTTTAAATAACAAGAAGTCAATAAAATTCCAAGTAGGAGAGCTTCGAATTTTCTTTTTGCTGGCGCTAGATATCGCCATGAGGCGTGGGGACGAAAGCCATAAGAAGATGATCATTGATGGGAACACGGAAGGAAAGAGACCTAGAGGCCGATCACCAACGAGGTGGTCTAATCAACTTAAAGATGCAGAAACACCTACGTTCTACACAGTCGCCCAAATTGCTACCGACAGAGGCCGGTGGAAACAAATGGTCCGCGCCAAACTTACACCCCACCATAATCACGATCTTCAGACATGAAGGACCGACCAGAGAGAGAGAGAGAGATGTCGCCATGAAGTTGCTTACCACGCGTAGAAGGCACGAAGTCTACTCTTGCCACTATTTATTACTGTGTTCCTTCGGTGGGTATGTTTGTTTGTACAGCTGAGCTGCACTACACGACCATTAGATAACGACTTCCTATTTAATATTTCGATAATCATCAACATAGTATTCTCGCGCAGTGTGCGCGTGAGTTCAATAAGAAAATCGGCTACATTTCGGCTATTTACAATCGTGCGCATCAGCCAGGGGGCCTATTTCCTAACAGAATGTCCGCAATTCTGGGAAAACTAACAAAGTCTTAGATTAGATTAGAAGATATTTTACTCACCGTACAGGAGTTCTTCAATTCTATATTGTACCTAGAAGGTTTACTGACATATAAAATTAACCGAAACAACGGGAATTTCGTTAGCGATTGTGTAGGCCACTCTAGCGCTGAATCGATTAGGAGTGGAAGTCATCGCCATAACTGAAAAAGGTCTGACATTCATCGAATCATCATTCATTTGTCTATAACTTTTAATCCAGCATTGGCCCCAAATGGCGCATAATTTCACAAAAAGAAAAGTTTTGGAACTACGAGTAATTCATCATTAACATTGTAAAAGGAGTATTTAACGACACGATAGGCATGGTGCTTTGTAGTACGGTTTCTCGGCTTCACTTTGTGTGGTGTCCCGGGTTCGAATCCCAGTCGGGTTAATTCAGGAAACGACCTTTTCTGAATTGACTAAAGTTTGGGTGTGCTGGGAGACGCCCCTGGCTTAATTCCTTGTCATACCTCATAGCACAAGGATAAATATCCTTACTTCGAGACCATGACAGGTAATGTGTTGTCTGGCGCATATTGTTGTACATTTATTTAATTACCTATGCTCATCCAGCAAGTCTTCCACGTTCAAATTGTCCACCTTCAATTCCACCTCATGTCTTGCCATGTTTGTTTTCGGCTGAACTTTCAGGGTCAGTAGCACTCTGCGTGTCTCGTAATCTTGCCGATTAAGACCTATCACTTCTATCTGAAATATAAAGTCACGAAAAAATTAATGGAGTGTGTCCTGCCTGATATTATCGTACGTCAGAGACAAGCAAACATGCAGATCGGTGTTACATGATGGGAGCCGGTATTCTTAACTTGCCTTCGTCGTAACACGCAGTAGCTCGAATGGTTAGTGATTAGAAAAAGATACCTACTTACTTTCAGTTGGAAATTGTAATTTTTTTTGGGAATTTCAATCGTTATATTTTATTTTAGCTTTATCACACTTTTGGGAGTGCTTCTTGTGCCTTCCAATTTTGCGAAAATTAAACAAAATACTAATATCGATACTGCAATGGTTTATGTAATAGGTTGGGGAAAAAAGTTTCTTCGCATTTTTTAAGAAAATTCAAACCTTTTTAATATATTAGGTTAGGGAAAAAGTATGAATAAAATCTCTTTGGTTATACATTTTGTATCTGGCTGGTTTTTGTATTAAAACTTTAAATTTTAAAGAACATATTTCAAATTAGGAAAATGTGTAATTTTCATTTGTTTTTCTTAATGTCAAGATGAGTGAATCTAGTGAAGAAAATCGATAGATACATTTTAAAATTTTACTACAAAAAAGGTCAAAATGCAACGCAAGCCGCGAAAAAAAATTTGCGATGTTTATGCAGTGCAGACCTAATGCAGTGTCTGTGAGGGAAGTCAAATTTGGTTAAAGCGTTTTCAATCCGGAAATTTTGATGTTAAAGATGCACGTCGCTCTGGTCGCCCTATTACGGTAAAATGGATGCTATTTTTGAAAAAGTGGAGCAAGATCTTCATATCAGTTGTAACGACGTAGCTGAAGAACTGGGAATTGACGACAAACCAGTTTTGGCGCATTTGAAAAAAACTGGGTACACATAAAAGCTCGATATTTGGGTACCTCACGAGCTCACTGAAAGAAACTTAAGAACCGTGTACTCATTTGTGATTCTTTATTTTTTTGACGACCGACTTGGTGTAATGGTTAAGAAGTTGGCTACTACACCAGAGGTCGCGGGTTCGATCCCCGCACAGTACAAACATTTGTGTGCATGAACATGTCTGTTTGTACTGGTCTGGGTGTCTCCTATGTATAATAAGTATGTATTTACAAAAGAAAATGTATTTAAGTATGTTTATCCGTTGTCTAGTATCCCATAACACAAGCTTTAATTAGCTTACTTTGGGGCTAGATGGCGCTGTGTGGAATAATGTCCAGGGATATTTATTTATTTATTTATTTATTACGACGTAATGAAACCGAACCATTTTTGAAGAAGCTGATAACTGGTGATGAGAAGTGAAAAGATCACGTACGACAAGAACGTGCTAAAAAGGTCGTGGTCAAAGGCCGGTCAGGCTTCACAGACTGTGGCGAAACCTGGGTTAACTCGCAACAAGGTGATGCTGTGTGTGTGGTGGGATTGGAAGGGCATTATTCATTATGAGCTGTTACCACCAGGCAGGACCATCGTACCAACCCTCCCCCCCCCCCCCATGTATTGGGGCAATCTTCATACATTTATCTCCATAAATAAGAGCCGCGGAATAATTATTAGGTACTTACCTTTGTTCTTTTATTACGTCATTAATATTCCCCACCAAATACTTGTCTAGTCTCTAGATGCTATTAAAATATGTTTTTTATCGTTTCAGAGCTCTATTTTGACTGGCTTGTTGGCGCAATGTCAGCGATCCTGCCTTCAGCACCGGAGGTCGTGGGTTCGAAGTTTTATCCCCACCCATGGCAAACATTTATGTGACGAACATTTGTGTTTGTTGTCTGGTTAATAACTATCTAATATATTTAAGTATCTTTTTAGAAATATTTAAGGATGTTAATCAGTCTCTGACGCTCATAGTAGAAGCTCTGCTTAGTTTTGGGTCAGATAATCTTGGTGTGAATTTGTTCCAGATTTTTTTTTATTCTGCCATAAAACGATGTGCATCCTATGTGACCATCAACCTAAGTTACTTTGAAGCCAAAAATAAAATAATTGAGAGCAAAATAAAACAAACATGCAAAGCGTAAAAGTATTTTAGTTAGTAAATTAATAAATTTATTGCCCAAAATTACAGTAATGGGCTGTTCCGTCCTTCGCGGTGGGGTTCCAAATATGAAACCGGAGTGGTGTCTTCCGCTGTAGATGTAGCGCAGCCATGAGGGTAGTTCCGGTTTGCCTAACAACGAAGCATGAAATCGGTATTGCTGATCAAATTCTGAAAAAAGATAAGGAATTTTATCCTGACAAAAGCGATAAAAATGTAGGTCTATAATTTCAGGCTAAAGAGCTGTAATATTCACGAAAAAACAGAATAAATGGTACAAACTCTTCATAAATAACCTAGACTTATACCTTATGCTCATTGAAAATTGAGCCTTATTTTTGGCCGATTAAAATCGTAAATGTATCACCTCGGAGAACTGTTTACAAGTAATAAAATAAAACAAACCTTGATAAGTCCAGTTGAATAAATTGGGACTGATTGGTATGGCAAACATTTCTGTCTCAACCGCATTATGGACGTGGTTTGACGCCGCAGCAGACGAAATCAAAAATATGGCAAATAATACTCGTGCTCCCATTGTTGTGTTGATTGATATCTGAAAAACAAATTCCCGCCTTTTTAAATGTCACTCTAACTAATAAAACTATGCATAACTTTTCTTTTTTTTAATCTAGTATAATATTGTACTATGAAGTCATGAAGAAAATATTACTGGGGGCCTCATCTCATCGTAAACTTACCTACATAATACGGGAACCGAAAGCCGTCTAAGCGTACTTCAGAGTCACTATGGATCAAGCGGCTTCAACTAAAAGGCTGCCTACGACCTAATTCACTAGAATAGAAACAATGCAATCGATTTCTATTTTAACTGTACCTTTACAAAATGTTACTGGCTGAATACCTACGGCCCGCACATGTGCAGTAAAAGGAACGCCCCACAGATGCACAGGGAGGTACTCGCTGGAATCAATTGATTTTTTTGACAGTTTCTTTTTACCTTAGTTTGCCGTAAAACAATATTTCCAATAGGAGTTTCATTTTAAACAGACAATTAAATTGTGAACACATAACACTAAAGATTTCATCAAGAAGCAGACAAATTAACTCACTTTCAATAATTGATGTGGCTTACAATACAACTCAGAACAATGAGAATAAATTAACATAATGTAACCCCCACAACAAATGTTAATACAAACTACACAACCCATGAATCTATTTTATCGGTCTAGCATAGCCTTAGCCTGACTTTATAGTTCTCTGCTTATAATATTTCTAGCATTATCAGCCAAGGAATATGAATTCTGACGACATTTGTTCAAGAATGATATTTAAAGATCTTTGTGGTCGAGTCCGATGCCAAGACAAGAATTTAATAACAACAAAACATTTTTCACAACGATACTGTGCTTCCGGACGACAAAAATAAGCAAATACGTCCCTGAAAACGGGGCGTGACGTAAATCCTGAACCGACGTCATAGGATCATACCCAACCAAAATAAAAAGATCGCGAGTGAGATGGTTTGCGTTCCGTTTTGCAGAAAAAGGCTTTCCAAATTTTAAAAAGTTTCATAAGATAATAGTAAAATACAAAAGATTATATCTTGCGTTTATTAAAAATTCTAAAGTAGAACATTTATTTTAAAACAGCACAATATAAACATTTCTTAATAATTTGAATGACAATAACTCGTCAAACCATGTTATACACGCAATTCGGGCGGGTTATAATCTGTTTATACTTCGCAAGTGTGGGTGTAAAAAGTGACATTATTTCATTCATTCATACACTGTACACAAATGTCAAAAAGGGCTGGGGCGAAACGGGTGATTTTGCGCTAGCGTAGATTTTCTTCTATTTACGAGAGAAAATAACAAACTTAACTACGAGAATGTGATCAAAAGTGTTTGTGAAAAGGGCGTGAATGCGCCAAATATTATAGATAGGGCAAACTCATCGCAGTTAACGCATAACCTAGCTAGTTTGGGCGCAATTGTTTTCTCCTAAAATCGTTTTTGGTATCATGTTGAAGTTCAAGAAGATGGGAACGGATAAAGTGCCATTGCTGCTTATAACCGCAAACGTCGGATCAATTTTCGAAGATGTGAGTACATGTACATGATCTAATTATTTTCATCACGTCCGAATAGTTCGTCAACACCTCATTCGCCTTCGCCTCAATTAAGTAATTTAATTAAAACATCAGACGGTATCGCTTCGTGCGTGTATTCAAATTTTGAAATTTGGATTTGAATGGAACATCCTTGGTCAGAGTTGATTTACGCCCCCAAAATTTATTTGAACTTTTGTTTTTGCGACTTTTTTTTTTGATTTTTAATCAATGTCAGACACCGATTTTAGGTAAAAATTATATGTCTGACTGAACTCTTGTGTATATTAAAACTAATCATTACAATATCACTTCTTTGGCAGACAGTAACTGATACTAACTACCTGTTAGAGACCTACCAATACCTCCAAAAGCAGGATTAGAGCTACCTTGTCATATTCCCACTTCTTTAGTAGCATCACATTAACTTCTGAATTTAGGCACCATGATTGGACGACACAATCGGAGGAGTGTGCTGTAGCATGGTTACATGCCTTGACTTATGTAATGTAGGTTTCAATCTTTTCCAAATAGGCTCGGGGTCTGGGTGTGCTGTTAAATTTATTGGATGGTATTCTGGAAAGTCATGTTGGGATTGTAACCCCCATTGTAATACAGACAGGTATCAAACAAAACACTGACATGAAATGGCCAATCTACTCACAACTAAACTACTAGTGGTAGGCTACATTAGGAAAGTCTTAAAGTTAGAAATGAACATATTTAGGAATGGATGCTGTATTTTTTTTTAAGGGATCTCAGATTTCTTTAGAGGAGCTCTTATATTGTAAAGTAAATGTTGGTGACTGTACCTTTTTCAACATTCACACTGTCTTAGTCATAGGTAAATTACCAGACACTAAAGTAAATATAAATATTAGTAATTCATTCTATTGAATTTGTGTGGAATTTACTATTCTGTACAAAAATACGAAATCTCCGACTTCTTCTTTTTTGTCCATTTTCAACTGCTAAGGTGTAGGCCTCTTTTAGTTTATGCCATCTTTCACGGTCTTGAGCAGTTTCCAATCACTTTGTTCCCATCAGTCTTTTGATGTTGTCACACCAACGCATCTGCAAGTCTTACTCGTGGACTCTTCTCGCCCGACGGCCTCCATTCCACCACCGCCTTGTACCAAGAGCCTTGCTTACGGGCGACATGGCCAGCCCACTCCCATTTCAATTTCGCAACTTTAGTAACGTTGCTCACTTTACTACGCTCTCTAACCGACTCATTTTTTTCACGGTCCTTCAGCATAACTCCAACCAGTTTTCTCTCAATAGCTCTCTGAGTCACCTGAAGTGTATCAAGGACTTCCTTAGTAAAAACCCAAGTCTCAGGCTCATACATGAGCACCGGTAAAATTGAAAATGTCCGTCTAATTTGTATGAACTCCTCAAAATAAAAAATAATAAGAAAAAAAATATTTTTACTCAAATAGTTTCAACATCACCTACTGAGTATGCTTAATTATAACAGTATAAATAATAATGTCCCAGTATAGAGACTTTTTTCAGTTTTCCATTTGCCTAATTGAATGACTTTTAGTAGACAAGCAGTCCCCATATTATGCTTTCAACCTTGGGATATGTTATTAATTAGACACAACATAGATAAGCACCTAGTTTCGGGTTTTATTAAACTCATAAACTGACATGTAGATTACATTATCCAACATAAATATTTTATGATTATGTTTCCCTATTTTTTATTTATAATGGGGTTTGAGTTAGGCCTCAGTCTCGCCTGGTGGTAAGCGATGATGAGGCCGATGGTGGTACACGCTCTCCTAGAAAATGCGTATTCAGTCTGGCCTTGAAGACAGCCTTGGTTGTAAGCATCGGGAAACACAGAGAGAGTGTTCTGCACCTTAGCGGTGTAGACCAGAAAAGATGCAGCAAACCGCTGAATGCAAAGCTGGGAAAGCCCTCTCATCCCCTTTTTTAGGGTTCCATACCTCTACCTCTCCGTACTAGGATCTGTGATCTGTGATGAAGGTTTTGTATGGGATCTCAGTACACCGCCAATGGCATGGAAGTTGCTATAGCTAGCTATTGTAGTTAAAGTGAGGCAAACTCATTGACATGACCAAGGTACAGAAACCTTTGTCATACAAGCATAAATTACTTTCATAGTTTTTGTTTAATTTTTTCCTGGCATCATGGTCTGCTGGAAGGAATTTCTCTATAGAGATAAGCTCACCTGTAGGTAAAAGTACCTACAGGTGAGCTTATCTCTAGTTTTTTACAGAGATATGAGGATAGTCAAAGGGCTATCCTCATATCTCTCTGTAAAAAACTGTAATTTGTGTACAAACTTAATTTATTAGTTAATAAAAAGAACTCAGCTGCCAAATTAATGTTGGATCTGCATATTTTACGTCAATTAATAAAATATAACTGACGCGGGATCTTCCTTAATTGAAACGTGACTTGATAGGAATAGCTTAATTGAACTAATAATACAGTTTTTTTTCAGTGAACAACGTATTTCGTTGGTAACCGTGTTAGCCAAATAACCCTGTAGGTCTATTCGCACGAGAAGAATCGTCGTATAACAGTACATGCTTTTAACTACTTTGTACATAGATCCAGAATTAACAAAACATCACCTACATGGCTATAAATGAAAAGCTGATATGCTGTAAAATGAAAGAGTTTTTCGTCAAATCTCAAAAGGAGTAAATTAGGTTAATAGTAGATTATACACCAAGGGGATAAAGCACTGTTTCATGTCACGGGCGCTACATTGAATCCTGAACGTAACGAAGGACTCCAAATTTAACTCCCGAGCGCAGCGAGTTGAGTCCTGAGTGCAGTGAGGGATTCAAGCGCCCAAGAAAAAAACAGTTTTATCTCGGTGGTGTATACTCTACTTTTCTCACTTTATGCGAGACAATAAAAAAACAGGCTTAGTAGGTAGTGTTTATTACAGCATATTAAAAGTGCAAATTGATATTGGAGATATTCCAATTATGGAAAGATAACGTTATATTTTTTCATCACTCGACATTTTTTATTTTTTCTTTGAAATATTTATAGAATCTTCTAAAGCTAGTAGTACTACTAGCTACGGCTATAGCAACTTCTTTCAGCTGGCGTGGCCTACTCGATTTGACAAACAAATGAAGTTCGTCTCAGTGCGAATCTAGTGGGCCACGGCCTCGGTCTTCGAAAATCGAGTTGGCCGCGCCCGCTGAGGACACATTCTGTTTAGTGAAATTAGACTTTATGTACATAGCAATAAGAATTATGAAAGTGAAAATCACATTAATGACCAGCGGGTTATAATAGAACATAACCCGGCTAAAGCCAAGAGATATAATGTCTTGCTTTCGGTAAGGTTTACGTGACATATAATTCGGCATTGTCGAGCATGTGGTGTGAAAAGATTATTATTCAACTATACTATTGTCACTGTAAGATGATATGCCTGACAGCTCTTATTGTTCCATGTCACGCATACTATTTCAAACTGAATACAAAGAAACTGGCAAAAGAAAATTTTATAAAGTGTTAAAAAACTATTGTTCTTTCGAATCTTATCAAGTAAATTATTGTTATTATTATTACCCGTTAATAATTAATATTTGAAATTAAATTAATATATTTACAGCGCCGATTGCGTGAAAAGGAACGCCTTTCAATAGTGTATTGACACTACTGAATCGACAAAAAAAATCGATGAATAGGAGCGACCATTTTGTAATTTGTAATCACGTCATTCGTATCAGTACCAGTGCGTCTGCCTTGTGTGCAATTTTTTTACTATTCTTTTCGAGATACCGCGTTTAATTGTATCACTTATTAGCCATAACCCATTTATTAAGAATTTATTAAAAAAAAAATATCGGTAAATCTGATTCCATTTTCTTTGCCAACTCGATTAAATTACATTCGTTACAGCACTTTAATAGACAATAATGAACTGTCAGGGATATAATCATACGGCGAAAGCAGTATAGCTCCTTAAGAGGACACAGCACGGTCGAGAGAATTGAAAAATAGGTACCTATTTGTAAAATCTATAGCTGTCCTTTGCAAATCTCGAGCCCCCCCGCAGAGTGCGATAGAGACAGCTGCAAATCGGACCGAAATGACCTATCAAAAGTACACAAAATCGACGTTTCGTAGGTAGTCCCCTGATCCTTATTCCAAAAGTTGACTGATTTAATTAGTTTTTCATTAAAAATTGAAGAAGGACTGTGGCCGTGTTCCTGTTTCTTTTTTTTATATGAACTAGACAAATTAGGTGTCTGGATGTTTGAACACAGTGAAAGATCTGGCCACTTTTTTAGATTTTCAAGGTTTTATATTAAAAAGGAAATAGGGCCATAGTATCAATCGATTTTTTGGAGAAAAATTATTCCTCTACTAGCAGTATCCAGGGAGTAAACAGGGGACTACGTTTGTATGGAAAAACGGCGCTTCTGTATCCTCTTAACCTGGTAACTAGACGGTCCCGCGCTGGTGTGTCGTATTTTTGGTAAAAAAGATGGCTGATCTAAACAAGAACCTAATTCTGTGGTTTGTGTGAGACAAAGGTCAAATCTAACCGCGATAACAAAAAATAAAACGGCTGACGTCAATGATTTTTATTACTAGCTCATAACAGCATAGTACATTATTTAGTTTGCTCCGACGATATCTCAGGGCTGTAGGCTGTAGGGCCTCGTCTAGTTTCATACAAAAAAGAAACTATGATGAGATGAGCCTCTTTTACCCTGTTGCCCCCAATAGTTTATCTTATGGTGGGAGCCAACGTGCTGGAGTGCTTCTTCTCATAAAGCATGACACGGTGGCGTATGACAGGTAGTTTTGAGGAGCCTCCTATTCATTTGGGGGCGACTGGATGGGACCCAGCGGCGGGGCTGTTGATGGTCGGATGACGACGTTCTCATCGATGTCAAGGCCATCAGGATCAGGTTTTTCCCACGTAAATAAGAAGAAGTCCATGGCAGCGTAAGCGGCCAAACACCGGTTGAGTAAGTCATTGTATAGGCGTCTCTTCTTATTTTATAGCAAGCATTTGACTTCGTTTTCACTTGATAGAAAGCAAGGAAGCTGTCGCTATTGGTGCTATCAAGTAGTCACGTGTTCGCTCGTGATTTGAATAATTAAATGGTAATTACTTATTAGGAAATTCAGGAATTCTGGTAGAGCTTTCCACTCCTTAAATGCTGTAAGTGGAACCTAACTAGTGGGTCTGCAATTTCCGGAAAAAAAACATGTTATGTTTGAGTACGAGAAGAACTTAAAGATTGATTGATTGGCCGAAATAATGACTGGCAAGATTATTAAGCACACAAAAATACACACTCCTGTCAGTCTTTCTTTACGAATCCCATATCAGGCCAATGAAATTCGAACTGTTAGGAATATACATTTAAGATCGGCTTAACTGTAGGTAAAGTGGATGTCCATGATTGGGCTTATAATAAGACTTGTTTTGACTTGTCATAAGTAATTAATTTGCCCTACCTCTATTAAGTCGAGGGATTAAACTTTTTTTTTTTATGGCGGCTGTACACTCTCGCCGAGACAGGCCGAGTGCGAGAGTGAACATGGTAGCTCTCGCCTTGCTTACTCTCCCGCTCTCGCTCCCGTGTCGGGTATCGTGGCCTCTTGGGCGAGACCTCTCGGCGAGACTTGACGAGAACACTCGTTCGAGAGTGTACAACCGCCATAACCGTTAATGTTGATTAAACATAATTATATTCAAAATGTATGGGTTTTCTATGGTGTGGGCTCCTTTAATATATTTCATTGGTTTCGGCGCTGCTCGGTCAAGCCGGGTGGTGGATGAACCAGACCCTAACCGCTGTACGACCATTTATATTGCTATTGCTAGCGAATCAGTGGCCCAGACCGCTAAAATTGCACTTTTCGACAATGGTAGCAGGCGTCTACCAGACGCAGGCGTCGTCGCAGTGGACATGCTGCACACAATCTGCTGTCGAGTATGAGTCACTGGGGTTTGGCCAAGCGATTGGTCACTCTCTGTTTTCATACCGCACTTCGTAAAAAGGGATCAACAAAAAAGTGCAGTAACTACAGACTAATCTCTCTCATATCCCACGCCAGTAAAATCATGCTGCATATAATAAATACGAGGCTTCAAGTTTTTCTGTCCCGAGAGATCGCCTCCGAGCAGGCTGGATTTGTAAAGGGTCGAGGTACATGAGAACAGCTACTCGTGATGCGCCAAATTGTGGAAAAAGCCAGAGAATCCAACATCACCCTCTATGTGTGCTTCGTTGACTTCAGAAAGGCTTTCGATACCGTCAGTTGGTGTAAATTTTGGCTGGTTCTGAAAGAAATGGGTGTACCACCACATCTTGTACACCTCATCCGGCGGCTGTACGATGATGGGACTACAGCGGTCCGAGTTGACGATGTTGACTCTGAATGTTTCAAAACACAGGCGGGCGTTAGACAGGGCTGTATTCTGTCTCCCCTGCTGTTCAAAATATACACAGAGTACATAATGCGGATAGTTCTCGAAGATTGGGACAAGGGAATATCCGTAGTGGGTCAGAAAATATCGAACCTGAGATACGCAGACCCTCCCACCCTCCTAGCGTCAACCAGAGGCGAAATCGAAACTGCTACGTCGACTGGAGACCACTGCACTGGATTTTGGACTTGCAATCAATCACGATAAGACCAAAATGATGATTGTAGATCGTGCCGACAACAACCGACTGGACGTACGAAATATAGCGGGATGTGAGGTAGTCAAGAGCTATATATGGGTTCCACAATTACCAACACTGAAGGTTGCGAAGAAGAGATTCAAAGACGTTGCGCCGTGACCAGGTCCACAGTGGAGAGGCTTGCAAAGATTTGGAAAGACCACAGAATAACCAGGAACACAAAGGTTCGACTAATGAGAAGTCTGGCACATCCAATCTCCCTATATTGAGCTGAGACGTGGACGCTGAGGGTGCAGGTCCGCCGCAAGATTGACGCGCTGTAAATGTGGTGCTGGAGACGCTTGCTCAGAATCCCATGGATGCATCGCACTAACGTTTCTATCCTGAAAGAACTCAAGATCGAAGAGAGATTATCGTCAACTGTGCAAATACGAATCCCAAAATCGAAGGCAAAAGATCTCGCGGGCGCTCCCCGACACGGTGGACAGACCTTATCAGGTCGGTGACGCACTCCGGCATCAACGATTGCTCCCACTCCGCCAAACATAGAGCTGCATGGCGAAGGCTGCACAACAATCGGCTAATATTGTATGACCACGACCACGTTCACAAGAGTGAACGACTAAGAAGAAGAAGAGCAGGCGTCTTGGTATTTAGTTCCCTTCAGGGAGATGGCTGCCATATTAGACCGCTGGACATCCACTTGACATTGCTAATGCTTGCGTAGTGCATTCTTTTGTGGTCCCCTTATCTCCTGGGAAGTCGTGTGTTGACGCTTGGGCGGATCTTCCAATACAGGTTTTTTATTCACTAGACAATAAAAATCTAGATGCTATTCAAGTACAAAGTAGTTAAATTATTTTAGATGGAATCTAATCATGATCGCAAAATATTGACGTCATATGTTTTTATAGGCCCATTATTCCGTTATGGTCGTTCGCAATTAAATAAATTTAACTACAATGAAATACACTATTATCTGGGAACAAAGGACATTATAAGGTAAATGTGTGCACTGATATTGCGTCCTTAACTGCATCTAGTAGGAAAAATGTATTTTTGTCTTGCAATGACGTATACGCGATTATTAATAGTGGACCTATTTACCCGAACATGTTCGGATGTTGTGGCCACTAATTACTCAGGATATTGTATGCCAAAAATAACAGAGGGATATATTTGACTCTTTATTCACTTTGGTCTATAAATCAACAATCCGCAGAAATTTCCACATCTGAAATTGCTCCTAAAAGCTATGATAAATTCCATATCGTTTTTTTTTTAAGAATGGAGATATTTAGCCAACATAAACTGTCCATGCATAACAAAACATAACAACGTTCTACACAATATATTTATATCATTATTATTATCATTCGCAGCCTTAAGACTTCCACTGGTGAATAGTGTTTGACTATTTTTTTCAACCGACTTCAAAAAAAGGAGGAGGTTCTCAATTCGACTGTATGTTTTTTTTTATGTTTGTTACCTCATAACTTTCGACTGGGTGAACCGATTTTGATCATTCTTTTTTATTTGAAAGCTGGTGCTTCCCGAATGGTCCCATTTTAATTTGGTCTAGTTCTGACAGTGGCATCCATGAGAAAACCATATAAGTCTTAAATCTAGATAGACAAATAGCGCGACAAATGGACGAATAACTTAATATTACGCCAACCGATCTTGATAATTCTTTATTTATTTGAAAGCTGATGGTGCCCGTGTGGTCCCATTTTATTTTGGTCCAGTTCTGACAGTGGCATCCATGGGAAATCCATATAAGTCTTAAATCTAGATAGACAAAATTCGCGACAAAAGGACGGGTAACTCAATATTACGCCAACCGATTTTGATAATTCTTTTTTTATTTGAAAGCTGATGATGCCCGTGTGGTCCTATTTTAATTTGGTCCAGTTCTGACAGTGGCATCCATTGGAAATCCATATAAGTCTTAAATCTAGATTAACCATATGCGCGACTAATGGACGAATAACTCATTATCACGCCAACCGATTTCGATGCTTCTTTTTTTATTGGAAAGGATATACTTCAAGGGTAGTTTAATGAGTGTTAGGTTCTGATTATGGGATTCATGACAAAGTAACGGAACTTTTCAATTCTTAGGAGCAATTGGACGATACTTTTTCGATGTATAAAATAAATAAGAACTATTCACTGAAAATTAAGAAATAAACAAAAATTTTAACAAAAAAAAACCAACTTAAAAAAACCTATTCCAAACCAAAGCACTAAAAAGTAAAGAAATAATTGCGTATTCTTTCTAATGTAGGTACAATTATTGTTATTCGGTGTCAGCCAATGTAGGTTTTGTAACTACCTACATACATACGTAAACGTGATATGTAAGAAATAGGTACATTGCTAGGTATATTGTAGTGTTTCCTTGGCTGACACCGACTCCAACAATAACAATAATTGTACCTACATTAGAAAGAATACGCAATTATTTCTTTACTTTTTAGTGCTTTGGTTTGGAATAGTTTTTTTTGAAGTTGGTTTTTTTTTTGTTAAAATTTGTTTTCGAGGTGTTATGTCGAAATACTCTCAGTAATAGAAACATTGGTCAATAATATTCGAAAGCACCGAAACGCCCCGAGATATACCAATTTCAAAAATATTTTTGGACTTGCCCAAAACGCTCCCCACAAACTTCCAATAACAAGTGATGTTATAGGCCTGCGCAGGCGACGGATTATCCGCGTCATACTTTTTTGTCCGTCAAAATAGATCCCATATAAACTGTATCGTGCAACGCACACGAACGACTAAAAAGTGCGCCGAAACAAAAATCCGCCGAAACACCGCGGACGCCCACAGAGTGTAGTGGATTATAATAGTACGCGGGCATCTGCGAAAAAAAATGAATGAACGAACTATGAGCAGTCAACGGCACACGGCGTACTTTATTCCACGTTAATAATTGATTCGAAATAACGGGATAGACCCAGTATTCTCTTTTGCTTGAACTTCATGTACAGCCCAACGTAATCTCAGAATTGTTAAATACTCTCGGACAACAAATGATCGCACACCGTGTGCGTTGAGTCCGCGGTAAATCCGCGGCGTACTTTTTATTCGCGGAGCGTACTTTTTTCTCCGCCTCGGAGAAAAGTCCGTCGTCTGCACAGGCCTTATTTGCTATCTATTTCTTTGCGTTTTGCAAACATTAGTTCGGCAGTTATATCAAATTTTGCGCTTATAAATATAGTTTTTTAACAAAAGTTGCTATAAATTGTGTAGATCATCGAATGGTTTTTTTTAATTCAAAAATGGATTTGCCCACCCAAGTTTGAAGGGCTATAAAATGAATTGTACATAAGCAACTAAACAAACCAAAAGTTCTTATAGGGCCCTCTTAAATATTTATAGTTGTATTATATTATTTTTATATTTTAAAAACCCTATTATAGGGGCCTACTCCACAGATATACCTACGGAAAAGAGATGTCATCATCTTGTTAGAAGTGCCATCAGATCAGAGTGCTTTTGAGTTCATACGTTTGCAGATAGTTAAGAATCCTCGACGTAACCAGTAAATCCAGTAATAGCTACTCCTGTATTTAAATTTAAAAATGAAAATGTTTATTAAAAAATAAAGATAAGATACATTTTCTTCATAGCACACCAAAAACAACATTACCGGTTAAAACAACAATACTTAACGTTAAATGGCAGTTAGGCTTGTTAACAATGCTAAATATGTATTTGGTTGTGGGATTACACATAAAAACTAAATACACAAACAGCTATAATTAAAGTATGCTAACTGCTAACTACTGCTAATGTTATCCTGGCTATGTTTTGCTGAGCCAGCTCACCTTTACTTTTATCACCGAATCATTTTGCAAAATTAAGCCTGGATAATTCATGGTTACTTGTTTCTGTCCAACACGTATTGTTTAGTGACGTAGGCGGCATGCGAGTAGTCATCACACTCAAACGGATGTGACGACACAATAGTGTTCCGTTTAGAGCCCGCTTCGGGTATGGAAGTAGCTGGAAGCTCTTTGAGTACTGCTACCTATTATTATGGACAAAACACATGTTAGACAATACGACACTGCTTATACGGCCTAGTTATTCGCGGCGTGTTTTTGTGGTACGTAAAAAATCTCTGCTGTTGGTGAATTTATTGATGACTGAAATTGATTGGATGACCTAAATTCACAATATAGGCTCGACGCTGCCTTAGTGCTACGAGCTTGACCTTTCAATCAATCTTCTTGTTAATGAGACAGCAGTGAGGGCGGTGTAATTTCGGAATTAATGACACAAAAGAAAGACACTGAGTGTCTTTCTTTATTTTCCTGTTATTTGTAAAAAAATACTTAACAAGTATTTGTTCTCATTTGCAAAACTGCTTACTGGCCCTTCAATTTCGCATAGTCTGTTCTTAAGTCCCTTGCGCTTATGATCAAAACGACCAATGGTCGAGCTACATCTTGCAACACCGAATCACACTTTCATAAGCTTCTACCTTTTTCTATTACTCTTATGACAGATTCGATTCGTCGATACCTCCGTCACACTCCCGCACTATTTCTCGCTCTGGTAAATGAGGGTAATAGAGAAGGATAGTCGCATAGGAAAGTACGACTCGTTGCTTCCAGAATGTAGCTCAAACCTTATCCACTTAATCCTTCTCCTTTCAGCCGTCAGTCATGCTGCCAATATGGACGTCGGAGTTCCTTCAGGCAGTCGCTCGCATGGACCCCAAGTTCATCGCCCTCCATCTTCAGGAGGTGGGGGGCAAAGCTTACGAGAAGTCCATGCAATACGTCCAGGACTTCGTGCAGCGGCTGTGCGACTGCCCTGAGCTGAGGCTGTATGACAAGATCAGGATTTATCTGGATGAAGACTTTAGCTCGCCAGAGAAGTTTACGGTAGGTTTCTGAGATCTTTACCATGTAGTGACTTTAATTACGCTATTCTAAATGCTGAGCAAAGGGCCACAAACATTTTATCTAACTTGTGATTTGGATGTTGTACCGGGTGCGGCAATTGAACTGTCCGTCTCCTTGTAACTATTTTAAAATTCGAACTACTGAATCGAACGCGGCAAAAATTTGAAAAAATAATCTGTGACACATTATCTATGTTACTTCAAAACTATTCGGTCGTGAGAAGAAACGTTCCAATTTTAAAATAATGGATTTAAAACGCAATTCAGTGATTGCTCTTTATTTGGAGGGAAAATCGAACATCGACATTCGTCGAGCGCTACCAAATCTTCAATTGAACGAAAAATTTGTGCGTCGTACTATCCAAAGATTTAACGAGACTGGGAGTGTTAAGAAACGCTACGGGGGCGGTCGACGCTGTACTGCAACGGCACCAGCAGTTGTCGAAAAGGTGCGACATCGTTTACGCAGAAATCCAGAGCGCTCAGCAAATCAGCTCGCCCAGGATCTTAAGGTGAGCGACCGCAGCGTTATCGTCGTATATTAAAGGAAAAGCTAAAAACAGGAAAGCGACCCGAGACGTCCACTCTACGGGCTCTCCCCCGCCACAGGTCGGTTGCGAAGCCGCAAAAGCTTCCTGCGATCTACGCAGCCTACCGACGAAATCCCTACTGACATGAGGTGCAGGCTTTGGGCAAGCGAGTACCCACATTCACTGTACCCCCCTGATGAAAATCTGCCTCCAGGGTATAAGGAACCTTGGCCAACCTGGAGAAGTCTAAATAGGCTGAGGACCCAGGTTGGTCGAAGTAAAGATAACCTGTGTCGGTGGGGGTACTCTAGCAACGTAGACGCCAGCTGTGAATGTGGAGAACCCCTGCAAACCATGGCTCACCTCACTAACTGTCCCGCGTGCCCGACCACCTGCTCGCGTAAGGACTTACTTGTCAGTAACCAGAGGGCTACCACAGTAGCCGCTTTCTGGGCAAGTCGGATTTAGCCCGTGTTCTTGCCGACACGAAAGAAGAAGAAGAAGAAAGGAAAAGCTTAAGGTTAAACCATTAAAAAAAAAAATTGCGCAAGAACCCACTGCTTTGCAAAAGAGCAAACGGCTGGCTCGATCAAAGGAGCTGATTCGCTTGCTCGACACTGGCGAGCTTCCCAACTTTGTATTTTCAGATGAGAAAACTTTCTGTGTTGAGCAGTTTCTTAACAAACAAAATGACCGTGTGTGGTTGAAAGGACGTGTCAGCGATCATTCAGATGAACTGAGAGTCACTCGACGACAAGGAGCCGACTAAATCATGGTATGGGCGGCGGTGTCCGAAAAAGGACGTTCTCCGCTTGTTTTTCTCCCAATGGGTCGCAACTAAGCCAAAATAAATCAACAAATCTATCAAAATGAAGTCTTAAAAACAGGATTGATACCGTGGGCACGCAAGACATTTGGTTCGGAGCGTTGGACGTTCCAGCAAGACTCGGCGCCATCGCACAGAGCAACTGGGACGCAAAATTGGTTGAAAGCGAACGTTCCTGTGCTGATCGACCGAGATATGTGGCCGTCGTCTTCGCCTGACTTAAACGCTCTAGACTTTTGTATTTGGGGTGTTTTACAGGCGAAGGCCTGTGCTAAAAAACACACATCAGTGGAGGCGCTCAAAACTACTCTTACACGAGAATGGAACCGTTAAAATGACGACGTTATTCGAGCAGCCTGCGCTTCATTCAGAAAGAGACTCAAGCTTGTAGTGAAGGCTAAAGGCGGTTGTATTCCATTAGAATAAATAAGATTATAATTTTGGACCTTTTATTTTCATGTAAAAAATATATTAATAAATATTCAAAGTAAATAAAAATATTTAATTTTTTAATATGGACAGTTCAATTGCCGCACCCGGTAGTTGTGCGCCAATTTTATTCATAAATAAGCACGCTGGCCGCTTTTCCGACTATTATAACTGGCATAATAATCAGCTTTTAAATAGACCGAAAGTATTATACAATAAAAAAAAAGCTTGAGAATATATTCGGAAATCGATTTGGTTTATATTGGGTGAGATGACCTTTGTTGTGTTCGTATTTATTTATTTATATAGACGTTCTATCTCAGGAAGACCTTTTTACTATGCTAGTAGTAGTGAAATGTACAAAAGTGTACGTACACACTGTCATAGTGTTACTAGTGTCAATTTGTTCCCGCTGAGAGCACGCACACTAGCGTATAACAGTTCATGTCACTACTACAACCATAGGAAAACGGTCTTCATATAATAGACAGACTATACTTGATACTGTAAAAGTTATACGTTTAAGCCTTGGATCTCAAGTGTATATGCTTTTACAGGCTCTAGGCAACATGTACTTCGCACACTCGTCCCTCACTGAACTCAAGATCTGGGACTTCGATCTCAAAGCGTACGTCGACGTTGTGGGCTCGGAAATACACAGCGGCAACATCGAGAAGGTCACCACTAAGGAGAAAGCCAAATTTCCGCAGCACTTCTTTCCTGAGGTTAGTCATCTATACTAATATTATATAGAGGAAAGATTTGATTGTTTATTTGTTTGTTTGTAATAAGTAAGCTCCAAAACTACTGAACCGATTTCCTTTTTTTTTTCACTAATATAAAGATACATTATCAGTGAGTGACATAGAAGCTATATTTGGACGAGAGAAACAGCCCACGCGGGCGAAGCCGCTGACGGACAGCTAGTATTTTATGAAAATCTTGTAGTCCCACGTTGGGCGCCAGTGGAAGCGAATAGACAGAAATTAATCACTTGGAAGGTCAGAATTTGAGAACAATAATTCTAGAACTCGATTGAGAATAAGCTTTATGAAAACGTATTAGATATTAATTTAAAAAATTTAACCTTTTTGTGTCCCTCGTTGGGCGCCACTGCAACAAATGATACCATTCTCAGCTTAATGCATGAGCAGTGGTGGTTTTCAGACTGGTTATTGTTATTTATTTAATTTAACCTAGTTAGGACCACGTCTGCAAACATGAATCCTACTAATATTATAAATTCGAAAGTTTGTGAGGATGTATGTATGTATGTTTGTTACTCTTTCACCCAAAAACTACTGAACGGATTTAGATGAAACTTTACAGTAATATAACTTATACATCAGAATAACACATGGGCTATAATTTGGCCATAATATATAACGATAACGCGGGCGAAGCCGCGGCCGGAAAGCTAGTGAATAAATAAATTCAACTAAGTGCGTGTGTGTGTGTTGTCACGTGTATGTTTATGTGGATGATATGTTTATTGTTTCTAATTATTTATCCTTTTCCACAGTGCAAGTGGTCTCGCAAGGGGTTCTTACGCACGCGCTGGTTGATTCGCGGCACAGCGGTTGAGTTTGTCAACATTCATCTATTCCACGACGCTTCTAACCTCCTCGCTATTGAACCCTTTCCTTCTGTAAGTAATATTTCATTAATAAATCAGTAATCTACTGTATGGTAGGTATAACGCACGATGATAATATTTATTTTCATTTTTACAGTAAAAGGTTATAACAACATGTTAACATGTGAATGATTTTGATATTTGATTTTGGCATCACAGCTGCCGCCTGTATTGTATGGAAATATCACTAAAGATGATATATATTTTTATAGGTACTTGTAACTGTATAAACATATTTGAAGATTAGTACTTATTAAATTAACTTATGTCATTTAGCCTTGAGATTAAACGATAAACCCTCGTTTTTGACACCGGCGGCCGTGTATTTTGGTCAACACTGGCAGCCAAATGACTTAAAATTAATTAGATTGTCTGGCTTAGTACCGAATTACGTATTTTTTTTTCCAAAACTAGTTTTTCTTTTGCGCCCAACGGGGCTAAGATGCGCGTCAACATCCTCCAATCAACTTTCGCCATTCCTCGTTTTTGTCGACAAAATTTGTGTATTTTTGTCTACTCTTCTCGTGAGGCGCGCATCTTAGGCCCGCTCATTTTTAGTCATTACTTACAATATACCTATGCAGCAAGGCCTGCAAGCCACCAACGCCAGGGGAGCTAGCCAAGAGCAACGCTACTTTAGTGTCGAAAAATGTAGCAATCGGCTAATCTAAATCATAAATAATCATAATTGATGTCAGTTCCATACATGTATCGGAATATGGTACCCTAAAGTGTAACGTTTCCGAGTTATTTGAAGGTACAGATCGATATTCTGACACATTATGTGATATTAATAAAAAATCTACACATTTTGTGGCTTTTAGTGTTATTTTTTTTAGTAAATAACAGATTTAAGGTCATTAAACCGTTGGTTGTGTGTATATAGCATTTTCATAGCATTTTTATGGAGTGAAAAATTTAAAAGTGGTCAAAATAATAAAGTAATGTGGATTTCAGCTGTTTTTTGGTAAAAAATCTACAAAAAAGTTACAAATTAAATTCAATTAAACTTTATTGCATAGGAAAAATACAATTTGAAAGTATAGTAGCATAGGATAAGCAAAAAGTGACCTTATCGCTTAGAGCGACTTCTTCTAGACGGAAATGGCGGAAAAAGATAACAGACTGTTCAAATGTCCTCAAATCTGTTATCTGTTAACAAAATAATACGAAAAGCCTCTTAATTAGTAGATTATCAATGAATATCACCTTTTTCGTATTGATCTTTACCTTCAAATAACTCGGAAACGTACACTTTAGGGTACCACTTTCATCGTGCGCGGAAACATCGAGAAAAAAACAGAATGGCGGCTAGTGGTATTTATTAATTAATTGCTATTCCACAATGTAACAAATTTGGAGTTAAACCAAGAATGGCATCTAAATCATCATGGATTCATGTATGTACTGTCCTCGTGTGCAGAACCGGCACAACCGGAGATGGTCCACTGTAAACTAAAGTCGTATTTTTAATTTGACGGAGTAAACTGAGAGCTGCTAATGTCACTGTAAAAATATGTTGTCAAAACCCGGGACCCGATACCAGCAGTCGGGTGTACTCTCACTCACTAGGCTACCGAAAGTACTATAAGTATTATTTACGAGTAGTTTAAGTGTTCTTTGTAATATGTTATTAATTTATAATATGATCGTCCCATTCACTCACTTTGCCTTGACAGTTCTTCTGTTGTACAAAAACCTGACAATCCAGTAATCGTCAATTCAGCTCATATTCATTTATTCAGACAATTACAGGTCCATTTTTGTTTGTAACAATGAATACTTAGTGTCTACGTTAGTAAATACAGGGTTACTTTATGAACACCATCCAAAATTTTCCCAGATTAGGCATCAATTGAAGACAGCTTTTTTTTTAAAAAAGGGTAAGTAGGTCTTTCTAACTATTACATTATTATATTTATTTCGAACAGATTATTCGTGTGGCGTGGTTACTTATTCAAAATTAAATTTCAACTTCTGAATACAGCGCGGGCTGCGAGCCTGCCGCCACTCACGTCGCGCAGTATCAATGAAACTAATGATTTTTTTATACCTTTGAGTAGTTAGAATAACATTAATAACTCAACATTTTAGTACTGAAGGTTGTCTAACAGAAAAATACGTATTTTGGCATTTTCTCCATAGATCCTCATATTTCAATTTGGATGGTGTTTATAAAGTAGCCCGTAGTAGTAGTAGTAGTAGTATAAAGTAGGTGTTTATAAAGTAGTAGTAGTAAAGTAGTAGTAGTATAAAGTAGTATATAATTGCTAGTAAATATAATAATTGTTAGGCACTGAAGCGTGAAGCGATATCCAGTCAGTTTACTCCGTCTAATTAAAAATACGACAATATTCCTTTTTCGTGACGCGCTCTGTAGTCATATTTCAGTGTGATTGTAGGTGTACTGCCGGAGCCGGCGGCGCGCGCTGCGCCACACGCTGCGGCACCTGCACTCGGACGTCAACGCGGCGCCGTACTTCATCTTCGGAGACTTCAACTTCCGCACTGATACGGGGGGAGTGGTTAAGGTAAGCATTAGTGTGGGTAATAGTAAGTTCTTAGAATTCAAAGACCTTGTAGGTGAGGTGAGACTGTGTCTACCTAACCTAACTGCTAACGGTCGTTCTGGAATTTAAATTAAACGCCGTTAAACTTAAATTAAACGCTATTATTCATAAAAGAGATTTACAGCGATAGAACACAGAAATAGGATGAGAAAGTACAATAAAATAGTTTTATAGCAGAGAATAGTTAAAAGCCAAGAAATAGGTAAAATGAGAGATGAATAGTCTAATTACGATCTAGAATTTGGGGAGCGCGCGCGCGGCCTCTCTGCGTGGGATGCGAAATCGGTCTCGGAGACGAACTAGGAAAATCGATGATCCACGATCGCGCACCGACGACGCCCGAAGCCCGCTGTTGGAGTCGAGCGCATCCGAAGGCAGCGCACCTAGCGCTGCGTGTGGCGATGATGTTCAACTCTTGAGTCAATGAAGTTTTCAAACATAATATCTTTGACCGCCACAACCTTATTATCCTTCAAGTAACTGTCAAAACACTTGGGATATATTGAGAAACTTAAACTCGAACATTAGACGCGATAACAAAGATATACCTCTAACATGGCTTGAAGACGAGACGGCTGTATTGAATGAAAATTGTGCCTATTTTGCTCAATATTTTAGGTAATGAAACCACACACGTCAAGTTTTTGTTTGTTTAGGAAGTGACAGAAAATCTGTAACTGCGTCGCTTGACTGACGCCAATATGGATAGAGGCCCAACTATCATCTTTTACAGGCAATACTGAAACAAGCATACGTCAACGTTATAATTTGTATTTAGCTATGGTTGACTTAGGCCGGTATTCACTTTGCTTAGTGCGAGTGCAGGTAGTAGGAGCAATGGATTAGTGCAGGTGTGTAGTACGAGTAGTGTCCAATTCTGTTTAGTGGATGTGTTTAGTTGCTGTGTTTAGTTTTAGTTTATCTCGGACACTTTTAATTTTGTACAAGGTCTTTACAATTTAAAAGACGTTCATTTTTACATACTCCTGCACACATTCTTATGGTAAATCTTACGTCTACTTTGCCATTTTATGCAAGTTTGCAAAACGCTAAACACTAACACCTGCTGTCCGGACGTGTTTAGTGGCAGGCGCGCGGAACGGGGCCACTCGCAAAAAAATAGAACACGCTGCTAATCGCTTTACTACGCATGTTACTAATCACTTGCACTAATCTATCGGTGTCCACGCGTGTTTTCTGCTAACACTAAGCACCTGCACTAATCACATGCACTAACTACTAAGCAAAGTGAATACCGGCCTTTTTAGGAGCGAAGCCACATTGCTCCGTTTCGTTGAGTGGCATTGTAACTTTTCATGTATTCCAATGTAGACATTTGTTGCGAAGCATAATGTTGTTATGATAGTATGTTTTAAAGTAGGGATGTCTATTGTCTTTGGTACGAGGTCGCACCTCACGTGTTGCAAACAGTGCGTTTTTGCGTTGAGACGCAACACAACAGAGCAACGTGGTTTCACTCTTAAACGTCATTTCTGAGTATAACTATAGTTTATAGGGCGAAGCTTAATCAAGGGCGTAAGAATAAGTTGTACCTCACGAATAAAGTCGTCACTATCCCCTTTAGAAAGTGACAGAAGAGCTGTCCTCGAGTCGGCTCGCGAACGGCGCGCTCGTGGACGCGTCGCGGCTGCAGTTCCGCGACGGCGAGCGCGTCGTGCTCTCCGTCGGCAAGAAGGAGTTCGCGCACGTCGACCATCAGAAGATCTTCAGGGAGCCTTGGGTAACCACAACACATTAGGACACACACACATTCATGCTGATACACAGAAATTGATTTTAGCAGCTATAGGTTGCCAGTTTAGGATGATGATTTTGACAGTTCACGCCTGTGAAGCATTGCATTTTTTCGGTAAAGTGTACTAATAATATCGTACTTTATTGACAGGTACCGCTCACTTAGTGAAGTTCCTTGCAAACGAATAACAAAAGATAATAGGAAATCTGCTGTGAAACAAAATTAATCTAACATATAAATTTTGAGAACAATAATTGATAATAAACTCAAGGGATAGTAAGGTTGATTGATGTTGACAATGATGATTATGAAAGTGATTTAGGGTGTGCACCATTATATTAGTATTAAATAACTTTAAATCCTAATACTAACCTTATATAATTCACTTGAGGACTTTTAAAAAGTGTTAATATTTTATTTAATTATCTCTTTATTGCACATCAAAGTAAACTGACGATTTCGAGTTCTATGAAATAATGATTCGATAATCGAATCGATTCACTAACGATTATAAACTACCCCATCCCTATTGTGAGCTGTCAAACTTATCATCCTAAATTGGACAAAGTAATGTCGCTGGTGTTTTTTGCTGTCGTATAAACCGGCAAATTAGGAAATATTATGAAACCCGCGCAGGTCCCGCACCTTGTTAAAAACAGAAAACTGAAATGTACAGTGAAATTGTCAGAAGACCTGTGGCTGCTGTGGCCTTTTTTTTCCTTTTGCTGTTGTAACACGTCACAAAGTTTCTGCAACAGGAAAATGTGATTGACTTTAGAACTAGGTCGTTAAAAATGTAATAACAGTAGATTGTTACACAAGGTGAAAAAGTTACCTTTTCAATGCACGAGATGGTTTGGCGCGCGAGCGTAGCGAGAGCGCTAATAGTTCGAGGGCATTGAAAAGGTCTTTCTTCCGAGGTAAACACTCTGCTTTTCATTACGAATATAAGGAAAGTAAATAAAAATCAGATACATAAGTTCAACCAACAAAATTTTATTGAAACATTACCTGCAACAAAGTTGATGATATTTCAATTTAAAGTTTATATTAAAATTAGAGAAATTGTTAAACGAGAGAGAGAGGTTACTTCCTGGGATGTTGATAGTTGATATTTTTTGTGAAACTTGAGCATCTTGAGTAAATGTTGGTGATAGAACAATCTCTTCATCCGGGCAATCTTTTGAAGTTCTTGGTAGGTAATTTATTTTTGAAATCAAGATAAAGAAATTTCAAATACAGCTGTGGCTGAATAGAATACATCGACTTGCCGCAAAAGGAATGTCAAAATAGAAGGTGACATTTGACAGTTATTTACTCTCAGCCCTAGGGCTGAAAAAAACTTTACAGCCCTAGGGCTGAAAGTGAAGCTTTCAACCCTATGCTCAGGCAACTTGAAGCGTACTTTCCGTGTATGAGTAATGAAAAATGACTTTCTAATGCTTTAAAAGTGTTTTTCATGTAGACTTTGTGGCAAATTGCTCTTCTTAACTAGTTCCTCTAATCCTCAATTAATGTTGGAGAAATCACTGGCAAAACATATTGTATTGTATGGTTTAAGGATGTTAGTGCCGACGCTTATGTACGGAAGTGAGAGTTGGGTATGGCAAAAGAAGGATGAAAGTATGATAAATGCAGTGGAAATAAGAGCATTGCGAAATTTGGCAGGAGTGACATTGAGTGATAAAGTAAGGAATAGAGAGCGTTGTGGTGTGAAAGAGGATGTTGTCACAAAAGTTGAGATGAGAATGCTAAGATGGTTTGGGCATATGGCAAGGATGGATGAAAGGCGATTAGTGAAACAAATTTACAAGGCGAGGGTGGATGGAGCTGTTGGAAGGGGAAGGCCTAGACGGACGTACTTAGGACAAGTCCAAGACGTGCTCAGAAAAGGTCAGGTCAGGAGTACCCATAATCGACGAGCATGTATGAAAGGATTCATGAGAGCGGAAGAAGCGTAAGAGGTGTGTCAGGACCGTAGCAAGTGGAAAGATGTGGTCTCTGCCTACCCCGTTGGGAAAAAGGCGTGATGGTATGTATGTATGTATGGTTTAATTTATTCACAGCTGCAGCGCTTCGACCGCGAGCTGGAAGCGCTTCGGCCGCACCTGTACGAGTTCCCCGTCAAGTTCCCGCCTTCTTACCCCTTTGAGGAGGACGTGCTTCTGCCCACACACTACATGAAGACCAGGTAATAAAATCGTGCACAACTTAATTTGAATGAATTTTGAAATCGCTGAGAATGATAAAACATGAATACCATACTACGCCCGTAGCAGTTTTTTACCGTTCCCGTAGAAAGAAGATGTCCCTAATTGTATAGAGTCTCGGCCAGATCTATGTACACCATACCAAAAATTAGTAAAAAAAAAATACGTGGAACAGGTTCCGAACATTCGTTTTCCTTAAAGTGGTATTACTTGGTTCAAACAAGATTACCAATAGTAAAATTGCAACACACAACGAAAAACATCATGGCGGAAATGTGTCAACACAGATTACGCCGTGTCAATTTGACATGACTAATACAACAACTGGGGGTTATTTTCACTTAACGAGTTGTTACGAAAAACTTTTGTGGTTATTGTTGCCTGAATAGCATTAGAAGTTGTAAGTTCTCAAAACAATAGCTGAGCTGAGACAGATATTAATGCAAATTGCAAAATCGAAAGCTAAAATAAGTGCAAACAGTACACAAGTGACACTAGTGACAGTGACAGTTCGCTCTGAATGTCTATGGACAAGTGAATTGCCATACTGAAATAGGACTTAAATACTGAATCATTTTTATTAAAGAACTAGGAAATAAAATAATATTTGTATTTTTACTGGCATCAGTAGATTTTTCTTCATTTTTTAAATGGGTGTACATAGACTTGGCCGGTAATGGGACATCTCCTTTCGGGAAATCTTCTGTTAGGGTAGGAGACTACACTCCCCAAGTAACATGAACACCAAAATTTCAGCTTTCTACGCAAAGTAGTTTTGGATGTGCTTGTCGTAACTCACTCAGTAACGGAAGAGTTTTAAATATTTTGCTAATCAGTTAACCCCTTATTTTTTCATTTGGAATCGTTAAGTTTCTAAAAAAATGTAAGTAAAATATATAGAAAAATACTATCATTTATTTAAATAAAAATAAATCGTGGAAATGTATGCACGCGCTAACTTTGTACCGACTACATTTAATTGGATAATTATTTTTTTGTGTTCGTTTTAGTTAAGACCAATTTTGTATACGAGTAAATTGGTCTCGAAGTACTCATTAAGTTTTCAACAACAACGGTTTTAGACTTTTTTGAACGAATGAATGATATTTGCAATTGCAGATGTCCGTCCTGGTGTGACAGGATCCTGCTGTCCCAGTCTGCGCGTCTTCTAGTCCAGCACCAAGACACCGGCAGGCCGGGGGAGAACAGGCACTTGCATACCTCACGGTAAAAGATATAACTTATCAATACTTAAATACTAATATTATAAAAAGGAAAGATTTGATTGTTCGCTTGTTTGTATTGAATAGGCTCCGAAACTACTGAACCGATTTAAAAAAATATATCACCAATATGAAACTACATTATCAGGGAGTGGATATAGGCTATAGTTTATTATGATTAAACAAAACATTCAGTGAAAAATAATAGTATAGTAAATCAGGTCAGAGAAACGCGGGCGAGATTTGCTGCTTTACCGACGCCGCGACGTGCAATTACTTTTGACGGAACGAAGTTTGTCGAGGCAATTGGTGTCAAAAATGAAGCAAGGTCTTCAGTTGCGCAAAGTTTTACAAATCCTTTGACCAGCCATTTGACAAAAAAAAATGTATCCTACTAATATTGTGAATGCAAAAATGCCGATGCTTAAATGTTTCTTTCTCGATAACGTCTAAATAACTGCACTGATTTTTACGTTTTTTGGTGTACCTACATATACCCAGCTGCGACATATAAAGTACATTATGGTCCAATAAATGGATATTTTATGGTAACTTTTCGAAAAAAAATCCAATTTCTTAAAAAATAGCTACTGAAAGAGCTCCTGACTGTGTCGATATGTCATTCATTTCATTTTATTTGAAAACTTAGTCAATCTGACTAAGTTTGAGCAGATTAGGTGGAAGACAAGCCATTTTAAAAAGCAATATGGTTATCAGGAAATCTGTGGCTGAATCAACGGATAGCAGTGGCAGAGTATCTTCATCGGATAGCAGTCCGGCGCGCTCCGGCTC
Organism: Udea olivalis; assembly: GCA_947369235.1. Lineage (NCBI taxonomy): Eukaryota > Metazoa > Arthropoda > Insecta > Lepidoptera > Crambidae > Udea > Udea olivalis. Next base: position 4,618,324 of record OX376363.1, read on the forward strand.
TCCGGCCAGGCAGAACAACCAAGTAAGCAGAAATATGTTTTATTGTTTGTTTGTCGTTGTCAAATTTATGGTTTTAGTTCAGGCAGAAAACTTACACATTGTTCAAGGTAACTTTGTAGTAACTACCTATATATTATGTAGGTTTTGAAGATATTTTTGGTTTGTCTGTCTTCAAATTCATACATCATTAGTATGCGTTTACAAAGCAGTATTGCTTTTTACATGTACGTAAGGTGGTCTTCCGTGTATTGCGGTGCGGCCAATACGGTATTGTGAGTAATTGTAGTTAAAAACATCATTCCTATGAATACTTTTTTTTTATATACTCCGTCGGTGACAATCAAGCACGCGGACCGCCTGATGGTAAGCGGTTATCGCGGCCTATGGACGCGTGCAACACCAGGGGTATCACTCGCGCGTTGTCGACCCTGTAAAAACCTTTTCAAACCCCTCTTGAAGAACTCCATACTATAACTCATCGGGAAAACCTCGGCAGGGAGTTCATTCCACAATTCAAGCGTCCTCGGAAGGAAACATACTTCATAAGAAACTAAAACACCTTAAAATAGTCTAAACATATCGGGTTAGCTAAACGTAAAAATACAAACCCTCAAGAAGTTAATTCTGTACCCTTACATAGCTTTACATCTAAGTGCCGAGGGCGAGTTGCAGTGAGAGAAGTGTATGACTTCACCATCGCGTTTTTCGAGCAAAAAATGCGAATTTGTATGGTATCGAGTCAGCGCCATCTAGCGGCCTTAATGTTGCGCGATTTGCCACTAGATGGCGCTGACTCGATTCCATTCCACACTATACTACTTTCGCCGTATGATGATATCCCTGACAGTTCATAATTGTCAATTATAGTGCTGTAACGAATGTACTTTAATAGAGTTTGCAAAGGAAATGGAATAGGATTTACCGATTTTTAATTTTTAAATAAATTCTTAATAAACGGGTTATGGCACATAAGTTATAAAATAAAACACGGTATCTCGAAAATAATAGTTAAAAAAGGGTAGTATTTAACTGCTAATCAAAAAAAATTCCTTTTGTATGATATAAAAATCCCAATACCCATCAAATATACTGATTGCACAGCAAAATAGCTACCTCAAAATATTAATATTTGAGCATCAATTTCTGTTCGTGACTCACTACTATTTATTTAAATGTAAAGCTTTTAATTAACGTATACCTAATAATTACTACATACATACATACATACATGCATACATACATACATACATACATACATACATACATACATACATACATACCATCACGCCTTTTTCCCAACGGGGAAGGCAGAGACCACATCTTTTCACTTGCTACGGTCTTGACACACCTCTTGCGCTTCTTCCACTCTCATAATTCCTTTCATACATGCTCGTCGATTATGGGCACTCCTGACCTGACCTTTTCTGAGCACGTCTTGGACTTGTCCTAAGTACGTCCGTCTAGGCCTTCCCCTTTCAATAGCTCCATTTACCCTCGCCTTGTAAATTTCGTTAATCGCCTTTCATCCATCCTTTCCATATGGCCAAACCATCTTAGCATTCCCATCTCAATTTTTGTGACAACATCCTCTTTCACACCACATCACTCTCTTATTATGCTATTCCTTACTCTCTCTACCAGTCAACCACTGGGCGAAGCAGAAATCGTGTTGGCGGTGTCTTGTAAAACCGGAATAAAATATACTGTTAATACAAAAAACATACTTATACCAAAATTATACATATCACACATACATACATAATTAAAATACATAAATTTAAAGATACATACACTAAATATCGTACCTAAGTCTTAAAACGTTGTCTTGAAAGGAGAGAGAATCAAGAAATGCTATTTCTGAGTTAAGGTTTCTCTGAGAAGAAGTTGTGGATTGCTCTTTTGAAGGAAAACCTACTGGTCGACAATTTAATTTTACTAAGCAGCGAGTTCCATAGCCTAATGGCAGCTAATGTGAAAGAATTCGACATATGGGAAGACGTATGAAGAGGAGTGTGAAGCAGCAAAAGGCTATGCGAGCGCTGGTTGCGCGTGCTGCACTCGCCCCTATACTTAAAATTACATTTCAGATACCTGGGGGAATTAATTTGAAAAAATAAGATAATTATTTAGTAAATAGGACACAATTGAGATCAACAATAATATTCTAAAATGACATACAAATCTTCTTTCTGTAGATTTGTTGAATAATGGTAGCAGACTTTGCCTTGGCTGGACCTCCGCACCCCCTTTTCTGGCCAATAGGTATATTTTGGGGTAAACCACACTACACTAGGTGCATAATTCCGAAAAACATAACTCCAAAATTCCGAATTCCCAAATTCCGAATTTCATAATTCCGAATGATTTAGAATCCCGAAAGTCAAAATTCCGAATTATCATAAATCCGAATATTAAAAATCCGCAATTTCAATGCTCCGTATGTTCATAAGTCCGAAAGTCAGAATTTCGAATATCACAATCCCGAATCATTAAAATTACGAATCAACAATAATCCGATCTTTCATGAATACGAATTCCGAATAATCAAAACTCCGAAAAATCCCAAATCCAAAATCTATTATATTTTTATAAACATTTTACATGTTACTTTGCCGACAATTCGGTTTTGGCACTTGCCGACCGCTTGCTACGCTCGCTCCGCTCGTGCGGCCTCTTGAAATGTGTATATCAAGAGGCCGCACGAGCCGAGTCTAGTGTGTAGGGCAGACTAGTATCACGGCGGGATGACCACGGCGAGTCGGGTTTTGAGCTTAATTTTCTTATATGTTAATAGTATTTTTGATGTAAACTTTTAAGAATTGAAATGAATTTTCGGAATTTTTAAGTTCGGAATATCGTTTTTCGGACAAATATAGCTTCGGATTTTTAATTCTTCGTACTAAATTTGAAATATCGGATTTGTGACTTTCGGAAAAATAACTTATAATTGTCGGTAGACTAAACATAAACAAACAACTATTCCGTGGTCTGCATGAAGCATAAACCCAAGAGTGATAAATATATCCTTCTTACTCGCTCTTAGATCCGCGCGCACTTTGCCGACCGCGAAGTGATAGTAAGCGCGTAAAATCAGTTTTCAATAAGTTTGATCGATTTTAAAAAATAACTATTTGAAACTCATTACGTTGTTATAATGATTAATAAACTTGCTGGGCGTGTCTTCTGAAATTCTAAGACATTTATGTCAAGCAGGGTTTGAGATGCGCAATATGAAACTAGTCGTAAGAATAGTTATTTTGTTATGGCTGTAAATATTAAGTATGTGCGCACAGGTTATTTTGCTGTGCAATCAGCATATTTGATATGAAAATCGTTTTTTTGTATAGCAAAAAAGTTTATTGTCGCGCGTCTGAGGAAAAAATATGATATACTATTGATGTATTTTATTCGAAATATTTGTATTGCTAATTTTGCTATACAATTGGTTTCCTTGTAGTCAGATGATATATTTGATGAGAAAATAATTAAATTGATAAATGATAAGTTGTTTGCTGTGCATTTAAAAATAAGCTGTTAAAAATAGCACACAAGGCAGACGCACTGGTACTGATCCGAATGACGTGATTACAAATTACAAAATGGTCGCTCCTATTAATTGATTTTTTGTCGATTCAGTAGTGTCAATACACTATTGATGGCGTTCCTTTTCACGCATAAGGCGCTGTAAAGAGAAATTAATTAATTTCAAATACTTCATTTATTAACGGTAAATAATAATAACAATAATTTACTTGATGAGATTCGAAAAACAATCGTTTTTTAATAGTTTATAACATTTTCTTTTGCCAGTTTATTATTATTTAGGTTTGTAGCGACATCTATCTCGCCACATACAAACTAAGAACTATCGTATCCTAGATCGCGATATTAAAGTTATCCGAGCGATTGAACATAGATACAAGTACCCGACAACAACCGTCGGGCAGTAGCCCACCAGACACAACACCCGTCTGATCGGAGGATCCTCCCTTTTCAATGGTGGACGAGGAACTTTACACCCTGTTCCTCACACTCCCCAAACCCTGACGTTATCATCACTTCCTCGAGTATGCGAGCAGCGAGTCATACAGCCAGCCTTCTCAGCGACCTTGGCACAGCACACTGCACTGCGGCCGGTCAGCAAGCAGAGACACATTTCTCTCCTGGTCGACGCAGCAGCCAGCCACTACGCAGCACTGCACCACTCCGAGTCACTGGAGCATTCGCAGCATCACCCCGATTCACTGGGGCATCACCGCAGACAGTTCCAACTCACAGTGAACTATGCGGCATCTGGCTCCGACTCTCACTGGAACGTTCCACTATCGACCTCCGGTTTCGGAGGGGAGTTATGTAGCGACATCTATCTCGCCACATACGAACTAAGAACTATCGTATCCTAGATCGCGATATTAAAGTTATCCGAGCGATTGAACATAGATACAAGAACCCGACAACAACCGTCGGGCAGTAGCCCACCAGACACAACACCTGTCTGGTCGGAGGATCCTCCCCTTTCAATGGTGGATGAGGAACTTCACACCCTGTTCCTCACACTCCCCATAGGTTGAAATAGTATGCGTGACACGAAACAATAAGAGCTGTCAGGCATATCATCTTACAGTGAAAATAGTATAATAATTGACATTTATGTGCTAGCAAATCGCTATAGTGAAGTCATTCAGCAACTCGCACTCTGCACTCTGTAGCTTTACATTTATAGCTATTTTAGCAGATAGCACTAACAGCAGTAATTTTCCAGCAGAGTCCGGTCAAGATCCTGGAGAAAAAAAGCAGCGTGGCTGATCTGGACGCGCTGAGCGTGCCCGGCATCGCCGTCAGCCGCAAAAGCATCGCCGACCCCACTAGCGTGCAACAAGCCATCAACGCCAGGTAACACCTTATGCTGTAGTCATAAGAACCATTTTGAACCAGTTTTTTAAATGATCGTATAGTTTACGTTATAAACACCAAATTAAGTGGACATGTTAAATACTCATCTTAATTAATTTGACATGTCAACATAATTTATCAGTTTTACAAATATTATATGATTACGTAGCTGTCAAATTCGTGGTTCGTGGTAGCCCCTCTGCACTATCAACGAGGCGCCATTTTCGTTTTGACCTGCCAAATCGTCATCGGTAAAAGACGACAGACAGATCTACATCGGCTTGCATCGCGGTCAATAGTGATAATTTTCTATGCAATTTGAGACCTAACAATTGAAAAGACTGGTAAAAGCCTTCTGCAAGTTTATTTCGAAATTCCACTCATTATAACGAAAATGTGGACTATGCTTTGGAACATCGAGTTTGATTACTAGAGCAGGTCAGGGCGTCGCGCCGCGCCGTCAGCCACAAGAGCATCGCAAAACCTACTAGCGTGCAACAAGCCATTAACGCCAGGTAATTCTGATAGATCAACGACACGCCATTTTTGTTTTGACTTGGCAAATCGTCATCGGTAAAAGCTGACGGACAGATCTATATCGGTGCAGGTCAAGAGTGACAGTTTTCTCGGCAAGGTGTGTTGTAACAATTAAAAAGGCCCTTGAGAAGCTGTCTATAAATTTAAGCTACAGTTACACATGCTCATCTACTGACACACTTGCTTTTTATTAGCATGCTTTTTTTAAGCCTGCTACTAAATGACCGTGCTCAAAGCAAGGGATTGAACACACATGCTTTTTAAGCACGGGTTCGATTCGAAATAGTGTTGTTGCGATAGCGATAGTTTCGATAGTGATAGTTGACCTTGAAAATTAGTCGTAATATCGAAACTATCGACCCGTGATGATACTATCGATAGTATCGGTAATGAGAATAAAGTGATGCTATTGACCTTTTTCGATACTATCGATAGAATCGCGCCATTAAAGTCGATGCTATCGATACTATTTATAACTATCGACACCTATCGATACTATAGATAGTTTTTCTTTAGTAACTATCAAGGTATTTTTGATACTATCGACTGGAAATAAAACGAAACCTTGTATGAGCTTGCAATATTAACGTAAAATGTTCGACTTTCGATAGGGCAAAACTGTCGATAGTATCGATACAATCGACACGCATCCTATTGACAGTTTTGATACTATCGAATTTATAGCATATATCCTAAATTAAAAAGAAACATAGCCTATGTCACTACCTGGGGCCGTATTACCATTTCATATAGCCAGTCAAGTTGGTTTCCTAAGCTGAGCGTAGCGAGCGATTTTTTAAATTTTCAGCCAGTCAGCGGTTACCTGTCAATAAAAATGCATCCTCTAGGCACGAAATTGCTCGCTACCCTTAGTTTAGGAAATTTACTTGACCGGCTATAAGAGATTGTAATACGGCCCCTGATAGTTTAGTGTGTCTCCGACCGGAGCGAATATAGCCTATACTTAGCTTCGTGAGGATTCCAGATACATGCGCTAGATTCTAATGAGGTTCTAACAAGACTTATAAATATAAGTATGGTTACATCAGGACTGTGGAAGTCACGCAGGTTACGTAATATAAATCCCAGTCGACGGAAGCAACTACGAGTTAGAGTGGCAATGTGCTCATTGAAAGTAAAAGTGCTATATACGCGTTTCTTTTTATTATGGAACCTTTACTCTGGTCGCCACTGAAGAAGCATCGGTAGAGCTTGTCTAAGCTGAAATGACGCACCACTGTATTCACGCACTGATATAAATTTTAAAATGGACAAAGCTCTTTCGATTCATTTTAGTTCAATTTCGTACCAGAAAAGGGCTTCCTATATCGAAGTTTCGTTTAGTTGCAGAAGTAATTTTGAGGTGATTTTGCTAGAGCATTACATTGTCATGTAACGCTTTTACGAATTACAGGCAAATGCTCAGTTTTTAATAACGTTACCATGTAATGTAACGTTTCTGCTTAGTTTTTAAAATCAAGTTGGAACAAACCATCAAGCGTCATGTTAACAATGTGATTCGAATAAATTTAAAAACGACGCTTGTTCGATGATCTGTTGATGCTGAGTGAATGCTCAAATCTATCTTCAAGCAGGGCGTGATAAGGCATTTTTGCAGGCCTTCAAGATGAGAATAACCAGCTCAGTGATTGCTTTGCATTACTGCGCTTGTCAGCCTCATATCTGGACCTGACGACCCCTTTCCATCAGGTGGAGTGAGGTCATTTTGTCGGGCACTATAACAAAAAACCTCTGCTTTCCGTCATCAGGGCCGCCTCCGGCGACAGCGCAGGCGCACGCCGCAAGCTAGTCCGCAACCAATCGGAGGGCTCGCCCAAACCGTGCGACGCGCTGTCGACAGAGCTGCGGCGGCTCGTCGACGCGCCGAGCCGGAAGAGGAACGAGTACGGCGTTATTGGGGAGACTGCCTGCATGGGGGACCACAAGGTAATGTATTATAGGTGTTTTTCATCGCACAATTCAAACTTTTTGTTATTATCTTAACTTTGTATAGATTAAACATTAACACAGAGTATTTACTGTAAACATTTATTAATATGCGCACAAACTAATTGCTATAGATCTGAATTATTCATGATTCTTAACTGTTGGTTGATGAAAGGGGTTTTTGGCTTTAATAAACTATTTATTTATTTATTTATTCAAAAAACAAATACATCTATTATTACAGGCACATGCCTAATACAATAGTGTAGCCAGCTAATATTATTCCTTAATTAATATATTCATGCATTAAATTTAGTTCCCTTAATAAAAATAAAAACTATGTATTTATTTTCATTATATTATACATTATACTCAGTCTCAAATTTAAACTATCTATTACATTATATTATCTATTAAATTATTTCATCTTACTATTCTTATTATTATGTCAATATAATAAAATAAGAAAAAGAATCAACCGCAAAAACATTAATAACAACACAACACTTTTAAAGTTACTTTGTTGAACTCGCTCATCGAACAGGTAAACAGGTCCGTTGTTTCGGCTACTAGATTTAGCGTGTGCAAAGTCCGCGTCAACGGTGAGGTGGCCAGCAGGCCGGTCCGCGCGCGCGGCACCGCAAGCAACCTCCGCCGCCGCCGCTCCACATACCTGTTCGGCACGCAGATAACCAAACGCTCCAATATGCTTGGGTTGCAGACGATACCTCTCAGTACCCCATTTTTTTCACGCTACAGGGGCTTCCCGGTATACTGGGACACCCCCAGACGGGAGCACCTTGAAATAGGGTGTAAGCCCCCCGGCTTACACCCGAGTGCTACTTTTAGGGAGCAGGGAGAGTGCGTGCAAACCGCCGTCTGCGTCGGAGAGGGGCTGCTAGAGGATCGTCCTCTCGGACCCTCTCCGCGGTCTCCTTCTGCGTCATCACCTCCGCGCAGAAGGAGACCATTGTCCTCCAGGCCTCCTCACTACCCAACATGGCCCGGACTACGGCCGGGAGGAGAGGTCCCCTCCGATGATGGCCACGAGGGCACGGCGCTGCCCGGCCCATGCTGCGCACACCTGTAGTGTGTGCAGGGCCGTGTCTTCAGCAGCACCGCACTCGTGGCACCGCGGGGTGGGCTACCGCCGGGCGATCTTGTGCAGATACCTCCCAAAGCACCCGTGCCCGGAAAGTATCTGTACCAGCCGGTACGTCAGAGGCCACTTCTCCTGACGCAACCTCTCAGTACCCCAACCAAATAATAAGCGAGTGCCAAATCCCGTCTTGTTTCCAATTTGTTGTATCCAACCATACCCAAAACGAACAAAGTTGGGTACATCAACGGATAGAAGGGATACACGCCATATAACCTGAGGCACAAGTACCTCGTAAATTTGTTTTGTATACGCTCCAACATCAGCCTATATTTTGCTTCATGCGGAGCCCATACTGCAGCGTTAAACTCCAGCTGACTCCGAATGAGAGCATTATATAAGGCGGCTATCGCTTTTGGATTCGTAAAACCTACTGAATTCCGCAGCACGAAACCTAAACTTCTGTAAGCCTTTTTGCAAATGCCTTTTATGTGTTCTTTAAAATTAATTTCGACGCCTAGCCGCGGCCGCATGCGCAGATCTTTGACTACCTCTGTCCGGTGTATTTTAGAGCAATCAATTTCATAGTCGTAGTGGAGCGGTGTCCGTGCCCTGCTAAAAGATATTACGGAGCATTTACTGAGATTGAACTGAAGTTTATTTTTCCGACTCCACTCAACAGCCCTGTTTATAGTTCTACTAGTTCATATCTCATTTTTATTTTCCTAAACATCAACCAATATTATTTTCTTATTCGTATTTAGGTGTTGATAAAAGTCAAGCAGCAACATTGTTTTATTCTGTTTGATGATGCACGAAAGGAACAAAAATCATGTTTGCAAACACTGAAGATTACTTTGATATAATTTGAACTGCTGTTTGGTTACTTCAGACTTTTCCGTGAAAATTGCCCAAAATCACCGTAACATTTATTTAAAATAAGTAAATTATATCTAACAAGGCAATATCTATTCAGCCTCTCTTCTCTATTTCAGCCGATCTACCTACGCGTGATGCTGCAAACCGACCGAGGTACCGTCCCCTGTTGTCCTCCCTCCCTCCCCTGCGCCCTCTGCACCCGCGCCACCCCCCTTCCCCACCTACCTCTCCTCCAACGCCTCCCCACCCACCCCCACTTAACAAAACCGCGACACTCCGCCCCCCACAGACCCACCCAAGACAGCGACATAAAAATAACTAGAAATCGAACCGGCTCCCTAAACGAAAAAATCTTCCGCATACCACACGTAGAAGTAACCGACGCGGATACAGACTTATTCGACGGAATTTTCGTCAACGAAATCGATACGACGCTACTAAGCGTCAGACGATGCCTCGATCCGTACACGCCAGAAAGCGTAGACTCGCACACACCAAATATGGACGCTTCTAGCTCTGAGGAGATTACAGAAATAGCCGACGCTACATCTGAGAACAAACTAAAAAGAGATAGAAGCGTATCGCCGACTCAACTAAAGCATAGACTTGATAAACTGCTAAGTCAGGATACGTTTACTCCGGCTTTGTCTAGGTTAGATAGTAATTCGTCGTGTGAGTCGGGGGGGAAGGGGCGGTGTTGTGGGGGGGAATGCTGTGCGCGCGGGGGGAGGGCGAGACGCACCGCCAATACGGGCTGTTGTACTAGCTGACAATACTGTCTTTGCTTGCATTTTATGGAAAATGACGAAATCGGTTCGAAAACAATGCAATATTTATTAATCCATGTGTGATTGTATAAAAACATCTCCACATATTCGGGTAAATAGACCAATTATATTCATTTGATAATAACCATATTTACTTCCTATGTAAAATAATTTGGACCAGCCCTCAATACTGGGCAATACAATTAAGATATAAGTTTTCATAAAAATGGGTGCTAATATAAGAAAAATATCGATAATAATAATTGAAAAAACTACGACGATGAAAGTACAATGAATCAAAAAAAAATGGTACATACAGATAGTTTACTTTCAAAACTTGACAAAGACACGGAAATGACTATCCAAAATCATTCTTCCTAGTTATTCCAATATTCCTATTCCTGGTTATCTAGCTTATAAGCTCATCGTTTATAAGATCTGTCCCTTGCTTGTAGACATAATACAGCTAATTGTGTTCATCCATTGCAGGGCGATTCTAAAACTGCTTTATAGTACTTTAGCTAAGATGAAAATATCCACGAAATAATACTTGGTAAATCATGTAATTTAGGTAGGATAATTTCTTCCTAAAATATAATTTAGAATTGTCCTGTAAAAGGTTTAAATTTTGCACTTTTTGGATAATGTTTTGATGTCACCAGCACAAAGATTTTTAGAAAAAACGCATTTCTTTTTCTTTTAGTGATCTATTTGTTGTTGTATTCAATAGTAGTACTAGAAGTTAGTAGACTATTGTAAATAGTTACAACTGATGTGGTACTTTTGCCAGTAATTTATTTTTGTAATTAAAACCATTGTTTTGTCCATGAGCTTACACCACCATCTTATAAACATGAGTTTGAGGTTAATTTCTCCAATATTTTCGTTTCAACAGTTGTATCAATTCATAGTTGTTGATACGCATACATGTTAATTGGATTGACGATTACTTTTTGACCAATTTTTTGCTTTGTTAGTAAGATGGTATTTTACTGTGAATTTCAAGATGGCGGGCGGGACACTGGTTTGTATATCGAGTATTTTGTTTTCATTGTATAGAGATTATTTTGTTCAATTAAGTGCTCTCACTTAAAATTTTGTGATCCCAGTGCATCCGAAGAAATTCCCCAAAGTGTGTCCCCACACTTCCCACTATCTTGATATCAAGACGGAAAAAACCCAAATTGCTAACTCAAACTCAAATAACTTTATTCAAATAGACTTTCACAGTAAGTACTTTTAAATCGTCAAATTTAAAGCAAGATATACTAAATAATAGACATAATTACTATAATAATATAGATATATATATAAATACACAGTATACAGACATAATGCGACTCTACCACCGCGTCGGAGTTGTTTCTTGCTGAGAAGACCCGGCGTTGCGTTAATAATGCTTGAGAAGATACTGGTTTTAAATCATGGAGCATTAACGAGAACAAAAGTTTAGTGTATTTCAGTACTAGGTATACCACGCTTTGCACTTTTTGAGTAGCGAAAGGGTTTGAGTTTCCGACATCTTGATATCAGGATACCGCACTTTGATGAATTTCTTTGGATGCACTGGGATCGCAAAATTGGAAATGAGAACACTTAATACAACAAAGTTATCTTTAAATGAGCATAAAATACTCAATATACAGGCCGGGGTACCGCCATCTTGACAATACTATTTTATTTTATGCATGACTGTTTCGTTTGTGATTTAATAAAAGCGCATGGTGTTTTTATATGTTTACGTCACCTGTTTTAGGTGATATACTATGAATGAGAAATATCATTATCGTTTGTTAGATATCTATAATGAATAATAACGCATATTTATTGTTAGAATCATAGTCAGATCTATGGAAATGAATATACAAATCGCCTGGCGCGTAATATAATTTTAAGGGCTTTATTATTTAATGCAATATACCACTGATAAAGCGTTTGTTTAGTATTTTTGTGTTGCCATTGGGTCACCACTACATAAGTACCATTTATGTGATCTGAACAAAAAAAAAGGATTTTTCGTACTGAATTCCAGTCTTTCGATTGCAAACGATTGTGGAAAAAAAACAATTATATATGACGTATCGTGAATATATTATCATCGTAATGTGTTTATTAATAAAGGAAACTACATAAGATAATTCCCATTTAAATTATGTACATAAATGCATTAAAACCCTTTACTTGTAGCAGTTATAGATATTGCACGTTCGGTATCTGTATTTAGGCCAAGTGGTGGCACAAGTGACCCATTGAAAACACACAGACACACAGATTTTATGTTGTGATGTAATCTTATTTTCGGATCTGGTTTATTTCTAAGCATTATTTTATTCGTTTAAGTCTTCTTCTTGAAAATACCGGAGCTGAATTTGTTTTATAGATATACAGGGTGAGCGGACGAGTGACGTCCACAAGTAAAAACTAGACGCGTTTGTACCATTAAAAAATATTGTCAAGTAATTTGGTAACGAAATGTACTCAAACAATCAAAAAATAACCTAAGTTGTTAGATTAGAATACAAAAAAAAGGATGTCACTTCTCCGGCTGTCCTCACTTAGCCAACCATACACGACATTATTGCCAGCGCCGCGTACCCGGCAGAGAAACGTACGTCATTGGTTGGTATTACTTTCGTATTTGACAGTGTTAAGGAGCGTTTTACTCTCAGCGTTGGGGTGTAAATGAAAGCTTCCCCCTTCCTCTGTGTCTCTCACGTTCGTTCCACTCACTTGCTCTCGAATCGAAACTCATTAAACTCGGGCACTTACTCCTCGCTCAATCTGCGAGTGAGACGTTGCTGCAGCACTTTGTCACGAGTGTACAATCACCATCATTATATTAATAATAATGTACTATTCATACAAAGAGCTCATCACGTTTGTTAACCATAGTCACTGACATTTCAGTGTTACCCTACGTTATCTACGTGTAAAATAATCAGAGTAATGTCTAAACTTTATCATTATAGCTCTGTTTCTCCTTTTTTTGGAGTAGGTAATTCGCAGTTAAAGTTTCTAAATTATTTTACTGTTTTTTCTATTAGATCTCTAATTTTACATCAATGGGTCTTAAATGAAGTTATCGGCTGAGGACTGCCAAAACGCAACATAATATCATAATGCAATTTTAATTAGTATTTAGTATTAATTAACGTGACTTTTGGAGGTGTGTGTTTACGGATAGTGTGATAGTCGACTAGGTGATAGCACGATTGCCATACAAATATTTTATAAGACGTTCATAGTAATTATACCACATCATTGAATACCACCGGCCAAACCACAACTTCTTGCAATGTCATTACCTACAGAGTATGGCTGTTATTATAATTCTATCAGGTGTTGTAGTAAGGCCCCTGTTATTTCTCCTAACTCAGTAAATTAAGTTCCTAATATTCAATTACGATTTTATCAAAACGTAGATTAGATGCAAAGATTAAATACCTTATTCATAAAAATGAAATTAATTTCATTACACTATGCTTAATATGTTAAGTTATGTTCGTGCTTCGAATTAAAGGGACAGAACAGGGTACTCACAGAAACGATGTCCGTAGTTTAAGGCTTTTGACACGGTCTTTATAAGTATGAAAACAAAGTTAAATTTACAACCGTCATGTGTTTTGTACTCCTGTAAGATATTCACCATGCACAAATAAATATTCAAGAATAACATATTTTTGTGGGTTTTTTACATATTACACATTTTTTGCGAGTAGGTCCCAAATTCATTCGTTTGGACAGTGTTGTGATACTGATTTATTTTTTATGAATAAGGAAGGAGACAAGGGATTTAACTGCAGTTCACCATAATAGTGTATAATATACCGGGTGATTTAAAATAACGATAGGAAAATGATTTGGCATACTCAGCAATGCTTAGACTATCCATGTTTATTTTTTTACCTACTAATCTAAGAATTTCTTATAAAATCAGATTTGTATTTTTTATTAGAAAACCATAAAAAACACATGTTTATATATTTTCTTTTCTTTCAAAGTATGTCACAACATATAGCTTATGTTGTGTATAGTTATCCGGTATGCATAATAATAAAGTCAATATCGCTTTGCTACGCCTAGTCTAGTCTTGTACAGAACAATATTTATACCAAATGCTTAAATAAATAATCTAGTCTAGCTCTGCTCAAGCGGAACTTAAGCACTTATATTTAATTTATTATTTGTACATTTCTTGAATGAAAACATTACATTGTTTTACGATTGAAATCATATTTAATTTAAAGTAAATGTACTTTGGTAAACTTTATTTATTTAAAAGCTTAAATAAAAAAATATTCACGTAATGTATTTTAAATAATAATTCATAGATAATGATAGATTTGTCCGTTATTTTTGTGCTACAAATACGTACGCAATTGACATTTTTAGCCTTCTAATGCAAAATAAGGCAACAACTATAGTATTTTTTATGTAGTTCATGTAAAAATATTTTGTCTTACCGCCGAATTGGATAAAAACCGAACTATTAAGTAAGAGGCCTCGCCTTTCTGATATTTTTAATACATTATCTAGTATGCTAGCTAAAACGCATAAAAATACTTATTTTAGAACCACCATGTAACTGTAGTTATATTTGTAATAAACATTCCGCAAAAGTTTTGGTTTTGTTTGTTTTTTTAAAATTTTACTTTATTTTACATGTTTTCCATAATTTATTTCTTATTGTTTTGAATTACTGTTAATTTCTAGCGCACTCAATTTTAACGCAACTAATAGGTAACACATAATATAACGGATGTAATAGATACATTGCAGCTGTCAAAATTAGTTCAACTAATCTACGCCAGCTGCAAGAAATTTTGTTTAAAACTTTACGCTAATGTAGCGATCAGGAACTGGCTATTTGCGTAGACAGATATCGAAGCCTTTTATTTGCAATGGCACCCCCCTAGTAATAACCAAATGTTTTCTTATCTCATGGAAAACAACATGGCACACATCGTAAGTTATGAAAAAACTATTAAAATGAAAATGACATACGTTGTTTAGCACCAGGTCTACATGGGCTGTCGTTTCTTCTACCTTAAAACGAAACTGAATTAAAAGATTTAATTTTCTCTTAGTTGTATGCCATATCAATTTTTTTGTAGAAAAACATCCAGTTTATGTATACGAAATTACCGACGGCATGTTGGTTATTCAAATAGTTTTGTCCATCACACTACTAAAGGTATTTTAATTAGACCGCCTCAACCGCACTGCGCTACGCCATGTTTGATCACTAATGTTGTGTGAGTATAGTTTTTGTTGTTTTTTTTCTTTATTTTTGCTTTTTGTGGTCGCACTGCATTGTTTATGTAGGAGCTTTTAATTTTATCACTCACAGTGAAAACTTTAATACCTTATATTCGCAATATTTACTAATAAAACGTTGATTGCTTACTCTTAAAATATGAATACATTTTCAGGTAATTTCCGACAGGAGTTCCACTCAGAAACTTCGCCAAAACACCCGAAGACAGAAGATCACGAAAGTCAGGCAGAAAGCGCAGTGGATTCGCCTACCACACGGTATATTCACTTCAATATGGACAACCCTTGCAACTTGTTCAAAGAAACTGATATATAATTTAATAATAATAATAATGCATTATTTTTCATAATACCAATTATTTTAAATGAAACTATTTTATTATACTATAATGTGTTATGATTCTTTAATATGACGGCATACAATAATTCGCATGTTATTTAGTTTTTATCACTACACACATTTTAATTGAAATAATATAACTGCTGTAAAAATCTGTTTGAAAATTATAGTAATTCAAAAAAAAACTAAAGCTGTCATAAAATTGCGTTCTCTGTAGAAATAATGGTATCAACTAATCACGTTTTTGAGATTTGCGGATAGTTATTAAAACTTATCGCAAGTAGCTGATATTTTAACCCTTGAAGTGGCTGGCTGGCGTTGCCACGTCGTTTTTGTTACACTGTATACGCTTGAATGGTGGCAAAAGAGAAGAGGGAGAGGAGCCAAACTACTTGCCTCTTTCATAACTATTTTTAAAATGTATAAATTAAATGCAACATTCCAATACTTTTATTAAATTCATTCATTTAAAACCAAGTAACATGATTATAAAATGAATTATTATAATATAATAAACATTATGTTATAAATACCTGTACAGTTGCTGTAAATTGTGTATCTCATTCTCTATTCAAATTTCTAACAGTTTTGATGTTTTAATGTCGTGTAGAATGATAATTCTAATTGTGTATAGTTAGTAACAAATTAATAATGTCATAAACATACACATCATACATCTTATTATCATAACTCGTCAGACTTCATAGCAAAAACGGGATTTACATACGAGTATTTGTGTGGATTAGCTAAATTTATTGAATGCATGACATACAAAAAATATTTATGAAAAATGTTAAGCTTTGAAACCTTACGTAATGTGGTTAACATAGCTGTTAGTTTGAGTGTAAACATACTCGCTAATGAAACAGCGCTCTTTAAACTTGAATCACTAGAAATAAATACACAAAGCAATATTTATTGTACTGTACACTGTACATGGATGTTAGATTGCACTTGTTTTTTTCTAGACTTTCAAAGTATTGTGCATACGAGTACATTACATTATTAAAAAAAACATTTATAAATTCATGTAATGCGTGATCCAAATACATCATACTCTTTTTATACGTAAGATCTTTCTAGTCTTTATCTCTGCTATCCTTATTAATAATACAAATTAAAAAGTTCCTTACGGGTGTTGAATAAGATACTAATTATTTATTCTAATCAAGATTAAACGAATAAACCTTAAATTAAAAATGTATATTATGAATAATAAATTCGTTATTGATATGAATATGTTTGCTGGTAAAAGCACTGCCAACTTCTATTTAAACAAGATATAAATAAAAGGAAAAGACATTAAATTCCAGATTTTAAAAATATAAGTTAATTACATGTTGTGTACACACCTGTAATGTTTAGTTAGAAACCAGAGGAGACATAACATAGCACAGGGTAATATAATTTTGCCATTCATAATAATATTATACATGTTTTGTAGCCATAGGTATATGATTACTATTAGGGTATAAATAGGATGATAGGGTAAATCATCATACTTTAAAAATTAATACGTATTTAGCCATATTATTACAGTCCAATAATGTTGTAGATTAGGATTTTGATGGCTTGTATGACATTTTTAAGCTATGTCATTTGCATTCATTGGTGCGTTTTGTGAAGTTTGTTCCATTATATTTTAATAAAAAAAATGTATTTACATACCTACAATACCATATAAAATTTGATGTTATGATAGAAAAAGCCTTAGGACTAATTGGCTATGCTAATTTAGCCTACAGTAAAATATCATACTTGGCTTATCGTTACTATTTGAAAAAAAATTAGGACCGAGGCCAGATATTCACGCTTTAAATGTATGGGAATGACAAGCACTGGCCTTTCCGACGATATTCAAAATGTTCACCACGCTCTATTTCATTAGGTGATCAAAATAAAAAATACAAATTTCTTGCCTGCATTGTATTATATTTGCATGTAGTACTTAATCAAAAGAAATAAATGCAAAAATATATTAGAATTAGTTACTCATTCAATTTTTTGTGCTGACATTATTTAGTACACTAATTTTAATGTCGTTAGCAGAATAGAATATCCATGAATAATATATAAGTAATAGTTTTTACTATAATATTTGGTGTCTACAATAAATATTCAGTACTAACTATTAAGAAAGTAAAGTGATAATAATTAGTATAATTATTGTTACGAGTATCAGTCATAATCATAAAATATAAAATTTGTCAATTTCATATTATTTAATTGTATATTTTTATTTTTAAAAATAGTAATGTATATTCTACCAGATAATGATATTAGTTGATAGGAGTCTTGATTAATTATATAAATCCACACACAAAATGCTAACATCAACGTTATTTTAATTAAAACAAACTTCTGTTTGTTAAAATCTGTATGTGTCCTTTTTACTGCATAATAATGAACTAGGTAGCTAAATGGTTGATTTACAGAACAATTTGTAGAAAAAATATTTGTTAAAGACAATACTCGCTACCATAGCAGAAAATAATATCTTAAGCACATTACGCTGCTGTTTGTATATGGAATAATAAATTGTCTTTCACATATTACACATAATAATACTATACTAATAATAGTTATATTCTTATTTTATACTAAAGAAAGCCTGCGGCATTTTGTCACGCTTTATATAACCTCGTTTTATTCATTCGTTTGAGTAACTACCTTTATGTACCTGAATATTTAATGGTATAGTGTGACAGTAGGAAAGATACTGTGCCATAATAATCTACTAGCTAGGCGATCCAAATTAACACCAGTACTTAAAATGTTTTAAGTTATAGACAAAATATGCAAATAACTATATTAAAAATAAGTATGTTATATCAAATAAATACATGTACATACAAGAAACACAGAACACCAATTAAATATAGCTAAAGATTTAAAAAAAGCTGTGCATTTTTTAGTTATACATACACGTCAATATAAGAACATCAACATAATAATGCAAATTTATATAGCTATGTCTCAGTACGACCTCATAGACTCCAGTACCTAAATGTGAACAATGTCATAATTATTTATATTTCATTAATTATTGTTACTTTAACATTTGGCTATTCTGTTATTAGCTTATCGAAGCATAGCTAATTAAATTATTTTGAAATATCCTGATCTAGCGTTCTCTTACGTTACCAAATAAATTCATTTGTTTTGAATCAAGCAATACCATATAAGTATAGTACATGTTTATTTTATTGAATTTTCTTAAAGTTAAATATAAATTGAATATCATTGACAACAAGAAAGAAGAGTTAGAGACCATTACCAAAGTTACGGAAAAATGTTCTTGTAATTTTTTCAAGATATCATATCATTACTCATACTATCATTTAGCATTTCTAGTAAAACTATATTAATGTTCAATAATTGTAATATAGAAAAATAGTTGTAATATTTTGAAAAATATATTTTATTTATACTATATTGTATTGGTGAATATTGTATAACGATAAAGTGTGTTATTATTTTTTAGAAATATAGACACATGAGACGTGATTTACCGCATCTTAAAATATTGTATTAACTTTAAATAACCTCACTTATCAAGTAATTACTTAGCATTGTTTAAAATATAGTTTCCAGGTCCCTAATTAGCGATTAGTATTACACTGCAAATATTATTTGCATCAAACAATCCCAAAAAAAATGGCTAAAAAAATCAAACGAGAGAGAGAGAAATGTGTATCACCAATAACAACCAAGACACCATGGACCTCTTACTATTATGGAGTACATCACGTAAAATATGTTAGATAATTACAGTAACTTTTATGCCGTTTTCAGTTCCATTTCTCTCCACTAGAGGGACTGTAATGAATTCTACACAAATACTTCACGTTATGTTTTGTCAAAACCGCGCCTTTTTTTGGAAATTTAAGTTAGGTTACTATCTTTACGTAAGGCATATCCCTTAAGACGTGACGATGATGATGACGATATCAACAACATACATTTTATTTTGTCACGCGATTCACTAAAATTAAGCGTCACTTAGTTAATTTGAATTTGAAAGTACCTCACTGTGAAAGTCTATTTGAATAAAGTTATTTGAGTTTGAGTTTAATGTCAAGTCAAATAATTATACTGGATACTTAATGTAATGTAAATAACGTCTCATGTTTCTCTTTGTAAAACTAATTAGGTATTTTTGGTAATTATACCTAAATAAAATTTTGGTGTGTAATGTTTAGCACCTTTGAATATTGCATTCGCATTTTAATGATGCCAAATTTTTATATTATAATAATCAGTAATGATTTGTATGTTTATACAAAGGGTTTGCGTGCATTATGTCCACAAAATAAAGCCAGATAGAAAAATACTTCCAAATAATTATCAGGTTGAAATGCACATAGGCTCATTACCACGTTGGGTTCTAATACCATTGGTGAAAAGTGGGCTTCTGAGTGTTTCGTTCACCATGAAGACACAGTCACTTGCCTCTGACTACCCCTTTGGGATAAAGTCGTGATGGTATGTTTGTTAAAAAGTACTTATTCTCACTTAGATTGTGTCTTCATCAACTACCTACTGAATATGCAATATAATTTTCCTGACAGTTTAAAATAATTATCCTGTATATTCTTATGCAGAACTGCTCATATTTTGTGGTCATAACTGGTAAGTACGATTACTTTTTAAATGAATCGTTAAAACACACATTACAATGTTAAACCTTCTTCTTGATTAGTGCTGTAGTGTAACAAACTGTTTAGGTAGCTACCTACTGCTAAGTAATTTTATATTAGGGCTTATCTTTTACATTCTGGGCTTATTAGCTCGTATAAAAACTCTGGTATTACCGAACGTGGTGGTAACGAACTACCACGTGCGCATGTTTACCTAGAAATACCTTATGCCGATAAGTAGTTATATACGGATACACGGTTATATTATAACGGTGCTTTTAAAACAAAATGAGCATATAACTGCCCAGTATGTAAAGCCCTAAGTTATGCTTTTAACTAAAATGGTAATTGTCATCTAAAAGTACTTACATTTATATTCATTCCGTATCGTATAAAGTTAAAAATACGTAAAGCTACATCCACTATTGTTCTTACAGATGCATCTTGCATTTTATTCTAAAAGTTCATAAAGTCCCAGATTCTATGACTGGATTTCCGAGGCAGAAGCCAAATTTACCGTTTCCGGTAGCCAATTACCCGACCTTTTTCTAGATAAAAAGAATGCCTCGGAAATGTCTGCACCTGCCAAATATGTCACAGCTGCGATTGCGAGGCTAAACTAATTACAATGGTTTACCACCAGGCCACGTATCGAAAAAAATATAGTCGCAGAAATTTTCTGCCCAATAATAAAACAGAATTAAATGTAATGTTAAAATATTGTGTTATTGTTCCAGTGGGCGCCTCTAGTACTATCACAACTTTACTTAGGGCCGGTTTTTCAATCCTCAGTTAATGAAATTTATCTGTAGAATAAAGTTTATTCGACAAGATTTTTAGTTTTTCGATGGTCAGATAGATGTTATCTGTTGAATAAATCCGCTAACTGAGGAATAAAGTTATCTGCTTCTTGAGGGGCTGGATAAGATTTTATCTATGCGTTTTCTTCGACATTTTGAGGTTGTGTGTAATTTGAGATTTTTTTCATTTTGTTTGGTAAGACCCGACGCGCGACGAAACGATTTTGGAGCAAAGGCAGTTACTTATCTATACAAACGCTGAGCCCAATAGAAAAGATCGAGTTGTAAAAGAGAGACCTTATCATTTTATTACATGGGATGAAAAGGAGTTTTGGAAAAGATTTTGCCCTATAACACAAAGTAAAACATACTCTTTGCAATAACTGTAGACAAGGAAAAGAGTTGAGATTAATTTTCTTATACGTCAATATCAACTTGTCAAGCATCAACTTTTGTCTTGTTTCATTCTAACATTGCATTGATTGTATAAGTGCATCTCGCTTGTGGATAATCAGAGTGAAATTAGCGATGCAACCGATAGATAGCTAATCTTTGGATAAAAGACGATGGAAAATTTAAAATATCTATTCGTTTGATAAACAGCCAGGTAATTTTATACTTCAGTTAGCTATCTAGGGAATAAATTACGAATTGAAAAATCGGGCCTTAATGTAATAAATCATAATAATATACCGCCGCGTTCTAGCCCTTTACCAATGAGCACACTTTTACAAGGAAAATCGCGGTTCTATATATATATTCAAAGCGCCCTGGGCATTTTACTATGCCCTGGGTGACCTGGTTCTCAGCCGTTATTACTATAAGCAGTGCTAAAACAGTCATACTCTGGACTTACTTCCTAATCTTTTGTTTCAATCTACCTGTATTCTCTCGTTGGGGGCAAACTCTTAAATGCCTTTCTAAGGCAGCAGAGCGGAGTTTTGGCAATTTTCAACCAATAGGATTGAAAGCAGGCGTGCCTTCAAGCAATCCCATTAGTTGAAAGTTGCAAAAACTCCGCTCCGCTGCTTCGCACCGCTTCGTTGGACAGGCAGCCTAACTTAGCACCTTCACTCCCAGTTACTGAAAGGCTGAAAATATTAAGAAACGAGTTCTTGTCGATTTTGGTATTGTGTAATAATAACGAGTGGGGTTGGCTCGATTTTCCCATGTTGAATAGGTTTTAGCAGACCCAATATTGTTCCAATACTAACATAATTCGATGATGTAAAAACTTTGTTATTTGTTTATGCTCATTTTTTTTTTGACCTTGTTAATTTTACGGGCAAAGATCTGTCTTTAAAATTAATAGATGGTAAAGCATGTTTTTTACGGTAGTAAGTTTCGATGCGGAAAGTCATGTGATGTTCGTAGTTTACATTTTTAAATAATATGTGATTTAAACTATTTCGTTTGATTAGCCTTTCAGAAACTAAGGCACAAATCCGCCACTTTACTTGCAATGTTAATCTAGTTATGTAGTACCTAGGTATTACAATGTCTATAATACTCTTAGATGAGCAATTTCATATTTATTGTTATCTCTCTATCTCTAGTCATTTTATGTGTATCTATTGTGATCGGTGTGATAAAAAAATATTACGAAAAAGCACAACCGTCTTTTATTTTCTAAGCCGAATTCGTCACGTGAACGTCCTAAATGTAAAACAAAAAAGACATTAAAGATAAGATGATCAGGAGAATACCATCCCTAATCCAATAAAAAAGGGATTATTTTATTCCATAATATTTTTTTTTAAATTATTAATTATTTTCCGTATTCAACTAAGTATGTACAATTAAGTAAGTATATTGATTAATTACATATTTTTAAAGTGATACAGGTCTGTGGATCAGTAGGTAGTGATGACTGTTCAAAAAATATTTACTACAAAAAAATGCTAAATTAATTCACGTGTTAAACATTTTTAAGATTATTGTTTGGTATATTCTACTGCAAATTAACTGTCCTTCATTCTAGTTCCAATATAAAACCTGAAAGTAGAGAGATGCCTGTAACAAGGTTCCAGGTAAATAAGACAGCTCGTGAAGCTTAACACGCTCATCAACTTAAGATCAATTTTACATAATGTGAAGTCGGTACAGTACTTTAGACCATTTTGTTTCGTATCACCTAAGATGTGTTATTCGTCAGCGCAACAAACACAACAGCATTCTAAGCAGTCTGGATCACAGCACTCGTCGGCGTCCCCGCAACACCCGTCAGCGTCCCCGCAACACCCGTCAACCCAACAATTATTCCAACAACTGTCATCGCTACAACATCCGTCAGTATCTTCACAGCAATGTATCCAACAGCTTTCGTCACTGCAACACCCACTTTCGCAACAATTCTTTCGCCAGCAACCTTCTTCCCCACAGTCTTCTTTGCAATCACTATATAACTTGACTACTGATTCGAATATAGCTCTAATGTTTTTGATTAGTTCCCTTGCAATATTGCTTAATTTTTCATCATTCTCCTCATCTGGTGCATCATTTTCTTCTTTAGGTTTACTTTTATCAGTTTCTTCATCTTCTTCCCCTTTTTCATCTTCGCTTTCTTTATTTTCTGTGTCATTTTTGTTTTGGGCTTCGCTAGATTTGTGACGTTTGCCATGGTAAACACTTTTTCTTCGATTTATCTCTCTGTTGCTAGCTGTTGGTTTTGGTTGGGTAGTAATGACGTCTTTTTTGTTATCTGAATCCGTA
Organism: Udea olivalis; assembly: GCA_947369235.1. Taxonomy (NCBI): domain Eukaryota; kingdom Metazoa; phylum Arthropoda; class Insecta; order Lepidoptera; family Crambidae; genus Udea; species Udea olivalis. The sequence continues at coordinate 4,642,215 of OX376363.1, forward strand.
TCACTCATTTCTCAACGGATTAAATTATTTAAAGATTTTAGACACGTACATTTATATCTTGTGTCGGTTAAAACAGATAGTAAGATTTAAATTTTTGCATATTTGTTACCACTGAAGTGCTGTATGTGCAAATAATAAGGTACGCTTCTATGGAAATAAACTGTCGAATCGGTCAACGTGATGTGGACAACTAATGAAAATTGATCCCTAACATGGAATTTGTGTTTAATTTTAATAAGCTGCCTACGTACTTTATCACTGTTTTGTCGTCATGGTCAGAACGCGGAACGCCATCAACAGATAGGCACCCCATATACGTAATTCCCACATATTGATAACTGCATACAGCATACAAATTAAGGTGTATGTTAGATATTCGAATGTTTAACTACTAAATAAAAATAGGATTAAAAGATAAAAACAAATATCGATAAAATTGTTAAAGCGGTTTTTTGTGGTGTACCTACCTAAGAATTGTACGGTCAGCAACCTCAGTAATTTAACATTTCACTAGGTACTTACCTTGTTCTGTGAAGCGCAGAATATACTGAGGAGGTAAGCAAATTCAAATGTATGGCGCCACCACGCAGCCGCGGCCAGTCTGTGACTGTGTGGCATGTTCCATAGCAAGCAACTCGAACGTGAATAAAATTAGCCCTCAATTGTTGACAAGGCACGCCTGACTTCAATCCTATGGGTTAGAAATTGCCAAAACTCCGCTCCGCTGCTTTGCCCCGCTGCGGTGAACAGGCAGCCTAAAGCAGTTTTTCTAAGAAACCAAAATTGAAAAATTTCGTTTTATTTTATTTATTATGTAGCACATTCTCTATCCTGTGGCATTCACGCTTGTCCCGTAGGACATGGGCAATCGCTAGATATAGATACACCACATAATCGTATGAAAAACATTCAGAATGGTCTCTTGTTCTTTGACCGCATGTGTACCTATAGGTACCGCAGCTATGTGCGTTACGATCAACCTTAGTTGGGCAGAATACATTGTACCACTGGCCTATTATTCAATGCTAGTTGGGTAGGTACAGAAGAGTTTACATTAACCTTTCTTTACATAGGGGCACTATACCTTATGCTGCTGACATGAGACCCATTTTGTAATGGTTTTGTAAAGGTTGATGTAAACGCCTCTGCACAGTATGGGTACAGTAAATAAAACAAATTGATACATTATTCACATACATTTATTAAAATCTATGGGTACGTAAAAAATGGCAGATCGTCATTACTGACAGTGAAGATTGGCAAATACAATTACTTTAATTATGCACTAGGATCACTAGAATGCCTAAGCTAAAAGTTCTAGACTTGCTCACGGAACAGATTTCAGTAAATTTACTAAATAATAAAGCTAATTTAGTTCGAAATGTTAAAACTATGTGCAAGCTCCAGTTTCACGAATTCCTGAAAGAATACCTGTGATAGGGTATCTGTAATTATCACCACAGTGATGTGAACATCTAAGTATACATAATGTGTATTTGTTAACCAACAAATTGATTATCTGTTTTCGTTTATTTCTATGTTTCAAAATTGACATTGGAACGAGATATCTACTTGGTGGGTTAGTATCGATTGGTACTAACCAACAACCCGATTCTTTCAGGAACCAGATCTATTGCTTCTCATCCTAATAGTGTTTCCTAAGTTAAATCTACTGAAATCTTATCCTACAATAATAACTAGTAATTGAAGCAATGTTATTTAATTTACAGTGTAACCCTGGTTTTTGTATGAGTGCTTTGATGAGATCATTTATCATCATACGATGAGTATCAGAAAATGAACATTTCAATTATTAGGTATTGAATTCAAAGTTAAAAGAAATAATAAATGAAATTAAATTAATAATTCGGAATTAACTGACCATTCTGTGATTTTAGAGTTAAGATCATGATATTTTGTACTTTTAATTTTTTGTAATATCTTTAGCTAAATCATTGTTTAATAGTTATGTCCCTGAATATGTGCCTTACATTTTTTATTCAAAAGGCTGGGTCTTTAAGGTATCATAAAACAATGGTCATAGCTATAGTACCTACTTCCTAATACTCATTTTACTTGGTTTACCTGTATTACACACATACGTATTCGCACTGACAGCGAATAATTAATAACTAAGCTTCATAATAAAATATGCTACAGATTAAGCTGGATTTTAGTGGATCCATGTGGTGTGCTGCTAATGTTTTGGATTAAAAAAATATATAGATACAGCTAAATTATTAATACATCTTATTTACCTATGAAAAGTATAATTATTGCTTTGAATAGGAAAAGGCTAATAATTTGTCAAATGTTGATACTTTATCACAATCAAAGGTAAATTTACTAATACTTTTAAATTAAATAGCCTAAATTGCAAATAAGGACTCAAATATAGAAAATAATGTGTTCTGTTGCTTTCAGTACTTATTTGTAAAGTAACTTAAAAATGTTTCTAACATTTGCAATAGGAACTTTCACTATCCATCCTAAATTTTCAAATTTCTGGTTTTTTTCCTATCTAGTTTCTGCCAAACATTTGCATACGGCCTGACGAACCCCTTCATCTAAATACTGCTCAACAGTTATCTGTACTAACGTGATGTTTTATAAGAACGTCTACTCAAGAAGATTAATGCTCCAGTAATATTCTTAAATATGTGTCTGAGACATGTTACATTCATTCACATTATATCAGACTGGTACTTTAAAATTACCGAATACTTTTATCACATACTGACATAAACCTCAGAAGAACTGTTAAACAGCCTTAACAAGATTTTATTCAACTAACGGTTTCCTTGCAACATATAAAATTACGTACCCGCTATTAGCTCTCTTAACAATCTATTAACAACATCGCCCTCTTATTTGTACAGTCAGAAAAACAGTAAAATTGTCATCAACAAAAATATAATATTATGATGACAGTAATACTCAGCAAGCAAGCTAAATGAAATCTAAATACTTAAAAGTTGTTTATAATTCAAAAAATTTAACATTTCGTTCTGACTGCTAAACTGAAGTGTAGTTACCGCTAATTAACAATGGAGCTACTAACTTGAAGTGCTTTTTTTATAGTCATTACAATGAAAAACTTCTCCTGAAAAACATAAGGGGAAATCTTGAAGAAATACCTTGCCATACACATTCCATTTATCACATGATAACTATAGGAGGTTTTGTAATGAGATTTCACTCCACATTTCTCAGGGAAACCTGTTCATAAACTGCCCTTAAAGCTATTGTTGAAATGCAAAATACCGATGTATATTAAAAAAAAAGATATTTTAAGGATATGATGACAAAGCCACTCCAATTTAAAAATAAAATCTTATATAAAAAATAATATTTATTTAAAATTTATAATTTGTTTTGCTAACTGTACTATCATTAGTATAACGCGTGGCTTGTCCATCGGATCACAGTTTCGACATACATATATCACAGACTACCTATCATTTTATTTCAGCAAATTAAAAATACATTTAATGCAATAAATTCTAAATAAAATATGCAGCTTATCACAAAACTTATTAAACATGAGGTTGCGAATTGATTACACAATCCTAAAGCTAATTAATGTTAGTGTGGTACGATTTTTTACGTTCTTAAAGTCTAGCTCCCTTACACAAAAAATTAAATGGTTACTTTAACTCTTCTTTATCAAATACCCTATTTTTTCACCTCTAAGGGAATGCTGCGCAAACAAATAAAGTGAAAAAACAGTATGATTTTATTGAATAAGGAGGTAAGAGAGTTCACATACAAGGCATATTTTAGACAGGTATATGCTCAATGATGATAACCTATTGCAGTATGATTGCTAGTACTAATTTATGTCAGGCAGTCCTATGAATTCCGATCGCTAGGTTGGTGGGTTATCCGGCTCGTAGGACCATGTGACTGTATATTGATTGCCATTTTTACAATGTGAATGTAGCTATGAGTTTAAAGCTGGAACACGCTCGTAGAGATGTGTTTTTATTTATTTTACGCGTATGTTCGAAGGATTACGAGCTTATACGCGCCGAAAATACGCAAGGTACGCAAACGCTCTAAATGCCTAAATAGTAAAACGACCAACCAGCCGCGTACAAAAATATTGCATGGTTAAAATATATTTATGTCAAATAAAATTAGATATTACTTCAATAAGTTATTTCGAAAGTGAAGCCTCTTCAGATACATTGGTTGTTATTTTTGAACTACTCCGTTACTTTATATTAGTTTTCATGATCCCGTTATGATATAGTTTCTAAAATAAGTAGACATCAAAACATATTTGATGTCAAATTAGTAACTGATGCGGAACAAATGTAATTATTTGCTTTTATGGCGTGAAGGGTCACTATTCAGAGCCACTGCAATTTTATAATTTTATTTGAGCAATTGGAATAGTGTTTAATATACCGTACCGAGTGATTATCAAAAGACTTACTAAAACAAATACCATGTTAATACCACTGTGGTAAAAAGTGGGCTTCTGAGTGTTCCGTTCACCATGGACGGCAACAGTCACTTGCCTCTTACTACCCCGTTTGGGATATAGTCGTGATGGTATGTTACAAAAACGATCTGAAAAATTATTATTCTCAATTGACTTTAATATTAAGGCTTTTTACAAAAAATACTACTCTTCGACTGATTTGTAAAAAAAAGTTAATTATAGTATATTTTTTATCGAGGGACTAAACGAAGTCTTTATATACCAGAGGTGGTAAACCGAGGGTATATTAAGTTGGCGTTTAGTCTCGAGGTGCAAACTGTACTTTTCACTTTAAGTGCGAGAAAAATAGTCAATTTAGTACAAAAACATTTAAAACCGAACAAATTTACACTTGACAACAGTTCTGAAATTTTCGTGGTCAGTTTTTTCTTCTGAACTGAACCACAGATTTAAAACACATGGCGCCACCTTCTTTGCGGACAAAAAATGGAACTAAAACTTTCAACATTTTCGCGATGAAGACGGTCCACACTCCACAGATAATAGTATATTTTTACTGGCTGTTTGAGTTTGTCTATGTCACATGAAGGAAATTGAAAAACTAATTACTTTTTACTCCCTAGGGGCTAAAGTGGTCACTTTAGGCCCGCTTCCTAGGGCTATATTGGCGTACTTTTAGAGCATGATAAGTGAAAAATAAATTTCATTGTCACTTAGATAGTTTCTATTTCTATGCGTGCCAACAGACTCACCACTGAGGATGCACAAGACCGCGCGAAGTGGACCAAGAAAATAAGAAAGGCGGACCCTGGGACCCCACACACCAGTGTGGGTTCACAACCGGGATAGACCGCACGGATGATGATGATGATGACTTAGATAGTTTCTATATCACTTACTGAGTAATTGAGTATGCTATATCGTTCTTGCAAGTCTTTTAATAATCAATTATGGTATAAATAATATACGTCGTAGTGTCATTTAAGAATTTAACGGTACGGAATGAATAGTTAATTCAACAAGTTTTTAAAAGTCCTGATAAAGCCACTTGATGTTTAAATTAAATCTTCAATCATGAGCTTCAATCTAACACTAAGGCCTATACGAATGCTAAAATACCATCACAAACTGTGTCGTTTCGATACAATGTCCTTTACGATTACCAAGCCAATACTAGGAATTATAATTATACCTAGCGTTTTGTTTACTTTTCTCGGTGATTAAAATAATCCACTTATTTAGAACAAAAAAATATTAATCAAAAGATATAATCCCAATAAATATGAGCGCAGTTCAGAATCGAAACTAGAATCGACCTCCTCCTTGGCTCTCATTTCACTTCAAAATTAAAATGCTTATAATTATGCAAAACTACAATTACCTACCGAAAAAAAATATTACATTTCTTAATTACCTTAATACGTTATAATACTTAGTCAAGCACCAAGCTAAACCCTGCTTTCGCAGGTTATCATAAAACGCATTTTAGCTCGCAATAACAGGACATTGTTCTCATTAACAATTTTTACAGTAAAAGAGGCACATGATTCAATCCCGAACGCAAACACTTTACAATAATGTTCTTTATATCTTCCGAACAAGGTCACATTTAAATAAAGTAATGAGCATGTACGACCATACTATTATTTGATGATTTTTCTTATATTTAAAAGTAAGAAAATAAATGTTCTGATTGCTAGAAATAAGAAATTATTGTAAAATATTTACTATGTAAATATTCTTATTTTTACAAAATCAAAATGAAATACAAGAAAATCCGCCATTTTGTTGTTTCTACAGAAAATTATTTCAGACTGAAATCAAAATGGCGGGGTCACTCGCTCATCTTTTTAAACCGACATCAGTGAAATGCGAACCTTAAATTCTAAGTTTAAAAGTCACAATCAGCTTTTTAAATTAATAGGCCTGTGTTACAGTGTTCCTCGTAGATAATTTGAAAAAAAGGCAGATTCGAAAGATTGTAAATCGTGTTTTTATTTAGGTCTAACGTTAATTGTATTGTCAAATAAGGAAATATCTGAAGATTGAGTAGGAGAAGAAAGACAATGTAACATCGGCATTAAAGTTATTTTTTATTGGTACTGAAAAGAGGGCGCAGTGGGAAAATATCGTGAAAGGCTTGCACTAAAATATAACGAAGAATTAAAACTAAACTTCAGCTTCAAAAAAGTAGGTATCTACTTAAAATGATAATATTGGAACTGTTCTATTTAAATGATTTACTGTTTGTGTATTTTGATCCTAAAAATACAAAAAACACCTAAGCTTCCTTTTACCTCAGAACAAATCGTCAAATCAAACTAGGTTTTAAAAAGAAGAAAATGAACCAGGCTTGCATAAAATCAGTTAAGTTAATGTAAATTGTCGAAAACTTTGTTACAGATATTTTTTCTATATAATATAGATATCTCGTACAAACGCTTTCCATATATTTTCTCACGCGCTGCATCATGCCTCACAGCCGGTAAATTTAAAGGATTTGATGATTACTTACCTAATTCTTCAACTACGTAGATTGTATGATTGTATGAATGTAGCAGTCAAGTGTGCAGTAGAGCTAGTTAGGTGTAAATATGGAAGAGTACGAGAATGGTCAGGATGGTGCTCATGAAACACATCGATACTGGCAGGAGCACCGCGAATCGGAGAGACCTGTTAGAAAAAAAATGTTGGTTAGCATAATATAAATAACTACCACAAACTCGGTCTCACAAAACCAAAGAGAAGAAGTTCGATAATTTGTAATTTTTTTTGAATCCCGAGTTTACTAACAACCCCCTTTTTAGAGCGAGCGAGCGCCCTACGATAATAATCGAAGTTTAATAATCATCTTTAAGTAATTCCAAAGGACATAATTAAGTTGTTAAAAAATTCACTACAAATATTTAAAAATCCCAGTAGGCTAGACGACTAAAAAAACTATTTTGTCTGTCAGTTAGATTATAAAAAATTCTTGACACATATTTTTTCTTTTTTCTCGTAAACGAAAAATGACGACGATACAGTGCGTTGAAGTTTCGCGTGACGTCACGCCTAGGTACAATTTTCACTGAGTGACGTTACAAGCCCCCACTACGGAACTTAAATGCTCTTTATCTTTGGTTTTATTTAATTATTTCATAAAGCAAATAATATATGTCCAGTATTTTTGGACGGTCTAAAGAACGGACAAAACAGAATGCCAATTTTTTAATGTTGTTGACATCCCTATCATAAGAGTACCTATCGTAATAATGAATAAAGGGTAATATAATAATTATATTCCAGCTTAGAAGTTTAGCAAGAAAATATCGATGCATACAATATAATTGTCAAGTGGGTTGATCGAAAATAAAGTAAAAGGAGATTTCCTATTTCTGGCAAAGTCTATGTATCAGTGTACACCTATTTAAAAAATGAATAAAAATCTACAGATTCCAGTAAAAATACAAACAATAAGAATGATTACTTAATTATCTGGTTCTGGAGCTTTATTCCGATCTCTTAAAGCCAGACACGTTTATTCCATAAACTGAACGTAGCGAGCATTTTCGTAAAATGATTTTTCATTTCCCGCCAGTCAGCGGTTACCCGTCAATAATGCATTTTCCATACCTAAGGGAATTACCTTCTAACGTCTGGCTATAAGAGATCGTAATAAGGCCCCTGTAATAAAAAACGATTCAGTATTCAATTCCTATTTCAGTATGACATTTCACTTGTTGTATACATTCAGAGCGAACTGTCAATGTCATTAGTGTCACTTGTGTTGTGTTTGCACTTATTTTGGCTTTCGATTTCGTAATTTGCATTAATATTTGTCTCAGCTCAGCTTTTGTTTTGAGAACTTCCAACTTCTAATGCTATTCAGGCAGCAATAACCACAAAAGTTGTTCGTAACAACTCGTTAAGTGAAAATAACCTCCATGTTGTGGATGTCTTGTCAAATCGACACCGCGTTATCTGGGTTGTCACATTTCCGTCATGATGTTTTTCGTTGTGTGTAAGAATTCTATTTTTGGAAATCTGGTTTGAACTAAATTAAAATACATTTTTAAGGAAATTTAATATTTAGAAACTGTTCCACGTAGTTTTGCCTATTTTTTGGTATGGTGTAGACCTGGCTAAGACTTCATACATTTTGGGACATCTTTGAATCTACAATTAATTACTTTGTTTTCGCCAAAGCGACCGTATACGCGCGGAAAAAGACGCTTTTCAGAAGCTGTCTACCACCGATCACCACTTACCTCCAATGCGACAAATGTCAGAGAGGCGGATGGGGCACGTTTGGGGCGACCGGGGCGCTTTGGGGCGCAGGGCACAGCGCCGCGGCGGCGTCGGGCGCGGGCTCGCGGCGGCCCTTGCCTGCAAAGAACACGCCTGGTGACGCATCACGGAGGACTAGACCATCAAAAATTTACCAATGCGTCCCTAATTGCCTTAGTGGTTTGAATTGCGTTTTAGTCGTTAAAAACTCGGACAGCGAAATTAACGTCGTTAAACTGTGTTTTGACTATTATTGTCTGTAAAAAAGACCTTAAAGGCGCTTTAAGAGCTATGACTGATGATAACTTAAAACATTATAGTTTTCAAGTAAATTGAATTTGAAATTTGTGTCTAAACTTTCGAGTGCCACCCTTAATAATCTCCGGTCATAGAGTAAAAGATTAAGCAGACGTGACAAATATTGACCTTGCACCTCTCCTCAGCCCCGGGCACTCAAAATTCACAGCTACGAAATAAACCCATTTGAGAACACTAGAAAACGATACTGACCTCAAAACAAAAAGGTTAATAAGGCGTCAGGTGTGCTTCTATAACACTTTTTAGATCAATACTAATGATTTCAATTACTAATGATACAAATCATTTAAATTAACATTAACTATTGTTTTAAAATAAGATGGACTTAATTGTACTACCAAGTAGGTACCATCATTATACTTAATTAGACACTATAACTTACTGGTAAAGCAAAGGCAGCCAGTCTGCTGCGTCGCCTGCACGGAGGTGGTGGGGCGAATTTCCTTGTTTTCCTTCGACTGCTCGTTCATACACTTCTGGTAATAGTCATACTCTTTCACGTACCTGTGAATTAGATAAAAATATTTCTTGGATATCTTTCATCACATTATGTATAGCAATCTGACGGGCTTTATGACCACTATGGACCGTACGGAATATACTTACTTGTACTTGTACCAATTAGTGCAGTTTCTTGGTAACATGTAACTTGGCCACAGATTTAAAACAATTCATTACTGAGAACCGGACTTGATTTTATTCGAATAATGAAACGGTCAAAAATTCCAGAAGGCAACTTGTAGAACTCGCAATGAGCATAATTTACAACTGTCAAAAAAATTGGGATGCAGTTTGATGGCTGAAACTGATATATGCAGTTTTTCTGTTTGTTTGAAGTACAGCCCAAAAACATAAAAAATGAGAACGAAACAATGCCGATGTAGAATGGGGTCATAGAAATGCTATTTGTCCATTTTCATCAAAATCAACGCCACGTGCACCACGAGGCTAGGTTGTGGGCGTTGTACAGCAGTAGCTGGACACTAGTACTGTAGCTAGACACTAGTACTGTAGCTAGACACTAGTACTGTAGCTAGACATTAGTACTGTAGCTAGACACTAGTACTGTAGCTAGACACTAGTACTGTAGCTAGACACTAGTACTGTAGCTAGACACTAGTACTGTAGCTAGACACTAGTACTGTAGCTAGACACTAGTACTGTAGCTAGACACTAGTACTGTAGCTAGACACTAGTACTGTAGCTAGACACTAGTACTGTAGCTAGACACTAGTACTGTAGCTAGACACTAGTACTGTAGCTAGACACTAGTACTGTAGCTAGACACTAGTACTGTAGCTAGATACTAGTACTGTAGCTAGACACTAGTACTGTAGCTAGACACTAGTACTGTAGCTAGACACTAGTACTGTAGCTAGGACACTAGTACTGCGGACTCACCAGACGGGCGGCCAGCGGTTGTCGGCGAGGTAGTCGCGCGAGGCGGCGCTGAGGTGGCGCGCGCGGCACACGCGGTCGTACGCGCCGCAGAGACGCCACGTGCACCACGAGGCTAGGTTGTGCGCGTTGTGCAGCTAGAATGACGTCATCGACGTATACCTTATTGTGTGTATGTATAACGTAGTGTATTCTTGAAAGATCTCTCAAAACTTAGGTGAAAAAATATATTTAGAAAGCAACAAAACTCCCCGAGATATAGCAAATTTGAAAATCATATTATTGGCCTTGCCCAAAACGCAGGGAGCGTTTAATAATGGCCACAAACTACCGCATACAAATGACGTCATCTAGTTCTTTGTATTCTGCAAAACATTTGTTCGGCAGCTACGAGTATATTAATTTTTGCGTTTATAATATGGTTTCATAACAAAAGTTGCTATAAATTGTGTAGATTATCGAGTGGTATAGTTTTTTTCAATTACTTTACATTTCTAAAAATGGACTTTCCCACCCAAGTATGAAGGGCTTTGAAATGAATTGGGTATAGGAAAAAAAAACAAACTTGGCAAATCGAAAACCATTTCGTATTTTTAATTTATACCTTATTTAAATATTTAACATTTTTAAAGGCAAAAAAAATCTAGGATATTTTCAATTAAATACGTTAGCAATCTGGGGTCATCAATTTCACCCCAGTTTGCCAACGTATGAAAAGAGTACATTAAGGTTCTAACAGGACTCTTGACAGTAATCAAATTGACATCTCACAATTGAAACCCATTGGGTCGTATAACCGTCCTTTCTCGTGTTTGGTTGATAATCTTTCCATCAACCAATCAAATGACGCGATCTGTATCATAAGTGAGATTTTTAGCTAGGTGATTCTACTGCATGGTATTAATGGTGTTGTCAGATAGCCGATTTTTATTTCCCCAAGTGAAAAATATTTTTATTTTTAATAATACGTAAATTAATTTACACTCATTGTCCAGACGGGTAGGTAGGACTTAAAATAGCCATTCGCTATAATCCCAACCCTTTCAGGTGGGGTTTGGTTTCAGAACTTGGCAAAATGAATTGTATCTAAAGTCTACTTCTCACATTCTCGTGATATCGTACATGATGAACGGCGAGTTCTGATTCAGTCGTAAGTGCAGTAAATCAGTAATTTTCTCCTCATAATTTATTTACCACGAATCCGGGAAAAAACACATGTGGGAACACTAAGTGAATTTGTGACGTCATGAGTTCGCAATGTTTAAAAATTTATAAAAAAATAACTACATACCGGCTAGATCAACGAAATATTCAAATTAGTTACTTAAAATAGCAAAAGGTATTAATAAAGTAAATTTATTATTTCCCATACCCAATTATGAACAGTACCTGCCTACTTCAAGGTAAATAATGGGCATCGACTATCACCACATGTTATTGCCCAATGACTATTCACATGGTACAATAACTAAATAGAACAAACCTTAACGGGCTCTAACAGTGACAACGCGATCTCAACCACGTGTTCGTCTTCGCCGCAAACCCTGAAATCAAAAAGTTGATGTACATAAGCATACAGGGTTCTGATTGGTGATGAGAAGTAGATATTCTTTTATGAACGTTTTTTTTCATTCCAACACACATCGCATTTAAATGAAAGAAGTAAGAAAAGGAGCACAGAAGAAAGAATGAAAACAGACTGGCATCATTTCGTTGGCCTTAGTATGCGTAAACTAAAAATAGGCTTATGTTTAAATGTTCACCAAATTTGATTGAGTGTTATCAATAAAAATATATATCTGTCACGCAAAATTGGTAAATGTTTACCAAATTTTGTTACCCTATTTAATACTAAAACGTACTCATTTATTTAAGTCAACGTTGGCCAAATAAAGCAACTGACACCTATTAAGTATCTAAAACACACATTTAGTTGATGTTCATCAAAATGTTAACTCCATTTTTTTCAAATCTTTCATCAAAATTTCATTTTGTTAGTCGTATAAAATATCAGCATCCAAAAAACAAACATTTTGATGCAAGCGTTGTACTTTATTTGGGTAGCGTTGCCGCGTAAAGTGGGTATGTCATATTTGGTAAACATTTACTAATTTTGGCATAAGGTTACATTTTACAGTTGACGCATCACTTTTTCAGATACAAGTTACATTTGATAAGCGAATTTACTATTTTAGATATTCAATATTTGGTAGACTATTCTTTTTTTTGGATCACTTTTCTTTTTTAGGTGTAACTTTAATTTTTAGGGTTATCATATCAGGTTCACAAAACTTACTTTGGTAAACAAAATATATTTTGTACCCCTAAGAATACAACCTGTAAAGTTTAAACAAGAGGTATTATTATTTTCCAGTGCAACGGGCGGAACGACTGGAGTGGCTGTGTTATTTGGACCAATCAGAAAAGAGATGTCAGTCAGTTGACTCTTCGACTAGCCAATCAGATTTCAAGTTTCCTATCTTCCTATGAGGAGCCGGATTTTCGTAATCATCCTGAAAATAACCAGTATTATAGCGATATTCAATGTCAGATTCCTACTACGACGTTACGCGATCTTCCTAAGATTTTCGCGAAAATCCGGTTCTTCCTATTATCTTACGACATATACAAGTGTTCTGTATATGGCGGCGAATTTGCTATGCTATTTAAATATAGAAAGATATATAAATAAAGACCTGTCCTGAGTCTGAAGCATATCTATAACCCTCGCCTCCACCAGGTTGACGAGCCGGTTCATGCACAGCCGGTTGGCCAGTTCAAGCAACTCCAGACATCTGCTCGGTTCAACTTTGGGTATCTTGTCTGAGTAGATGTAGCAGAGGAGGATATGGAATGCGTACATCTTTACTCCGGGGAAGGATATCTGTCAAGGAATTTGACGATGTAATTTTGGTAGCTTCTGTTTTGTTATTGAATAATTAAAAACATAAATAGAGATATCTTAGAGAGATATCTTTCCATCTACTTTGATCATGTGCGGAAACATCAAAAAAAAAAAATGGCGGCTGGTGGCTATGGCACGAAGGTTCAATCGAAAATACCGTTACAAACCAAAGCAACCCAAATAACGTTGGGTTCTAAGGCATTTGGAGAAAAGTGGGCTTCTGAGTGTTCCGAGCACCATGACGGCAACAGTCAAAATTGCCTCTAACTAGTTTGGGATTATAGTAATTAGCGTATATATATAAAACAAACTTACAACTCGGGAGGTGCTTTCCCTAAAGTGACCCTGGAACATGGCCTTCATAGGGTCGCAGCGAGCCATCAGAATAGCCCTGTGCGCCAGGTGGATGCCGTCATCAAGGTCGAAGGTCACGTCGGCGAACAGGTTTCGTTCTACGTACATGTCGCGGAGTCTTAGAGGAAGAGGCTGTGGAAAGATGAAGTAAAGTAACAACACATATTAATAGTACTCCGTACAGAAGGTTCGTTCAACGAACGCGGGCAAGTAAAAAAGTATCTTATACTCTTATAAGTCCGTGTCTTACTAGTACTTTTTTATTAGCCCGTGCTATCGAACAAGGTCAAGCTTAGGTAGCTTACACGCGGAATCGAACCTTATCTCGTGGCACGAGCGTCCATATTCTGATGAAAATGGTTTAGCTGTCAGAGCGCAGGATCGATATGACTACGGAATTTAAAAAAAAACGGTTTGTTTTTATTTATGATGATTTTTAAATAAAGAGATTCAATACAATTCTAGTTATCACTAGTAAGATAAAAATATAAAACATATTTTTTCAAAAATTATTATTCAAGTAACCCATATGCTGATACCTACTTATCTAACTGTAAGAGAACAGTTTGTTAACTGGCGTTCGAAACATGTCAACACCATAAAAATCTGCATCTACGTTTTAAGGGCTTCAAAAATATCCGATACAATAGCCATAAATAACTATCTATAAAAGTCACCAAAGAGTCTGAAGAAACTCTCGTATAGATATTTGTGGCTAATGTTCTGCTCATATATTTTTCAAGCCTTAGAAACGTATAGATATTTATGCTTTTGACTGGTACAGAGGCGTTTACATCAAACTTTACGAAATCCTATGTCAGTAGCTTAAGGTGCGGTGCCACTATGTAAAGCTTGATGTGAACTTACGTATATCTACATATTGGATACGTCCGTTTGCCATCTCCCAGTAACGCCCTAAGCCGAAGATCGTGTCCCTCCTTGGGGCGCCCTTAGGCACGTTACTTAAATATTAGGGTTGAGAGCCTTCCGCTCACCCACTTGTCCGGTGAAATTGTGAAAGCCATCAGCGGCTAATAATGCATGCCACGTAGAAAAAAAAATCAACATACTTGATATTTTCGTATCAGAAAATTTTGGTTAGTACCTCAGTTTAAAACAAAAAAAATTTTTTTTTTGACTCACCGTATGAAACTGCAGCATGAACCCCTTATCAAAGAGCAGGTGCTGGTCCAGTATGAACTGACTCAGCTTAGTCAGCTCGTGGAAGCCCAGCAGCTCGGCCGCTTGCCGGATCTCCTGTATGGTCACCTTACATTTGTACGGTCAGGAACATAAGCCGGTGAACTCTTTAGTATATAGGTGCACCCTGACATAAGCATTTTCTTGTAATGTAACGTTACAGAGTCGAGCATAACATCTGTGCGGGAGGAGAACCGAACATTACAGTGCGCAAACTGTAATGTTACAGATTCGAGCATGACGTTGGTGAGGGAAAAGGACCGGACATTACAGTGCGCAACTTGATGATACAATGTGTAATATTTTGATACAACTTCTCTGTAGTTTTGTAAGGTAGTATTGTAATGTAATGCTCAAAATCGAATCTGAAATGTACATTACGGGCAAATGTTCGTTATGTCAGGGAGGCAGTTCCGTATTGTAATGCTCAAAATAAAATCTGATACGTTACATTACAGGAAAATGCTCTATGTGAGGGAGCACCTTAAGATTACAAGATGTTTTCTATCCCTGCCATGAGTTTATACCGATGACAGTCGTTAGCGTCAATTTTGTAAGTATGGGATTTTGGTACAGCTCTAGCACAAATTACGCATGCAGAACGGCGGACAGATAGTCCGCTTAGAGAACAAACCGCCAATTTGATCACGCACACAGACACGAGTTTACATGCGATACCGGTGAGAATCGGTGGCGCGGCCAGTCGCACTGTCGCGAGTGTTTTTGTTTTTGTCGAACTTGGTACAATTTTTCACATGATTTGTTTTGTTTTTAGCGGGTTCTGTTCTGTCAAATCGGGCTTATAACCTACCTACTTCATTTTGAAAATTTAGAGCGAATATAAGTAGTAGCAGTAACCCTAGGCAATCAAGGCAAGTTTAGGTGAGCGATTATACTGGAAAAAGGCGAGAGCGGTCTATCTGTAAACTCTTTATTTTGCGGCTCTAGTGAACAGAAATGAAACTAAAAATGGCATAATTTGTATGCTGTTCAACTATCTTAATTTACGTGACGGAAACTCACGGTAGACGTACAGCGCCCGTCACTTAAAATAACGTTAGCAGACAGTGGTACAGAGGTCTATTTTTATTCGAATAAAAACTTTTGTTAAATTTATTCAGTGATAGTATTTTTAGGAATAATGATATTATAGCACAACAATTATACTTACGCATAATTGTATTCGCATATTTTTTTAAAGCATAATCAGGTATGGCCTAAAGATAACTAAGCATAATATTCTAACGCATAAAATATGAAACGCATAACATTAATGAGTAAAATCATCAAAATCTACAATAATGAGGATTTTTGGCCCCGCAACCTCTCGCTTTGCTCACTCTGCTTCGTGCGATAGGTTCATGTACGCCTAACACGCTCGTCGCTTCGCTCCTCGCACCTATTAATCCATACTTATTAACCTTTATGACAAAACACTATTTATAATTAAAATGGCTAAAGACTATGCGTCTCCTTAATAGCCCAACAAATTGTTATGCTTAATATCGTATTTTGGCATAATGAGTTTTGACTCATTATGCCAAAATACGATTATTCCAAAGTTTCATTATGACAATCAAAATTATGCAACATTCATTATGCCTTTGAAAATTAGTCGAAAAAAATATGCGAGTAAAATGTATCCCCTGGTAGAGACGGCTCTGCACACGTATGAATCGGTTCATAGGTCCGGCCCGCCTTAAACTTATTCGGAGCCCAGCCCCCCCATTCAGAACGAAGTTATAGGCCGATTCGGTAAGTGCGCGAATTATAATCCCAACTGATGTACAATTTTCATTATTGAACATGAACTTAGATATGATATGATAATAGTGACTTTGCAAACGGCTATTTTGTACCCCAAAGCTTTATTACTTATTTTAAATTTTCAAAAATAAATAATTTTTAGATATGTTATAAATATGATTGAAATCCCTGAAAATGCAATGTTATTTTGTAATAATAGCTGATGCAACACTAATTTGTCATCAAATTATTAAAATCTGCAGAGTGCCGCTAAAGATAAAGCATGATGTGATAAAATAGCGTCTAAAAAACGTTGTAAATGAAATATAACATAAATAATAAATATATTACTACTACGATAGCGTGTGCGATAATTTAATAAAAAATAATGATAAAAATTAATAATTATGATTTTATGCGTTTTTATAATAATAATAAAATTTACCAGTAGTAATCCAATAGCAGCGGACTGCAGAACACATTATACAGTTATTTTTGTAATTATAACACTAAGTAATTATTAATTTATTATTATTATTTTATGTTAAATTCATATATATATTCTGCATAAAGATTGAAAATAATGTATTTTTAAGTATATTACAAAAGCGTTATTGCTTTGTGATTAAGAATAGAATATTATTGCTATTAGTAAGTAGTAATAAGACATAAAATGTAATAACATTTAGTGTAGGATTTATATAAAAGCTAAGCGAATAGGTAGGTAGAAAGTACTAGAAATTCTACTATTTGCTCTGAGCTTAAAGTTTTAAAACACAGAGAAAAAGCCTTAGTTTTTGGCAAGTGTTGTGAAATTGCAAAAGTAACTAAAATTAAAAATTTAGGATAAAAACAAACATATATTCTACATAATACTCATCCATTTTAATTAAATAAAATGGGATAGGACCGAACTTAACTGCAAAATATGTCATACAGTTTTATTAAATTCAAATTTATTGCTACTTTTACAACAAAGGTGTCAAAAAAACGAATATTATTATTAAATATAAAAAATGGTAAGTAAGAACTATTTTATTAATACAGAAAATAAACAACAACTAATTTGGGTAAATTAAATACGCTATTTTTATTAAGCTAACAGGGATAAATACTTAAAATACCTTCCGCGAATAAAATCGAGTAACTATGCGATTCTCTAAGATTTCCTCACCGTCGCTGCAGAACAACATGAATTTCACAATCACAGTATACTGCAACAGCATAGTCAGTTTTGACAGTACACTATAACTGAATTGTTAGATTTGACAGTTAACTGCAGCTGAGCAACTTGCCGCTTGCTGAGAAGCTCACAGAATCGTACAGCTGGCCTCAGGCCACACCCCCTTGAAACGATATTATAATCTTACAATTCTTATAGTCAGCCAACGGGTACGTCTAGAGCAACCGTGTTGGGTGTGCGGGGCGAGTGGGGCGCGGTGCGACCGGGGCTCGCCTAACACTTCACTGGGGACACATGCGTCAGGAGTGCGCGTTCAAAATCAAAAGTGAAAATCAATAAAACTTCATTCAAGAAGACCATAATTATTATTCTTTCGAATCGTCAAAAACACTTTACTTTAAGCTAATGATAAGTATTACAGACATACATAATACTGATACGATTTCATGCGGTTCATTGTATTAAAATGCATACAGTTTAGTTAAAAATTATTTTTATAACATTTAAAATGGTTCATACACTACATGTGCTGTGAGTGACTGCATGTTCAACAAAGATTGAAATACATTGTATTTTATTTTGTTGTTTCTATATTGTACTTGTGTTTCTGATTTTATACGCAAAATGGCGGATGTTTGACTTGTACTATTAATTGCAAGGTTGAGTAAGAATTGAATTTAATGAATAACACATGCATTATAATATGCGTAATGTCTTTTTAAATATTTTTTTATGATGCTTAAACGCTATTTTAGAATTCGCTATTATTTAGGCAAGATTTAATTGAGTGATTTTTTTTATGTTTTAGCATAAAACAATGCTCTATTTTCTCCTGAAGGATAGAAACTAGAAAAATTTAGACTAGAATTTTCCTAGTTTAGTAAGTATATAGTTAGTTGTGTAGAAAATAAAAAAATAAAAATTTAGGAAGAGCAGTCACCCGGATAGTGCGTATCCCGCTTGAGTCCCAGGATCAGGTCGATTTTTTCTAGTTTCTATCTTTGTGGAGATTTATTTGGCTATTCAAATCGAGATAAAAAATAGTCGACACAACTTTTTGATATAAAATCAATATGGATATTATTTTTATGGTTATGGGGGGCCATCATCATCAGCCTTTGGAAGTCCACTGCTGGCCATAGGCCTCCCCCATCGAATGCCACAACGAGCGGCTTTGGGCCGTACGCATACAACGGCTTTCCGCAACATGCACGAGGTCGTCGGTCCACTAGGGAGGAGGCCTGCCCACGCTGCGTCTCATAGTTCGTGGTCGCCACTCAAGAACCTTTACTCCCCAGCGGTCATCAGTTCTGCGAGCAATGTGGCCAGCCCATTGCCACTTCAGCTTGGCTATGCGATGAGCTATGTCGGTAACTTTTGATCTTTTGTGGATTTCCTCGTTGCGGATCCTATCGCGCAAAGAGACGCCAAGCATAGCTCTTTCCATAGATCGCTGTGTAGCCCTGAGCTTATTCAAAGGCCTATTTGTCCCAAGTAAATATATTCGTCCACAACTTCGAGAGTATCGTTCCAACTTGTCCGTACTTGTCCATGTTCATTTTAAGACCCACTTGTTGGGAAACGTTATAAAGGTCTCCAAGGTCCTCGAACGACTTCGCCAGTATAACTATATCGTCGAAAAACGAAGGTCATTGATATTGATGCCAAGTCCGTTCCAGTCCAAGAGTTCGAAAACATCTTCCAGAGCGTTGGTAAAGAGTTTAGGTAAGATTACGTCTACCTGTGTCACACCTCGCTGCAATGGAATCGATTCCGTGGTCTGGTTTTGTATACGGACAGACATAGTGGCTTTGTTATGGACATTTCAACACTTCAATATACCTATAGTCGATCTGGCAGCGCTGTAAAGACTGGAGTACAGCACCACAGCCCAGCACCCCGATTCAGAACAAAGTTATCGACCGATTCGGTTATTTTCTTTTATTTTCAATATTTTTTTAAGTAGGGTAGATTGTATGTAATTTGGTTAATGAAAACTTAGGGCCTTTGGCTTTAATATATCAAAACACTGATTGCTACCGCTTAGCGGACCATTTACTAGATATAATTAAAACAAATTTACCGAATCGGTCGATAACTTCGTCCTGTATCGGGGGGGCAGGTCTCGATCGAATCGAATGCTTTTTCGTATTTTTGTTAAAAATAAAACGAAATATAAACCTACCAATAAGCAAAATATGAAATAGACTAAAAATGAATGTGACAACCCTGCAACAATGACGAATGTCTAGACGATGGCGGCATTTCGCGCAACTTCAAAGGCGTTGGACCACTGTAAGTTTTTAACACTGTTATAACTATCTTAACGTGAGAAATAAATCAACCTTAACTTAATAACAACAACACGTTGACGTCTAACTAAAATTATACTGTTTTAATACTGTTCCAGGGGGTGCTGGTTGAGCCTTTCCAGGTATCTCGAAAGGTATTTACGAAACTCGGGAAGCATTATAGAATCAATAAGGGATTAATATCGCTGGTATAGATCAGAAGACTTACCTGTTGTTTAAAGGCTGTGCTGTCCAGTTGGCCGGTGTAAACGAAATTGATTATTTCTTGCATGACCACTTGCGATATCAACTTGCTCATAGTCACGATCGTTTGGGTGTGGGACGTTGCGTGCTGGATTTTCTCGCACTGAAATATACTCAAAATTATTCCACAAATTAACCCAGTATTAGGTTTTTATGCTAAGGTAACTGTTACCTGAGCCAGTTTTATTTGTTTATTCCGATTTAGACAGAGTTTTATTCAGTGTTATTTTGTTTCCGTTAGTTTTATCGGTAAAATTTAGGTTTTTGTTCCAAAAACTATATTTGGTAACATATTAAAATAATAAAATAAAATAAAAATAAAGTAAAATAAAATAATTTATTTCGGGAATTACCCATAACGTAATAATAATAAATATTCTTTATTGCACATCAAAAAATAACAATGAAGGTTTGTATTACACGAAATAGTAAGATGACACAATTAGGCGGTCTTATTGCTAAAAAGCAATCTCTTCCAGACAACCCAAGTAGAGGAAAATGTTAAAAAAAAAAAGGGTAAGTATGTGCACAATAATAGTCAAAATGTAAATTTAAATAACAAAATAATAATACAGGATATGTACTAATTAGCCCACCAATAACCAAAGAGATCAGAAAAGGAAAATGAGTTAAATAAACGGACGAGGAGAAGTGAAAGGAGGAAAGTAATTAGGAGAAAAAGTAGAGTGTTAAAGGCCGAGGAAATGTGCTTTAATCCTCTTCTTAAAAATAGATAGAGACTCTGACTCCCTAATAAATAAGGGTAAGGAGTTCCAAAGTCGTACAGATTTAACCGTAAACGACTGTGTGTAGGAGTGTGAGGAATGAGGAGGGAATTGAAGGCGAAGCTTCTTAGATGACCGCATCGCCTGACCTCGTACTGGCTGCAGAAATTTGAAACGCTCCTTGAGGTAACGTGGCGACAAAGGGTTAAATAGGATGTTATAAAGAAGAAAAAGAACATGGGAATCTCGACGATAACGGATGGGAAGCCAGTTGAGCTGAGATCTGTACTCTGAGACATGATCATACTTGCGCAGTCCAAAAATAATGCGAATGCAAAAATTCTGGAGCCGCTCAAGTTTGTCAAGTAGATTCTCAGTAAGATCTAAAAAGCAGCAATCTGCGTAGTCAAGAATAGGAAAGAGTAATGCCTGAACAAGCGCAATCTTGGTGGGTATTGGCAAAAAAATTTCGAAGCCTACTTAAAGAACCTGCAGCAGCAAACATTTTCCGGCTAACCTGACCAACCTGAGTTGTCCAAGTTAATGTATTGTCAATATAAACACCTAAATTCTTGACAGTTTTACTAAAAGGAACTACAACGCCATCAAATACAACTGAAGGCAGAACATCCCAGTCCACCCTGGAAATCAGCCATGAACCACCCACAATTATTACTTGAGTTTTAGCGGGGTTAACTGCTAACCCAAACGACTTGCTCCAGTCTGAAATTAGATTCAAGTCAGTATTTATGGTTTGAATAACACTAGGCAGGTCAACAAGACTACCTTGGGAGTAAATTTGAAGATCGTCTGCATATAGGTGATAAGAAGAAGATAGATTTTGGGTAATAGAATTAATAAAAGTAGCAAAGAGAAGAGGAGACAAGACGCCACCTTGCGGTACACCGGCATTGAGGTCGCACCATGACGAGGAGGCATTCTCAGCACGAATGCATTGCCGGCGCCCATGTAAGTAGCTATGAAACCAGTTAATTACGATTGGAGATATGTTGAGAGAACGCAACACGCCAAGTAGGATGTCAAAATCAACAGTGTTGAAGGCATTGCTGAAATCCAGAAGTGCCAATACCGAGAGACATTTCTGGTCCATGCCAAGGCGAATGTCATCTGTAATTTTGACAAGTGCAGTAGTCGTACTATGACCAGGACGGAAACCGGATTGGAAGTTATTGAGGAGTTGGTTTTTGGCAAGGAAAGCACTGAGCTGTTGATGGACAATACGCTCAAGTACTTTTGATAGGAAAGGTAAAATGGATATAGGACGGTAATCTGAGTATACAGAAGGATTTGCTTTCTTAGGGAGAGGAACTATTTGAGCATCTTTCCACGCTTTAGGAAAAGCTCCAGACAGGAGAGAATGATTGAGGATTCGGGTAATGACAGGTGAAAGGATATCGAGAATAGGAATGATCATATTACGACTAATGCAATCACTACCCACCGCATTAGATGCGATGGAACGAACGTACTTCTCAACATCACAATCATAAATCTGACTAAAATTAAAAGGAGTGTAGTTTCATTAATAAATTGGAATAAGTCGTAACAAAGTAGAAGTACTGGAAAGTGTTTCTAGAAATAACAAATTATAGCTTAATAAAAGTATTTCATTTACATTAACGTGTTAGTAACAAAGGTATGGACTTAAAAACTATATTAGGAAACTTGAAATACATCATGTCTCTCGAAATGTTATTTTCGTGTGTTTGGCTAGGTGGCAGAGAGTCCAGTGCTGCATAATAGCACTGTACAGGTCCTGGCCGCAACACTCTGCAGGAGGCTGTTGGAGCTGCTCCGCACTCGGTGGATCAGGGAAGCTATGCTTTTTCGCAGAACAGCCGCAAAGCTATCAACTCCAGCTTCTGCCAGTATCCCTGAGGCACTACAGAAACATTTCCCCCACGTATAATCGAAATTCTCCGTTTTTTTTAATCAAGGACCTAAAGGACTCTGAGAAATACAAAATATACTTTTGTGATACTATTTAAGGTCATTAGGGCCGACACTGTTGTTAAAAATAAAATAGGTAATTTGGGATAATAATTTTATTCCAATCATTATTTATTCTTTGACCATTATTTTGAAGTTACCTACTACCGATGTTGATCTCAATTTAATGACTGTCAAATAAACTCAGTCCTGATTTTTTTACTTTTATGAATTCGCGTTACAGCCAGTTTTCCTGAATATATTATTTAATTGCCTTTGAATTAAAAAGTAGTAAATACCTTGACAACTCTGATAGAGTTGATGGCCGGGTGGTTGACTTCTCTGAAGAGGTCTGGAGGCTTTTTACAGCTGTCGCTGAGAGGGAGAATCTGGCACGACGAGCGCCGCTTGACCTGATCCCAAACCCTGAATTCGGTATTGTCAATGTCAATTTAGCACTTATACTCCATTCATTATAGCATTAGACAGAAGAAAAACAGGTTCTTTTTAGGGTACACTTTGTAGTACAAGTATAATAAACATTATTACTTTTAAGATTTATGCCGAATTTATTAAAATCTACATAAATAGCAGCTGTCACACATAATTGTTCTCATTTAAAGTTAAGTAACTTTAGAATTTATGATGCTTTTGCTGAAATAAATTATTTTGTCTTGCATCAAACTATATTGTCGATGTAAAAACCTAAAAGAAGCAGAGCTTTTGATCCGAATACATTTTTACTGTCACTCTAACTCTACCAAATCTAAAGTATTACATAATCCTTTCATACGTTGTGGCGGAAGGCGTTTTCAATTTTGCCAGGTTATACTCATGTATGTCATCGTCATGGCAACGTCAAATGCAAATTGTCATTCATTTTAGCACCCCTGCTTCTTATTTCTAATGTTTTATTAAATGAAGTATAGAAGAATGTGAACTTTATTTAAATACTAGCTTTCCGCCCGCGCCCGCGTGAACTTATCGTTATAATATATATTATGGCCAAATGACATAAAATTTACACATATATTTTAGCCTATGTGTTATCCTGGTGTTTATGCTGTATTATTGTAAAGTTTCATCTAAATCCGTTCAGTAGCTTTTGCGTGAAAGAGTAACAAACATACACATATCCTTACCAACTTTCGCATTTATAATATTAATAAGATTTACCTAATATAATTGCCCATATTAGTTTAGTAGGTATACTATTTTTGTTTAATGTGTTAAATGGACTTAACTATTTCTAAAAACGAAATCATTACATACTTCACTATCCCGGGTGATTTTCAAGACTTTAAACGATATGGCATGGTGTAAGTGATGTAACTGATGTAGTAACTACGGTACCTAAGTGTTTTTTTTTTAAATTAAGTTCTTGTGAATCTTTTGATAATCACCTGGGGTTTTTAAATTAACTGTTTTGTCACTTAAATGAAGGAGAAACTGTTTTTAAGCAATTTTACTTAAAGGCTGCGTAACGCAGCCTTAGATCTGCATAAGTTTTTGTATGACTATGGGTGGACAGACTTGTCAGTTGTCTGTTAATTTCTCATTATTACTCTTACAAGCTCCAAAGTGTCTGGCTTGTTAGCGCAATGGACGCGATCCTGCCTTTAGCGAAGGAGGTCGTGGATTCGATCGATGACAAACATTCATGCCATGTCCGTGAAATTCGAAAAACCTCTTGTATTCGGGTGCTTATGCTTAGCAGCGAAATACAATTTATTTGTTATACTACCAAATAAAAACCTACTTCATTTCTTTTCCGCGAGTAGAATCCGTAAAGTTGTTTTATTCCAATGTGTATTGTTCGCGTAAATATAATTAAACAATACCTACCTCATTTGTTTAGCCTGGTCTTGCCTGATCAGATACTCAGTATCTTCGTTGAAGTCACCAGCCGTCGCTTCTCCCATGCTGCTCACCTATTAACAAGACTCGTTTCATACTCGTAGCTAGGGAATGCAATCTCGCGAGATTGGGGCTCAGCCGCGATCAATTATTATTATCAATACCGCGAGATCTCGCCAATTTCGAGATCTAGCGAGATTAGCTCGGGAGAGCGTCGTGGCCTAGTGGTTAAGCACTCCCACTCGGATCGCAGATCGTGTGGTCCCGAGTTCAAATCTGGTCAGAAGAAAATCTTTGTGTTCATTGTTTTTATTTCCGACTAACTTTTCGGTGATGGAAAACATCGATAAAAAACCAAATCAACCCGGATAGCGGAAGGCTCACCACCTACCACGTTAGGTTTCACCTCTCACTCCACCTGATGGAAAATAGTCGTGAGATTCAGATATGAAGCTGACAAGCCCAGTCATGAAAACGAATCCCTGGGAAATGCCTTTTCACGACCCGCTTGAAGGCCCCGGGACTATAACGTATGTTTTAGGGAGGGAGTAAACGCGACTATTTACTTGACATTTTATATGATACGTTTTTCAATAGGATTTGGACCGGGCAAGAAGTAATTTTAGCGCTTTCGGCTTTAAAAGTAGTTCGGAAACGTCGCATTTTTTAAACATTTTCGTGATTATATCACTGAATTCAAATTTAAGTATAATAAAATGTATCTCTCTATTATCTTCTGCACCTTTTTATTTTACAATTATGACTAACTGTGTACTTACAGTGAATTTTTATGTTTCTTAACAGTTATTCAGTAAAAACGGTTTTTTTAATTGAGGAAATAATTGGCGAATACCTAATTATGGACGACGCAAAGCATAATAGAAAAAAAATTAGTTTTATTCAAATCCAATAAAATGATTACAAAAAATTTACAAAAATTCCACGTTTTCGATCCACCCCCAGCAAACGCTCTTAATTGCCATAAAGTCCAACTTACCATGCTGCTTTCACTGGAGCTCCTCGCGAGTTCAGCAGACAAGCTGACGCAATCGGTGGTGAGGAGACGGTGGAAGGCCTCACAAGCAGCCGCCATCATGAACCGGTGCACTGGGAAGCCCTTGGCTCCGCAAATGATCACCATGTCGGTGTAATACTGGGAAGAATTGAATGAAATGTTCACATAGGTAAAATAATTAAAACCTAGAGAGTTAGGTTTACCCTCATTCCGCCTCTTGGTTTAACTCAACTAATCTCTAGTTTAAGAATAGTTTATCAACGGAATGATAATTATTTACTTAATGTATTGTCAAGCTGATTGAGTGTTTGAGTTTTTCGGTAGCTAATCATGTTAGCAGACAGACTTGGCAACTGATTGGTTTGGCTAGCCTTGAAGAAACTGAAGCGTTTTTTTCTTAAAACTCTATATCCCTTCAAACTATACCTATAAAAGGAATAGAGCAAGTCGCGTTGCATAATTTAAGTTACCTGTTGATGTAACAACATCGTTGTGTTCTCGAAATAGCAGCTGCTCACAACTGACACTTCAGGCTCTAAAGGCCTCGGTGGGCGGAATGGAGCCTACAAGAGAAACACAAAATGTTTATTACAATATAAATCCATAACAGTTATAGTAAAATATAAAAAAAAACTTCTTTTATCCGGTTGAAAGGACCATTTTGGTCCTACGAGCCGGATGAGGAAATAAATACTTTAACGTTTTAAAAATAAATGATTAGGTGCCTACCTGCAGTAATGGCCTCTGCACTCGTTTTAAATTTGTCATCCAAAACCTCTGCTGTCTTCTAGCAATCAAGGCTGCCCTGATAGCATTTTCGAAGACTTCATTCACGCCATAGTAAGTGAAGACTGATGTTTCGTAGTAGTAAATGCCCAGTTCGTGAGCTAGCGCACGCCCTTGGTCTGGCATTACTAGGTCGCTTTTTCTCGGTGCCCTAATAAATGAAATGTGTTTCTTCAGTATTCTTTGGTAGATAACTTTCTTATTGCTAAAATAACACTTCTTACTAAAAATGTAATAAATATTTGCCAGCGCGAATGTTTTCATGCTTTTTAGTGTTTCTATGCTTTCCTTGCTATTCAACTAAGCATGTTGTAAATGTTTGCAAAAATCGAAGACATTGATAACAATTTTACAGACATCAAAAATATAGATTTCTTAAACAACAAACCACTTGCCATGGTCTCGAAGTAAGGATAATAATCCCTGTTTTACGAGGTACAAGATAAGGACTTAAGCCAGGTGCGTCTCCCAGCACACCCAGACCCGAGCCAATTTAGAAAAGATTGTTTCCTGAATTGACTCGACCGGGAGTCGAACCCAGGACACTACGTAAGTCAAGGCGAGAAACCGTGCTACAGCGCACTACAAGTGTCGTCATCGTGTCCTCATAAAGAACAGAAACATTCGTTTTAAAAATAGTGTCAGCAGTACCTATAACAAGTCTTGAAAGTCCTGAGTGGACCTTAAAACAAAAAAAAAACAACTCAATGCAAAAAAAATAATCTGGTTCATTCGCTTACCTAATGAAAGGACTGCGGTCTTTACAGAAGTTTAGATAGGTTTCATCTCTATACATGTAGCGAAGGTCATTCTTACAACCGACAAGCAATATCGGAGTGTTAGGGCAAAATCTCCTAAAATAAATTTAATGCAGTTAGTATAAGTAGGTATAATTTGTCAAAGATGTATTTAACGCTAAACAGGATTAGGATCTGATGAATGAATAACTAAATCTTCCACCAAGATTATTAAACTCCTGATTTTTGTAATGCTTTGAGCATAAGAGACTGATATGTTGAAGTCAGATTCAATAAATACATATGTACTAATAAAGAATATCAGTGTGGGGAGTAAACATTAAGACACATTACACAGAATCTCTTACATTGCTCTAAATAAATTCTATTGCTAGACCTGAGACCAGTAGCAATTAGTTAATTTGAGATAAAGGTTTAAATAAAGTTTTGCAAGTGTAGTGTAAGTATTTACCTTATTTCTGGATACCACATGGCCCCACAGTTCCTTAGTGATATGGGATTTGTAATAGAGAAGCATAGTAATACTACATCAGATCTGAAAATAACAAGAAATGTACGTAGGAACTGATAAATAAGTACCAATGGTTTAAATGTTTTTTCAAGTCATTTAGAAAACTATCAAAATAAGGCAGATAATTTACCTTCCATAGGCAAAACGCCTGTCTTTCTCATGATCTCCAAATGTGTCCCACAGCCGTAATGATACATTGACACCATCCACCACCTCCCAGGATCTCTCAAGCACCTAAAAGCCAGGTAAGTTTTCTATTTAGGAAATATTATAAACTAAGAAAGTCTTATAAATACTGTACCACAGCTAGGCATTGGTAATCAGTTTTGAAATCATTAAATCAAATCAATCACTCCATGATTATGGCGCTTGCAAATTGCAATTGCTAAATATCGTAAACTCTAACCCTGTTTTGAACTGTTCTAAGTCATCCAAATGTTAGTAATATCAATTGTGAACTAATAGTAATGTTAAACCTTAACAATAATTTGAGTTATTTATATAAGATGTGTCATAATTTGTTATAATTAAAAAAATTAAAACTTTTACAGCATTATAAAATAACTTACATCCTTATATATCCGGTACTGATCAATAGCCCACACTGTGGGGACATGTGTGGTCATCAGCTGGGACAAGGAGACATGCTTGTTGCAAGCCCGGGCACATATGAGACGGGTTTTACCCACAGCGGTGTCTCCCACTACCACACATTTCACCAGTTCCTGGTGGGGCTGTTCATTGTCCATGGTCTGCTGGTAGAATTTTGTAACTTAGAAGTTTTAGTAATTGGAATATGTTGAATATAATTGGATGTTGAGCATATTTAATAACTTATGAGGACACAGGACGAGACACACTTAAAAGTCAGGATTTTAGTCTCTACTTGTCAAATCCAAATCCAATGCCAATTTATGTTTACAAACAATAACAATATCTTATTTCCATTGCACGGGTTTTTCAACCTAGTTTTTCGTATTTACCTAAAATAAAATCATTTATTTACCATATAAATAATTTTATTTTAATTACCATTTCCGGGCGGCAAATAATTAAAAATAAATATGAAGCATTTCACAAAACTACAAATAGTGATAAGTAGGTATTACAATAAATCATGTTTGCTTGAGCAATTAAGCATTTAGAAATGAAAATTCTTAACCATTTAACATTAAAAAGGAAGTCCATTAATCCCATTCTAATGCCTTACTGTAATAAACTTATTAATTAACATTTAAAATACCTTTACGGGAAAGAAGAAAACAAAACAAACAAACAAACAAAACAAGAGACAACAGCTGCCAAAATTTAAAACTTAATTTTTGAAAACTGTCAAGCTGTCAAACTTTAGAATCGGGATTATAAACGTTCCAATTTACCAAAAATGGGATTTTAGACTCAACTCGAAAATAGGTAAATTCTTTCATTTCTTTCAGTGACGAATTTCAGAAAGCAATTAGAAAACGTGAATAAATAATGTTTTAGGTAGAATACCTATATTTAAAAGTTATTTTGTCAGTCGGCAATTCGGCATTGTATAACGTTACGTACATTACGAAGCAAAAAGATTGAATAGAAGTAGGTTCCTTTTAGCCTATCATCTGAAACGTTTCAACAAAGCAGCTATTGTACATTTTAAGGATACCAGACAGAAATATATCTGCACTCTGTGTGTACAGGTAATCTCCTCTCCTATATAAAAGAAACTTACATCTTTAATTCACTTACGATTGTCTCCTTTGAATTTCCAATTGAATCTGAGTCTTCCGCAAAATCCTGATCACACAGTGAAGATCACCTTTAACATGTTTGCACTGACCGCGCAAATTACCTACGACTTAATTTAACACTGGAAATCAACTGCATTTTGCCGTATTATTCGAAATTAAAGATAATCTTTTCGCGATATCCTGAGCTACGGAGTGAAGTTGATTTTGTAGCAATGCAGCGTTGTGCGCATGTTTTATGAATGAACACCTTGCGCAGATCCGCAGACCACGCAAACAAGGCAAGTTCATTTCAATGTTCTTATTGACAATTTTCTTAAAGTCAATGAACTTTGAATGGTGCGTATCAAATAAGATCTTTGTGTCATTCTAAAATTGTGTGTTGTCTTATTAATAATTATCGCTAAACGTTAAAATGGGCGCGTATTGCGCGTAATAGTTTGTTTCCTGTTTTGCGGTGAAGTTGTGGCCGCGTTCCATTTCACGGAATTCCCTTTAGGTCACACGACACGACTACACAGAAGAAAACGGCTACGAACTTTTTTCAGCACGCCCGCACGTCACGGGTCGTTATCATTTATTATTAAGTCTATATTGCGATGTAGTTACAGGGCAAGGGACTTCCAGTCAAAAGCAAAGTACCACTTTGGTAATTTACACGGACTAGGTTCAATTACGTTCAAGGTCAGACGGACGCCTGGCTCAATGATACGGCAATGTTTCTTTTTTTAGCAAGCTTCAGCTTTTTCATAATCAATCGTTTTGTATCATTTTGTATTTTGGAAGTTTACCTTATGATACCATTACATACCAATATTCTAATTGTATGGTGCTTTTCTCAGGGACTACAGTAGTAGTACAGGAAATAAACTATTTGAGCGGATCTCGTATTTGAGAAAATACCTGTGCGTTCACTTAATAGTGCATCCATTTTCGAAGTAGTTTTTTCACTGGGTCGATAAATATGTCTATTTACAATTAAAGCCAGTATAATTATAAGGTTTTATAGTAGGAACTCTTCTGTCAGCAAAAGTCATTTCTGTCACATTAAAATGTAAATGCCTATGCAAATAAACAAGCATTTTATTTATCGAGACAATAACACGGAATTAATGATGAATGAAGATACGGCGTTAATTTATTGCTAAACAGTAGAATGTCGCACTTCGCATTGCTATGGAAAGCGAGAACCATCGAAAAGTACAGACAGGACTATGAATCGGAAAAAATCAATTCCATCTTAATGGCAAACACCGAAATGCCTAAGCAATCTCTGTCCCAGAGATGGCGCCACTACCGCTATGACACTCGGAAACGATTATCAAGGACCTTCAGGAAGTGGTATCCTGAAGGTTCTATGCTGTCAAACCTCCTGTTCTACCTCAAAACAGATCAAACCTTTCCCAACTTTGTACTGAAGAGCGTGCTCGGTTTCGTCGGAGGAATAGTGCTGACGTATCTCTGTTTCATGTTCTTTGTGTTCCAACTATCAATATCGCTGATGCATGCTACTATAATGAGCTCTGTTATTGGTGTTCTGCTGACTTTGGGTCTTGCATTCAGCTATAGGATCCGGTAAGTTTTAAGTCGTTACTTCTTACTTAAACGTCGAAATGAAGGGCAAAGGCCTCACAATATGTTTATGGGTGTACTTTCAAGCGGCGCGTAGTGATTATGGAAGTCTAAATAACTCACTTACAACTTACTTTTATGGTAGTTACAGACTACAGTGTCAGATATGGTCAGATATCATGAAGCTGTAATAAAACAGCCCTGAGGACTAAGGATGTCACCACGGATATGCCCAAAATCGGTAATCGTTGCCGATTCGCTACTGCTGAGCCACGAGCGTTACGATATTTAACTCCAGGGTTACCTCTTGGCTTTTGTGGCTGGTCGTCTTAGGCGCGTCGCTCACTGGTAAGTTGAGGCGAAGTCGCGGCGGTGTAGTCGCATTGGCCCCGCCTTCACCTCGCCCCTGCCGTGACTCTAGTATGAGCGAACTTCCATTCACTATTAAAGAAAACCTAGTTTGCGACGCGTGCCGCTTCTGCGCCCGCGCCTCAACTTCGCCTCGGCTATTGAACGTGTGAGCGACGAGCGACGGCCTTAGATGTCTAGCTAGGGTAGGAACTGTAGTCACACTAAAAAAAACTGAGGTACTTATATCTCTTACCTTTTCAGATGTCTGGTATTCCTCCTAATACCTCAGTTCTTTTCCCGAGTAGGGCGTTACTCTCTGACTTGCTACGCATTGGTGTTAATCCTTACTGGACCGGCCACTAATACATTGAAGAATTCAGAAGTTTTAACGGAGTCTTTGGCTTGTGGGCAGGTAAGTTCAACAGCCAATGAAATTGCAGTATGTGAATTTAAAAAAACTTGAACCATTTCGGTAACTGTGCAAGCCGGTTTCAAACCGCACTGGTTAATAATCAGGAAGTCTACGGTTCGTCAGTTGACGTCTTTGATTATGGTTACGGCACGAACGACAAAGAAAGCGATGATAACGTTACTTGGCAGCTGACAAAACTCTTGAGTTCAATCAAATCGAAGCTATTATATATACGTAAATCTCCCGTAACTTACCATACGTCGTGTCTCAACTTTATTTCAATGCTTTTTAAAAGAGGGTAATAAACGTCTACATATAACAGCTGGCAACAATATCAGCCGACCCCAAAAAAAGAAAGCTATGATAATTTAAAAAACAGGTACATAAAGATTACTGATTTAAAATTCTTACGATATTTGTTAAACTTTATTGACTTTTTAATATTAGGTACCAGTCATAATTGTAATAGTGTTTCACATCCCTGAATTTCAAAGATAGAACCTAATTTTATTTCTCTTTGCCACATCTGCAAGAGAAATCTTAAAACTATTATTATTTACGTCCCATCCACGCTGTCTGGACCGCGCAGCTAACTGCACTTAACTTCGCTAAATTCAATTTCGTTAGTTTGGTTTTTGAACTCTGCTCCCCTCCGTCTGCTGTAAAATTGAATGCTTTTTAACACCTCGTGATGCTCGTTAAAGGTCACAGCACATTGTCAGGGCGCGGCAACGGCACCGCTCCGACCCGGCAGTCAACTTGGTATTCAAATTAGAGCATTGAATAGTGTGTTCTATAATATAATTTACATGTCAATATGAAAAAGCCGACGGCGGGCGGTCGTTTGCTTTGTAGTTAGTGCAGGTGCTTGGTGTTAGGAGAAAACGATTGAATAGGACACGCTTCTGATCACTTCACGACGCAGGTTACTATTCAATCGCTATACTATTTACTACTAAGCAAACTGTAAACAGGCCTTAAGCGAGCGGACCGCGAGCATTCCGGCGCCGCGACCGGTCAGCGTGCGGGCTGCAAGTTGAGTTGTTTAGGCATATTTCAGTCATGGGCTGACTGAAAATATAAATGTATTATCTGGAACATCTTCGACCATGAGCTTTTACTATTAGATACCGATAAACATTTGGCTTTTTTCCAAGGAACAAATTAAGACAAGCGTGAACCAAATCAATTCTCTCAGGACGAAACCACTGAATAGCATGAAGGACTCCATACTACTGATGATTGACAAGCTGAAAGGAATTGCTGTCAAGATGAAGAAGTTAACGGTGAAGATTAATAGACTGGTTCTCACTATTGGTATGAGGGAACAAATATTTTATAAAAATGTATGTGGTAAACTAATTACACTTAAATAAAAACAAACAAACAAAAGAACCACCAAAATAACAACAGTTAAAATAATAAACTTAACTACAGATATTATTCTAAGTATTCATTTAGTACTTAATTTTTTTTATAAATCCTAATTGAAAAAATAGCACGGTAATTTAATGTTTTTTTAATCGTGACCTCGATTATTTTTCCAATATGAAGTCAGTGAGCCAACATGAGTTTAATTTTTGGAGTGCGTGCCCTATCTTGTAGTCCGTCTTATTGTAACTATCGATCAATAAAGTTGGAATAAAATGGAGGAGGTTCCCGCGGTCATCGCATAATAAAAATAATGTCATGTGATTCATGTGAATGGATGGTCCTTGGTAGATACAGATGTTAGAATAGGTCAACGTGTTTATCATGCCCAATGTATATCGAAGTATAATTTTTAGCAGCCTTTTGTTTGTGGAGACGTAATTTTAGTTTTTAGTCTGTTATTATGTAACTATATACATTTATTTTTAATAAGCACATAAGAAAATAAAGATCACGCGGGAAGAACAAGGAATTTCTATTTTTTTACAGAGAATATTACCGGTGTTAAAGTAATGCAAGGTAGGATACCTACAGATTCGTGCAATGTAACTACGAGTAGCATGCAATGAGAGCATGAGTCGTCCACACTTGCGAAATGTATCGTGCAATGTAACAGAATTCCCATAGTCTGGAACTCTGGATGCACTCCGCGTCAGAGCTGTGCATATCACGCGCACGCTGCGAGCATTTCCAATCGTGCGCGCAAGGAATCATGTTGAGGTTAATGTTTGTTGCGTGCTTGGTTTGTCCACACTAGTGAAATTCTCCTTGCATGTTACCTTTCAACAGTTTCACGAAACGATTGGCGTAGTGCGCTGTAGCACGGTGTTCGATTCCCGGTCAGGTTAATTTAGGAAACTATCTTTTCTAAATTGGCTCGGGTCTGGATGTGCTGAGAGACACCCCTGGCTTAAATCCTCGAGACGATGACAAGTAGTGTGTTGTCTGGCGAATATTTATATTTTATATCAGTCTGTACCCAGCATAATGTCTGTTTCTAAAGTAGAGATTCAAGCATTCTTCACAAGGAACGTCCGAGCGAGGAACATGTATTCTTTTTCCGCGTAGTCTCCAAATTGAAGATAAGCTGACTGTTGCTACTTACGACTGTTTCTTTTTTGAACCTAACTTCCGTTTCAGCACAAGTCATCCGATCAGGTTTCCTCTGGCTCAACTCTTTATCTTCCACCTGCAACAAAAAGCTTGGCATTCCATACCAGCGATGCGCTAGCTTCCTCACTGATGTCGAGAAGTGCAGGAGTGTGTCTGGTGATTCCAACGTGCCCAAACTATGTAACAGAACCCTCAGGGAAATCTGCTCCAAATTAAAGCCTCGTGTTATTTGTGTTATTATGGAACATCTAAATGGAGACCTTGTTCCTTCTATTAAGAAAAGTAAGATTTTATTTCCACTTAACAGGCGCCATAATACAATCTTTTTCGTAAAATAATGCATCTCACTTCGAGGTTTTAACCTAACTTGCTTTTTTTCGTATTACGAGGTGCCGATAAAAGGCTGATTCAAGCTCACTTTTGTTTGAAATTGTTAAAAAAATCAATTAACAATGCAAAAAAAGTACCCACCACTGCAACGGTATCGTAAAATCAGTGGTTTAATTTTACAGATGCATGACTTTTGGCGACCGACTTGGTGTAATGGTTAAGAAGTTGGCTACTACACCAGAGGTCGCGGGTTCGATCCCCGCACAGTACAAACATTTGTGTGCATGAACATGTCTGTTTGTGCTGGTCTGGGTGTCTCCTATGTATAATAAGTATGTATTTACAAAAGAAAATGTATTTAAGTATGTTTATCCGTTGTCTAGTATCCCATAACACAAGCTTTAATTAGCTTACTTTGGGGCTAGATGGCGCTGTGTGGAATAATGTCCAGGGATATTTTTTTTTTCCCGGGTTCGATTCCCGGTCGGGTCAATTTAGGAAACGATCTTTTCTGAATTGACTCGGGTCTGGGTGTGCTGGGAGACGCCCCTAGCTTATTTCCTTGTGTGGTACCTCATAACACAGGGATATTAATCCCTACTCCGAGACCATTACAAGAGGTGTGTTGTCTGGCGCAAACAAAAAAAAAACTGTCAGGCCTCAGGTAAAGAAATGTTCAGCAATATTTCCTTTTTTGTTTCTAGGACTGAAGAACTTCTCAGAACGAATCACGCACATGATGTCCTTGCAAGTGCAAGTCCACCATTCATACTCGTTCAGCAGTAACACCAGCCGGACCGCTAGTCAAGTGGCGGCTGGCATCGTCACCGAAATCAGGAGACGAGCTGATCCCTTGCTGACGTGGTTGTCTTGGAGCTCCTGTGTCACTAGTCTGTTTTTGCTGTTGATTATTTTTAGGTAAGTAGGCTAGATATAGGTACATAACTTGCTGTGCAAGTAGCGATCATAGCGATGGGCAAAACTCTCAGCGTACCTACGAATGATAAATATAAAATGTATCTGAGAGAATGCTGGTCTAATGCATCCAGTGAAATTCTTGTAAATAGGTGGACAAAAATGATTGGTAAGGTCGCTTCTGCTCTCTTTGATGAGCCAGGAGCGATTCGGCCTCTTCTGCAAAAGTCAAGAATAGGTTTAGCTTTACACAATAACTCCCATAATTACAATAGGAAATCTTTTGATCGCCTTTTTCAATCAGCTGTATTACGGAAGGCGCGAGTTCAAGTCCCACTCGATCCCTTGGACCAAGGTTGATTTTTTTCTAGCTTCCATCTTAAGAAAGCACGTAGAACATTGTTAGAAAAGCTTAAGCTCTATGAATTTACTAGCATTGACCTTTTCTATGCCACTAGAGCTAAATACTACCAGCACATGTTTGAGACAAGATCCCGCTTTGATAACCGCTACATCACAAAAGAAATTCGGGATTTGGACTTGAAGAGGCTGCGAGAAGGGAGAGAGACGATCCTACCTCTGAACAGGAGGGAACGAGCGAAATATGTAACGGTAAGTTTTTGTTCTGGCCTCCACTCGCTTTGAACTATAAGATGAGGTACAACAGAGGCCTTCACATCAACCTTTACGAAACTATTACAAAATGGGTATTTCGTCAGAAGCATAAGGTGGCCCTATGTAAATGTTGATGTGATCGCATCTGTACCTCTGATCTCTCCTATAATTATCTCTTACATTATCATTATTGTTCTGGCTGGCAACAGCAGTTTCTGTAAAATTATGAATTTAACTATATGAAACTTTGCAGACTACCTCTTTTAGACTGGTTGCATCTGAGAAAGTATACTTAAATCGATCAGTGGTGTTTATGTCCATAACAACCTTCAAGCTATTGATCCATATGATAGCTGACTACAGCCTGTACTGGGTTTTAATGACAATTCGATACCACGGACGATTTCAATCTATTATCTTCGGTGAGTAAAATGTGAAATGTATCCAGGTTCATTATTAATGATGACAGAATTAAATTTTAGTTTAATTATTTTTGGTATTCTTACTATCACTGTTTGTTTTGTGTTAACATTTTTTATATACTTCTAAGTTTGTTTTTAGAACTGTGCCTTATAACTCTTATAAGTTGACATATTAAAGAAATATCGTCAATTAGCTAGTCAGTTTATTACGAGTCTTAACAAGATATTTTTTCAGCTGGACCTCCCAATGCTGGATTACAAATATCAGGCACAGGACCAACAGTAGACCTGTTGAAATCGATTTTGGCATCTCTAGGCATTTTGTTAGATTTTCCTATGGCTACCCCGGTTTCTTGTCTCCCTAATCCGTTTCCACCGGATTTCAAAAGATATTCGCAGATTGGTTAGTTTTTTGTCCAAAATATTGTAATATATCTGGCTTCACATATCAGATACAGTAAAATCTTTCATTGCCCGACCACTACCAATCTGGTTAAACATAAACCTTAATAAAATTTGCTAACGTTGCAGATGTTCGCAGCTTATTAGCTTAAGCAGATGTTCTTTCTATTTTAATTTCTATCGTGGAAACTACAGTTCTTACCAAAGTAGTTACTTTATAAACTATAATAAACGCGTTATCTAAAAACAATTTGTAACTTTGAAATCTTAGTTAAGTATATATTATTAATTGTGGTGTCTTTTTAGGTGTCTTGATTTTCTTACTATGGTTCTTCGCCATGTTCGAGCCGTATGGTCTTCGGCTACGGCACGTAGTCATGGGGCATTACCAACCTGAGAGGGCTAAAGCTCGAGCTGTTTGGCTTTACAACCATATTCTAAGAACAAGAGGTCAGAATAAAAATTGTTGTACTTTCTATGCATATTCCTGATGACCTATTGCCACGACATGATTATCGTAGTGCGCTGTTCTCGTAGTACGTTTTAATGCCTTGACTTACGTGGTGTCCCGGAATCGATTACTGTGGAGTCCATTTAGGAAACGATCCTTCTTAAATTGGCTCGCGTCTGGTTGTGCTTGGAGACGCTCCTGGCTTTATTCCTTGTCTGGTGACACAGAGATAGTTATCACTACTTCGAGATCATGACTAGTGGTGTGTTGTCTGGCGCATATTTATTTATTACTGTCGGCAAAATAAGCTCTCGTACCCCAACTGGTTATGTATTGCCCGAGTCTGTTGGAATATCTTTGCATCCAATGATGCAATTATCTACGTAATTAGTGACATCTAGTTTTCGGGACCATTCAGTTTCTTTAACGTCTTCATAGTCAACGTCATCTTTATCATTGTAGGTGGCTTCATGAAATTTGCCAGAAGGAACCTACATAGAAGATTTAAATACAGATCTGAAGAAATGTTTGCTTTTCGGCGCAAGCTGAACAGCTTTATACCGTAAGTACGATAATTTTCAGACACATCCTGAAAGACAATTCAATTTGAAGAAAAATTACATTACAAATCTTACTCTGGAACTGGAACTTTTCTTTATTTTCTACGTTTCTTTTTAGGTTTTCCTGTCTAAGATATATTTTTAGTACATGTCCAGAAGAGCTTCGTTGTTTGTTGTGTGGTACAAGTTATTACGCGCCTAAATCAGACACACAACTAATAAGGTATAACCTTCTTGCCTAAATATCTTGAAGAAGTGATTTTTGGGATATGGAACTGAATATTTTAATGATTAT
The DNA here is from genome assembly GCA_947369235.1 of Udea olivalis. NCBI lineage: Eukaryota > Metazoa > Arthropoda > Insecta > Lepidoptera > Crambidae > Udea > Udea olivalis. The sequence goes on from OX376363.1 coordinate 4,680,791, forward strand.
TTTATGTTTGTGTAGATGTAAAACGTTTGATTGCCCGGGAGTATACTGTGCGAGATGTTTCTCTGATATAGGGGAGTTGTGCACGATCTGTTTATCACCAAAAGATTATGGGGATATGAGTGACGTAAGTCTAGAAAAGTGAGTATACCCATTCAATTAAAATGATTAGTTATATTCAGCAGCAATTTTATGAATTTGATAAAACATAACATATCTTTTAGACTGCAAGGCTTCTTTCTTTTTGCACATATTTTGAAGATTGGAATTCTCCCTTAAACAAAATAATAACTACAAACAAATTGAACAATACGGATATTCCTAATAGCTCCTATGTTTTTTTTAATTCCTAGGGGGTCATCCGAAGAAAGTGATGAAGATGACGAACATGGTCAGGGATCTAGTGGATCAAATGCAGATTCTGTAAGTGAAAAAAAAACCAACTTCAAAAAAAACTATTCCAAAACAAAGCACTAAAAAGTAAAGAAATAATTGCGTATTCTTCTAAAACTTATACGATAATATAATGTAGGTACAGTTATTGTTATTGTTGGAGTCGGTGTCAGCCAAGGAAACACTAAAATATACCTAGCAATATACCTATTTCTTACATATCACGTTTACGTATGTATGTAGGTAGTTACAAACCTACATTGGCTGACACCGACTCCAACAATAACAATAACTGTACCTTCATTATATTATCGTATAAGTTTTAGAAGAATACGCAATTATTTCTTTACTTTTTAGTGCTTTGTTTTGGAATAGTTTTTTTTGGAGTTGTTTTTTTTTTGTTAAAATTTTTGTTTATTTCAAGATTTTCAGTGAATAGTTCTTATTTATTTTATACGTCGAAAAAGTATCGTTCAATTGCTCCTAAGAATTCAAGAGTTCCGTTACTTTGTTATGGATCCCATAATCAGAACCGAACACTCATCAAACTACCCTTGAAGTATATCCTTTTCAATAAAAAAAGAAGCATTCAAATCGGTTGGCGTGATAATGAGTTATTCGTCCATTTGTCGCGCATATGGTTTATCTAGATTTAAGACTTATATGGATTTCCCATGGATGCCACTATCAGAACTCGACCAAATTAAAATGGGACCACACGGGCAGCATCAGCTTTCAAATAAAAAAGAATTATCAAAATCGGTTGGCGTAATATTGAGTTACCCGTCCATTTGTCGCGCATTTTGTCTATCTAGATTTAAGACTTTATGGATTTCCCATGGATGCCACTGTCAGAACTGGGCCAAATTAAAATGGGACTACACGGGCACCATCAGCTTTCAAATAAATAAAGAATTATCAAAATCGGTTACCGTAATATTCAGTTATTCGTCCATTTGTCGTCTATTTGTCGCGCATTTTGTCTATCTAGATTTAAGACTTATATGGTTTTCTCATGGATGCCAATGTCAGAACTAGACCAAATAAAATGGGACCATTCGGGAAGCACCAGCTTTCAAATAAAAAAAGAACGATCAAAATCGGTTCACCCAGTCGAAAGTTATGAGGTAACAAACATAAAAAAAAAACATACAGTCGAATTGAGAACCCCCTCCTTTTTTGAAGTCGGTTGAAAAGAAAGTCATACATACTTTAAGCTAAAATTAAGCATCCTAATAACAGCAAAAAGTTCTGCTGTTACTGCTAAACTCAAACACGAAAGATAAAACGTTGTATCACCGGTAAAATTCTACGTCAAGGTTTTTTACGAGGTCGTCTGTTGGTGGCGGAGCTTTTCTTGTGTACAAAAATTTAAGATAATATATTTTTTGTTACTATTATCAATTCTTCAATAAATCGAATCCATGCTTGTTTCAGGGTTTTAGTGTTTACGGTAGCCATGAAAGAAGTTTTGCCAGAAGATCGCGTAAAGAATATCAGAACTTCAGAAGTTTAAAAGACCGTCATGATATATTACCTCTTTTACCTAAAACAAATAGAGGAACTCCTAATAGTCTCGAGGATCAAAATTATGCCTTCAAAACGAAAGAAAGCCCTTTTAAAAGGTCTTCCCTCATACGGCATGAGAGATTAATAGATACTCACCACACTTACATGACACATAGAGAATATGCAATATTTGTTTGCGAGTACTGTAATAATAACCAAAATTGTGATAACCAGCTCAAACTGGGAAATTTAAACATGAAGTTGCTTTTCTTACAAAGTAAAAATCAATCATCAGATACCACATCTGGTTGCGATTTCACTAACAAAACACTTGGTAAAATAGTAACGAATTTGGTTAAAAATGCTTATTGCAAAAACCTAAATAATAATGAAGGTCATCATGGCAGTAAAAAAAATGAAATTGTATGCAAATATTGCAATAACCCAAACCATAATGATTTCAAACGAACAGATCCTATTACTATGCATATTGAGAAAATAAAATACAAAAATTCTGAAAGGACAGTACTAACGATTTCAGCTAAATTCAGCAATTACAGTATTAGTATTAAAAAACATGTTGTAAAAGTAGAGAAAACCGTCCAACCTGTCAGATTGACCAGAGAACTCAGAGGGTATTGTAAATTTTCTCGCAAAAACTCAAAAAAGGCACATAAAGTAAAATCAAATGATAAAGCTAAAAGGAATAATGTTAAAATAACTAAGTGTCATAAACAACTGAATAAAAATATTCCAGTAAACTCTGGTGTACAAGACCATTTAGCCATACCTGATAAATCAAATGAATCTAAAAGAAAAGACAGCAATTTTAATAAGAAACATTTACAGGAGAAAAAATGTGCCGCAACAAGCAATAGGTCTTGCCATTGCTTCAGAAAAGTACGAGAGCTGTTTTCTGTTTATTGGAAATATTTCAAAATAAGTATCGGAATATTGAGCTGTAAAACTTATTCTGTTAAGAAGGTGATTTCACCGGTGGCTGATAGGAAGAATCATAAGCGAAGGAAAAAGAAACCAAATAATAACAGTCTCAAATCATATAAAACCACTCTGAAAAGTATCGAGTTGGAAAGTAATGAAACTCAAAAATATAGAATATCTGCCTTTTTAGATGAACAAGACTGGATTAAAAGACAATGTAAAAAAGTAAAAGCAAGAAAAAGCTTTGAGGCTGATATTAAAATTGGTTCGAAGAAGGTCGTGGTAAGTAATAATAGCTGCGATAATAATCCTCGGAATAACAGTTATACCCATGACGGAAATGAAGATCTTATTAACATTATTTGCTTTCAGAAAAAGAAAAGAAATAAGCAAGAGCTTAAAAAAGAAATAAAATCAAAACCGAAAGTAGCAATAGCAAAGTTGGCTCACGAACTTCCCGCAGAAACAATACATCCAATAAAAGGTCCTTTAATATTATGATTTCTAATATTTGATTTTATGACAATGTTTTTTGAATTCAACTCATTGAGTGAGGTGTGATTCATTCTCACATTCAGCTAATGATAGTTAGTTTTATCATTTTTGCAGAAAAAAAAATGCTAAAAAACGAAATAACTTTTAGCGAGTTGTGGAAGAAGCTCGGTTACGGTACCAACGATTCGTCATCTTCGTCGTTGTTTAATAATATCTTGGGGAAAACTAGTAAGATATTTGGGAATAACAGAAATGTTGGGAAGACCAAGTCTGGTTTAAGTTGTGGTAAAACAAAGTATTTTTTACAACAAATATTGATGTTAGCCAAACCAAGCTTAACGAATATCGGCGTCGACGACACAGTCTGAAAGACATAGAACATTTTGAAAAACTGGCACGATCTTAAGAATTAAATTCCTAAAACTGTGTGTTAAGTAGTTTTAAAAATTTTTTATTTCTCAGGTAGGCTACTATCGTCGGATAAGTCTAAACGAATGAAATTTCAAGAATCTGTTGTAAACGATGCAGTTGAAAAAAAGTGAGCCCCTTCTTATGCGATTCAAATAAAAATAGGACTGAGACGGCGCCGGCGCTATATTGGCATGGGACATCTGTCAAATCGAGTCAAATTCGGTTACGGTGTGAAAAAAGGCAAATACAACAAAAAATACAAAAATATGTTATTTAATTTTCTTACAAATAACGCCCAACCCCCAATGGGGGTGATATGTGATTATTTGTAAGCAAATAATCTTCGTTCTTCTATATCAGTTTAGCTATAATACATATACTCGCAATACAAATGAACCAATTGAAATAACAAAATCAAACAAATTATGTAAATAACACATTTTTACGAATCTCGTAAGTATGTATGCCCGTGTGTGCGTGCGTGAGTGCGCGCACGCGTGCGTGTGTGTGTGTGTGAGTGTCCGTGAGTATATGTGTATTGTGCTTGGTAGTGTATTATAAGTGCGACCTATCTCATCATTACTTGAACCATGTCTTCAATTTCTTCATAGCGTTTACCCTCTATCCAATTCATTACTGTCTTTTTACAACTATTGAGTCTTTGGATATATGACTAAATGGCTATTGACGCTATTATAGAGGTAGTATGACTGCCATTCATATTGACGCTTAGCAACAGTGGACTTTACAATTGGTTTTTGGCCAACACATTTTTCTCTCCTACTTTTTGCCTGGTCTTCTTGGGAAGTGAGTGATTTGTGAAACCTAAGTAATATGATATTCAGCACATACAGTTTACGAATCGTTAAATGTCCAGATTCACAATAAAGATCTTCTGTAGGGAAGCGGTATGGTTTGAAAAACATGACTTTTAATAATGCACGCTGAGCCCTTTTCAGTTCGAGAAATTTGGTTTTAGAAGACATATTACAAAAACTATAATTGATTGCTTTATTGCTCAAAAAATTTAAATGTATGGTAAATAAATAAATAAATAAATATCTGGGACAATTCACACCAAGATCATCTGACCCCAAACTAAGCAGAGCTTGTATTATGGGCGTCAGAGACTGATAAACATACTTAAATATTTCCAAATACATACTTAAATAGATAATAACACCCAGACACACAACAAATACAAATGTTCGTCACACAAATATTTGTCATGGGTGGGGATCGAACCCACGACCTCCGGCGCTAAAGGCAGGATCGCTTCCATTGCGCCAACAGGCCAGTCATATTCTTGCATTATCGCGTAATTAAAGCGCCACTTAAGTAGGTTTTTTTTACCTAGTTTTGTTTCACGTATGACATATACTTATCATAACATACCATCACGACTTTATCCCAAACGGGGTAGTCAGAGGCTAGTGACAATTGAAAATGCAAACTTTATTATTATTTACTAAATTAAAACGTAAATTACTCGTTAATACAAAACCTAATTCGTCAGTGACTAAAAACAAAATAAATAACACTTTTTATGGGTTATTTTTTTTAATAGCAAAATTCAAGCAACCTCTTTTTTTTGCTGTGCTTAATAAAACGAGTGAAATTGGTCGCACGCCAGTCCTATTCTTGTTTGAATATTAATTTGCATAGTAATCTATTACCACAACCGATTAAAAAATTATCTTAATTTGAGTTACTTATAAATTGTGTTTAATTTTTTAGTCTTCATGATAAGAACCAACCATGTTTGATGGAATCAAATATTGTAAGTCTAATAACTTCTTTGAGGTGATACTTCTCCACTACATGAATACCCAAGTTTATGTGTATTCTCGCATTTTGACAGGTGCCAAAAGGACTGGGAATCACTGTAAAGAAATATCCTCGTACTGATCGTTCAGAACGGATCCATGGTATGATTTATTAGTTAGTTATTATAATAACGTAGCAGCAAGAAGACCTACTTATATCTAAGTATTTCTTCTTAGGTATTTCTTGAAAGCAATTGCGATATGTTCTCCTTCTTCCTTTTCGAGTAGAATACGACTTTCGGCGGAGTGTCTAAACAGCCAGACTTAAGCACTTCGAAGGTGCTCATAGCGGCTGATCCCATCGCTTTTAAAGTACTTAGAGAAATAAGTGATTTTTATTTTTTGCATTTAACAATGCACTATTTTCTACACAACGATTGAAACTAGAAAAATTCGACCTGTAGTGTTATTCTAGAAAACTCATTTCGAACCTCACCCAGTAAATCCGCTCTGAGATTAAAGTTTCTCATCGTATAAAATTGAATCGACTACATGTCGTCTTTCTGATTAATGTGTTAGTAAATTAGAAAACATTTAACGAGATTTTGTCAGGATGTTTGAATAAATTGTGTTTATATAGGCTAAAGTGTGTTCGTCATCTCCGTGAGATCGGGTTCGATATTTTTCAGAATCGCACGGCTGATCCTATAGCTCAGAGTGTCGAGACTGTCGAGTGCGAGTTGCAGTGAGAGAAGTGAATGACTTCATTTTGCTTCGTTTTGCAAGCACGCTAATGTCAATTATTATGTAATGGAGTCAGCGCCATCTAGCGGCGAATTCGGGTAAGTGGCACTGACTCGATGCCATACAAATTCGCGTTTTTTCCTAGCTAAACGCGACGGTGACGTCATTTGCATCGCTCACTGTAAGTCGCACTCAGCACTCGGGACTAGCAGGGGTCGTGGGTTCGTTCGAGGCCCGCTTGAGCCCTAGGATAAGGTCATTTTTTTCTTGTTTCTTTAAATAAGTGGAGAAATACCTTCTTTCAGTTTTTTCTAGCACGGATTTCTGTGTTGATGATAATGAAGTTCAACTCATAGACAACCTGATTTTGAATAGTAGTGACAGTACCTTTATGAATAGGCTTAAGCGGATCAAAGGGTAAATATGAAAAAGTAAAAAATCAATTAATACAGCTTATTACAATTTTAAAATCCCTATTTATGTATTTTTATGCTTTCAGTTGTTTCTTTGATCGTGTTCGTAACAGGTAAATAAAGTATATTATGTATACTTAGTATTATTTACAGTCTATCTGTAATCGTATAAGTAAATATTAAAATGAAATAACGAATTATATTTCAGTCGTGACGATTCGTTTGGTTTGATGAACAAACATATTTGCAAAGTAAAAAAGCCGGAAGCAAAGGGAGAAAATAATTTGAAAGAGGAAAATCAATTAATAAAAGATAATGATGAAGGTATGATTTTCTTTCTACAATCTGTTTGCCTATTCATTCTATACCATTTACATCTCTGGCCTAGATTGACTAAATTCGTACAGTATAATATTTAATACACAGTTAAGAACGCCTCCGTGGCCAAGTGGTTTCATAGGACTCGGCCCAAAAACCTGGAGGTCCCGGGTTCAATTCCCACGACTGGCAAAATGTGTTTTTCGGAACATAGCCCGGGTTTGTGATCACCAAGCCGCATTTGGCAAGCGCGGTAATTAGGCCAATACCCATCCATTGTAGCGATGACTTGATTTCAATGATGGAGGCCTTTGCCTAGCAGTGGGACAGTATATACTCGTAGGCTAATTTAATTACACAGTTAAGTAAATCCGGTCGTGAACCAAGAGGACAAAAAAGTTAACGTTAGGAATTTCCTCAATGTTTGCGACTGTGATTCAGTTACCGTATATCTGATCATGCAAAAGTACTTAGATATTATTTTGGCAAGTGAAACCGTATAGTTAGACTAAATTAGGTAAAGCTATAATATTTAATTATAAAACTAGATTAAAAAGGATTATCATTTCACAGCTCCGGAGAAAATTCCTAATAACCTGTTCTATGAAAACTCTGGAATCAAAAGGACGAGTATGTTACATTATTGGTCCCTTTACCGTGAGTTTCCGACATTGATGTAGTTATTATTGAAATTTTAATTTTTACAGGCCAGGTAGAGTCGCTAGCGAAACAAGCAAGAAACACTACAGAGTCAAAATTTAAGTCTAAAGATCCGACAGAAACAGCGTGTAAGTATGAGTGCTAAAAAGATATTCTTAGAAAAAAAGAGGGTCAGACAAAAGGCATCGACAATTATGTAATTATGGTTTTAATAACAAAAATAAACCAAACTGTCTTTTCGAAATAAAAATAACCCGCGTTATATTTACCTATTTAAGTTCAATGAAATATCAACTGAAATCGTATGAATATTTACCATTTGTAATTTTTTACCTAAATCCAACTTTTACGATAAAAATCTACAGAAACATTCAACCATTAATATCTATTTACATATATTTTGTTTGAGAGCGTAAGTACCTATACATAAACAAAACACCCTACTGAAAATAATGTTTTCAATTCATAAAAAAATTAAAGTTAATTGTAAATAATATTTTTCAAGTCTAAATGGTGCCTGCAGTTTCGAGGTTATTTTGTAAATTTTACATGAACCTTTCACTGATCTAATTCTATCTGAATAAACTTTTTCAGCAAAGGAAATAGATGTCAAAACAGCAGCTGATAAAAGCACTGTGGTTTGTCCTGGTAATAATAAATGGATTATAATCTGATTTATATCAAATAGAGCTATACCTACCTAATTATAAAAATGATTGTTAGCTAATGAACTTGAGTTTTCTTCTTTCCATGTTGTAACAAAAAGACACCAAAAACAAAGAAACTAGTTCAACAAGCATGTTTAAAAGATCAGGTAATCATACTCGTACCAAACCATTGATGTAAAAAATCATTAGTTAAAGCAGAAAAACTCACACTGAAATCTACATATATACTTTTAGTTAGCGAAATGACAAAAAGAGAATTGCGTTAGAAAGGAAAGTGGCAACTGTCTTCAATATTATTTTCAAAGCATCTAATTTATTTTATAACATATTTGCTCGTAAAGGGTCTCTTATTTCACCAATATCAATATCGTATCGTATCTCATTACGTGCTTGTACGTTATTGTAATGTAAAACGCACGAGTTTTTTTATTATGGTAAAACGGACGGTTTATCAAGATGCGGCGTCTGAAACGAACGGTACTTTTCTAAATTTTAACAAAGAGTTTTTATGTCAAAAAAAAAAGTCAACATTTTATGAATAAAATTAACTTTCGGAGATAAAATATAATAATTAAACATTTAATTCTTTAATTTAATTAATTTTGACAATAAATTACAACCATTTATCCATAACAAAAACACAAAAATATTAATTTACTTTATTAGTAATACTGGCTGTTTTTATGCCTTTGCCTTAAAAAAACATCGCGCATAGCTAATTTGTGAACAAGTAAAAAAAAAATATAACTGCTTTATCGAGTGATTAAAGATTTATTAGTTTAAGAAAGTCCAAGTTTTATTTATTTCCTCGCAAATATGTTATAAAATGTCGTATGACATAAGTGCGCTTTGATAATTACAGCCTCTGTTTTCTTGTATAACCTAATAACCTAATAACCTAGCTTCGGCTGTAATTTTCAACTTAGCGCACTTAAATCATAATGTACTATTACAATGCCACTTGTCGTTTGTAATAGTTCATTATGACTTCATAACATAATCAATAACGCCCTTGAAGTTTTTGATAGCTTAGAAAATTCTAATATCGATTGTTCCTGCAAGTCGTAGCGCAAATATAAACATTAACCCTTCAACTATTTTTTGAAAAAAGACAGAAACATTACTAACTACATGAGTAAAGTTGATTAAGTATATAAGGGATGTTTACAAAACTCTTCCTGATCTGCGACGGACTTTAGTTACGTGTTAGGTACAAATCGTGAATACTTTAGTTGTTTGACGAATATCAACCGTACATCACAAAATTACAAACAGTAAAGTAACTAACGTTTTAGAATAATTTACAGTAACTAAAAGCACAGAAGCCATACCACAAGAGACTCTTAAGCTTAGTAAATCAGTGCAAGTTGCGGAATCTGGAAAAAGTGTTCAAAACAAGGCGATACACGCAATATTAGTTTCGGAGCCATTCGAATCAAGTAAACCGATTGAAGAAAAGTCGTCGACAGAAACTCGAGAGTTGAATGATTGCCCTCGGAATGGATATAGTGGTAAATATTTTCATGCCTTATAACTACTTTCTTTTGAATAGAAGAGCAGGACACAGATATCTTATTTGACCGAAGCTAAAGTGCAAGCAAGTCAAAAGTGAATGTATCAAAGGTGAGAGGGCCGCTCTCATTTGGGGATTCTCACGTTTACATTGCGGCTAAGGTTTAGTAAAGCAAACGGCTTGAGAGCTCATTTTTCAGCCCGTAATATGGTGTCAAAGGTAATTTTTTGATTCAGATAATGCTGAAGTGAAAGCTGCAAAGGAGACGTGTACGTGTGCTACTCAATACTTGTTCAGAAACGATGACAGTGAGTTAATTCAATACGTCAAATGAGAAACTCTGAAACACATAATATTTTCATCTTCAACTTTTTAAGATACCATATTTCTAACTATTTATGTGTATAAAAACGGTACTTTAAAAAATATAACGGTGTTCTTTGTGCCACGATGGTTTGAAAAATAAGTTTCAGCATAAACATTTGTTAGTTTTAATTATTTGAAAGTATGTATTCAGTTACTAGATTCACTGATCATTTTTTTTAAATAAAATATATAAAACATATCCTTACAGAAAACCTTGAGAGAGACATTTATGAATATTCATCAACCAGCTTTTCGGGTTCTGATACTGTTCTCAGTGAATCAATCAAAACGAACCTTGATTCACCTGAAACCTGCACAGATGCCACTATGATATGCAGTTTAGCGCTAATAGATGACAAGCAAGAAAGAAAATCCAAAAGAAAGAACGTCAAAGTTGTTACTAAATGCAATCAGTGTACTTTCACGGAAGAGCCGAGACTTTGTGATGCGAGCACACAGGACTGGTGGAGTCCAATAGTCGAAAAGAAAAAGACCAATAAAGAAATCCCTACTGCTAAAATTGTCAAAGAGTTAGATAAAGCCATCAGATTCGAAAGAACAGTCACGGAGATTGATAGAGAATTTAGATTTGACATAAGTGTGAAGAAAGGAGATAGGGGAATTAAATTCCATGGCCTGAATAACGCAACCGGAAAAAGGATGGGATACTCGCCGAATACTATAGGAGATCGCCAGATCAAGAAAACAAAGGCTACAAAGTTTGATGGGAGGATAGTTACTTTTAATAGTCATGCTCAAATCATTCCTTTAGGTAAGAGAAAATGGTATAGGACGTTCTATCTCACGAATACCTTTTTTCTATGCTTGCCTAGTACGTGTACATACATGTCACTAGTGTCGATTGGTTCCCGCTGAGAGCACGCAAACTAGCATGTCATACGCTACTAAAACGCTACAAGCATAGAAAAATGGTCTTCGTAAAATAGACAGATTATATACTATTTTCGCCGTATGATGATATCCCTGGCAGTTCATAATTGACAATGACAGTGATGCAACCAAGAAGGCTAGAAACTAAGGAGAGATAACTCCCTGGAAAGGGTTGGACTAAATCCGTATCCCACAGTGACGCATGCGCATTACGCTTCTTTGCCGCGATCCTCGCGAAGTGTCAAAATGATCCTCGCGAAGTGTCAAAATTGGTCAACACAACCTCGAAAAACAACAACTGTCGCACGTGACACCGTTCAAAACAAAACCATGTGACTATGAAATGACAAATAGCTGCCGCTGCACATGCGCAATACAGCGTTTTGCCCGGCACAGAGTATACGACTTTCGGCCCTCGAAAGCTTACCCCCACTTCGGGAGTTATCTCTCCTTAGTCTCTAGCCTTCTTGGATGCAACGAATGAAATTTAATCGATGGTTTCAAAATATCGGATGAGTTGGCAAAGGAAATGGAATCGGATTGACCTATTTTAAATTTTTAAGTAAATTCTTAATGAACGGGTTATGACTAACTAATAAGATAAAATAATAAAACGCGGTCTTTCGAAAAGAATAGTAACTGTATTAATCATTTACTGCTAGAACTTGATTCTTGTGAACTGATATCAGAATTGGAATCGTCTTCTACTGTTATTATTATTTGCTGATCTCTTATTCGGTCGATGTGGATGTATTTATCCCAGTCCTCCATTATGGTTTGGCGAGTTTTTTCAACGACCTTTCTCCAATTTTCACCGGTTACATATTGATATGCCTCCTTCAATAATTTCATCATCTTATTTGCTGTAAACGACGGAGTCATGTTGTTTTGGGCCGCATAATTTAGTGAAAAAATATTGTGTCCTCGGTAGCCTAGGTATATTTTGAAACATTCATTAAAAACAATTTCAACTACGTGTGCCCCAAAAATACTCGTTGATTCCTAAAATTAGCAACTTATTTATTTATTTATTTATTTATTTATTCATTCATTTAGTCGACATGTAGTTGTTTCATGACAACGATTACCTAGGGCTCTTCAAGTCTCCAATACAATTTTTTTTACGCGAACGATAACGTAAATTTAAAGTGACAACTCGTGGTAGACGAACAGGACGCACTTTATACCCGATGTACTAGGTGGCGTGGATTAGCGGGCGAGGAGACGATATTTAATGAAAATATGGCATAAGGATGATTACTTCTTATAATCATGAATTAAGACACTATTACAATTATAAAGTCTCAAGCAATCTATTTCAGTTATTGAAGCTTTGCGCTTTCGCTTCTTCGGAGTGGATACCTTATTGTCTTCTGTACCAGTTTCACCATATTTTTCCTTTGTTATACGAGAAACGGTAGCTGTCCCGATGTCCAGAGCTGCCGCAACTTGATCTATCACTCTTTCGATTGGGATTATTTTTCCATTTGTACGCTCTCGTTCGAAGTAGTCCCTCAAACGAATAACTAACTACCGACTTTAAGCACTAAAAACAGTTTTCATGGTTTTTTTTCGACATTGTACGTACCAAACGAAAACAACTAAAACGAAAAACTATACAAGAAAACTCAACAAAAACATCAACAAAAGTCAAAACAAACAAATAAGTACGCAACTCAGACGTAACGCAAACACAAACCGCATACAAGGCAGACGCACTCGTACTGGTTTATCTAATTGCTTTTTTTAATTGACTACTTTGTAATAAAATTGAACATACGGATTAGGATGATTACCTACTATCGTATGCCTGTGAGGCGGAACACAGTGAGATCCTTAAATACTTATGTATGATCTGAACATTATTGTTATACCTGTGATTCACAATAAAGCTTAAGTATTTGTATCTGACGTGAATGACATGTATTCATCGATTTTTTTCTCGATTCAGAAGTGTCAATACACAATTGAATGGCGTTCCTTTTCACACATCAGGCGCTGTAAAGATAAATTTATTTAATTTCATTAACTTCATTTATTAACAGTTAGTAACAATTATTTATTTGATAAGTTTCGAAAGTAGTTTTTTAATAGTTTATTAAATTTTCTTTTGCCAGTTTCTTTTCATTTAGTTTGAAATAGTATGCGTGACACGGAACAATGAGAGCTGTCAGGCATATCATATTAGTGTGGAAATAGTATAGTTACCTGAGTCATCTATTTGTATTAATCAATGTCAATAACATTTTGTTGAAATTTTCAGGTTCTGATGATATCTTGTCTCCATCCAGGTATCTTCTAGAGGTATCAAAAATAACTTTACATTTTCTCAAATTTTAATGGTTATCACTTTCATAAAACTTAACAAGATTAAGTTAGGGGGTAGTGGCCACTTACCTACTTACTTACATAATTGGCGCCCAACATGGGACATATTAAGACTTAGCTCCTTTCCTCGTTCAATAATTCATACTAATACTATTAAGTATTCTTTTATTTACATTTACAATGATATATAAGACGCTACGTTAGAGCAGTCGCCTGGACGATGTAGGCTCGATTCCAACCCGATTCCTTGATTAATTGAGTTTTTTTAGTATTCCTGTTTCTATATTTTTATTTGTTACAGTCACAAAGATACTATAATGAACTGTTTACTTCCAAGTTCTACGCGCCTCATTTATTTCCTATCAATGTAGTTAAGGTAAGATATATACGCCTATTGAATTTTAAGTACACGTTAGCCGAAACGTTAAATAACACAACACACCACTTAAATCTATTATATTTCTCCTGTTCACAGAAACCTATGCATGGATCAATAAATGATTCACCAACGAGAATTCATCCTAATACTCGCAGATGTAAGAGTATAATGAATGATTTTTGGGTACACTTTCTGGCCTCGCCACAAGAGCAGTTTTAACCAAATTTGGCAGAATAATTTGTCCCCTAAATGTCCTATTTATTTAGTCCGTGATTCAAAGAAAAAAATCCTATAAAAGTTTTAGAGAAATTGAACGTTATTAGTGGCGTGGCTGGGTGATGATCATTTATAAAAAAAACAATATTAAGATAAGCTTTTGGCAGTATTTCTAATGTTAGTAGCAGATTCTATTATCGAACTTTTGTTTTATAATAAATAAGCTTAAATTAATCACCTTTAATTACGATTTTCGAGGTGGCGTAGCGACAATGTACACTTCCCAGCCACGCCACTAATAACGTTAAATTTCTCTGAAATTATTATAGGACAGTTTATTTTAAAACCACGGACTAAATAGGATTTTAAGGGGATAATTATTCTGTCAAATTTGGTTTAAATTGCTTTTGTGGCGTGGCCAGAAAGTACAACACGCAAGATCGCTATGTTAAGAGTCTCCACGACTTTGTTTTGTCACTTGTTCGTCAGTTAAAATGTTTTAAATCCAAACTTTCAGACCACAAGACAAAGAGGCTAGATGAATGCTTTTCACCACGTAAGCAGGTAAATAGCGAGTGCGAGCTACGGAAAGTAATACGATACGATTGATGCGAATGGCTTCACCATCGCGTTTTGCGAGCACGTTAATGTCAATTTGTGTAGCATCGAGTCAACGCGAATTCGGACAACATTAAGGCCGCTAGATGGCGCTGACTCGATGCCATACAAAATTCGCGTTTCTTGCTTGCAAAACGCGATGGTGAAGTCATTCTCATCTCTCACTGCACTGCAACTCAAACTCAGCACTCAGTTGTGATTGTCATTGGCTTTGATAGTAATTTATACTTTATTGAAATTAAGTTAATATTGCAGTATCGTAAAAACTAATTATGTTTTATTTTCTCAATTCTTATTTATTTGAAAACCTTTGTCTGTAATAACCTTACAAAAATTGTAAGTAATGTGTTTTTATGATTGTATTGTTTAAAATGGTCGGTTAAAATTCGCATGCGTGGCTGTATCAAAAAATAGGGTATGAGCAACCCGTCTAACACGACCGCGCTAGTATGCCGGCCACAAACGTTTTTAAAAATTTACGAATTGTCATATTTAGTTACTAATATTATAATAACTTACCTATCATAGTTTGTATTGTATGAATACTGCAGTTTCCCCTTTTTCGATAAGGAGTCCTTCACGTTTAACCTTGTTACAATGACCTAGTTTATCAATCGAGTTGTTTGCATAACAGATTATAAGTCCTAGAAGGCGTTGTATTGGCTACGAATGGTTTCGGCCTAACGAGAGTGGATACGAAAGATGTCCAAGAAAAAATAATTACAGGTGACCAAAACCACATTACTACCATCCTTTGATTTATTGATTCAATTATATGCCGTAATTTTAACATTATTTAAAGGGTTTTTCACTGTGTTTCACGAGGTACATTAGGTATCACACATCACACAAGTTCTTTTGTTTTTTGACATATCCTTTCTTACAGGAATAATCTCAAAAGCTCGAATAAAAGAAAACATTTTCGTATGTAGTGTGAAGAATTTGCCCATGTTGATAATGTGAGTAAATTATGACAATATAAAATGTAACAACGGCCTCATTATTCTCTAACTTCTTCTCAATGAAGATGCAGTATTTTTCATTCAGTAGGTAGTTAATTTGAATTGTACCTAAATTTTGATTTCACAATCAATTATTGTATACCTTGTAGGAGGTGGGAATGTAGTGATACACCTTTAAACCTAACACCAATCTATGTACAGCAACATTTCACAATGAAGATATTTGTATTTGTATTCAACGCAAAATAGCAATAATCGCTTTCAAAATCGCAGTTTTCTCGCGATCGAAGTTAGTGAATAGCTTACGGTTCATTATTTTATGTAAGTAGTTTCCATATTCTGCCCCAAAATTCTTAAAAAAAAAATTGCAGAAATAAAGAACTAAAATTGCGAGTGGCCTCAAAGAACGGTGAGTGCACTTAAATATTAGACTCCATTCGCGAATGGTATAAGGATTCCAATGTTACGCTTGAGCTGTGTTCTTCTTCGTCGCGTCAATAATCCTGTATTTTAGGAGTAGTTTTATTACAGCAGCCCAGTGCTCCGCCATGCGCCAGTGCTATCCCAAGCGTGGATGAGATCTTTAAGTGATTCAGCTGTGTTTGGATGGACACACGCGTTCACGTCAAGCCCCTATAGCACCCTATGCTGCTGACATAATACCCATTTTGCAATGGTTTTGTAGGGGTTTAAGTGAACGCGTATTACCCTCTTAACATTCACAGCTAGAATATCAAAATTCTAAAATTCACAAAGCTTAGCCTCAGGTTTGCTTTTGATCTGTAGGAAAAGCGCAAAATCAACGAGCCTTCTGGTTGAAATGCATTGTTTACTTACGTCACGCCTTACTAAAATCGACGATACCCAAAAAACTTTTCATTAAGCATGAATAAAACTTAGAAACCGTTGCTCTAACCATTTTGGCTATAGTATTGAAACGTCATATCCTTTCTTTACAGTATGAAAAATCCCCCGGTATAAAGGCAGTCTTAAGCTCTGGTCTCTTGTTCGTAACGCACAACCACAAAATAGCCGCATGCGTAATTTGTGACAACGCTGCGGCATGCGGTGCCGCACACAATCGTATGAAAAACGTCTAGAAAGGTCTCTTTTTTTTTTTTTTTTTTTTTTATATTGCCCGTCAAGAAGACCTCACTCTCTAGTTCCGTTGCAGTACCTATGCGTCAGCGGTTCCATACGATTTGTGTCCGGCACCGCATGTCGCATATCGCAGCGTTGTGCGTTACGATCAAGAGACCAAAGCTTTATTTGGCTTTCAGCCTCACGATGAGAGCTTGTTTTCCATCACAGTTAATATTTCAATTTAAGTGAATCATTCGTAGCAATAATACGTCCAGTAGTGAACATTATCCCTCATTATGTTCTAAATAATGTAACTTTATTACAGACATGAGTTTGAACGTTCGCTGCAACTCGACCAGCAGTTTCTGAACTGAGGCTTGCAGAAGGAGAACACGATCCTTTCAATAACCCATTTTTGTATTTGTGCCTTGTTTTGGTTCTTATTTTTTGATTATGATGTGTTTTAAAAAAAACCATTATTTTTTCTTTTGTAACACCTAGTTAATTCAGCACCTATAGCTAAACCGCTTAATTGAGTCCTCGCCTGCGAAGTGAAGGGGCGCGGGGGTAGTACGAGAACGGGGGGTGGGAGAGGTGCGGGCGGCGGGCAAAACACCTCACCTAACTTTCAAGTAATTTCTGCATTCGGTAGTTTGAATAGAGAATATGCAGAGCATTTCTTGTGCTCTACATACCTACTTACTATTATGCTCCATAACGGTGATTGGTTTAATTTTTCAGGTGACTGTACAAATAAACAAATTTCAGATGTGGGCCCTATTTGACCAATTCAATAATGGTATAAAATGGTTAACTTTCCTCGCGGGGACAGGCGTGCCATTTGCCACATGCGCAAACACATACGAGCGCCGAAGCCCTTATACGCTCGTATATTCCACATATATACCTACTGACTCGCCACTCCCGGTTCGAGCAAACATGTCGCAATAAGCTCGTTTACGTGCGTTTGTTTTTTTGATGCGCGAAATGTAGAGCGCGTGTAAGCGCGTATGCTGAAGCGACCGTACCTACGCTTGCAAAAAAACGCTATTCTGAAAAGGCTATAACGTAATCGCAAAGCTGAACTGCTTAAAGACCACTATCTTTTCGATAATGTAGATGTTTCATCGGAAAGTGTACTTTGGGTCTCTGGAATTTTCCAGATAGTAGGTCACTAATCTTGAAAATAATTAAATTCTGTTACAATGGGGAACAATACTGCTTTTTGATACCGACAGAGGGCGTTAGAAGCGACCTATCCTAAATTATCTGTCAAGCCTGTCAAATGCTATACAAACTTCCAACTGAGCTACCGAGGCCGTTAACAGACCTGGCGAATTTATCTAGTGTATTTTACGTTGTAAGCCAACGTTGTTACATCAATGTTATAGGCAAGCGCCTTTAACCAGGACCTTTAACCAGGACCAGGTCGATTTTTTCTAGTTTCTATCTTTAGGTTTATTTAGTTCATAAGCCTGCTTATGAAAGTTCGAAATTTCATGGATTTTTTATTTATTTATAAACTTTAAGCGTCAGTAAAGCCTTAATTATATTGTTATATATGAATTTCATAATCATTAGTAATCTACAATCAATTACGCTAGTTTGGGGGATCTTGCGTTAAGGAAAACCGTAAAAAATATATATTTCAGGACACGCGAATGGTCGAGTCGATGGTGGTGCCATCTACAATTAGCTTTGCGTTTTGTTCCCCATTTATCGATAATTATGAAGTTCATAAATACTCGTATCTACAAAAATGACTTGGCAATGATTCAACTTATAAAGGGTCAAATTAGTTAAGCAAGTGGCATGGCATTACGTCAACAGTCAAACGCTGAAGTTATTGTAAAGAGTGAGAGAGTATTGATCCTTTTAATCCTACCGTCAGCAAAAAAACTGAACTGTGTTTTCACAAAATACAGGTGACCAAAATATTTTTTGTTAAGCAAGTAAATAATTTAATCATTGTAAGGATTTGTAACTTTTAGGGATCAAGATCATAGGTACATTACATTACAGAAGTCGCTGCCTTAACCAGTTTATTGGTGGATCATAGCATAAAAAATATAACTATAAAAACACTTATTACTTAGTCTAGAATAAAATAAAAAAACAGAACATTGATTTTCTATATATTTTTCATCGTTTTCCAACGCTACGTCGACATATTTTATCAACATCGTATTGTCTCGAGAATTATTTTTTGTTATGGATACACTTCTCAAACTTGGGGAAGGTTATTCTAATGAAGTTTGAATTAGGAATACTCGTAACTATCGAAAATTTAAGAATGAATGAGAGTCTGATACCTAGATCACCTTTTTATTTATTTAAATGGGTTTGCGTTTGACCTTAGTCTCGCCAAGCCGATGGTGGTACACGCTCACCCAGAAGAAGCCTATATCCACCTGGCCTTGAAAACACCAAGGTTGGAGAGCGTCCTACTCCTTAGCGTTGCGGACCAAAAAAGACTTAGCAAATTGCTGGGAAGTCAACCACGTGGGGGTGGTAGCCCTCCTGGCGTCTAGTGGTCCGGTGGTAAAAAAAAGAGAGCAGAGGCCTTATTCCTATCAAATGCGGCTCATCATGCAGGCAAATCATTCGGCTGATGCGATGAGATTGAATAAAATGCTGAGTGAGATTATCTCACTGTGATAGGTAGAGTGTACCAGACGCAATACAACTTATGTTGATCAGCAATCAACATTCAGCACAGAAAATATGTTTGCCGCGTTACTTTCTGAGTGAGCTGAGAGGTATATTAAGTCATCTCAGTGCAAGCACTAACGCGTAAGAAACTACATCGTGATAAATAATGTTCGCAAACGGTTCGAAGTCCACAAAAATACGCTAGACCTGTGTTGAAACTTGAAAGTATTTTCTTTCACACGTACGACAAAGCATGAGGTTATGGGTGGATGAAAAATCTAAGAAATTGGTTGTAAAACATATCAATGACATGGAATAATAATTCGCTAACTGATAGGAGAGATCAGAATAACCCTGTTTATCTCAAGTGTGAGATGTGAGATCGTTGGCCGAAAAATATTGTATGTAGTGTATCGACCGCGACCAAGCGATGATCTCGTCACGATTGCTTATCTTTTGGTGAGTAGTTAAATAGTTTTGTTTTGAATATTTTTGCCAACTCATTGATTATTACTTACGGACGAACAAATTCTCAATTTAGTGAATGTAGAAATGCTTGCGTATTCTTCCGGTAAAGACCATGCTGAATTCTTGAGTGACTATGTAAAAAAAAATGTTTTCAGTTTTGTCTACTTCTTCCGTCTAAATGGTGGCTCAGGAACCAAGACGAAGACAGCCCGTAACTTTCCTGAAGGATTCCTGTTCGGTGCGTCAACAGCTGCGTATCAAATAGAAGGAGGATGGTATGAAGATGGTAAGAATTTTTCAGTCAGTTAAATATTGCTTCCTAAGACTCTTCATATGCCCATCAATGCCAGATTCAGGTAGCAGCCGGAGTTTTCATTTGCAGTTTCAGGACGCTTTGGTTTTTTTGAAAGGACTTCGTTACTACTACTTCTACTTAGAACAACTGAGTTTAAATTATAGTTGAATAAAGGAAAAGCAGTTTTGTTAGTTAATGCCCATGCAGGTCTATTTCTCTTTAACTTATCTTTTACAGGCAAAGGGCTCTCGATATGGGACATAGCAACCCACACGGAACCGTCACCTATCAAAGATGGCTCCACCGGCGATGTCGCAGCAGATTCCTACCACCTCTACCGACGAGACGTAGAAATCATGAAAGACCTTGGATTAGACTTTTACAGATTCTCCGTAGCCTGGACTAGAATTCTGCCAAATGGTTTTTCTGATCGAATCAACCAGGCCGGCATTGATTACTACAGTAACCTAATTGATGAAATGCTTTCAAAAAGGATCACACCATTCGTAACGATGTACCATTGGGATTTGCCTAACAATTTACAGAAACTAGGAGGATGGACAAACCCCTTAGTGGTCGATTGGTTCGTGGAGTATGCAAAGATTTTACTCGACAAGTTTGGCGACAGAGTTCGGTACTGGATGACAATAAACGAACCAAAACAAATCTGTTTCGAGGGATACGGAAGCGATTTGAAGGCACCCTTTCTAAATATGACCGGGGTAGGAGAGTATCTTTGTGCTAAGAACGTTTTGCTAGCCCATGCTAAAGTGTACAGGATGTACGATGAACACTACAGGAAGATCCAGAACGGTACTATTGGTATTTCAATTAGTTGTACTTGGTATGAGCCGGCATCAGATACCGTGGACGATCATCAGGCAGCATTGGATGCTAGGCAGTTCGATGTAAGTTGTTCTTAATTAAAAATAAATATCAGAGACAAATTGTAACAAGATCATGTGACCTAACCAGAGATTGCACTATGGGAGTCGGAGACTGATAAACATACCTACTTAAATATTTTTAAATAGATAACTCCAAGACACACGATAAACACAAATTTTCGTCACATGAATGTTTGTCATGGGTGGGGATCGAACCCACGACCTCCGGTGCTAAAGGCAGGATCGCTGCCATTGCACCAACGGCCAGTCAAAAGTTGTTTATCAAGTCATTATCTATTGGGTACTTGGGTACTAGATATATTTTGGATAGTCTCTCGTTCGTGTGAAAGTTCTAGAATATTTACAATAATCTTGTTCGTCCGTAAACTTTGTAGGTAAGTACATTGCTTTTGTGGCGTCGCCAGAAAGTACAACACAATAATTGAGATTTCGCGCCGACCACAGATAAGAATGTTTTTTAAATAAAAAGTAAATAGAAAAAAGTTCCGTTCCCCAACAGAAACATTTTCTGTTTTAATGGTCACTTGTAAATTCGTTGTTCTTGAGGGCCCCTCAAAACTTTTTATTAAACTTTAGTAGATTCACTATTTCATGATTAATTGCAGTGGGGGCAATATGCTCATCCGATCTTCTCTCAAGCGGGTGACTGGCCACTAGAAGTCAAGCAGAACATTGCTTCAAAGAGCGCTGAGCAAGGGTACTCCAAATCACGCTTACCTGAACTGACAGCACAAGAAGTAGCCCTCATCCGGGGAAGTTCAGATTTCTTCGGGATGAACACGTATACTTCGAAGTTGACTTACAGAGATGCATCTCTGGAAGGGATGTATGCTGTGCCATCGTATTATGATGATATGGGTGCCGTCATGATTAAGGACCCTTCGTGGCCTCAAGCACAGTCAACATGGCTACAAGTAAGTAGGATCAAATGTCATTTCCATTAGATGCGGATGTAATTTTGAAAACATTTTTGGATATGGGAAAATGTGAAATGAAACGGGCCTCTGATATGTATCTAGAAGTGTCTTCTTGTAAAAAGTTAACTGCATTATGATTTCTGTTATTCTATTTTTAATAAAGGAAGTACCCTGGGGCTTCTTCAAGCTCCTCGTTGAAGTCAAGACCCTTTACGCCAACCCCCCAGTCTTCGTCACGGAGAACGGCTGGTCGACAGCTGGCGGCCTTCTAGACGACGACAGGGTCGGTTACTACCGGAGCTACCTAAACGCTCTGCTAGACGCCTTGTATGAGGGCTGTGACATCAGGGCTTATACTGCCTGGTCGCTGATCGACAACTTCGAATGGAAGAATGGTTACACGTAAGTATAGGCAGTTTTGTGTCATCATGAACCACAAACTTAGTCTTTGTCACTTTAGGTCGTGATTCAAAATGATTGCCTGAAATAAAAAAAAAATACTATTATCTCGCCTGTTACTAAAAACATCTCGAAAAATTATTGAACACAGCGTAATTATTAATTATTGTAAGAAGACTAGAATATCTCGTCGTTACCAAGTTTCAGAAATTGAATTACGGTACATGTAGCATTATTTTTATTTTATTTTTACAGAGAAAGATTCGGCTTGTATGAAGTTGACTTCACAAGCCCTGAGCGCACAAGAGCGGCGAGAAAATCAGCGTACGTTTACAAGGAAATCATCAGGTCAAGGCAATTGGACTTCACTTACGAGCCAGAAGACTTTGCAACAGACTCTGGGGACCATCGAGAAAAGAGCGAAAACTGAAAACTTACCTACCGTTTTAATAAATATTCTTTTTAAAATTATGTTTAAGCGATTGATTTTCATCAAGGTTTTATTACGTATACCAACTGGCGCATTTCTGCTTGTTTACCGTTAGGCACGCACGACCGCACTACGAACTACTGGTTTATGATATCGACTGTGACTGTGATAGAAGGGAGAAAGATTAATAAATTACTTTATGATATAGTTCAAAGGAATACAAAGGTGTTTTAATATTTTTCTTACGGCAAGTGGTTTAGCTACTTATCCACCTTAGTTTGAATTCAGATGATCTTAGTGTAATTTGTCACAGATTTGTCCCAGATATTGTGGGCGGAAAATCGATAAAAATGGTGTCTGGTCACAGTCTGGTGGCACAAAGGTCCTAGCTATAAGAAATGTTTTTATGGTTATGGTTAACTTAAGCTCCTAGATGTTGCTATAATGATGAATAACAGGTACTAAACACTGTTATTTTGTAATAAGACTATTAAATAAATCATGAAAGGGTCTTTCATAAAACGTCGATAGTGAGGTCCATTAACATAATAAGTAGGTACATTGCCCATTTCGTTTTAAAAAATAATTTAAATAAATGCTGGAAAATTAGAGCTCGACACGGAAAAGTACGTAACTAAGGCAAAAGTGTGCTTGAATAACGTTAACACACTTTTTTCCCCTTTTGTTTAATTGATTATCATTGCTTAACAGTTGGGTTGCACATACCGATTTCTTTGAGCTACTTGAAATAAAAAAAAACGAAAGCGTACGTCATCACCGTTACCTGTCTGTCACTGTCGCCACAAACGTCAGAATTGTTTTGTTTATGTGTTGCGCTAAGTGGAATCGTCTATTTGGCGAATTTTGTTAAAAATGTGCGATCTAAACGATAATCCTTTAAGGTTGACTGTTAAGTGGAATGGAAAAGAGTACGAAATACCGGAATTTTCTCCCTCCGACTCCGTGGCAATGCTCAAGATTGCCATTGAAAATGCCACCGGAGTACGGCCTGAGAGACAAAAACTTCTCAACATCAAGTTTAAGGGTAATTTTTCCTATATTCTAGAGCTTTTTTGCGTACTTACAATAAGAAATATGCTCAGCAATGTCCCTAATTATTAATAGAAACTTTTACCTAATAACCTATAAATGTTGCACGGTTTTCAAAGTAGTTAAATTATTTATGTAACCGCTATGTCTAGAGATTTCGGCTATTTCATAACTTAATTACTCCGGTAAAAGATACGTAATTCAAGGCTATATTCATTCATACCTAAACTGACTACAGTCAGAATGTTTATTTAAAGTAAGTACTTATGTTTCTAACACATGTTAATGAAAAATAGTGTTTCTAATGAAACTATGGTGCAACTCATGTCGTTTCATACTCAGGGCGCAGGCTGCATCATAACTTACCATATGTTTGGTTTTTTTATAATTTAGTCGACAGGCCTTAATTAAAATGGTAACTAAAAAATTTCAAATTGGTTATGGTTCAGATAACAATACTGGTATGATGATGTGTCTATTTCAAAGGCTTCTAATGTCTCTCCAATGATTTACTAAGTCTTGTGAAAACCATTTTCTGTTTTATCTGCATCCATCGTTGTACCTATATTGAAATAAAACTATTCAGTGTTTAACATGGCATAGTACTTCATTTTATCTTAAATTCTAGGTAAAGTGGCCACAGATAATTACACTTTATCAGAGCTGAATCTCAAACCTAATCTTAAGATAATGATGATGGGCTCACTTGAAGAAGCAATTCAAGGTGCGCAGACGAAGCCAGAAGGCGGAGACGAGGTCGTAAACGATTTAGACATTGAAGAAGAAGAGGTGGACGTAGAAAACCAAGAGGTATTATTTTGGAGTTAAATTTTTGGAAGCTTTCTGTTATATTTACTGTACTATGATTTTTAATTAGATAGTAGAATGATTTTGAATTTTAATCAATTTATTTTTTCACAAATAAAATATTCTTTGTAAGTTTTTTACTTTAACTTTGCTTTGATGTTAAATTAAAGAAGAGTACAGATTTAAATTGGATAACTTGTTCAAAGTAGAATAATAAATCACACAATATTTACATACCTATTTGAATATGTCAAATCTAAATAAAAATTGCACTTTATGGTATTACTACTGTTGAAAGGCTAAAATTCAAACTACCTATAAAATGTCAAACATGCCACATTACCTAATTTTAAAAGTCTTACTTCATCTACATCAGGAAAATTCAGTTTTTAACTAAATTTAAGTAAAAAATAAAAATAAAAAATAAAAATTATTTATTTCGGATTACAGGGATCCATATCACAGAAATGAAAAGTAAAGTGAAGAAAACTTAACTTTCTTGGTCATCTATAGCCTATACCAATATTATATAAAAAAAGATTTGATTGTTTGTTTGGAGGCTATTAGGTTATGGAGGGGTTAACTACTAGTCCGATTTTAAAAATTAAAAAAACTAACACAAATAAATACCTTCAAACTGTATCTTTTTCAGATATATATATCTAAAATAAACAAAAGAGTAAGAGACTATAAGATCAAAATATTGAATGAACCTCGGGAAGGGAAGAAATTGTTGGTGCTGGATATAGACTACACGCTGTTTGACCACAGATCTGTGGCAGAGACTGGTAAGTTGGTGCCAAATAAATAATAAGGAAATAGTGAAGGAAACCCTCTACATTTATAAAGCGTGTCTCAAAAAGTCTAGACACAGACACACAGACAGACTACGCAAATCATTCCAAAAATTGCTTGTTGAGTCTTGCTACTTTAATTTTTTAAATTTTATCCAACTTTTCACCTCGCCTGCTTATAGTCTGAAATGACTGATTGCAAGATAAAACCACAATTTTTTTTTTAATTTAAAACAAGTTCTTTTTTTGTGCAATATAAACTCTTACGTTCCCTCTTTTAAGTAGAAAACGATTGTGTTCAGAGCAGAGATGCCGCGAATAGTTGTAATAGTGAATAGTCGAATACCGATAAATCCATTCCGTATGGCGAATAGTCGAATACTCGCTATTATTATTCGACATAAAAAAATATTAAAATCATTTATTTGTTAATAAATAGTAATATATATAAAGCTTGCTAGCTTATAAAAAATCTTAGGTAATGAAAAAAGAAAATGAAGTTAATAAATCAGTAATAAGTATGTACTGATTTTACATTTTTAAATGCTGGCTTTTTATATTAACGATAATAATAATTATAACAGGTGTGTTTTGTTTTTTAAGAAAAATTAAAGCGATTATTTTCAAGTCTAGTTATTTTTCATTAAAAGTTTATTTTTGACAACTATTCGCCGAATGTCGAATAATAGACACTATTATTCGGTATTCGACGAATAACAAAAAAATGTCGAGTAATGCCGAATACCGAATAATAGCAAGTATTCGCGGCAACTCTAGAACAGAGTAAGGCTGTCGCAAAAATTCTCCATCATTGAGGTAATTTTAGATATGTAGTCAACAGAAAGCTGCAATATTATGTAACAAGCTATGTAATAAATACATAGGATCAAGCAGCTTACACCCGGATCAGATGACTGGAAAATAAGCAGCTGTGGGTCTCAGAAACTGTAATAGTTTATTGAGAAGATTCGATTGAATTCTCAGGGGTTCTATAACCAGGTTGAGCAAAGCATATTTCCGACTTTGCAAAATGTTGTCATCTTGGGCAGTATCATTTTTTTTATCGCGAGTATACGGTCATATCGGCATTCACGCTTAAAAGCGTGAATCGTCAGTAAGCGGCTCACGCTTATACGAGCTGAAAAGCGTGTCAACGCGCGAACGAGTTACGAGTGTGGCGAAAGGCGCGCCTGTACGCGCCTAGACACGCTTCCAAAACAAGCTTAATCGCGCGTATTAAACGCTAGACTGAAACTGCTCTTGGACTGCAGAATTCATAGCGACATCAACAATGATTCTTATACTGAAACTGAAATTTTCCACTCCCAGTTCCCAGACTTCAGAATGCTTTTCCATCCTTCATACAGATTATTGTTTCATTTGTAATTAGCAACCTCACTATATTTTAGGTTACGAACTAATGCGACCATTCCTCCATGAGTTCCTCACATCAGCATACGAAGACTATGACATTGTGATCTGGTCCGCAACAGGCATGATGTGGATAGAAGAGAAGATGAAGCTTCTTGGAGTGTCAACGCACCAGGACTATAAGATCTTGTGTTATTTGGACTATTTGGCCATGATTACTGTTCATACAGCCAAGTATGGCACTATTGATGTAAGTACAAACAACTAAAATAAAAGAAAATAGTACATATATAAGTCACCAACTATTTTGTAATGACTGAACATGTAATTATAAAGTTTTAAAATTATTTACAAAAGTGTGCTACACAAAAAACATTAAACCCTATTTTAAGATACCACATTGTCATTACCCCTATACGCTAATGTTAATGAAAGTTTAAGAGCCTTTTTTAACTAGTTCCGGACAAACCTAAAACTCACTTTGCCCTACCTGGCAATTGAACCTGGGACATCCGGGTTTCGGGCCGAGCTCTGAAACCATTCCGTCACGAAGGCGTTAGATGCTAAATTAGTTCCTAATAACTTCGCTGTTTTACAGGTCAAACCGCTAGGCGTGTTATGGGGCAAATTCCCTCAATACAGTCCAAAAAACACAATAATGTTTGATGACATAAGACGGAACTTCATCATGAATCCAAAGAGCGGTCTCAAGATACGGCCGTTCAGGCAAGCCCACCTAAACCGTGACAAAGATCGCGAGTTATTACACCTGGCTACCTACTTGAAGGATATAGCTCAGTACAGCGAGGACTTCGACACATTAAACCATAAGAAATGGGAGAAATACAAGCCCGATAAAAACAGGACTCAACAAGCCGGAAGTAAAAGGAAAGCGGAAGATACGTCACCAACAACTAAAGAATGACGGTAGTCACTAGGGCTGCCGATCAAAGTTGCCTTAGCTAACAAGACTGCGAACTTCACGAGACTTATCCATGTTATGATATTATATGATTGTGTTTAATGCAACGGATAATTTGAACCTTGTATAGTCGCAAACATATACGTATATAGTCATTTTTGTGCTTAAATAATAAAAACCCAATTTATTATAAATCAGAAAATTATTTTGTAATTAAATTTAAGCTCTCCATGTTTGAAATGTTTTATTTGACATTGTTATTTTTTCTCTTCTTGCGTCAAATATTCATTCATCAGCTGCAAGTGGTATTATTTTTGTTTTATACAGAGCTACTTTATAAACACCATCCAAATTGAAATATGAGGATCTATGGAGAAAATGGCAAAATAAGTATTTTCTGTTTGACAAACTTCGGTACTAAAATTTTGAGTTATTAATGTTATTCCTACTCAAAGGTATAAATATAAAAATCACTAGTTTCGTTAATCGTGCGCGACGTGAGTGGCGGCGGGCTTGCAGCCTCTCAACTCCCCGCGCGCTTTATTCAGAAGTGGAAATTCAAATTTGAATGAGTAACCACGCCGCGCACGAATAATTTGTTCGAATAAAAGTTAGAAAGACCTAAGGGGTAGGTTTTTAAAAAGAGCTGTCTTCTGTTGATGCCTAATGTCTAGGAAAATTTTGGAGTGTTTATAAAGTAACCCTGTATAACCATAAGTACTCTTAAGTTGCTACTTGAAATAATCAACTAAACAGATGGGACAGATCGGACAAACGTTTCAGTGGTCTAACTAACTGGAAAACACCTAATATTATAGGCACGGCTCGATATATGAAATTTGTTCAATACACTCGTGATTCGTAGTATACTGACATAAGCATTTTCTTCTTTTTAAATAAATGCTTCTTGGTTCAACTTGAGCATTAAGTTGTAAGTTAATCTTAAGATAAAAATACAGTACTTACACAATAAGTCGGATCTACAATTTATGAAATTAGATTTGTCACAACAACTCAATTGATTTAGTCCTTCCATATAGTGTTTTAATTCTTAGTTCTAATAAATATTAATATAAATATAAAAAATTGTTTTGTTTTGACTACTTACCTATCTAGGTACTTAGGTTAGGTATCAATCGCACACCAACTTTGTTGATCGAAGCACACAACACATTATGGTGAGAATGTCCGAATGTCCTAGTACTTACGTGTCCATAAAGCAATAGTTACGTAAAAAAATCTGATTTTCAGTAACTGATTTTTACATTATACCAGGAGATTATCAAATAACTTCCGAAATCGATATGGCGTACTCACTAAGTGATTTAGAAACTATTTAAGCGAAGATGAAATTTATTTGACAATGTTAGTTAATTTCATTTCAAGGTGAAGGTGATACAAATCACTCGAACGGTCTGTTTTTTGTATAAAAACCTTAAAATTAAAGTTCTTTGTAAAAATGAAATTTTCGCTTAAATAGTTACTAGGTGCATCACTTACTGACTATGCCATATCGTTTTCGGAAGTTATTTGATAAACAATCACCCGGCTTAAAGGTATGTACTGAGCATGCCATGCCAAAGCACTTTCCTGACGATTTAAATAATCACCCGGTATATCTTTACTAATCTTTAGAAGAAAGATTTTTTTGCATGTTTGGATTGAATATTAGCTCTGAAACTATTGGACATTTTTAAAAAATATGCCACATTATCAGCGAGTAAGTAACTTTTAAAATTTACACTTTGACCCTTGAGCCTCTCCAATTGCGTAGAGACATTGCGAGGCTAAATGTTCTCTATCGCTTCTACAATGGGGAATGCTCTGACGAGTTATTCCAGCTTATTACACCCTCACCTTTCCACTCCCGTACCACGCCTGCAGGACTACGTCGTATATCCACACACAATTCAACATTTGTTGGCCCGAACTAAAAGGTTCGTTGACTCGTTTCTTTGTCGTACCATCCAGACGTGGAACGCTCTTCCAGCACATGTGTTTCCTTCCTCGTATAGTCCCGGGTTCTTCAAGCGGGGCGTGAAAAGGCATTTCTGCAGGCCTTCACGGTGAGGATGGCCAGCCCAGTGATTCGTTTGAATGACTGGGCTTGTCAACCTCATATCTGGCCTCACGACCGCTTTCCATCAGGTGGAGTGAGGTCATTTTGACGGGCAATATAAAAATAAAACGGGAAAAGTAGTCAACGCGGGTAAAGCCGCTTATAATAATAATAATAAATATGCGCCAGACAACACACCTCTCGTAATGGTATCGAAATAGGGATTAATATCGCTGTGTTACGAGGTACCACACAAGGAAATAACATAGGGGCGTCTTCCAGCACACCCAGCCCCGAGTCAATTCAGAAAAGATCGTTTCCTGAATTGACCCGGCCGCGAATCGAACCCGGGACACTACGGAAATCGAGGCGAGAAACCGTGCTACAGCGCACTACGCCAATCGTGTCGTCGAGGTTAGGTGTTAGGTATAATAAATAGTTTATGAGGGTACCATGTATGTACTACTAAGCGAGCTGTACGCTTCAACTGCACATGCTGCAGCGACCGCATGAAGTCCTAAGTACGGCGACTACACGTGCTGCTGCCGCATTTCTTAAAAATACATACAAACCAGTAGTGCAGTTGCAGCGTGCAGCTCGCTTCTAAATACCTACTAGCTATATTAATGTGATACTACGAGGCGCGGCCACCATCATTTGGAAGCTTAATTTTGATCCAGTAGATGCTACAGAAAATCTACTTTCTTGACCTACTTCATAGAAAAAATAAGTACCATCATGTCAAAAGTTATTAGGCCTACGTTTCTTTTGGCCGCGCAACAAAGCATACTTTCCAGCACGGCCAACCTACTGAAGGAAATCTACGTTGCAAATAGTTCACAAAATATCCGATTTCTTCTTCATGAATAATTGAGGGAAGGAGAATAATTCAATAGATCGGTTTGACAGCACAGCGCCTAAAAAACATTATAGCAAAGTTTACTTCTTAAGAATCCATACTGTAATCTTTACAGTCAACTATATAAAGCTTAATGCAAAAAATACTATACCTATTCATTAATTTCAAGTTGCCTAACCTATATCAAAGAAGACATCTTTTTGGAACGTAGCCTAGCGAAAAAAAACTACCAAACAAATCAAATCTTTCTTTCCTTCCATAATGTTTAAAGTATTTTCTGTGCTGTGCAATTAAATGATAGAATCACACCCGAACCCGACCCGACCAATAGCCGACCCGACCAATAGCCGAAAAGCTCACTTTTGACATGTATCTGTTTTTTTTTTTTTTATAATACAACTGGCTTCGCACGTTTTACGAATTCGTTTCGTTTGCTATTTTGTTTTGTAAACCAAAATCTTTTGAATTGGGTATGGAAACAATTTTTTTTATATAAATACCTTTTACTATTTTAAGTAACCAACTTGAATATTTTGTTGATCTAGCCGGTAGTTGCTTTTTTATTAATTTTTAAATATTGCGAACTCATGACGTCAACAATTCTCTTAATGTTCCCACATGTGTTTTTCCCCGATTCGTGATAAATAATGAGGAGAAAATTACTGATTTACAGCACTTACGACTGAAACAGAGCTCGCCGTTCATCATGTAGCATCTCACGAGAACGTGAGAAAGTTCTGAAACCAAGCCCTACCTGAAAAGCTTGGGAGCATAGCGAATGGCTATTTTAGGTCCTACTTACCCGTCGAGGCAATGGGCGTAAATTCATGACGTATTATTAAAAATAACTTCGTGGAAAAATATTTTTCATCTGAGAGAATTTAAAATCTGCTATCTGGAAATACCAATAACCGTTTCATTGCTTCAGGATACATTACCAACCTCCATAACAAAACATAATCAACCCTAACATAACATAATTAACCTATACGGTCAAAACTAAAAAAGTACGGCTGCTTTGAAAGAAAGAAAGAAAACATATTTATTATTTATAGGGACACACATCTCCAAATTATCCTCGAAACTATTTGCCAGAAGCAACCTCGGTTTCCAGTCTCCTTTTTCCTTTGAGAGAAATTACCTTGAGCTTGGCCCTGCAATAGACTCTCCTTGTCCTCTTCTACTTCCCCTTCCCCTCCCCCCTTTGAACCCTCAGAACCTTCCACCCTCTGTCGATTTCCTTGCAACATCCCTCCTCTGTTTCTTCTTCATAGGTTCTAAAATATGTATAAAAACGGTTTACAATGCGCTTGGTTCTGCAATAGAGTCACCTTGTTCTGTTTCATTTCCCCTCCCCTTTCCTTCTCTGTCCCACCCTCCTTGCCATCTCCCACTACGAGCAAAGTGACCAGTTCCTTCACTTAATTCTTGCTCATTACTGTGAAAAAAAAATTAAAGATGCAAACACCACTACACCAATAATTTTTTTTTATTAAACTGTGGCGTCACACGTGTGTTTTTATAAGCTTCATTTATTTTTATTCTTATTTTTTTAAATCCATATTTTAGTTGTACGAGCAAAGCCGTGCCTAGGACTAGAGAGGCAAAATTATTTTATTTTTATTTTTTTTGTTTTCGAACAGTTTTTTTTTACTTAAAAAAAGAGAAAGGCCCTAGTTACTAGGGACGTACGATTTTTTTTCTAAAATAAAAATAAATTTTCGGAAATGAAAATAAAAATTGATTGAAAATGAAAGGTGATGCAAATTTTGGACTGTTTGAATTAGAAATAATTTTACACCTTTTTTAACATAAATTGTTATTGTTTACCCATGAGCTACACTATGCAACACCTTTCATATTTTTTCTCATAACAGTCATATAGCGAATTAAATTAAAATCGCTACATTCTATTGCAGATCTGAATGCAACCTCTCACATTTGCTGAAAGAGTGGTCTGCTCCGTAAGAAGTGGGCTTATCAGGTTGCGAGGAGCGGAGCGACGAGCATGTTAGGTTGACACCAGCTAACCAGCCGCACGAGCCGAGAAAGTGACGTGAGCGTGCCGCCGCAGTGGCCAGCGAGTGCCAGAAACGAACTGGTCTCATTTAAAATATATGCCAAAGGACAATTCTGACAATGTAATTATTCACAATACCCGGTCAAAGTGATAAATTCGAGCTATCTCAAACGTTGATTTATAAAACTGCTCACGATAGTCTGTCATTATAAATATGGACCGGCCAAAGGTATACATTTATCAAATTGACCGATGCACTTGGTCATTATTGAAAAGGACTGGTGCATATTAATATTGCCCCGATAATCAAGTAACCTGTAACCCGTAACAAATATTCAAGATAATTTATTTACTTTCCTTGATTCATTTAAGGCAAAAGTAGAATGAGACGCGATAGTTGTTGCAGTCGAAATTTTACGACTGCGGCAGTTGTGGCATGAAATCTCGCTGTCGGATATTTACATCTGCGGTGGTTAGTGGGTTAATAAAAACCATCAACTTATTTATTTATTTTTAGTATTTACATTATTTTACATAAAATTAGTCTAGTTTTTAGAGTCGAAGTAGTTTTTTTTAAAAGTCAAGACTTATGTTAGTGATATGGATTATCTGCAAGTTTTCCACGAGAAATTGACCAATAATAAATTTATCCTTTAACCAATACCTATTGTAAAATATATGTTTGTAAATAAACTGTTAAAGTTCGTGTGGTATATATTTTTTTATTATTGAAAATTCGAACAATGCTGGGCGCTGCCAGCAGCAGTATTCTTGAATTTGTTAGTTTTGAGGTTAAGTTTCTTTTTTCATTTCTAATAATTTATTATTAGCTTGTAACTGCCACTGAACCGTAACTCCGCAGAAGGATTATAGCTGCTTGCTGGCATTGTGTAGTTTCGTTTTTGGACTTTTACTACCTAACTTGTAGGTAAGTTTATTAAGAATCTAAGTACTATTATGTTCGACCAATGAGAGGACAGTCAAGTGTAGTATACAAGTCTATGTTTGAATGTGTGAGGCTGTGTGTGTTTGCGGGCGTGTGTGCTCAAACCGGTTCAATGGGGAACAATGCTGCATTTTGATCCCAACAGAGGGCGTTAGAAGCGACCTATCCTTAACTATCTGTCAAAGCTGTCAAATGCCATACAAAATAACATAGAGAAAGTTTTTAAAAATCATTGTGCCTCAATGTGCTGCTTTTGGTCGTAAAACAAATGGAACCATATGATACTTAGCTAAGAAAATTGTGGGAACAGTCTCTCACAATGGAATATTGGAAAGCTTCCGACTAATTGAGGTTATTTTCGGATTATTTTAAATCCGGTTACTATTAAAGTGGAAATACAGCACAAGTACTCACAAAACGTCTTACACTCATTCATTATAAAAAAAATGTATCTGCTGTTATTACTATTACAATAAAAACTGTACTTTTGGGACATAAAAATGGCTGAGGCTTGCGTGATTTCGTAGGTTGAAAACTGTCAATTTCGAAGTCTCTGGGAACGAACCATTACATGCATCTCGAAACTTCATGTGTGTATTACACTAAACTATTAGTTACAGCAAAAATATAGGTTTATTTAGTCAGAAGCCTGCTTAAGGAAGTTCGAAATTACAATGGAAAAAAAAATCGGTAAAAAAAGTTAGGAATAAACTTTACGCGTCAGTAATGCCCTAAATATATTGTTTTATTTGATTTCATAATCATTGACTATACATTTACTATAATACATTTACATATGATTAGTAATCAACAATCAATTACGCTAGTTTGGGGGGTCTTGCGTTATGGAAAAATAAATATTTCGGGACACGCGAATGGTTGACACGCTGGTGGCGCCATGTGAATGTGCTTTGCGTTTTGTTCCCCATTGAAGCGTGAGCCGTCATTTCATATGGTTTAGGGGTTTAAGGCGTTGAAGGCGCTGTTTCGCATCTGTCTTTTTTCTGTTAATCTGTGGTGCAATGCCAATGTCAAACAAAGTCTAAAACTTGTTCTGAGTTCCATCCATCCATCCATACCTTAATTTTATTTATTAGTAGGGTCTGTGCCAAAAATGTTGTAATTTTATAGTTTATTTAAAATTGTAGAAAATACGGGATATTAGTGAGTAGGAAGGAATGGAAATTCTTAAAGGCATATAAACAAAAATATTCTTTGTAAACAAACAACTTCGTCACTCAGAGAAATACCTCGAGTTATTGGACTTGGACAGCTCAAGGATTTAGAGGAGGAAAATACAAAGTAAATACAAAAGTTGGTTTTGCACCGGTGTAGCGCAGAGGTCAAATTCAATTCAAAGTTTTATTGCCATAAAATGACACATGTGATAACTACTCAACCAGCATCCAATGAACGGGGTAATTTTCTACCTTTAATTGAAGATAGCTGTCCAACAGCACTGAATAACTCATTAATAGATACAAATACAGTAACCACTCTAGCTGAAGATGGTGATGTGCAGTTAAATGATGAGAAGAAGGAGCGAGAGCGGCGGCGTTCTAGCGGAGCCGTAGAAGGCTGCTGTTTCGCTCTAGAAGAAGATGATTTCTTAGCCTCATACTTTTGTTGCCGCATGCTCTCTGACTGTTTGGTAGGGTGTGGACATTGCACTGAATCCTGCTGTGAAAGTATGTGTAACTGTGAAGGGGAACAAACTGATAATGAGGAACAGAATTGTGATGGATGTGATTGTGGGGATGGAGATTGCAGCTGTGGAGATTGCGACTGCAACTGTTTTGATTAGGATGTATCAAAATAATGCTTTTTACTGGATATAAAACTGAAAAACTCCATTTTGAATGGTAACTTCGGTGTAGAAAAATAATAATGTGCTATTAATAGTAAGAATGGTCGAGCTTTGTATGAAAGGCACACAGTGCATTGTACTTATTTTCACTAACCCTTTCCATGTGGCTGAAATATGACGTTCAATCTAAAACCAAACAGGGCATATTATTCTGCCAAACTTAAACCTTCTCCATAAATGACTAGACCAATGAGAAAGATGGCTCTCCTGCTTAGAATAATGACATATAGAAACCAAGTCCGCGCGCCCTTTTTTGAAGCACCTTAATTGAAGCCATGTGGCTCCATACGGACCGCTTTGCAGTGTTCATTACAGCTCTGCAATGTTCAATGTCAAAGTGCGCCGCACGTAAGCAAGTAATAATCACGCATGTGTGGATCGGATTAGTGCTTCATTTTTGAGGGGGTGGTTGTATGAAGACTATCCTTATATACATTATTATTCTAAGCTCTCCTGTATGGTAGGTAGCATTAACCACACCACAACACACTTGCGTGAAATGGTAAAAAAATACTTATTTATTTTTGTGTAAGTAATTGGATTAGGCTGTCAGTGGTATCCGCTTCGTAGATATTAAAAGTCTTATAGGGTGAAAAATAAGACTGGTAAGTTATTGTTTGTTTATTTTATAATGTATGTTGGTTTGCCCTAGACTTTTCAAATTCTATATTTTTTAGAGATAAATAACTATTTATTTGGTTGTTCATAGATCTGTAAAAGTATGGTAACACCAAAGTTGTCAATGATTTTGGAAACGTAATATTAAAGTTGTCAATGATTTTGGAAACGTAATATTATGCCAGCTGCACCTGACATCTTTCTTAGGACGTAATAAATATCACGGCCATCAGTATAAAACGTTGACCTCTTACAATTCCGACCTCAAACAATGCCAACGGCATAGAGACAGTGCATTCTCGCATGGGAAGGGTTAAGCAGTAAGAATTATGAAATGTTTATTTGAGACAAAATTAACATAAAATAAAGTGGTAGCTATAAACTCTTCTGTGGTAGTAGCTTAAGATCTCCCTAAGTATTGTATGAAATGCCTATGTATTTTTAAGCATGTTTCGTAATGCTTAATAGTTTTGATAAATTTATATAACCTATACTCGAATACATTTATGTTATTAACTTTTAATGACCTGTGTCATCAGCATATCTGTTTCTGATGTAATTTTAATTACCTGCCTACTGTAGGTAGATTATATTATTATGGTGCCATTTTCATAATATTAAGCTAAGCATAGTAAAAATATATTTTTTAGCAGAGAATACTTGACAAGTTATTTAAATAATTTTAAGTGGAACAATGCTCGAAATTGATGCTAAACTTTATTAATGATTATACCTTGTTACATCAATTATTATTACATAATAGTATTGTGAATGCACTTTTCAACATTTATGAATAAAGTGGTATTTTTAAAAATATGTGTTTTATCAACCCTTCTTCTTTTAGGCCCTAACAACACTTGTAGTTAATGCAGTTTTTCTAAGAAACCGAAAATGAAGAAATTACTTAGATCAAATACTGAACGAATTTTCCAGCATATACTTTATCTCGGAGGACATGGGCAATCGCTAGGTTAAGATAAAGAAGATACATCATTTAATGTCTGGCATCGCATGCCGCATCCCTCAGCATTGTGCGTTACGATAAAGAGGCCAAAGATGAAAAGCGTCGTGGTGTCAGATTTCCGATTCCCATTGCTGTAGTTTGATTTGAATTATGGTAAACATTAAAACAAAAAATACATAGGTATTTACAAATAACTTTATTTCCAATATTGAATAAAAGTTGCTCTCCAGAACAAATTATAAGTTAGAAGTTCTCTTACAAACTTAAAATTATAATATTCACAAATTATAAGGCCCGTCTTGACATTTGTCTTCACGACGTAACTAGTGATGTACCCATACGACTCGGGTCTCGATACTCACGATAAATCGATTTAAGTTTGCATGAGTATTTGATCAATTTGAATATTGATTGTAAAGTGCGTTGGATTAAGGTTCTGATTAGAAAATGTACTTTAACTTTGATATTGTAGGTATTTTGAAATTATTCAATGTTTGTTACAATCATTCACTCAATCACTGGTGAAACTCAGAAATTAATTGGTCTAACACTAGTATTGAAATAAAACCGGCCGAATGCGAGTCAGCCTAAAAAAATATCTTGATCGATTTATCTTTACTTATCTGATTCATAAGTCTGTGGAAAATAAGAAAAAATCGTTAGGCACAGCACTTATCTGTGTCAGCCATCAATGAAAAATGTAATTATCTTCAGAACATTTAGATCGGTAAAAAATAGAGAAATTCATGGGCGTGAACTGTCAAAACGGGCCTTTTATTTTGTGAAGAGTATAAGCTTTTTAAGTCAAATGCTATTAGCATTTAACATAAAACATTTTCTTCATACATTGTATGCAGCACAAACAAGTCAAATTATTGGATGGATGAATGTGATTCAACAAATAAATCTTTTATTACAATGTTAAATACTTGCAGTAGTTTAGTTTGAATGTAGGTAAACATTAAAACAAAAATACATAGGTATTTAGAAATAACTTTATTTCCAATATATTGAATTAAAGTTACTCTTCAGAACAAATTGCAATGTTTGAAGTTCTCTTAAAACTAACAAACATAAAATTAAGTCTAATGCTATCAGCATTTGGCATAAAACAATTTCTTCATACATTGTATGCAGCACACACAAGTCAAATTTTCAAATGGATGAATTTGACTTAACAAATTTATCTTTTATGACAATTTCAAATACACTCCCTTTATCTTAAACTGGCATGTGAAAGTTAAGTTACTGTAATTTTTAGTTTCTTTGCCTTCATTTATCTATTGGATTGGATCAGGATCTTACCAAAAAGTCTGAAGTCTCAGTTGTCTACTGCTTATGAATAAAAACTAAACATAAGTTATATTCTGGCAAAATAAACACGCTTTCTTGCCACAAATTTTAATTAAATTTTAAACCGCTAAAACACTGTCAGGCATTTTGGTGACCTTTCAATCATAAAAGCAATAGTTGTGTATGTGTACGACCGTCGGTAGATACCTACCAACGTCAAGTTGATAGTTAAGTAACACAGCTGTTTACAGTGAACTGACAGTTTTTGCCTATGTGACGTCACAGCATGGTGGCTCGTGTTTCAGGTCACGTGATATACATATTAAAAATTACGACCTTTATTTTAAATCAATAAAACAATCATGTGCTTTTATGACTCAAAATAAGAATATTTAAGTAGGTATGTTTCTACATAAACTTTAATTTTCATCTAATTTCATGATTTATTTTTCACTACCCTATTACCAGAAATGCTGAGTCAGTTCATGTTTACGAAAGAATTTTAACTGGAGACTGAACCAATACAAATTTATTAAATTTGACTCTTGGTCCTATAGTTGACAGAGTAAAAGCCACCTTATTACTAAACTAACTTAAAGTGGATGTCCTAACAGTTTTATTTCACTCTTCACCTCGTCATATAGGTCTTTGTAGTCTTCATGTTCTTTGACAAGGACCATGATGCACCCACGCAAGGTTCCCATGGCAGCTCCAATGTCTTTACGACTTGGTGTGTAGCAGTAGGGAACGTCTTTTTCTTCACATACAGCTGGAAGGTGGCACATGATTTCAATGGGTGATATATCGCCAGCAAACACCACAATCCTGAAATAGGAAATATTCAATTTGAAATAGAATAAATATTATTTGTTTCAAAGTAGTATTGTAGTCTTGTCAGTTATCTCATTTGGGTTATTGTATCTTATTCAAATTAGCAAGAAACATTACCTCTCAATGTGAATCCTATGCAGTCTGATACTGCATTGATGATCATTTTTCATGTTTAAAATTTATGGCAGCGGTTCCATTTTTCCAAATTTATAATAGGGAACATTTAAAACTTAAATCCAAATCAAGCCAATACATTCAATTTAAGAAATGGCGAAGTAACCTTTCAGTCTTTTTATGATCATAATATAAGGTTGGCAAAGGATGCACAGTGATCACACTTGTGAAGAATGCTGTCAATTCTCCATACATTACTAACTACTTAATATGGTCAGTTCCTAAAACATCACTTGCGAGCTTCAGCAGTGCCAATTAAACAAATAAAATTTTATTTGGTAAAAAATAATAGCACCGGGTACAAAGCATCAGTAAAAATAACATGCTTATGATGACCTTAATACATGAAGATACTCTATGTATGAAGAGTCTATCTTGCTTGCCAAACATCAATAGCAGCACTAGATTGCATAGGAATGGGTAAGAAAATCTTGCTGAAACTTAGGAACTGCTGAACACACACTATCCGGACAAATTAATATTACTATTAATTTAATTAAAATTAATAATAATGTTAAATTAAAACTAACCACTTAGGGTTAACACCCTAAACAACGTCGCAAAAACCGCGGACAGGTAGCAATTAATGCACATAACCT
Source organism: Udea olivalis (assembly GCA_947369235.1). NCBI lineage: Eukaryota > Metazoa > Arthropoda > Insecta > Lepidoptera > Crambidae > Udea > Udea olivalis. The sequence goes on from OX376363.1 coordinate 4,720,706, forward strand.
AAAAAAAATAAAAGACCTAGCTTACCCTTTTTCACCAAGTCTGAGCTGCTTCTGCACTATTTTAAGACCACTCCTAGACAAGTTCTTGTGACCAGAAGACTTTTTGATAAGTTTGTAGATCTTTTTGCTAAGTTTTTTGGGCGCCATCGGCTTCGCGATCACACTGCAATGTACGATTTTATCGTCGTAACTTTGGGGTTCCGCCTTCACTGAAGTGTCGACCTTCTCATCTTGATCTACCGGCTCTTGTTTCACTTTTCCCATGTTGTTAGATTCAAATCTACTTTTTCACACGTGGGAATTAAAGTTTTGTGTATTATTGACTTTGTTGTGGTTGCATCAAAACGCAAAACGTGCTGCTGGAAAAATGTGTGCGCGTCGCGGCCGTCCACACTTTTGACTGTTTTTGACAGATGCGCCCTATTTAATCTGTGGACTCCACATTGTGCTTTTTTCGTTCAGAAACATGAATTTGAATTGTCATGGCATTACAAAGATAGTAAAAAAAACAAGCTGTCAAGTTTCTGTCATGCCGTTGCCATGGATACGATACTTGTAAACAATGGTGTTCGATCTACTTGATTTTCAACACAACAAAGCAGCACAAATAATCTAATTATACAAAAGAAATATGATCTTAGTGTTGGTTTGAATATCAACAATAAACCTCGTGACATTCAAGATTACTTCCAGACATTTTAAAATGGTAATTACACTGATTTGATTTGTTTTCCTGCTGGCTATGCGTTGGGTTGCTCATAGTAATGAATGTTTTCAGGGTTTGCTCAGTATTCTTAAGAAACTGCGATCTCACCCTGATAAAGAACTTCGTCTGCTGCTACTGGGATTAGACAATGCCGGAAAAACAACTCTTCTAAAGCAGCTAGCTTCGGAAGATGTGGACCATGTCACTCCAACTGCTGGCTTTAACATTAAGTCTGTTTTATCCAGCGGTTTCAAATTAAATGTCTGGGACATTGGAGGTCAAAGGAAGATTAGGCCGTACTGGCGAAACTATTTCGAGAACACTGATATTCTGGTGAGGCTGAGTTTCTATAGTTATAAATAATATAGACAAGGGATGAGAGTGCTTGGTCCACTATTGAAAGACTGATCCAAGGTCCTCCTGAAAGTTAGTGATGACAAGTATGGTCATTTAGCTAACATAACAAAACATTTAATTGGGATTTACTACTGTTTACACTTTACTCTGTATGACTTAGTCTTTTTCTATGACTATTCAATTCAATTCAATTTATTTATTCCAGATAACTTTAGATCCATAGTGTTAGTAACATAGTTCTTACGTCTAATATTAGTAAACTCGCGATTTGATTAAAAATAATCAAATAAAATACTATACCTACTGCATTTCAAAACACCTATAAAAAAAACTATCTTATTTCTGCTAAATTTTCTCAATTAAAACTTCCCTCTCATGATAGAAGTGGGGTCCCATAATGTACTTCTATGTGTTTTTGTAATAAATACTCATTTACGAACTTACTATGAGTTATGAATAATCCTTAGACCATTCTAATTTTATGAAATAAGAAAATTACATGGACTTTTACAAACTAAATGGATTTTTGAAATTAATGTTCCAGATCTATGTAGTGGATTGCTCTGACCACCAAAGACTTGAAGAGACCAGCACGGAGTTGGCAGAACTTCTCCAGGATGAGAAGCTGCGAGGAGTTCCCCTGTTGGTGTATGCCAACAAGCAGGACTTGGCTACAGGTTTGATTATTTTTTATTGATTTACTTTTTCGGTTGGCAGCCTGCTACTTAAGCAGTTGTGGTTTGAACTTTATCCGTGACAATCACACATGTGGTAAACATTTTCTGCTTTGTATCAGGATGTTACTAAGAATACCTACCTAGTAATTAATAATGCTACTCATTCATATGTATTTAAAATACTGTTTCTGTAAAAAAACAATGTACTTAAATGTTTTAGTCTTTAGTGCTGTGTATAATAGTGTTGGTGTCCAGTTACCAAAGCTTCTATATTTAAAAGCGAAAGGTCACTCATCACGAAATCTCGGAAACCACAAGTGCTAGGAGATTCAAATTTTGCGTGGGGGTTCTTTTAGGACGTAGGTGCGCTAATTAACTAACTATTACTAAGACGGAAATTTGCGAAATTCGACCCCTAAGGGGGGGTGAAAGTTTGTTTGCATGAAACTTCGTTACTACGACTGCTAGGAGTCTCAAATTTTGCATTGGCTCTTTTTAGGAAGCAGGTGCTAACTAAGACGGGATTTTGCGAATCAAGTATCGTATCGTAAGTCGGAAAAAATCCTGTGCCTATGTCATAAAAATTAAGTTCACGCGGCGAGAAAGCTAGTAAAATTGAAATTAATATGAAATATAGCAGTTAATATGAAACTCTGTCTGTTCCACAGATAATATATATATTTTTTCTTATTCTAGCCCTACCATCCAGCGAGGTGGCGCAGCATCTCGGGCTGCATATAATCAGGGACCGGACTTGGCAGATACAGGCGTGTGTCGCGGTGGACGGCACTGGTGTTAAGGTAATCTAGATATATATTATGTAATAATCAATTGCTGTTCGTTTGTCTCGCTATAACTCGAGAATGGCTATTTTGATCTTGAAATATTTGTGGAAGTTCAGAGAGGATTTAAATAATTAGTTACGGAAAATACTAAAAACGACAATTTAATTTTCCAATACAAAATGTTCCCAGCTGTCAAACATCTGCCAATAACTTTTGGCAGAACGAAGTCTGTTGGGGCAGCTATAGTTTGTCCCAAGAAGGCTAGAGACTAAGGAGAGATAACTCCCTGGAAAGGGTTGGACTAAATCCGTATCCCACAGTGACGCATGCGCATTACGCTTCTTTGCCGCGATCCTCGCGAAGTGTCAAAATTGGTCAACACAACCTCGAAAAACAACAACTGTCGCACGTGACACCGTTCAAAACAAAACCATGTGACCATGAAATGACAAATAGCTGCCGCTGCACATGCGCAATACAGCGTTTGGCCCGGCACAGAGTATACGACTTTCGGCCCTCGAAAGCTTACCCCCACTTCGGGAGTTATCTCTCCTTAGTCTCTAGCCTTCTTGGTTTGTCCAATTGGGTATGGGAACAAAAATCAAACATGTCCTAAATCCAAAACCATTTCGAAATATTTGTATTTTATACCTTATTTAAATAATTTCATTTTTAAAGGCAAAGGATCTAGGATATTTTTAATTAAATACGTTGGCAAACTGGGGTTATTAATATGACCCCAGATTGCCAACTTACGCAAAGTCTAACACTAAGGTCCTTAATGGAGTATTGACGGTGATCAAATTGACATCTCACAATTGAAACCCATTGGGTCGTATAAACGTCCTTTCACGTGATTGGTTGATAATCTATCCATCAATCAATCAAATGACGCGATCTGTTTCATAAGTGAGATTCTTAGCTAGGTGATTCTACTGCATGGTATTAATGGTGTTTCCAGATAGCAGATTTTAAATTCCCCCAGATGAAAAATATTTTTCCACATAGTTATTTTTAATAATACGTACATTAATTTACGTCCATCGCCCAGACGGGTAGGTAGGACTTAAAATAGCTATTCGCTGTAATCCCAACCCTTTCATTTAGGGCTTGGTTTCAGAACTTGACAAAATAAATTGTATTTGAAGTCTACTTCTCACATTCTCGTGATGGTGAAACATGATGAACGGCGAGCTCTGTTTCAGTCGTAAAGCACTTACGACTGAAACAACTAAATCAGTATTTTTCTCCTCATTATTTATTTACCACGAAACGGGGAGAAAACACATGTGGAACACTAAGTAAATTTGTGACGTCATGAGTTCGCAATGTTTGAAAACTAACTACCGGCAAGATCAACAAAATATTCAAATTAGTTACATAAAATAGTAAAAAGTATTTTTTAAAATATAAAAAAAAAATTGTTCCCATACCCAATTTAGGATGATAATTTTGACAGCTCATAAAAGGTATGGGGTAATTTATAACCGTTAGTGAATCGATTCGATTATCGAATCATTATTTCATATAACTTGAAATCGTCAGTATATTTTAATGTGCAATAAAGAGATCATAAATAAATATAAAAGCCCTCGAGTGAATTAAACAAGGTAGGTATTTGGATTTAAAGTTATTTATTACTAATAAAGTGGTGCACACCCTAAATCACTTTCTTAATCATCATCGTCAACATCTAAGTATAAATGAACTGTCCTTTGATTTTATTATCAACTAGCGGCCCTGACAAACTTCGTTCTGTCAAAAGTTATTGGCAAATACTTGACAGCTGTGAATATTTAGAATGGAAAAATCTTTATGCTTTTTTTTCCCATCAACTTATATCCTATTCTCGATGTAGACAAATCCAAATACACAAATATCATTTAAAAATCGGTCCACCCGTTCTTGAGTTATAATAAGTGGTGCAACTAAGGGTCAACCCACACCGAGACGCGACGCGACGCGACGCTGCGTAAAAATGTTAATAGAGCGATTCAAAATAGAACTTTACTTACTTCACGATAAGATACACATTTCATTGTGAAAACTCAGCATACGTTGCTCCACGCCGTGCTGCGCCTCGAGGTGCCTCGAGGCGTTGCACAACGCCTCGCGGGGCAGCGCGGTGTCTTCGATATGCGCGGTGTGCGAGAGCGGCGCTGCGCCTCGCGAAGCTGCCTGCCGCCGTTGCGAATTGTGTCCACTATTTCGGTCCCAGACTTCGTGTAGAATTGATACAGTTTGGTCGAGTACTCGAGTGAAAGTTATAATGATAGACTGGGATCTTGTTATAATCGGACTTCTCGCAGAAGAGGAAGAGGAAGAGGAAAAAGAATACAAAAATGAAATAAAAAAAAATTAGTCATATCTCTTAATTTGGCACCACAATGAAAATATAACATAATATACTACTTTCGCCGTATGATGATATCCCTGACAGTTCAAAATTGACAATTATAGTGATGCAACGAATGTAATTTAATCGCGTTGGCAAAGGAAATGGAATCGGATTTACCGAATTTAAATATTTAAATAAATTCTTAATAACCCGTTTATTATGGCTTATGGCTAATAAGTTATAGAATAAAACGCGGTATCTCGAAAATAATAGTTAAAAAATAGCACACAAGGCAGACGCACTCGTACTGATGCAAATGACGTGATTACAAAATGGTCGCTCCTATTCATCGATTTTTTGTCGATTCAGTAGTGTCAATACACTATTGAATGGCGTTCCTTTTCACGCACCAGGCGCTGTAAAGATATCTTAAATTCATTTCATTAAATTCATTTATTAACAGTTAATAATAAAAACAATAATTTACTTGATAAGATTCGAAAGGACAATAGTTTTTTAATAGTCTTAAACATTTTCGTTTGCCAGTTTCTTTTTATTTAGTTTGAAATAGTATGCGTGACACGGAATATTATGAGCTGTCAGGCATATTATCTTACAGTGAAAATAGCATAGTAAGACTAACTGTGTAGAACCTGAGAATGAAAGTAGTTATCGTTTCGAAATATAAACATTTCCAATTTGTTCCCATACAAAGATATCACTTTTATTCGATTTACTCCTAAACTTTAAGTTCTAATATTATAGTCCTCATAATGCGATTAGTTGCCGTTCAATGTAGGAGAACATAATGGCATACTTTGTTTTATTCAATAATTACTAAGACTCCTATGTCCAACCTCTTGTATGGAGACAAAACACTGTGGCCCGCGGCGAACGTAGACACACGCCGCTGCCGCGAAGCGTCTTGCTGCCAACTATTTTACGATGCGTGAAGTCACTGGCCTCTTCAAGTATCGTCGCGTCGCGTCGCGTCACGTCTCGGTCTGAGTTGACCCTAACACGACTTTATTTTATATATAAAGATTCTTGTTCACAAACGATGTTCACATACTTTATATGTTAGATTAATTACGTTTCACAATTGGTTTTCTATTATCTTTTGTTATTCTTACTAAGTGCGCGGTACCCGTCAATGAAGTACGATATAATCTTTACTACAATTAACCCAAAAAAAAATGCAGTACCTCATGGGCGTGAACTGTCAAAATGATCATCCTAAACTGGACAAGGTAAAGTCAATAAATACATTGAAACAGATGATGCAATTTGTGTGCCAACCGCTAGTCCACAGTAATATATTAAATTAACTTTTTTATTTCCAGGAGGGAATGGAGTGGGTGTGCAAGAATATACCAGTTAAAAAATAGCTTTAACTTGTAGAAATAAGACTTTTAGTACAATTTTAGCTATTTCCTGCTTTAAAGTTATATTACTTATTCATTCCTACGAGTGTGATGCTTGAGAAAAAATGCTATTTTGAAGTTGAATAACATTAAAAGAAAATAAAAATAATTATTAAATGAGAATCTCACTTAAAATGATTTAGAAGTGAACTTGAAGATAGTTTTTCTGATGGGCACAGTGTAGGTAGGGCGCAGTGCTTGTGTAACCGCGCCTGTATTCGAAATAATGTAGTTCCTCAAGTATATATCTTACATCTAAAGAGTCATTAGAGGTTTGTCATGATGTTCGTTAGCAGTCGTACCTACTCTCATTTCAAATGCAAAATCCTACTTTTTTAATACTTCAGTCTTAGGTAGAGTTGTCTATCGATAATCAACCATCGCTAAGCTATCGATTCTCTATCGATAGTTGACATCATTTCAACAGTATCGGTACTATCGATAGTGTGATACATGGCAAGAGTATTGATATACAAAAATAGTATCGATACTATTGAAGACCAGTACGTCTACCACGAGTTGCCACTTTAAATTTACGTTATCGTTCTCGTAAAAAAATGGTATTGGGATGATACATGACATGAAATGACAATGCCAAATTCCAATGCGTTTTTTTTACGCGAACGATAATGTAAACTCAAAGTGGCCACTCGTGGTAGACGTACTGCATATATTTTTGGGCAATACGATCGATAATATCGATAGTTGAAACTGTGGTTGTAAAGTTGTCCAATGCTGAATGTTTAATTGCTAATTAAAAATAATAGAATTAAATAGTGTGAGATTGGTTGGAAAGTATTGCTTGCTGTTAGGTCTTTCCTTTATAATAACGCTTTCTTTCCTGCCTTATTACAAACCTTAAGAATACCAGACCAGGCAAATGGATGTATGGTCCGGAAATGAATGTGTCGTTCTTGTATATTTAAATGGATTGTTTAATATAAAAATAAAACAAAAAAGGTATCCTAACGCAATGGTAAAATAAAATTAACACCGACTGACTGTCAAGGAAATCGATTATTAAATAAAGCCTGGAAATAGTAATTGTGATGGGCGCTCGAACGTTGCGTGTTTGATATTGTATTCTAGTCAGTTTTACATGTACTTAATATTAAATGTCACAGATATCCGTCCAGTTTTAAGTAGTAGTTAGTTTATTGTTTGATTAGTTATTTATTAATTATAGTAGTCTACAGAAAGCCATTAATATCTATCAGTTTTTAATTCTACCAGACTCACAAATAAAAGAGCTATAGCAGCTGGAAGTCAAGAACTGAAAGGAATTTGAGCTCTTTTTGTTATAGCTGCAATAATAATAATTACTCCACCCATTATTATTTGCTAATTATTTGAAATAACTATGAAATAATCAGACATTTTTTATCAAAATTTCCTTTAGTTAAGTCTCAAGTAAATTACTTACACATAAATTTCCACCCTTAAATTGTGAACGGAATAATACCAGCTTTTCCGGATGTAACTCTGCTAATACACAGACGTATAATCGTATATCATGTAGACTTTATTAGTCGATAGTTTCTTCCAGTCGCATTAAATGAAACAATGTTTGCATTCAACTCTTTTATTTAAATAATTTATAAATTATACACTTATTTCGTAATAACACGAGGACGGACTTATAGTAATTAATATTTATAAGTAAGTACTGAATACATAAGTATTTACATAGATTCACAACCAGACAAAGATAATGAAAGTCAGTGAAATCAATTCGTTATGTGGTAAAACTCTCAGGAAATAGTGTTAATAAAAATATGTGAGCAAAATGTGGCACACTATGTTCGGTTCATGAGTCTAATAAGATCTTTTTTAATTTTCTTCTCGCGAATTCGTGTTTTTTTACGATAACGTGCCTCAGGCCGTGGTCACGAAGCTTTATAGAGAGGGGCGTGAGCGGCGTCGGCGCAGACCCGATCTATGCGCCTGCCGTTCGCTCGCGCCGCTGCCTGCGAGCCCAGATTGCCTATACTATTTTCACTTTATGATGATATGCCTCACAGTTCACATTGTTCGTTGTCACGCATACTGTTTCAAACTAAATAAAAAAAGAAACTGGTAAAAGAAAATGTTATAAACTATTTAAACTATTGTCCTTTAGAATCTTATCAAGTAAATTAAAGTTATTATTATTAACTGTCAATAAATGAAGTAAATGCAATGAAATGAATATATCTTTACAGCGCCTGATGCGTGAAATGAAAACGCCATTCAATAGTGTATTGACACATTGAATCGACAGAAAATCAATGATTAGGAGCGACCATTTTGTAATCACGTCATTCGCATCAGTACGAGTGCGTTTGCCTTGTGTGCTATTGTTTAACTATTATTTTCGAGATACCGCGTTTTATTCTATAACTCATTAGCCATAACCCGTTTATTAAGAATTTATTTAAAAATTAAAAATCGGGAAATCCGATTCCATTTTCTTTGCCAACTCGATTAAATTACATTCGTTACATCACTATTATTGACAATTATGAACTGTCAGGGATATCATCATACGGCGAAAGTAGTATAGTGCGACTTGCACAAAGAGAAATCCGGGAAACATTTTGCCGCAAGCTGGCGCCGACTCGATGCCATAATAATTCGCGTTCACGTGCTTGAAAAACGCGATGGTGAAGTTATTCAAATCTCTTTGTGCAACTCGCACTAGGCACTTAGGGTGAGTTGCCACCAGAGATGTGCGAGGATGCGTTGCAAGGAATGTGTTTGTTAAGAACCAATAGAATCGCGAAGCTAGGTGAATGAAACAATTCTATTGGTTCTTAACACACACATTCCTCGCAACGCATTCTCGCACATCTCTGGTGGAAACGCACCCTTAGTGTCATATCTGTGCATTGAATGAAGTCCCGCTGCCACGCAAAACGCTGACTTTGTGCCTGCGGCCTTACGGCGGCCCTTACGGGCAAACACCTCCGTAAGGAGTCACTGGGGCACGTTACTGTCTGCTAGTCGTACTTATATAGGACCATTAACTTTTACTGCCACTAGCACACTTTCTAAAGACATCCTAATTCGTTTTGTCGTGTTTTTTTTTCTAGAACTGGTTAGATAAGAAAAGAGAATTTAGTAAGAGCTTGTTAGTATTAAGTTTTGAAGAAAGTCGAGATTCAAAAATACAACATTGCTTCCTAGCAATTATTATTTAGCACCAATATCCAGCATATTTTCATGTATTATTTTAAAACTACTTAAAATAACGAGTCGCAAAATAATTTTACGTTTATTTCGTATCTAATAAATATAATGTTTTGTTAGTAAGAATACGAGTAGTATGAAATAGTTAAAAGGCGTTAAAAATGATTTTGCGACTGCTTTAAAATTAAAAATACTAATCAAAAGTCATCATATAACAAGAAAAAAGTTAAATTTTATTTTTTCTTCACAATATTGTTTGCTTATATAATTAATTTAAATATTAAGGGTGTTTATCTACACACATTTAAAGTAACAATTTTTAAGTACAAACTTCTTAAGGTCAGGCTATTTTGATATTAAAATTACTATTTTAAACGAAAATTTACCCAGCGAAAATATAGCATTTGCTCATAACTGTACCCTAAATAGTATAGCTGGAACAAAGTTGAAGTCAAAACCAGAGTGCTTAGTGCGAGTTTTTCTCGTTCGAACTCACCGACGTACGCGAATTTGTGTGGCATTAGGGGTGGCGCCTCTGGTGGCACGTTTACGCAACCATTTTTCTATGCAAATCCGCGTTCAATTCCTCGGTGCGTATCATCGAATGATCTCTCACTTGGCACTCTGAACATTCAGACCACACTACGCAGAAGGTATTTTAAACCTCCAAGATGGCGGCGAACGTACCGTTAAATACTATACTGCCTAAAATTGATTTATGTCAATTACAACCTAAAATAAATGCTTTAATACAGTAGTTTTTACAGTTAGGAATTTAAAATAATTTATTATTATGCTTTACAATCGATCATGCCAGTTTTTTAATAATCTAAGGTTTGTGGTCTCATGATTTCACTTATAGTTCGCTGTGGTATACTTCAGTCGTCACTTTGAGTTCGTGTTCGTGGAACGCAGAACAATCCGCGGGGTATGCAGCCTGAAATATAACAATAAATCATCATCATCAACATTTAAACAATCAACTAAGCATCATCATCTTGTGATGGATTTCTACATCACCTACAGAGTATGCCATATCGTTTTTGTAAGTTGTAGAGTAGTCTTGTTAACTTTTGACAATCACCCGGTATATACGAAGAAATATATGCACATACCTCACAGTTGACGTCGCTCTGTATAGCGTTGTACAGGTCCCAAAAACCTTTGCCGTTTTGGAAGCTCAACGCCGCAGACGCAGCCAGGCTGCTCAGCTTGGTTAGACCGGCTTTGAAGCCTGGGAGGTCTGAAAAGTAACCAATTTATTCATTTACTGGCCCGTTGTATCAATGGTTAGAGGAATTGCCTACTGTGCCGAAGGTCACGGGCTCCATCCCCAAGCAACACAAATATTTATAGGATGGAAATCTGTGTTTGTTTCGTGAGATAGTATAAAGAAATAGCTTGTATCTTCATGTCTCTAACACCCAGAGAACAAGCTCTTACGTTTCAGATTTTTATTTTGGAGATTTATTACAGAGGGAAATATAATCGTATTGGCAAATCCAGAAAGACAAAACAATTTCTAGAGTATGAGAATGTAAAAAAAGAAGGTTGAAAAAGTAAAAAGTTTTAGATTTAGGTAATAATCCTGTCAATTTCGACATCCGAGGTTACAATAATTCGCACCCAGCTCAAAATTGGTAGGTTGTCACACATTGTTCAAAACACTGTCACAAATGAAATCTAGAAAGTCTTCATTGATCCGACACCTGAAAAAAAAATAATTCTGGGTCTAATGTCACAAAAATGGGTTTTTCGCGATTTTCAGCAAAACGGCAAGTTTTATCATAAAATTAGTTAGAACAAAAATATGTAAGTATTATTATTTATGACTTACGAGTAACTTACTAAGTATGGTTACAAGAAAGGACTGTTTTGTTCTCTGGCATGTACAAATTGTCAAGGCCGGCTGCTCCAATGTTGAATCACCAACAGTTGAGGATTCGTTTGATACCAAACGAGGAAACATGAATACAGAAGAAGAAGAACAAGAAGAAGAGGAAGCAGAAGTATTAGAGAATTGTGAATCAGACAAAGTATAATTTACCAATTTTTTGATTACACCGCTTTTATAATTTTCAACCCTTGCCAATATCTTTTATTAAGTATTCAATAGTTTTTTTTATATTGCCCGTCAAGATGACTTCACTCCACCTGATGGAAAGCGGTCGTGAGGTCCAGTTATGAGGCTGACAAGCCCAGTCATTCAAAAGAGTCACTGGGCTGGCCATCCTCACCTTGAAGGCCTGCAAAAGTTACAAATTAAACAGAATCACTACAGATCCGTAAAATAGGCCTACCGAGGAAACCACGTTAAAAAACGTGCTAAGTACACTACCTTAAAAGTGTGCATATTATGACGATTACAACTCTACCAAGTTTTCGAATCGTTATATCTCGGAGACAGTGGCTCTTATGAATAAAAATACTGAGACATTTTTCATAGATAATTTTTGTCTAACTGATCTAAGAATAAACTAACTGGTTTGCTGAAAATCGCGAGAAACCCGTTTTTGTGCCCTTTGACCCAGAACACTTTTTCCACGTGTCGGATCGATGAGGACTTTTTAGATTTCATATGATAGTGTTTTGAACAATCCTACTAATTTTAAGCTGGGTGCGAATTACTGTAACCACACACCTATTTTTTGGTCTAATTTGACCGGGCTTTAAGTTAAATGACACTTGTAATTATACCTTATATTTTGTCCTCTTCATATTGTTTCATCATGTCCATAACGCGTAGTAATCTCATAACCTAAATATACCAGTAGTCTCCTTAGGTCCCCAGAGAATACCTAACTGAAGTTTTTAATATCTTCACTTTACTAGGCGCGAAAAACTTTTGCGGTCCCCCAACGCGTTGTAATATAGAGTTTATGATTTTCCCGAAGTTGCCTAATTCGCCGACTTAGTTTTCTTGTCTGTGGTTTTTTAATAAAGTTAAGACTTGTATGAACTGCGGTATACTGGCTGCTTTAGTAGCTATTGTTTCTTCAATGTTTTTGTGAATATTTCAGTAGAAATGTGCGAAGGCTTTTTCGTGTACCACAACATAAGCGGTAAACTTCATATGCTAGATGGAGACTAAAATTCTGGCCCGATTGCGGAGATACTTACAAAATTAGTAGTTTTTTTATTCTTTTAACATAACATAACATACCATCACGACTTTATCCCAAGCGGGGTAGTCAGAGGCAAGTGACTGTGCCGTCATGGTGAACGAAACACTCATAAGCCCACTTTTCACCAATAGTATTAGAACCTAACTTGGTAGGTGGTGAGCCTTCCGCCGTTATCCGGGTTGATTTGGTTTGTTATTGATGTTTTCCGTCACCGGAGAGTTAGTCGGATATTTTTTCGTAACAATGAACACAACATTTTGGTTCCGGCCAGATTTGAACTCGGGACCACACGATCTACGACCTGGGTTCGGCCGCTGAACCCCTAGTGGTTCAGCAGCCAAACCCAGATGGTATCCACGACGCTCTTATTCTTCTAGAACGGTATTAATAAAATTGGTTTATTTCTAGACGCTCCTAGCAGACTAGATACCTAAAAGCCATCGATGATGATGATTATAATGTGTTTCAGTGCTTGAGCTTACTTCACATTGTAATGATAGAAACGGCAACCTCTACGCCGTTTTTTGTTACTTTTCTATTGTAATTCACTTCAGCTTCTAGCCAGTATTTATAGCGAAAACTAAGGCCTTTTTTACAATCTACATCTGTGACAAACATCCACACGGACCCCCTCATGGTAAGCGGTTACCGCATTGCAGCCCATGGACACGTGAAATACCAGTATTATCACTCGCGCGTTACCAACCCTAAACCTTTTCAAAGCTCTCTCAAAATACTCCATACTATAAGCTCATTGAGAAAACCTCGGCAGCGCATTCCGCAAATTAAGCGTCTTAGAAAGGTAGCATCTTTGAAACCAAACTGTACGAGACCTTGGAGTATCCATAGTGAGAGGATGAACTCTGTCGGTGGTGAGCAAAGTGGTAATAACGGTATGTTTACCATAAGTTTACATCACGTAAAGACTTCAGAAAATATGCTATTTTCAGTTCCATTTCTAATCACAGGGCGCTGTTCCGAAATCACATCAATAAAATATCTACCACAGTCACAGGGATTTCTCAGATTTCTCTTATTACTTAGATGTAGGCACACTCCACATTCACTCACACTCACCTCCACATTCATGCACACTTTCTCAGTCCACACACATTAGCATTGTCATTTTCTGTTTTATTTTATTCTTTTTCTTGTTTTGTACTTATGCTTTTTTCTTGCTCGTAACTAAGACGAAAACACTACAGGCCCTGCCAGAATACCAACGTCTCTGCAGGGACCTGATTAACCCACTCCTACATTATTATTATTTTTTATTTGTTTGTCAAAATTGTCTTCTTTCACTGTTGTATTGTTTCTGCCCCTTGTGCATTTTGCTGGGTTAGTAAAATATTTTCTATTTCTATTTCTATATCCAAGAACATCAATGCGGACTCATGGTAAAAATTCAGGGGTCCATCTTTTATAGCCAGTCAAGCCAGCTACCAATATCGTCAGTAAAGTAAATATCTGGCCTAGAGGATGCATTAATGACAGGTAACCGCTGACTGGCTCGAAATGAAAGATCATTTAGGAAATCGCTCGCTACGCTCAGTTCAGCAAATTAACTTGGCTGGCTATTAGAATGGTAATACGGCCTCCGGTCATTGGTAACTTACCCCGTTTCTCGTTATCATGGTGCCGGTTCACCAAGCACATGAGGTGCTCCTGGCAGTGCGGCGCCTGTCTCGAGTGCTTGTACGCGCGGTAGACCCTCAGCACTGGCTCGATCACTTCCAAGTTGAGGGTGTCTGTGAGCCGGTCGGCGAGGGCGTGGTAGTCTGTGCGCGATGTCAGGGTTTTGGATGCGGTTTCCGCCATTTTGAGAGTTTGCTGCGAGTACAAAGAATTTTTGGTTATACTGAAAGAACATTCACCCTCAAAGGAGATGTCCCATCTCTGGCCAAGTCTATGTACACCTATTTAAAAAATTAAGAAGAATCTGCTGATTCCGGTAAAAATATTACAAACAATAAGAACAATTACTTATCTAATTTTCTGGTTCTTGAATAAAAATGATTCAGTATTCAAGTTTTTGAGTATGGCAATTCACATGCATATAGACATTTAGAGCGAACTCTCACTAGTGTCACTTGTGTTGTGTTCGTACTTATTTTGCCTTTTGATTTGCAATTTGCATTTCAGCTTAGTTTTTGTTTCGAGCACTTAGACCTTCTTAAGGTATTCAGGCAACAATAATTACAAAAGTTGTTCGTTAAAACTGCTCAAGTGAACATGACCTTCATGTTTTTGTTTTAGTCTTGTCAATTTGACACCGCGTAATCTGTGGTGACACATTTCTGCCATGATGTTTTTTGTTATGAGTTTGCAATTCCATTATTGGAAATCTTGTTTGATACAAGTGAAAATAGCTTTATAAGGAAATTGAATATTTACAAACAGTTTTTTCTATTTTTTGGTATGGTGTTCATAGACCTGGCTAAGTCTCCATGCATTTTGGGACATTTTAAAACATGCTAACTTATGCAGCCTTCTTGATGCGGTCCTGTTTCATGCCAACATGCACAACTGATGATTATATTTTCGGCATTCGGGCGTTACTGGCTAATTAAAAAAATATATAAATAAATTACCGAAAACCGTGTAGGTATAGTTTTTGGTAGTTGATTAGGATTAAAAGTTTAGCGGCTGTTAGGCAAAGTGCTTTGAATAAAAATAAATTAAAGAATGCGCCAGACAACACACCAATTATCATGGTCTCGAAGTAGGGACAAATACCCCTGTGTTACGAAGGTACCAGACAAGGAATTAAGCCAGGAAGTCGATTTGGCTCAACCGGGAGTCGAACCCAGGGGGACACTACGTTAGTCAAGGCAAGAAACCATGCTACAGCGCACTACGCCAATCGTGTCGTCGTGAATATTCAGCTGAAAAGTCGTAGCCTTATTAAATGACTGGTAAATAATGTTTCGGCTGCTATCTCAAGTTGCACAAACCAACTGCGTCAGAAGATAAGATGGCATTAAACACTTTGACAAACGGACAAACTTTATGCCCTATTCACATTATTCCAGTCCAGCGCTCAATCAATGTCGGCATTCCAGTGCCGGTTCACATTATTCCAACGCTGGACTGGAATTCAGCTACTGGAATAATGTGGACCGGGCTTTATTTTTTAGTCGTATTTGTAGAGGTTGCATCACAGTAATACTATTCTGATTTTATTTTCCTTAGGAATTACCTTCAGATACGCAACAGCCGGCGTGACATATCCAGTGACGTCAGTGTCCATATCAAGGTACTTCTTCAGGACATAGTTGATGAGTTTCGTTAAAGACTTCTCTGAACGCGTCATGTCAAAGTGAATGGTTTTGGGGAGACCTTGGGCATCTAAGAAGCTGTTGAGGATGTACTGCCCTGAGCCGAGGTATCTGGAATTGAATAAAAAAATTGAATAAAAATGCACCAGACATCACACCACTTGTCATGGTCTCGAAGTAGGGATAAATATTCCTGTATTACGAGGTAAGAGACAAGGAATTAAGCCAACGGCGTCTCCCAGCCCAGCATTCAGCCAATTCAGAAAAGATCGTTGCCTAAATTGACTCGACCGGGAGTCGAACCCGGGACACTACGGAAGTCAAGGCGAGAAACCGTGCCACAGCGCACTACGCCAATCGTGTCATCGAAAAAAAAGGAATAAAAGTATTAAGAGGTCAAGTTAAAGGTTGTTTGTTCCTTTAAGGTTTAAATCAAGTTTTAGCCCAAATACCGTAGTTGTTGCTATTATTGATGAGTAAGGGCTTTATCACCACGCTCGCCAAAGTCGGGTTAGTGATTAGAATTGGGCTGTATTCTGAAAAATCCAAATTGACTTTAAAGGAAATAGAATTCGATTGAACCCAGAAAGACCGACTGCACAGAAAAGTAGGTTATTGGGTATTTGGTTTCAAACCAACGGCGTTACAAAAAAATATTTAGAAAGGTCATATCTAACATGTATACTCGTACATTTAATATCAGGTGGCAACGCAATTGCACATTGAGGAAAATACGTTCCGCAAACTCAGCAAATGTACTCATAACACTTTTGAAACATATTTACAACATTACGGTTATAACGTTTGTTGTAATATTCGTGTTTTCGTGAAATTTAATGACGGCTCTAAAACTCAGGTACCTAATTTGAGGAGATTACACCTATCCTTTAATGTACCATTTCAGTGCTACTTGAGTGGATAAGGAGCGGTATAAAATGGTTTTAAAAACTTCTAAAATCTCTTCTTGCATTGTTACGTCTAACAAAATAATTAGCTTATTTAATCCCTTTTGTTCAGTCAGGAAAATCCTCATAGATACCACGGATCAACGTGAGCTAAGTCATGTTTTTGGTGGGTTAAATCTTTCATCATTCATTCGCGTTGGCAACATGAAAGACAAATGGTATTATTTTGGTTTACGTTAAAAAACCTGACGGTACGAAGGTACTTTTGAAGTTGTAGGTAAATTTGATTTAAATTTTAAACAAATGCTTATATGTCATCATGATGAATTATAAACCTTAGATCCAACGGGAAACCTTCGATTTAAAAAAAGAACGCATTTAGGGCGCCAAAGACTAGACTCACCTCTGATAAACTTCAGGTTTCGCCATATGCAAGACAGTGTCCGTCAAATACTTAGCAGCGGCCTTAATCCAGTGTCTTCTGAACGAGTGGTTCTCAAAGTTCTTTAACATCATCTCAAAACTGATTTTCCCATCTGGCCCAGTGAACGCCTTCATCGCTCTCTTCATTCCTGACTTCTCCCACACTGTTTTCCCAAGCTCAGAATTGATGAACAGGTCCCAATATAAATGAGCTTTTTCCAGGTAAGGTGGGAGGAAAGACGCGTGGTCTTTGTGTTCTTCTGAACGCTTTTTGGCTTCGGGTTCTGAGAAGGAGTTGAGTGTGCTCATGATCAAAGGCAGAAGGTTTGCTCCAGCATTTCCACCACCACCGCCATTGTTTGCCCCTCCCATGAAAGTCGAAGCGAGACTTAGCATGCTCTCGATGTTGAAATCGTTTTCTTCTTTTTTCTCTCGCTTTTGCCTCTTTGGTTCGTTGTTGTTGCCTAACTGCTGGGCAAACATAGAGATCATAGAGCCTATTATGGCTGGGTCAATTTTGCCGTCTTGTCCACCCAGCAAGCTGCCAAGACCTGGAAAAAGGAACGTAACTTTCAAGGACTTTTTTGTTTCACGTTCAAGGCGGTTGTCTAATTCTAACCTTGTTTAATGATGGTGAAGGCCTATTTTACGTACATAAGTATATTTTTGAGGTAGGTAAAATCAACAGCTTTTTTTTGTTTTTCTTTACTCATTTCATAATTCCCTTCACATATTCATTTAGCGGTTCATTAAAGGGAAGTTGGTTAATTACCTGATAAAACGTCTCCAGCGTTACCATTCGCGTTGTTTCCCAACGCGGAGCCCAGGTTCTTCATTGCATCGCCTTGCACCAGATTCCCCACTATATTTCCGATAGCTGCTAACCCGTTCATTCCATTCCCACTGTCACCCATATTCTGAATGAACGAGTTAGCTAAGTCTAGGAAAGGGTTTTCATCGTCACTTCTGCCACCAGAGGGTAGAGCGACGAACTGGCAAAGGAGAATTAAAACACCGATTCGCGCCATTTCTGAAAAGAAACAAAAAATTAGGTTTTCTGGTTGGTAATACTGTTTTCTTTAGTGGTGGTAAAAGATTTTGTTAGCCACCAATCTCTTTTGAAGATCTCATTATATTATTTCTTGCTAGAAAACGTCCTTACTTAAAAAATGTTTCAATGGCTCGATTAAGACTGCCGCTAATCATGTAGGTACACGAGTAATTATTATGATAATGGTTTACTGATTAGTTTTAATTAGATAACTTGGTATAATTTATAATTTCAACTGATTTTCAAAAATCACAATATAGAGTAGGTAATAAGTTGCACCAGCGGTTATCGATACTCTATAGATACTAACATTATAAAGAGGCAAGATTTGATTGATTGGATAGATTGTTGTACATTGTGTTTTTGAACTATGGCAGCGATCCTGCCTTTAGCGCCGGAGGTCATGGGTTCGATCCCCACCCATGACAAACATTTATGTGACGAACATTTGTGTTTGTTGTGTGTCTGGGTGTTATTATCTATTTAGAAATATATAAGTGTGTTTATCAGCCTCTGACGCCCATAGTACAAGCTCTGCTTAGTTTTGGGTCAGTCAAATTGTCCCAGAAATTTAATACTTATTCATTTTATTCGTTTATAGATGCATTGAATAGCTTCCGAAACTACTGACCTTTGAGTCTTATAGGTTTAATTAACCGACCTACATAAAAATGAAATATGAAATAATAATAATAGGCAGTTATCAATTGGTTAATATTTTCTAAAACATGTTTATATATACAGAAAAAACATGAATGATGATACGGTATCTATCGTAATTGATCGCATATAAACGCAAAAATAATAGTTTTTCGAAAAACACATTTTATCTTCTTATAATCTTTTGTAACGGTACTTCACGACAGGTGATATAAGATGATATAAGTACTCGTGATTCTGATATTCTCCAACTGCCTTAAATATTAGATACACGAGCGACTCGCGCTGCTTTACACTTACAAGGGTGCAAATGGTGCAATGATACTTAAGTGTGTTCTCTACCTTAGTATGCACGAATTAAACAAATTTATTCATTTATTTACTTATTCAAAATCCTAAACAACTATCCTTACATGCAAACCTAATGCGATAGTGTGGCTATTTACATAGTACCTTATTGACACTACCTTTAAGAGTTCACTTAGATTGCCCGAAAATACGTCAATCCGCTCGTGAACTTTGTCATACTTTGTTTAATAATAGGATTGTTCGCACAAGCACTGTTTTGCTGTACAAATTCTTCCTGGCCACGGGCACAGCCAGCTGTGGCGGGCGACGCCTCCCACACACGTACGGTTCAGCACGCTCAGCTATTTACATAAACTACCGAATAAATCACTCTGTCTTTTGATTTAAATGTTTAAAAATCCGTAGCGTATTTTGAGCCTGGCCTGCAGACGGTCAGAAGAGGCGGGAAGACATATAATGCCTTATTGCATACTCAGTAACTAATGTAGAAGCTATCTAAGAGAAATAGTACATTATGGTACAAGTGTGTAATGATGGTGATTACCGCTGAGGCGCCATTGAGACCCGAGCCGTTAGGTGAGGGTCTTACTCTTGAGACTGTAACGGAGAATTGTACGTCAATATTTATTAACATTGCGTTACATATTTCCGCTTTCACCTAACGACCGAGCCGAGTACGGTAATCATCAATACACACGTGTATCATACGACGATTTTCAACACACTTGTGAAGAAAATAATACTAAAAACTAATTTTATTTAGTAGATAAAAAAGTATTTGTACCATTGAACACGATCTTTTTTACATCGAAACTTTTTTAAGAACAAAGCAACTCAACCAATAAAAAAAAAACTCTTTAACTTACTTGTGAATAATAGCAATGAAAAAGGCACAGTTTGATTACAAGTGTCATTATGTGCTTTGTGGTAAAATGAGAGCCACTTTATGAGCAAGCAACTAACTTTCATATTTCAAGGTCACTATCCTAATCAGTCGAACAGTCAGTTTTCAAATGAAAAGTAGTATTTTTGTATGAAACAGCCAGTTGATTGAAAAAGTAAATATAGTCACTTACATGGTTACTAAACCACTGAGTATGCCATGTCGTTTTTGTAAATCTTTAAAAATCACCCGATTTATAGAGAAGCAAAACTGTAACCATTCAACAAAAGCACTAGAACGCATTCACGACATATATTTTATATTGCCGGCGATGAAAGAGTGTGACAAATGTAATATAATGGCGGTTTTACGGTTATTGCGGATGTAGGTTTTACGGATGTCGCGAGTGGCGAAATGTGGACGGAATTATTTGTATGAGTCAGTATGTTGCGTTTGTAGACAGAATAAGCATAAAATATAAATCATTTATTCATTTAAGGATGTCTTTACATCGTAGAAAATAGGATGAAATAATTTTATTGCCACCTGTGAGTGTTCAGAAACAAAAAGACTTGGCTAAAATTGGGCCGAGTTTCAGGCAACGAGTCGTTAGTAAGTATTATCGTGTTTGTTTTGAATATTTAAATAATTTATACAGCCGAAACTGGCAAGGTTATGAGGCTCTTTCTGAACTACTTGTAGATACAGTCAAAACCACAGACATTATACGTCAATACGATCAGAGCAAAAGATTACTTAGACACAAATTCTTTTCAATTCTTTCTGTAGTTTCTAAATCAGAACAGCGTTAGTTTACAATCTATATCTTGAAATTGTTAACGAAAAATTGTGAACTGTATTAAGTAAAATGCTTAGAATAAAATGCTCGGTAGTTTCAAATCTACCCGTGGGAAACCGTCAAATCATCAACAGACATCAGCACGAGAAATCCGAATTCTGTACAATGTACTGCACTGACAATCAAAAGTTAGGCAGCTTGTATTGTGTATCATGAGTTTATACCAATGACAGTCGAGGGCTCGTTGATGTTTTGTATGGGATTTCTGTACAGCACCTCTAGTGATAGGAAATGGACCAAAAATGGCAAACAAATAGACTATCAAACTCATGGCAGACGTACAGGTCATCTTTTATAAAATCATTGCAAAATAGGTCTAATGTAGGCAGCATAACGACCTTGACATTGACGACCGACTTGGTGTAATGGTTAAGAAGTTGGCTACTACACCAGAGGTCGCGGGTTCGATCCCCGCACAGTACAAACATTTGTGTGCATGAACATGTCTGTTTGTACTGGTCTGGGTGTCTCCTATGTATAATAAGTATGTATTTACAAAAGAAAAATGTATTTAAGTATGTTTATCCGTTGTCTAGTATCCCATAACACAAGCTTTAATTAGCTTACTTTGGGGCTAGATGGCGCTGTGTGGAATAATGTCCAGGGATATTTATTTATTTATAAGGTGCCCACATGTAAAGCTTGAGGGGTTGCCAAAACTATGTTTAGTCTTCAAGCCAGCTACATACAACCTTTGATGACATACTTTGCACTCTTATTTGAACTCGAACAGTACGAGCGGATGTTACAAAAAATACGAAAACCAAGCAAACCTTTTTTTTCTTTATTCATGTTTTAATAACGAGAATGTAAAAAAGTTACCGTTGAAATTGGTTTAACAAAATAATGTAACATTTCAAATCAACATTAAAACTTACCGATAAATACGGCTTAAAAGCAAATCACATAATTTCAATTGATTCATTTTAACGTGTTTTCGATAAACAGAAGCTTTTGTTCAACTATGTCAATTTGGTATTTTATTAATAGCCCATTCAATGACCCTAATTTAACCGGCAAAACGGAGTCAGCACAATTAGTCCCACAATCCCAATATCCAACCAACTAATAGCATATATTTAAAATATTTTTGAAAACATATCAATCTCATCTTTAATTTTTTATTTTTTTATTTTTTATATCAATCTGAAATTTTATTTTAATTATATGTAATCGAAATTGTGTGTAATTTGTATGGACTTCGTCTGAAATAAATTGATTTTATTTTATTTTATTTAATGCAATCAGCTTAATTTGGAATCAAATGATCTTGGCGTTTGATGGGTCAGATATTTAGAATTTTAGATTTTCATTTACCTTTAATAGGTAGCAGTCTTTATAAATATCTTATACACGCACGTTTCTACTAAAGGTGAGATACAATTAGTTACAAAAGGTATTTATAGCAAGTACACATATTATGAAAGTACAATTTAGGCTAATCACACAATAGAGCAGTCTCTTCAAGAAAACCTTTGGCAGAGGAGTTCAACCGGTGAACGAGCTAGGCTATGTCTAAATTAGAGAAGATAAAAACTATTATAAAAATCTATGCTTAAAACATTTCACAAACAAAAAAACCGTATCTTTTATATAGGTATACCACATACCATCACAACTTTTATCCCAAGTAGTCAGAGGCAAGTGACTGTGTCGTCATGGTGAACGAAACACTCGGAAGGCCACTTTTCACCAATGGTATTAGAACCCAACGTGGTAGGTGTTTAGCCTTCCGCCATTATCCGGGTTGATTTGGTTTTTTATCCATGTTCTCCATCACCGGAGAGTAAGTCGGATATTTAACAATGAACACAAAGATTTTGGATCTGGCCACGTCGCTCGATGTAGGCTATGTTATAGATAGCAAAGCCTAACTTAATTGTAACTCATATAACTTGTCAAGTTCATTCCCTAAACTGTCCGTAGCGGGCAATTTCGTAGGTAATATGATTTTTATTTCCAGCCAGTCAGCTGTGGCACTAACACGACTTCTAGGCTGGATATTTACTGACGAAATTGCTTGATACTCGTATATTTAAGGGACAACTTGACAGGATATTAGCGATTGAAATAAGGCCCCTGTACTCGTTTCGGAGGCGGCGGTTTGCCCGTCACCTCTCTTTTTCTTAACGACATCAGTGGGTAAGACCCGGGGGGGGTCCAACTCGCATTGCACGATGTCACCGTCTGGGGGGTATGTTGTCGTGTATCAGGATACTCCCCGCTAGCGTGACGACGCCCGACAGTGGCTGGGCCGACCGCTTGGGGCGATGTGGCCGAGCTCCTCAGGAAATCCCACATCGTCCCGCCAGAGCAAAGCGGAGATACACCGGGGTTCTTTTAATGGGTATCCGGCGGAGAGTACCACACTCCCCCGCTGCCTCCCCCCGGCAGTGGGATAGTGCGTAAGGCATTTTTTCCTCGTCAAAAAAATAAAGTAAAATAGGCCCCTGTACTCGTACCTACTAAAAGTTGTTTAAAATTTCAGTCAAGATAATACGAGTGTGTGCAGCAAATAATTTTGAAGAACTGCATAGAATAATGCAGAATGCATAATAAGGTATTAAGTTTATTGCATTTTTCAAGCATCTCAGCAGATATTTCAAAAGTAATATCGGAAAAAGTATAGGGAATGGTTAGTCGTGTTAGTATTTTCTGTGTTTCATCTTGAGGAGCCAGCGTTATAATGTAGTCAGTTATCTTACCGAGTATTGAATCAAACATAAAAAAAATAAGCAAGTTAAATTAAAAAAACTTAGAATCTGTGGCATGATCCGCATTGGACGTATAGGCAGCCACAGACTAAAAAAACAGAGTAAAAGTGACAGCGGCCAATATCAGCCAGTATCAATTTATGCAGCGTCGTGAAGCGGAACTTCGGTTTACCACTTGAATGCGCAGAAAAAAAACGAATGGCTCAACAAGTTACCGCTAGATCTGAACAGTACTTCTTTTGTAGCGTCCAGTATGTGATATTACTATTACAATGTGATATTACAAAGTTTGTAATTATTAAATACCTTAGAATCAACGAACGGTACCAAATTTTTAAGCCTCTTTCGCATTCATGATTTGTTCTACTTGTAATGTTTCTCTTTCATGTTATTCGGTATTCGTAAAAGTATTTTTTTATTGCGTTTCGGAGGTGCCATGCTTGAATGGTACTACAGGAATATTTCTTCGTAAGCTACAGAAGAAAAAGGAATTGAGAAATGTCTTTTGACCCATGGTATGTTCATATTTGAGCAACAAAGGCGAGATATCATTTTTGCCACAGACAATATTCATTGTTGACGGATTTATGTATTTCTAAAAATGGCTCCTCGTAATTTGTAACGTGCAATGCACCGCAGCTTAGCTCAGGATAGGTATCTTTGGGTGCGCGAGGTTCAGAAACGAGTTAGGAAACCAACCACAGCTAGAGACTTATTTAGATATAAGCTGGGGTCTTATTACAATCGCTTATATACCGTCAAGCTAGTTCTCTAAACTGAGGGTAGTAAGCAATTTCGTCAGTGAATATCTAGCCTAGAAACTGCGTTGCTGCCAGGAAACTACGAAATTGTTCGTTTGCTCAGTTTGAGAAATTAACTTGACAAGCTATACGAGAAAGGGATTGTTGAAAGGCCCCTAAGCCCTCATCGTTAAGAACTTGCATAATTCGGCATTATGTAAATAAATTTAACTGAGCGTAGCAATTCTGTAATTATATTATCTTTCATAAAATCAAACTCAAACTCAATTAACTTTATCGAAATAGACTGACTTTCAAATCTTCAATTTTATAGCAGAATATACTAAATAATAGACATAAATACCATAATAATATGGATATATAAATACCGCGTCGGAATTGTTTCTTGCTGAGAAGACCAGGCGAGAAACTCAGCAGTTACTCTTTTAAGCTTGTTTAGGGTTTACAACAGGCGTTAGTAAAGTACAAGCAGTGTGTCATTTTGGTACAAATAAACCTAAAAGAATATAAAACAACGAGAAAAAAAACAACCACAAAAGAATATAAAACAAAAGTTCATCAGTTCAAAAAGAAAAATTGTTAGTCACTACATACTAGGTACCTATTAACTATTACAATAAAACATCTGTTACAATAGAGCTATTTAATCCCGCATCGAGCAGAGAGCTTACACCCAGACATTTTTATTTATAAGGTAGTCTTTTGTAGTATAATAGCCCTTTTTTAATAAAGCTGTTTTGATGTGATTTTTGAATCTATGTAAAGGTAACTCACAAATGGTTTTTGGAATTTTGTTGTAATAATGTATACCTTGCCCCATAAAGGATCCTAAAACTTTTTGTAACCTAAAGAGTGGAAGTCCAATTTTATCCTTATTCCTAGTATTTCTGCAATGTATGTCATTTCCAGCCAGTCAGCGGTTACCTGTCAACATCGCATCTTTTACTAGATATTCACTGACGAAATTGCTCGCTTAGTTTTGGGAATTAACTTTACTGGATGCTAATGTGGGGCCCTTAATAAGGCCTCCTGGACCGCTAAACTAAAAAAAATATTTTAACAAAAAAAAAGGGTTTTTTATTCAATTTAGCAAATAATTGGCGACTACCTAATTTTAGACAATTCAATGTGTTTTTAAATAGTATTATGCACACTATAATAGAGCAAAAATTTAAGTTTTATTTCAATTCAATGAAATAATCACGAAAATCTTACAAAAATGCAACGTTTTCGATCCACCCCCAGCAAACGCTATTAAAGATTTGCGGATGGCTGTTACTGAATACTTTTCCATCAGAAAAAAGTTTTAACGGTGTATCTTCAGTAAGCCAGGATATAAATAAAAATTATATAAGCTGCTACAAACACACTAAACAAACGATTAGCCAAAAAAAATAGTTAAGTTCAAATCAATAGGCTTAGAACTAAATAAATAAAATGATGGTTTATTACTTCTTTTAGCGAATCCTGAAAAACCTTACAGCACACCAAAAAACTAATAGTCAGTTATGCGATGAATAAAACATGGCCGCCCATCTCTTCGGACGTGAAATCTAATAAATTAATAAAGTTTTGTTCATTCGCTAAAAGGGAAATCGGATAAATTTATTTACACCTACTTAGTGGTGCAGCACCCGAACTCAGATCGTGGATCCTGTGGCCTGTGGTTCAAATCTGGCCAGAACCAAAATCTTTGTGTTCATTGTTACATTTCCGACTAACTCTCCGGTAATGGTAAACATCGATAACAAACCAAATCAACCCGGATAACAGCGGAAGGCTCACCACCTATCAAGTTGGGTTCTAATCCCATTGGTGAAAAGTGGGCTTCTGATTGTTTCGTTCACCATGACGGCACAGTCACTTGCCTCTGACCGCTTGGGATAAAGTCGTGATGGTATGTTCAATCTTAAGAGCGTCTGAGTATAAATCTGGCCAGACTAATTTGTGTGTTCATTATTTGAATTTTCGATTAACGGTGATGGAAAACACCGCTACAAAGCTAAAGTAACCGAAACCGGGAAAGGGTCGCACCTACCACGTTGGGTTGGGCGTTGGGTATACGCTAAAAGAAGGCTTCTGAGTGTTCCATTCACATTGATAGCACCAACTAACTTCTGACTCCGTTTGGGACATAGTCATGATCATTATGTAAGTTACAGTCTTTTCACAAAACTACTCCGTTTGTGAACTACTCGGTTGGTTCGTTTTCGTCTTGTGAATATGAGGTAAACTTATCTATTTTATTCGACCTTATTGGCTAACTTTTAAACTTTAAAAAAGAATAAGTAATCCATTCATAATCCGTTAAATTATAGTTATAAACCATTTATTTCCAGTGTTATTGAATGAGAATGAGCACGTTTGCCCAACCGCCCGGACGACGGCCATTGAAAAAGGAGTGTCAAATGAAAGCAATGCTACTCGTAACTAGGAACATCTTTTGCACTGAGCGTTTTACTGCAATCTCCCTATTTTAGATTTTTATTTCTATGTACATGATGGAATTGCATAGAACATAAAAACAATTGCTCGTACTTCGTTTGCAAAGCGTTTCCCTAAAATGTACTTACGTTTAAATAAAAGCATGTGGAGCCATTCTCTTTTTTTCTATTATAATATTCATTAGTTAACCAGCCAGAGCAGGCTGCTAATAAATGAACTGAAATTCATTCGTACAATTTAATTGGATTTCAATCGATTGTTTATTTACCATCCGACTCGGCTAACTCCGATAAAAGATATGCCACTTTTGTTTGTTTTAATTAGTGAAAATTGGAAGAGGGGTTGCAGAGGGAAATATTTATTTGCCTACAAAAACAACGAAAATGTTTTTTGGAATTAAGAATCCACGAAATGACTTCAAATAGTCTACGGCGAGTTTGAAATTGCGTGATAAACAAATGCTACTCGTATTTGATTGCCACTCAAATCAATTGAGATGTTATTTGTGAGTTGTTAAAACTTAATCTTAAGATTTGGAACGTGTCAGTCAAACACTGTGTTACTTTAACAAAAAAAGAGTTCCGTAAATAAATTGCTTAAATTCTCAATTACTTTTATTTAGTTTTATACAAAAAAAAATTGTACAACGCACCGTTTTTGAGATGTAGGCAAAAAACAAAAAAACGGGACCATCTTTGCCTTTCAGGTCACCTCTTAGGGGTAAGGACTTCTAGTATGTTTATCTCATAACTAGTCCAAACAAAGTTCCGAAGTCAAATTTTCTGCTTTTGACTTTTCCATCTAGAATCATTCATTGCCTAGGCAACTACTAGTCTTTAACAAGGTAAAATATCTTGAGGTAATTATAATTAAATAAAGTCGGTTTTACGGGCGAAGATTTTACGTGACAACGTCTTTTTCTCGGTAGAATATTTATTGATATGAATATAATTAAATTGCACAATAGGAACAAGGAATTGAATGAAAATAAGAATTGCGGCAGACCGATCATAGTTGAGTGGGAGAGAGACGCAAGGCATTCGGCGGGCCTCTCTCTCGTTCGGTGACTCATCGTAACGTTACCGAGCGTTACACTTTTTCATAAGTGACTCCCAGCCGCAACCTAATTTAAGACGTTGTCACGTCAAAATTTAAGAACCAACAAGTAATTGTAATTTAAATGAACTGCTAACAAAGATAGTTTGTATTGTTTTAACAAATTAACATTTACGAAGTTAGTTTCACTACAGTAATTAAAACTTTCATTAAAATGCGAAGCGTTCTCTTTATTTAAGAGTTTATCTAGCAAACTCTACAACAAATACTTAAATCCTAATTCCTAATCCCTATCTTACTAATCTGAGATTAATAAAATAAGCTTAAACATGCAAAGCGAATTTTGATAAAACCAGGTTGTTAACGGTTTAGAGATGGTCTTCTGATGACAGTTTCTTTTTTCATATTCATGATTAAATAAATATATGGGACATCTTTTAAAGAAATAAATAAATATTGGTTACAATTTACACCAAGATCATCTGACCCCCAAATTTAGCAGAGCTTGTACTATGGGTGTCAGAGACTGATAAACATGAGTACCTACTTAATTATTTCTAAAAACATACTTGAGTAGATAATAACACAGAGACACACAACAAACACAAATGTTCGTCACATACTTAAATGTTGATTAATGAGAGTGTAGGAAGCGCAAAAGGTGTGTCAGGCCCGTAGCCAGTGGAAAAAGGCGTATTGGTATGTATGTATAAATGTTTATCATGGGTGGGGATCGAACCCACGACCTCCGGCGCTAAAAGCAGGAACACTGCCATTGCGCCAACAGGTCAGTCGGTACAAAAAGATTAACTGGATTTGCTAAACTGCATTGCGGTCATACTTGTATGAACAAAATAGGAAAGTTTATTAAAAAACGATTCATACATACAAAACATTTTTTTCCTGCTTAAAACAGTAGTATCTTTTTGCTGATCAAAAGTTATTGCTAGTTGTAAAGACTTGGCAAGATACACTGTCGTGCCTGCGAATTCCACTTGCAGATGATAAAATGCATTTATGAATTATTAATGACCCGTCTGTCGGTTTGTCGAAAATTTTTGAGTTAAGACTGTACGCCTTCAGAATATTTTAATATTAGGTAGGTAGTGGATAGCATTAACCGCATCAAAGGCGTTTTATATGTATTTCTAAACTTCGACATTTTGAACTCTCTTCCTAAATAGCTGCCGCGTCTTTATGAATAAGAATAATTTATTTTACAAAAAACAATTACAAATTTTGAACTTTAACGGTGTCTGCACTAAGCTTAAAGCTTGTGATGCAGTGACCAACAAAACTTACAATATACAATAAACTTAGTTTTCACTTCTCATGCTCTAAAAGTACGCCAATATAGCCCCTACGAAGCGGAGTAAAAAGTAATTAGTTTTTTAATTTCCTTCATGTGACATAGACAAACTCAAACAGCCAGTAAATAAACGGCCTCAGTAGCTCAGTTGGAAGAGCAGTCACCCGGATTGTGAAAGGTCGCGGGTTCGAACCCGCCGAACCAGGTTGAATTTTTCTAGTTTCTATCTTTTAGCCAGTAAATATACTATTATCTGTTGAGTGCGGACGGACCATCGTCATTGCGAAAATGTTGAGAGTTTTAGTTCCATGGTTTGTCCGCAAAGAAAGTGGCACTATGTGTTTTAAATTGTTAATCTGTGACTGGTTTAGAAGAAAAAAAAAACTGACCGCTTAAATTTCTGAATTTTTGTCGAGTGTAAATAAAAACCAAACAAGGTTCTAAATAAATTTATTAAGAATGTCCTGTGACAGTGTTGAGCAAAGAGCAAAAGACCTAATAGATAATCATTTGAAGATTTACCTAAAAACTTACAAAAGTTGTATGGACTGGAGAAATAAGAAACTTGTGATTTTTATTTTATTTCGACTATTTTTCTCGCACTCAAAGTGAAAAGTACAGTTTTCACCTCGAGACTAAACGACAACTTAAAATAGTCTCGATTTCATTGACTCCCTCGCACGCTCGGGAGTCAAACCACCTCTGGTATAATATTATGGCTTCGTTTAGTTCCTCGATATAAAATATACTATTAACACTGCAGAGTAATAAAATCAAAACAAAACATATCAATTCAAAATTTTTTTTTTTAGGCAATCAGAAAAAATATAATAAATCAACAAGATTATAAAAAATTAGGTTGCATGGCGGTACGCGTAGCAAACCTACAATTAATTTATAATAGCTAATATTGTTACTACTTGGTTCTTACAAATAAATGCTCACGTAGGATTATTGCTATTTATTGCGTTAATTTTACCGTTTAAAAAAAAAACTGCGCCAAAGCAGTCGTGCAAAACATTCACTGACAGATTGTCACTTGATGGCGGTCTTCTCCGAAGCACTAATTATGGATTTTCTTAAAACTTTGAGAGATTATAGTCAACAAACAAGTGACACTCAGATTTTCCCTTGTACAAAAAGACATGATACTCAAAATATCGAAAAATTGTGTAAAGTGTTAGCGTTGTTATTTATTAAATATAAATATATATGCGCCAGACAACACACCTCTTGTAATGGTCTCGAAGTAGGGATTAATATCCCTGTGTTACGAGGTACCACACAAGGAACTAAGCCAGGGGCGTCTCCCAGCACACCCAGACACGAGTCAATTCAGAAAAGATCGTTTCCTGAATTGACCCGACCGGGAATTGAACCCGGGACACTACGGAAATCGAGGCGAGAAACCGTGTACAGCGCACTACGCCAACCGTGCCGTCAAAATTATATATATAGAATAATAATAAAATAAGGTAACTCGTATTTGGTACTAAATGTTTTATTATGTTAATTTCGTGTTGTTAAAATAAAGAATAAGCATAAAATAAGTTTATTTGGCACTAAATGTAGTAAAAAAAACAACAAATACGATACAATAAGTGTTATGGACAAAGGATTAAAATCAACTTAAATTAAATTACAATTAAGTGCCAAATAGGCATTCGCTCAGCATGTGTCGCAGCGAGAAGCTACGACGCAGATTTTCAGCGAATACAGTCACAAACAAAATATTTAGAAAAAAGTTGGACAGATGAGCGCAAATCTCAAGTTGTGCCTAGCACAAGAACAACTTATAAAGATGATTAGGAGCTGTAAATATATACAGTACATAAACAAATAACAAATTAACAACAAATACAATTTTAACCACTATTCTACTCTTTGAAGACCCAATAAATAACTTTTGTAACATATCTTAAAGGATGTGACTGAAACTGAGTTCTTTATTGGGGGTGGTGTTATTCCAGCACTTGGTTGAGAGTAGTGGAAACTTCCACGAAAAGTCGTCGTATCGTTTTGCGGACAAATCAACAACGGAGCAATTCTTGTCTCTTAACCAAAATGCACGCTATTTCAAATCACTGTATTTCTAATGTTATTGACAGGGTTACTGGGAAAATCCATACGTGAGCCGATTTATAGGAATAAACGCAATGAACTAGGTAAGCTGAAAAGCCTAGAATAGGGTTAAGCTGGCTTAACTTAAGGCCGGTATTCACTTTGCTTGGTAGTTAGTGCAGGTGATTAGTGCAGGTGCTTAGTGTTAGTAGAAAACACGTGTGGACACCGATAGATTAGTGCAAGTGACTTAGAATTTTTAAATAAATTCTTAATATACGGGTTATGGCTAATAAGTTATAGAGTAAAACGCGGTATCTCGAAAATAATAATTAAAAAATAGCACAGGTACTGGGGGGAATGACGTGATTACAATATGGTCGCTCCTATTCATCGATTTTTTGTCGATTCAGTAGTGTCAATACACTATTGAATGGCATTCCTTTTCACGCATCAGGCGCTGTAAAGATATATTAATTTAATTTAATTTACTTCATTTATCAACAGTTAAGAATAATAACAATAATTTACTTGATAAGATTCGAAAGGACAATAGTTTTTTAATAATTTATAACATTTTCTTTCGCCAGTTTCTTTTTATTTAGTTAGAAATAGTATGCGTGACACGGAACAATGAGAGCTGTCAGGCATATCATCTTACAGTGAAAATAGATAGCAGTATGGTGTCACACGTTGATCTTGGTGTGATACTGATCTTATTATTAAAGAGATGTCAGTTGTTAATGTAACTGACTAATACAATCCCGTATACTGAACTAGTCGGTACAGTTATGTTAATAAATAAGGTTAACAGTAGGTATCTATTTGTAGTTATTTTGTTGTTAGCGCCGATAATTATAACGGTACTGCATTTCAAACCGCGATTACGCAGTATTCGAATAGCGAAATAACGAACAACATGACGAACAACGGCTTTAATTTGTGGTTTGCAGGTTTAAATCCCGTTTTGGCCAGTGTGAGGTCATGACGCATTATGATTTTACAAACGCTCGCCTGTCTGGACATTTTGAAACGTGTTCGTAATATGTATTGAATGCTGAAATCAAAATTACGTACTGTTATTTATGCTTTCAGAGAGCGAAATAATGATGAGGATATTCTCTAAAGGAAACTCTCTTTGAAATCTCTGACTATCACTTGTGCAGGAGTCACTTCTTCCAGATAGTACTAATTTGTACTGAAAGGTAAATCCTTCCAGTAAAAAATGGGAATAGGGTTAAATGATATTTACAGTTGGGTTTCTTGTCCGAGATAACTATTACTAAACTAGTTGCAATCAAGTCTTTGACTGCCGCCAAACCAGACACAGTATAAATCTATTGTTTTCTGCGGGGCTAAGATGCGCGCCTTACGAGGAGAGTAGACAAAAATACTTCAATCAAATTTCGCCATTTCTCGTTTTTGTCGACAAAATCGAGAAATGCTAAATTTGATTGGAGGATTTTTGTCTACTTTTCTCGTAAGGTTCGCTGGTCACCGGTAACCGCCACGGCGTTCAACGTGTTAGGATTGAAGAATGTTCTATTCATCTAAAATTGTATAGTAGTCGTTTCGTAACATTCGTATATTAAGATGCATGTTTTATTTTTAATTATTCTGAATTCATGTAAACCAACAAGATTACAAAACTTGACTAGAAAAAAAAAAGCTCCTTAATTTGGCTTTAGTCTAAGGGAATGTCAATGTTACAGTATGTTTAGAGGGTACAATTATTATTCAAATAGGGTTTCCAAGGGTAGCTTGGTGCAGAATTCATTCGCGACCACCATCTTTAGGGCAGCTGGGCTGAAGTCATGAACAATTTTCAGCAATTTTATTCGCAGCCAGTCCGAATTCTCGGAATCTGTAATATACACATTTTCCTGCCATAAAGACGTAAAATAAAAGAGGAACCTATGCAAACTATACGTTCAATATCGTCTTTTCAAGGCCTTCTGCCAGTCGTTTTATACGTGCAGCCTGTGGACCAAATTTACTCAGCGGACATACAGCGATCTGCGTGTATATACTATAACGCATTCAGGGTGCTGTTGGGGTTGCCTCGGCGCTGTAGCGCGTCAGGTATGTTCGCGGAGGCGCGCGTTGATGGCTTCGCGGCGATAATGCGCAAGCGCTGCGCTTCCATGCTGGCACGCCTGCGCTTTACCACCAACGGCATCATGAGTGTGTTTGTGGACAGGTGGCATTCTCCCCTTTTAAAAAGGTGGGTGGAAGCTCACCTGAAATAATAATTACTCAGAGTTGTCATATAGTCACAATGTAATATACTAACATAGTCTGTAAGCAAATGTATACCTACTAACATCTATGGTCCGAAATATTTTTTTTTCAATTCAATTCAATTCAAAATATTATTAATAGCAACGCTAAATTCGTGTCTGTTGTTAGTATGTTTCAGCAACACGTGAAACTGGGGGAATCTATTGAGTTTTTGTACGTTGAAGTGTACAACTGTTCATCTTGTATTGAAATACAAGATGAACAGTTTTTTAAATCGAAATCCGTGGAGACAGTCTCTGGCAACATAATTTTGAATTCATAAAAGATAACTAAATTGAATGATAACACGAACACACTTCTCGGTCTTGATGATGCTTTTGTGGAGTCTTGTTCGCGGATCCGACCTGACATAGACTTACCTACAAAATTTTGACTCAATCAAAACGTTACATTTTTAAATAAACTATGGTCGTAGTTTAGTAACTGCGACCTATATTTTTTTAAAATATAATCTTAAGTAAACTAAGTATTTTGTAATTTCATATACGTGAACGCTCTGTGTTATTTTAAAATTGAAATAAATGATATTTAAACCGAATTCTATACTTGTTTTGAAGCCATGTCTTTGTGCCCTATGTCTGAGCTAGTCAATTGGCTATTCAGACCCAGACCCAAGGTTCTACGGTAATGTCTACAACAATGTGAGACTAATGACTGACTTTCTCCCCGCAATTGAAAATGATACTATTCGCAACGCTTTTGTGAACATCCATTCTAAACCTTCAACGTTCTGAACTGAATGGTTTCCAGGCAATTTTCTTTTAATTGCATCTGATTCTTTGAAGTCGTGTAGTGAGAGAATTCGTGCTCGTTTTCGAAAGATATTTTGGCGATAGATGGTCTCAAAATAAATAATCATTTTTCTTAATTTCTCTCGATGAAATGTAGTCTGTGTATCTTACTAATGAAGTGGCTTTGTTTGGTGAAATCATTTTAAAAATCTGTCACGTAGTTTTTGAGTTTATCTATTGAAAAAAATAACAAAATCTTTTGATGTGATATTAATGTACTCGTATAGGCGAACAAACACCGTATCGTTCTTGTGTGACTGTTTTAAAACTCTGTCAATCCAATGTTTACAGAGCTCAGGGTAGAATTCATCATCATCCGTGCGGTCTATCCCAGTTGTGAAGTCACACTGGTGTGTGGGGTCCCAGGGTCCGCCTTTCTCATTTTCTTGGCCCACTTCGCGTGGTCTTGTGCATCCTCAGTGGAGAGTCTGTTGGCACGCAGGTCATCCTTGACGACGTCGAGCCATCCATGGGTCGACCTCTTCTACCGGTACCTGGCAGGGGCGGCATGGCCAGACATTTGTTGCCCACGTAGTTTGCCGATGTCAGAATTAGATAAGTGTTATGATTTTAAAATAACAGTTAGTGAAGAAAAGTTTTGGCCTGTACGGCACCTGAATTTGCGTTGATGATATTTGATAGCCATTTCCGTGGGCATATTATTGGATAAAATACGTACGGGCGTAGAACCGAAATCGTGGGCAAAAGCTAGTTTTTATTAAATGTATCCTCGTCCTCATGTTCATAACATTAATGTTTGTTCGGGAGCAAATCTAATCCAAAACGTAAAGGTAGGTTATAGACTACCAGAGTTATCATATATATATACCAGGCTTCTAGAGCTTTAACTAGTGCTTTACATTGTAATATAACGTTTTTACGAATAATGGTACAATACAGGCAATCGCTTAGTTTTCTAAAAACATATTGGTTTCTTAAAATTAATTTATGGTCACGTTCGCATTGTAATCAGAGTAAATTTAAAAGCGACGAATGCTCGCTGATCTGATTCAAGTGAATGCTAATCTATCAGCACCTTAGGTACAAAGACAGTGGGCCTTGTTACGATCCCTTATAACTTATCATGTATTCCCTAAACTGAGCGAGGAATTTCGTGATACGATCTTTCATTTCCAGCCAGCCATCGGTTACCTGGCACTAACCCATCGCCTAGGCTATTTATATTCATTAACGAAATTGTTTGCTGACCTTAGTTAAGATAATTAACTAGGCTGGATATAAGAGATGGTAATAAAGGCCTTTATCATTAAAGATGGCGCCAACAGGCCACCTTTAAATTGAAGAGGTTTGAGTAATATTCGAATAAGCGTGTTTTTGTGACTCAAATGAGCTAGGGAAAGTATTCTAGTAACCTTTTTAGTTATCAGGTCGAAAATGTTTAAACATGACTCATTGAGATGGCATTTATTTGCGGAATATAATTTTTAAGCCGCAGGTAGAATGACTTCGGTGACGACAGTTTATTATTCTGCGTAGCGGTAAGCATCGTAAATGAGTAACTGTAGAAGTTCTTTCTGCGGTTTTCGTTCTTTGGTAAGTATAAAAATTTGGTTTCACATTACATTTTATCAACTCGCAATATTTTGTAATAAAAGTAGGTAGAAAACTAGAAATTCAAAGAAAAGTTATTAATAATGGGAAATAATATGTGAATATTTCAATTACGTAATTTAAGTACCTACTGCAACTTTACAAAATGAGTAAAATTTAAATCATAATTATGATCACGTAACCACCAAAATAATCGCGTATTTTAAGTAACATCATTAGTCTTAATGAAGACAAGAAAATAACAATCTGAACAACAAAAAATTGATAGCAAAAACGTTCAATGTTTCATTGCCATGGAATTATAACCTCCTTGTATGACGGCGGTCAGCGTACGCGCCGATGTAACGGTGATCGTGACGTGACGTCACCGGCCGATGAACCCACCTGTGCGCCTAAAATGGCCGATTTGGGCGAATCGATAAATGAAATATAATAATGAATAGTCTACTTCTTTTTTAAATGGGGAAGGTATTTGACAATACCACATAATCGGATTCTAAAAACAATTAAAGTAATATACCCAAAAAATACATTTAATTTTTTTTGTAAATGTAAAGTAAAAAAAAAACCTGTAGTAGGACATTCGATAATCTACACAACTATTAGTAACTTTTGTTATGAAACCATTTTTATAAACGCAAAATTTGATATAACTGCCGAGTAAATGTTCGGCAGAATGCAAAGAAATAAATAGCAAGTGACGTCACTTGCTAGCGGTTAGTTTGTAGGTAGCGTCTTGGCAAGTTCAAAAATAAGATTTTTATAATTGCTATTGTCGGAGCGTTTTGGTGCTTTCGAAATATTTTTTATCAAGGTTTCTATTTTTGAGAGCCCTTTCGATAACACCTCAACAAAAAAATTGACAAATCCCTATTAAATGTCGTGATCAATCGTGAATTTAGTATTTTTTTTTAAATTTATTTTAAGCCAGTCAGCGGGAACTTGGCATTAGCCCATTCTCTGGACTTGATCAATAGTGAATTATTACAAGTTTTTTTTCGTAATATTTTGTGAATAATGTCTAATTAAATAATTTATGTACACGAAATCAAATCGAGCTTATCATGGGGAGTCTCATGCTGCTGACATAATATCCGTTTTGCAATGTTAAGTCGTCTTCCGTACCAAAGTGTAACTTCTATTGCATTTTTAGGGCATTAAGTATAAAAAAATAACATAAGTAAGGTTAAGGATCGGCGTATTAAATGCATCTGCCCGCAAAGTGAGCTGTTTTATTTTCATTTAAAAGTCAGAAGGGAGACCGAGTGA
Organism: Udea olivalis; assembly: GCA_947369235.1. Taxonomy (NCBI): domain Eukaryota; kingdom Metazoa; phylum Arthropoda; class Insecta; order Lepidoptera; family Crambidae; genus Udea; species Udea olivalis. The sequence continues at coordinate 4,757,933 of OX376363.1, forward strand.
TTATCGAAAGGATTACAAATTAAAGTGATGTAGTTAAATTAGATTCATTCAATCGACTTTATTTTAAGGTTTTCATGCAAAAAATACTGACTGATCGACAGATTTTGTGTGAACCTTGAAATTGAAGTCAATTGAAAATATCAAATTTTCACTTACATAGTTACTTCATCACTTATATGCCATATTGTTTTTGTAAGCCGGGACAATATTGTAATAAACAGTGGGTCAAGAAAATAAGAAAGGCGAGAAAGGCGGACCCTGGGACCCCACACACCGGGATAGACCACACGGATGATGATAATGAAGATTGTTATAAACATGTTACATTCATTTAATATTCAATACCATAAAATTAGGCTATTACTACTAAGTCACCCACTTTAAGAAATATCATCAAGATGATTCGGCTACCATTCGCCAAGCATTCATTTTAGCGGCCCCGTTCTTGCTCGGATAATTGGTAAAAAACCAAATATGAGTGTGGCCCAGTGGGAAAACAAAACGCGAATCGCTCAGAACAAAAACATAATGAGATGGTAGGGTAATGGACTTTGATTCTGAAACTGTGTATCTTGTAATAGTTAGAAGTAACTGTGTTGGCTTTGTGAAGCAGTCAACTAGTAGCGTTAACTGAGCTTTAATACAGTATTTGACACTCAAGTTATTGAAGATACTACGAGTATTTAATACCAAGTTCTCACCACATGGTCATAAACATTTACAATCATTTAACCAACAATATAGAGACGGGAAAATGTTCTTTATATTGTTAGGTAAATGTATAGAAAAGTATTCCATTTTTAATAAACAGCTCAAGAACTTTCTAGTTAATAAATGTTATTATAATTTAGCTGATTTCTTTAATGACTCAATAGTGCAATATGAATATAATATAATTATCAATAATGTAAAAATAAAAATTGTTTATTGTCAAAAGTTTGTAACCTTATTAACAATTCAAAATTTTAAGTAAATACGTACTATTATCATGGTAACACCTGTTCAAACCAGTAAGTTACCATAAAATATAAAATAAAAATTGAAATATTTATATCACATTACTGAAAACGAGTCAGTAATGGTATTCCTCGTAATAGTTATGGAATTAGAAAATGTTTTCAGAATTGCGACTTAGCTATAATTTAATATGCATAGTTACTCGCGATCGCACGTCATGAAGCAGCATCGCTATAAACTTTATTTTACTTTATTTATTATTAGACCATAATCAAGAATGAAGGTTTCCTCCCTTTCGTAATTGACATAAAACAACATTCAACCTTATTATACTTTTATAAATTAAGGGCTTATTTTTTAATTCTAAAGTGTGATTTCTCTTCGGCGCTACGGGCAGTCTCGTAAATCAGCTGGTAACATCTGTTTTAAGCAAAAAAATGTCCAGGGGGAAGGAAAACCTCTCCGCTTGTTAGAATTATTGCTTTAAATTTGTATTAGTTACGTTTGCAAAATCTATTTAAATGCAAGAAAGTCGTGTTAGTTACACCACTTATGAATAACTTAAGAGCTTGTCTAATTTGATGTGACACGCCCCACTACTTATTTAGTTGATTAAGATGTGCCGAGTGTACTTTTGAGAACAAACGACGCGTTCTCCTAGGTTCGAGTCCAACCGGCTGCTTAACGACCAATTACATGTACTAGTTACAAATTTGGGTATATAATAATAATAATAATAATATTCATTTATTTCAGACCTCTGTCCATATGTTATTAGTAACAATTTTAATCTTAAGAGGTAGTGTTAGTAAGATACAATTTAATAATTACAACAGCCTAGTGTGAAGCTGCACCCAACGGCACATTAGTGGGGTGTCCCACCTATCTGCAAACACATTTAGCATCCCGTTGGCAGCGCCACGGAGACGGAGTAGCATGGAGGCGCATCGCTTTCGCATGATAGCATAGAAATCATCCGTGTGCGCCTCCGCAAACATACCTGAGGCACTACATCGCCACGGCCGCCCCAACAAAACCCTAAATGCGTTATTATATTGGACTCGCAGATCGCCATATGCCCGCCGCGTATAGTTAGCCCACAGGCTGCAAGTGTAAAAAGTTTGACAGTATGCTTTAAAAAGCGTAATTTTGACTGGTTCTGTACACTTTGCAAACCTTCGAGCCAACATGTTGCAGCGAACAGCCAGCGATCTGCGTTCCCTCTCGATGTCATAATTATCTTTAAGATCATCGGTGACCCAGTGGCCCAGATATTTAAATTTATGTACCCTGCGCAGAGGCGTACCACAGAGTGAGACGTTCGGTATGTCAAGATAGGTCTTAGTACCCGACTTAAAAACCATAAGCTCACTCTTCTCTGCATTATACCTAAGCCCATGTGACATTATATATGTATGGCGTCCATATTTAAAATTCATGTTCGTGTCGGGCGTGAATTCGGTGGAGGGGTCCTCATTTCGGGTTAGACAAGCTATACATAAATAGTATTTTGGCCGTCAATGTGACTTCACCCTTCTACGTCCGGATGATTTATGAGGTTGACATGCACAGTAACACATCAGGGGGGCTAGCCCCCCAGGTGTCTTATTACCATCTCTTATAGCCAGTCAAGTCAATTTCCTAAACTGAGGGTAGCGAGCAATTTCGTCTGTAAATATCTGGCCTAGAGGATGCATTATTGACAAGTACTCGTAACCGCTGACAGGCTGAAAATGAGAAAACATATAACGATATTGCTCGCTTCGTTTATCGTAGTTGGGGACATTGACTTGACTGGCTTTAAGATATGGTAATAAGCCCCCTGGAAGGTACTACAAAGAAATGAGACAAAGAACCTTTTGCTGTGGGTCAACGGTACGGTCCAATTCATGAAGTCATTTAGTTTTTAGTTGGACGGCAGGATGGGCGTAGTGCGTTGTAGCCCGGTTTCTCCCCTTGACCTACGTAGTATCCCAGGTATGATTCCCGGTCGAGTCAACTCAGGAAACGATCTTCTCTATATTGGCTCGGGGCTGGGGGTGCTGGCTCCTGGCTTAATTCCTCATCTGGCACCTCGTAACACAGGGATATTTATTTCTACTTCGAGACCATGACAAGTGGTGTGTTATTTAACAGGCGCAAATTTATTATCAAGCATCATTATTTGAACATAAATATAAATAAATATAAATATGCGCCAGACAACACACCTCTTGTAATGGTCTCGAAGTAGGGATTATTAAAGCCCTGTGTTACGAGGTACCACACATAGAAATAAGCTAGGGGCGTCTCCCAGCACACCCAGACCCGAGTCAATTCAGAAAAGATCGTTTCCTGAATTGACCCGACCGGGAATCGAACCCGGGACACTACGGAAATCGAGGCGAGAAACCGTGCTACAGCACACTACGCCAATCGTGTCGTCAACATTACTTTTATCAGGTCGTTCCGTGTCACAGGGTGACAAAAAACTTTATTTATAAAAAAAATTGTCTTCATTTGAAAACTTTCCCATATATTAGTTGACAGTGCCTACTTAGTTTGGTTTTTATTAGATACTATGTGTTGGAAAAAAATGTTCTTATATAAATGGAGTCTGAACTCTGAAGTATAGCCGATATTCTGCATAAAGCTGTTAAAATGATTATGATTTCAACATGTTTAAGATATACCATCTTCTTACTATGAATATAAATAATTTTCAAATATAACTTAACTTCCAAGAGCTACCAAAATTTGCTCAGCTTTGTTTAAATAGGACGTTTAATATTGACATCCATACTAATATTATAAATGCGAAAGTAGCCCTGTTTGTTATGTTTTCACGCCTAAACCGTTAAACCTTTAGATGGATTTAGTTATGGAGAGATTGGTCCTTCGAGAATAACTTAAAGCTACCATTTGATTTGTCGCAAAAATAATAGTTGAACGGGGTGGAATCGGGATTGTAAGTTTGTAGCTATACCCATAATATCCGAAGTTAGGGATATGACATGTACGGATATAAATTTTGCGTACTTTAAAAGATTGACGCCATAAGAACTGTAGTTTTGTTATTCTCTTGGATCCACCTGTCATCTGTCTGTTATTTTATTTTACTTTTTATATATATAATGTGTAATTGCTATTATTATGTATATATTACGTTTATGAAATCTCTTTGAAATCTTCTTATTTTGATTCAAACCATTTCACCTTCTGTGCATCTTATATAAAACTTTTATCTTTAGCACTGCCTGTAATATCTCTGTCTGACTGTGTGGTTGACTGGTAGAGAATGCCCCTAGGCATTAAGTCCGCCCTTTGTAACATAGATTATGTGCAATAAAGAATAAATAAATAAATGAATAAATATGGATGGTTAGTTTAATTCAAATGAAATAAAACGATTCGGCCATTTGGCCTTCTTGAAATATTTTTATATAGACGACGTTGCGGGCGTCTGCTAGTAGTATACTATCTATAGTACTAATATTATGAAGAAGAAAGATTTTTTTTTTGATTGTTTTTATTGAATAGGCTCCGTAACTACTGGACCGATTTAAAAAAATCATTCACCAACATGAAGCTACGAGTACATTATCTGTAGATACGTCTACCAGGAGTTGTTACTTCAAAATTACATTACGCGAACGAAAATGTAAATTTAAAGTGGCAACTCGTGGTACACGTACAGGAAGTGACATTGGCTTTATTTTTTAATTAAGGCTGTGGCGAAATCCTCGTTGCAGGCCAGCAATACAGGAGCCGGAGCGCCGGGATTCGTCACACAATATTTATGAATAGTGAATAAAAGATCAGCCAATCCAGTGACTTGTTTATTGTATACGTAGGAAAACCCGATACACGGGTTCCTGTTACATTTTAACTGTTTACAATAATTGGTTATTTAAAATATTTAAAATACACCATCACGTAATTTAATTAACCTTATACTGGTAATCTGGTAAAATGCTCGCAAGCTCTGTTCGATACATGGTTTTGGTAGGAATGCCTCAAAATGCTGAACAGGGAACGTGGAACAATGAAATAAATTTTGAAAGGACAGGTACAGAATACTACAGATGACCAATAAGTTAAACTATGAAGTTTCCAGCCATCGCGGAGGTTCTAACGTCCATGAGATTGGAACGAAACGGCATCGTTACAAGGCTATATTTTGACAGGAAATACAGCCTACGCGGGCGAAGCCGCGGCAGGCAGCTAGTAACTAATAATGGGGTTAGATTTTACGAGAAAGAAGTATTTACCTTATAAACAGGTGTCTCCTTTTATCCTTTCCTGTCACTTTATCTACTTCTGTTCCTTGTTTATTATTTATGAATTATATGAATATACTCGTATATAAATCGTTATCAACCTTCATTAATCGTAACAATATGAAAATTTAAACAAATTACTTGTATATTCATATTTGACGACCGACTTGGTGTAATGGTTAAGAAGTTGGCTACTACACCAGAGGTCGCGGGTTCGATCCCCGCACAGTACAAACATTTGTGTGCATGAACATGTCTGTTTGTACTGGTCTGGGTGTCTCCTATGTATAATAAGTATGTATTTACAAAAGAAAATGTATTTTAAGTATGTTTATCCGTTGTCTAGTATCCCATAACACAAGCTTTAATTAGCTTACTTTGGGGCTAGATGGCGCTGTGTGGAATAATGTCCAGGGATATTTATTTATTTATTTATTTATTCATATATTAACATAATAAGTTAAACATTCCCTAAACGATTCTTTTCCAAAACTCCCGGTTATTTTTATTTCCTAACGTTTCCTAACCTTTTTACTCTGTCGTGGCTTATGTACAAGCCGTACAGCCAAAAGAAAAAAAAAACACGTGATTCCACTTCGTATTTTATTTTGTTTAGTTATCTAAGCAAGCATTCAAAGAACTTGCACGTTAGGTAATTGGTAATATTTGTGTAGATAAGCAATGTCCTAAATACATACTTAAATCAGTTATTGGGGACATTCAAATGTGGTAGTATATAGTATTATGATCATTATTTGACTGGCTTGAGGCCTTATGACAATCGCTTATATCACGTCAAGCTAATTTTCTAAACCAGGGTATCCATTTCGTCAGTGAATATCCAGCTTAGAAGATGTGTTAGTCAGGTGAGCGCTGACTGGCAGGAAACGAAAGATCATCATTACGAAATTGCTCGCTCGAATGAACTTGACAAGTTATAGGGGATTGTAATAAGGCCCCCACTGTTTGTCATGAATCTATACTAATATTATAAAGCTGAAGAGTTTGTTCGTTTGTTTGCTTGAACGCGCTAATCTCAAGAACTATTGGTCCGATTTGAGAAATTCTTTCAGTGTTGATAGCCTATTTATCGCGCTAGTGACTATTAGACACGGACGAAGTCGCGGGCAGAAGCTATTGTATTTATAACATCGCCGTTTTATACAATTCACATTTTGAGAAGTGGTTTTTCTTTGTAACGACTATAGATAGTTGTGTTTTTTTTGAATAACAAAAATTATAATTAGCTACTTTTAGTATGTAGTGGCAAATGTTATCACGCGCCAAAAAACCGTCTTTTAATAAATAAATATCTGGGACAAATTCCACCAAGATCATCATTCAATGATCAGAATTGATTAAATTTTACTAATAGCTTGAGTTGCCAGCTTTTGGTTCCATGGGACCTAGCTAGGAGCAAGATGTTACAGGCGTTTCTACATGTCAAAACTTTATAACGTAGGCACTCGCCGAAGCTGCGATATATCCGAAATGACATTTACCGTTATTTTCATATTTTTGTTGTTTTCTACTTGTAGAAAGATTATAGTACGACCGACTTGGTGTAATGGTTAAGAAGTTGGCTACTACACCAGAGGTCGCGGGTTCGATCCCCGCACAGTACAAACATTTGTGTGCATGAACATGTCTGTTTGTACTGGTCTGGGTGTCTCCTATGTATAATAAGTATGTATTTAAAAAAAAAAATGTATTTAAGTATGTTATCCGTTGTCTAGTATCCCATAACACAAGCTTTAATTAGCTTACTTTGGGGCTAGATGGCGCTGTGTGGAATAATGTCCAGGGATATTTATTGTCCAGGGATATTTATAGTGTGTTAAATAATAATATAAAAATGTTCCAATTGTTTCTTAAAAATAGAAAATAAGGATTAAAAATACATAAGGTTTTAAGTTATAAATGCACTAAGGTGCATTAGTCAAGTAGGTACTTTAATTATGTAGAAATCTGGACAAGAAATAGGTACCTATTCATAAAATACACCTCAAACATAACTCGATATAGATGAGGCCAGAAAAAGCTATTATAACGGTACGCTTAGTTTTCATAAAAACTGAGGGACTTGCATAACCAATTTGATGTATGTCTGTGATATAAATTGTATTTATGCGTTCGAAGCATTTCTCGGTGTAATTAGGTTTGCAATTTAGAAAAACGCGGTATGTAATATTGTGTTTTAGAAGTATAACACCCGCCTAACCTCATTTTACAAAAACATGTCAATCTCGTTAGGGGATTTCACAGGGATTTTTTGTTTGGACGAAAAATTACACAAGAGATAACCTTCCGACGGAAAGCCCTCTGAAAAAAATATGGGATTCGCAATTGAAAGCAAGTTTCAGAAAGCAATAGCTTAAACTAGAAAGTTTTGCTGAGTCATAAAAAAAGGTTTTAAATGCCAACTTCGTGACTTCATAAAAAATTCAACCCTAAAAAGCTCACTTACGGAGAAACTAGGCACTACAGGTAAAAAATTAAGTAAGTAAAGTAATTGACCTGTATTACTGCTCGATTGGAAAGGCTACTTGAAGAAGAAGTCTTGTAAACAGTAAATGTTTAGTGTATTAAATCACCACACTAGTAAAATGGGGTTGGTAATCTTAAACACTTGCCAGACCTGGGATTCAAACCCGGCACCCTAGAATAATAACGTAATAGTATAGAAGGATAGTCTTCATACAACCGCCCCGTCAGAAATGAAGCACTAAGCCGATCCACACATGCGTGACTATTACTTGCTTACGTGCGGCGCGCTTTGACATTAAACATTGCGGAGCTGTAATGAATACTGCAAAGCGGTCTGTTTGGAGCCATTTAAGACTCCAATTAAGGTGCTTCAAAATGGGCGCGCAGACTTGGTTTCTATATGTAATTATTCTAAGCCCGGCACCCCTTTCTGGCTAAAAGCTTGTAGTGAGGCGCGTAGTGGGTTTTACATGCTATTTTATTGTTACGAATATGTTTCACAAATCTCTATTTCTTAATCACGAAACTTGAATCTCGACACAAAACCTAATTTCACTATCGGAATTTATTTTCAATCAAATAACAAATAGTTACGTGATGATGATGACAATATGTAGATATCTTGCAATTAATTCTCTATGCAATTCGATACGATGATTTATTCTTGTATAAAAAAAATATATTACGTGGGTTCACGTTAAAAATGTAGGGTTAAGTACATTTTGTAACATTTATTGGGCATCTTCTTCAGTGCAGAATGATTGTTAACTAAGTAATGCAGTTTGAATCGGTCAAATCAACGACGTCAATGTTTACAAAAAAAGGATGTTTTTACTAAAAAAATAACTTACCCGCCAAGTTCCGTTATTTCAAACAGCCCCGAATTCCAATTACAAACTCACAATAACTAGCACATAAACTATTCAACGAATTGTTCTGCGTTTTTCATTAATAATTCCAACGTTTAACACGACCAACGATATCTCCTAAAGATATGTGTCGTATGCTTTCAGTATTCACGCACCGGTAAACGCTTATGAACACGTAATCATTGCTGAACGAAATGTTCTAGTGTTGCTATTTACAAAAAAAACACGCACGTAAGAAATAAAACTGTCACAATGCAAAACCACAGATTTGAAAATGTTCTAAATTGGAAATCAACCGCGCAAGCGCAACGTCGATTGCTGACAGTCTTCTTTTTTCATCTAAACCGAGCCGGTAGTGTCGTCCCATTCTCTTGTATCATTCTATCTCTCTCCTAGAAACCAAGTGCATCCGTCCTTGACTCTGAACTCTCAGTTCCGAAGATATACCGTTCATTTCTTGTCTCATCATAAAGATGGGTATTCCATGGGTTGGAAAGAGACGTGTATACAATTACCGCTTAGGTGTGAAATCTGGCTGTCATTGACCGAAGGCAAGAAGGATCAAAATAAGAAAACTGACTTTGTACTGTTATGTTTTTACTGTTAGCCAGGTCCTTTGACCTCATAACATTATAAACACCTGTAGGAATTCCACCATATTGTAAAATTAGGTTTCTGTATTATAATATAGCTGATAATTACAGCTACTAGTTTTTTTTGCTATATTTTTTAGGATTGGCCAATAGAAAGACCGTGATATAATATATTTGAAAATTAATTAACGTTTATGATATATTTTTATTTATTCATCATTGAAAGTCTTTAAGCAATATTGCCTAGCCATGCTAAAAATAAATAAATTTGTCTTTAAACGTGACTAAAACACCAATCCACAGCTTCTTAGTAATATCTATTGCTAAAATAACTAACTTAAATCTCCATTATTTTGATAGCACTTAATTAATATGTTTGTTTGTTCAATTGATACAATTCTGGTATTTAATTACCAAAATGGTATGTTATAGTAAGTAAGTAGATATAGTATATATAAAGTAAACTAGGCCTACTTATCTTTTTTTAAATATCTATTACCTAAACTGTTGCCATAGGCAGGTACTGTCCTCAAACACTTTGTATTTCAATTAATTATAACTAAGTAATTTGAATTGACGTAGGAGCCACTTTCCTTGAAGTTTGAATTTAATTAATTTACATTTATATATCGCAGTAGGTACCTACGAAAGCGGCAGAGGAAATTCTTAACCCACTTGTTTACTGTGTTACGCAATTGTTTATACATTCAATACAAAATATTGATATCATTCACCTACAGATTATTTATGAAGTTACTAGCTTACTGCCCGCGGCTTCGCCCGTGTGAACTTCATTTTTATATATTAAGGCCAAATTACATTAAATCTTTATTAATTGTAGCCTATGTGCTATTCTGATGTCTAAGCTGTATTACTGTTAAGTTTCATCTAAATCCGTTTTGTAGTTTTTTCGTGAAAGAGTAACAAACATACACACACACATACATACATCCTCACAAACATTCGCATTTATAGATAGATAGATAGATTTAGATAGATAATACTCTTTATTGTACATTTACAAAAGAAACTTAATGCTAAGTATTACATAAAAACAATGCACAATTCAGGCGGCCTTATCGCTAATAGCGATCTCTAACAGGCAACCTACAGGCAGACACATATTATACATATATTATAAGAATGGCAAGTACATGCATAAATACGTAAACTTAATGAGTAACATAAATAAAATAATATTAATAATACTTATACCATAATCATAAGGGGATATTTAAATAGATACATATTACCTAATAGTATCAATATAAACAAACAAGTTATACATAGATGATACAGAAACCAATAGCGAATACACCAAAGCTAGCTAGAAATTTAGAAAAGATAAATATATTATGAATAATCACCGCGAAGGGTAATGTGATTTGACCTTTGCCTTGAAGATAGGAAGGGATTGAGATTCCCTAATAGAGAGGAATTCCACAATCGGACAGATTGTACAGTAAAGGATTGTGTGTAGGAGTGTGAGGAATGAGAAGGAAGTTTAAGTAGAAGTGTTCGAAATGATCGCATTTGTTGTCCGCGAGTTGGTTGCAGAAAGTGGAATTGCTCTTTGAGGTACGCTGGTGACTTGGGATTAAAGAATACATTAAACAACAAAAAAAGAATATGGGCGTTACGGCGAAGAAGTATGGGAAGCCAGTTAAGCTGAGCTCGGTATTCGGATACGTGGTCGCACTTACGCAGACCGAAGATGAGGCGTATGCAAAAATTTTGGAGTCTTTCGAGCTTATAAAGGAGATTTTCATTGAGATCTAAGTAGCAGCAGTCTGCATAGTCAAGTATCGGAAAAAGGCCTGAACCAGCGCAATTTTGGTGGGTATCGGAAGGAAACTACGTAATCTACTTAAACAACTTGCAGCAGCAAACATTTTCCTGCTTACCTCGCTTATCTGCGCCTTCCAGGTCAAAGAGGTATCTATGAGGACTCCCAAGTTCTTCACCACTTTACTAAATTGAATTGGGACGCTGTCAAATGAAATTGTGGGCAGTGAGTTCAAATCAATTCTGTCAATCTGCCAGGGGCTGCCAGCAATGATTGCCTGCGTTTTAGACGGGTTGACCTTGAGCCCAAACGAGGTGCTCCAGCTTGAAATATGGTTCAAATCGGTGTTTACAGTTTGAATGACGCCTGGGAGATCGGTAAGGCTACCCTGCGAATAAATCTGGAGATCGTTTGCATATAGGTGGTAGGAAGAAGTAAGTTTGTGGGTAATTGAATGAATTAAGATTGTGAAAAGAAGAGGAGACAAAACGCCACCTTGTGGCACACCAGCCTCAATGTTGCACCATGCAGAGAAAGAATCCTCAGCAAGAATGCATTGCCGGCGCCGCTGCAGATAACTGCGAAACCAACCAATTACCATTGGAGATATAGAGAGAGATCGCAGCACGCCGAGCTGGATGTCAAAATCCGCGGTGTTCAAAGCGTTACTGAAGTCTAACAGTGCCAAAACGGTAAGACATTTTGTGTCCATACCGAGACGGATATCGTCGGTGATTTTGACCAGTGCAGTCGTTAAAATATGAAGTAAGAAGTAAGATTTCTCACAAAAAACTTATTGCCTAATTTTTTTTAGCTTGAACTAAATTAATACATAAGTATTAATTTAAAATTGCATTTCTCTTGTTTTACCTGTATACAACAGAATTAATATCTAATAAATTAAACTATCTTTATGCCGAAGTAACTGAGTCGAAAAGGTGCTCAGCTGGAAATTCAAAGGCCCAGGGGTCTTATTAATATCTATCCATCATAGTTAGTTACCATAATAACACCTAGAAAAATTGTTCCGTACAAAAAGGCGCGCCAATAGTGATGCCTAAATCAGCTGTCGAAATGTGTTTTTGTTAAGATTTGAATTTATATAAATAATATAACGTTATTTTCACTAGGATTTCTATTACGGAAGCTATTTCAATTGAAATACCGGCAAAATTATTTTTATTTAAAAAACCGATGTTGAACGGCTTGCGATTGAATTACAAAGGGTTGATGAAAACCTGAAACTGGAAAGTGACCGGTTAATATAATTTTCGACACGTGTAAGTGTATACAGTCAACTCCAGTCATCCACACCATATCCTTATTAATATTATAAATGCGAGAGTAACTCTGTCTGATGTCTGTTACGCTTATCGATTTTGATAAAATTTAGTACAGAGATCCTAGAGCTTGAGAAAGGACATGGCTACCCTTTATGGCAAAAATTAGTTATTACTCCCAAGACTTACTATATGGAATTCTGTTTGGGAATAATTCCTAAGGCAGCCAATCCATGCAAATCAATGACTTTATCACACAGGAACGGAAGTTTTCTGTACAGAGGTACATAGTGCGAAATTCCGATTCGATATTCCGAAAATACGGAAATTTTAAATGTAAGGCGGAGGATGCACACAGTCTTTTGATTGGGCCGCGGCTAAATGTACGGGTGGTTCCTTTTCAGATCACTAGGTGAATAAGTATTTTTAGAAATGATTTTTTTTAAGAAGGATTTTGGTGTTTGTTTAAAAAGAGAGAAACACGGTTGGGGTTTTTTTCACGAACTAGACTAGAAAGTCATTTGATCGCAATCGCACCTAAGCAAGGGACGATGCGATCTATGATGGAACATGTCTGCCTAGTAAATGCCTATTCACTCTTGTCTTGAAGAGACCGAGATTGTATTGGTTTGGAAACACATACAGGGACAGCGAGTTCCATTCTTAAGCCGTTCGCATAATGAAACGTTTTGTGCGTATGGCAGAAATATCCACAACGTGGATCGCTCAAACATCATTGCTCCGATTTGGTGAAAAGCCTTATTTGTGAAATCTCTTGTGTTTTATGAGTTTTTTCTGCACAACGCAGCTTTCAGCTAAGCCCCTTGGTCAAATGAGGGCTTTCGAGTGTTCCGTTGACTATTTAATTTTGGAATACCGCCGTGAGTGGTAAATAAAGTTTGACTGAGGGAATATTGTATTAGTAGGTACCTAACTATTATCTTATTATTCTGCAATGGCAAAACGGTTTAAATGGTAGATTGCTATTTTTATTTGTCCAGATGTCGGTAGCGGTTATATCTTCAAGTAGATTTCGGATTATTCTGTGTCTATACATAGTAAGATTAAAACCTATGTGTGAAAAGTGTTCGATTGATATTATTTTGAGTTAATTATACGTTATAATATAGTACTTCATCAGAAAAAAAACTTGTGTCTGTCAGTTTGTATCAATGAATTAATGAAACTTTGTAACGCTCATTTATGGTGTGTATCTACCATAAATAAGCGTTACAAAGTTTCATTACTTTATCACCCTATGCATAGGGTGAAAAGTTTTAGAAGCTGAGTCCAAACAAACGAATGCGCTGGCAGTAGGTGATATCTAACAAGTGGTAGCTTAAAAATTACCTTACTACATTATTTTGTAATGACTATCAATCAAGACCAGTCAGGTAGCTAATGTTCCCCAGGTATGAAAGGTCTGCTAATGACAGCTGTCAGCATGGTCGCCTAGCAGGCTAGCGCCGCGGTCGGTCTATGGCCGAGGGTAACCAATAGTTTGGAGTAAGCAGGTAGAGTCTACTAATATATTCAACTAGCTTCTGCGTGCACTTCATTTTTATGACATACAGGATTTTTACCGACTTACGATACTTGATACGCAAAATCCCGTCTTAGTTAGCACCTAAGTACGTCCTAAGAAGAACTCCTATGCAAAATTCGAGACTCCTAGCACTTGTAGTAACGAAGTTTCATACAAACAAACTATCGACACCAAAACCAGATTTGGGGTCAAAGGATATTGCCCATTCGCTCATACATTGCTGCCTACGAACCAACTATCATGGAAAATACCTTTTAGGGTTCATAAATACATGCACTTTAGTGTCGCAACGTAGTTTATGGACGGACACTTCTGAGAAATCGTTAATTATCAGAAAACTAAAACAAATTGAGGTTATATTTAACAACTACATTTTCTTGCACTTACAAGGTTTCTTTAGTCAATACGAAGAAAATTAAAATATTTTTGCGATGGCTAAACAACAGAGGAACATAATGGTATTAAAAAAACGTTTTTTTACGATTTTGTTACGATAAAATCTTATAAGTATTTTTAATTTTGATATCAAAAATCAGAAGTGTCCGTGACAATCTAATGTGTGATAAATGTTATTTTTATGTCACAAATCTTGCCCAGTATTGTGACAAATGTCAAATGTTTGTTGGTTCATGGGCCAACTTGGGCATGGTAAATGGTGGCCCAAAAAAACCACGTGCAAAATTTGAAACTCCTAGCTAGCACCTGTAGTTTCTGAGATTTCGTGATGAGTGACCTTTTGATTTTATATATAGTTATTTATATAACCGCGGCTACAGTACACCCGCGAGGACTACGCGATTTTGAGTACTGTGAAGGTGCCAGCTTATCTACGAGTATATCTATATCGCGGTGGTAGAGTCGCATTATGTCTGTATACTGTTTATTTACATATCCATATTATTATGGTATTTATGTCTATTATTTAGGATATTTTGCTGTAAATTTGACGATTTTAAGGTACTGATACAGTCTAGTTGAATAAAGTTATTTGAGTTTGAGTTTATAAATAATCAAGAAGTAAAAAAAAAAGCTACTGCCTATAAAAAAGTTCTGTTAGATATAATTAATGGAAGAAAGCGAAGAATCATGGATTTCGTACAACTTAGCTCAGAGCAATTACCACTAGGTATGCCAAATTAACTATTGCTCCATCTTGAATTGCGCTGCGGGCATATTGTTTTTTCCCAATTATTTTGTAAAATTTCACAGTGAAAGGGTTATAATATAACCATTGACCCTGTACCATTTAAGTAGTTATTTGAGGAACTTCCAGAAAGGCCTAAAAAAAATAATCTTTTTATATGCATTCCCCATTCATAGCTTGGTGGTATTTGTTTGCGTAATATACCCCTATCAATGGACACCCAATTATGAATGGATATGTTCACATGAATCTGTCTGTTTACAGCCGCCCACTCCTTCCGATTCAGTTGGTTGAATGTTTTTAGCAACAGAAGGTTTTTTATTTTTGACGACACAGTTGGCGTAGTGCCCTGTAGCACGGTTTCTCGCCTCGATTTCCGTAGTGTCCCGGGTTCGACTCCCGGTCGAGTCAATTTAGGAAACGATCTTTTCTGATTGACTCTGGTCTGGGTGTGCTGGGAGTCGCCCCTGGCTCATTTCCTTGTGTAGTACCTCGTTACACAGGGATATTAATCCCTACTTCGTGACCATTACAAGAGGAGTGTTGTCTGGCGCATATTTATTTATTTTATTTCTCTTTTTTCATTGCTTTTAACCTGTGATGTTTTAAACTTTACTTAAAACACTTATAAGAATTCCTGTAACTTTCAGTAATACTCATGAGTATTGACATACTAGATGTCCATCAGCGGCGTCTCGTCAAACATAGCCTAAAAAAAAAACAAGCCTGTGTCACTCCCTCATAATGTACTCGTAGCTTAAAATTGGTGAAACAATTTCTGAAATCGGTCCAGTAGTTTCGGAGCTTAATCAATACATACAAACAAACAAATCTTTAATAAGATATTAGCATAGATAGGTAAAAACGAAAGGCGAGTGAGGAGTGCTTACTAAGACGGTATTTTGCGAAATTCGACCGCTAAGGGGTTGTTTTTGGGTAGATTATTTGTATGAAACTTCGTTACTACAAGTGCTAGTCTCAAATTTTGCACAAGGGTTCTTTGAAAGACGTAGGTGCTATAAGTATCGTTACATCAGAGACAAGCTGCAGGACTGCTGCCTTCGTTGGTATGGTCATGTCTCACGGAGATCGGCAAACTACGTGGGCAACAAATGTCTGGCCATGCCGCCCCCCAGGTACCGGTAGAAGAGGTCGAACCAAGAAGCGGTGGCACGACGTCGTTAAGGGTGAAATGCGTGCCAACAAACTCACCACTGAGGCTGCACAAGACCGCGCGAAGTGGGCCAAGATAATAAGAAAGGCGGACCCTGGGACCCCACACACTAGTGTGGGTTCGCAACCGGGATAGACCGCACGTAACACGGAAAAAATCCTGCACGTCGTAAAAATGAAGTTCACGCGGGCAAAGCCGCGGGCGGAAAGCTAGTATAATCTAATATAATATAATCTTAGAATTTTAGTGCTATCAATGCTTACTGTATTTTAGCATTTAGTTAAGTATTTGAGCTATAAAAATAAAAAAAAATGCAAATCTTTGTTGACAACCACATTGAAAATAAATAGAAATAAAATTAAAATGCATTGTAAAACTACTCGCTAAATTGGCAGAGGTTCCGAATCTAGGCTAGGTCAGTATCTTGAGAATTGTAGGCCTGTATCTCGGCTATACTTGACATATTTTGACTGGAAGGCTAGAACAAACATTTTGGTGTTTCTTGTGTTAGGTTTTCGACTACTGTGTACTTCGCCGTACCATAAATATTTCGAAATAACAATCATTGCTTACAAATTTAAACTACAAACTAACCTTAATCAGTTTCCGTTCTGTTGTTGATAACGAAAAGACGCAACCATGAATATCGTTTTAAGCCAGTTAACATTTTTAATTTGCGTTTTCTCTATGAGTAAAAAGAATTACGAGGTAAATATTTTTTATATCTAAAGTTTTTTTCCGCCTAGGATGAGGTTCTTTTTACTTATTGTAAATCTAAGGCTCTGTAGTAGGTAGGTATCTCTTTTTTCATTCCATTACATCCTTTTTCCGTTTATTTGTAACACATCATCAAATCAGTTCAAATTGAAGGATATCATTAATATCCCTATCCCTACTTCGAGACCATTACAAGAGGTGTGTTGTCTGGCGCACATTTATTTATTTATATTGTGCAGTCCACCACAGCTGAAGGTGTTATACCTACTAACTAACATAATCTAACTACTCCTACTAACTAACATTTTCGACAATCCCAGTCTGAAAAGAGACTTGGCCTTCCTGTACGTATTCTGACAACGCAAAAAGTTTAATTCAAACATACATAAAAGGAACCTAAGCTTACATCTAATAAAATAATACCGAAAAGGTCTCCTCTCAGCGTATGTCGTGCGTGACGCGTACTTTGTTGATACCATACAACGTGTATAAAAAACTGCTGCTCGATGTGATGCTCACGGCTACTTAACGAGTATGGACATCATCGCAATCCTTCCATTGACAGGGAGTTTGTCCTCACACTTTGGATCCGGTTTGGTCTCGTATAGATCCTTTTCACCACTGTTTCCTTTCTAGCCGCTCAAATTGTGGAAGGGCTCTCTGCCGAGGTTAACAAGGAAGGTTGGCAAATAACTCTGGTCAATATGACCGCCTACAATCAGGTAGTCCGTATCTGTATGCTTAATTGCCATCGACAATAGCCCACCACACACAAAATAAGTAGTATGATCTGTACGTCTACCACGAGTTGGCACTTCAAATATACATTATCGCTCGCGAAATTGTATTGGGATTTGACATTGTCATGTACTGTCATGTTAAATCCCAATAAAAATTTACGTGAACGATAATGTGAATATAAAGGGGCAACTCGTGGTAGACGTAACTGACGGGCGACACGGCGGGTACGCTACACGGCGGGTAAATACGCACGTGGGTGGTGTGTAAAGAAGCTCTCGCGGCCATGAACTCCTTTGCTTTGCACTGGGCATAGACTCGATAGTGCTACACTTGAATTGTTATGGGCAGTTACACAAATACCCAGGAAATTCTATTAAATTGTTTCTTAATTGCTTGAGCCCAGGAACAATCTATTCAGAGCTTTTTAGCCGCACCGAGAACTCATTTAACGAAAAACTTACAACAATGTTCTGCTCGAAAATTAAACGAATTTTGTGCGACGCAGTAGTCCTATAAGACTCTTATAAGTCTGTTACTGTGAGTTCAAAAAGTCTTTTAAGATTGTTATAATTTTTTATGAATAGGGGGGTCTGTCTCTTGATAAAAAACGCATTATAATTTGTTGCTTGGTTTGCAAGATAGACGTACGGAAGTGACTATGTTTTCTCGTACTTTGAAAAAAAACGAGAACGAACTTAGTATAGCCCACTCAACGAAGGAAAATTAGGGGAAATAATTCGCGTAAAAGCGAATTTTGGCACAAATGTGGGGAATGGTGTCTGAAGCAACATACTCAAAGTACTGATGGATGGGGGCGGAGCTACCGGTTAGGGAGGGGGTGAAAAGGTACTTTTTTAAAGGTTTTCGTAAACAAGTCGAAAACGGTGGCTCTTAGCAAAAAAAAAATCTCTTACTTAAGTAATTTACAAAAAAAATTCAATATGAAGTTAAATCTTGATCCCAGCGAAAAAGTGTGTGGAACCTATTGTATAGATTACTTGACTAAAAGTTTTTTTGCTATGAGCCACCGTTTAGAAGTTACTGCCCTCCCCCCTACCCGTTAGCTCCACCCCCATTCCCCAGTACTTTGAGTATGTTGCTTCGGATACCATTCCATGTAGGGAATAAGTAGGTGCCAAAAATCGCTTTTACACGAATTATTTCCCCTAATTGGCAGTTTTTCGTCATCGTTGAGTGGGCTATTATTCTACGTCCGTGGCAAAGAATTTAACAACCCGGGCATAAAATTCGGAAAATGAATTTCGTTAACTGACTGTTACTGAAAAATGCGATTTAAAAAAAAAAAATTAAAACTGACACTTCTGTCAGTTTTCCTCGGCTTTATTTTACAAAAATGCAAAAACATAAAGCACAAAAGGCCTTCTCATGGGTTTTCATGGCACATGCTGCATTATTAGCTATTGAAGTCTTCGTTGTTGTGGATACATTGAGAATAATGGACGACATGAGTAAGAAAAGATAGAGGCAGTTTAATAAGTGGTTTTAATATTTTTTTCTAAAATATACAAAATGAATTAAATGAATTGTGCTTAATAGGCTTTCATGACAATTAGGGCTTATGTCAAAAGGCCGCCTTTAGGGTTTGTCAACGAGCAATGGAGCGCAGAATGAGAATTGATATTAGCTAACGACAGAAGGCGTCTTGACGAATTAGATGGCATGCTAGTAACGACATTTTGTCCTTCCCTTTCCTACAGATTTGTTTCGTTAATGACCATTTAAACAAATATAAATAAATAAATAAATATCCCTGGACATTATTCCACACAGCGCCATCTAGCCCCAAAGTAAGCTAATTAAAGCTTGTGTTATGGGATACTAGACAACGGATAAACATACTTAAATACATATTTTTTTTTGTAAATACATACTTATTATACATAGGAGACACCCAGACCAGTACAAACAGACATGTTCATGCACACAAATGTTTGTACTGTGGGGGGATCGAACCCACGACCTCTGGTGTAGTAGCCAACTTCTTAACCATTACACCAAGTCGGTTGTCAAATTTATCTATTTTCTCCATATCTTCAATCCATCTCAGTATCCTAATCTCAATTTTAGTGACTAATAATCTTAGTCTTAGTCTTAGTAATCTTATAAATGCGAATGTTTGTGAGTATGTGTGTATGTTTGAAACTCTTTCACGCAAAAACTACTGAACGGATTTAGATGAAACTTTATAGTAATACAGCTTAAATACCAGAATAACACATAGACTTCAATTTATGAAAAGGTTTTATGTAGTTCGGTCATGGTTTATAACGATAACGCGGGCGAAGCCGCAGGCAGAAAAATAGTTTATTTATATTTTTACTAACTTTCTAGTTGTTATAAATCATAAACATTTATTTGATCTTCTTGTTGTCCAAAGATCTTAAAGACGAATATGTAGTTTCAAACAAGAACCCTGTAAGGGCACTACAAATATAATTATACATTTTATTATTACACTTTATTTATAATTCAAACTTAATCTAATTACCAAATGTTTCAGGTAGAAGCCAGGCCTAAAGAAGTAATAGCAGTACCAGGGTGGTTCAACAGCGTGGAAGGAATTTATTTCCCGGTTCGTAAGACTTATTATTTCCAATGATATAGATAAGTCCAGCAGTCCATGCAGTTATAAAAAACCGATCACTCTATATCAAATTACTGTACTAGAGGCATATTTCCCTCTGTAACTAAAATTCCCTCCTTCTGAAGATAAGTTCATCATCAAAGAAATGGCTTATGATATTTATACTCGTAGAAAGGAGGCAGCCTCATGGCATGACACCGTTATTTATGTCAAATTACGATACTGAGAAATCCTGCCTGAGTGATCTCACCATCAAACTGTGAGGCACCCTGGCTAATGGTTCCTAGAAACGATACCATACTAGGACATTAAGTAGTTCTTAGTAGTATGTACTCTCAAAACTCGCTAGTACCAGTAGAAATAATTCTTATGACTGTTTATGCATTATTATAACTTGCTGACAACTGCCCTGTCTGTTGTGTTCATTATTTTTTTCTATTATTAAAAGTAGGAGGCAAGTGCTGAAGTGACATCAGAGCCATTACTTACATATTTTGCAAATGTTTCAGAGCTCAAACATATACGGACCTAAAACTCCAAAACAATATGCTGCGCCAACGCGACGTGGTGACGTGGACGTCGATAGTGGTGATGTAGATAATGAAGATAAAAGAAGAAGAAGAAACAAAAGAACAAAGACTTCAAAGAAAATAACAAGAAGATTTGACGATGAAGAAACCAAAAGAGATAAACAAAAGGACCATAAAAAGAAAAGGAGGAAAACCAAATCGAATAAATTAAAGTTTTTAAAAACAACTGTCAAAGATAACGATTATTCAACACTATCAGTTTCTAAAGAGACAAGAAATAAAAAGAGAAAGCCTGTGGATATTACAGTTCATATTAAAATGAATGATTAAGGTAGTAAAATGTACAGCAAACGACAACAAATAAATGATGAGTACCTATTCAATATTACTCTACTGCGTTTCTTTTAAAATAGATAATATATTAAAGGAAACAGTAACTATTCTGAAGGCAATAGTTAGTTTTATTAGATTTGAAATGGTGTCAATTATGTGGGAAAAATTGAAAAATTCCATTAACAGATGAAATGAAGTATACAGAGCGTGTTAAGGATAAAACCTGAAATTAGTTTGTACAGAATCGAGAGTAGAATCGATTCCACTAATAAAAAATAGGTGTCAAATTTTAACCACTAAACTATTTTTAATTACACTGTGTTTAATCATCACTTAACTCTATTATTTCGGCGGCACGCGAAGCGGCAACGTCGCACTAGATCGCGCGTAATTACCACAGACTTTTTAATTTGCAGACAAACACAAGTAAACAAAAAAGTTAATATATTCGTAAA
The DNA here is from genome assembly GCA_947369235.1 of Udea olivalis. NCBI lineage: Eukaryota > Metazoa > Arthropoda > Insecta > Lepidoptera > Crambidae > Udea > Udea olivalis. The sequence goes on from OX376363.1 coordinate 4,779,409, forward strand.
TAATCCGCGAAAATAAAATTTAATAATTTACATATTTTTTTATAATGTAAATAAGTTAGGGTGTCTGAGGTTTTGCGCTTTTTCGTTAACACGTTGTATATTGTATGTGTTGTAACTAGGTGGCTTCTTTAGATTATTCAAGAACTAAAGATATAGTAAACTGATGTTTTTATGTTCATAAGTCTCTTTTATATTTTATGTGTAACTTCTAATTTCAAAGTAAATCCCTGCTTAATTTAAATATGTTTATTTTTTGTTTGTAATTTAGAATTGAATGGAAACACGGGTTACATAATTTACTTCTTTACTGGTTGCCCAAGATACAGGCACAGCCTAGTGTGTTAAATGCTCATTTGTCTCAACCTGCAATGCATGGATTCGATTTAATTTAATTATTTTGAGCAATAAAGAAAATATTATTATTATAAGAAAAACCGAGAATACTTATTTTATAAACCCTATGTATGCCAATTTTATTGCTGGATACAGGTCTCCTCTAAAACTCCTCTCTAGCAAGATCAGTGTATCTCTGATCCAGGCCTGCCAATATTTAGCATTTTATATAGTACTGATCATTGCGACAACGTTTTTGATGCCTTCTTCCTCGGCGATAGCTATCTGTGAGTCATCGGGCCTATCCACGTCGTAAGCGGGTTACCGATCCGCCACCAGCGCATATTGCCACCTCTCAATACTTTGGCAAAGGTCAAAGACGTTCATAGCTTATTGCGGCAATAGTTTATCAAAGGAGTATAGAAAACCTGCGCCGTTTGGACCTAGCGCCTATAAGCGCCAGCATCCTGCTTTCTACGTAAATACGCCCATAGGCCTCGATTCACAATTTTACTGTTTAGGGGCCTTATTCCAATCGCTTAAACCCAGTCAAAGTATTTCCCTAAACTGAGGGTAGTGAGAAATGTCGCCAGTAAATAAACAAGTATTCGCTGACTGGCTGTAAAAGAAAAATTGCTTGCTATGCTCAGTTCAGGGAATGAACTTGACAAGTTATGAAGAATTGTGAGGCCCTTGATGAAAAATTATCTCAGAAAGAACATAACTGTATAACTTCATGGCAGTTTTACGACTGGCTTGTTGGTGCACTGGCAGCGGTCTTGCCAGGTGCTAAACCGGAGGTCCTGGTCGATCCCTATCCATGAAAAATATTCATGTGACGATTAGGTTTTTTTTGTGTTTGTAGTGTGCATGTATTTAAAAATATTTAAGAACGGTTATCAGTCTCTGACACCCATAGTGCATGCTCTGCTTTTAATTAGGGATATTGGTGTCCCGGATACTTATTTATGTTAAGATGTTCCTAGTGTGGGTGTACTAAGATAGCTGATACATTCGGAAATCGGTTTTCTTTTTAGTTCCTTTTATTAGCATATTCGTATTCCTGTGAAAACCGTTTTGACTCTGTTAAAATGAAGTTCTTGATGGGTCTTCTCAATAGAAACAACAACGTATATTGTGGTTAAAAGTTTAATTACAGTAGATATCTTTTTTATAGTTTCACATTTTTTTTTTGTTTTTATTTATTGAATGTTTGTTACATTATTTCGTTTTTATGCATTTCTATTGATGTATTTTTCAAAGTTGAATTAGCTCTATGAGTCTTCTTTGTTTTTTTCTTTTTATTCATACGCCTTTTCAGTTTCATCTTCAATCTTTGCATCATCTTCTTGAAGTTCGTTCCGTTCTTTTTCGGGTATTTGTTGTTTATTTCTTTAAGTAAATGATCCAGAACACTCTCCGTCACTAGCTCCACGTGCCGAGCGAACTGAAATTGAAATTAATTATGATTAATTATTGCGCCACCATTGGTGCTAATGTTTATGGTATTTGCAAAGATAGTATCTGATGTAGGTAGAAAAAAAACCTTAGTTACACAATAATGTCACAGAAAAGGTAATAGGCAGGGCGCTAACGTAGACATTTGTGTCAAATACAAGCTACCGATGAATATTAGATTTCTATAGAATCAGTATGAAATCATCCACTCCATGCGCATACGTGAACTGTGTCCGATTCACCGCTACAGGACGCAGCAACTGCGGTTCCCTGTGATGGTGTGCCGTGTCGGCAACAAAAAGTATCTCACGCCATAGTGGTAATGTACAAAGCAAATGGGCAAATCAACATATAAGACCCCTACTTTGAGTTTACCTCAAGTAAACTACTGTAGTTAACTATAGCAACATTTATGACTTTTCAGTACGTCTACCACGAGTTGCCACTTTAAACTTACATTACCGTTCACTTGAAAAAATGTATTAGGATTTGACATCGTCATATCATGTCGTATGTCATCCCAATATTTTTTTTTACGCGAACGATAACGTAAATTTTAAGTGGCAACTCGTGGTAGACGTACAGTTCCATTTCTATTTACTAAGGCTGAAGGTTGTACTGGAGTTTCATACAAAATTAAATACTTCACAACAGACGATAGCGACTGCATAGAGATGTATAATTCTACATTGGGGATAGAGTGCCGTCTCTCGGGATATTTATGCCAACTAGTGATAGCAGCGCCTCTGCAGTTCTGCACCTTAAACTAATAATCTTATACCTATATACCTATTCAATATTCACCTAGATAGTTGTACGATTCTGATAACTAATTTGGTTGAGTATGTTACCAATGTTATAGTAGGTCCATTAGAACAAAATAGCTTATCTATTAAAAATACTTTATTTCCTGACTAAGCTTTTAATAATGAAACTAAGAATATTCAGCCAACCAGTTTTTAGCACAACGTAAATAACTGACATGGATATTTATTAAATGCATGTTTATACACCTAATAGATATCAATTTCGGGCACTGTACCCAACAAAAACACCACAATGACAATAAATATCGTCCGTATCGCAATTTCAGTGTAAGTAATCACTCACTAGGGCGGAGGAAAAGATTTTAACTCAACGTTTGATAGCAGGGAAAGCACTTGGTAACACACGCAAGTAGGGAAAAGGATGTTCTTCAAACGGAGTTACCTTTGACACGTCTGGTCAAAAAATTCGTTCCTACCGCGAATCATCTTCGCGTATTAGAAAGCCCTTCGCGCCGCTCTGTCGGTTTTATCGTGACAACGCGAACACGAACCTTCACTCTCAAGTCATCGCTTGAGGGTAATGTTGCAGACTTCAAAATAAAAGTTATCCAATCGTTTTTATCGAACTACTTGGAGAGTGGTGGATTTAATTTGTCGTTCCTTCCATTGCCAAGTTAATGCGTGTTAGTCAGTACTTTAACCTCCCACCGGTGACTTAAATGACGTTACCCAATAAAAGTAATAGTACATTTATTAGTATTCCTCCCTATGTCCAAATTATTTTTCGCCAAAAATCACTTCCTAAAAACTATTCGCCCAATCCCAACTAAATCTCTAGCAAAGTTACATTAGCACTTTATTCATGTGATCCAATTATCATTTGGCAAAATTTCACTTTTTCAAGATTTATGTAGCCTAATGGAAATAGAAATGTTTCATTTTGGCAATTATTATATTCCAATAAATATTTGCCATATTGTCACTTCACATATTTTCTCAAATTATAGCATAGGTAAATGATTTTCTTTGCTGATTCAGGAATACAAGAATTTCAAATACATATATTTAGAAAGTAGTATTTAATCAAATAATATTCCTTATCATCAATTATGGAACACCTTGTAGTAAAAAAACAGACATTAGTTTAGAAAGCTTTATTGGTTGTTGGTTAGGTTAGATTTTAGAACTGTGACTAGGGATTGCAATGCGGCGTCATTTTCAGTCCGGCCGGATTAATCAAATCAGGATGATTTTCGGTTTTGCAGAACTGTTAGTAGGTTATTCAAGTGTCATTGTAATTGTATTTAATAATAAGTAGTTTATGAAAATAAAACATATATAAAATCAACTTTATTTTCCATCCAATGATAAGATCAGACAACCAGCAAAAAATAAAAATCTGGTAGTGTAGGTTACTAGTAAAATTTTAACGATGTAACGTGTAACGGGTTACGAGTAGCTCAGTCTTCCTAGATTTCACTTTCATTGAAAGATCTAAGTATACTTATTTTCACTGTCGATGACAATCAAGCACGCGGACCGCCTACGCGCCTGATGTTTAGCAGTTACCGCAGCTTATGGACGCGTGCAACACCAGAGGCATCACTCGCGCGTTGTCGACCCTGCAAAAACCTTTTCAAACCTCTCTTGAGGAACTTCCTACTGTAACTGATAGGGAAAACCTCAACAGGGAGCTCATTCCACAATTAAAGAGTCCTCGGAAGGAAACGTCTCTGAAACCGAACTGTACGAGACCATTGCGGATCCAGAGTGTGAGGTGGTGTGGTGATAAAAAGGAGCCGTGGGCTTCAGATCGAACAGTTCTTCAGAACAAAGCCCATTGCACAACCGGTAGAACACGCATAGGGAGGCAATGTCCTTTCCTCAGACATAACGGCTCTAGGCCGCCTGTCAGCTTGGGATCGTCGACAATACGGGTTGCACGCTTCTGGACCGAGTCAAAAGGACTGAGTTGATATCCACGTCTGGCCTGACTTGCGCTTTGCCTAGATGTGAAGTAGGTACTGCTTCGCCCTGTTTAGCACACCCAGCTTTTTGGATGCTAAATTCGCTTTTTGAGAAGTATCTGAGAATACTAACAAACAAGTCTTATATTTATGACAGACATCATCATGATTTGATGAATCTGTCTAATGAATGGCACAATTATCACAATAATTTGCCAAAAATTGCTAGCACCGGATCCGGTAAATTGGTACTGGATCCGGTCAACGTAAAATGAAGCCGGATCCGCCGGATTAACGGATCCGGTTTTCCGGATTGCAATCTCTGACCACATCACATCATCACATCAAATTATTACATCGCACGAGCCAAGAGAGCGTGCCGCGGCAGCGGCTGGCGAGTGCCATAACCGAATTGTCAGCATATAAGCATAAGTGGCAAATTAAAATATTGATAATAAGTAGGTATACAAAGTAATAATGAATTTACCTTCGATATAATATGTTTCCACTCAAATTCGTATAAATTGTTTTGGAATTGTAAGTATTAGGAATTGATCATTAGGTTTTTTATGAAACGAAGAAACCATCCAACCATATCCTATGTTCCAAAAATTTACTTACTTAATTTTATCACTTTATAAACCTCACGATAAGTACTATTTCATCGACAGTAATGCAACACTAGCAAGGATAAACAAGATCCGTCTCCGGAAATTATACACGTTGCTCGGGAAGCCACCACGTTCCTTGTTGATAATAAATATCCTCCGGATTGAGCCAGCTTGACCAGTAAAAAATAAAGTTCGAAGGAGTATAGCACCAAACCTTTGCAGCCTGGGGCAATTTTTGCCGTACGGTAAAAAAGACATCCGGAATTGATTGTACTTGTTCTGACAATAACCTCCGCAGGCCCGACCTTTTTTAATGGCAAAGAAAGAAATAATTTTCTGAATTTGCTCCACCAAAGATAATGAAAGGTTAAAAATATTTACTCACCCTTTCTTGGACCGTTCGAGTATTTACGTCTATATCGTCAGAGTTGAATATATCTTGTAGCTTTAAATCTTCATTTAGTTCTGTATTTCCCTGAAAATAAACACATAGGTAGATTTAAAAACTATCTGACTATTTTCAGACTTAACCCTAGATTTAATTTCCACTGCCTGGTAGAAAGAAGCTACATATATCCTGTGGACGTGTAATAGTCGATCCGCAATACAAGTGGCTGAATTCTAGGCTGCTACAATGAAATGAATTCTCGTGTTCCATCGACACGCTAAGAAGAAGAAGTGCAATGTTTCACCACAGAGGAAAACTGTGCGGAGGTCGTGTGGTCGCATGCAAACTTAGTCAAAACACCTAGGTACTTTGTGTTCAACATTTAATTTGCATCTAACTTGCTAGTTAAATCTAGCAACCTGGTTAATAACGGTAGGCTAGCTTGCCCTGGCACGTCTGGTTTAAATACACTCAATGAAGGGTGGGTTTCTCAGGGTTCCATTATCATAATCATCATGAAATGGCTTCATTATCATCGCTAAATAATTCCTCTACAGTGCGACAATTTACTTCAGCAACAATACTTTCTGCCAGCAAGCTCTCGCAATCATCGCTCCATACCGCAGGAATTTGCCTCACATTATGATTGCAGAGATGAGGTCTCTGCAATCAGTTTGCCTTGCCATTCAGGATCAAGTCGTATGTGATGATTGAACCTTATATTTATATGAAAACACAGAATCTGAATCGTTTCTCTTACGTATTACTCACCGACAGAATGTTTCTTTTTTTTAGAGTATATCTCCGATGAACTCTCTCCACTAAGAATAAAGTTTTATTTATGAGTCAGAAACGTTCTGTCAGTGATTGAATCATCGGAGAAATATCTAACGGAAAACCGTTTCAGACTCGAAAAAACAACTCTTGAATACCTCTTTGACGTGTAATTGTTTTGCTCGGACAGTAGCAGCGTTGCACAAAATTGCAAGAATTGCAAGTAAATGGGAAAAAACGTTCATTCTCACTACGTGCAGGGTTGCGAGAAGCTCCAATCCGTTTTCCATTTGAAACTGAACGATTTTAAACTCCCGGTTTCTAAACAAAATTGTTTGGCATCGGTAACGATAACGTTTGTAGGTTTTACCTACTGTACGATTTGTTAAACAACTCGTGCAACTCTGCAATCTTTTCATTGCTCTGATTTAGAAACAACGATTTCGAGCACTTCTTTTAATTTTTGTACTCACAATCTTTTTTATAAATTAAACTTTATCGCCATAAATAACTTTGCAAATACACACATCAAAAGTGTCTAGGGATCAACATATATTTTTGCAATAACTTTTCTCCTGATTGATATTAATTAAAATTTTCTTTAAGAATTCATCAAATAAAGTGTTTTCGTTTGTCTACAGTAACGATGAACCAAGTCACCCTTGCATTAATAAAGAAATTTGCCATTTTCCTAATAAAGGGATTTTTGACATTTGAACCACTAACATTAAAGTTCGAAAAAAAGACTGAAATAACAGTTTTCTTTAAAATTTTATTGGGTAACTTAAAAAAATAATAATCCGTGTTTCTACCGCGGACACTAACAACACATAAACATCGGTTTGGCATACTCAAAATGAGTTCATCCAAATCACGCTGTGGAATGGCCGCCCATGTTCGTTGCAACAACAAAAAAAGGTCTTGCGACTGGATACCCTCCATATTCGGCAGAGCTCTTCTCTGTAGCATATCCCATGCATGCTCAATCGGGTTCAAGTCTGGCGACTGAGCAGGCCAGGGCAGGACATTGATGTTAGCTGCGGCGAGAGTCTGTCTTACAACTCTTGCGGTGTGCGGTCGTGCATTATCATGCATTAACTGAAATAAGGGACCGATTTGCACTTGTAGAGGAACGATGACGTCTGATACAATCGTCTCAGCATAAATTTGAGCGTTGAGGTTGCCTCTGATCCAAATCAACTCAGTTCTTCCGATCCAAATACCCGCCCATACCATGATGGTTCCACCACTATAAGGATGGACTTCCTGGCAGGATTTTAATCGCTGTTGGCGTCCAGGGGTTCTCCAGTGTCGTATACGTCTTGTTTCCGGTCTCATACCAAAACGAGACTCATCAGAAAAGCACACGAAACGCCATTGTTCTTCTGCCCAATTTCTGTGTTCAAGAGCCCATTGATATCGAATCCTACGATTGTGCATTGCTATAGGTGGTACCCTTAGCGGTCTTCGGAAATGAAGGTTCACTTCATGCAAGCGGTTTCTGACTGTTTGGTCGCTAATTAAGTTCCCTGAAGAGTGATGAAGCCTCACGGCTAACATCATGGCGGTTATTGTTGGAGCTCTTCGAGTTGTGATTTGAATGTATCGGTCTTGTCTCCGTGTGGTGCAGCGATACCGTCCTCCATGGCGCTTAGTCACGGTACCAGTGCTTCGGTAACGTGTCCAAAGTCGACTGATAACACTCTGGCTTGTATTCAGAGCTAAAGCCACAGTACGTTGCCGGGAACCAGCTTCTATCATTCCCACGGCTCTGAGCATTTCTTCCCTGCTTAAATGACGTCGCCGCTCCATAATAACGTTGGTTTTAATCAGTAGTAGGGAAACAGTAGCACTAATAATGTCTTCAATGCGTTGTATGTTTTTATAGGGAAAATATTGACAGCTGATTTTCATCTTTTACTCGAATTTGATTGACAGTTCCTGTTTCAAATTATGAAATGCACCAAAAAGGATCCATATAAATTTATAAAATCATAAATTTATTACAAAGCCACATCTCAATCTCAAGAAATCCGCATAAAAATGCTTGATCCCTAGACACTTTTGATGTGTGTATATGTATGGAAATTAAATATTTCTTACGGTCGTCTGTCGACAGTTAGGAATCAATACTTCCTAATTATATATTGACTATAGGAAATGTCTTTTTGATGTCATTAACGTTATGGTCGATTTTCGTGATAGCTAGTGTTCCACTTCCCAATGCTAAATACTTAACATTTACGTTAAGACATCATATTAGACATAAATTAATCTGCGTGTGTTTCGGTTTGCGATCCTGAAGAAGACGGTCTTCGGACACAGTGGTCTGTGTTATCGTAGATTAGAGCTAAGCTTGCTCCGCCCGAGGCTGGCGGCTCTGCGCACTGAAGGGTCCCGTGAGGAGTCTTATATTTGGGAAACCCGAGGGAATCCCTTCCATTCTGCGCCGAAGACGACCATCGTCAGATTTTAGTGGGTAGGGGTCTTTGTTTTCCCAGGAGTTCCGAGTCCAACACATCCCAGTTCTCCCGAACCCAGGGCCCTAGGAATACCTAAATGCATTTCCTGACGCAAAAAAAGGTGTTAATCAGTCTGCGCGTGACCGCGGTCTGTACGGGTGTGCGTGAGGGCTAGTAACCTCCGTAACGAAAATGCCAAAATCGAAATCTATTTCGAACACTGAAATGTGCGAACTGTAAAATTTTAATTAGTGAAATATTAGCATACATTCAAAACAAGGTGGATGTCATGGATACTGAGAGTATGGTGCGCATCTGTGCATCTGCTTTTACGACCGATGTTGTGGCGAAGGCGAAAAACTTGTTGTTTGATACCATCAACACAAACAAGCGTAACATATCGAGAAGAAAAGATGGCAAGATACAGAGAGATCTCGAAGATATTATTGCGGTGTTTAAAGAAACTGATTCTGATGTTGTGCCGATTTTTGTGGCCAGAGATTTAAATCATCTTCGGCCCTGTACGTGGGATCATGTTGATGTGACTACGGTATTGAAAGACATAGTGAGACTTAAATCGGAGGTTCAAGAAATAAAGGAAAACTATGCGTCTGTCAAACAAGTAGAAGATTTAGAAAACAAAGTTATGAACGGTCGATATGCTTCATTAATTAGCACCGGTTGCAGAATGAACACTAAGCGAAGAGGGTATCTGTTAAGTAGTGGCCCGATGTCAATACAAACGCCGGAGCCGCGCGATGTGTCCAGGCTGTGTCAGCCTCCCGTGCGGTCGGTTTGCACAACTGATCGACTGTTATCGTTGAATTACAACCACCCTTAGATCCGACTGTTATGTTGCTAACTTTGCCGTAGGCGCATAGTGTGTCTGAGCAACTTGATTTAAAGTGCGGTGCACAATATGATAATGACAGCAAGCCCTGCTCGCGCGCGCTTGAGAACTGTGGTGTAAGCGAGACGTGTAACGACCCCCCCTCACCAACTCTCACCAACTTCATCATATTTTCAACATATTTTCACATGTTAAAAGACTTCTACTACCCAAATCAATATGAATAAACATATCGATATAAATTATCAATATTTAAAAATAAATACATGATCGTACATGTAACTTGAAGATAAAATGGCCAAATGGTTGTGATCGTCTAATAGCGGTAGAACCGTCTACGTTGTGTTGTGTAAATAGTATTTATTACTGTAGTAACTCAATATTCTTTTATGAGGTATGTGAGTGCTAATTATGAGTTTGATTGGACAATTAAGAACCTACTATGCTATGTTAAACTGTTTCAGACATTCTATTTATTACATGACTAACTAACTCACCTAATCGAAGACTAACATGAAATCAAAGACAGTGAAATTAGTAACTATTCAGAAGTACCTAAGTAAATAAGAATGACGAGTTTAAAATGAATTGCTGAATTCGGAACTAAGTATATATCATTCTATGTATGTACCCAACAAATATTGATTATGATTTTAATATAGTGCAGAATTTGATATTAGAGTAAAAAGCTGATATTTAGAATCATTAAATAAAGTTAAAGGAATCAAAATATTATAGGAAATTTCTCCAAAGGAGCATTCCCTTTGGAGGTGGTCATAACGAGCTCCACCCCGCTCCAGACCGATGAAGGCCAACCAACTCGCGCCTCCCCCCGAAATAGGATTGAGGATATTTGTAGTGACAGTCATAGACTGTGGTGTGACAATGTGTAAAACACAATTGAAACACTGAATTGTAGGATTGTAGCAGGATGTCAAACCCAGCTCCAACGTAACTCATTCTGTAGATGAATCATCATTAATTAAAATGAAATAATTCAATATAAATCATTGGTAGCATGATACTTCATGACTTGTCAACTTGTACATCATGTTGATGTCGATTGTAGATAAACATTCACAAAAGCAGACCTTGGACCGGATAATATTGGACTCATCAAAACATCGTCTTTAGGGTGAAGATAATTCAATTCACGAAGACTTAACAAAATACTAGAGTCAATGGAGAGCTAGGTCACTTACAGGAAAGCTAGTGTGAAGTTTGAGTTTGTATGTGGGGAAAAAGCATATTTGTTATCATTCAGAATACCACCACTGATTTGTATAATTTGGTGTGGAAAAGGGTATTGGCTTATAGCAGAATACCGCCACATATATGTAGAGTAGGGTGTGGTACATGGCGTTACTGAGAGATAAGATGCCTCCACATATTTGTAGATTTGTAATATTTAATGTGATATGAAATGTACATATTCACAGCCATCAAGCGGCATCACCACCAAGACTCAGATTGAACTATATAAAATAGTCAATAATTAGCTTTGCAATAAATCTTGCAGCTAGGTTTGTAGGATAAGGTTTAATTTAAACTGGGATAGTTTAAATTATTATGTTTTGGGTTTTAAGTGAATCAGCACTTATAAATAGTTGAATAACTGTTAAAATCAACAGTGTTTAGTAATAGGTTTAATTAACCAATAATATTTGCAAAAGCAATCTAAGAACCTTAATTAAGCTCTCTTGTTAAAATCAATTGTTATCATTAGATAACATATGTTGGTTTTAAGTGAATCAACACTTATAAATAGTTGAATAACTGTTAAAATCAATAGTGTTTAGTAATAGGTTTAATTAACCAATAGTAGGTAGGTTTGCCAAAAGCAATCAAAGAACCTTAGTCAAGTTCCCTTGTTAAAATCAATTGTTATCATTAGGTAACATTAGCAATTAGTCCAGCATAGATGTTGGCAGTAAATACAAAAAGACAATTCACTCATACTAGGCATTGGACCCCCACAAAATCTAGTATAAGCTAGCAATTATCATGTGGAGTACTGACCAGCAGTGGTTAGCCACTGACCAGCAGAGTTTATTAACGGGACATAAAAACTAAACCTCATCTCTAGGTTCCATTCGTTTACAGCGGCGTTTATAGCCTGACCTGTCAGGGGATGGAGGTCCCAGGACTTGGTACGCTCAAATCTTCGGCTAATCAATGGACGAGAAGAGTAAACTCAGCCAGGCACACACGTATTGATATGCGGTCCAGCTGCCACGCACACACATATTGCTACGCGGCCTAACAGCCAGGCAACACACATACCCTACTTCTACGCGGCCACGACTTATAACTATAATGAGTAGACTCAGCGGGAGGCACACACATATCAATACCCTAATTAATATTAGGTATACTGCTACGCGGCCAAAGAAACATCCCTCTTTTCCACACAATATTGCATAAGAGATGGTAATATAATCAAATGTATTTTGATAACCTCCATTCTGGACTACGCAGACCATATCAGTGAATTAAATAAATGACAAGGTGAACTTTACTAATTACTTTACCAATGTAAAACAGATTCTACAAATACTAATTCTTGTACTATCTTTGTAAGTACTACTTTCATTAAAAGAAAGCCTCAACATTTTAATGTTCGTTTTTAATGCTAAGACCATGACTAGATTCCATTAGGTAAATATTTATTAGGTACACGCATAAAACATATAACTGTTTCATAAAATCATTACTAGTTTTAGAAGAATATGTTGCACTATATCTGAGATTTAATAGGAAATAAAATTCTAACAATTTTAAATTTCAATTTTATAGTTCTTATAACGGAAAGATCTGACCTTAAAATGCTGCATCTCTAAGTTCACTGATTCTAAAATTTATGACTTTATTTAAAATAAAACAAAGATTAAGTAAATCAACTAAAACACTTTTGTATAAAACTATTACTGAACCTAACCCTGAACATCTGACTTCCTAACCTGATTATACCACTGCCAAATAAAGACTGTCCTACTAAATCATGGAAGTCTAGATTTCCTAACATTCTTATAGCTCTTTATAATAACGGAAAGATCTGACCTTATGATGCTCGTCTCTTAATTCACTGATTCTACAATTAATGTTCTATTTTAGATAAATAATAGAAATTAAAACACTTTTGTACAGAACTTTTACAAACCTCATTCGTCGTAGGCCTAGAACCTAACTCTCTCACGACCAAGACCAAACTGTCTTGAACCTAGGATCTAGCTTTTTCACGGCTTAAACTAGACTCCCTCGCGTTCTGGACCTAACCGTCCCGCGGCCAAACACATACTCTCTTCTAAATAATGAAAGTCTAGATTTCCTAACATTCTTATAGCTCTATATAATAACGGAAAGATCTGACCTTAAATGCTGCGTCTCTGAAATCACTGATTCTATCATTAATATTATACTTCAGATAAAACAATACAAGTAACTAAAACCTTTGACCGTCTAAGGCCTAGATCCTTACTCTGTCATGACCAAAAACGAACTGTCTTCTAAATAATGAAAATCTAGATTTCCTCACATTCTTATAGCTCAATATAATAATGGAAAGATCTGACCTTAAATGCTGCGTCTCTGAAATCACTGATTCCACAATTAATATTACACTTTAGATAAAATAATACAAGTAATTAAAAAACCTTTGACCGTCTGAGGCCTAGATCCTTACTCTCTCACGACCACAAACGAACTGTCTTGAACCTAGGACCTAGCTTTTTCACGGCTTAAACTAGACTCCCTCGCGTTCTGGACCTAACCGTCCCGCGGCCGAACACATACTGTCTTCTAAATAATGAAAATCTAAATTTCCTCACATTCTTATAGCTCTATATAATAACGGAAAGATCTGACCTTAAATGCTGCGTCTCTAAAATCACTGATTCTACAATTAATACGAGTATTACACTTTAGATAAAATATTACAAGTAATTTAAAAACCTTTGACCGTCTGAGGCCTAGATCCTTACTCACTCACGACCACCAACTAACTGTCTTGAAACTAGGACCTAGCTTTTTCACGGCTTAAACTAGACTCCCTCGCGTTCTGGACCTAACCGTCCCGCGGCCAAACACATACTGTCTTCTAAATAATGAAAGTCTAGATTTCCTAACATTCTTATAGCTCTATATAATAACGAAAAGATCTGACCTTAAATGCTGCGTCTCTGAAATCACTGATTCTATCATTAATATTATACTTCAGATAAAACAATACAAGTAACTAAAAACCTTTGACCGTCTGAGGCCTAAATGCTAACTCTGTCACGACCAAAAACGAACTGTCCTCCCTACCGATTTCCAAATCATAATGCAGACTAAGTTCCTCAATAAAAAGCAGAGATTTATTACCCTTAAGTGCAAATGCTGAACATGAGAATTTCTAAATGAATTGTTTTAAAATATGTCACAAAAACAACACCGGACCCTTGCACATGTGGCGTTAAAGTGAAATGATACTTGAGGTCATAAATTGAAAAGGGCTGACAGATTTCTGAACAACGTTAAATTACTAATCTGAGAAATACAAGTACTTGGATATTTTTAGGGTTCCGCCTTTTGTTCATTGAATAAAAAGAGAACCACTACAATATAATATTCTTGTGTCCGTCTAATTGACTGTCAAAATCCTCCCTCATAGTCACGCGTAGAGGCATCAAGCCGAAGTCTATCTCAAACATCAAACTTCACTACTCGTTAGAATTGCAAAACTCAGACCTCTAAGTCAACGCAAACAAAACACACCGCAATGTAAGTCACATAATATTCTGAAACTTTTCAGATAATCGAAACCTATAAATTACTTCCCTTGCGGCCTTGTTATAAAATCAGTATTTAAGAAAAGCTAATGTCTCACATATCAACTAACAGGATGAATAAAGAACCGATGCCTTCAGGCATTAACTGCGCCATTCGTACGTGTTACTCCCGTGCAATGAAGAATATATTTTAATATCTAAATTTATAGGTATGGAACCCTCAGTTAGTCGGACTCACACTTGTCCACTTTTTTAAACAGATTTCTTTACACCAACCACTAGACCTTGTCATTTCACCTTTCAGCAAAACAACCATTTTGGACCAATTTATTGGACCAAACAGTCACATATATTATTTTTTATTAGTATTATTTATGGTCATGAGAACTAACAGGGACTTAGGATATTCGAGAATGTTTAACAAAAACAACCATTAAATAAAACTCACACTTAAATATCGAATTGAAATTCTAGCTAACAATGAATCTACTCATGAAAACAATTACTTTTTGTATTGTATTTATTTACAAGTTTTTATCGGATAGATTTAATCCGAAAAAAATTGAATCCCAGTTTTAAATAGTGTAGGCTAAGGTGCGTTCCGTTACAGCCGCCCCCTAAATTATAACGAAGTTGACCGAAGTGATAATTTAAAATTATTATTACGCACCATATTTCCGAAAGTTCTAAAAAAAATTAAAATATAGAATTGTAATACCCGTACTTATTATCTAAATTAACATTTAGGCTATAAAAAAATTATACTTGTGTCAAATTGTTTTAAGTGAACGGCCCCAGCACTCTGCCCACCTTATTATAACAACAGCTCAATCTAGTTCTACTCAACCGGGGTCGTAAAATAATTAACGAATACACTATCTTTTAAATTTAGAAGTTCCCAAATAATCCTATATTTATAAGAAAAAAATTTAATTCGAACAACTTCATGAAATAAGCATTCCTAATCTAATAAGACATTCCTAATCTAATAAGATATAATAACATCAAGAAATAATAATTCAGAAATATGTTTAAATGGACGCATTCCAAGACTAAATTATTTGCCCGACCAGGGACTCGAATCCAGGGTCTACTTATTCTTGTTACTTCTACCTAGTACGGAGAAAGACCTAGGTCAACCTCAGTCTAATCTAAAGTGCCCGTAAAGCTTGACATGGACGAGTGTAAACCTAAACGGTTTCTTTCTATATTTTAAATAGGTTGAAGCGAACGCCCCCTTCTTCCTGTAACAGCGATACTATCATATTACTACTATTTAGATGAACAATGCCATGTATCTACTTATACATTTTTGCGAACTCTACATTAAAAGTATTGTTATATTTAAACAATAACTACCGCCACAAATCCGCCTGCGTATCCGCAAAATCTTACATATGAATTTAATGTACTTATCCTATTTTTCAATCTTAGGTATACCTACTCTCATCAATTTTATTTCCCACTAACAAACAAACACCTCATTTAAAATCTTCAACTCGCACTCAGCATTGCTTCGAAAAAAAAAACCCCATTGCAATTTATTTTTTCAAAAACATGAAAACATGTGTTGCACACTGATCACTTACGATATAAGATTATTTACGAAGTAATTGTTAAATGGATTCGAATGCTATAAAACTTAGTGTCAAATATAACAAATAAAATTCAGAATTAACTTAATGAACTATAAAACTGTAGTAACTATTGTGTTGTTGTTTTGAAGATAAGTATGAAGTTAGATTCAAATGAAACGGTTCAAGTCCAGTAACGCTATATTTACACGAATAGAAGAACAGTTATACATTAAGAATATAATTTACAAGTACTCAAAACAGAATGAATAAAAAAAGAAGTAAAGATTGAAGAGAAAAGCAAACTGATTTATGCAAGGGAAATTACGTTAGCGGAATAGCGGGGAAATTTTGACACCGAGGAGCGTGCATTCGCCGTCAGAGTAGGGTCGCGAGTGGCGGCTGTGACCGAGCGATAGCGGGCAGCGCAGACGCAGCTCAGAGGGGCGCGGAACGCGATGGGCGGAGGTAAAAAGTCTGCGCGCACGATGCAGGTGCGATTACTGCTATATTATCTGTACGACTGTCTAGTCACACTCCGTGTACTCCTACAAAACTTTATGCTACAGACTGACCTTAAGAATTGCACGAAGAATTGAGATTTTAAATATTTCCATCAAATACTGTAGGTTGCCTAGACTCCATCATTATCAACTGCTTAACATATAACTAAATTTACGTATACGCGTACCTACATGCCTGAACCAAACAATTGGAAATACGCCCCCCAGACTCTATAACCAATAAATTACTATTTTACAACGTATTACTTACATTGTTACCGATTCATTTCAACCAAGTAAATCATTCAATAACTTTGATATCCCTATTTTACTTTTCCCTATTGGAAAGAGCCATCTTCTAAGATGACTTTCAATTTGCGATGCTCTGAAAGTGCAAAACACTGAACTAAACATAGAACTGAATATCGAAAATACTTATAAGCAATTGACACTTTTTTTTATTTTACGTAGCCAAATAAAAACTAACAATACAATAATTTATGTAAAACTGAACTATACTCGTAATATATGTCATTGATAGTATTGTAAAACCAATGAAGTCGTCTCACCTATGTGTAAAGTACACACTTAGTATTCGCTGTCACTCAGACACATAACTAATTTAGAAAAAAAACGTTGAATATAAAGCCTTTACGCACTTATTCACACTTTGTTGCCAACATTTAACTTAGAACTCAAATTTCGTTCTGAATATTCCGTTTCCAATAAATCACTAACAACAGTTGAACCTACACATAATAAATACTCTTAACTATAATAACGAACTTACCTTGAATATCTCCAACATACCTAAAGCTACATAAAAATAAAAAACACCAAAATAAAAGCACCAAAATAACTTTAAATCTGGATTGAAACATAGCAAATAATGTCATAAAATAGACAAGTTTAATTCGCTGTTCGCAGAATTACATAGTGTCATTTTGGATTCGAACCCGCAACCGTTCGCTATTCGTAAAACATGGGATTCGAACCCGCAATCTCTTGCTCTCCGTTAGTCACAGGACTCGAACCCGCTTGTAAAACCACACTGTTGCAACTGAACCATTAAGGTCTTTAATTGATCTAACAAAATAATACCTATTCAAAGGTACACACAAGACATAAACATTTTCTATAATTTACGTTATTTTTCTATTCTTTAAAATGAAATCTAACTGTATATTAACATGCATCTATCTATCTCTATCATAAAATTGTAATTAAACAAAATGGATGTGATAAACATTTAACGATTGCAAGCTGAAAACAATTCAAAATAAAAAGACATCGGTTAAATAAATTTATCCCCGCCCCCATAACTACCACTCACATTTGAGACCTCATTCACTTTGCACGAGCAACAAATTGTGGCTAACAATAATATGAAAAGCCAACATTAAAATAAAGTAGTAAATAATGTATTATTTTTTATATAGCCGTTGTAATCCAAGATTGTTTCGAACAAATCCTGGTCACGGCACCAAATTGTAACGACCCCCCCTCACCAACTCTCACCAACTTCATCATATTTTCAACATATTTTCACATGTTAAAAGACTTCTACTACCCAAATCAATATGAATAAACATATCGATATAAATTATCAATATTTAAAAATAAATACATGATCGTACATGTAACTTGAAGATAAAATGGCCAAATGGTTGTGATCGTCTAATAGCGGTAGAACCGTCTACGTTGTGTTGTGTAAATAGTATTTATTACTGTAGTAACTCAATATTCTTTTATGAGGTATGTGAGTGCTAATTATGAGTTTGATTGGACAATTAAGAACCTACTATGCTATGTTAAACTGTTTCAGACATTCTATTTATTACATGACTAACTAACTCACCTAATCGAAGACTAACATGAAATCAAAGACAGTGAAATTAGTAACTATTCAGAAGTACCTAAGTAAATAAGAATGACGAGTTTAAAATGAATTGCTGAATTCGGAACTAAGTATATATCATTCTATGTATGTACCCAACAAATATTGATTATGATTTTAATATAGTGCAGAATTTGATATTAGAGTAAAAAGCTGATATTTAGAATCATTAAATAAAGTTAAAGGAATCAAAATATTATAGGAAATTTCTCCAAAGGAGCATTCCCTTTGGAGGTGGTCATAACGAGCTCCACCCCGCTCCAGACCGATGAAGGCCAACCAACTCGCGCCTCCCCCCGAAATAGGATTGAGGATATTTGTAGTGACAGTCATAGACTGTGGTGTGACAATGTGTAAAACACAATTGAAACACTGAATTGTAGGATTGTAGCAGGATGTCAAACCCAGCTCCAACGTAACTCATTCTGTAGATGAATCATCATTAATTAAAATGAAATAATTCAATATAAATCATTGGTAGCATGATACTTCATGACTTGTCAACTTGTACATCATGTTGATGTCGATTGTAGATAAACATTCACAAAAGCAGACCTTGGACCGGATAATATTGGACTCATCAAAACATCGTCTTTAGGGTGAAGATAATTCAATTCACGAAGACTTAACAAAATACTAGAGTCAATGGAGAGCTAGGTCACTTACAGGAAAGCTAGTGTGAAGTTTGAGTTTGTATGTGGGGAAAAAGCATATTTGTTATCAATCAGAATACCACCACTGATTTGTATAATTTGGTGTGGAAAAGGGTATTGGCTTATAGCAGAATACCGCCACATATATGTAGAGTAGGGTGTGGTACATGGCGTTACTGAGAGATAAGATGCCTCCACATATTTGTAGATTTGTAATATTTAATGTGATATGAAATGTACATATTCACAGCCATCAAGCGGCATCACCACCAAGACTCAGATTGAACTATATAAAATAGTCAATAATTAGCTTTGCAATAAATCTTGCAGCTAGGTTTGTAGGATAAGGTTTAATTTAAACTGGGATAGTTTAAATTATTATGTTTTGGGTTTTAAGTGAATCAGCACTTATAAATAGTTGAATAACTGTTAAAATCAACAGTGTTTAGTAATAGGTTTAATTAACCAATAATATTTGCAAAAGCAATCTAAGAACCTTAATTAAGCTCTCTTGTTAAAATCAATTGTTATCATTAGATAACATATGTTGGTTTTAAGTGAATCAACACTTATAAATAGTTGAATAACTGTTAAAATCAATAGTGTTTAGTAATAGGTTTAATTAACCAATAGTAGGTAGGTTTGCCAAAAGCAATCAAAGAACCTTAGTCAAGTTCCCTTGTTAAAATCAATTGTTATCATTAGGTAACATTAGCAATTAGTCCAGCATAGATGTTGGCAGTAAATACAAAAAGACAATTCACTCATACTAGGCATTGGACCCCCACAAAATCTAGTATAAGCTAGCAATTATCATGTGGAGTACTGACCAGCAGTGGTTAGCCACTGACCAGCAGAGTTTATTAACGGGACATAAAAACTAAACCTCATCTCTAGGTTCCATTCGTTTACAGCGGCGTTTATAGCCTGACCTGTCAGGGGATGGAGGTCCCAGGACTTGGTACGCTCAAATCTTCGGCTAATCAATGGACGAGAAGAGTAAACTCAGCCAGGCACACACGTATTGATATGCGGTCCAGCTGCCACGCACACACATATTGCTACGCGGCCTAACAGCCAGGCAACACACATACCCTACTTCTACGCGGCCACGACTTATAACTATAATGAGTAGACTCAGCGGGAGGCACACACATATCAATACCCTAATTAATATTAGGTATACTGCTACGCGGCCAAAGAAACATCCCTCTTTTCCACACAATATTGCATAAGAGATGGTAATATAATCAAATGTATTTTGATAACCTCCATTCTGGACTACGCAGACCATATCAGTGAATTAAATAAATGACAAGGTGAACTTTACTAATTACTTTACCAATGTAAAACAGATTCTACAAATACTAATTCTTGTACTATCTTTGTAAGTACTACTTTCATTAAAAGAAAGCCTCAACATTTTAATGTTCGTTTTTAATGCTAAGACCATGACTAGATTCCATTAGGTAAATATTTATTAGGTACACGCATAAAACATATAACTGTTTCATAAAATCATTACTAGTTTTAGAAGAATATGTTGCACTATATCTGAGATTTAATAGGAAATAAAATTCTAACAATTTTAAATTTCAATTTTATAGTTCTTATAACGGAAAGATCTGACCTTAAAATGCTGCATCTCTAAGTTCACTGATTCTAAAATTTATGACTTTATTTAAAACAAAACAAAGATTAAGTAAATCAACTAAAACACTTTTGTATAAAACTATTACTGAACCTAACCCTGAACATCTGACTTCCTAACCTGATTATACCACTGCCAAATAAAGACTGTCCTACTAAATCATGGAAGTCTAGATTTCCTAACATTCTTATAGCTCTTTATAATAACGGAAAGATCTGACCTTATGATGCTCGTCTCTTAATTCACTGATTCTACAATTAATGTTCTATTTTAGATAAATAATAGAAATTAAAACACTTTTGTACAGAACTTTTACAAACCTCATTCGTCGTAGGCCTAGAACCTAACTCTCTCACGACCAAGACCAAACTGTCTTGAACCTAGGATCTAGCTTTTTCACGGCTTAAACTAGACTCCCTCGCGTTCTGGACCTAACCGTCCCGCGGCCAAACACATACTCTCTTCTAAATAATGAAAGTCTAGATTTCCTAACATTCTTATAGCTCTATATAATAACGGAAAGATCTGACCTTAAATGCTGCGTCTCTGAAATCACTGATTCTATCATTAATATTATACTTCAGATAAAACAATACAAGTAACTAAAACCTTTGACCGTCTAAGGCCTAGATCCTTACTCTGTCATGACCAAAAACGAACTGTCTTCTAAATAATGAAAATCTAGATTTCCTCACATTCTTATAGCTCAATATAATAATGGAAAGATCTGACCTTAAATGATGCGTCTCTGAAATCACTGATTCCACAATTAATATTACACTTTAGATAAAATAATACAAGTAATTAAAAAACCTTTGACCGTCTGAGGCCTAGATCCTTACTCTCTCACGACCACAAACGAACTGTCTTGAACCTAGGACCTAGCTTTTTCACGGCTTAAACTAGACTCCCTCGCGTTCTGGACCTAACCGTCCCGCGGCCAAACACATACTGTCTTCTAAATAATGAAAATCTAAATTTCCTCACGTTCTTATAGCTCTATATAATAACGGAAAGATCTGACCTTAAATGCTGCGTCTCTAAAATCACTGATTCTACAATTAATACGAGTATTACACTTTAGATAAAATATTACAAGTAATTTAAAAACCTTTGACCGTCTGAGGCCTAGATCCTTACTCACTCACGACCACCAACTAACTGTCTTGAACCTAGGACCTAGCTTTTTCACGGCTTAAACTAGACTCCCTCGCGTTCTGGACCTAACCGTCCCGCGGCCAAACACATACTGTCTTCTAAATAATGAAAGTCTAGATTTCCTAACATTCTTATAGCTCTATATGATAACGAAAAGATCTGACCTTAAATGCTGCGTCTCTGAAATCACTGATTCTATCATTAATATTATACTTCAGATAAAACAATACAAGTAACTAAAAACCTTTGACCGTCTGAGGCCTAAATGCTAACTCTGTCACGACCAAAAACGAACTGTCCTCCCTACCGATTTCCAAATCATAATGCAGACTAAGTTCCTCAATAAAAAGCAGAGATTTATTACCCTTAAGTGCAAATGCTGAACATGAGAATTTCTAAATGAATTGTTTTAAAATATGTCACAAAAACAACACCGGACCCTTGCACATGTGGCGTTAAAGTGAAATGATACTTGAGGTCATAAATTGAAAAGGGCTGACAGATTTCTGAACAACGTTAAATTACTAATCTGAGAAATACAAGTACTTGGATATTTTTAGGGTTCCGCCTTTTGTTCATTGAATAAAAAGAGAACCACTACAATATAATATTCTTGTGTCCGTCTAATTGACTGTCAAAATCCTCCCTCATAGTCACGCGTAGAGGCATCAAGCCGAAATCTATCTCAAACATCAAACTTCACTACTCGTTAGAATTGCAAAACTCAGACCTCTAAGTCAACGCAAACAAAACACACCGCAATGTAAGTCACATAATATTCTGAAACTTTTCAGATAATCGAAACCTATAAATTACTTCCCTTGCGGCCTTGTTATAAAATCAGTATTTAAGAAAAGCTAATGTCTCACATATCAACTAACAGGATGAATAAAGAACCGATGCCTTCAGGCATTAACTGCGCCATTCGTACGTGTTACTCCCGTGCAATGAAGAATATATTTTAATATCTAAATTTATAGGTATGGAACCCTCAGTTAGTCGGACTCACACTTGTCCACTTTTTTAAACAGATTTCTTTACACCAACCACTAGACCTTGTCATTTCACCTTTCAGCAAAACAACCATTTTGGACCAATTTATTGGACCAAACAGTCACATATATTATTTTTTATTAGTATTATTTATGGTCATGAGAACTAACAGGGACTTAGGATATTCGAGAATGTTTAACAAAAACAACCATTAAATAAAACTCACACTTAAATATCGAATTGAAATTCTAGCTAACAATGAATCTACTCATGAAAACAATTACTTTTTGTATTGTATTTATTTACAAGTTTTTATCGGATAGATTTAATCCGAAAAAATTTGAATCCCAGTTTTAAATAGTGTAGGCTAAGGTGCGTTCCGTTACAGACGGCATGCCGAATTGCTTGTGATACTGGTTGCGAACTGCAACAGCGAGCGAGTGATAACGCTCACCTGTCGGTTTCTAACGAGATAAGTACAGCTGGTTTATTAAAATAAAAATGTTCTGCAGTCACACGAACCTTATCTTTTAACGTAACGGCGAATGGCGATACTTGGAATATTCCTAAGCCTGATGATGAATGGATCCAAGTACAAAAAAAACGCCTTCGCAATAGGTTTATAGGTCACACTGGCAAAGCGGACTTAAATTGTAGCAGCACATTTAGAGCAGCGGAGATAAAAGTTCCGTTGTTTATATTTAAATATGTATATTAAAGATTATATATATGAAAAAACCCGCGAGAAAGTTTTATTGACGCGGATGAAAATGAGAAGACAAAAAGGCTATAATTCTTTTAAGGTGTTCGTTTCCAAAATCTAAAATTGACACTTTTCTAAAAGATAGTTTTTGGCCTTGTGGAATCTCGTTCCGGCGCTTTGTTTACATGAGACACACTGTCGTCAGCCCGACCACGGGCGCTCAAATTGAATAAATAAGGTCTATTCATGAAAGGAGCACACAATATAACTACACTAAGCTGTGTTCCTTTAACTGTAAGTCACTGAAGCGTGCCGAGGAGGGAGTTCGCGCATTATGTAAGGCTGCAGATATACTGGTGCTGCAGGAGACCTGGCTGCTTCCACATGACCTGCCGCTGCTGCATCGTAGATGACGAGTTCGGCGCGACGGGCACGTCGGCAGTCGACACCTCGGCCGGTATTCTGACGGGGCGGCCCTTCGGCGGAGTAGCCATTCTGTGGCGTAAGAGTGTTTTACCGTGTGTTTCCGTAATCGATTGTAATAACTGTCGCCTTAGTGCTGTTAAAGTGTCGATGGAGCAAAAGTCATTCATAGTTTTCTGTGTTTAAGCCAGTGAACGCAATGGATATTTGCCGGAGTTTGTGGAATGTCTAAGTGCAATTAACGCTATAATTTACGACAATTTAGACTGTGAATCTGTATATACACACATCAAAAGTGTCTAGGGATCAACATATATTTTTGCAATAACTTTTCTCCTGATTGATATTAATTAATATTTTCTTTAAGGATTCATCAAATAAAGTGTTTTCGCTTGTCTACAGTAACGATAAACCAAGTCACCTTTGCATTAATAAAGAAATTTGCCATTTTCCTAATAAAGGGATTTTAGACATTTGAACCACTAACATTAAAGTTCGAAAAAAAGACTGAAATAACAGTTTTCTTTAAAATTTTATTGGGTAACTTAAACAATTAATAATCCGTGTTTCTACCGCGAACACTAACAACACAAGAACATCGGTTTGGCATACTCAAAATGAGTTCATCCAAATTACGCTGTGGAATGGCCGCCCATGTTCGTTGCAACAACAAAAAAAGGTCTTCTTGCGACTGGATACCCTCCATATTCGGCAGAGCTCTTCTCTGTAGCATATCCCATGCATGCTCAATCGGGTTCAAGTCTGGCGACTGAGCAGGCCAGGGCAGGACATTGATGTTAGCTGCGGCGAGAGTCTGTCTTACAACTCTTGCGGTGTGCGGTCGTGCATTATCATGCATTAACTGAAATAAGGGACCGATTTGCACTTGTAGAGGAACGATGACGTCTGATACAATCGTCTCAGCATAAATTTGAGCGTTGAGGTTGCCTCTGATCCAAATCAACTCAGTTCTTCCGCCGATCCAAATACCCGCCCATACCATGATGGTTCCACCACTATAAGGATGGACTTCCTGGCAGGATTTTAATCGCTGTTGGCGTCCAGGGGTTCTCCAGTGTCGTATACGTCTTGTATCCGGTCTCATACCAAAACGAGACTCATCAGAAAAGCACACGAAACGCCATTGTTCTTCTGCCCAATTTCTGTGTTCAAGAGCCCATTGATATCGAATCCTACGATTGTGCATTGCTATAGGTGGTACCCTTAGCGGTCTTCGGAAATGAAGGTTCACTTCATGCAAGTGCAAAAGTGGTGTTGCATGGATATGCATATGCTAGGCTTGGAATCAGATACCTACACCTTCACTAGTGATGCGCACGGATGCAGGAGGTGGTTGGACCACTGCATAGTCACAGAAGCTGCCCGGGCGACTGTATGCAGAGTGTGGGTGCAGCATGACGTGTACTGGTCTGATCATTCTCCTTTGTTCATTGTGTGTAATGTTAGTTCTATTGTGGCGAGGTGTGAGGATAGCTCCAGAAATAGCGTGAGTAGCCATGTTATATGGGGGGAGAGGAGCGCGGATCAAATTGAGGTGTATCATAAATACTGTCATGAACATTTAAGATTCCTAGACTTCCCTCAGCAGCACACCTCTTGCGCTGATACGCTCTGCTCTGTCTCTGACCATACTCATTTACTTGACAAAATGTACTGTGATATCATAGATATACTTTCTAAAGGGGCTATTCTATCTAATCGTAGACATAAATGTAAAAGAAAAGGTGGTTATGTGGCTGGCTGGAATAAGCATGTGTCTGATGTTCACAGTGATGCCAGGCTAAAATTTCAACAGTGGGTTATAGCCGGTAGGCCTAGTAATGGTAGTATTTATATGGATATGTATGATAGTAGGAGGCTATTCAAGTCTAGATTGAAATGGTGCCAGGATAGACAGGAACAAATAAAAATGGATATCCTGGCTTCAAAACATTCGGACGGAGACTTTAAGAGCTTTTAGAAACAAACAAATAAATGAAATCCTTAATCTGGCACCCCTGTTAAGTAGCATTGATGGTACTAGTGAACCTAAAAGCATTGCCAACGTTTTCAAAGACCATTTTATGGTAAAATCGCCTTTCAGTAGGTCGGATGCTGAGATGGACGGTGGTGAGGCCAACATGCAGGGAGCAGAGCGCGGTATTACCTTGACTGCAAAAGACATCGCTTCAGTCATAAAAAACATGCAAAGAGGTAAGTCTCCCGGGCATGATGGCCTCAGCATCGAACATTTCAAGTATGCAGGGTTTCACCTACCTCGAGTGCTAGCGATGCTTTTTTAATTATGTTTGGGTCACTCATTTTTGCCGGAGCCGCTGATGAGAACGTTGGTAATTCCTGTGGTAAAAAACAGGACCGGGGATGTGTCCGATAAGAGCAATTATAGACCCATCTCACTTACCACTACTGCAGCAAAGGTGCTTGACAGTGTGCTTAATCGATGCCTCGGTAGCTATTTAAATCTTTACGATGCGCAGTTTGGCTTTAGAGCTGGGCTGTCTACCGAGAGTGCAATTTTGAGCCTTAAGCATACTGTCAAGTACTACACCCGGAGAAGAACGCCTATCTATGCCTGTTTCCTCGATCTTTCTAAGGCTTTCGACCTAGTGGATCACAATCTACTTTGGAAGAAGCTAAAGGAGACAGGCATGCCAGTGGAGGCCGTATCTCTTCTTAGGTACTGGTACAAGAATCAGGTGAACCAGGTGAGGTGGGTAAATAATCTGTCCGATGAATACAAGCTAGAATGTGGCGTTCGTCAGGGTGGACTGACATCTCCGAGCTTGTTCAACTTGTACATTAACGAGTTGATTGAGGGACTCAGCAGTGTCCATGTCGGATGCTACATTGACGGGATCTGTGTCAACAACATCAGCTACGCTGATGACATGGTCCTGCTGGCTCCGTCGATCAGCGCGTTGAGAACGCTCGTTGACATCTGTGAGCGCTACGCTTCGGGGCATGGCCTCAAGTACAACTGTAAAAAGAGTGAGGTACTTGTGTTTAAGGCTGGTACTCAAAAGCCGACCTTCGTGCCTCCTGTTGTACTTGAAGGCTCTCCCCTGAAAGTTGTGCGTCAATTTAAATACCTTGGCCACATGTTAACTGACAACCTACAGGATAACGTTGATATAGAGCGTGAGAGAAGGGCGTTGGCAGTGAGAAGCAACATTCTGGCTCGCAGGTTTGCTAGAAGCACAATAGAAGTTAAAATTACTCTTTTTAGAGCTTACTGTCAATCTTTTTACTATAGCAGCCTGTGGGTTAAGTATACGCAACGAGCCTTCAGCGCCCTAAAGGTACAATATAATAGCGCGTTTAGGGCACTGTTGGGACTGCCGAGGTATTGTAGTGCCTCTGGCATGTTCGCAGACGCCCGCGTCGATGGTTTTAATGCCACTATGAGAAAAAAAGCCGCGTCAATGTTTCATCGGCTCCGAAGCAGTCCCAATAGGATTCTGAAAATGATTGCATCCCGCCTCGACTGTCCTATCCAACAGCACTGGGTGAGTGTTGTCACAGGTCAAATATAACATGAACTGTAAGAAATTTAATGTATGCATGACAGTTGTAAGAATTTTAATAATAAATATTGATTGTTTGACTTTATTGATCTTAATTTAATGTCATGACATGACTTCTATAATGCTTCCTTTTTAATAATTTTGTTATCTTATGTAACTCTCATATCTGGACATTTTAATTTTAATCAATGCAATTGTTTTAATATGGATTTAATCTGAAATAAATGATTTTTATTTTATTTTATTATTTAATAACGGACACACGACAACATGGTCTAGGGTAATATAAAACTTTTTTAAATAACTTAAAAAGTACTGACCTTACAAAAAAATATTAATGACAGATTGTAAAAACATTATTAGGTTTCTTTTTAAATTCAAATTTGTTTTTAAAAGGTTTTGTTTAAAGATGAAATTCGCATTCATTGATTTTCTTTCAAAGAAGTAAATCTTCACGAACTTCTAACTTGATTAAAACTCTATAAATTTCTATAAACCTTTGTCAAACGTATCTCCGGTGTTCATTTAATCATGCCATGTAGACACTTGACCAGGAACGAAATGTTAAGAGCAGTGGGCATGATTCAAGCTGGCGCTACCCAAATTGCGGTTTTTGAAGCCATGAGGACAAGTCAGAGCGCTATATCCAGGCTTTGGTCACGTTATCGTGTCACGGGGGAAGTGGTGGAACGGCACCGAGGACCTCAACGCATTACAACACATGTACAGGACCGATTCATAGTAAATGCTGCACGAAGTCAACCAAATGTAACGGCGATGCAATTGGTTCAAAGGCTATAGAGAGAGTATGGTTTGCTGGTAAGCGGTCAAACATTGAGAAGACAACTGCATGAAGTCAACCTACGTGCTCGTAGGTCACTTCGGGTACCAGCGCTAAGGAGAGGCAATCGAGGAAGAAGATTACAATGGGCTATTGCACACGAAAACTGGAACCATTCTCAATGGTCACTTGTGCTTTTCACTGATGAATCCAGGTTTGGATTTCATTCTGATTCGCGAAGAGTACGCGTTTGGAGAGAACCTGGACGTTGGAATCGACTGCAGCACCCACAACAAGTTCATGCATATCAAGGTGGCACGATTATGGTTTTGGGCAGGAATTCGTCTCGGCGGTAGAACGAACCTCGTTTGGATACAAGGCAATATGACTGCTCTAAAATACCGAGATGAGGTGCTAGAGCCTGTAATCTTGCCCCACAGACAGCAAATGGGACAAAATTTCCAGCTAATGCACGACAATGCCCGTCCACATACGGCGCGTATCGTTAAAAGTTGGTTACAACAGCATGATATCCAAGCTTTAGACTGGCCTGCACAATCCCCTGACTTAAATCCTATTGAGCATGCCTGGGATATGCTTCAGAGAAGAGCTCTTAGGAATTTCCCTGAAGATATTGTGCATGAAAACCAGCTTTTCTTGCATCTTAGCAGGACTTGGGACAGTATTCCACAACAGGATATTGACACCCTTGTTTTGAGTATGCAGAACCACTGCAGATGTGTCAGGAGAGTCTTAGGTGGATCCACGGATTATTAATTTTAAGTTTTCAACAATTT
This sequence comes from Udea olivalis, assembly GCA_947369235.1. Taxonomy (NCBI): domain Eukaryota; kingdom Metazoa; phylum Arthropoda; class Insecta; order Lepidoptera; family Crambidae; genus Udea; species Udea olivalis. The sequence goes on from OX376363.1 coordinate 4,808,466, forward strand.
TTATAAAAAAAATGTTGTTTTGTTTAGGTTTTGATGTTTCAAAAATAAAGTTAAGATTGAAATTTTGTCTGAGTTTTTCCTCTTCTTCTAAGTTTTTTTTAAATTTAACTTTATCTAAAAGTTTATTTACCAGATTAGATAGGCTAATAAACAAGGTTTATTTTAATGTGTAGGTATCTCAGCAAAAAGTTAATAGAATTTTAGTTATTTAGGTTTAATTGAAATATCGCTAGACCATGTTGATGTGTGTATAAGTATAAGTTGTTTACCAGACTTTAGTTTCTTGGGAAAAAATATAACTACAAAATGAGATTATCAACCTCAATGCATGGAAAAATCCTGTTAATTATCATTTGATAGGTGTAAACCTATTGGCAAATTTTAGACTGGTACAGTATAATTTTCAACGTGTAACAAAAAAGGTACTGGCAGCAAACAAACCACGTAACCATGTAATGGTTAGCGCTTCTGCAGCCTGAGGTTGAATTAGTAAGCCAAAGTTACTGTGGGCAGACCACACACATGCAGTAGAACCAGCTCAAAAAACATGGACATAAGGTTGCTTTTCCACCAGAGATATCCTATGCAGATGCTGCTAGGATGTGCAAGCTAAGCTACGAAACTATAAGATCAGTGATGGGGAAATAAATTTAGAGATGGGGCATATAAAACAATAACAATATTTACACGGGCCAAGTAGAAAATTATCAAACGTGTTACACATTTACTGGTTTGATGTGCTAGGTGGGTGTGACAGATGTTTTGATTGTTCACTAATTAAAAAGTAGAATTTTGGCTCCAAATTACTAGAAGTAGTTAAATCGTAAAACCCACACGAGATGTTGGCCAGTCATCCTGTTCCTCAATTAGTTTTTGCGAAGATATATTGACAAATAAACTTGCTCACAGAAATATGAAGACCTAAAAATTTTTTTGGGCGTGTTCTTTTAATAAGGTATATAAAATTTTGGTAGATTTCTGTAGAATTCAAGCTCTTTATTGTTAAACAGCTGCTTCATCACATTGTTGCTCAGAAAATCCACTGTGGGTCTAATTTTTATTTTATTTTACCCTCTTTGAATCATTCAGAGAGGGCAAAATACTCAGAAATTCTTTTTTTTTTGCGCCAGACAACACATAACTTGTAATGGTCTCGAAGTAGAGATGTGTTACGAGGTACCACACAAGAAAATAAGCCAAGGGCGTCTCCCAGTACACCCAGACCCGATTCAGGAAAGATCGTTTCCTGAATTGACCCGACCGGGAATCGAACCCGGGACACAACGGAAATCAAGACGAGAAACCGTGCTACAGCGCACTACGCCAATCGTGTCGTCATTCTTTTGTTTCATTTCTCAATCGTCACACTCTTTCAGTCAGAGATGATGCATCTGACATGCATGCGCCCCGCGATTTTGTTTAAGCGCGCATTTTCGAATATTGTTTTTTAAAGGCTGATTCAGTGAAGATGACGGGTTATAATCGCCGGCCGGATTGACTCTTGTCGCGGGTCGGATTTGGCCCGCGGGCCGCTATTTCCCCATACCTGTATGAGGCCATCTCTACTGATGCTATGCTATGTAACGGAGCGAGTAAGATGTGCTTCAAAGATGCGTTGCCGCAAGGTGGCTTTGCGAGGGAGTACAGAAGGGAAAGCACGCATAGCACACATCCATAGCACGCATCCACCCACAGCACGCATCGATGTGTCATGTTGTGTGTTATACTCGTATTAGGAGTACTAAAAATGTATCAAAGGAACTAACAATGTATGGAAGCGTCTATGTCGAATAACTTTAATATGAATATGTCAAACTCAGAATCCATGAAGATATCTTGCTCTGTCCGGCATGTACAAGGGATCCAGATTCTTGCCAGGTCGAAGTGGCGCTTCCTCTCTTTTGGTAGGACGAACTGGTCTCATTTGCGGATTTAAACTTTGCTGAAAAATTAAGGATAATGATAACAAAAGTAAATGGGACTTGGGACATTTTTTTTAGATTACTTCGTTATTATTTATGGTTAATATTTATGGTAATCTGACAATAACGACGAAATCTACAGATACTAATTTGGAAGTGACGCTAAGAGAACGTGTTGCTTAACTACTTGAACTTATTATTACCCCTCCCTTATCTTTGCCGTGCCCGACGGGGTCCATAATGTCCTGTATTATGTTTTTTACCAACTTTGTAACTTATGGAGTGCAATAAAGAATATGAATGAATGAATGAACTTTCAAGACTTCATCTGCACCTATTTTTGTAGCTTTTAACACGTTCGCTGCCATACGGATATACTAGTAATTACTATTTTTATATGCCCATTGCCACCATACGAAATTCAAATATAAAGTAGGTACGAATATACTCGTAGTTGTATTGTTCCCAGTGATATATCAAAAAAAAAACAATTAAAGTTTTTATGATTAAATAATGTTTGACTTCAAATGCTATAGAATTTAACTTCACCCTCCTTCCACGGCCACTCTTTTAGAATTTGTTAGAAATCGCAATCAACACTTTACGAGAATATTCGTAGTTGGCAGTGGGGCCCAGATCTTTTACTACGAATATACTCGTAGGTTGGCTTGGCAGTTAACGTGTTAAGTTTTGACACAAGACACACACGTAAAAATATTTGAACGGGTGATTGTATCCATGATAGCAAACGATTGTTGGTGTGGGTTCGTTCATAGTAGTGGAATAGTTCGTAGAATTCATATGAATTCTTAATAATATATTCAAAAAGTTCCAGTCGGTGTTGTCGAAATGTACAAAACAGTTTTTTGGGCGTACATAAATAAATATCTAGGACAATTCACACCAAGATCACCTGATCCCAATTAAAGCAGATACTAATATACAAACTGAAATATTTCTGAATATAATACATAGTTATATAGATAATAACAAATGATGCGTGTTATTAAATATTTATTACTAATATTGAATAAATTATTTCAATATATTGAATAAATTAATATCCTGATACCAATTTCTAGGAATTGGTATACGGGTTAGTAATAATTGAATACTTACTTCTTTATGGTGTTTAAAACTGCGCGTATTGTGAAGTTTTCTTTCTATGTTTTCAAGTTTAGATTGGTAATATCTTCTTCTATCTAAACTTAATGGGTCCTCATGATGATTTATTTTCATTGAATCTTTAATTTTTTTCTTTTCTTCTGCGTCCGAGTTTATGTGTCTTGTCCTCAAAGCCTCCTTGTCATACAAATGCCTCGTCCTTATTTCATCTTCATCGTTGTAAAATTTCTTTCGAGAATTTGTTATCAAATTGTCGTTATCACTGTATTGATATTTTCTATCAATATTAAATTCTTCATTATATTTCAAATGATTTCTATCTAGTTCATCGTCTTCGTTGTAAGTATTTTTATGCGAATTTCTCACAACATTGTCATTGTAATCTCGACGCTTGTTTTCCAAATCGAATTCATCGTCGCTTAAATGTTTATTACCTCTTTTAGACTTATCATTCCGTTGATTAATAATTGTGTTTTGGTTTCTCCTAATCTGTCTCATTTCGTCTGTTTCATCCTGCTCATATCGCAACACATCCTTACGCTTATCTGGTTCATCGAATTTATCGTTGCGACTATAGTATCTCTTTAAATAATCATCATTTCTGAGATTCTCATTTTTGTATTCAGATTTATATTCGTCTCTCAACATCTCATTTTTATTTATTAATTCTTTAATTTCGTCGAGGTCACTGTGCTTTTTGCCGTAACCTAGATCCATATGATTGTTGTGATCAGATGCATACTCATCAAGATCCGTAAGATCTAAATCAGAAAGTTCAGTTTTTCTGCTCAATTTTGGTGTTATCTCAGATTTTCCGACAACACTGCCGTAAATCTTTCGGAGTTTAGCATCAAGGATTTCCTTTTTACTTCTGTCTAGTTCAAGATGTTTAACTTCTTGCTCTAGTTTGTCTAGTAAGTGCAGAAGTTTATCATTAGATTTTTCTTTAAAACTTACATCTATATCACTCAAAAAGTCATTGTTTGGTTGACTTGAATTTGATTCTAAGTGATTATTAACGAAATGGTTGTAGTTGATAATTTTCTCTTCAGCTGAGTTTAGGTATGTTTCTGTTGCGGATTTAGCATGTTTTTGCTCTTTGTGATAATTATACAAGTCATAGGCAGTTTTAGGAGTTGGAATTTGGGCATCATTGTGATTCTTTTTTAGGTTCACGTAGTTTTGAACGAGGCTTTTTACTCGAGAAAAATCTTTCCGTGGTTTGACGTCGGTTATTAGGACATCTGTATCTTTCCTCGGTAATTCAAAAGTTGGAACTTTTGAAAATACGCTGCCTTTCTGTAAATATAAGGTTAAAACTGAAATCGTTGCTAATCGGGGCCAAGCAAATACGCTCTCCCATGAAACCCTTTCAATGTTTTGTTTACCTGGTGTTGGCTAATGTGGCCATAAGTAGGCAGTGCATTTAGTTTGTGGAATCCAGGCCGTAGAATTACAGACTTTTGGTTGAAATCCAAACTGCTCACCTGCATTTGCGGAATCTTCTGCATATAGCTGTAACATAACGCAAGTTTAAAAAAAAATCTTGTCAACTTGCATCAGATATTATTTTTAATTCAATTCAAAAATTTGTGTGTGTTTAGGTTTCAAGTAGCAATAGGCAGGACATAGTACAAAAAATGTACAGCGAATGACGAAAATTCTTGAAATATAATACTTACTGAAAAACGCAACTTGTTACACTCTCTATATGATACAATATTGTATAAAATATACTAAATATTGAGATTGAAATTGCTTGACAACTCATTTTGACTCAAGCTTCTATGGTCTTACCCCCGTATCCACAAACGCTTCTCAAAAATTGAGGACACCCCAAATTTATGCTGCTACATTAAATGTCAATAGAAATTTAAGGGTCAGCTGTACAAGTAAGGACGAGCAGTCTTTACATGCTTTGATTGACGTTTGTGTATTCGGGCGTTTGGGGACTGCCAACTGGAGAATGTCACATTGTTCATTATAGGTTAACTTACTCTGGATATCTTACGTCATGATGAACATCATTCAACACACCATTGATGACGTCATGTTGGGGCTCCTGAAACAGTAGACGTCATAGAGATTAAAGCGTCGGCTTACTGCAAGAAGTCATTAACTGCCAAAAGCCAATAAGTGAAGTTGGGACATAATATTTAAGGCAAATAAGACTTAACATCACTTGATGTTTTTTTGCAGTTAATAACTTGACGAGAGTTTAAGGCCCCGATTGTACTAGCGTTTTCGAACCTCTGACTTGCATACTAAAATAATCTTCATAAACCACGAGCTCAAAGTTTCAGGAACGAATACGCTTGGAAAAAGCCAGTATTGTATATTCGGGGCTTAAAAAATATTTCATCATCATCATCATCCACTGGTGTCCGCCTTTCTTATTTTCTTGGCCCACTCCATACGGTTATGTGCATCCTCAGTGGTGAGTCTGTTGGCACGCATGTCACTCTGATGACGTCGAGCCACAGCTTCTTGGGTCCACCTCTCCTGCCGGTACCCGGCGAAGGCAGCATGGCCAGAAGTTTGTTACCTACCCACGTAGTTTGTCGATCTCCGTAAGACATTCTCCGCTCCACTCCAACGAAGCCGGCGAGTGCCGACATCGCTGTAGTGGAGTGAAGCTGCAGACAAGCTGCAAGAGCCTGCAGCTTGTCTGCGATGTCACGAACACGAAGGCTACCGCGGATGTAGGTGTTCCGCACGTGATCTTTGCGTGAAATTCCACACATCAGCCGCAACATCTTCATTTCCGTGACGCGTAGCTCCTGCTTATGTCGCTCTAGTAAGAGCCATGTTTCACTGCCATATAAAAGGACAGGCCTAATGATGGTTTTATAGACCTGCGTCTTTGGCAGGTCAATTGACTTTATCACCTCGTTACCCATAATGATAATGGTTTTAATTGGCGTTGTGCGCTGTAGCATGGTTTCTCGCCTCTATTTCCGTAGTGTCCCGGGTTCGATTCCCGGTCGGATCAATTCAGGAAACGATCTTTTCTGAATTGACTCGGGTATGGGTGTGCAGGGAGACGCCCCTGGCTTATTTCCTTGTGTGGTACCTCGTAACACAGGGATATTAATCCCTACTTCGAGACCATGACAAGTGGTGTGTTGTCGGGAACATAATATATTTATATTTTTTATGGTAAGTTTTTGCTTGTTTTTGATTATTTACTTTTAGCTGTATACTCGACGGAATCCGATATAGTGGTACTGAAATTGGCAGTTTGGTAGTAGTATACTGGTTATTTATTACAGCAGCAGGAAAGTTTGCAAATAATGATCTGTAACAAAAAGTTTTTGTTGAGACCTTAAAAATATTGGTAAAATGGATTTAAATTTTAATATTATTGTTGTCACTTTTATAAATATTTACAAACAAGCTGTCCGTCAGCAGCCGTCAAAGTATAGCCTTAATTAAAAAAAATATAGCCTACGTCACTCCCTGATATTGTTAGCTTTACAATGGTGAAAGTATTTTTAAAATCGGTTCAGTATTTTCGGAGGCTATTCAAAACAAACAAACAAATCATTCCTCTTTATATTTATTTACATTTACCCAACCTGACCCCTTTTCGTCTTCTATTCATGAGTACTATGAGTTTACGATGTGATATTACGATGTGTTGCTAGCGTCTAGAGTAACACTTGTATGGGATTTCGGCACAACACGGCGTTAATCGAAATGGGACTAAGTATTACACACAAGATGGTTACATGTTCTAGTTTACGTGACGTAAAGTAAGTTAGAAGGACAGGTACGCTTACCACGAGTTGCCACTTAAAATTTACACTATCGGTCGCGTAAAAAAATGTATTGGGATTTGACACTGTCATGTCATGTCATGTGTCATCCCAATACAATTCTTTACGCGAACGATAACGTAAATTTGATGTGGGAACTCGTGGTAGACGTACAGTTGATGTTTTGTATAGTACAATAATTTTACGCGCGCGCGTGCCGACGCTCTTAATCCCGAACAATAAAGTTTAAATTCGTTAGATTCACGCGTGATCGTGATTTGCAAGAACTATAGCAGTACGAAAGGGTATGGTCAGTAACATGCATCAAGTAGGTACTTCAGTACTCTTTGTCATAGCTTAATATTAAAGTTAATGTGACAAGGCACTAGTATTTATTGACTTTGGTTGACTTTCCTATAAGTTTTACGGATTTTTTACTATCCAGATTATTATAATAAGTACTTACGGAATTTGTGAGTTCACATTCTGTATTGAGTTGTCAAGCACACTTCGATAAGCGTTAGTCTGAAAAACACATAATCCATTGTAATAAAACCTTTCGGTATATCTTTATTTAGAACGTCATCATACGTTTATAGGCGTTCGCTGCTAAACATACATAGAATGCCAAATGAATGTGAAAGATAAACTTATAGCTGAACATAGGCCTCCCCTACAGATTACCCGAAGCGACCGGTTCCACCGGTATCCTGCCAGTTTTATCAGGCCGCAGAGTAAAACGCCCGCCTACTTTGAAACGGTCTCCAGTCTAGAATCTTTCTGCTCTAACGAATATATAAAATATGTATTATAAATACTATGTATGTTTATAAATGTATGTTACCTACTTCTTTTTATTTCTTAACATTGCCGGAGAGATTTTTAACTATCTATGATACTCAGTAAATTGATAATGTGTGATTTTCTTAGGTAAACACTTTTCTTCTTCCAGTAAAAAGGCATTCAGTATTTTCATTTTTAGCTGTTTATAATACTACCATTTAAACTACAATGCTAAGAACCTGTTTGTTGTTTTTATTAGAAAAATAGGTACCTAAGGTTTTTATTATCATGATAGGTTTTAAGAATAAAAAATAAATTATCAATAATTAATAATAAATTATTCGTATGGCAATAAATGATTACAGCTGTGTGAGGCTCTTAGGTTTTGATTGAGCAGTACAGCAGCCTATAATAAATATCTGGGACAATCATACCAAGACCATCTGAACTCAAACTAAGCAGAGCTTATTGGTCTTTTAATTGGGGATTCTGAACGATACGGAATGTTTTTTTAAAAATGGAACTAACTATTCAAAATATATTTTAGATTGTTAATATATTTTAGAATCACCTTGTTTCCTACCCACGACATACTAACCGTAAATTAAATACTATCATAATATCACTAGTTTAATGATTAATTAGTATAATTAAATACCAGGTGGTTATCAAATAACTTCCGAAAACGATATGGCATACTCACTAAGTGATGTAGTACTTACTATATAAGTGATAATTAGATTTTTTCAATTAACTTTAGTTTTAAGGTTTTGATACAAAAAATACTGATCGTTCGAGTGTTTTTTTTTTTTTATATTTTTTTTTATATTGCCCGTCAAGATGACCTCACTCCACCTGATGGAAAGCGGTCGTGAGGTCCAGATATGAGGCTGACAAGCCCAGTCATTCAAAGGAATTACTAGGCTGGCCATCCTCACCTTGAAGGCCTGCAGAAATGCCTTTTCACGCCCCGCTTGAAGAACCCGGGACTATAAGAGGAAGGAAACACATGTGCTGGAAGAGCGTTCCACGTCTGGATGGTACGACAAAGAAACGAGTCACCGAACCTTTTAGTTCGGGCCAACAAATGTTGAATTGTGTGTGGGTGACGCCGTAGTCCAGCACGCGTGGTACGGGAGTGGAAAGGTGAGGGTGGGATAAGCTGGAATAACTCGTCAGAGCATTCCCCATTGTAGAAGCAATAGAGAACACTTAGCCTGGCAATGTCTCTACGCAATTGGAGAGGCTCAAGGGTCAAAGTTGCCTCTGGGTTTCCAATAATACGGATAGCACGCCGCTGCAACCTGTCAAGAGCTTCGAGTAGGTACTTAGCGGAACCGTCCCAGAGGTGAGAGCAGTATTCCACACACGAGCGAACTTGTGTCTTATACAAGAGACAGAGCTGCTCAGGCGTGAAGAATCGTCTCACTCTGTTCAGGATTCCGAGTTTACGGGATGCAGTTCTAATGACGCTCTCAATGTAGTCCCGCTGGTTTAGGTTGCTACGAACATCCATGCCAAGGATGTTTAGGCTATCCTTAATCGGTAGTGGGGTGCTCTGAAGAGTGGGATGGGAAAGGAAAGGCGACGCTTCTATGGTGACCTTGAAATGAAAGTTAGTTAAATAAATTTTATTTTCGCTTAGATAGTTTCTACATCACTTAGTGTAAGTATGCCATATCGTTTTCGGAAGTTATTTGAAAATAATCCGGTAAAAGTGTTTTAAATATTGCTTTGTAGCATTAACACCACTTAAGTTTTTTTTTGTTTCATTACTTATTGTTTATCAACAATGCACATGTTTGTATAATGTATAATATACTAGCGGCGCTGACAAACTTCGTTTGGTCAAAAGTTATTGACAGCTGTGAACATTTAGTATGGAAAAATGTTTTTGCTTTTATTTATTTTTTTCGTCAATCCCCCAATGTTTTCAATAATTATTATCCTATTCCCGATGTAGAAAAATGCAAAAACACAAAAACCATAAAAAACGGTCCACCCGTTCTTGAGTTATAAGTGGTGTAACTAACAAGACTTTCTTTTAGAAATATAGATTTATATTTCATGTTATTATTTTATTTAGTATATACTTTCTTGTGTTTTGAAGTAATTTATTTTTTTGGGAGACGCCCTTGGCTTATTTCCTTGTGTTGTACCTCGTAGCACAGGGATATTAATCCCTCCTTCGAGACCAACAAGAGGTGTGTTGTCTGGCGCATATTTATTTATTTATTTAGAGTTTCAGTTTGACAATACTTTATTTAAGAGCAACTCTTGTTGTGTATCTGTAAAAGAAGCTTCTAAGAAAAATAAAAATGACTTTTATGCTCTTTGGCGTTTCCACGAAAGTTCGAAAATCTTTATAAATTATTTAACGAATTTTCCAATAGCTAATTAATTAAATAATGTATCTACTCGTGCAGTGGCACCTAAAATTGTTTTTTTAAAAGGCTTATATTTAGCTTTTGTTAGCGAAGTAATTAGGACGCTGCCCATACTACGATAAAATTATAATTAAAATAAAAAACTATATATTCTAGCAGATAGTTAGATACTAGATGCTTACCTAATCTTAATGTTATGTCTCTGTCGTTATCCAGCAGAAAAGCTGAAGTAACATTCAGAACCCACAAAGCACACCCCCACCATCCAAAGCACCAAATTATTACAGCTATTGGGGCAGACAAGTTCTTAAATAGAAAGCGTTGGGGCAGAACAGTTCTTAAATGGAGAACGTTGGGGCAAATGAGTTCTATAACGTAGAACTTATAAAATCGAAGCGTATACGAGTACTCCTTTTTATGCTATATGCTAGTGTAAGTAATTAAAAAGTACATACTTGTTGGAAGTTCTCCATCGGGTGTAGAACGGAGTTGTTATCTAAAGGCCCATACAAGTCCATAATTTCTACTTCAGTCTCTTTTTTGACAAAAGGTGAAGTATCGGCTCTGTAAAAAAATCGTTAGATGAAATATTTTAATATCAAGTTATCCTAAAACAAAGCAGGGGCCTTACTACAATCCTTTATAACTTGTCGAGTTCATTCCCTTAACTGAGCGCAGCAAGCAATTTCGTAATATGAACCTTCTTAGATTCTTTGTCCTTACGGAGAGACGTCGCGTCTCTCTTCGTTTTCTACCGACTATACAATGATAAGTGTTCAGATGAATTGCATAATCTTATACTCATACCTGCCACCCAATGGACAACGACACTCAAGACGACACTCCTTAGGTCGAAATTCCATGCTCATCACCTGGAACCGGGCGATTTTCGCGTCACACTTTCGCCACCAAGATATACTGCGGCTAGAAATCTAGAGGGATATGACATTCACATTGGAGCCTTCATGAATAGGCAAGCAACGCTTCGGTGACACCTGAGGTATTGCAGTTGTCCTTGGGCGGAGGTGATCACATTCCATCACGTGACCTTCCGGCTCGTTTGCTCCCTATTACTGCACTTTTGCATATATGAATTCACTTTTTTTTTCAATAAAATGTTAAATTTACCTTTATAGGATGTAGGACAACCTCAGCAAGGCCTGCCAGAATACCAGCGTCGAATACCGTGCAGGAACGGCAGGGGCACGTGCTGAGGCAGGATCCTGGTTGGCCCACTATTTTTTGTTAATTATGAAGGTTCTGTGTTTCGTTTTAATGTTTTGTACCATTTGTATTGTAATTCTGTTGTATTGGTTGGGTCAATAAATGATTTTCCTTTCTTCTTTCTTCTATTACATAAAAGAAAGATCTTTGATGTCCAGCCAGTCAGCGGTGACCTGGCACTAACTGACGGAATTGCTTGAAAGAGAAGGAATTGACTGAATATAAGGGATTGTAATAAGGCCCAAGGTCTTAAGATTGTTTGCTGATATGTTTGCAGTAGTTACCCCGTCTGGCCTATTAGCTTCTCAGGAGGTGCGTCCTCTACGGTGAAGATAGGCAACAGCACTATCGAGGGTTTGCAGTTTTGTTCCCTATTTGAGCAGGATTCTCTGCCGACGGGAACTGTGTCTGCAAATAAAGGGAATTTTTTAGTAAATAAATATGCGCTAGATAACACACTGCTTTATTTTAAGTGTTTGCCATTGTTTTAATTTATTTCCTATCATGTATTCAAGGATTCTTCATTGTTGGTTCTTCATCAAAAGAATTGAGATTGTATAATAATGCTTAAACCGCTCAATTCACCTGTTACTTCACTAGTAAAGTTAAAAAGCTTAAACTTTTTCTACATTTTGTACCTTTTAATATCCTTGAATTGATAACAATATCCTTAAATCTCGCGAGGTCGGACCAGAAAACTCCACTTGGGCACGACCACGTCTTGAGGAATGGAGCATCGAAACTAGATCAGTACCTAGCTACTTTGTTTTCAGAAGGACACTTTTTTCATGTTTACTATGTAGGTATCACAAAAAACGTAAAAAATTCTTCCAAAAATGATCACAATATAAATCTCATAGGAATGAATAACTTAATAATAGGGATAAAAAAAACTCATACCAGCATTTCAGGTCACTTTAGGTACCTACTCGTACTACTGGAAAAACAAGTGTGTAAGTATCATGATTATGACTACTTCCATTTGGCTTCTATTGTATGAAAATCTTCACTTATGATACCAGGAAACTATTTCCCCAAATGAAGCACTCTTAACTAAATTGAGCCAATAAACTCAAGATGCTTACGACCCAAAATCACATTAGGAAAAATCAAGGAAGATAGCAAAATCTCGTTTCTATTAGGGATTTGAGGGATTAGAAGTATTGGGCGGAGTAACAGGATTAGTGAGCATGGGCGGGCGGGGAATGAGATAAACTCAGCAGTAAGCACGTTTTCGGAGACAAATAATTAAAAACCTGTTGTGCTCTGTTTCAGGGGTCGTCAGAGATGCATTTTGTAGCCTCTTTATTAAGAAGCATGGTTTGAATTCGTACTGCGAATGTTTTTTTCATATGAAACCGCAAAATCTCTAAGTCTAAGGTTTACACGTTCATTGGCGCACTGTTTCTTGCCTTGACTTGCGTAGTGTCCTAGGTTCGATTTTCGGTCGGGTCAATTCAGAAAATGATCTTTTCTAAATTGACTCTGGTCTGAGTGTGCTGGGACTGCTGGGAGACAAAAATTTTTTTATACCACGTCGGTGACAATCACCTGATTGTAACCGCTTACAATCAGGTGATTGTAAGCGGTTACCGCAGCCTATGGACACGTGCAACATCAAAGGCATCACTCGCGCGTTGTCGACTCTGCAAAAACCTTTTCAAACCCCTCTTGAAGAACTCCATACTATAACTCATCGGGAAAACATTTCACAATTTAAGCGTCCTTGGAAGGAAACATCTCTGAAACCGAACTGTAAGAGACCATTGCGGATTCAGAGTGTGGGGATGAACGCCCTGTCGGTGGCGAGCGGTACGGTGGTAAAAAGTAGCCTTGGGAATCATATCGAACAGTTCTTCAGAACAAACACTCCTAGCTTAATTCCTTATCTGGTTCCTCCTAACACAGGGATATTTTATCCTTACTTTGAAACAATGACAAGTGGTGTGCAGTCTGGCGCACTTATTTTTTTTAAACAACGCTTAAGCGTTCTGCTTTATTGCTGCGTGCCGTTTTGGTAGACCGCAGGGCACGCGGCCAGCCGCAAAAATTCCGGTGCAGTTCGCCGTAGCTTCAAGAAAACTGTGTGCTCAAATTGCACAAAGAGATTGGAATGACTTCACCATCGCATCTTGCGACCACGTAAACGCGAGTTCGAGCGCTACCTTGTAAGAAAATCGGGCAGCAATACTTGTTGGTGAAGTCATTTGAATTTCTTTGTGCAGCTCGCACTACGCACTCTAGATTGGTTTCTGGCTGGACAGTCCAAACCCTTGAGAAGCTGCTAGTGTATTGTGGGACTTAAGGTGTGGCGTATACCCAGCAATGAGATCCATATCTATAGCTTTACTAATATTATATAGAGCAAAGATTAATTGTTTGTTTTTTTGTTTGTTTGTATTGAATAGGCTCCGAAACTATTGATCCGATCGTAAAAATTCCTTCACTAGCAGAAAGTTAAACTGTTCAGGAGTGATATAGGCTATATTTAATTACGATTGAACAAAAAAAACAGTAAAAAATTATAGTATATGTAAATCAAGTCGGCGAATAGCGGGCAAGATGTTATAATGGACACCAGGGGGGCTATCCAAGAGGAACACGCCACGACGATTTCTACTATAGAAGTCGTTCAAACGTATGGGGATGACATAAGCGCCAGTGACAGCTTAGGCATCCCCATACATTTGGACGATTTCTATTGTAGAAATCGTCGCGGCGTGTTGCTCTTGGCTAGCCCCCCAGCTGTCAAACATTTGACAGAACGAAGTCTGTCTGAGCAGCTCGTTATCCATAATTTTAAGCACAGAACTCACCTGTCCCCACATTTCTCCCGCTGTCAAAGCAAAGACAGTCGGCGTCTTCGTCCATGCCCGAAGGACACCCACACCGGATGGTGTAGCCTGCTTCAGTGGGCTGTTCTGTCTGGTATACCGACCTTCCGTTGCGGGGGCGGGCAGAGTAATTGCAGATTACTTGTACTGACTGGATAAAGAGAGGGACAGTTAGTTATAGATAAACCTGTAGTTTTCAAATAAGCGTGCGGTGGGCGGAGATGAGATTGAGCTGGACGCTTGCAAAATATCGAACATTGTGGACATAAAATCTCTACACAAGAAGCAGGAAGTTACTTCAACAATCAAAAAAAGGTTCTGAAAACAATATTATTTGAAACAACCAGAAATAAATCTCCCAGCTGGTCAGCTGGATCAAGCTCATCAGGGAGTGGTTGTTTGGTCAGACAACCACTCCTTGATGAGCTTGGCTGATGGTGATGCACAGTATTGTACTACAGTGTGTTGTAGACCAAGTTTTTGTTCTATTCAGTTTTTTTATTTTTATTTATTCATTTAACACAGTTAAACGGGATAATCCCAGTTACATAATTATGGAAGCTACAGGAAGGAATACATTACACCAATTTTTCGACTTCGTTTACAAGCGATTGAGGACTGTCAATGAATATATCCAATTCAGGGTTAGCGACCAGTAACATATTTAGCGCCCTCTGCATACGACACAACGGGGATTGTTCACGAGCTACTGTACGACACGGTGGAGTAGCGAACAGCCGATGTCTCCGACCGGAGCGAATACGTAAATATTTATCAAGCACATATAGACGAGACAATTGCTCCGGCGAGTCCATCCAGCCCCGCAAGATTGCTAAGGCAGTTGAAACCTCCAAGCGGGCTCTTCTTACTTCTAAAGAGTTTATCTGCAACATTCCCAGCAAAAAGATGGTGGTGTACATAAAGGGATAATACCCATACAGTCGCTTATAGAAGTACCGAAGAAAATACTTTTGAATCTTTTCCAACATTGGTCTATACTTAGCTTCGTGAGGATTCCAGATACATGCGCTAGATTCTAATGAGCTTCTGATGACAAGACTTTTATATATAAGTTTGGTTACATCAGGACTGTGGAAGTCACGCAGGTTACGTAATACAAATCCCAGTCGACGGAAGCAACTACGAGTTAGAGTGGTAATGTGCTCATTGAAAGTAAGAGCGGAATCGAATGTTACACCTAGGTCTTTTATAGTGTCTTTTCGATCGATCACATTACAACCAAGCAAATAATTAAATTTCACAGGATTTTGCTGGCGACTGAAGGTCATGACTGAGCATTTACTGTGGTTAAAAGTTGTGGTTTTTATTTTATAGTTTGCATCGGTATACGCAATGGAATTTAATTCTGACACCAATATCCATTAGCTTTTTCTTTTATTCGATGTTAAAGTTGGACCACGAAAAGCGGAAAAACAGTATTTTAGCAAGAACGTTACTTAATATGTTAGTAACGATTTGTTTTCTTAATTTAACTTATACAAATGATCTCACAAATATTTCATTTATACGTTTTATTTTCTTACATAAGAGCGTACTCACATATCACGACTTCATCCCAAACGGGGTAGTCAGAGGCCTACCCCGAGAAGCCCACTTTTCAGCAATGGTATTAGAACCCAACGTGGTAGGTAGTGAGCCTTCCGCCGCTATCCGGGTTATTTGGTTTTTGTCGATGTTTTCCATCACCGGAGAGTTAGTCGGAAATTAAACAATTAACACAAAGATCTTGGTTTTGGCCTGATTTGAACTCGGGACCACACGATTCGCGATCCGAGTTGGAGTGCTTAACCACTAGGCCACGACGCTCTCGCAACAATAATTGCTGATGATGACTTGCATGAAGTACAAACCATTTTCAATTTTTAAATATCAGTAAAGTAAAGTAAAGTAAAAAATATCTATATTCTTATAGACTTATAAACAGTACTTATGACAAGTCATATACAAAAAAAAAATTATAGCAAATATATACTGAAAATAAACTTACATAAAATAATACTATGATAGTAAATATCATAATTAAACATAATGTGACTCTACCACCGGTTCGGAGGTTGTTTCCGATCGAGAAGACTCCGGCAAGAAACTCGATGGTTACTCTTTTCAATCTTGTTTTTATACACAAAAATTGAATTGACAGAGTAAAGTCATAACGAAAGAAAAAATGTGCAGAGGAGCATATTATACCTCAGATGACCACAATTTTTTACCATTTAAGAAATCCTCAACACTATAATAACCTCGCTTCATTAACTTAGCTTTAATTTCCTGGGTCCTGAAACAGGTTTACCCTAGCTTAGGCTCCAGTTCTCCCCAATATTGCTCTCCCACAAATTTGTATCACTCCCATTCTTCTTTTCTGATGTTGTTTCCTGTAGCATTCTATAGAATATAAAACGAATGTATAATATTGTGGTGAAAAATAAAGATATTTTTATTTTATTTATTTATTAATTATTTATCTTAATTTGTGACTTAAACTGGTGAAGAGGCAGTTCAACAAGAGTTTGCGGAACCTTATTAAAATATTTTACACATTGACCAACAAATGATTTTCCTACCTTATGCAGTCTTAGACTGGGAGTTACGATCTTATTTTTATTTCTAGTATTGAGTTTATAAACATCACTGTTTTTCTTGAAGAGATGCAAGTTTTTACGGACATATACTACATTATCATAAATAAATCGAAAGTACACCGTTAAAATATCTATCTCTTTGAATACTTCACGAAGCGAGTTGCGTGGTCTAAGGTTGTAAATGGAGCGGATGGCTCTTTTTTGAAGAACAAAGATGGTGTTGAGATCCGCTGCCGAGCCCCACAACTGTAGACCATACGACATAACACTGTGAAAATAACTGAAGTACACTAATCTTGCTGTTACAATATCAGTCAGGAGCCTTATTTTTCTAACAGCATAAGCTGCCGAACTAAGTCTTCCTGCCAGAGCAGAAATATGCGGACCCCACTGTAACTTGGAATCGAAGTAATTCCTAGAAATACAGTGGAATTCGCAATCTCTAATGGCTCGTTATTCATGTTTATAATGGTATCGACCTGTCTTACATTGGGCATAGAAAATTTGATACATTTAGTCTTCTTAGCATTAAGCAGTAAATTGTTACTCGTGAACCAATGCAGTACCTTAGAGA
This sequence comes from Udea olivalis, assembly GCA_947369235.1. Classification (NCBI taxonomy): domain Eukaryota; kingdom Metazoa; phylum Arthropoda; class Insecta; order Lepidoptera; family Crambidae; genus Udea; species Udea olivalis. The sequence continues at coordinate 4,825,673 of OX376363.1, forward strand.
GAGTATTATTCACGTCGTCAAGTGCTTTGTTACTTATATCTACGTTAAAAATCAGTTAGTGACGTTTTAACGTCAACCTTAGGCCTTAGCCTCGAATTTTGCGGGCAGCGGGGCGGCAGCGGTGGCGGGCGCGCTAGACGCACTCGTGGGGGCGGGCAACGAGCGGTGCACTCCAATCTAGCGCGCCCGCCGCCGCTGCCGCCCCGCTGCCCGCAACATTCGAGGCTGAGGCCTTAGCCTTACCGATTAGACGCTGTTGCATAACATTTGCATAACTATAGTCTTAGACGGCAGAAGCTTTACAACTGCGATCACATTAAATGATTCGGTTGCACACAACAGAAAATTTATTTGATCCCGAATTCCTTCGATGTGGTAAGGAGTACCTACTATTTGACTTACACTTCGTCTCATACAAACCTGGGGGATATTTGAAGCCAGCACAAAAGGAGAAATAAATTAAACTAACTTAGCCTTTTGTGTGCTGGAAATGGAAGTCGTATTCGGATGTGCGTTTGGCAACCTTGTTTTTACTGACCTAGAACTTTATACACTACACATTTACATTTCACTCAAAAAAGTTAGCATTGGTTGGTCACTAGTCAAAATAGTGTGGTCATAAATAGTTGACTATTTTTTGTTATAAGGTACAACTTTTTTTGTGCCTTCTGGCTTAGTTAGTAGGTGTAAACCTATCAGACAGGCCGCGCATTATGGGTTTTTTTCCCCTTTAGACAAACACGACGTGTCAAATGGTGTTTGCTTTGCGTCTGAGATGTACTATCTTTTTATGTTTTTATTTAAAAACAGTCTTAGAATTATACTACAAATAGGAACTTGAATACAGGTTTATACCTAGTAGTTGGGTGATTTTAGCGAAAAGTGTTCTAGGCATCATTTTCACCGCAGCAGAGGCGCGTGTGACACGTTCAAAACAGGCGAAATCTCCCCGTTTCTAGGCTTCGAGGGTGGTTTTCTTAAAGTTAATAAACATTTTTGCACTTTAATTTATGATGCCTCGATAGAATAAAAATGGGTCTACCTTTTGACAACGGGTTAAAGACATTTATTTCTCAAAAACAATTACAATTCACCTATATGAGAAACTTAAAGAAATATACAAAGCGAGTTTCGAATACAGATCAACAAAAATAATACAATGCATAGCGACGGTAGTTCAATATTAAACATAAATCGATTTTACTATTGAAATATTCGTCGGATATTTATTATTGCAAGGTCAGTATTCATCTATCTTATAACAGTCAGTTACACTGTTGGTTGAAACCTAGGCTGTTGGTTAAGTATGTGTACAGTTACTCACATTATAGTTAAGTGCAGCATTGTTGTCGTAGTACGCGTATTCCGTATATGCGGAGATACCGCAGCCCATGTGCGTGGCAGGCCCGTAGATCATCTCCAAGTACAGTCGACCACTTTGGCGGCTGTTGGGGTTCCTTCAAAATTAAATATAAAATGTCGTAAAGGTTCCTTAAAAATACTTTTTTGATTGTATTAGTTGGTTTAAGTATGAAGTTGGTATTAAGAACCGTAAGCCATTGCAATTCACCATGAAATTGAGAAAAGCGGCCTCAGTGGTTGAAGTTACAATTCAGAAACATCTTGACCGACGAACATACGCAATAATATAATAAGGAAGGATTGATGAGAGTGGAAGTAACGCAAAATTGAGTCTGGATCGTAGATGGAAAGATGTGGGTTGTACCTACCCTATGGGTTGCACGTGTAGACGTGGCTGTGTATATCATCATCATCATCATCATCATTTACAGTTATATAATGCGTTCAATGCTGATCATAACCCTTCCATGCTTACTTGGTGCATGATTAGTTACCTCTTGTAATATTTATATAACTACACACATCAAAAGTGTCTAGGGATCAACATATATTTTTGCAATAACTTTTCTCCTGATTGATATTAATTAAAATTTTCTTTAAGGATTCATCAAATAAAGTGTTTTCGTTTGTCTACAGTAACGATAAACCAAGTCACCTTTGCATTAATAAAGAAATTTGCCATTTTCCTAATAAAGGGATTTTTGACATTTGAACCACTAACATTAAAGTTCGAAAAAAAGACTGAAATAACAGTTTTCTTTAAAATTTTATTGGGTAACTTGAACAAATAATAATCCGTGTTTCTACCGCGAACACTAACAACACAAGAACATCGGTTTGGCATACTCAAAATGAGTTCATCCAAATCACTCTGTGGAATGGCCGCCCATGTTCGTTGCAACAACAAAAAAAGGTCTTCTTGCAACTGGATACCCTCCATATTCTGCAGAGCTCTTCTCTGTAGCATATCCCATGCATGCTCAATCGGGTTAAGTCTGGCGACTGAGCAGGCCAGGGCCTGGACATTGATGTTAGCTGCGGCGAGAGTCTGTCTTACAACTCTTGCGGTGTGCGGTCGTGCATTATCATGCATTAACTGAAATAAGGGACCGATTTGCACTTGTAGAGGAACGATGACGTCTGATACAATCGTCTCAGCATAAATTTGAGCGTTGAGGTTGCCTCTGATCCAAATCAACTCAGTTCTTCCGCCGATCCAAATACCCGCCCATACCATGATGGTTCCACCACTATAAGGATGGACTTCCTGGCAGGATTTTAATCGCTGTTGGCGTCCAGGGGTTCTCCAGTGTCGTATACGTCTTGTATCCGGTCTCATACCAAAACGAGACTCATCAGAAAAGCACACAAAAACCATTGTTCTTCTGCCCAATTTCTGTGTTCAAGAGCCCATTGATATCGAATCCTACGATTGTGCATTGCTATAGGTGGTACCCTTAGCGGTCTTCGGGAACGTCATCGTTCCTTTACAAGTGCAAATCGGTCCCTTATTTCAGTTAATGCATGATAATGCACGACCGCACACCGCAAGAGTTGTAAGACAGACTCTCGCCGCAGCTAACATCAATGTCCTGCCCTGGCCTGCTCAGTCGCCAGACTTGAACCCGACTGAGCATGCATGGGATATGCTACAGAGAAGAGCTCTGCCGAATATGGAGGGTATCCAGTTGCAAGAAGACCTTTTTTTGATGTTGCAACGAACATGGGCGGCCATTCCACAGCGTGATTTGGATGAACTCATTTTGAGTATGCCAAACCGATGTTCTTGTGTTGTTAGTGTTCGCGGTAGAAACACGGATTATTAATTGTTTAAGTTACCCAATAAAATTTTAAAGAAAACTGTTATTTCAGTCTTTTTTTCGAACTTTAATGTTAGTGGTTCAAATGTCAAAAATCCCTTTATTAGGAAAATGGCAAATTTCTTTATTAATGCAAAGGTGACTTGGTTTATCGTTACTGTAGACAAACGAAAACACTTTATTTGATGAATCCTTAAAGAAAATTTTAATTAATATCAATCAGGAGAAAAGTTATTGCAAAAATATATGTTGATCCCTAGACACTTTTGATGTGTGTAGTTTGTACTGACCAACAATTTCCATAAATAATAAATAAATAAATATGCGCCAGACAATACACCTCTTGTAATGGTCTCGAAGTAGGGATAAATATCCCTGTGTTACGAGGTACCACACAAGGAAATAGGCCAGGGGCGTCTCCCAGCACACCCAGACCCGAGTCAATTCAGAAAAGATCGTTCCCTGAATTGACCCGACCGGGAATCGAACCCAGGACACTACGGAAATCGAGGCGAGAAATCATGCTTCAGCGCACTACGCCAATCGTGTCTATGTTTGAATTGTTTAGACTTTGTACATCCTTTTGCTTTATATTCGGTAGTTTAGATGTACTTTTAAGGTTTATAATATATGTTAAGGTAATGTTAGAAAGTGAGCATTTTTTAAATCCTCATTATACTTTACTAACTCTTTTTGTAAAACCCAACCAAGTTTAAAAGAGTAAGTACCGAGTTTCTCGCTGGGTCTTCTCAGTATAAGACCAACTTCCAATGCGGTGGTAGAGTCACATTATGTTTGTAAACGGTGTATTTACGTGTTCATATTACTATATTACGAGTATTTGAGTCTATTTTAAGTATATTATTGTCATGTAATGCTTTGACGATTTAAAAGTACTTGCTACAGGTCTTTTTTTTTTTTTTGTTTTTTTTTGTTTTTTTGTCATAGACTTCCAGAGTAACTAGTGTCAGGCAAATTGCATCTACAGGAGTCCTAATACTACCTTTATTATCCGTCACCCTTTCGTTGGCATACACAAATTGATCTTTATTTTAGAACGATTTTGGTACTATTTGCCCTGCCCACTGCCACGTTATTTCATTCAACCTCTGGCATAGTAAAAGGAGAGAGAAGTAAGCCAACTCGTGCGCCGAGCGAGAGGTAAGATAAGATAAATTATGTTCATTGCACAAACAAACAAATACAACAAGTTATTCAGTAAGTAGACATTAAATGTACAATTTAGGCGGTCTTAGCGCTATAAAGCGATCTCTTCCAAACTACCTTCTGAAGAGAAATTTGTTTAATAAAGAACGGGTATGACTGTGCAAAACAAAGAATGAGTAAGAGATATTTAAATAAAAACCTAAATAAATGGTGTTACATAAAATACATATAAGTATTGTGATTGATCAAAAGTTTCCATTTTAAAGGACTGAAAAATAAAGGATGAGACGTAATAAAATACTAAGTTAGAGAGAGGAAGTACGATATGACTTGGGATTTGAAGACACATAAGGACTGTGATTTACAGATGGGTAAAGGAAAGGAATTCCACAGACAAATGGAGTGAACAAGATCAGATTTAGAAAGGAGAATGGGGAGGGATGTTTTATGTAGTTTCCGACAAGGCCGCACATCTTCACTTTTAGTAGGTACGGGCTTGGTACGGGCGCGCTCACATACAAACCGCGGTCGGATCGTATGTATGAAGACAACCAACCTTTATCCTTTTACTATGCCTCTGGTCGTCTCAACGTCGGTCAGTCAAATTATTTTACGGATGTCCTCAGTTCTGATTCGACCACGTACCTTTAACCCATAAAACCCAAGTTCTAGCCTAAATTTCAAATCAATTCACTTACTTAGCCCAATCAGGGTAGCTGGTAATCATTCCAGCAGTAACAGCGTCCTTTTGTCCATACCAGGACTTCAGCGTCTGGGTGATAGCATAGGCCAGCTTGGATGCTGTCAATCCTGGCTCTTTGAAGCGACCGGCTTTGGAGATGGGGAGCCAGGCGGGGAATGTGAACCGGACTAAGCCGGCTGTTTGACCTGGGTCAGAGAATCTTTCTGGAAGGAAAGTACGGCCAAAAAATAAACTCTAAGCGATTATTGAAAGCAGTTACCGTAAGACCGCTTTCACATTAGGTCGTCAGCAGCGCTGCAGCAGTGGATGCCTTTACATTATAAAACAGCGGCGCTAGTGCGGATTAGTGCGGTGCAATTCACGCAATAATTGATATTTCGGTGTCGAACTAGCTCATTTTGCTGACTGTCAACAAAAACGTGCGTTTACAACACTAGCTCGACGCCTACTGAATGTAGCGACTACGGCGCCCGCCCACGCGCCTCTGCCGCGCTGTCGTTTAGGCCTCAGCCTCGAATTTTGCGGGCAGCGGGGCGGCAGCGGCGGCTGGCGCGCTAGACTCGAATGCACCGTGGCGCGGGGGCGGGCAACGAGCGGTGCACTCCAGTCTAGTCGGAGTGCCCCCACACTAGCGTTACTTGACCGTCAGCGCCGGCGCGGCGATGGCGCAGCGCGCCGACGCAACGCTAGCGCAGCGGCGCGGTTCAGCTCGGGCGCTGGGCGCTTGCCGCGCGCCGAACGTTAGGATTGCGCCGGCGTCGCGCTTCCGCGACGCTTGTGGAGCGTTTTTTGTCAACAGTACAATGAACAACACAACTGCTTAGCTTTGTCGTTAGACCACATTTTACTTACCTTTCTAGCCTCCCATGTGCGAATGTGTAATTTTACGTAAGTGGGGGCTTGACGCGCTTATGTGAATTGTCGTTTTGTTATTTTGTCAGTTTATCCTTGTTACATATACACACACATACACAAATTAAATCAAGATCATCAAACTACGCAGGTGTCAGAAATTGATAAACATACTCAAATATTTCTAAAATGTCTAAATACATACTTCAATAGATAATAACACCCAGACACACAATAAACACAAATGTTTTGCACATGAATGTTTGTCATAGGTGGGGATCGAATCCACGACCGGTGCTGAAAGCAGGATCTCAACCATTGCACCAACGTGACATGACTTTCAAAAGTTATTACTTACTGGTAGCTCGACACATGTCGTGTCTTAGGACACATTGGTTGGCCAAGACTTGAGCGAAAGTCGCCAATTCATTGTCCCATTTCTGTCAAACAAATAAAAATTGCATAAGTATAACAGAATCGAGATAACATGACATACATTGTCCCATTGGTCCTAGATTAAGGTTTTCTCTTGATAATGAAAATCACAAACACCGCAGGTACCTCAACCTAAATGTTTTCTACAATATTCTCTAGTGTGAAAATTGATCAAATGCAATTGGCATACTGTTGGAATTTAAATCGGTTTGTCGGATTGTGCGCCGCCATATAAGTGAGCGAATAAAAAAACCTAGAATCGTATATTACAATCTATTCTACTTTTACTTATAATTTCAGTTTCAATGTTTTATTTTGTGAATAATTGATAAAAGCGGTTTATCGATATGCAGAAAAATAACAGTAGAATTTGCTCCATAGTTCCATCCAATTAAGTTAGATGTTGATTTAATTTCAGCTAAAACGTTTTTCCTGAAGCCAAGTTTTAACCCAAAAGTTTTGTCCAGTTTTAGAATAAGAACATAATGCTTACCACTAACTTTACAACTTTCTAATGTAACTTTGTAATTGTTACGTAAAAGCACCAAAAAGGGTTCTGTTGTGACGGCACATCTACCGTTTAACGGGTTACTTGGCCCTTTAACGATGTTGTCTGAAGTACTGTAGTTGTCCTGCCCAGGACTAAGCCAGAGTTTAACTCTTAAAGCAAAGTTTTAGTTGTGTTTGTGTAAGTTAAATGGCGGAATTCAGTACTGTGTGTTTACTCCGATTTTGTACAATCGGACTCGCGAAACCGTCAAAATATGCGAAAATCCGCATTTTCTCAGATGAAATACTTTGTTGAAAAAGAACGTGATTTAATTGTAATCAGATGAATGAAGGTACGGAGTAAAATGCAAGTTTTTGTTTGCTTTTAAGGGTTTTAATTATATTTTGTAAAATTAAGAGCTATGTTTTCAAATTTATAATATGCTGTTTTTAGCATTATTACAGTCATGTTTATTTAATTGATGTCTCCAATTTGACTAGTTTTATTTAGTTGTTTTGATAAATTGGCTGTGTACACATTTTTGTGGAATACATTTTATTCTTGCTAATCATGATTTTGTTGTGATGCTTGCCCAAATACCTAACTAGTTGTCCATCAGCGGCTTGGCCCGGTGTCTTTCCCGGCAAAATATAGCCTGAATTAAATTAAAATATAGTATAATAATATGTCACTCCCTGATAAAGTAGCATTATATCAGTAAAATATTTTTTTTAAATCGGTTTAGCAGTTTCGGAGCCTATTAAATACAAACAAACAAACAAATCTTTCCTCTTCATAATATTAGTAAGTACAGATAAATAAATAAACTGTAAATGCAAAAAAATAAGTAAATATTTGATATTTGCTTCTAGCATTTTCCGTTCGACAACCAACGAATGGCAGTTGAAAAGCTAACCGCAGATAATGCTCATGGCCACAATGCGATGTGCGGCTGGTTTTGCCAATCACGTTAAGGCTTATCGTGTGAGGGGGACGGGGGGAAATTGCTTGTAAATTTTATTAGCCTCGTTAGATGTAAATGCGACTGTGACATCCACTTCCCTTTGTAATTCTGTCAATCGAGATTGGGGAATTAGGGAATGGAAACACACACAATATTTTTGTCTTCCGTGGTCTGTTCTTTTTGTGAAAGGTGAGAGCCGCGTGAAATTGGCTGATAAAATCAATCTACGGAATCATTCAACTTCTCGAAATCACCTAAAAGTCATGGACAAATCTTCCACGGAGATTTCGTCAAAACATAAAATATATTTTGGCAAAAGTGCGTTTATTTTTAAAATTCCAAAATGAACAACTTAAAGCTTTTTTAGTGATCTTAATGAAATAAGTTTCACTTGACCGATTATAAGATTTATTTTCAACCTCAAACTACCCCCTAATTACCCACCTGTACAAGGGAAGGGTTTAATTTTTGAAATCCACGATTCCTAACATTTTCCCCACACGTTACCCAATCGGTTTGTTACTTCCCGCAATTTGGCAAATTCCCTTGTTAAATCCACTTGTTATAAAACGTAAGATGTGATGTGGGGTGGGGACCCCACATCACCACCAAAAGTGTAAAATTAAGTGGATAGTCCAAGTATGAGTGTTTTAAACGTTTTTATTTCTCATGATATTCCGTCGTGTAAATAATTAGTATTATTCTGAGATAATAAATAATAATAATATTAATCAATAAATATCCAGGACAAATTACACCAAGATCATCTGACCCCAAACTAAGCAGAGCTTGTAGTATGGGTGTCAGAGACTGATAAACATACTTAAATATTTCTAAATACATACTTAAATAGATAATCACACCCAGGCACACAACAAACACAAATGCTCGTCACATAAATATTTGTCATGGATGGGGATCAAACCCACGACCTCCGAAGCTAAAGGCAGGATCGCTGCCATTGCACCAAGATAGAAACTAGTAAAAATAGATCCCGCTCAACCGGGACCCAAACCTGCGTCTTCCACAATCCGGGTGGCTGCTCTTCCAATTGAGCTACCGATCCCTATAGCCTAGGATCAGGTCAAACCTCCCTACTTTCTATCTTTGTGTGAAAAACAGTGCATTGTAAAAAAAAGAAAAAGAAAAAAAAACACTTAATTCATCCCAGACAAGAAAACGTTTAAATGGGATAGTACAAAATCGTGATAGCTTATGTTACGTGGTAACTGACATCCTTCACAAAATAGTTTCGAGTCAGGTAAAAAGGTCTAAAGATATGTAAAAATTATGAACAAAACATTTTATCCATCGTGAAGTAAATACAATCTTAGTAAAATAAGAATTATTCAATAATTTCACAGCATAAAAACAAAAACAGACGGACGCTATTTGTAAGAAACCCTTTAAAATTTTACTTTATTTAATTAAAACATCTTCAACTTTCCATAAACGAAAAACAACAGATAAAAAAACACTCGGTATTTATAAAGCTAAACATAAACAAGGTTAGCTCACCAGTCGGAACATGCCGTAGCCCTTTGGAAGGTAATCACCTCCTTTCCCCTTTTCCTTGCCCAGGGCTATTTTGCTCCGAATCCTGGAATTATACATCTGTCACAACAACTCTTTGAAAATTACTATCGGGTAAATTGTTGATGATCTTTGCATCAAAGTAGCGGGTTTCAAAAAGCAACACACATTCTAAGTGTCTATGAAAACGCTTATGTGTCTACTGCCTTATTTGCCTTATATCGAAGGCGAAGATGCAACCTATTTTCTTTATTTATATATTTTTTATCTGTTCCCTTTTGGCGGCAATGCAACTTAAGTATTTTGTTTATTTATATTTTTTTTATCTGTGCCTGTGCTCTTTTGGCGGCAAACTATGTTCCCTCATTAAAGAATTTTCACTAAAGAGACGGCTTCTTTTTACTCAACCTATTCAACACAAAACTACATCTTAAAAGTTTATGAGAAATTTAAAACGCTAATCTTTATTGGAGTATTTTATTAGGCTTCGTGTGTTTGTAGCTTGAAGTTTTGAAGCTGCTATTTGCGCCGCGACCGCGACCAACTACCGAGACGGAAAGCCGCGACCGGTATTTGTGAATGTGGGATTGTACGAGTATGGGCACTATATGAAGATGCGAAGCCGGTTATTAACGATTTAAAACAAGTTAAAAATGAATTTTTCGTTATTAACGGTTAATTAACCGCATTTTATGCTTGTTACGGTTAAATACCACACTGTTCCCTCAGGAAGTCGGATATCCAGTCACACAGTGCCATGGAAATTCCGTAAGAAGGAAGCTTCACCTAGGAGTTGACAAAACAAAAAAAAGACAGATTATTTATAGTACTTCAAGACATAAATGGGCATCGCAAAACATATGAATTTCGAAAACAATCGTAAAACATTCAGAAACATTTTTTTTTATTAAAAACACTTACAATTTCAACTTTTTCGCGAACAAATAAATGTCAATGTCATAGCAGTCTCGCTATTTTACTATAGCGCTGTCATCTAGTTGCCTAGTTTCGGTTAGTCATCTTCGGGAACACGAAGTTAGTCGGTGCCCATTATTTACCTTGAAGAACTGTACTCCTTTTCTCGGTCGCAATCGGATAATTAACCGTTAATAACCGCATTTTATCGGTAGTTAACCATACATTTAGTTAAGTAACGGTAGCTACGGGTTTTCCACAACTATAAGGCACCAGTATCCCTACTGTGACGACACGATTGGCGCAGTGCGCTGTAGCACGGTTTCTCGCCTCGGTTTCCGTAGTGTCCCGGGTTTGAATCCCAGTCGGGTCCATTCAGGAAACGATCTTTTCTGAATTATCTCGGGTCTGGGTGTGCTGGGAGACGGCCCTCGCTTATTCCCTTGTATGGTACTTCTTAACACAGGGATATTAATCCTTACTTCGAGACCATTACAAGAGGTGTGTTGTCTGGCGCATTTTTTTTTTTTGTTTACACTAATGACAGTTGTTATATGGGATTTCGGTACAACACCTCTATTGATAAGAAATAGATCTATAAATGACATTATATCAATCATCTGTCAACGCGGACGCTAGCGGCTGTCATATTTACTTAACTTATAGTAGATATAGGTACTAAACTCAAATATCACCGTTGATGTGACGAAAACTCATGGTAGACCTTCAGATCTGTACAGTAGACAGAGACGCAAGACACCCTATACGAAGCCCAAATGACAAACACCGGTCGCAGTCTCCGATCGTTTCAAGGTGAATTAGAACCACTCCCTTCACCCCGAAGATTTGTTACATGTTGGTTAGGTCGTGATGACAATGCATTTTTATGTTATGAGCTACCTGTTAGTACACCCAGGATTGCCTTCATAAGGGTAACTCTTAAACAGTCAATGACACAGACACGATTTTTTCATGCGCGTTCTATATGAATATTAATAATGATAGTCCGTTTTATAATAAATCCGTTTTAAAATAATATTTTCTTGTTTTGATAGCATTTTAATCTATAAATATCTGAATAACTTACGCGTTAGAAACTTCCAGCAACTTGGTAGCTAGCTCTGGAGTGATGGATACGTTTTTAGGCCGATTACATCGAGGTCCCATGACATGTTTCTAAAAACAAAAATACATTTTAAAAACAGAGACAGAAATGAGAACAACCCCTACACCATGCGAGTGTGGTTCCGAATGGGGTTCCGAGGGGAACAGTCCATGCAGCACTTTCTGTCCTGCCTCTAGTGCCAGAATTTGTATGAAGCCATCTCCTTCAGATATCGGTAGCGGAGCAATCGGCTGCTATATTCTAGTTACAATTAAAAGATAATCTACACAATGAAGAATACGTAATTCTTAGAATATTCATATTTATTCATTAGACTTAGAATAGACCGCCTCCAAACGGTTCTTCAGAGTGGCCCCACCGACCCTACCGGGCTCGTCATCAGGAACCCCCGTTAGCAGCATTCAGTGGTGTGCTGCAAAGCTGCAGGCAATAGCTGGGTGACAAGCCCTCTGCACATCCACTTAACGTAGTTCCTCATAGTTTAGATCCAATTCCACTTTTAGGTATTGCGTCGTTTGACGCATTGGGCAATTCACGGGAGGCCACGTCAAAGTCAAAGTCAAAAATATTTTTATTCAAATAGACCACATATAATATTAGTACCTACTTTCGAATAGTCAAGAATAATACTCTGAACATAATCTTAAATATAAAATACATAAATATCATGCAAATCTACCCCCGGAATCGAAAAGGTGTTGCTTCTTGACTGAGAAGACTCGGCGGAAGAAACTCAGCAGTTACTCTTTTTTTATTTTCAAATTTTAGTTCCTTGTTCCAAATTCTGTTGGCATTGCATTTGTCATAGTTCAGTGTTTCAGCAATGCACTAAAGTTAATAAACCTGCACGCCCGACGCAAGCCTCACAGGTAGTGGTATCATCGATATATGAACTAGATAAAAAATCTTACCGGGTTATAATACATGCACATGACATGAGCACCTTCGGCACAGTTGGCCGACTTGGGGCAGTAGTCAGACACGTAGACTCCTGACTGGCTGACGCTGTCTATGACTAGCGAGCAATAGGCCTGATGCAGAAGCACTGCTATTATTGTCAGATACTGTGGACAAAACAATGTAGCATTAGATTCATTTATCTTACCAACATTCATTTGTTTTTCTCGTTTCGCCAACTCCTTCATCATGTGGACAGTAAAGGAGTGAAACAATCTGGTTCATTTTAAGAAAAGAGCGAATAGGCATTTACCAGGCAGACATGTCTCATCACGGGTTAAATTTTACTCACATAATTTTTTTAAATTAATTTTCTTAGGCATAATCAATGTTGCGTATTATTTACTGTCATAATGAATCTTTGGCATAATCGTATTTTGGCATAACAAGTTTTAAGCATAACGATCTGTTGAGCTATATTCAATTGAACTATTATGGAGACGCTTAATAATCTTGAGCCATTCTTATTACTCTCCTAATAATAATTTAGCATAGAAAACAAGGCATAATGAGATGGGACTAATAGGTAAAGATGTGGCGGGGTGGCCCTACGGGCTAAAATTATTCAGTTTTACGAGTTTTAACCTTTTCTCGAAGTGCATCAGGATCATGATAGTGTTCCTTGAGAGTAATTTTTAAGACGTTTGATTAGTATGCCGATGATCATTAAGCTAAGTTAATGTTATGCGTTTCTCATTTTATGCGTTAGGATATTATGCTAAGTTATCTTTATGCCATATCTGATTATGCTTTAAGAAATATGCGAATACAATTATGCGTATAGTTGTTATGCCATAAAATCATTATGCCTAAAAACACTGCCTGAATAAATTATGACAAAAGTTTTAGAGTGAGTAAGACCCGGGGCAGATCAAAACACTGCCTGAATAAATTATGACAAAAGTTTTAGAGTGAGTAAGACCCGGGACATATCATGTCGGCACTTTACCACCTGGTGCGATGGCGATCAAATGACTGTCCAGTCAAATAGAAATAAAAATTGGAACTAGAGACAGACATATAGGCAAAGTTATGTATAATAGTATAAACGTCTGAAGAGCAGCTTTATCCTAGCACAGATTTGTATAAACTTAACTGGATAAGGCCTTTTTTTGTGTTAACGTAACATGCATTTTGTAATGCAGAAAAAGAAATAAGAGTCGAAGTCAACGACATTCCTGTGTGTTGTATACTAATCTATTTTGAATTGTATTAAAAAAAAGGTTTTGCCTCATTTATTTGCTCTGTTAGTCACTTGTAAGGATTATACAGAGTGTCCCAAAAATTTGTGAAAAACGGTGATAGAGCATCTCTAGGGCTACCCAGATCACCTCCATGTATGTACGATTAACTAGAATAACGGTAATAATAATATTATTATATAATAATAATAGTAATATTAATAATATTAACGGTATTTTTCGAGATTGGGTCGAATTCGAAAATTTATGGGTTTAGGCACTTTTTTGGTTACCGTGGCGCGAATAGTAGAGGTACGTGTTCTTTTTTTTTGAACCTAGAAGTCGTACGCTTTATATTTGCCAAAGAGCCAATAACATTATAAATAATCAATCATTCTACAATCTGGACATGGGCCTTTTTACAATCGCTTTAGTTCCCTAAATTGAGTGTAGCGAGCAATTCCGTCGGTAAATATGCAGCCTAGAAGATGCATTACTGCCAGGTAACCGCTGACTGGCTGGAGAAGAAAGATCATAATTACAAAAGTGCCCACTGTGCTCAGTTTAAGGAATGAACTTGACAAGGATTGTAATCGTAGCTCGGGTTATTAAACACAATACCTATGGTTCAAATGGTCATACCGCTGCTTAGATTTTCCCAACGTTACCAATGCTCCCACGTTATTAACACCAAACCAACACAATATCATCAAATCCTTTCATCAAACAATCTAGACCCTCGTCCGAAGGGTTGAAAAGGTAAATTATATTTTAGACAGGATAATTAGGCACGTGTGTAGGAGCCTACTTTGTGATTTTGTATGCTAATTTATTATAATATTTAAGAAGGGCTTTACCTAAATATTTTAATGAAAACCTAAAAGAGATTTATTTTTTACTAGCTGTCCGTCAGCGGCTTTTCCCGCGTATACTATTCCATACTATTCATCCCGTTCAAATATAACCTAAAAAATAAAAAGCCTAAATGTCACTCGCTGATCATGTAACTATAAACATGTGAAAGAATTTGAAAAATCGGTCCAGTGACCATAAAAGTTTAACAAAAATAACTTTGTATCACATTAGTAGGTATTATTTGCTCCGTTATCTCTGATGATGGAAACCCTAAATGAAGTGATCATCAATATCACTTTGTTTTCTCAGCACCACCACCAATATTAAAGCATCTCTGAGACTGGCCTGTTGGTGCAATGACAGCTATCCTGCCTTCAGCGCTTGAGTTCGTGGGTGTGATCCCCCCACCCATAACAAACATTCGTGTGATGAACATTTGTGTTTTTGTATCACTATTTTAGTATATATTTAGAAATATTCGAGAACATATATATACCAGTTTTTGACACCTATAATACAAGCTCTGTTAAGTTTGGGGTCAGATGATCTTGGTGTAATTTGTCCTAGATATGTTTATATTTTATCTCCGGCTCAGACTTCAGAATGTGATTGCCAGACATTCAGTTTCCCCTTTAAGTACTCGTTTATATATTATTTATTCTACAAACAATAGCTTACCTGGTACATTGTTACTTTCGTAACTCAAACATTCTCATTAAGAAATCCGCTTCGAAACACTTGGTTTTTTCCCTCCAACCATATTCCTTATCGAATTACTATATTCCTTAACGAACTCTAAGCAAATAACTACTTCTTTGAAAATTTTTCCGTACCCTGCAAAAACACAATACAATAAGTTATTATAATTTCTTTTGTCAATCTAGAGTTCTAGACTAACGCTACGCTTTTTTCACTTTTGAGCCTTTGGACTTTTGAAAACGACTCCTTCGGTGAGCCTGTCACAGCAGTTGATTTTAAATATTGAAGGACCAAATTCTCAAGTGCTTACCTTTTTACTTCCGTAATAACCATATTCGCTCAAAATATGAAATTTTAGCCATCATCAAGGGTTGAAGTCAACGTTATGAGGCCTACTACTAAATATGTTTCACGCATAGACTGTCATCATATGAGAGGAGCATACGGTACATAGCCTCGACAAGGCTTGGTGGGCGGGCTAGCGAACGCAGGAAGCACCTTTTCGCTTCTTCGTAATACATGTCAACAGATAGCCTAAGAATGTCAATTTCATCATCATTCGTAGCTATTAATAATTATGCAGACCTTCAATACTGACGTAGATCGCCGGAGCTATCGCTGTATACCGGTGTGAGTGTCAAGAGTCAGCAGAATAGAGTCAACATTACAATGCGCAACCGACGTAGACTATTTATTTTTTATGTTAACATTGCTGAACATGTTCTCCCAGGATTTTGAGAGGCTTCAACCGTAATAAGCTGAAACCGTAGTTGATTTACATCTAGCAAAAACCTGTGATTTTCCCGCTAAGTGGGGTATACATTATCCTACTAAATAATGTACACATTGCAAAGTAGATTAAATGGTACCATATGGCTTCTACGTGTTGGCTTCGGCACCACGCAAGCCTCGAAGGACCGGGTCCCCATGGGCCCGTGAATTGATAATAATGTTATTTTTATTAATCAAATATCTTTTATTCCACTCTGATTTTTCACTTCTTACCTATGTATTACAAGTGTGAAGGTATATTTTCGAAACCATACCAGTCCAGTTAAAAATCACTAAGTGGATATCCGTTAGCGTTTACGTTGTACAGTCAGACGCAGAATGTTCATGATGCAGTTTCGTTTCTGAATTTCCACTGATGTTTGAATCTTTTTTTAAACCAGCAGCTGATTAGGATTTAATATAGAATAGTAACGTCTGCGTACCGGAATTCTGTTACCCTTAACAGAGGTGTTAAAATGCGTGTAACGAGAACATTTTGTCACGCATTTCATCTTACAGTTCGTATAGACTAACGCTAGAAAAATTGTAAGTACACGGGTTGCCTGGCGCATTATGTCTCACTGCAAGCGAGAAAATTTAGTCACGCGTTCTTTTTTGTAATTTGTATGCAATGGGCACAATAAAGTGTGACACGTTAGTGCCTATTCACACGAGGACACGATTCGTGTATTTTGACGAATAGACTTTTTGAAATGCTTTATATTTTACCGAATCGTGAAAAAAATGATTCCTGATATTTAGACGACTCGTCAATGACGTATCCCATAGGAATGAGCCCTTGCGTTTGCTTTAAATAGGGAAGGAACAGTTAATAGACTATCCATATACTGTAAAATACAAAATCATCATCATTCATTCATCATCATTCGTGCTTTGCGGTTCAGCTAAAAGCGACCCTCGTCGATTCCGCCGCGTACGATCGCACTCCCCCTCTCTTTTTACTAGTGATGACATTCCTGAGTGATAGAAAAAGATAGAAGCTTAAGAAAGAGTGATTAGTAAATTTAGTTCTTAGGATGCAGCGTCGACTAGCAAAAATGCTCGTGGTAGGAAGTGGATGCGTCGAGAAGATGAAGGAATGATGATAGATCTAAGACAGGTGGCGGTCTAGGTTGCTGATGAGCATAATGATGATGCTTACAGCTTCTAAAGGTTTTTTCATATAAATTTTCTAATACCAGCCAACTGTACCTTAAAAAGAACAATGATGTTTGGGTAAACGTACCTAAGCATGGCCGTAGTTTTTTCAAGCTATTTGTTAGTCTCAGCCTCTTTTTGTACTTCACAGGTACCTTACTAGCTGTAATTCTGCTTAATTACTGTTTTTATTCACCGCAGGTCTTTTTTGACTGTAACTACTAAAATAACTAAGATATACGTTCAAGTATTTGTATTGCAGTAATACCGGTGTTTGGTTTTACCGTTAGGGCATTCTTAGAAGGAAACGTAAAAACAAACTGAGAGTTTTTTTATACCAACAACTGTTGCCTGCGTCTTTACCGATGATGACCGAAAAATAAATAAGAAACTGCGCTGTTGACTACTACATCACCTGCTGTTTGAGAATGTTAAGCAGCATATCATAAGTACAGAGTACAGACGTCATGTTCAAAGAAGGTTCGGTAATAGTTTGTGCACCACTTGTCCTGGCCAGTGCTCTTTTTGGATGATAGGGACTATATCAGCATTCTTAAATATCTGAACAGCAAGTTTACACTCTGTCTACAATGATTGTTAAGTCGTGATTCTAAAAACACAGAATAAACCGAAGTATCTGGTTACTTCTGTTCCTATACTTTATTCAATAAAACATTAGAAATAAGAAGCAGAGGTGCTAAAATGCATGACAATTTGCATTTAACGTTGCCATGACGATGATATACCTGAGTACAATCTGGCAAAATTTAAAACCCCTTCCGCCACCATAACGTATGAAGAGATTAATAAGATTTTAGATTTGGTAGAGTTATAGTGACAGTGAAAATGTGTTCGGATAAAAACCCCTGCTCCTTTTAGGTTTTTACATCGACAATGTAGTTTGATGCAAGACAAAATAATTTATTTAAGCAAAAGCCTCATAAATTGATTTAATTAATTGAAAGAATTTGAATATATTACTTTACTTTAAATGAACAATTAATATATTACTTTACTTTAAATGAACAATTAAGTTGCGACAGCTGTTTTATAAGTAGATTTTAATAAATTCGGCATAAATCTTAAAAGTAATAATGTTTATTGTACTTTTACCACAAAGTGTACCCTAAAAAGAACCTTTTTTACTTCTGTCTAATGCTGTAATGAATGGAGTATAAGTGACAAAAGTTCTGTGAACTCACATGATCACGTGTAACTAAAATATTTGCTACACTTTTACTCACGGCATCAACATTATCAACACCTTGAATGTGATTAGAAATGACATTGAAATTGATTTGAAAAGTGATAGATCTGCTGAACTTGTATCAGGCAATTCAAAATGATTACGTTCAAGACGTACATAAAAACGAGGCCACTTCCTACTGTTATAAATGAGAAAGTTCTGATGTCTCTTTGTATGTACGTTCGTATGATTTGAATATTATCAGCACACATGGCATTTGTATTTATATATGTATAACTACAAGCTTCTTCCGCGTGGATTACACAATTTTAGCTGCTGTGAAGGAGCCAGCTTTCGCTAATTTTATTCACCTTCTTATAGTTTTTAGAACCATTTCGCATTTTGAGCGCATGATCCAACTTTTCTAGCGTCAATTTACAACCTTCATATAAAATTTTTGGCTGTTCAATACATTCAAAACATAGACCAACCTATCGCATTGACACATAATTAAACATTAATACGACTTTGCCCCACATGGCTAAGAAAAGCTTATATAAAAATATTTGCAAACACAAAATGATAATCAATATATATTTCTACAAATAGTCTAAGCGATTTACCTATTTTTAAACATCTTTTCGATCCGAAGATCTTGGTGTTAGGTGTCCTAGATACATAATTGTATATTTATAAAATTCGAAGGTTTGGATTTCAGAAGTTGTCACTAAGCGATTTTACAGTGACAACAGTAAGCTACAATTTTGGATGAACATATTTTTTTGGTAAAAAGTCACCTTATTTTTTGCACTAGCCACATTGAAACATTCTATAAAAATATTAAGTGCTATTAAACAGTTTGGTTATAGATCTCCTTCAATTGGCTGGTGACAAATATCTTGTGTATTTGCATTAATTAAAAAACAACATATTATCATTTTACTGATTTTATTTTCTATGTAAAACAACGCTTCATTTATATAGTAATTACATTAGTCAACACAAACACTTCCAATTCTAATCATTATCTTTGAATTCTCAATATCATTTTCTTTCTTCTTTACTATTTACAACTTTGCCTATAAATAACATAAGACGTAATGCTAAGTAATAAAACGAATTAATAAAAAAACTATTTTACTCAAACTTAAATCGCCTAAATAAATTATTTAAATTCTAACTTATACAAAATTTACAACAGTACTTAATAACTATTTACACAATCTAACACTTATTATAAGTGATCAACCACATTTCAGACTATAAAATCTACACCGCTTCGTCGCATTCACAAAGTTATGGAAGTACGAGCAGTAAAAGTTTAGGGCCACCTTGAAGTACGAGGATTATGTCTTGGAACTCAAGCAAGCGCTCATGGCCTAAGTACTCTAAATGCTGAAATGTAAAAACTGAATGAACATTTGCTTTGCGCAAGAGATGATGTTGAATTCATGAACATGCTTTGAGTCTCATGAATGAGCTGGCGGTCAACTTGTATCAAAACGAGAGTTCGAGATCCAACGAAATTATAAACTTTTTTGGGTGGTGGCGTTGGGTATCAGATCTTTTCATTTTAAACTGAACCACATCATATTTCACCCAAACGATTGCTGAATCTGACGTCAACTTGTGATCATGTAGGTACAGCAGAGCATAAACTAACTAAAACCTCCTTAGGTCCCTTAGGTCCCCAAAATTTGGCTACTTATAATCTAGATATTTATTTATTTATTTATTTATTATCAACACTTACACTATTATTACAGAACGACTTAGCCTAATTCAATAGTGTAACTACTCTACCTACATACTCCTCTTTATCATATACCTACCTCTATTACTTACTTACATGTAATGTACCTTAGTACAAATAATACTACTTTTGTGAATTCATTCAGAGAACAAGAAAACAAGTCGATTTTGTCCGCCACTTGATTGAGGGAGTTCAGTGCGCGCGTCAACGGCGCCTTACCGAGTAGGTTGGTGCGGCCGCGCGGCACGGCCAGCAGCGGCGGCCGGCGACGACGCCACACATACCTATCCGGGACACAGAAGCTCACGACACTCAGCACCTGGCTATTGTCTATCTTTCCTCGTATCAACTTGAAAAGATAGGATGCTAGTGATACCTCTCTCCGTACCCGCAGTTCATTATAACCCACCATGCCCAATACAAATAAGTTAGGATACATGAGCGGATAAAAAGGATATACACCATACTTCCTTAAAAACACATACCTAGTAAATTTATTCTGTATTCGCTCTAACATGATCCTATATTTAGTCTCATGTGGAGCCCAGATGACTGAATTAAATTCAAGGCTGCTCCTGACCAAAGCATTGTATAAGGCAACGATTGCTCTGATGTTTGTGAACCCAGAGGAGCGACGGAGGATAAACCCTAGTTTCTTGTAGGCCTTCTTACAAAGACTAACAATGTGACCCCTAAAAATCAGATCGGATGCGAAAGTTACTCCTAGATCTTTCACTTCAGTCACTCGTTTTAATTTTATTGTATCGACTTCGTAGTCATGGCGGATGGGATTATGTGCTCGAGTAAAAGTTATAGTCACACATTTCGAGGTGTTAAAAAATAATTTGTTTACTTTACTCCATGCAACTACTTGGTCTATGTCTCTCTGAAATGTCTCGCAGTCTGCAATAGAGTCTATAGGTAAAAACACTTTTAAATCATCCGCAAATAGCAAGCAGCTTGAGTTTCTAATAACCTGCGGTAAGTCATTGACCATAATAATAAATTTAAGCGGACCCAGGTTACTTCCCTGACTTACTCCTGATCTGACAAAATAGGGGTCTGATATGTATCCTGCGTAATCCACATATTGACGCCTGTCACTCATGTAACTAACCAAGAACCCTAACAGATGAGGGGTGCAGCCGACTCCCGCTAGTTTCCTAAGCAGGATGTCGTTGTCCACGACATCAAACGCCTTCCGAAAATCGAAGTATGCAGCGTCGACCTGCCCCCCACCATCTACCACAGGTATAATCTGGTTCATGTAGCTCAGCAAGTTACTAGTTGTGCTGCAACCAGGCCGGAAACCGTGTTGAGCTTCTGAAAGCTGCGCGCGTACTTGATTGTAGATATTTTTTTAATACTATTAATATTTTTTTTTTATCTTGTTAATACTGTGCCCGGGTTCTGAAAGTTGAGCCTTATAAGCCATTCCTTCTGTTTCTACTGACATGTGACAGGATAGCACCAGTTCGAATGGTTTTTAACATTAACGTTTCAGAATTCGGTGGAAAGTTCGGTGAAAAGTCGCAAAGGGTTAGAGAGTAAGTAAAAAACTTTCCAAATTCATCATGATCCTGTTACACTCAGGTATAGACTGGTACACTTATTCACAATCTTATTTACCTCAATTCCCCTTTACGCTCTAACTTTTCCCTATCATCAACAACTTTTGCGCCCAAAGCTTCTTGAATCTCAGCAATCGTCCTACCCTTAGTTTCAGGTACACAAAACACTATAAACGCACACAACACAACACAGTTTGCACTGAAGATCCAGTAGGTAGGAGCTGGTCCTATACTTGAAGTGAGTACGGGGAAGAAAAAAGTAGTCAGGAAGCCAAAAAATGTGTTGGCTTGAGTGCTGAGTATCATTCCAAGAGCCCGGGCTGGTCCGTCGAAGAGTTCTGCTGATAGCGCCCATATCACGGAGCCGAGACCTGGAAATATAATTGGGTTTCAGTGGACACACAGAAATGAATCAAAATATACTATACAATGCACTTCGTTTGTACGATTTTATTACTACTATTTTAAATTATTCGCACAAGATAACGCGTGACAACCTTTATTCGCGATGCCCATCTTAGCCCTTTTGACCGAAACTATCACAAATGCTACGTGGCAATCTTTTTGGAGGGGGGATGTCCCTTAGAAGAAATTTCAACGCTGATCATTAGTTGAAAATCCGTAACAGAATCCTTTACATAAAAGTCATTTGGCATAGTTATGAAAATCTATACGAGTGAGTTGGGACATCGATAGATACCAAAATGTATGGCATAGTGAAGTTAGAAAGTAATTAGCATACATAAACTGTGCCTGCTGGACATAAGCCTTCAATACTGAAATCTAGTCAAGAGTACAAATGACGGGTCCTGGTTTAATTGCAACACCTGCAAAATTATAAAGACATGTTTATTCAAGAATTTGAACCACAAAGCTGGTATTTCGATTAATGGTGACAGTTTTAGTGTACAAACCTGCGCTGTAGCAGAAAACGACTAGTATCAAAGACACGAGGGGCATGAAGTTCAAGAAACCACTGATCTCTTCAGAGTCTTCCGTCAGGTAGAAGAATGTCCCAAGTCCAACCTGGTATAAAGGTAAATTATTATAGTGCTTGTTGTTGGCTTTATCTCACCTTCTGGTGAATCTTGAATAGAGTTATGAATGTAGCATTTTAAATTAGAATCCGTGGTTTAAAAATGTCCATCAGATAATAGGTATGAGCAATTGAGCAGTGCTTTCGGCGGATTCCTGCTGGTTATTACGGTTGCTCAGCAGGATGCTGTTGATTGGTCAGCTGGGAAAATCAATTTCTTCGTGCTCGAGGAATTTCCGTAGTCACATACGGAAGTTCCTCTTAGCCTACTTACAGGGTCAATAGCGTGTGAACTTTCTTCAGGTGTTCCCACCACAGTGATAGTGACAACCAACTTTTTTTGGGTTATTTTAAAATTATTGTTACTTACCATCCCCAAAGCCATCCCAACCAACGTCGAGCTCAATATGGGCTTCCTGCCGAACCTGTCTGTAACCATGCTCGAGCACACGCTGGCCAGTAGCTGTATAAGGCCTATGACCACGGAGGCGATCTCAGGTGCTACACTCGTCTGGGTCGATTCGAGAACGGTCTGAAGGTAGAAAGTTACAGCGTTGAAGCCTACCAGTTGCGTGCCAATGCCTGGAAAAAATGGTGAAAAGTCAAGTATTTGTCAAAGGTGAGTCATCATTCGTATAGTTGATGGGAAGAGAATATTTAATGTAATAAATTAGCCTTTGGTAAAGCCCTATCAATGCATAATTTTTTTAACAAATAAATTTATATTTAGTGACTTTCAGGACTGTTTTCACTCCTCTCTGGCGTATATTGTATATTTTGAAATTGGTCCGATTTCCTTTTTGACTGTCGTTTAATGGATAATAAAGCAAAATACTGCTTTGGACCAATTTGAGCAAGTCAGGAAAACATTTCCGATGAGGTAGACCAGCCTAGTGGCTTCGCACTATTGTGCTTGTGAACCTCATATCAGGATCTCACGACCGCTTACCATCAGGTGGACTTAGGTTATATTATTGAAGGGCCAGATTAAAAAAAACATATACTTAACAAATACTTATGCACTTACCTATCACAATCACAAATCCAAAAGCTTTCAAAAAAGTCCTTTTCCTGAATATCTCTCGTCTGCTCAACGTGTTGTCACTCTTGCTCAGATCATACTGCTTGAGTTCTTCATGGGCTAGCTCTTCTGTCCCACGAAGAAACGTAAGTAGCTTCACCGCTTCAGCCTGACGACCTGAAAGTTCATAACATGAAATTATATTTAAATAGTTCACTCTAGGCGTTCCTTTTGTAATACAGGCTTTTTAGGCTAAGTACTGATGGAGCGGTTTTCTGTAGATTTAAAACAGATTTCCCAACGCGTTTAAAACGGTTTGCGTTGTTGTCTTATTTATTTGAATTAGCTTAATTGCACATTTGCAAAAATTGAGTGGCGTATTGCAGATTTATTTAACCCTTTTATCCCGATCGATCTTCTAGTAAAATCTTAGTTCCGATTCGTTTTTTTATTTAGGTATTTGGATTCATAAAACTTCATAAAACCATTGTTATTTCTAAAACTTGTTTTATGTATTTCTACTTTGAAATATACTGTTTACTACTTTATCAGAGAGTAACATAGGCTTTATTCAAACGGGAGAAAATGGAACAGCCGAAATAGTGTACTCCACGTGGGCCAGACCGCAGGTGAAAAACAAATTTGTAATGTTGTGAAATTTCCATAACTTAGAATGTATCTTTGGTCTTTAATAACTCCTGAATATCTAACAGTCGCATTAGCTCAGAGTAAGCATTGTTTGTTACAATTTTCTTTCTTTATATTTCTTTCAAATATTAAAATACAGCCTTATACGTCCCACTGCTGGGCACAGGCCTCACCTCAACTATGAGGTGGTACGAGCCATACTCCAACACGCGGGCTGAGTGCGGATTGTTGGAGAGGTGAATGTAAGGCCAGTGATAAACTTATCCGTCAGATATTATAAAGACGCCTTTTTAGGCCTCTTGACTAGGCTTTTCGACTGATATCTTGCGACGTCAGCCGGAACTAACTGTTTAACGTGCCTTCCGAAGCACGGAGATGCTCGAAAAACACATCACTTAATTTCGGTCGGGATGGTCACCCATCCATAACCCGACCTGACTGGCGTTGCTTAACATCGGATCGTTGCCGATCCGCTGCCGTCACTTAGCCACGGGCACCTCGATATTTCTTACGAAATCGAAATTTTATAAAAAGGTTAAATCAAATACCTTTCTTGTACAGAAAGTAAGGGCTCTCCGGCAAGAATAGGAGCGGTATGAAGCTGATGATGACGATGGTCGTGTAGATTATGTTGAGGGTGATGTACGCCACGAAGGGACCCACGCTCAGCATGAAGACTATACCGATGGAGCTCATGATCTGCAGAATTGTACCGAGAGCTCCTCGAATTTTGGTCTGGAAACAGAATTAAATAAACTTACTTTTGGGAAGCCCATGTCCAGCAGTGGACTTCCAAAGGCTGATGATGACGATGATGATGATCTCTTGTATTACATTCAAAAACAACGCAGTGTTCTTTAACCTTTTCGGTCCCAAATAGCTGAAAACGTTTCTTTCTGCTTAACATACTTACCATGGCTCTGGTATTTTACGAATCCTAAAATAATGTCCGACGTAAACAGATATAGCTCCTATACTCCTAAAATTTAGCCATCTTATGGTGCGTGTGCTAGGATCTGCCCAGCATACTCACACCTGTTCGGGGCATCTCTATGCGCTACAACTTTTAGTATACTTTAAAAAACAAAAATTGCGAAGTCAAAAAATATATATCCTGTTTACTTCATTGCAAATTAACAATCAAACGCAATAACTTTTTAATAATGCTACTTACGCTGGAAATCTCCGAGGCATATATTGGAACGGAACTGAAGATGAAGATGTCTGCTGGCCCTTGGATACTTCGGCCCAGTAGCAGCATCCAAGGCTCATTTGCGAAGATGAATAGGAACCCTACTATTAGTTTCGTTGACGCTGCTAGCAAAATACAAGGCTTCCTTCCAATCCGATCCAGCAGGAGCCCTGGTAGAAAGATTACTGAAAAAGAAATTTGAACGTCAGAACTCCTTATTTATAAAAGCTCAAAAGTTCTCAACGAGTAAAACCTTGAACACACATGCCTGTAGGTCACATGCCAAATTATCAGTCACATGACGGAAAAAGCCATTGTGCTGTGCCTGCCTGTCAAGATTCAGCACACACAGGCATGTGTAACTAGAAATTAGTTATCTCAATTATTCTTCTTCCTGTTGATGATCATTAGGACGATGGTATATTCAAAACCGCCAGTACCCAATGTTCTGCTACTGCTACCTGAGCGATGATGCCTTCAATACACAGAGAAGGCGTCATTTTTGCGATATCACCCAATTTTCTTGGAAATAGGTATTCATTTTATGAGCATTATCAGCGCAGCGTTTATAGTTATCATACTTATCAAGAAAAAGCGGAGTTGATGTCTTCAAGCAAGCAGCTGGCTTTGCACTTTGAGGAAAGCAGTTACTGCTTGGTTTATTCTGATCATGACTTGTCGCTGGTGTTCATAGATTGCAAAAACCGTTTACCATTAAGCATCCCAACCTTGTAGAAAAAAACTTTAGCTCACCGATAGATCCTACGAGAAACCCGATAGAGACTATCCAAGACCCTTCATTCTCAGTGATGGGTCTCGACAGCACAGGATCTGTGGGCTCTCGAAGCGCGACCAGGACTGGAGAAGGCCAGGCCAGACCAAGACCCGTGCACAGCACGCTCAGGTTCACTGAAAGATGATAGTTTATGAAAAACTTATACTGAAAATTATGCTTTAGCCAGATTAAAGTACAAGTAACTATATATAATAATAAACTAGGTGTAAGTTTAAAAGGCTAAATCTGGAGTTGCTGGTAACGTTTAGGTTAGGTTCAATCAAATCTCGGCTACCGGCATAATATTTTTTGAAACGTTTTCGCCTTAAATTACCTAAGAATATATTTATTTCGTTTTATGTTCGAACGTTGACCCTATATTCCTCTTTAACTAGGAATGAAATCGTTCCAGTTCATTACAACGTTATTTACCATTAAAACCGTTTTTTTCTTTTAACCCTTCTTTACATCACTTACAGTAACTTACAGTTGCTATTTTATGGACCCGCAGCTTTGGCGTTTTGTATAAACCGGTTTTTCCCGTTCTCATAAACGTTCTCATTTGATATAATAGGTATGAAGAACCGTTTGCAACGTCTTGAAAAAGTTTTGTTCAATAACAGTTCTCGGGCTCTGGTTTCAATGGAGGGTGTCATTTAGTATAAAGCGCACCCCATACAAACTTGTTTGAAACCTTAACAGATTTACGAAAAAAATATAACCTCGAATCACAGTACAAAAATAACGCCTTAGCTGGTTACACCGGTTGGTCACGTGGGTAAACATTAACAGCCTAGCTGTAATGTCGATCGTCTAGACGAGATATTTGATTCTAGACAAAATTGCGCCATCAAAAATTGCCACATATTGTGAAATATAAAATTACTCAACATTGCGCAATAATTAAAATGTAAGCTATAATATTTTTTTTATTAGATTACATTTTAATATCTCAAAAATCATATCGCCTCATTAATGATTCTTAGTTTATTAACTCTAGTTAACATAATAAAGAAGTAAAAAAATGATACATAAAACATAAGTATATTTATTTCGCTAAAACACTTATAATGTTGAATTAA
This sequence comes from Udea olivalis, assembly GCA_947369235.1. Classification (NCBI taxonomy): domain Eukaryota; kingdom Metazoa; phylum Arthropoda; class Insecta; order Lepidoptera; family Crambidae; genus Udea; species Udea olivalis. The sequence goes on from OX376363.1 coordinate 4,852,925, forward strand.
CTAAGGGTAGGATGTTGATCCAAGAACCACGACGAACAAAACCGCGTGCAATGACTATTATTAATGATAATCAAGTTGGTTAGTTCGAAAGCATGACATGTCAATTTGAACTACCTACGAGACGGGAGGTAGTTTAGTTCAAACTGTAGGTTTTATACGAATGACTGAACAGAACGAAAAGTCATCTCCCTTGCATTGTTGTACTGTAAATGTACATTCTTATCACTAGTCTTGTGTCCGTGTACAGTTACTAGCAGAAATTAATTTGTTGGCATATTTTTACCTTATGCCTCGGACTGTTAAATTTACGTTGTACCTTTACAACGCAAATTAAACTTTTTTTTTTCGCGAAATCTTGACAGTTATAAGGAATCTGAGATCTTTTTCCGCTAGCGCCTGAGCTTTTTTCTGTTAGGACCATTAAAATTGAGTAGGATATTCTGAGAATATTTGAACTACAATTAAAAAACAGGCACCATAAGTTACTAGCTGTGCCGTCATGTCGGACAGTATCCCATGCGCAGTCGCCTATACCCTGGGTCCTCAGTTCTTTGAACTCCCTGCTGGATAAGAATCCTGAATGTGATTTGTTTGATGTTCTGTGAGAGATTTGCATGACTGTGTGTCCAAGAATAAATTGTAATCTTTAATTATTGTAATTGTTGTAATAACGTTATTAAAGTATAAAAATAAAAATAAATAAATAAATAACTCAAGTGATCGAATTCTTTTAAACCTAAGTACACATTTTTTCTAAAATTTTTGCTTCATATTTTTATTGTGACATAATTTGTAATTACCACAGTCGTGAGGAAGGACCAAAGTTTTTCAGCCTTACAGCATATGAAACTTAAATCTCACGATTCGAATTGAGTTTTTCATAATAGCCCTGTTGGGTGGTCGAGGGCCAGCCATCGAGGTGATGACTTGATGAGAACGAAATTTTGACATGATCATATTTTTATTTGATCATTTATTCTTTAATTAATAAGTTTATTATTAAGTAAATAATTTACTTATATATTTTTTTTAAATTTATATACCTACTTATATAAATTACACAAAAATATATAGCAAATAAGTATATACAACGTGTATAAAAATTGACCACTAATACATAAGGGACATGTACTATCAGTATTGGTATATTTTAAGAGCAATGTCTGGTAACTTAATTTAGTATAGTTTTTGAGTAAATTAAATTTTAAGTTCGAGTCTAAACTTTCGAGTGCCACCCCCTACTCAGGTCATAGAGTAAAAAGATTAAACCTTGTATATACATATATAAATATGTATACATACAATACAATGATATATAAATACATAATACTAAAATGGTGATGACATAATTCAAACTAATTCTGGTGTACAGACACCCTAATTACTTTGAAGAAAAGCTTGTAAATAGATTTTCATAGTTACACTTTTGCCCGTAAATGTATGTACTTCCTCGTAGTATTATCAAGATAACTATATTTGTAACCAAATATTTTTGTCTTATCCTTATCAAATCAAAGTAAATCAATAATCAATCACACTAGCTTGACAAATTACTACCGTGAACCTAATATAGGTATTGATAAGTCATATTTGAACATTTGTTTAGCGCGTGGTTACGACCACCGATTGAGACGCAAAGGGTCGTGGTTTCAAGGCCCAGACCAGCACAAAATGTATGGCTGTTGATGAAACAGATATTTGTTTTGGTTCTGGATAGTTTTATGTCTACTTTGATTTTTTTGACCATAAAAGAAACCCTCACTTTGGGATCAGAACAATGTGACGCTGTCTCATTATTCATTAATTTATAAATATATTTTTTTTTTTATGTAATAGGGAGCAAACTATCTGTAAGGTCACCTGATGGAGAGTGATTATCCTCAGCCCATGGTTGTTTTTGAATAAGTCAAAAAAAATTGTTTTGAATTTCAATAATATCAAATATTTCAGGGTCTCTTGGCATGGAGATCGCTTATATCTCAAGAACTAATACCGATATGGGCAAAATGAAAAAAATATCGGGGTGTTGAACTAGGCTACATTTTGAAAAAAAACCCGGCCTTGTCTATCTCTTACGTCCAAGACAGGAAGGTGTTCCTTGTGTGACGCAATCGCGGGCGGCGCGGTTCTTAGTTGAAAAATATTTTTCTGTTTTCATTAAAATTTGTCCTTACAAGTGCATTTCCAATGGACCCGTAGGTCGTGTCAGGCACGAGATTTGTGTTTTTTTATAAAAAAATAAAAAATCAATATCATTTTACCAGTTATTACTACTGCATACTGCCGCAATAAAGGATTTTCGAATAACGAAAACATTTTAGCAAGATCACTGACCGACTGTCCACCTGTCCTCTAAATACTAGATAAAATATGACAAATATTACGGTATTTATATTAATACAGGTCAGTTATCGTAAACAGGTATGAATGGTCGAGTTATCAGATTTCAAATTAGATCCGTCTTCACAATGTACGCAGTAAGGTTTAAAATGCCGTAACAAGATTGGAGTATTGATATTAGGAAAAGATCAATGACTTTTTTATGATAACACTTTGGTACATGCTTAGGCGCAGATAGTAAGATGCTAATCAGCATTAATAAAAGTAATTTTTCGAAGAATTAATTTCAGTCGAAAAATATATTTTAATGAATTAAAATGCCATTGAAGACCGTTGATTCCTTTCGCTAATTATTTTGGCTTGTCTCTATGCCAGATAACATCTATATTAAAATGATCTCCCTAGTACTATATATTTCATTTAGAAGTAATAAACCTCCTTAAATATCGTTTTCTATGTTAAAAAATATGTGATGTTTATCCAATCTCATATTATAGATCTTCTCCAATAGACGTCTTCTCCAATCTTCTCATCATCCGTGCGGTCTATCCCGCGTTGTGAACCCATACCAGTGTGTGGGGTCCCAGGGTCCGCCTTTCTTATTTTCTTGGCCCATTTCGCGTGGTCCTTTCGTCGCGTGGGTCCGTGGTTGTGCATCCTCAGTGGTGAGTCTGTTGGCACGTATGTCACCCTGGACGACGTCGAGCCACCGCTTCTTGGGTCGACCTCTTCTGCCGGGCCTCGGTGGAGGCGGCATGGCCAGAATTTTTTTATTTATTTATTTATTTATTTATTTATTCTTTGGCGCAGTAACAAAATACAAACTAATACATACATCGATTTTGAGTACATTGTAACATGGTCAAATTTGCATTTCGATGACGACCGCGCACAACGTTTAAATAGATTTAAAGAAAAGAATTATAACTTAAATTAAAATCTCACTTCATTTTGTGAGAATGCATTTCGAAACCCTCTGAATTTCTCAAACTGTTGAAAAATGATGTAGCACTCTGATGAAAGATGTCTAGATCATTGCACAACAAATTATAATTTCTGCAAATGCGTGTCAGGGGGCTATTTTGTGACACGTTGTTCCTCGCCAAAGGAACGAAAAATAAATGTTGTCTGCGGTTTGACTTAACAGGTATTTTCAGTGAAACATGGCCCAAAAGATTTGTGTCAAGTTTTGAGTTGACTATCTTATACAAAACCAAAAAGCCACCAATATGCCGTCGAGTTTGCAGTGAGTCCAGCTCAAACCTTGCAAGTCTATCGTTGTAAGTCGTCAACGTCTTTCTGAGACCCATCCTAGAACACAAGCCGCGAACAAACCGTTTTTGAAGAGATTCTAACCTTTTTATATGGTTATCGTAGTAAGGTGACCAAACGACACTACAATATTCGAGGATACTCCTGACTAGTGAAGTATACAAAATCAGAAAGCTTTTACTTTTGCGGAAAGGCTTCGTTATGCGGTATATAAATCCCATAGTTCTCCTCGCTTTTAAGACGACAGCATCATAGTGGACTCTGAATGACAGCTTTGAGTCAAACCAAACTCCCAGATCGCGCACAATATTAACGTTTTCTAATGGGACGTTGTGGATCCTGTATTCAAAGACGATGTAGTTGATCTTCTTACTAAACGTAATGGATTGACATTTCTTTATGTTAAGGGACATGTTATTCATTTCACACCAGTACTCCAATCTATCAATATCCGATTGAAGAGCCTTACAATCATCAATGGACTGTATTCTATTAAAAACCTTTAAATCATCAGCGTAAGCCAAACATTCACAATGGAGCGTTTCTATAAGGTCGTTGACAAATATTAAAAACAATAAGGGTCCCAAATTTGAGCCTTGAGGGACGCCAGACACTGCCTCAAATGGAGCCGACTCGTAACCACAGATAGTGACCAACTGGGAGCGATTCTGCAGATAGGAATGGAGCCATCGCAAAAGCGAGCCATGAATACCCATGTGCTCGGCCTTTGCGCAAAGTATATCATGATCTACACGATCAAATGCCTTGGCAAAGTCTGTGTAGATTGAATCAACTTGTCCATTCACATCGAAAGCCGTGCCTAGGTAATGTAAATAACTTAACAGATTGGTGGTAGTGGATCTGCATTTTACAAAACCGTGCTGGTTAGAGCTAATAAGGAGTTTAACATGGGAGTAAATATGCGTGTAAACCAGACTTTCGAAGATTTTGGCAAAACAACTAAGTACACTAATGGGTCTATAGTTTGTTACATACTTCTTGTCTCCAGATTTGTGAATGGGTACAATTTTTGCAACTTTCCATAAATCAGGGAAAATACCTTCAATAAGAGACTTGTTAAAAATCATAGCTAGTGGCCTAATAAGTGCCGACGAACATCTCTGCACAAAAACAGGAGGAATACCATCAGGGCCAGCTCCCTATCCCGTGTCAATTGCCTTCAGGCCGGTTCTGATGACCTCGTCTGTGATATTGAATCCAGATAAGACATGGCAATTTCGCGAGAAGTCTGGGACGTATGTGGCTTGAGTGGGTCGGCTATAAACAGATGCAAAAAACTCCGCAAACAAATTAGCTATGTCAGGTCCACTATCCGCAGCTTCGTCCTGATAAAGCAGTTGCCTGGGATAACTATTTGTGACTTTATTTGACTTTGTGTATCTCCAAAAGGCCTTTATATCTGTTGCAAGGCCATCTTCAATACGGCTGATGTACAATTTAAAGCAATCATCCAGCATGATTTTAGATCTGCTTCTAAGTAGAGAAAATGCATCAAAATCGCGTGGGTTGCCATATTTTTTAAATTTGCTGTGGTAACGTTCTTTTTCCTTTAATAACTTAACCAGACTACGACTAAACCAAGAAGGGTATTTATGTTTCTTATTTTTTGTTTGAGGAGTGTGTCTTTCTATTATTTGCCATAAGATATTATAGAATAATTGAACAAAATCATTACAGGACAAATAACAATACGCTTCCCAGTCAACTTGCAGCAATTCTGTTAGGCAACTGTCAAAGTTCGTTTTTCGAAAAAGGTATTTAGTCGTTTCGTTCTCCTTTAATAAGTGCAGCCTAGAACATTTCACTACGATATGTAGGGGCGGGTGGTGTTTATCCATACGACTTATTCCTGCCGAATTGCTTACTGAGCACGCCAAACCCAAGTCTCCGAAAACAAGATCCAAAACTCTATTATTATGGTTCGCTACTGGGTTAAACTGTAACATGTTAGTGCTGACCAAGAAAAAAATCTTTAAGCGACGCTGACTTGGCTTCTGTGAAACTCGATGGTAATCCTGGCAAATTAGCTTCCCAATTAATATCACTTAAGTTAAAATCACCTAAAATAAGATTTTTGTCATCAGCCGACATATTCGTTACCTTTTCACAGTTTTCCAGAAACTGCAAGTAGTCGTCATTTGTTAGATAAGAAGGAAGATAGGCTACACAAACATTCAACCAGTGATTTTTCAGTCTAATTCGCACCCAAACATCCTCAACGACAGACTCCCACTCAACTTTGCGTTCAGCTATTATGTTTGTTTTTATAGCAATGAGTACACCACCTCCGTGGCCTTTTTTGTATTTGGTCATAAACTCTGAAGATCGATCTCTACGAATGATTGTATACCGATCGTCAATAAATTCCGCACTATTCACCGAATCGTTGAGCCATGTCTCACTGAGACATATAACATCAAAATTATTACATAAAATGTATTTGTAAACATCAAAAAGTTTAGAATTAATGCCACGCACATTTTGATAAAAAAAAGATAATGATGTTAATTTAACGAATTTTGGTTTTAGAAGTACAGAAAATATTATTCTAAAGTAAAAAGAGGACTACTGCAGGGATACTAAGGTTTGTTCATTTTTAACGTGTACAAACGGCGAAGTCTCATCCTTACGCATGAATATGTGTCCGTTTCTGACCCAAACATAACTATAGCTAAGTTCACGACCCTTGATGCGGGCCGCAGCATGCAGGGATTTATTTGCTGGGGATAGATGCTCAGCCACATAGACTGGTGACTTTTCTCCCGCGATGCCCAGATGAGAAGAATTCAACTTGTCGTCTTTGTGTGCCTTGTTATATCTTGAAACCGCAGAGTATACTTCATCGCGGCAGCCTACGCAGTTTGGCGACGATTGTGCGGGGTCTATTGGCATTCTTTTTCATGGCGGCTACTCTGGTACAGCTGAGGACATCGTCGTCAGATAGGTTCATGGATACGACTTTTGCTATCTGCTTTACTATGTTAACTACATTTTCAGCCTTGAACTCAGGGACACCCTGAATTTCAATATTTGATTCTCTCATGTATTGTTCAACAGAGTTAAGGCGATCAGTGAGATTGTCCACCGTTTCTCGAAGCTGTATACATTCGGCTTTTAAGTCCTTATTCTCCCTAGCAATTAAGTCCACGCTTTGTTTGAAGTCATCGTATTGGTCGCTTACATATTTAACTGACTCCTGCAGCTCGTTTAGCTTCTCATTGATGGGATTAAGATTAGACTCAAACAGTTTCGTAATCAAAGTAGGAAGCTCCGAACGCATAGCCGCACGTACCTCTCTCTTAATAATTTCAGGTAAGTTGTTATTTCCCGCCAATGGGCCTTCGATATCATCCATCGTGTCATCCATTTGGATATTTTCAACAGCACGACAGCGTTGAGAAGAACGGTAAGTGACGTTGGCATCTCCGAAATCCTGATTTTCCGAGGTTGATCCTGTAGGTGATACTTTTTGAACTTGTTCTGTGGTTGAAGTATTTTCACCCACCGCAGCCTGTGCTCGATTTTGTACAGGAGTGTTTGTGTTACACCTCTTTGGCTGTTTTGTACGACATTCCGGACTCTTCCAGTTTTGCTTGCTCGCCAGATTCATATCATAGAATTGCTTCACAGTTACGCCCGAGCAAGTGAGATCAAATTTTTTTTTGCAATGTGGGCACTCCAAGAATTCCTTATTTTTAATTGCCCCGCGACATCCAGCGCAACTCTTATTTTTCGAAGGGGACATTGTTTTCAAAATCTATCTGCTTAAAACAATCCCTCACAAAATTCAAAAAGTTCTTGTACGTTGACTGGGATCGATCCGGCGTCGACTACGTGAGCTCTAATTATAACAGACCGTCACTCTTCGAGTTAGGCCTATTGTTAGTTAATCAGCATATCGAAATTGCGGCAGGCAATGAGTACTTCTATGAACTTGGTGCCGGTGTAGGTACACGAATCGTACTCGCACTGACTCGAAGATTCAGTCCAAAGGTCAACTTTCTTTGCAAAAATGTATGTTTTACAACAACAAAAAAAAATATTTGGGCTTGGATTTAACACACCTGCACAGTTGTTTACTACTTGATCAATACATCAAAATCTTCGTTGTTTCACACTGCTTTTTTAGTACAAAAATTACACCGAACTAATTAATGATTTGACTTGTATACCTAATTAAAAATACCGGAGCGTTCAAAAACACGTCTTCACAGTTTAACAGATACCCGCGATGTATCCACGTTTTGCCCACGTAGTTTGCCGATCTCCGTGAGACATGACCATACCAACAAAGACGGCACTCCAGCAGCTTTTCTGCGATGTCACGAACACGAAGGCTGCCCTGGATGTGGATGTTCCGCATGCGATCTTTGCGTGAGACTCCACACATATTATTTTTCACTGAATTTTTTATTCAATCTTATTATAATATAGCCTATGTCACTCCTGAATAATTCTGCTTTCTGTTAGTAAAATAACTTTCATGATTGGAGCAGTAGTTTTGGAGCCTATTCAATACAAACAAACAAATAATCAAATCTTTCCTCTTTATAAAATTATAGTATAGACAATAGTACGTCCAGCACGAGTTTTCACATTAAATTTACATTATCTTTCGCGTCAAAAAAATGTATTGGGATGATACATGACATGACATAATAATGTCAAATCCCAAATAATCCCAATACATTTTTTTACGCGAATTATAATGTTAATTTAAAGTGGCAACTCGTGGTAGACGTACAGAGAGAAAAAACACAAATGTTCGTCACATGAACGTTCACGTCCGACACAGTTCCAGACAAGGCTTGGAAAACGGTATACATCTGAAACGTCTTTGCCTTTAATACCTGAGAACGTATTAGTTTTGTTCATGTTCGAACGGGAACCCATTGAAAACGTTTTCGGAAAAAACAAAATTCCAATCGTTCTCGGTGAAAATAACGTTATTTACCATCTATTATGCTTTTATTTTCATGTCTTTTTATAATTCACTGGTGTTTTTTTATCACCGCTTTTTGTCACCAGTCATTTGCTACAAACCGTTATTTTCGTTCTTATAAAATGTTCTTGTTTTGGTTCTTTCTGAACCAAAGCCTAGGCAAGAACAGGGTGTCCTAAAATTCAGCGTCAATCGGCTATCGTAAAGGTCAGGCTATACTAGAAAGAAAAATAAAAATAAACCATATCTCATAAAGACAAAGTATAAATTATGTCCACTACCTACCTACTGAATGAACACAGTGACCATATTCATTGTGTTTAATCGGGTTGTACATACGTTGTGGTATAGAAAACGGTTACATAGAATTTCGTTTCACACAATTCGTTTCTCAAATTATCATTTCATAGAATGATCACTGCGCAGGAAAGTCACTTAAAACAATTATATATCAGAAATTTTGGTTACAAATTAAAAATATTTGATGGAATATTCATATCATAAAATAATATTATTGATCATAGAGTTTAGTTAAGAATATAAAACGAATTACCAAGAAAAATATTCATTGCAATTGCATTGCAACTTATATCATTGTATACTTATAATCAATAATTTTTTTGCTACTTTAGTTCAATAGCCGACTATTTGGTTCTGGCGATGTGGTCACAGTTCTAACCTGACTTAACCAATCTATCATTCTGTGAAATATGTTTCGATGAAGTAAATAGTCGTTGAATCAATAAATATTATTGATTCAACGACTGAAATGAGAATATGCAGACTGAATATTTCATGAAACATTTTCTGCGAAACGAAATTCTTCGAAAGTTCTGTCTGTGAAAGAATAGATCACCGTTTAATCGACTTTACAACATATGCAATACTATGAAACACACCTACAACAACCTACAACTTTATTATTAAGAGCAATTTAGTAGATAGTTTTAGTGAAGGGCTTCGTGGCCTAGTGGTTAGCACCCCAACTTGGATCGTGGATCGTGTGGTCCCGAGTTCAAATCAACCGAGTGCCAGGACAAATCTATTTGTGTTATTGTTCGTTGTTCTATGGTGAAAAGTGGGCTTCTGAGTGTTCCGTTCACCATGACGGCGACAGTCACTTGCCTCTGACTACCCCGTTTGGGATAAAATCGTGATGATAATGTTTTAGTTTTTCTTATCTTAACTATATATTGTACCTACAAATTGAAATAAGCCCGCAAGTATTGTATAGGTAGTTATTTTCGAAACTTTTAACCGTTCAGTTAAATAAAGATATTATTTAACTGAACGGTTAAAAGGACTGATAGCCTTTAGTGTTTCGATTTTTTTACAGAACAGTCACGTAAACCGACTTCGTACGAGTATTTTAACCCATCCTTGTTGGTCAAATTAATGTTTTGAATCTCAATTTTAGGGAATAAATATCGCGTATTTGTTAAAAATAACATACAAGTATATTACCGTGATATTTGATGATTCAGATTATTTTTTAACAGGGTACGGAAGCGGCGTTTTTCCATACAAACGTAGTCCCTTGTTTCCTCCCTGGATAGTGCTAGTATCGGAATCATTGTTTCCCAAGAAATCTATTGCTACTATAAGTATGCCCGTAAGTTTTCCTTTTTAATATCAATTAATTATTAAAAGATATCCCTGGACATTATTCCACACAGCGCCATCTAGCCCCAAAGTAAGCTAATAAAAGCTTGTGTTATGGGATACTAGACAACGGATAAACATACTTAAATACATTTTCTTTTGTAAATACATACTTATTATACATAGGAGACACCCAGACCAGTACAAACAGACATGTTCATGCACACAAATGTTTGTACTGTGCGGGGATCGAACCCGCGACCTCTGGTGTAGTAGCCAACTTCTTAACCATTACACCAAGTCCGTCTGATGATGATGAAAGAGATTTGAACCTTCAAAAATCAAAAAAATGGCTAGTTATTTCGCTGTGTTCAATCAACCAGAAAGCTAATTTAACTAGTTTATTTAAAAAAAAAGAAAACATAAGAACACGGCCACAGACCTTCTTCAATTTTTTTTGTAAAGAATAATAGGTAATTTTGGTCCGATTTGCACTTGTCTCTATCGCACTCTGCTGGAGGGCTCGAGGTATTTGCATTCATTATAAAACAACATTTCATTAATTAACTTATTTTATTTTCTAAGTAAAACAACGCCTCATTCATTATCTACGCAATAACATTAGTCAACACAAACACTTTCAATTCTAATCATTATCTTTGAATAACTTCTTTACTATGTATAGCTTTGCATTCATTGATCTTTAAGTATTTTTTAATTAATGGCAAAACCTTCAAATAACATAAGACTAAAATAATAATAAAAGAAATCTATTTTAATCTATTTTTATTTTTAAGTATGAGTAAATTCTAATTTATACAAAATTTACAATTATACACAATAACTATTTACACAATCTAACACTTATTATAAGTGATCGATCACATTTCAGACTTTAAAATCTAACCCGCTGCATGCAACGGCACAAAGTTATAGAAGTAAGTTCAACAGTAAAAGTTCAGGCAGGCCTCTGTCAATCCATGCACTTGTGCGCGATAACTACCTAACAGCCGCCGGGTCTTGAAATACTCATTTGGCAGTTGTTTGGATGGTCTGTGCTCTGATTAAAGAGTACCTACTCTCCCTTAGATGCCCTAAATTGGGCTAATTATAATCTAGAATTATGATAAAACTGTGCGACTTATGCCCGAATGCGAAAGTTGAGCCTTGTTAGCCATCCCTTCTGTTTCTACTAACATGTGACAGGATAGCATCAATCCAAAGGGTGCTCAACATTCATCATTTAATTAAGAGCCATGCTCTTGTCGGTGGAGCAACCGCTACTCTTCCCTGGATTGTGCCAGAGTAAAAGATAAAGTAAACGTCATGTCGTATAGAAAGGTGAAGATGTCCAACATTATCGTTTCAGAATTCAATGGAAAGGTCCCAGGTCCTAGGTTAGAGAGTAAGTAAAAACTTTCCAGGTTCATCATGATCCTGTTATACTGGGATCGCCTGGTACACTTTAAATTGCAATTTATTTTAATTCCCCATTGCGCTCTGATTTTTCACTATCGTCCGCAACTTTCACGCCCAAAGCTTCTTGAATCTCAGCAATCGTCTTACCCTTAGTTTCAGGTATACAAAACACAATAAATGCACACAACAAAACACAGTTTGCACTGAAGATCCAGTAAGTAGGAGCTGGTCCTATACTTGAAGTGAGAGCGGGGAAGTAAAGAGTAGTTAGGAAGACAAATAATGTCATGGTTTGAGTGCTGAGTACCATTCCAAGAGCCCGGGTTGGTCCGTCGAAAAGTTCTGCTGATAACGCCCATATCACGGAGCCCAGACCTGGAAATAGAATTGAGTATTATTAAACACTCAGACATGAATCAAAATATATAACAAGGACGGTGCTCCATTTGCACGATTTTACTACTATTTGCACGAGATAACGCCTGGCAACATTTTTTCGCGATGGCCATCTTTGCACTCTCGACCGAAACTGGCACAAAGGCTACGTAAGCATCAGTGAGCATCTTTTTGAAGAGTGGGTGTCCCTCAGAAGAAATTTCAATGTTGATCCTTATTCTGAAAATCCGTAACAGAATCCATAATAACCTGGCTTTGAACAATAGTAATTTGACACAAAACAAATGTGTTACGACATCGATAGCTACAAAGCATGGCATAGTAAAGTTAGTTGGTTATATTATTAACACATACATATACTGTACCTGCTGGGCAAAAGCCTTCAATACTGAAATCAAGACGTCAAATAACGGGTTCTGACTTAATTGTCACACTTGCCAAATTTAACAGACATGTTTTTCCAAGAATTCTAATCACAAAGCTAATATTAAGATTTAAGGTGTCATTTTTTGTGTACAAACCTGCACTGAAGCAGAAAACGACTAGTATCAATGATACGAGGGGCATGAAGTTCAGGAAACCACTGATCTCTTTAGTGTATTCCGTCACGAAGAAGAATGTCCCAAGTCCAACCTGAAATATAGAGGTATATTATTACGGTGCTTCCTGTGAGCTCTTATTGCCTCTCCACTTCTAGTGAGTCTCGAGTAGAGTTGTGAATAAACCGTTTCCAATCAGAAACCGTGACTTAAAACTCATGAATCTGTTTAAAACGATTCATCCCTGACCACGTGGTCACACTTCATCCTGTGACCATTATCAGGATTTCCGTCAACATTGCAGGTCCCTTAACGCGTTTTCCAACAAGGAATGGTGCCTGAAGATTGTCCATCAGATTAAAGATATGAGCAGTGACTTTGGCGGATTCCTGCTGATGAGGGTAGGAGTTCCACCACAGTGGTTGCGAGATTCAAAGTTTTTTCAGCTCAGATTAAAATTATATTTGCTCACCATCCCCAAAGTCATCCCAACCAACGTCGAAGTCAATATGGGCTTCCTGCCGAACCTGTCCGTGACCATGCTCGAACACACGCTGGCCAGTAGCTGTATCAGGCCTATGACCACGGAGGCAATCTCAGGTGCTACACTCGTCTGGGTCGATTCGAGAACGGTCTGGAGGTAGAATGTCACGGCGTTGAAGCCGACCAGTTGCGTGCCAATGCCTGGAAAGAAAGGTTGAAAGTCAAGTACTTGCTAAAGGTACGTACGTACATCTTCATTCGTATCGTTGGTAGAGAGTGCTTGATGCATATAGTTGGCTTTTCATAGATCATATTGTATAAAAAAAAATTAAAAAAAAATCCACAGAATGACCAACAAAACTGTTTTCACTTTTGTATGGCACATATAACATAATTCAAAAAGTATTTACTGTAATACCATTTAATATTTTGGTGGGCCTCAAGATGAACATGGATCAGATGAAAGTTACGTCAAACTCCCATGCAGCGCCCGCCTCAATATCAGTGGGGATTCTTGAAGTGGTGGACGAGTACTGTCTAGGGCAAACTGTCCAACTAGGTAGATCCAACTTCGTGAAGGAGGTCACTTGGCGAATCCAATTTGGCTGGGCAGCGTTCGGGAAGTTACGCAGCGTCTTCAAGTCCAAAACACCTCAGTGTCTGAAGACGAAAGTCTTTGAACAGTGCGTGTTGGCCGTGATGACCACGGTGCCAAGACGTGGTCTCTAACTGCGAGCCTCCTAAAGAGGCTCCAAGACACCGTGCGAGCTACGGAAAGACCTATGCTTGGTGTTTCTCTGCGAGATCGAATCAGAAATGAGGAGATCCGTAAAAGAACTAAGGTAACCGACATAGCCGAACGGGTTAGCAAGCTGAAGTGGCAGTGGGCAGGACACATTGCCCGAAGGACTGACGGCCGATGGGGCAAAAAGTGCTCGAGTGGAGACCGCGTATCGGCAGGCGCAGCGTAGGACGGCCCCCGGGAGATGGACGGACGATCTGTAAGTATACTACTAGTTAGCACTTTACATTTACATTATCGTTCGCGTAAAAAAATGTTTTGGTATTTGACATTGTCATGTCATGTCATGTGTCATCCTTATACAGTTTTTTTACGCGAACGATAACGTAAATTTAAAGTGGCAACTCGTAGTATACGTCCTATTCAAGTCCATTAATGTGCTTGTAAACCTCATATCAGGACCTCAAGGCTACTTAAAATTAGGTGGAGTGAGTTTTCTTGACGGGCAACATAACAATAAAACATATAACACTATACTTAAGTACTTACCTATTACAACGACCATTCCAAAAGATTTCAAAAAAGTCCTTTTCCTGAATATCTCTCGGATGCTCAACGTGCCGTTAGTCTTGCTCAGATCATACTGCTCGAGTTCCTCATGGGCTAGCTTCTCTGTCCCTCGGAGAAACGTGAGTAGCTTCACCGCTTCAGCTTCGCGACCTAAAAGTTTATAACTACTCGTAATATAAGATTTATAAATATTTCCTAATACAGGTATTTCCATACCTACTTAAAAGGAATGTTACCGAAATATGTTGTAAACTTAGTTAATTGAAGAAATAAAACTTTTTTCATTTTTTTTAATAAAGAGCGTCATGTGTTGAGCACCTCAACTTGGATCTAGGATCGTGTGGTCCCGAGTTCAATTCTGGTCAGAACCATCTTAGAGTTCGTTATAAAATTTTCGTCTAGAACTCTCCGGTGATGGAAAAACTTAGTGAAAAACCAAATCAACCCGGATAACGGCGGAAGGCTCACCACCTACCACGTTAGGTTCTAATATGGGTGTTATTATCTATTTAAGTATGTATTTAGAAATATTCAACTATGTTTATCAGTCTCTGACGCCCATAGTACAAGCTCTGCTTAGTTTGGGGTCATATGATCTTCTTGTTATTTGTCCTGGATATTTATTATTTGTTGAAAAGTGTACATCTGAGTGTTCCGTGACGGAAACAGTGACTTGCCTCTGACTTCCCCGTTTGAGAAATAGTCGTGATGTTATGTTAAAACATAAGGCGCTCTGATTGTATAATAAACATTGTAAATACAGACTTTTAGACGAATCACTGAGATTTTTTCAAATATTAAAACCCCCAATCATGTTTAAACCAAACTATACAGGACTGAATATAACTGAAAGTCTGTTTCATTTATTCACTTATATGCTATGACGTGGCTGTGAGCTACTATATCTGAACTGATGTTAAATATTAATCAAAATTTTGGATGCTAATTGAAATAAGTAACAAGTAAGATCTGATCCAAGATTATGTTTCTAAATATCACTGTTGTTATATTTTATTTGTACAGAGGCGTTCACATCACTTTACAAAACCATTGCAAAATGGGTTTCTATGTCAGTAGCTTATGCACCTTATGGTGCTCCTCTGTAAAGGTTGATGTTAACGACTCTGTACAATAAATTATATTATCTTATCTGAAGATAGTAGCAGATATATCTATGTCATTTTTATTCACTAATCGTGATAATAAAAAAATCATAGATATATCTGCTACTATTATCTGATGTAATGTAATGTTTAATGTCACATCAGATCGTATTACATGTGCCTAAAAAACAATGTGAAGAAATACGTATTTTTCTTAATCCGTGACTGTCGAAGTAAGGATCTTATGTTATGTTAAAATGATAAAAAAAATACATAACAGCAGTATTTATATACAAAATTTTAGATCAGATCTTACATATTACTTAATAAAATTGAAATAGCTTCATTGCACATTTTCACAAATTGAGTACCTACTAAGGGCGAACTGCAGAAAAATGCCATGATAATTATATTCTCATCAGCTTTTTCATCTCAGTCCATCGTCTAATATCTTCTTAGGTCTACTTCGGTTTCTATTTAAGTAGGTAATCGGTTTTGTATAACTTTATAAAACCATTCTCATTCTAAAAACCGTTAAAAATACAGGTTTCATGTATTTTAAACTATAAAAATAATACTTAGAATTCCGAAACATTATGATAAAGGAGAGTGCCCAACTGTCCATGGGCCGTATCGCTATAGACGATTTTTCTACTTCAATATATTTTTTTTGTTTTCACTAATGTATTTATCAATAATAAATTATGAACCATCCGAAAAAATCTTCAGGATAATAGTTGTGAAGGAAAAAAATGTAGTTCTGATTCCCGTCGTATCTGCCGTTAAATATTATACCGTTCAGGAATCCACATCGAGCTTAGGACTCTAGTACAATATGATAAATAGCAATTACGATTAGAAAAAATGCTTTACACTTTTTCTTTTTCTTTTGTTCAGTGGCGATCGCTGTGTTCATTCTCTAAACTGAGCGTATCGAGCAATTTCGTAATATTATAATCTTTCATTTCCAGCCAGTCAGCGGGTAAAGGTGTGTACGTTATAAAACGTTTTTACGAATGTTACAACAAAGTTAAATGCTCAGTATTGTTTAATACATTCTCATGCAATGTAACGTTCTTGCGAATGGTCGACGCTGTGTTTGAGGTAATGTTCATGGCGATTAAGTGTACACCTGTAACATTTTTGCGTGCACTCCATGAAGATAAGAATATGTACTGACGATAGCCGTCCCCCGCGCTCTTGAATTTGCTATAAAATGCTACCCCAAAACGCTCGTTGGTTTTTGAAATCGAGTTGTACCAAATCATCGAGCGTCATGTTCGCAATGTGGTAAAATGGTGTGGTGTGTAAATTTAAAAACGACAAATGTTTGAGGTTCTGTTACAAGTAAATGCTCTAATCTATCAGCACCGGAATATCTTCTGGGTTGGATATTTACAGGCGAAATTGCTTGCTTCCCTCAGTTTAGGGTATTAACTTGACTGAAATTGAGCCATTGCAATAAGGCCCAAGGTTTTCCATAACAAAATCTTTTGCCAGCGACGGTACTTCATAAAGAACAATGGTGTTTTGGGTAAACCTACTTGTAAACTATTGAAGTAGTTTTAAAAGCTTTTTCCTAATTGCAGTCACTTGTTTATAGTCCACTGTGTAATTAGTAGCAGTGATGTTACTTACATTACTGTGTTATTTGTCTTTAAATATATTGTCGTCCGCAGCTACTGAAAATGCAAAGGTATGTAGAAGTTTTTACTCAGATAAGCAATATCATTCTCTTCTTCTCTTCTCTTCTCTGTCGTTTCGCTCTTGGCAGAGCAGTCGTGGTCACGTTGAGTGTCAGAGGCGGACACAGCTTTCTTCACGATCACCCGCTATTTGTCTCTGTTTGCAGACTGTCTGACGCAGTCTGACACACGGTTTCCCACTGCTGATTTTATTTGATCAGTCCAGCGCATAGGTGATCTGCCGCGTGATCTGGTGCCCTCTACTTTCCCTTGCACAACTACAATATCATTAGTTGCTTCCATTAGAGACAATTCTGAAAAGCAACCCAGTTTTGAGTACTTTTCGAACTGAATGCTGTCTCGTGACCTGTCAGTGGAAAAGAAAAGGAACCGAGAGCTTTTTTTATCTTTTTTTTCTAAAATTCTCTGTACTTGAAGTGTGCTGCATCACCCTGATTTGTTTGTATTGATTAAAATAAAGTTGTGATATGTTATGTAGGCATTATAAAGTGTTTCCGGTAGTAATACCCAAAAAAAAAAACACCATGTTACGCTGTCTGAACAGAAACAATTACAAACGTTCTTTTTTTATTGTTAAGGATTGATTAATTATTGATATACTTCGTATGGTCAAAAACATATTTAAACGCACAAAAAAGCACACATCTTGTCTCCAAGTAATTATACATATCCCTGTGCTACGAGGTACCAGACAATGCTTAGTTCATTGTCTGGTACCTCGTAGCACAGAGATATGTATCCAGAGGGTCTCCCAGCACACCCGACCCGAGACGATCATTTCCTGAACTGACCCGCCCGGGAATCAAACCAGGGACACCACGTAAGTCAAAACGAGAAACCGTGTCGTCGAATATACAATATACCTAAAGAGCGATTTAGTCAGCATTATCTGAGCCTTCATTTCTTTGAAATTGATATTTGTGTATTTGCATTTAACATATTTATTCCATTTACGAGTATGTTATTGTTAATGCTTCCTGTGATCGTTGATTATCAATCATGTATCGGCGTATTTTCCAATTTAACAAGAGCTTCTGTTCAGAGTAATCCGTACAACTTAAAGCTTTTCTTGTGCTGGTTTTCGACAAAGTGTATTAGAGCAGGGAAGATTTCGTTTGAAATATTTCGGGATCAAAGGCTTTAGGCGGTTTGCTCGAGGATACGGTAACAGATATCTTAATATCTATTGTACGTGTTGCGGCCTTATTACAATCGCTTATATCCAGTAAAGTTAATTCCCTAAACTGAAGGTAGCAAGCAATTTCGTCAGTAAATTGTCAGCCTGATGCAATGCAGCAGTCCAGTGCCAGGTAACCGCTGACTGGCTGGAAATGAAAGATCTTATTACGACATTTTTCGCTACGCTCAGTTTAGGGATTGAACTCGAAAAGTTATAAGGGATTGTGATAAGGCCCTTGGGCTGCAGAATGCTGTGAAAATGTATTTCAAAGTAACACTTATTATGCACATTTCAATCTGCTTTTTTTGAAATGCTGTCAAGAGTGTCAAGCCTGAAGCTTCAGATTCAGCTTGAAGAATAAGAGTGGTTTCAGACTAGCATTTTATACGTGTGTATCAACTCATTTTCGGAAGCGTTTGTAATCTCGTTTGAGTTCGAGTTGCCTATTTTTAACAGACTTCGAAGAAAGGAGTTTTTTATGTTTGTTACCTCGTCTTAACTTTCGACTGGGTTAACCGATTTGGATAATCCTTCTTTTATTTGAAAGCTGGTGCTTCACGTGTGGTCTCATTTTAAATTGGTCCAGTTCTGACAGTGGCATCCATGATAAAACCATATAAGTCTTAAATCTAGACAAACTATTTGCGCGACAAGGAACCACGACAAATACCTAGCAAAATACCTAGCTATTTTTTTACATCTCACGTTTTAGTTTGTATGTGGGTAGTTACAAACCTAAATTGGCTGACTGACACTGAATCCAAAAATGACAATACTTGTACAACCTAAATTATATTATCGTATAAGTTTTAGAAGAATACGCAATTATTTTGTTACATAATGGTGTTTTGTTTTGGAATAGTTTTTTTTTGAAGTTGTTTTTTTTTGTAATTTACACCTACCATTTTGAGCAAAGCCGCCGTAATAAGGCCGTGTACGCGCGTTTGGTTTAAGATCGTCATGTAGCGCGCGCGTATGCCGATACGACCGTATACGTGAGAAACAAAAAGGCTAGTCTGAAACCAACCAACTGCTTAATGTACTTTTCCAAGCACGGTGATGCCTGAAAACTATTCATCAAAAAGGTGGATGGTCACCCATCTCTTTACCGGACCTGGCTATCGTACCTTAACATAGCATCGTTGCCGATTCGCTGTCGTCACTTGGCCACAGGCACTTTTAAATAATATAAATAAATCCCAGACACTCAGACCCGAGTAGTAGAAACGGTCCTATCCTAAATTGACCCGACCGGGAATCGAACCCGGGACACCACGCAAGTCAAGGCGAGAAACCGTCCAGCGCACTACGCCAATTGTGTCGTTTTTTATTTAATCAGAAGATACTTTAATCTTAAATTATTTCTTGTGGTTTTTTACAGTCTTATCTCGGATATGGATTGGGCAGCAATTACGCCATGTTACCAAACACTGAAATTAGCGGAAACACCAAACCGGTGAGATTAGATAAATGTTAATTGCCTTATTTAATTACAAATATTTTACGATTACAAATTATTTATTTATTTAATACCATAGGTACCTATTAAAAACGTTACTGGAACTATAAATAGTTGTATCATACGCACAAATTACGCATGAGCCGCGGCGGCTCTGACAGACAAACCGCTCAGAGCAAACCCGCCATTTTGATCACGCACACAGACACAGTGATTTTACAGGCGATACCGGTGAGCCAATCGCACTGCTGCACTGCCGCGAGTGTTTTGGTTTTCGTTGAACTTGGTGCACATTTTCACGTGATGTATTTTGTTTTACGGTACTGTCGTGTATGTATAACCTACCTTCTTCATTTTAAAAATTCATAGCGAATATAGTAGTAACCCTGGGTGGTTCACGCAAGTTTAGGATAAAGGCGCGAGCGGTCCTTCTGTAAACTCTTTATTCTGTGTCATACGTCTATACAAATATTATTTTTATTTATTTTATTTATTTAATCTTTAATGCAAAAATTTACATTAGGCGGACTTAGTGCTAAAAGCATTCTCTACCAGTCAACCATCGGATGAGATAGAAATGCTGTTGGCGGTGCAAAATGGTCATTTAGAATAGGAAATGAATACAAATATTTTATAAATTCTTAATAACGACAGATACAACCTACTCAATATGAATTATTCGTATATACATAGAAATACATAACATAAATAAATATATACTTACATAATATATAACATACTCACTATTATGGGAAAACAATACAATAAAATAGATGATGAACAGTGGAAACTACTGAGAATTTCTTAAAAAATCACGGGTTGCTGTTTTGAACATGGCTTTACTTGGTGACATTTTGATAAGTGTCTGGCAGCTTATTCCACAATCTGACGCCTGTGAGAACAAAAGAGTGATCGACGTGGCTTGTCCTATGAGCAGGATTATACAGGGTGACTGCAGATTCAATGGCAATCTTTTGAATTAAGAATCTACTCATGATATACAGTACTTTACCCAAGTATGAGGATATGTAATAGGTACTAAATTGCATATTTTTAACCTTATAAACATCATGTTTAATACTCGGCACTTGTTTATACGGCTTAAAAAGATAAAATTTTGTACCTTTTAAATAACCTCATGTAATAGATACAAAACTGCATATTTTTAAACCTTATAAACATCATGTTTAATACTTGGCAATTGTTTATAAGGTTTAAGAATTTGCAATTGTGTACCTATGAAATAACCTCATACTTGGTGAAAGTACTATAAGTAGGTTCTTATTTCAAAAGATTGCTAATGAATCCCCAGTCACCCTGTATAGAGGGAAGATTTTATTGTTTGTTTGTATGTAATTATTGTGCTCCGAAACTATAGGATCGATTTACTTCACTAATATTAAGCTACCTATCAGCCAGTGACTTAGGATATATATGTTTTTAAATCTTACTAATATTATAAATGCAAAAGTTTGTGAGGATGTATGTACTTATGTATGTTTGTTACTCTTTCACGCAAAAAATACAGAACGGATTTGAATAAAACTTCACAGCAAAACAGCATAAACATCAGAATAACACATGGGCTACAACTTATAAAGATTTCATTTAATTTGGGCATAATAATAGTGAGGCTCATAAATGATCCGGCTTCCTCTGCCGGGCTCCGGGAGCTTGAACTCCTGCGCAGCGTTGCTAGCCTGCCGGTGTTTTATAGGCTTTATTTCGGGGAGTGTGCGAGCGAACGTATGTGGCGAGTGTATGAGCGCAAAAACTTGCATACGTTAAAAAAAAACAGTGAGACTCATACACACAATACTAGAAATAAAAACAAACTCATTACTCCAAGTCTTAGGCCACATAAGGTAGGAAATTCCTTTGTGGGTCAATCTGTAAAATACTTTAACAAAATACCTCAAAGTCTTGTTGATCTACCTCTTCACAAGTTCAAGTCTACAATTAAAGCGAAGTTGATAAAACAAGGTTATTATACTCGTAATGTGGAGGATTACTTGAACGACAAGAATTTGTGGTCATAGTAGGAATAATCTGCTCCTCTGCCCAATCCATGAATTCTTATTGTTCTTTTGACTGTACTCTGAATGTATTTGTTGTAAAACAAAACAAAGTTCAAAAGAGTAATTATCGAGTTTCTTGCCGGAGTCTTCTCGATAAGAAGCAACTTCCGAACCGGTGGTAGATTCGCATTATGTTTATTTACGATATGTA
The DNA here is from genome assembly GCA_947369235.1 of Udea olivalis. Lineage (NCBI taxonomy): Eukaryota > Metazoa > Arthropoda > Insecta > Lepidoptera > Crambidae > Udea > Udea olivalis. The sequence goes on from OX376363.1 coordinate 4,874,928, forward strand.
CTATTATTGTATTATTATATTTACGTCTATTATTGTTTATATATATTTTTTGTGAATTTTGACATTTCATAAGTGCTTCTTTGTAAAAGCTTAAGTGCATAAATAATTTTTTACTTTACTTTACTTTACTTTAAGAACTGCATGAGTTGGTTCCGCTATCTCCTTTACACCATCGGAGCACGAGACGCACATTAGCCTTCCACCCGCACGTTGTGGACATTGACCAGCCATTCGCACAAAACGTTTTGCGGACTCCTCCATAATGCGAACAGCAAAGGAGTGGAACTCGCTGCCCGCGCATGTGTTTCCGAACCAATACAATCTGGGTCTCTTCAAGACAAGAGTGAATAGGCATTTACTAGGCAGACATGTACCATCATAGATCGCATCGTCACTTACCATCAGGTGCGATTGCGATCAAATGACTGCCTAGTCCAATATAGAAGAAATATATACATATGTCGATAACGCGGACGAAGTCGTAGGCGGAGTGCTAGTTATACTATACTACTACTACTACTCGGTCTTTTGACGGGAGAAACAGTTTACGTGGGCAAAGCCGCTGACGGACAGCTGTAAGTAATACAATACGATGTTCCACGGAATATTTGTCTGTAAATAACACGAAAACTGAAATCCTTTACCAAAACTGAATAGCACTATATTTCCGTATGCTATTAATAATATTAGAATAGATTAAATTCATTCTAAGAATTCCATTCCTTTCAAAAGCGAGGAAGCGCGATATTTTGCAGGAAATTCGAACCAGAAATGAGGAAATCCATATAGAGGAAATATTCTCCAACATAAAATAGATATCGGAAGATGATGATTAATTTTAGCATGGCTTCGGTACGACGGAATTGTTAGGAATTATTCTACACCTTAGAATAATTACATATAGAAACCAAGTCCGGGCGCCCATTTTGAAGCACCTTAATTGGGGCCATAAATGGCTCCAAACGGACCGCTTTGCAGTGTTCATTACAGCTCCGTAATGTTTAATGTCAAAGCGCGCCGCACGTAAGCAAGTAATAGTCACGCATGTGTGGATCGGATTAGTGCTTCATTTTTGACGGGGCGGTTGTATGAAGACTATCCTTCGTTATTATTCTAAGATCAACACACTTAGGCAGTGACAAATATGCACAAGAATCATGTTGGCGACTCGAGGCAATATGTCGGCGGCATGTCTGCGGCACGTCCAGTTTCCACCGACAATTGAGGGGAACGTTTTAATTGTAGTAATTCTAATCAGATTCAGATTCCTTAATTCGCATAAAACATGGTAGTACAGGATACAATAAAGATACAGTATAAGAGCCCACGTTTTGTTAAACAAGGTGACATTCAAAATTGTACCTAATCAATTAATTATACAGTAGGCATTCAACATCACAACAAATGGTAGACAGATATATCCACATTTTTAAAGATTTAAATAAACATATGCTTTTATCACAAAATTACATTAAACAAACAGCTGATAATAATATTTGAAAAATAATTAGTAATAATAATTAGCAACTCAATGTCCCCATGGATAAAAATTAAATTCATTTCATGTCAAATGCTCATTTTCTATTTGTATTAAAATGTCACTTTTTAGAGCTACTTCTGCAACTGAAAAGTTTATTAGACTGGTACTATTTGACAGATGTATGATGGTATGAAACGTCAAATAAGAGTTCGTAATACAAATAGGTACGCCGCGCCGTTGAGTTTGCGTGATATAATGGTCACGTGACTGGGAATAAGAGATCATAATACCAAAATATCAGGACGCTCAATTCACAGACGATTTCGCGCCAGCTTTAAGAGATCGTAATAAGACCCCAGTAGTATAGTCACTAAATAAAGCAATTAGCATAAAACTGTCCCACTGCTGGGCAAAGGCCTCAATCATTGCAATCAAATTATCGCTACAATTGATGGGTATTGGCTGAATCACCTCGCTTGCCAAAGAAAATTAAGGAAAGAAAAAGAAAAAGTTAGAAACCCAAACAAATAATTCACTGGCCATGTCAATAATCACTCGCAGACACTGTGAACATGAAAAAAAAACACATTAAAGGTGAATTAATTGCAGGTTGATGATGACAAACCCGGGCTATGTTCCAAAATTCCAGATAAAAATACACGCGGTCCTGAGTTCAAATCCCATGTCGGGAGCTGGGATTTGAAGCTTGGACCTTCTTGGGTTTTTTTTTATATTGCCCTTCAAGATGACCTCACTCCACCTGATGGAAAGCGGTCGTGAGGTTCAGATATAGGTTGGAAGTATCCGGAAACACAGACGCAGCAGAGAAGAAAGTAGAGAAGAGAAGTCACTGATACCAAAAAACCTGACCACCCTTGATATCCAAGGTCCATATTTATCAGAAGACGTTTTATGGCTGCAATGATGATGAGTAATAATAATACTATAAACAAATAATCGGTCTATTTTTATCCAAAGCGATACCATGATAAGATATCGGTTTGGTTAAAAATAGTCCAGTAAGTTATATTATTTTAATTTTTAATATTACATTGCATGGTGCAATATTAAAATCGGCTGCGAATGATTATGAAGATCACGTATATTTTTTTATTTAAAAATAAGATAAGATAATAACATCTTTTAAAATATTATTATTACAATGCATGGTGCAATATTAAAATCATTAAAAGTAAGAATAAATTCAAATGAGACATAATTTCGAAAATTAGAGCGTTAAGCGACACTTATGTAAAAAAATAAGTAGCATATCATATGCTCTTTATAAATTATCACCCACCATTAGCATTGACGTGCTTATCTCTGCCTATTATGGCCTTGCTGAATCCGTTCTCAGATACAGCATAATTTTTTGGGGCAACTCAACTAACAAAGAGATGGTATTCAAAATGCAAAAGCGCTGTATACGTGCAATGTTTGGTATTAAAAGGACCGGAAGTTGTAAGCCGCTGTTTACTAAATATAAAATTTTGACAGTCCCTTGTTTGTATATCTTAGAGGTAGTTCTGTTTGTTAAAAAGAATCCCCACTTGTTCTCACAGATGTCTGACACGATAAAACGTAACCTCCGCAATATCGACAGGCTCTGTATTCATCCAGCTAAGACTGCGCTACTACATAAAAGTGTTGTATGCAAAGCACCAGTATTATTTAATAAAATTCCGAAGGATATACGCACCTTGGATTACGGGTTGTTTAAGAAAAAAATGAAAACTTTCCTAGTTAATAAATGTTTTTATGACGTAAATGATTATCTTAATGAAAAATAATATGTAGTAATGTCTGTAATCTTTTTTGTTTTGTGTTGTCATTTATTATTTAAGCATGTAATTTGATTATTTTTAATTCGCTTGACATTTTTTTACTTGTTTTTATTTTAATTTGGCTTTTTCCTTTTTAGTCGGTTATCTGACAAATGTATTTTTTTCGATTAATTTTGACTATTTAAATTTTTGTTTTTTATTTTATCAATCTTTTTATTGTTAACGATTCTGATTATTTTAATGGATATGTGTAAAATTAAACATTTTTTGCAATACCTGAAAAAGGTATTAAGTATTAAGAACCATATTATGTATTTAATATTAAATAAGACCTTATAAAACACTTGGTATGCGAAATAAATACTTGATTACTTGATTACTAAGCATCCTTAACTTGGATCGCGGATCGTGAGATCGAGTTCAAAACTAGTTAGAACCATCTTCGTGTTCATTGTTGAATTCAAATGTGGCGGAAAAAACCGTTAAAAAACCAAATCTACGCGGAGAATGGCGAAAGGCTCGCCTCCTAAATTTCAAAAATAATGCTATAATAACTACAAAATATACATTTTTATACTAGTCTATATTTTTTTTATTCGACGTGACTAAGTTGTCTGTCATCTAAATCCTAACTGAAAGCTCTCCAACTTCGATCAACAATCTCTCCAACGAAACAATAGGCGTGACGACAGTATAACAAGAAATCAAAGAAATAATGATTTTAGGAGAAAATACATTTTAAAAGGATTTAAAATAATGATTGAGTTTTGTGTGTTGTTTTCGTGTTTGCTCGAACCGGTAGATAGATAGATAGATTTTATTATTCTTTGTACATTTAACAAAAGAAACTCAATCCTAAGTATTTCTTCAAAACAATGCATAATTTAGGGGGCCTTATCTCTAATAGCGATCTTTACCAGGCAACCTACAGGTAGAGGAAATCTATGTAATACCTATAAGGATGGCAAGTAGGTGCATAAATACGTAAACTTAATAATATAAATAAAATAAACCTAAAAATATACTATAGTCATATTATTATTATGTACATACAGTATGAATGTAAATAAACAAGTTATAGTTGTACATAGATGATGCAGAAACCAATAGCGAATACTTACACCAAAACTAGCTAGAAAATAAAAAAAGATAAATATAAATAATCACAGCGTAAGATAGAATGCCATTTGATCGTTGCCTTGAAGATAGGAAGCGATTGAGTATTCCTAATAGTTGGTAGGCGGGTAGTGATGAGTCAGTATTTATATGGATTATTATAACCTATAAGAGCGTCAATGCTCGTAAGGGCCGCTGTTCTGAAATCCTATACAAAAACAGCAACGTGGTATACGCGTACGCTAGCGGCTATCATTGTTGTTAGAGGGGAGGTGGTTCACAAAACACTTTTTTAGAATTCATTTTTGAAGTAGTAAACAGTGAAATTAAAATCTAATAAAATATACTGATATTGTTGATTTGATAAAGTTGGCTCGATAGAATATATTCAGTACTCTATTTTTGATTTTATTCCTCCTCTTTTCGTGACATTTTTTCCTCTATTTTTGGTTTTGTTTCTAAAATAATTGATCTGATAATACGGGTCTGTACCAAAACAAAGTTTAAAGATAACTAGGGTTTTTATCCGATGGTTTTTTTTATTACATCTGTTAATTTTTTGCTCCTTTATTTTAGTGATTTTCGGTCCGCGTGGCGCTCACCAGTTTCCTTCGGGAAATGTTGTGCAGAACCACCTTGCCTTAAACTCATGGTAGTTTCTTGCCGGGTCTTTTTGTTGTAATCAACACTCCGATGGCAGAGTCTTAATTATTATAGTTATGTTCTGTTTTTAGTACATAAATCGTATTAATTTTCATTTTTTTTCTTTTAAGGCCTCTAAATTTATTAATATTGTAGATGTTTGTAATAATATCAATAACTGAAATGCTACTGACGATTCTTATGAAATGTAACTATAAATGGTACGAGTATTATTGTCTTTATTTGAGGTTTTCTTTTTCAGTTGCGTTTCACGTAGGTATCACGCACGATTAACATTACCAATTATATTATTCAGATGTACTCCATATTCTCTTAAGAAAAATGTTGAGTATCAATTTAAAACAGCAGTCTTTTTTAAGGCAATCTATAGCAATAATCCGGTAAAAGGCAACATCTCATTAAGTTGTTCGTAGCTTAAGAAATTTAAGATGCTTCAGTCTAATTCCCAATTAGCGATGAAAAGTATAAGCTATCAGTATACTTCAAGCGGAAACATTGTTTAACAGCCTTTTACGGGATATAAAGTAGCCTGTTCGGTAGTGGTACTGGTAAGAAACATTGTCACAGTAACCTTCTAGTTTGGATAGTACCTTCAACTGACTTATAAAAAACCCTTGACACCTCGGTGGTATGGTGTGGTGGTCAACCACTCGGCCGAAATACTAGAAGTTGTTACGGTCATGTGTAAACTGCCTCCTAGTATTGGATACTAACTTCAAAGGATCACATTAATATTATAAAGAGTAAAGATTTAATATTTGATTTGTATTGAATAGGCTACGATACTACTGGACCGATTTAAAAAGTCCTTCACCAATATAAAGCTACCTACATTATCAGTGACATAGGCTATATTTTTTTTTAATTTAGGCTATATTTTGACGGGAAAGACAGTCTTCGTCAGACGCGGACGAAGCCGCTGACGGACAGCTGGCCTGTACTAATATTTCAAAGAGGAAAGATTTGTTTGTTTGCATCGGATAGGCCCCAAAACTACAGGACCGATTTAAAAAAAAAACAATTTAAAAAATCAGATTTTAAGAAAGGCCTGCCATTGCGTCAACATGAAAGCCAATTGGCTCGGGGCATTGGATCTAGAAATACCTATCTACTATTATTTTATGTTCCTCAGCACTTTAAAAAAAAAATGTATGAAAATGGCTAATCATTGACTTGTATAACTTGAGTGTGAGCAATCCTGGTCACTTTTCAACCGACTTCAAAAAAAGGAGGAGGTTCTCAATTCGACTGTATGTTTTTTTTTTGGTACGATACGATGGTTCCTTCTAACGTATGGCAATGTACTTTTATAATAACTTAGTATGGATGTTCTATCTCACGCAGACCTTTTCACTATGTTTGTAGTAGTGACGTGTACAAATAGTGTAAGAATAACATACACACAGTCTTAGTGTCACTAGTGGCTTAGTAAAAGGACTATGCTATACTATTTTCACTCTATGATGATATGCCTAACAGCTCTTATTGTTCCGTGTCGCGCATACTATTTCAAACTAAGTAAAAAGAAACTGGCGAAAGAAAACGTTATAAACTATTAAAAAAATATAATTTTTACGAATTTTATCAAGTAAATTATTGTAATGATTATTAACTGTTAATAAATGAAGTAAATTAAATTATTATGTCTTTACAGCGCCTGATGCGTGAAATGGAACGCCATTCAATAGTGTATTGACACTACTGAATCGACAAAAAATCGATGACCATTGTGTAATCACGTCATTCGTATCAGTAGCAGTGTGTCTGCCTTGTGTGCTATTTTTTAACTATTATTTTCGAGATACCGCATTTTATTCTATTACTTATTAGCCATAACCCGTTTATTATGAATTTATTTAAAAATTGAAAATCGGTAAATCCGATGCCATTTCCTTTGCCAACTCGATTAAATTACATTCGTTACATCACTATTTATAATTTACAATTATGAACTGTCAAGGATATCATCATACGGCGAAAGTAGTTTATTGCCAAATTGTTCCCGCTGGAAGCACCGTGTACACTAGCGTATGTCAGTCATACCTACTGGTGTGTCAGTTCATGTCACTACTACAAGCATAGTGAATCAGTCTTCGTAAAAATAGACAGACTAGTTATACCATTTTTGTTTGTTCCCCAGCTATTCATAAAAAGGCGCATCAAAAATCATCGCCTTCCTTCACTTTTCACATGTTGAACAAATTCCCTGTATATATTTCAGCTGTTGCTATGAAACAATCTTTAGGTTTTATTCTCTAAATTGATGGCTACTCTGTGAGGTTGACAAATCGCAGGCTCTGTGATGAATTTGATTTTCAACATCGAAGCTGAACAGTAATTTTTCCTTTATCATTATTTAATTCTCTTTCTTTTTTAATTACCTTGCTGATGGAGGCAATTAATGAACATTTTTAAATTTTCTTAGGAAAAGAAAAGTTATTTTGCTTATGATTATTCAAATTTGTTTTTAAAGATTAAAATCGTAACATTAATAAGTTTTCGATGAAGAATGATTTATTTCTTTACATGTTATGTTCGTCAACCATGAGTTGTAAAATATTCGTATTGGGGGATTGTCCAGCGCCTCTGTTGAGTCGAAATGGAACCAAAAAACGGTAGCTGCGTCTGTGACAGACGCTAAGTAATAAGGCCGATGATGATGCTATTGTAACGTTGTACCGTTTTTTGGTTCTGTACGTCTACCACGAGGTGCCACTCAAAATTTACATTATCGTTCGCGTAAAAAAATGTACTAGGATTTGACATGACATGACATGACAATGTCAAATCCCAATACGTACTGGTATTGATGTTTTTTTTTTTAACTTAGGTTTTTTTTAACGAATCCCATTTACAGACTAATGTCACAAACTAAAGCAGAAACATCAGTTTTTAAATATATTTTTTTTATATACTTTGTTTTTCAGGTAATGAACATGAGCACCTACATAGAAAAGACTGAAAACATTTTGCGTGTGCCAAATATGAAAAATTATCTCGAAAACACAAAGAAGAAAACCTTGAAAAAATCACCGAAGAGGACAATACAGAAAATAATTAAGAAGAGTAAATCAAGGAGAAAGCTTTACCTAAATCAGGCGACGAGTACCGCAAAGCCTCCACTGAATGGTGATGCACTAGATAAATTTTATGCTCAAGAAGAAGCAATGCAAAAGTATGAAAATAATGCAACTTCTCAGGTCAATCATAAACATAATAAAAAAACCAGAAACACTAAAGTAGGAAGGTACCCTATGCCATTCAAACGCATGGCCTCATGGAAAGATAATCATAAGCGAAATAAAAGAAGTGAATACAGAAGAGATGCTTTCATAATTACAGATTTCGATGAAGTTGAATTTCTTTCACATGATAATAATAAAGATGTTTTCAATGCTCATGTTAAAAAATACTGGTAGATTACTGAAGATATTATTGCTTCAGTAAAATTTATCAATAAACACTGTTTTTTAATAGTTTCGACTTTCATTGTCTTTCATTGTCCAAATTGAAGTATCTATTATTTGTTGCACAAGAGTCTTAATTGGCCTACAGAATTGTATTCAATATTTTACTTAAAATCGTATTAAGTTAGTACACATCTTCCTTAATAAATAAATAAGAGAGCGCAATAAGGATACTCATGAATATAAGTAATACCCTCTAGTAAATAAGAGTGCGAACTACCTGATGATGAGACCACTAGGACAGTTGGTATCATATGGATGCGTGCAACACCAGAAATAAGTGTTCATATATTTTGACGAGACGATACATGAACTTCATACATAAACTTCACTCAGATCTTTACTAAATCCAGAACAGATGAGTTACGTTTCACAATACCCTAAAAGAAATATGAAATGCGCCAGACAACACACTCACGTGAGTGTCTCGAGCGAGACTTTTCGGAGTAGGGATTGATATCCCTGTTACGAGGTTCCTGACCAGGAATTAAGATAAGGGCGTCTCCCAGCACCCCCAGACCCGAGCAAATTTAGAATAGATCATTGCTACAGCGCACTACTAACTAAAGTTATAAGTAGTTCGTTACAAAGTATTCAATATTAAAATTGGAAGCCATTGGTGAGTATGGAAAAGGTAGCCACCCTATGCTACCTTTTCTAAGAAACATTCTTTTAACGTATTACTTAGAAGCCTTCTACCCTTTTTTAGGAAAACATATAAGTAAATATTCTCAGGTTAAAAGGGAACTAAAATTAAACGATTTTACCTCCACATAATCGGGATATTTTAATAAAAATAGTTATTATAGTAAATATTTAATATTGGAAACTATTGAAAGAAAGTACTGAACCAGAATTCTTTGGGAAATTAAGTTAATATTAAACTTCAATTATTAAGAATTTGTTATTTATTCAAGTAAATCTTAAAATTAGTTTATATACTAGTAAAGCACATTGATATAGGATACCTATTTACAAACAGTATTCGGATGTGAAAACCGAATTTACAATAAAATATTAAATTAAGTAAACTTTACAGTAATAAAATAAATTTATAAACAATAGGTACAGTTAATTACAGCTAAAAAGTTAAAATAGACTTCGTCCAGAACAGACCTACAGACGTAGTATGCGAGTTCATAGCAACAAGAGTTCCACAGAAACCAGCAGTGCTCGACTGTACATATCCACTTAAATGCACTTTTGTGCAACAGGGCTTATCTAGAAAGCTCACTTCAAGCCCCACTGAGTACTGACACTGAGCACAGTAATAATACATTAATGTCAAAACTAAGCTCATTAAATAATTCGACTCCGTCCTAAACTATAAGTGTTTACTTGACTTTAAAAAAAAATACGGCTTGAGATAGCTAATGATACAAAAAAAACATGTGAGTTCAAAGTTAGTTTCGGAATGAGATGGTGCAACTCACCGTTTTTGACAGTCACACACACACACATAAAAGGATGGGAGTGTGTTAACTCAACTCCATGCAATATTAAAACTATCTTACTTTGTGTGGACACAACAACGTGACTTCGTTTTCACATATAGACTTTACTTTATAGATTGTGGTTTGACTCTTGCAAAGAATTTAAGCAGTAATCATCAGTCTTAGGCTTCGCCTGCCTGGATTTCATCCCCGTTTTTCTTGTTCCTGTACTCCCATCCCTGGTAAGCCAAGTCCTGTGGGCCAACGTCGTGTTCCCTGAAGGATACGCCTCCAGAGCCGCCACCATTGCCGTACTGCTGCTTGTAGCCAGACTGCTGTGGAAGAAAGAAAAGAAGAATGATATTTTATATTTTTAGTGAAAAACTAAGATTCACTGACATAGCCGATCCAAAAAGTAAGTGAAATAAGTATTGGGCAGGGTCCACATGTACGTTTGATAATGACTGTTTCAATGTTTTTCTAAGAGCGAGGCTACAAGAAGCGGTAGCGGTGCGGTGCTGCAACGTCATCCTACATACAAATTACTATACCATGTCACACGACGCGTTGGGGGTCGCACCGCAAGCACGCCGGACTTGTGACCTGCGAGACGAGGCGGGGAGGGGCGTCGCGTTGTACGTTGTACTGCAGGACCGCACCGCGCACCGCGTGCCCTTTAGTTAGAAACAATTGCGGTGCGGCGGCGCACCGCGCCGTTACCGTGTCGTGTGGCCTCGCTCTTAAAGATGATGGTTGTACCACAGGAATGGAATAATGGCAATCGCTAATGCTATGTGGTACATGACGTTCTAACTTTTACGAAACGGCGATGGAACGTTGCCTACTTGGTATTATCACATGAGCACATGAACAGAATAGAGACAAAGCTTCAACGACAAATGGTACAGGTGACACTACAAAATGTGTGCGCGGGAGTACTGGTGTCGAGTCCCGAGCGAAACGTGTATGTCTACCATGAGTTACCGTCACGTTGCGGTCAGAAATTTGTATGGCATTTTTGGTGTGATGGCAGCAAAGTAGATACGGACATCTACATTTTTTGGGAAAGTGTTTTTTTTTTTCAAAATTGGCTTTACATAAACCTCATTTTAAAGTCTGTATTAAAATTATTCTGAATTTCAAAATAATCAGCAATATATAGCACGTAAATGAAGACATCTATTCCTTAAAACTCTTCTTGTCTCTGCAAAACTCTGTTCTTAAAAAACATCGCAGTAGAAACGGACATTTAAACTTACCCGCCATTACTTCGCAACTTGACTTTAAATCACTAGTGGCGCTGTTCCGAAATCCCATTCAAAAACGTCAGCGTGGTTTACGCGGACGCTAGCGACTGTCATTGGTGTTAACTCATGGTAGACATCCAGCCTAGTTTACAGCTCGGGCAGTGGTCACGCCACTTGTATGAAGCTTTGTCTGTGTGGTCAATTACAATAAAACCCAGATATCTCCAAAATGGCCGCCCACTAAGGTCGAGATAGAGCATGCTTAGCTTAAACTTAGCCGCATCTCAGACTTTGAACAGCTGTATCTATCTGTATCAATAACTTTTTATTGTAATGTAATGTTTAGACAATAATAATATTTGCATTTTACCTAGATAGCTGAAGAGGAGAAGCCATACAATACCTACTAGTCTAAGATCTTCTATGTAACCCTTCTTCATGTGCGAATAAATGAATTATCTTATCTTATCTTAAATTATATTATGTATTAGTAAAACATCAACTTAGGGATTCGTTAGTAATAATTATAGCAATACTCAATAAGTAAGACAATAACTAATGTGATAAGTCTGTGCTTAGCTAAATGACAGCTATAGATCTCGGCCTAAGACTGGACCAATGACATCTTCCGCTGCAATATCTCAAGTCCAAACATTTAAACTATTAATACAATGTTCAATAATCTGACATAACCCGGACTTAAGGAATTTAATCTTAATTAAAATCTGTTAATTGCTAACTTACTCATCGGTTAATCCAGCAACTAATCATTATTCATGATTCTATTTAGATATCCATCTAACTTGATAACAAATTTCTGGTAACAGCTTAGGCTTATACTGTTATAAATGGGCTAAGATTATTTATGAGATTGTTCTAACCGCTTTTCTCGCAATGTAGAGTCAAAAACGTCTAGAGAGAAGGATATTAAACTTATTGAGTTACCAGCTTTTACCAAAGACTTTATCCGCAGATTAACTTTTTAAAACTGCACACCCTATATAAAAATCTTAAGTAAGTATAGAATAGAATAAAATAAAAATCATTTATTCACTTCTGGTCGTCGTTACTGACAAATTATACAAAAGCATACAACAAGAATACAAATACAACCTTATACGTCCCACTGCTGGGCACAAGCCTCACCTCAACTATGAAAACCTCTCACCTCACCTTCACCTCTCCATCAATCAGTACGGATTGATGGAGAGGTGAATGTAAGGCCAGTGATAAACCTTTAAGTACCGTCAGATGTTATCAAGCCGCCTTTTTATGCCTCTGAGCTTTACGACTGATATCTTGCGACGTCAGCCGGGACCAACTGTTTAACGTGCCTTCCGAAGCACGGAGATGCCCGAGAAACACATCACTTAATTTCGGTCGGGATGGTCACCCATCCATAACCCGACCTGACTGGCGTTGCTTAACATCGCATGGTTGCCGATCGGCTGCCGTCACTTAACCACAGGCACCTCAACAAGAATGAAAACAAAAGAACTTCAAGTAAAAAATATCATCAGGCAGCGGCGTCCTAATGTCCAGAAATGTAAAGGACCTCACTCAGCATTAGCCTGGGCTTTCTAGGCTCAGGCGCTGATTTTCAGTGGGCTTACGGACATTAGGAGGTGGACACACATACTTTATATATGGTACATATACGGTACATAGTAGACTCACAGTGGCCCCTAAAGTGTTCAATGAACTTCCTGACCAACTTAAATACTACAATGTTAATAGATTTGAATATGTACTGTCGAGATTGTTAGTGGAAAAATGTTATAATGATTTGAATGACTACTTTATGGACATTAATTTTGAATTGTAGACCTTTTTTTTATTGTTTTTTGTTTTAAAATAACCTTGCGTAGACACTATTTGTAATTAAGTGATCACTAATCTAACCCAATTACTTATTTTGAATCATTAATGTATTTTTTTTTATACAACACATGTCATGGTTGTCATGGTCTCGAAGTAGGGATAAATTTCCCTGAGTTACGAGGTACCAGACAAGTAATTAAGCCAGGGGCGTCTCCCAGCACACCCAGACCCAGGCCAATTTAGAAAAGATCATTTCCTGAATTGACCTGACCGGGGATCGAACCCGGGACACTACGGAATTAAAGCCGAGATACCGTGCTACAGCACACTACGCCATTCGTGTCGTCGAGTTTGTTATTATTATTTGAATTGGTAATTCTAATCCCATGTAAAAAAGACTATTAATTTCAATTGTGTTATATATTTCGTATGCCGCAGAAGGAGGCATCATGGAGTTCTTTCTTAATGTTATAACTTGTCAGCTTGTACCACCTGTGAAGACGAATAAATGAATATGAATTCACGTTGTGTATGTGTAATATTAAAAGACGAGAGAAGTAGGTAAAACAATTTAGAAAAGATCGATCCCTGAATTGACCTGGGGCCGTATTACAATCTTTTGCCACTATCGCAGCGTGACCGTTTACGGTCCTAAAACGCTCATTTTGTATTGGTATAACGATGTCACTTGAGCCATTTCTGAACTGAAAAGTATTAGACTGGTACTCAATAGTATGAAAGCGTGACAGCTTGGAGCGTTGAGATAGAAATAAAAATAATTTATTTCTCAAAACTGTGTACAGAGGCGTTCACATCAACCTTTACATAGGGGCACCTTATGCTGCTGACATAACACCCATTTTGCAATGGTTAAAAGGTAAAGGTTGATGTGAACGCGTCTGTACATATAGATAGCGATAGTCTGCAATATTACTTGGAATCAACAGTTTTCTGCCTATAAACAGGTAGGCATGCAAATATTAATTATTAATATAATCATAAATTGATAATTAAAAAAACTGATTTAAACATTATTTAAGGCAGTATTTACACCATTCATTATAAAAAAAAAGTTAAGTCCAAATTTGAAGCAATAATTAGAAGAAACTATTTATAAATTATTATCATATTGGAATAACCCGTACTGACGTGATGAATGCTCGCTGTGTAACATGTTCATTACGCCGCGTAACGTTGGTCAGTACCTACCTTTAGAGAACTTCAATAGTTATTGAGAATGGCGTAGTAATGTGGGTTTTCCAGTAGGTAGTTGTTTTCAAAATAAAGAGCATCGACTTGACATAAGTAGTTCTGCCAAACTATCGATATTTTTGGTATTATCAATACATAAATCGGTATAAACTCATGGGGTACAGTCAACTGCAGAAGTAAGTGATCTGGTTTAACGTGCCAAAATTGATGTTATTACAAAAACTATAAAGCTTATCAAACTACTCAGAATGTAAATGAGATATTTCATTCAATATAATGGATTAATACTGCTTTTGATCAATATTTGACGAAGTTTTCATTCACAAAAACAAATTGGAACTTGGAATTGGCAGCCACCCGGATTGTGGAAGGTTGCGGGTTCGAATCCCGCTTGAGTCCCTAGGATCAGATCGATTTTTTCTAGTTTCTATCTTTGTGTAAAATAGTGCATTGTTAAATGCTAAAAAATTCAAAATCACTTTATGAGATTTTCTCGTTATGTTAAGGATTTATTTTTTGCGAGGCGAGGGGTTACAGATTATATTATCACTTACAATGAATCCATCATAGTGTCCATATTGAGCTGGTGAGTGGCCTTCCCTGTAAGGGCTTAGTCCGATGCCAGCAGGAGAGTACTGGGGGCCGGAGTAGTGGCTTGAGGAGAAAGGCGAGCTGATGTTGGGCTTGCAGAACTTGAAGTAGCCGATCACACCTAGGAAAAACGTTATCCGATTAGATTCGAAGGTATTGTTAATCTTGTGATAGAAAAAACATAGTTTAATAAAAATAACTCTAACTCTCAGACATTTCAACTGATTTTTAAAAGGAAAAAAGTAAAAATATAAAGGGTGATCATTAAAAGACTTACAAAAACGATATGGAATACTCAATATGTGATGTAGTAACTATGTAAATGAAATGTGAGTATGACATTTCGTTTTTGTTAGTCTTTTGATAATTCGATAACATAATGTATGTGCGCAAGAACTTGCATAGTTCAAAAAAAACAGTGATACTCATACACACAATACTAGAAATAAAAACAAACTTATTACTCCAAGTCTTAGGCTACATAAGGTAGGAAATTCTTTTGTGGGTCAATCTGTAAAATATTTTAACAAAATACCTCAAAGTCTTGTTGATCTACCTCTTCACGAGTTCAAGTCTACAATTAAAACAAAGTTGATAAAACAAGGTTATTATAACGTGGAGGATTACTTGAACGACAAGAATTTGCGGTCATAGTGGGAATAATCTGCTCCTCTGCTCAAATAATGTATTTTTATTGTTCTTTTGACTGTACTCTGAATTTATTTGTTGTAAAACAAAACAAAGTCTATCTTCTCGATAAGAAGCAACTTCCGAACCGGTGGTAGATTCGCATTATGTTTATTCAGAATATGTACTATTATTGTGTTATTTTATTTACGTCTATTGTCGTTTATATATACTTTTTGTGAATTTTGACATTTCATAAGTGCTTCTTTGTAAAAGCTTAAGTGAATAAATGATTTTTTACTAACTTTTTACTTACTTTACTTACCCGGTATATATAAGAAAAGAAAGAAGAAAGAAAAGAAATAACAAGTTACAGCACAATAAAATAAAATAATAAAAGTAAAAAACAAAGTAAAAAAAACAAAAAATATTACAGTAAAAATTAAAACGGGCCAATCAGGACCCTGCCTCAGCATGTGTCGCTGCGGTACGAGACTGCAGAGACGCTGGTATTCTGGCAGGGCCTGTTGCTGAGTGTACGTCGTGTGGTTTCTGATGTGAACAGTGTCCATAAGCGTGTGTAAATAAATTTAAAAATATGTGTGGAGAAAGTGTCTTGAGTGCAAAAGTGTCAAAAAAAAACTAACATGAGTGTGGAGTGTGCCTAACTGCCTACAGTAGATACCTACATAAAACAACGAAGCGTTAAATAAAAAGAACATCAGCTGTCATACCATAGACTGCATTATCGTGTCGCTTTATACTTATCGTGTCGCATAGGTATTTAATATAAATAAACCTAAATAAAAACTATAATTACTTACATGACAGGCTGCCTAGTTTTAAACAAGCTACGAGTATAGACCAAAGCTGACCATTAAAGTCTTAAATAGTTAGTGCAATTAATAATGTAGATATATTATATTAGTTAGGTACCTACTTTAAAAAAAATTGTTGTTAATATAAATGTGTACACCTGTCATATGTATTTCAAATGTGGTTTTATGAAGTGTTTATGTATTTACTGTAGGTGTACCTTTTCGATAAATGAACAAATATATAAATTATGATAGTAAATATCATAAATGAATTAGTCTCTCGTACCGAGGCGCTCACATCAACCTTTACATAGGGGCACCTTATGCTGCTGAAATAAGACCCATTTTTCTATGGTTTTGTAAAGTTTGATGTGAACGCCTCTGTACCACACCGGATCGGGGGTAGTTAAAACATCGAGAAGAAGTTCGATACCATCAAGAAACTCGATAGTTACCTACACTTTTCAAGCTTGTTTCTCACAAAAATTGGATTAACCGAGTAAGTTTAGTTAAGACAAAAATGTACAGAGCAGCCAATTATAACCAAGATAACCTTAATTTACTAAATCGATACAGCACATTATTTAATTACTATTCGTTTCATGATTAGGTCTTCCCCAACGAATTTTCCATTATTCCTATTATGATGATTCTTTAAACAGTTATTTTAACTGAATTCTAGGGCCTGTTTCAATATTTTTCGTTAAATCAAGCTGACTTGTTACTTTTCGTATTAAAATGTACCGTCAGAAGGCTGTTCAAGCTCACTTTTGTTTGTTAATGATACAAAAATGAACAAAGCAATGAAAAGTAATACAACGATACTGTAATTAGTTCTTTTTGACACCTGATACATGACTTATGACATAAAATATCCAGCCTAGAAAATGGGCTAGTGCTAGCTGATTGGCTGAAAATTAAAAATCAAATTTCGATATTGCTTGCTCTGCTCCATTAAGGGAATTAACTTGTCTAAATATAAGGGGTTGCAATAAGGCTATATATACCATTACGACTATCCTAAGCGGCGTAATCAGAGGCAAGTGACTGTGCTGTCATGGTGAACGAAACACTCAGAAGCCCACTTTCCACCAATGGTGTTAAAACCCAACGTGGTAGGTGGTGAACCTTCCGCCATTATCCGGGTTGATTTGGTTTGTTATCGATGTTTTCCGTCACCGGAGAGTGAGTCGGATATTTAACAATGAACACAAAGATTTTGGTTCTGGCCAGATTTGAACTCGGGACCACACGATCCACGATCTGAGTTCGGATGCTGAACCACTAGGTGGCAACGCTCAAATAAAAGCCTGAATTAAAAAATTATAGCCTTTGTCATAGCCTGGTAATGTATCTGTATATTGGTGATTTCTTTTTTAAGATCGGTCCAGTGGTATCGGAGCCTATTCAAAACAAACAAACAAACTTATCTTTCCTCTTTAGTAGCATAGATTCATAGTTCACGTTGCCAGGTATTTCCAGTACACTACACACTTCTATTTTTTGTTGAATTTTCGATTCAGTAAATGACTCAAAGTAGGTACCTATCATTATTTTAAGTTGTCACTGCCAGAGCCAGGACGAATGGAATAATTGAACAAAGACATTTTATCATCTGTGTAAATGAAACTTGCTTTAATTAATTCGCAGAACATGGTTTATTCAGACTTATCTTTAGATGGAACATTATTTAAAAACAACATACATTTAATTAATTTGAAGCTTCTCGCTTGAATGTGTCTGCAATGTTTAAATGAAATCCACAATACACAAGAATCTGTGGATTGTAATACTGTAAAATTTATCATTTCGAATGGTTAAAACCTGCATTGTGTTCCACCTAGGGAAAAAACATGATTTCAAAAGATTTCACGTGCTTTCAGAAGCACGAAGCGTCCATTATTTTGATTAAATTTTCACATGATTAAAAACTATATAATTATAGTCCGGGGAAATGAGTGAAATGGCCCACAACGAGCGGACCAATCACTCGGCCCTCTGCTAGCTTCCCCAGTTGGAAATAAAAATAATACTGTAATAGAAGTGGATTGGTGATTTTTGAAACGGGATTCAGCCCGTTTCAAAAATCAAAAAACACTTCATCTAGCCTGTGTGCCTACCATGGGTTTACATCTTAGATTAAATCAAAATAGCGAATGATAGGTGACTCGCCTCTAGCGCGTGGACCGCTTAAATCAGGCCCCCGTCGCCTAATTCCACTCGTCGCAATATACGATTGACAGGACTTTACTTTGACGCACGCTTGTCTTCCTTACGCTATGGTCAAAACAAATAGGTTATCTGTCCTTCAACATCGCTCAACGTCAAATACTCATAATTACAGCGGTGTGAGTGAGCGTTAAGGTGAGCTGCATGTAGTAACAAAATGAAGAGTTTACAGAAGGACCGCTCGCACCTTTTTCCTAAACTTGCGTGAACCGCCTAGGGTTACTACTATATTCGCTCTGAATTTTTAAAATGAAGTAAGTAGGTTATACCTACTTGACAGAACCGGCCAAAAACAAAATTCATCATGTGAAAAATTGCACCAAGTTCGACAATAACAAAAACACTCGTGACAGTGCGACTTTTCGACTCACTGAAACTCACTGACTTCGCGTGTAAACTCCCGTCTCTGTGTGCATGCGTCAAAAATGGCGTGTTGTTCTGAGCGGGCTATCTGTCAGAGGCGCCGCGCCGCATGCGTAATTTGTGATGTAGTTGTGCATCATCGCCTTTCTCAGTTGACAGTTTTAAGGACGTGTTGAATCTTCCGCTATTTGTATTATTCAAAGGTTAACATCGATGACAACCGCTAGCAGCGTACGCATTGTCCACGTTGATATTTTTTTATAGAATTTGGTAAAGGTCCTTCAATGATTATAAATGGAACCAAAAATTACACACAAATTTGTAGACAACTATCGTAGTTTGCGTGACAGAAACTAATGGCATACATAAAATGTCGCCCAGGGCAACTGAAACTTGCCAAGTGTTTCAAGCTGTGGCTGGATAAATAAATGAAGGCATTTTATAAACTTAGGCCAAGGCCGAGTAAGAAAGACCAATCACCAAAAAATATTTAAGCAACTGCACATTTTGTTACCTGGGATGATCAGAGCCATGAATCCTAAGAACTTCTTGAAGCTGGCCAGCCCAAGGATGAGAGGCAGGAAGAGGAGGAGCTTCAGCTTGAACAGTTTGAGGATCAGCAGCATGGGGACTATGAGCTTCTTCAGCTTGTGGCGACCTGAAATAAGATGATGACCTGAAATACATATTTTAAAACTTACAAACGAAGAAATTGCACAACCACTGAAATCAATAAGTTCTTACGTTGACATATTTCTAATAACATATTCGTAGTATTTTCGGTATGAGAGAAGTCAGTCAGTTGTGTTCGTAAAGCTAACTATTTAACTATAGTCCAATTGAATAAAAGTGTTTTTAGAAACGAAAATATGTCAGCTGCAGAGAATGTTCTTTTGTTTAAACGTACAACTGTGCCAACTTTTATTAAATAACTTTTGAGCAAACGAAAGAGTGTATTGAGTAAATTATTGTCCAGATGCATTTTTAACCAGTATAAATAACAATCAAACTATTTGCAACGAACAATTCTTATTATTCTTTTAAGAATCAAATAACATTTTGAGTATCCGGCCTTCTGCGAGTAGAAGATCTGTCTTTGTTAGCCGAAAAGTCAATTAATTTTCATTCGCCAAAAGCAATCTTTGTGGTTCGTTATTCATTGTTGTGATTTCTCAGACCTAGATTCAGCTGTCGAGGAAATTAAATTGAATTTCTTTGGCCTTCACTTACCATTTCAAATCAATTATTACTTATTTAGTGTATTACGTAGAACAATTTTTTTTTTTTAGAATTATTTAAGTACTAGCTTTCCGGCTGTGACTTTGCCCGCTTTGAACTTCATTTCTGTAACATGTATACATCAAATCTTTATAAATTGTAGCCTATGTGTTATTCTGATGTATAAGCTGTATTACTGTAAATAATAATAATAATTATTTCCTTATTTGCTTAAAAAGTGGTAAGTATAAAAGATGTTAAAATGTTTGTGAAGCCGCACACTTTTTGCCAGATACTGGCATGCAAATATAATTACAGAATTATGATATTACACTTGGGATTTACATTAGATAATAGCATTATAGACAAAAGCAATAATATTTATATTAAGAAACATTACATCAGTGTGTGTCATCATTATTAAAGTTTCATCTATCTCCGTTCATTCTATTTTGCGTGAAAGAGTAAGAAAAATACATAAAAAAAAACACAAAGAAGTAAGTCGACGATTTTTTTGTTCAACTCTCAAATATTTCTTACTAACATTTTGCACTTAAAAAGTAAATATTTAGATAGGTCTTTGTATATTCTAGGTCGACCACTTTTAGAACTTTTTAATTTGTCTAATGTTATTTCACAATAATTGAATTACACGAAACCAGAAGGAAGCCGCGGCGTTATTCCGTTCGCGCACTAATCAGTGGCCCACCGAATACTCTATCGTACGGCGCGCTAAATCCCAGCCTTGGTACTTCCGTAGGTACAGTAGTTAGATTCATTTATGCATATTATTATAATGACATACTATTTACAAACAAGATTTAGCAGAAACTTTGTTCGCTTTGTTTCTGAAAGGCTTTCTACGATGCTGTTTTATATACTTTTTTACATTCTTTGTACAATTGTTCCCTGAAATGATTTACCTTGTAAGGATATATTTAGTTTATACGTTTGAAAATTGAGAATATCTTATTGTAGGTTCCTCACTGCTGACTACTTCGAATATTATTCAACAAAGAAGCCGTGAAATTGAAGTTTGCTATTAACTGAAGTGTGCATGATGTAGAAAAATTGAAATCATAAATCGCTTCGGAATAATTCAATTGGCTCTTTCATTCGGGAGATAATAAATCATGAATGCTTGTCCAGTCTACTAATGAAAATTCACTGACTCACTGACAGTTTTACTGATCACAGCCAATTTGTTGCTGTCAGTGATCAAGGATTTGGGTTTCATGTTCAAAAGATGTTGTCAACGTCTTGGACTTGAACAAATACCGGGTGATTCTCAAAAAACTTATAAAAACGATATGGCATGTAAGTGATGTGACGTAGTGACGATCTTTAGTGATTATTTTTCAATTGACTTTGATTCTAAGGTTTTCATACAAAACATACTGAGTTGAACAGCAACTGATTTGTATAGTGGGTGACCCTGAAATGGAAGTTAACTTTGTATTTTTATTTTCACTTAGATAGAGTCTACATTATTTACTAAGTAAGTATGCCATAACGTTCTTTCAAGTCTTTTGAAAATCGTCTTATATATCGGCATTTTCAAATGAAGACCTTCTGACACCAAATAAGAAGACATAAAAATACTTTTATATTGCTAAATACACACTTAAATAGATAATTACAACAAGTGTCGAAAAACAAACAACTGTTAAATTTTATTCTCTTCACCGCTACCATGATTTTACGCCTACGACAGTCGCTAGCGTCTCAGATCATATTTTTATATGGGATTTCGGTGAATAGTGATGTAATTAAAATGGCATACAAGTTTTTTTTTTTTTTTTATATTGCCCGTCAAGATGACCTCACTCCACCTGATGGAAAGCGGTCGTGAGGTCCAGATATGAGGTTGACAAGCCCAGTCATTCTCTGGGCTGGGCGAATCACTGGGCTGGCCATCCTCACCTTGAAGGCCTGCAGAAATGCCTTTTCACGCCCCGCTTGAAGAACCCGGGACTATACGAGGAAGGAAACACATGTGCTGGAAGAGCGTTCCACGTCTGGATGGTACGACAAAGAAACGAGTCACCGAACCTTTTAGTTCGGGCCAACAAATGTTGAATTGTGTGTGGGTGACGCCGTAGTCCAGCACGCGTGGTACGGGAGTGGAAAGGTGAGGGTGGGATAAGCTGGAATAACTCGTCAGAGCATTCCCCATTGTAGAAGCGATAGAGAACACTTAGCCTGGCAATGTCTCTACGCAATTGGAGAGGCTCAAGGGTCAAAGTTGCCTCTGGGTTTCCAATAATACGGATAGCACGCCGCTGCAACCTGTCAAGAGCTTCGAGTAGGTACTTAGCGGAACCGTCCCAGAGATGAGAGCAGTATTCCACACACGAGCGAACTTGTGTCTTATACAAGAGACAGAGCTGCTCAGGCGTGAAGAATCGTCTCACTCTGTTCAGGACTCCGAGTTTACGGGATGCAGTTCTAATGACGCTCTCAATGTAGTCCCGCTGGTTTAGGTTGCTACGAATATCCATGCCAAGGATGTTTAGGCTATCCTTAATCGGTAGTGGGGTGCTCTGAAGAGTGGGATGGGAAAGGAAAGGCGACGCCTTTGCTGTGAATGCACACACCTGCGTTTTCTTGGCATTGAACTCGACAAGATTGCATGGACCCCATTCTGAAATGCGGTCCAACACTCCGTCAAGCTCAACAACAAGACTTCGCCTCTTCTCCTCGATGTCAGTCTGCTTTGCCCCAGGGCACTCGAAATATCGCGCGTGGACCGTGCTATCATCCGCATAGCAATGAATATTACCAAGAGATAACATGTCATTGATATGCAGAAGAAACAACGTCGGCGACAAGACGGAGCCCTGCGGCACTCCGGCATTAATCTGGAGAAAGCGTGATTTTTGACCATCGCAAAGGACACGAATTCTACGTCCCTCCAGAAATCCGGCGAACCAGTCGCATAGGCGAGGTGGCAGACCATATACCGGAAGCTTGGAAAGAAGCGAACGATGCCATACACGGTCGAAAGCTTTGGCAATGTCAAGGCTGACGGCCAAAGATTCCCCATGCTTGTCCATAGCCTCCCCCCAGATGTGTGTTACGTACGCTAGAAGATCACCCGTAGACCGTTTTGGTCGGAAGCCGTACTGACGGTCGTGAATGAGAGAGTGATCCTCTAGGTAGCGGATGAGCTGCGTGTTTATGATCCGCTCAAACACTTTAGCTAAAACTGAGGTTACGGCTATTGGACGGTAATTGGCAGGGTCAGACCGGTCCCCTTTTTTGGGAACTGGTTGAACGTTCGCCTCCCTCCAAGACAGCGGCACAAGACCCGAATTGTAGGAGAGGCGATACAGGCTAGTGAACACTGGAGACAACTCCGCTGCACATTTCTTCAGCACCACAGCTGGAATTCCATCAGGGCCACTGGCTTTCCTGACATCGAGTGACTGCAGTTCGGCACGAACATCACACTGCCTGATACGAATATCAGGCATTGTGGAGCCGCAATGTGGAATATCAGGCGGCGCAGCACCGCAGTCATCGATGCAAGAGTTTGCGGCAAAGAGGTTAGCCAGTAAATCGGCTTTCTCTTGCGGCTGATGAGCCAACGATCCATCAGGGAATCTCAGTGGGGGCAGCGAAGGCACGCAGAAGTTAGATTGCACGTGTTTAGCCAGTCGCCAGTAGGAGCGGCTACCCGTAGGGTGCGTGATGAGTTCTTGGCCAACACGTGCAATTCGCTGGGCGTCTGCTCTAATGTAAGCCCTCTTCGTGGCCTTGGTGGCTTTATTAAAGGCTGCTTTCAGGGAGGCAAGGTTTGAATGATCATTGAGTGCCTGGGCCCTAGACCAAGCACGGTACGCCGCCTGTTTTTGTTCAACAGCTGCGGCACACTCGCGATTGAACCAGGGACCAGTTTTGCTAGCACTGACGACATCAGTAAAAGGAATGTAGTATTCCATTCCGGTACTGATCTCCGGAAGCATCCCTTTCTCCAAAGCAGCACTGCCGCCAAGGGACGGAGGCAAAATACTCTCGCAATCCGTCCCAATCTGCCGACGAGTAGTGCCATAACCGCCGCGTCACCTCCACAGGTTGTGGGGGAGCTGCACAAGGCACTGTAGCGCCAACCAGACAGTGATCGGAGGAGCCCATTGGAGCACCAACCGACACTTTATACCCGGCTGGGTGACTCGTCAGCAGAAGGTCCAATAAAGAGGGAGTATGACCGACAATATCTGGTACCCGGGTGGGCTTTTTGTTTGCTTAGTTGCTGTAGTTAACTTGAGGTAAACTCATGGTAGAGATACAGTCAATTGGCTATTTGACAACATCATCATTATCATATCAAAAAAAAATATTTAATCGAAAAATACATAAAAAAGGGCCCTTTAACCACTTTTATAAAAGGGATGAAAGTTGCATGAGGTTCTTTTGTTCACATGTACAATTCATTTGAAACTTGGGTAGGAAAAACTATTGTTGAAAGTGTTAAGTAAATAAAAAGAAATATACCATTCAATAATCTACACAATTTTTAGCAAGTTTTGTTATGAACCCATATTTATGAACGCGAAATTTTATATAAACGCCAAAAAAATGTTTTACAAAACGCAAAGAAATAGCAAATGACGTCATTTGGAAGCGGCAGTTTGTGGCAGATTGCGTTTTGAGCAAGTCCAAAAATATGACTGTTCAAACCGCTATATCTCGAGGAGTTTTGATGCCTTCGAAATATATTTTTTACCAATGTTTCTATTTTTGAGATGTCTTTCGATAACACCTCAATAAAAAAAATTGTCAAATACCCTATTTGTAGCTGTCAGTGATTAAGGGTATGGGTTTTGAGTAGACTAACTGTTACCAGTGGCTTCGTCTATGTGCACTCAAATAAATAAGCCTTTTATTGTTCATTTAACTTACGGAATGGTGGAGCCTTCTTGTCTTCAATGATGTCTACCTCATCAGCGATCTCATCCAGGAACCGAGGGGCAATGACCCCGTTAGACGTGACGTCATCATCCAGGTGCATCTCCAAGGCAGTTGACCGCAGAAACCTGACAGGATATAATCGTTTATTACTTTTTTTGTAATTGCTATGAACTGAGGTGATTGCTGTTTTTTGCTTTCATAAATTTTTGTAATGGCTCTGTGGCCAAGTGATTTTAGGCAGGGCCAAACGTGGACACTTTTGTGTCTTGTGTCAGACACAAGCTACCGATGAATATTTGATGTCTATAGAACCAGTATAAAATTACCCACTCCCTGCGCATACGTAAACTGTGTCCGACCACCGCTACAGGATACAGCAACTACGGTTCCCTGTGATGGTGTGCCGTGTCGGCAACAAAGAGTGTTTACGTTTGCGCAGCGCCCTAAAGCTGAAATCTGGAGGTCCAGGGTTTAAATTCCTGGTTGGCCAAAGTGAGTTTTCGGTTTTCCTGAAACACAGCCCGGATTTGTGATCACCCGCATTTGGCAATCGTAGTGATTAACCCGTATCGCGCCACTAGTACACCGGCACACCGGTTTTTACTAATACCCATCAATTGTAGCAACGATTTAATTACAATGATGAAGGCCTTTGCCCGGCAGTGGGACAGTAAATTGGCTAATGACTTTACTCCCTCTACTTTTCCATTTTGGTGTGCATTGCATATCTAGTTCATTGTTTCCATCATTTCTTGGCATCTGCGGAAGACTAGCGGTGTATTTAAGACATGGCACCCCGCAATATGCTAAATATATGTCCTTTTAGTGCCAAAACGAACCGAAGTATAGCTACTGTACATGTCTTGGAAAACATTTACTTTCGGGTTGATATGGCCAGTGGGAATAAGATATGCGCCGCAAGAAATTTTCGCCATGCGTTATCTCATGCAATCGGACTGGCAGGAGAAAATGGTGAGATAATTTTGTCACGGTATTCATGTTAGCATTGCTGGTAGGCAGCATTCGGCAAATGCTGTCAGAAAGTGGATACGTCAAGGTGAAGACATGGCACCATTACGCATTTTTGAGCTCTGTGTCTAGGACTACACGAAAAGAGGCTAAAGATTAATATAAATATTCAGCGTCCAACCCTTGAGTAAAAACAGACAGAGTTGAGTGAAAACATTGTAAAGAAACCCCAAGCAACCCACATAATAGCATCTGATTACCCCTTTTGGAATATAGTCGTAAGCGCATATTACGTCCTAGCTGATGTCGCAAGATATCAGTCATTAAGCCTATTTGGGAGCCTTAGGGAGGCTTGATAACAACAGTAAGGTTTATCACTGGCCTTATATTCACCTCTCCAATGATCTGCACTGAGCCCGCGTGCTGGAGTATGGCTCATAGTATGGCTCATAGCAGCATTTGTTTCTGGTTGTTGAATATTTCGTATGTTACTACCTGTTTTTTTTTTAATATGTGTAACCATAGTGTTTTGATCGCAAGTAAAGAAGATTCATGAAAATCAACCTGAGAAGGGCAAATTAAAAATAAACAGTTATGAATGACGTATCTCTTCATTAAAATCCGTTTGTCCGTAAGATACCATTTTAAAACCAAATCTTCATAAAATATGAATAGCTACACAAGCAATTTACGAATACAGAAACTTAGTAATTATGTAACACAGAGTTTGATATAGGAACAGACAAATTCCATGAATGAAACTCCATTTAACTAACCGCTTGTTTGTATAATGAGATGGTTTCATTTCTATTTTGGATTGCTACATTGTTGATTTGAATAACAAAGTCTGATTTAAGGACCTTGATCATCACACTGCTGTAGGTTTCAGGTCAGATAACAGTTGAGTTCAATGCTGAAAAAAAAACCAGTTTTGTTATGCTTATGAAACAATGACCTCAAATTTAATAAACTTTACAATGATCACGTAAAAGAGAACTTAAGTCTAAAGACTAGAAAAACTTTAAATAGTAACACTGCAGAGTGCCGAGTGCGAGTTACAGTGAGAGGAGTGAATAACTTCACCATCGCGTTCGCGAGAAACAAAACGCGAATTTGTATGGCATCAAGTAAGCGCCATCTTTGACGACCGACTTGGTTTAATGGTTAAGAAGTTGGCTACTACACCAGAGGTCGCGGGTTCGATCCCCGCACAGTATAAACATTTGTGTGCATGAACATGTCTGTTTGTACTGGTCTGGGTGTCTCCTATGTATAATAAGTATGTATTTACAAAAGAAAATGTATATAGGTATGTTTATCCGTTGTCTAGTATCCCATAACACAAGCTTTAATTAGCTTACTTTGGGGCTAGATGGCGCTGTGTGGAATAATGTCCAGGGATATTTATTTATTATTATTTATAAAAAAAAAAAAACTAGCGGCCTGAACGTTGCCCGAATTCGCCGCTAGATGGCGCTGACTCGATTCCATACTATTTGACATTTACGTGCTCGCAAAACGCGATGGTGAAGTCGTTCACTTCTCTCACTGCAACTCGCACTCGACACTCAGTAAGCAGGGCCGAACACAGCAATAACATGTGCATTAAATTGTTTAATTTACTCCCAAACTGTATCCAATGTCTTCCTTTCACTGTTTACAAGAAAATAATATTTCAAAGTCTTGTTGAAAATTGTTTTTATGACATTGACATTGTCTGTGTATAAACGGCGCTTTTATTTGTTAAAAAGAACTCAAAGATAACTTAATATCACCGTTTTTATTAGTGACACGGAAAAGTCCCTTTTCCTCTTGGATGTGTGAATGGAGTTTGTTTGGATACGCGGGTCCGTGATGTAGAAAGTGAATTTACAAAATTTTGCTGTAATGGACACTTAAAAAGATTTACTAATTGTTTAATGTAATAATCATTAGAATGTATATAATATATTGAATCTTGTAATGTACTATTATACCTTGTTGCTACTCCTGCGTTTGAGCTTGTGATAACTACCCGTTATAAGTTTTGACATTAATTGTATTGTATGTGGACTAGCATTGCATGATTTAATTATGACTCTTGAAATTTTTATTTACATTTACTTTTCAAACTCTGACATTCTTTATTATTATGACTTGTATTAATTTTAATGTACTATTATACTTATTTAATTAATTTCAATATGTAATTTGTTTGCATGACGACAACAAAATATTTGCTTATCGATAGATCGATTAAACATGAATGCTCATTTCTAAGTAACAACTTTATCTGTACTACCATGTTTTATGCGAATTAAGATTTATCCTATCTTATCTTATCTTAGGTAAGTGGTTTTTACAAACCACTTAATAAGTTGGTGGTAGGTGGTTGGTTGACCGGTTGGAATTACAAAATAATAAAATACTTACTTTTATTTTTATTATTTGGCATGAGTGTTATTCTATTACTGCTTTCTATTAAATTTTAGTTCATTTAATAATTTACATTTCAGTTCTCGCATGAAAGATTATAAACGATACTAAATTATATGAAATATCGAAAAAAATGTGTGTTTCTATTTCTTTGTTTTAGCATCACAAGAAAGCCTTTGGATGAATTTTAATAACGTTTTGTACACTTATGCCGTTCATGCTGAACGCTGAGAATATTGGGTACTTTAGATTTACAGGGTGTGAAAAGTTGATTCACTTCGCAGGAACGTATATGCTCCAAATAGGCCTAATGACAAACATTGTCTAACACCGTGAAGTTTGAATCTTGAAGATTCGATCTCAAGAAAGTAATTATAAGCCACCTAATTATGAACTTAAATTTTCCGCTTGGCACGATAACTCAATAGTCTATTTACTAATTAATCCTCCAGAACACGAGGACCAAAGATTTCAGCCAACTAATTAAAATGATACCGGAGCCTTATTAGGGGAAATAAGAAGCTCTCCTTCAGACAATTAGATGGCATTCAATTTTGAGACGTGTGTTGGTAGGTATGAATTAATTAGCGGCGTCTTTTTGAACTCGCATTCACTTATTATATATTATAAACAATTAATCTTATTTTTATACATTTTCAGCACCATAACTGTATTTTTTTACATTTTGAAGAAATTTGTAAGGCAGACTTTTTATTCATTCAAATGGTAGATGGAAATATCGAAAGAGGAAGGCTTAGCAATCGCTCAGACCCAACGCAAATATCTGTTTTGGTGCTGGTGCAGGAATCTAGCCCACGAATCAATAATCACGAATAATCTCTCTAATAACCCGTCCCGTGTTTATATTGTTCAGGTTTTTGCATTGTGAGTCATTGTTTGCCATTTTTTTCTTAGGGTTTTCTTACGAACACCCGTGTGTTCGGCTGACACTCAAGGAGATAATCTCCATAGCTTGGCGAGCTATGTAGATTATTAGAGATCCTCGTTGCGGATCTTGTGCTTCAGGGAATCACCGGGTATAGAGAGAGCTATACTCGGTGATTCTCTGAAGGACAAGATCTGTAACGAGATGATCCGACAGATATCTTAGGTCATTGACATAGCTCTCAGAATTAGCAAGCTGAAATGGCAGTCAGGCCAGGTTGAGCGAAGATTTGCGAAACTGGATGCGTCAAGCTGAGGATAGGGCGCTATGGCGCGCATTTGGGGAGGCCTATGTTCAGCGATGGACTATGATGGGCTCATGATGATGAACGTGACCACCATTGTCAGGCCTTCAACTAAGTATAGTTATTTTTGGAAATACTCTCACCTTTCAATTTTCCTCATGCCATATTTGACGAGGCCGTCCCATTCAGAGTCTTCGCTTCGAGGCTGTGAGCTGAGGGTCGGTGGTTCGTGAGCCAGCGCCCTGGCTTGCTTCTCCACCTTCACGAGAAGTGCGTTTTCAGAAAGCCTGAAGATTGAGGAAAGAATACAGGGTTAAAAATAAAATGAAAATATTTTCAGACAGCTGTTGTCCACAGATGGCAGTAACAATTAATGTAACCGTTAGGTATAAACAAAGTTAGTAATATTGAACAAGTAGAAATGAGTGTAGGCGTACAATGTGTTGTAGCAAGATGGAATAGAACAGAGAAAATATATCAGGCTCATCGAGCCTTTCGTAGATGCAGCCCAGTAAACCTACCAACCACCTCGAGTCCATTCTGTCACCATCTTCAAAACGCTGTTGGAGCCGAAACCATCTTTCAGCTGTTTGAAGCCCTATGGGCATTTTAGGATAATGGGGCCCTTTTGAATCAAAGAGTTAAATATTTGATTGATCTGATTTTGGAGGAGTAGGGCCCTCAGGACCGCAGGGCCCTGGGCATATGCCCAAAGCGCTTCATAGGAAAAACGGGTCTGATTGGAGCTCCCTTGCAGCCTGTTCATTAGCATCCCAATTTTTATGAAGACTTGGCTGTTTTTTTATTATTATTTTATGAGTTGCTGTCGAGGAGATTCAGAAAAGGGATGATGAGGTTTTTATACATTTTTATATACGAATAATAAATTTTCACAATTTTTTCTAGAAACAGCCTGTTGCTTTGTTTGGATCTCTTTGCAATTATGTGCGCGCCGACGAGCCCTATCCGTAGACACCCTGGGTGTCTTTACATTTTAATGTGATTTAAATTAAAATGAAAACTACCAAAAAATATAATTACCTACTTTAATTTTAAGAAAAAAAAAACACAAATTTAATTATTTCTTCTACAGTCACCGGTATGAAAATTGAATAAGGTATTTCGATTTACTTCAAGAATACCTATATCCTGTAATTTTTACAGGAGATTAATAAAACAACAATTTTCAAAAAATCGTATTTCCGAAACCTCCCCAAAATAAATAGCTGATTTTTGGGTCCAAAGTATAAGATGTTCTAACAAATGAAATCTTACTCTAATTACTACTGTAGAATTTTATCAGCAGGAGTTAAATGAATCAAAAGTTTTCTCAAAACGCTCAATGCAAGGTTCCAATTACCCCAAATAAGTATACCATAATATTATAATTTTTGACTGGACTATCTAAGTAAGTACACCCTAAAGGATAGCGTATGGCAAATGTTCGAAAATAATGACATTGAATATTTTGTCTCACTAGCTTAACAAATCTTTTTTTTATATTTTTATTTTTTAAAACGCAATTTAACAAAAATAAAAGCAAATCACATTTTGGAATACTCTATGGATCCTTTTACCACAGCTCTGTTCAATTAAATAAATCTTTCAAAGTATCAAAAACTGAATAAAAAATGGTCCATGAAAAACAAAATGGAGAATTAAAAGCCTTTTGAACCTATTCACAAATTGGAGGTATTGTGGCTTCGAAGCCATTTTTAAATTAGCTTTAATTAATTATCTAAAAGAAGGCTTATCATGAATATAAAAATACTTTAAGAGAAAAGCCACCTACTTGTGCCTAAAAAATAAATTAATAATTAGCGTTTATAGTGTAGTTTTTACTGTATGCGTCTGTAGAACAGCAACTCGTGTGAATTTTAATTTAAGGAGCCCAACTTACTACTAAACTCAAACTTTAATATTTTATTGGTATTACTAGATTTCCGCCCGCGGCTTCACCCGCGTGAACTCAATTTTATTGGCCAAATCACATTAAATCTTTACAAATTGTAGCCTATGTGTTATTCTGATGTTTAAGCTGTCTTACTGTAAAGTTTCATCTAAATGCGTTCAGTAGTTTTTGCACGAAAGAGTAAAACATATACATACATAATTCCTCACAAACTTTTGCATTTATAATACTGGCTTTCCGCCCGCGGCTTCTCCTGCGTTTTCGTTATACACCATGGCCAAATTACATGAATTCTTTATAAATTGTAGCCTATGTGTTATTCTCGTGTATTAGCTGTATTACTGAAGAGTTTCATCTAAATCCGTGCAGTATTTTTTGCGTGAAATAGTAACAAACATACATACTCACAAACTTTCGCATTCATAATATTAGTGAGATTAGCAGGATGCTAAAGTTGACACTCAGACATCATTCAACAGTCACTTTTTTATATATATTTTTTTCAGTAAATCAAAAATACAGATCTTAAGAATTAATTAAAAACAAAAATACTTATATCAGTTTCCTAAAATTTTCAAGGGGTTAGCAGTCAGTACAGGTCTACCATGAGTTTTTGTCACGTAAACGGCGATAGTTGAGTTCAGTAACGTCTACATTATCGTGCGCGTAAAAAAATGTATTGGGATTTGACATTGTCATGTCGTGAGTCATCCCAATACACTTTTTTTTGCGAACGATAACGTAAATTTAAAGTTGCAACTCGTGGTAGACGAACAGGTATTTATTTATTTATTTAATCATTTATTTATTTAGTATGCCATATATATGTTTATTTATTTATTTAGGTATGCCATTATTAGTTTCATTTCCTATCACTAGAGGCACTGTACTAAAATCCCATACAAAAACGTCAACGTGGACGCTTGCGACTGTCATTGGTGTAAAAATTCATAGAGGTGTACAGACCTCTGACTTTGCAACGCTTTTGTTGGTATGTGATCCCTGATTTTTGTTTTTTTTATTACTGATCCATATGCTGAGTCTACTTTTATACTGCAGAAAAGGTGTCTAAGAATCATTCACAATACTAAACAATGTGAAACATTGCGAGTCGTATTTAGGTAAGGATTTTTTTTAACTTTGACGTGTATTTATATATTAGAAATCTGTGTATTTGGAGGACATGAACAATACTTCAATAGGAAAAGTAACACAAAAAATAATTTACGGTCTCAATATAAGCATGACATTTATTTGGCTCAATCATCAAGTTGTATTTATGGGAAGAGATCTTTTATAATGGGTATCAGGATCTTTAATAAGTTACCAAATTCTATTATAGCTTTGGACGGTCCACAATTCAAAAAGACATTAAATAATTGGCTATTGACAAAATGTTTTTATAATTTAAAAGAATTCTATGATTTCACGTAATTGTTAATATCATTAATTTGTTATTTTACCAATCTATATTGTATGTCAGCAATGGGTAAACTGTTGATTCTAATATCTATGTAACAACAATATAACACAGTTCTGACAATAAATGATTATCTTATCTTATCTTATCTTATCATAAATCTTGTGGTTATAATAAATAATATTTCATTTTAAATTCAATTTGAAATAAGTCTGAGTGTAGATTGGTATCAACGTCTACTTACTGATAAGCGGCCTTATCGAAGAAGTCATCGAAAGACCTCAAGGCCTGAGCCTTGAAGCAGTCAGCCAGGTCACCGTTGATGCACTGCTGGGTCGACTGCTGGATGTAAGGGTCTTGGTCCTCGCCGAGACCCAACCAG
This sequence comes from Udea olivalis, assembly GCA_947369235.1. Lineage (NCBI taxonomy): Eukaryota > Metazoa > Arthropoda > Insecta > Lepidoptera > Crambidae > Udea > Udea olivalis. Next base: position 4,908,199 of record OX376363.1, read on the forward strand.
TCTAGCAGGCCTCTGCCTTGAGCTTGTGGCTGTTGAAACGAAAAACACTGGTCAAAAAGCGAAATGAAGTAGTCTGGAAGTAATTATAGGTTAATACAAATACCGATTATTTGATGATTATATGTCATTTCAACCGATTTTAGGTATTGGGCTAAACAAAAATGAACTTTTAACTGTCTGACTTTTACATAACAATTCCAATTAACGTTTATACTTTTTGAATGTTGTTTGCCTATCAGTTTCTGTCACTCAGGTTGGCAACCTCGATAAGTAGATATCATTTAAATAAATTTATAAAAATCTGTCTTAAGGATATGAAAACCTAAAATTGACAAATTACTGATACGGACTGAAATAAACTAGAAACAACTGAGATTGAAACTGAGGTTTGCAATTTAACATACAACTTTTAACCCCTTTGGGTTGAAGAGCCATGAGCGATATCAGCATTGTCACATAAAAAAACCTGTAACCCCATTCTAAGCTGTCTTTAGTTTTACTGTAAAGTGACTAAACCAATAAGCTTTAGAAACAACCTATCCTTGGAATCTATTTTGGGTCGAGTTATTTTAGGGTTAAATCTGTGGCAGGAGCTTCTGGGAAGGCTCTAGGTAGTCTAAGAGTGGATTCAGACTGGCGTTTTTTCTATGTGTATAATTTCTGCTTTCCTGGTAATTTTAATGAAGACTATGCAGACCATGTCTTGGCCCCTTCATACTAATAAGCTGAGCTCATTAACGGTGATTTGTTGAATTTTTTGAGTGACTGTACAAACTTCAGCTGTGGGTCAGTTGATCTAAGCAAAAATGGAATAAAATGGCATGGGTAACTGGCTCTCAGGGGTCAGTTTCGAGCGGGGCCAGTTCCCTGAGTCCTCGCTTTGGCGTACTCACTTACACATGCGCTATATTGCGCTTCAAATACCATACACGGGCTATTTGTGTTCGCTTGAACCAGTGGTTTTAGAAAGCTGACGCGTATGCGAGCTTACATGCGCGTCAACGCTCGTACAAGTTGCACGTGTGTCAAAAAGTGCTATACGCACTTACAAGCGGTTTCAGCTTAGCGTTTTATATGCGCTTATAAGTACTTATAGCATATAAAACGCTAAGCTGAAACCGCTCTTAAGCCAGTTGTCTATTAACGAGCGTAAACTATCCTTGCATATGATTAAACCTTTGTAATTAAGGGTTGCTGTTGAACATAGATACTCGGATGTCCGAGTTTGGAACCCTAATCGAAGATGTAAGACCCTTACATTGTGTACCGTGCAACAGTGAAACTGGAATCGGAATGTTTGATTGGCAATATTTCAACGGCAATATCTTTCGTGTTTATTTGCACACTGCACAATTTTACATGAGTTACAGTTTCAATATGAATAGCTTTCAGATGACGATGCAGAAGATGAATAAATGGCAAATGTTAACGGTCATTCCTATCATGCAGGCTGGCAGTGCACCGGCAGAGCGCCTGGATGTACAGAGGCGTTCACATTAACCTTTACGTATGGGCACCATATGCGGCTGACATAAGACACATTTTGCAATGGTTTTGTAAAAGTTGATGCGAACACCTCTGTAGTAGTAGTAGGTACATATATGGTAGAAGCGTAGCTGAAGGCTGCCCGTCCATTGGCGATGGAGTTGCAGACTGAGCTAGGCGAAGTTATCCCCACTCTATCAAATTACCTTTGTGTAAACAGTGATAGAGCATTCTTTCGCTGTTCTATCTATGATCGCGGGGACCCTAGAGCACGAGCTAGAATGCTCGTTCTTGATTCCTAGCTCTATGTTCGTTTGATCTAAATGCACCTTAACGGGTTCCCATTCCTATTCGCCACTGCAATTATCTGCTTCGTTTTCCTGCTCCGCATTTGAAATGTACCTATTTATTTTTAAAAAATGAACAAATGCCTGACCACTGCGGCAGTAAGTACACCCATCAATTATTGTAGCGATGACGAGTTCAATTATGGAGACTTTTTCCTAAAATAACTTGATGAATTGATGATACATCAAGTTAATCTTTATTGTTGCCTACGGATCGTCACGGTCTGTTTTCTAATCATTCGTTACCAATTTTTATAAATACATAAATACACTGTAGCATTATTACGAACCTTCGTATTTTTCCGAAGCTCAGCTATTTCTATCCTTGTCTTTATGAATATTTAAAGTAGGAAATAAAACAAAAAAAGGAATTCTATTGGTTCATAACTCCACTCCGCTTCCTCGATCCGCGTCAATGGACAGGCAACCTTACCCGTGGTTGACAGTCTATTCCCAAATAACTGACTCCTCGGCTCCACAAGTTGTAAATCAACCCTTATTCATATTCATGCGGTGGTAAGTCGATTACTCAGGGGATTTAGTGATTGACGCTTGTGGTAGCGTAGTTAATTATGCGCAGTGATACTGTGTAACGTTGCTTGTAGTCTGTTACATGTCGCGTGCATGTTTGCAAGTGATTTCTTTTTCTATGGATGGATGTTGCAAGCAGGCCGATGGTCAGTAGTTATTAAGAAACTTATTGATAAATGTAACACCAGAAGCCTTCTTTGAAAAGAAGCGTCCTTTTTTTGAACTCTCTACGAAGATTTCAACCTTTTTCCCTCAAACCTCTGAACTTTTCATAAGACTTCCGCAAATTTGTTGGTAGAAGTCTGAAAATGTATAAAGGGACTCCTTGTTATAAATAACCAAACAGAGAATACCTTTTTCTTGTGAATTACCCCGTCCCGTGTTTTTATTGTTCAGTTTTTGCATTGTGAGTCATTGTTTGCCATTTTTTTCTTAGGGTTTTCTTACGAACACCCGTGTGTTCGGCTGACACTCAAGGAGTTAACTCAACAAGTCCGAGGACTTGTTTGCTTTTTTTTGAGGACTTTAAGCTAGAGTTTGTGAAGATATGGACCTGGCATGGGCATAGCAGAAAAATAAAACACTTCAGTTTTAATATTTAAAAATGCGACCCTTGTGAGAATCCGTAGATATGTATGAAAAACTCCTTACCGATCGACTTTGTTCATCTCCCCCAAAGTTGATGGACCTTCCCTGAGTCTCCTCCTTAGGAGGCTGGTCAGGTAGCCTGATGCCACCATCTCCTTTTGACTGCAGCGTGACAGCAGCTGCGATGAGCAGCATGAGCCAACGGGCTTGGTGCAGCATTGTAGAGTTTTAACTGGATTAAGAACAAAAATATTATGTTACTTCAAGTGTTTATGACTGGAATGAGATAAAAAAATTACGTAAGAACAGACCGATACCGGGTTCAAATCCCAGGTCGCCCAAAGTGTAGTTTCGGATTTTACGAAACATAGCCCGTGTTTATACCTAATTAGCAACCCGCGGATGGAAATGATTAGGCCAAAACCCGTCGGCTGTAGCGTTGACTGGTTTTCAATGATGGACTACCTAAGTGGTTTTCACTATGATTCAATCAGCAACCATAATAGTATAAACACCTAACCTTGTACAAAAAAAAAGAACCTAAATTAAATCTAATTAAATTAAAATAATAAGGAATTAAACTAGCCGGTTGATGCTCTAAGGCCGGTTGAGATTCAACGTCAAATTAACTGTCAAACAACGGTTTGATCCTGTTTAGAGACACTGCGTATTGTTGTGGACTTTTTTCGGAACGAGAAACCGTGCTACAGTGCACTACGCCAGTCATGTCGTCAAAACCTAAGCCCGAAAACACCAGGCCGGGGTTGTATCTGCGATCCTTAATTTATCCTTCTACACTCAAAACAATCACTGCGCTGCCATTGCCAGGCCTCTGTCACTCCATGTACTTGCGCGCGATAATTACCTACCAACCGCCGGGTCACCCAAGACTCATTTGGCAGTTGGTTGTCAAAAGCCGCTTAGAGCATTTGTACACGAATCTTGCGGTTGAACTGACGCGATGACGTACTACGTACTAAGTCTGACATCTATAGCGAAAAAGGTATCCCTGGCTCTGGCAATATATGCCTGTCACATGACGGCAGGCATTTAAAATTTACAAAATTGTTTAAATTTATTATCAGTTAAGTTATCAGTGCCATTGCACTTCAATTATGAGCAATTTGTTGTAGCGTTTATATCCCTTTAAAGTTGTACGTCCTAAATGGACCAACTGTATATTATTATGTGAAATAGTCAGAAGGCACCATCATGGAAGTAATTCCTAACGTCAATCGATAGTGAAACACGCTTCCGTCGCCCTGGGGGGCTGGAGCCTATTTATAGGTTTCGCCAAGAAAAGAATTTATTAGAAAGCGAATGATGCCTCCTTAGGGATGACGAAGGTAGTGGTGTCGATTGTCGTGAATGTAGTAAACTTTAAATTATTCAAAATACTGATCAAAATTGGTAATGAATGGGGAAATATTTAAATTATATAAATCGCCGTATATTCTATTCAGTGTTTTAGCTTGTTCAGTGATCATACACTTATAAATATATAATTTAAGCATCCGTTTGTTTGTTAGACATTTTCTGGCATTTACTTTAAAATTTTTCGAGGTTTTAAGCACAGTTTTTGAGGTTTAATTAACGCTCTGCTTTTGAATGCAATGTTAATTAAATATTTAATGACGAACAAACAATTATTGTGAGCGTGTTTTGGTGTTCAACATGGAACGTCAATATTTTTCTAATGACAGATTTCGATAGTGAAAATATGCTAGCAGAACTAATAAGTATCTTGTTCTATCGCAATCTCTCTAAAATGTAATAACGCTGGTAACAGCAGCCATCTTTAGGTATACTTGTAAATTTAATGAAACTTTATTAAGGTTTTCCAACATACCTACGCTAAAACCCCGTGCAGTACCTTAAATTTAATGGGTTCTGAGAAGGAACCCCGTGACGCTGATTTTTTTTACCTTATTTTTTGTAGAATATAGTTATCTAATCAACTATCAACTATTTAATCATTTTGGGATGTCAGAACTCTGCTCTACTAAGACCAGAGTTCTTACATCCCAAAATGATTATATGTGAAATTTAGCAAATCCTCCCTCAAAGAATCACCTGTCCGTTGTTACACATGGCAAGATCGGAGTCTTATTGCGAGATTCTTGGAGCTTGGATCTTCCTCAACTTTCAAACCTCTGATGCACAACTGTCAAACGGTGGAACTATACAGGTTCAAAAGGATCCCATCTCGCCACAGCTGTGGACTTACGGTAGCGAGAATTTCTGAATTATATTCTCCAAGATGCTTAGTTATAACATACTTGTATTGTTGGGTTTTTGGACCATTAATTTAAAAACATATCCAAAGATATACCGGTCGAGTTAAAACATAGTCGTCGTCATCCGATACCAGCTTCTAGTAGCTACTACTTTTGCCATCTTATGAACATGTGTTTGTTCACCGTCCCGACGACCGTCACATCACTTTTAAAGGATCTCACGCCGACGTCAAAGAAACCCTCAAAGGTAACGAATTTATACGATAACCGTGTTAGTGATACTATCATAATTTTCACCTTCCGACAGATTTTTGCTTCACATCTAACGTTTAAGCAATCCTGAACCTTGAATGAAAATATCGGTGTCATTTTTGCAGAAATGTATCTGTGTGTCCCTGGACGAAAATCAAAAGGTTTACAACGCATGTTAAGAAAACAGTTTTTTTACGGAAGAGAAAAGGCTGATTGACAATTTTCCTGTTACCTAAACATTTTTGTTGCCATAATAACATTCTGATTGCTTTCATTATACGAGTGCATTAACTTTTTCAGTGTTTTGTATACTTTCTTTACAATGGCGTTCAATGCTCAGTCTTCTGAGTGAGTAGGTAGTATGTAAGTGTCGCAGCACGCACATGTAATATTAAAACAACTGTATTACAATGAATACATACATTGAAACTTTATTGAAAAGACGATAAAGTCACAAGTGCCTTGTTCCACGAATTGATGGAAAAAGAAATAAGTTTTAAACGGAAGTTTTAACTGATATTCCGTTGACAAAATAGATGCAATTACACTTTACTATGAAACATTAAAAATAAGCAATTTGTATTTGTTAGTTCAATTGAAAGCGAACGTCTTTTATAAAAAAAGTTAATAAACAAAAAAGTTACAGCGGCTTTTCAATTCTATAACAACAAGTAATTCGAAGCAAAACTTTTACTTAACAACACACAAGTTATTTATGATATACTTTATTTATTTTTCAATGCTGAATGTAGGAGTACCTCTGCATATCCAAATACACAAATTCACGTCACAGAACTCACACAAATACCGATACCGTCACGGGTATAGCGTGCACGCATCGTCCAACATGGCGGCGGGTGATCGCCGAGAGCGCAGGCGCGGACTAACGTAACGGTCAACAGTTTGCCGCCTAAATTGGGTTAGCTGTCAGACAGAAGTAGATGACGTGATTGTGGTGTCGTAAACCGTTGATAAGATGCGTGAGCGTAAGTTAGGCTGCGAGTGTCAGATATTAGATTGAATCAGATTTGGTAATTATACGTTTGAAAGGCTTTAAAAATATCTGAGATTAATTTTAGCTATTGATAAATAAATATCTGGCACTATTTCCACCGAGATCATCTGACCCCAAACTAAGCAGAGCTTGTACTGTGGGTGTCAGAGACCGATAAACCTACATATTTCTAAATAGGTATCTATAAACTATCATTTACCTAAAAGAAAGTGTTGGTTACACCAAATATAACTTATGAACGGGTACACCGATTTTCATGATTTTAGTGTTATTGGATTTGTCCACATGGGGAATAGGATAAGTATTAAAACATTGGGAAATTGACGAAAAAAAGCAAAAACATTTTTCCATACTAAATGTTCACAGCTGTCAAGCATTTGCCAATAAATTTTGACAGAACGAAGTTTGTCGGGGCCGCTAGTGTATAATAAATAACACATAGCTACACAACAAACACAAATGTTCGTCACATAAATGTTTATCATGAGTGGGTGGGGACCGAACACACGACCTCCGGCGCTAGAAGCAAAATCGCTACCATTGCACCAACAGGCCAGTCAACTTCTAGCACTTTAAGTAAAACTCTTATAATGATAACAGACAAACCGGACATTACAAACCTAACGCAAACTAATCTACGTCAAGTCTCAGAGAGAAGTTATACACTAGGTCAAACTAGATGCAACTCTGTAAAGACAGATGAAGTCAGGTGATAACAATAAAGAAGCTTTGTACAGTCAACAGCATAAGTGAGTGGTACATTAGCGTGCCAAATTTGATGATTTTACAAAAACTATGAAGCTTATTAAACTACTAAGAATATAAATGAGATAGTTCATTCATAATAATATCCCTGGACAATATCCCTGGACATTATTCCACACAGCGCCATCTAGCCCCAAAGTAAGCTAATTAAAGCTTGTGTTATGGGATACTAGAGAACGGATAAACATACTTAAATACATTTTCTTTTGTAAATACATACTTATTATACATAGGAGACACCCAGACCAGTACAAACAGACATGTTCATGCACACAAATGTTTGTACTGTGCGGGGATCGAACCCGCGACCTCTGGTGTAGTAGCCAACTTCTTAACCATTACACCAAGTCGGTCGTCAATAATAATAATAATGGATATATGCTGCATGTGATGAATTTTTTAAGCAGTTTTCATTCATAGAAACAAATTGAAAGTTTGATCAGTCATCATGTACTTTTGCTGTTGACTAAACAAAGCTTACAATAAGTTTGAAAAGAAATTATAAAAGACAAAAGCAACTTATCACTGTGGAATAGCCAGTCTCTATTGACAAACCTCAAAAAGGATATTGACAAATATTGAAAACTTAAAAGTACACTACTGTAGTCGCAGGAAACTGCAAGTTTTAAATGTTTTTTATAGGGCAGGGCTTCTGTTTCTGCGGATGGTCGGAATATTGATGACGTCAGGACGGAAAACCAGTCAGTACCGCTTAGTGTTTCAACCGATGTCGACAGTGAAAAAGTTATCACGGGATTCAGTCGTTTAATGTCTTTGCACACTCACTGAAAATTCTGTGGAACATCAACAGTAAATTTACAAGTTTTGTGGGCTTAATGTAGCGAAAGAACTCGAGTTAAAATGAAAAGCGAGAAATTGTCTTTTTCAAAAATGTAAAGAGGTCACGTTGAATAGATGTCAGTCAGTGTATTGTGAAATGCTGTGGACAACACATCACCACTCTCATTTCGAAAGGTTTTCTTCTCGTAACAAATGCCTATTACTTTGAAGATTTTACTTTTAAATTCTTTTGTTTTCTGACAATAGCTACATGGCAAAGTTGCAACTTTGAGGAGTGACATGTGATCTGGTGGATGAACTGTCACCTCTGAGTGTACTTAGCTATTATGTTGATCAGCGCTCATTTTTATGGCGTAAGAGACGTTTTGTGACTGTAGAAAATAGCGACATACGAATAAGTCTATGATAACAAAACTTAAAAATGTTAGCATGCGCTTAATCAAAATGTTCTTTTAAACAATATTTTTAAAGAAGAAGTGAAACATACTTGTGTGTATTTGTTGATTGCGGCTTCTTCACGCTGTATTGGTTGCTTCAGTTAAGCTGCCAATTGATCGAAATTCTGGGGCAGGATAAGCCAAAAGTGATTGTGATCATACGCGATTGCTTGAAGAAAACCTATTCTATGCACTCCTGAATTCAGAATAACTGACCTGTTGGTGCAATTGTTGCGATCCTGTCTTATAGCGGTTCAATCCTCACTCATCCCAAACATTCATGTGAAGAAAACTTGTGTGGGTTCCGTAATTATAAATTTCCGTATTTATAAATATTTGAGTATGTTAATCAGCTTCTGACACCTATTACAGTAGTACCACATATATAAGTGACTAGCACTAATTCACAAAGGTCTTTCAATATATCAACAATCGGACGTTATCGTAGTTTTAGCACCTTCTTGCGTCCACAAAGAATGTTGTTGTAACCTATTTAAGTGGTAATACTGTACAATCTGTGTCTAGGTCGGGGTCAGATAATCTTGGTATGAAGAGAACATAATATAAACCATTGGTAACGTCGGCATCATTTGTAAAATAATCGGAAGATCCTGAATTATCAAAAATGAAGGAAATATCCCGCCTACTGCCATTTGCACTTGCTCACCTTTGCAGTAGCCACTACAGTTCTTCGGTAATATCGCTATTATGTCATATCCATCTTACAAATCTGAGTCAAATTCAAGACCTCGACCCAAAACATGGTTTTATGTCACCCGGTAAGGACGTCGTCCACTTTCTCCGGCATTGTAAACCAACACACGTATTATGAGCAGTTTGTTCAACTGAATTTAAGGAACAATCGCTGGATAAATGACGGTAAAATTGCTCTATTTCTGATGCCTAGTTAACCCTTAATGAGGCTTCGACAAAAAAAATATTTTACAAAATGTTATTAGGCACATGTTAGGCATCATGTTTATCAAATATTTCAGAAGGGGACAATTAAATAAAGTTTAAATACCAAAAATATCTCTATAGCAGAAGATCTATAGCAGCTACTTAGTTTTCATTTACATTAATGCAGGATTTTAGTAAATCTAATAATACTTTGCTTATCCTGTGACGTGAACCCAGGAACTTTGGATTTATTGAGCTCTAAGCACAGGGAGTTAGATAAATTACAAGGTAGAAATTTAATAAAAACTAACTTTTTAGTGTATTTGTGTGCAATCACAATTCGTGAAATGAGTTTTCCACTTTTCGGATTCCACTTTAAATGTCCGGGCATTCAAACACTTTATGATAGTGAATATGATGGCGATTATTTAAATAGAGAAATGATCTCGTAACACTTACCTAATTAATTAATAAAACAAACACAATCTACGTCCCACTTTTTTAACGTTCAATGCACTGTACAATTTGGACTAGAATGGACGAACAGACAGAAAACAAGCTTATATAATATCAACATAAGAATTGCATAAACTTCGTGGATCCGTATTGTATTACTGTATCTTAGTCAAAATACTTAAAATGATTTTGAACTCTATAGCAGTAAAACCTAGAACATAAAATTGTAGAGCAATTGATGTGTAAAACTGTATTGCATTGACTGAACCTAACGAAGGCTTCTTGAAACAATATGAGCCTTATGGCTGTAGAATAGGATTTATATTGGAAGAAATTTTAGTGTGCGTATAAACCGAAGTCTTCGGCTTACTTGAACACAGGTATTAAGTGAAAATAAGCTCTGAGCTAAGGTGTTAAAGTAAGTTTTCAATGTTTAATAGCATCAAATTTGAGTCGAATGACTTTAACGCAACTTGGGATATCCCAGCCACAGTTCGCAAAGTTGCAAAGTGTGGAGATGGATTATTTTTTGCTAAAAGATTACCTAACAAAAGTTATCTATTTTAATTTTTTTTTACCAGGGCACGTGACGCGTTTGGCAGACAAATATAATACTGCTTGAGTCCCTAGGATCAGATCGATTTTTTCTATTTTCTATCTTTGTGTAGAACATTGTTAAACTTAAATATAATAGCCCTAATAAATCACGACAGATTTTATTTCTGCAAAATGTGCAACAAAAACAATTTCATTGTTCTCCAGTATACTGTGCAAATACATTTTCAATAATTAATAAAAGCTTAGCTATCAGTTAGCGGCTTTTCCCGCGTCAAAATATAGCCTAAATAAAAAAAAAAAAGCATAATGTCACTCTCTGATAATGTAGCTATAAAGAATTTTCAAAATCGGTTCGGTAGTTTTTAAGATTACCTACCTCAAACATACAAACTCACAAACGCTTACCTCTTATAATATTAGTACAACATAGGTATATTAGATAGTTAGACGGACACCTAAGCATTCCTTGAACAAAGCATAGTTAATCAATAGTAACTAAAGTGCTATTTACAAAGTGTTTCTTTTTAGAAAATTTAAGGAAACCTGAGATAGGCTTTCACTTCCATTTTTTTGTCTTTGTAGAAAAATATTGCATTATTTAATATTGAAAACTTCCTGGATAATGTGGGTTCTCAATTTGTTAATGTCGACGTTTTAACCACCGTTAACTGAATAACGTAGTGAACTCAGGCAGCACTATGTTACTTTAACATGAAAGTTACTAAGCATAACTTTTGACATCTTCTTCATAATTTTAGTTACCTTTCTTCAAAAATGTTAATGGACAAGGTGCAAAAGCGCTTTGTTAGTTGGTACTGGTGCCGGTTGACCAGTTTTTATTTGCAGTAACAAGAAGCAGTCTCCACACTATAAGTGCAAATTGCACATAAGTTTAGATCCTGGTGCTGCTTGCATAATCCAGTTCATGGAGAACTTAAGTTGGATTATAAGGAATTCCCTCAGACCTTCAGATGGGGTGTCGAAATTTTTAATCACACGAAAATAATGCGAAAAAACCCACTTGGCCAACATCAACGAACAGGCTTCAAAGTAACGTTTATTGATTGACATGCCAGCCAGGTATGACACATTTGCGTTATTTGAATGTTGTTTTCTGTGGCTGGGTGTTATCATCTATTTAAAAAACTTGAATCTGACTGACATCCATACAAGCTCTGCTTAGTTTGGGGTCTGGCCATCAGTCGGTCTTGGTGGAAGGTTTTACAGTTCTCTTTATTTAATTAGGTGTCCTAAAACAGTGTCACGGTGAAGCCCGAGGAATACATCAACTCATATTTATAATGTTTGAATATTGTGACACTTTGCATTATGATTGTTTTAATAAATTTAATTTAATTTTATTTCGTTTATTCTAAGACAATATGATTTTATTGCCTGCAGTTTACCAAAAAAGAATAACTATATTGTTGATCATTAGGAACCTATACCAGGATTTATGAAATATTTAGATTTACCGATAATCTCATCAGTTAATTTCGTGAGTTTGAACATTCGACTTACTCTGATAAATTTTCATAAGATTACGATTTCTTTAAGTCGTTGTTAACAGTATTATTTTTATTTATTTTCATCAAACCTTTTATCTACCGACTCCCCTTTATCTACACTTACTAAGGTGGCTGCAGAACCCTCCCTAAAATAACAAAGGTCTGTTTTTTCAGTTCGTAACTTAGGGCTAAAAGGAAGCCTGTTGAAGCTAAAGTACTGGGTTGCGTAAGGTGAGAGGAAGCAAAGCTTGAGGAAGTAGGAACAACATTTTGAATCTAGGTTAGGTCAGAAAGGCTTTTGTTTATGCGTGGTTAGATTGCATGTGATTTAGCATTGTCATTCGCAGCTGAGCTGTTGAGCTATTGTCGTTGCTGCTGATTGTTGGGCCCCTAATTAGGGAAGAAGTTCTATTCCCATCCAAACCACAAAATAAAGAGTTAACAGAAGGACCGCTCACGCCTTCTTCCTAATCTTGCGTGACTACAATATTCGCTCTGAGTTTTTAAAATGAATTATGTAAGTTATATCTACATAACAGAGAAGTTATACCTACTCATCATGTGAAAAATTACACCAAGTTTGACAATTAAAAGCAAAACACTCGCGACTGTGCGACTGGACGCGACACTGATGCTCACCAGTATCGCCTGTAAACTCACTGTGTCTGTGTGCGTGATCAAAATGGCGAGTTTGTTCTAATCGGACTATCTGTAAGAGGCGCCACGCCTCATGCGTGATGTGTGTCCGAACCCAAAGATATCATGACTACCACATAAAGAACTTTATTGATACAGTTAAAGCTTAGCTTGGTTTGGGTTCAGATGATTTTGTTGTACTTATTAATAAAATACATATCTGCGACAAATTACACCAAGATCATCTGACCCCAAACTAAACAGAGCTTGTACTGTGGGTGTCAGAGACTAATAAACATACTGAAATGTTTCTAAATAGATAATAACACCCAGACACACAACAAGCACAAATGTTCGTCACATGAATGTTTGTCATAGGTGGGGATCCAACCCACGACCTTTGGTGCTAAAGGCAAAATCGCTTCCATTGCACCAACAGGCCAGTATTATCACAATCATCATCGTCATCATTTGAAGCCGTAAGACGTCCACTCCCTCACAGATTCCCAAATCTTCCATCCACAGTTAAGTATTCCCGTTACCATTATTATGTCATTGTCATCCTTCCACTTTGCAGAATCTTAAAAGATATTTTTTTAACCTCCTACTGGAAATCGAAAGTATCACGAAATGTGAAATTGTCTGAATCTTTTGCTGACGTTAAGAAATTTGAACGCATCGCGGGAGTGCAATGTCACGCTCATTTCAAGTTCATCGATTGAACGATATCGACTAAGTATCTAAAAATCGATGCCTGCTGTTAGTTGTTGAAATGTTGTCTGCGTGGACCCAGCCTTTAAATTAATCTATAAGTCAATATTTTATCCATTTGTTCTGATTCAGTTTTGGTCATAGTCAAACTTCCTCTCTCTCTTTCTTTTATCGATAGCGTTGCAAGCAATTATTGTAACAATAATTCAACAAAGTCTAATGACATAGTCTGTTGGGCACTGGTATAGTTCTAACTGTATCTAACGTAACGCACGATCAAAGAAAAAAAGCTCACTGGCCTAGTAAGAACAGGTTCTCAGTTCAATGACCTCAGATCAGCTGCCCGAGATGACGTGTTTACTCTTCAAGCATAATTTTTGCAACACTGACCGAAAAACACAAAAATATTGCATAACACCTACAGATGAATAATCCGCATTTGACAATCCGTCTAAAATAGACCTTATTGTAAGGAAGGAAGGCTTCTGTCATGACAAAGCTAGAACAACTTTCTAGGAAAGCAGGGGGGATATTCTTAAGCCGGATGTCTACAACGATTGTAGTATGACTCATAGCGTTTGGTCCGTGACGTATATTCTTTTACGATTTGGCGGGTTGTCGCAATAGTTGGTGGTTATGCCAACTGCGCCGAAGGTCGAGTGTTAGATTCCCATTCAGGACCAACTTTCATTAATGTGAATTGTGTGAATTTGTGTTGTGACTGGATATGTATAGAAATATGAATGGAAAAAAATATATTTGTATCATGCCTGAATTCGGCACGTCAATCAAATTTCGGCAGCCTTTTTATGTAAAGCTCTTTCTTTGAGTTTCACTGACTGTTTTCACCGTGCAACGGTACAGCATCAATTTAATAGGTGCTCAAATTGAATTTAGGATTAGTCTCAAATTTAGATACTAACGCCTGAATTTACCCTCAAGTTAATTAAACACTAGCTTTCTGCCCCCGGCTTCGCCTACGATATCGTTATATATTACGGCCAAATTACGTAAAATCTTTGTAAATTGTAGCCTATTTGTTATTCTGATGTATAAACAACAGCGTATTACTGCAATTACTGCAAAGTTTCATCTAAATCCGGTCAGTTATTCTTACGTGAAAGAGTAACAAACATACACACATTCATACATACTCACAAACTTTCGCATTTATAATATTTGTATAATACGAGTATTAGTAAGATAGTAAGAAGTAAGATTTGAATGAAATTTTGTGTGTATATTTCATCGGGCTCCTGGTTGTTTTGATAACACAATTAGACCCGTTAGGTGGCGCTGCCAGGCCAAACGCACTTTTCCATACAAACTTCACTTGCTCCTTGCTGAGTCGCTAGGGTTTACATCGGAATGAAATGTATCCTAGACGTTGAAGAAGCCCAAGGCCACTTAAATGCAAATAATTTTTTTTAAGACCTTTATTATACTTATGAAGTGCATTAGACTGATTGTTTTTTTTTTTTAAATACGTCCAGCGGTTTTTCGCGAATGAAAGACAGACAAAAATTACAAAAAAGACTTTATTAGCATCTACTACGTGTATGAAGTACCTGAAAGGCATTTTTCAAAAAAAAAAACTATATACAGAATTCACCTCCTTTACAGTTTCATATGTATAGACATTAATTACTGACAATTTTTTTAATAAATAAACAAAATCTTAGATCCCTATATTACAAAACATTGAGCAATAATCGCCTAATACCACTGTCTGCCCATTTTCCAAAATCAAAAGTGAATCTGATTCAAAGTATCAAGGTAGATGAATCCAATCATTCCGTTTGATTTTGGAATATTCCGTTTAGGCACTGGCATAGCAACCATTAGCTTATCTAAATGTGGTCGTGATACTTGCCAAGAGTAAAGTAGGTACCATAACTGTGTCCACGTAACTATATGCTACGTTGTGTATTTGTTAGATTATTTCGTTTCCGGGAAAATACTAGAAGGCAGTCTAAAAGATCTTCTTTCTTGTTCCAACATATCTGTTTATTGTTTCATGAATGTGATTTTTTTCACTTCACTTTTATTGACAGTTTGCTACCCTTTTTGACAGTCATATACTCGAGCGGCAACGGTTTATTTAAAAACAATAATGAAAATGATATTTTAATTACCACTGTCCACTTGACATATTCGGCCAAAATATCTCTGCACAAGACAATGCAAGTGACTCAATTTAGTGAACATTTTGGAATTTCAGTGCAAATAGGTAGTTATCAATTTTACCTTTAGTCGCCATGAACAGAATGCAGTAAGTTGAGTTTTACAATTCCCGTTAATTTAAATTTATCTTGCTAAAATCAAGACTACACAATCGTAGTATAATTGAATATGAATAGCAATGGACTACCTGCAAACCACAACCACTTACCTTCTGTTTACCAGCAGGATGATTGGCGAAGCTCGGCCGCGTAAATACAAACGCTGGTGCAACTCCCCCGTCACTTCATACGAGCTACATATCATAACATAACATATCATCACGAATAAGTATATTCTAAATGGTAGTCAGAGGCAAGTGGCTGTTGCCGTCATGGTGTATGGAACACTAAGGCTGTGTTCCAAAACGAGAGGGATTTCACACTAAAGAGTGAAAATCACTCAAACCCGTTCCAAATTGACCCCGAGTGAAACCGAGGTTGACCGAGCTGTCACCTGACAGTATCCTAATGTGTTCGTGTGACGTTTATCACTCTGACAAGTGCGAATTCTACCGGTGCCTGGAGCCCGATGAAATTCCCATGACAGCTCTCAGACAAAGGTTTTGTTCGATTCGTCTCTTTCTATTTGACAAGGGTGAAAATCATTCTGCGAAAAGGTATCAAGATCGAGCCCTAAGAAGCCCACCACAGACCTTTAACTCGTTGACAGCCTCTGTATCGTTAGATTACATTCGCACTATCAGAGTGCCGAGTGCCAGTTGCAGTGAGAGAAGCGAATGACTTCACCATCGCGTTTTGCGAGCACGCAAATGTCAAATAGTATGCAATCGTTTCAACCCCGTCTAGCGGCAAATTCGGGCAACATTAAAGCCGCTAGATGGCGCTGACTCAATGCCATACAAATTCGCGTTTTTGTTCTCGCAAAACGCGATGGTGAAGTCATTCACTTCTCTCACTGCAACTCGCACTCGGCACTCTGATGATTAGCATAAAAAAGGATTAACTACAAAATCATTTTGCATTTACGCAACGTGAACGTGCTGAGAGAGCGAAGGAGAAATATTGGTCAGCCTGTTTATGACGCTGGTATAAGTATATGTAGGTATGCTTTATTTATTTATTCAGAAAAAAATATATATTATAGTTTAAACGCCTCCGTGGCAGAGTAGTTTCAGAGCTCGGCCCGAATCCCGAAGGTCCCGGGTTCAATTCCCAGTTTTCGGATTTTTCGGAACGTAGCCCGGGTTTGTGATCACCAACCCACATTTGGCAAGCGTGGTGATTAAGCTAGTACCCATCAATTGTATCGATGACTAGATTTCAATGATGGAGGCCTTTGACCAGCAGTGGGACAGTATATAGGCCTACTACCTTACTTCATTTAAACATTAATTTAACTTTATTTGACGACACGATTGACGCAGTGCGCTGTAGAACAGTTTCTCACCTTGACTTACGTGGTGTCACCGGTTGGATTCCCGGTCGAGTCAATTCTGGAAACGATCTTACCTTACTAACAAGTTACTACAGTAAAGACAATGCACATACATAATGGCACCCATTCAAATAAAATCACGGTCACATACAAATCTTACAATACACAGTTAATTAACAGAAAACGAACATAGCTTCTTCAATAAATTTATTTTTCACACTACTACTTATTACAGCTACATGACTGCAGAATAAATTTAATTAATTTTATAACTACGTATAATATAAAAGATAGATGAAGTATAAGTAAGGACTAAATAAACGTAACAATTTTAATACATGTCATAACCATTTAAAAACCAATTATTATATTTATTCGATAAAAACGATACAGTTAAACGATGTGTTAGTTGAAACTTATTGTAATATTTTGACTTTTTTCTGTTCATCATCATCATCATCATCCGTGCGGACTATCCCGGTTGTGAACCCACACTGGTGTGTGGGGTCCTAGGGTCCGACTTTCTTATTTTCTTGGCCCACTTTTTTCTGTTCAATAGGTATACTCGTAGTTAAATACGTAGGTATATTCAAAAACCACAAAATAAATAAAATTAGGAATAATTAAATAGTATTTGAATAAACTATTAAACATATAGTGTACCCAATCAAGCATACACACAAACAAACAATAAATTACATTCACACACAATTTTTTTATAAATAAACGAAATAATTATATAATTTAAGATAAGTAATTTAACTAATTCATTATTTCTCATTTTGTAACTCGTAATAATTAACTGTACATTATACAAAACACGCCGCCACGTCTAATTATTTAAAATATGGTTATTTAAATAAATAAAGTTTATGGCTAAATAAGAAGGAATGAAATTACATGATTCATGTAGAATTTTTAAAGTATTAATATATTTTACTAATATTTTTTAGGTGACAAACTAATTTACTAAAAAAGTTCAGTCCAGTGGTGCTCAAATTTATGCGGGAAATTTTGCATGGATAGCTAGTTTTTTACAGGTTCAATATTAAGACAACACATAGGGCCATGAAAATTGATATTAATAAAGAATTAAATCGGAGGTAGAGACTGAACTATTTACACGTAATTACATGGTTTTATTTCGTGAGGTTTTTCTTTTATTTTTAAATACTACCTACTGTCCTAGAATATATTCAGAACATTTTTTACTTTATTAAAGAAAATACCTTTAAATTACCAGACTATCAAAGAAACCCTGAACTATTTATTATATTTGATACGGTGATGTACGTTTGGCACAAAATCTAAAGAACAATATAAAATAGCCATTTTATTTTTTTGTTTTACAAATACTTCGTTAGCTTCAACCTTTAAGAAAAATAATATTTCAAGAATATATTATATCTTGTAAATAATGTATTTTGCTAGGGCAGCTGGTTGGTAGGATTTTCCGAAACTTTTTGTTGAGTACCTGAAATTGAGAAGCACGTAAGTAATAAATATACTTATTTAAACCATTATTCCTCTAGTACCTATGTCTGGTCTCTTTTTTTATGGAAGTCAAATTTCTGATATTTGTCTTTTATGTTTTTTTCTGTTAATGATTGCTTTATAATTATTTTAATGCACTGCACAGAGTGATGTTTTTTTTTCAAAATACCGATTTCAAACTTTAAAAATATGGTAAGTAATTTTTGTTTTGAGAAAATTGTCTTGGTCAGAACTCGTACCTATAAGCAACTCACGTCAATTCTTCAACTTCCTCGCCGTGACCAGCTTGTTAATATCATGGTAGGCAGCGATCATGGTGTGCGCAGGCGTCGTGTTGACGGAGCAGGCCGGGTGCGCGTGAGTGCAGTCGGCGCCTTCTTGGCCGCGGCGCGCTGAGCGCATGTACCGGAAGAAGCGGAGGATCTCAGGGTTGTCGGAGACTGGGCGGCGGAGCTCGTTCAGTTCTCTGTGAACAGAATTAGAAAACGTCAAAAATAAAACAAAGGGTTATGATTTTTGATGGTCACTCTCAGTGTTGTGGCGAGACTTGCATAACCGTTCTAATTCGTATTTCCAGTAAGTATTTGCTCCTTGGGGCACTTTGCTCCTCTCGAAAGGTGCTTTTAAATTTCACTTTTTGCTCTTGGTTTGCCTTTGTGGCGCCGCTTGCCACCTGATGCGCACGAGACCTCTAGCACTACCCTAAGGTCTCTTCTGACTACAACGCTCATGCCTTTTTTATCTCGAGGCAAGCAGAGACCGTATCTTTTCACCTGCTACGATTCTGCCACACTTCTTGCACTCTCATAATCCTTTCATGCATAATCGTCGCTCATGGGTACTTTTCACGTGAGCCTTTCTAAGAACGTCTTGAACTACTTCCAAGGTTCGTTTGTCAAAGCCTTCCCCATACAATAAGTCATTTAATATTATTGCAAGTTAGGTAACAAATGTTGAGGTGGTATTAAATAAGCTTTGTGTAACCAGCAAGGGCACAGCAATATGACGACCTATTTGACGACCGACTTGGTGTAATGGTTAAGAAGTTGGCTACTACACCAGAGGTCGCGGGTTCGATCCCCGCACAGTACAAACATTTGTGTGCATGAACATGTCTGTTTGTACTGGTCTGGGTGTCTCCTATGTATAATAAGTATGTATTTACAAAAGAAAATGTATTTAAGTATGTTTATCCGTTGTCTAGTATCCCATAACACAAGCTTTAATTAGCTTACTTTGGGGCTAGATGGCGCTGTGTGGAATAATGTCCAGGGATATTTATTTATTTATTTATATGAGATAAATTCAACCTCTCCTCATAAATCTGTCTCTTAAATCGCTTTTCATCCAAGCATGAATATAAAGTAAGTTATTTATGATAACAGCAATTATGCGGAAAAATTGTATTCAAACGTTACTTTACTTACCAAGGAATCATAAAATATTTCGACATTTTGATTGACTATTTTAATAACTAATAATGAATGGTGTGTCAGTTTTAACTCTTATTAATAAATTGTTTCTGAAATAGGTGTTCACACACTATGTATTTTTTTTAGATATTTTTTTTAAATAAAAAAAATGAGCTACTAGAGGGATAGAGTAGGTACCAATGGTAATATCAAAACGTTAAATAAAATTTTATTACCAATTTCAAACTATAAGCAACCCAAAATGGCGTATAGTATAATTTAACAAAACAACGCGTGTTATGTCCACTGAGCTGGAATTTGTTTGTTTTGCCCTAGAGACCTTGCATGACCATAAATTGTAGCATTTGTAGCTGGCACATGGGGTCATTTGACATTATTCGATTATTTGAAACAAATGCAGTTACTGAACACTGATTAGACTGGGGTCCAATGGGGCAGGCCCCCAATTCACGAATTGTTGCTAAGTAGTTCTTCAGAAGTTGGTTTAAGAAACAATCAAGGGATTTTGTTCAATATATTTCTGTTTCTTCTTTTTCTCTGAATATCTCCATAATAATTGAACTTTAATGACAATAAATAAGCACAGGGTTATTGTCAACGGACAGCCATTTGTCACGTTCTAACGATAGCGTTCATAGCTATTTTAAACCCATAGACATATATCTTGGTTGTAGGGTTTATTTAGTATGCCATTTTGCCAGCCGCCAATCAATGTTGATAAAAACAGTCCTGTTTAAAAAGAAGCAAGCTTCAGAGTTTCCTATAATACTAACTACTAGCTTCGAGTGAGCGTCACTGGCTTTTTTGAAATCTTACAAAGACCTCCAACAAACTTATTTTCAGCTTGCCTGAAGTTTTTCTTTACTGCTAAAGGAGGGACTGTATTCGAGTTATAGAAAAAGAAATGGCTTTTGTTCATTAATCCTATTTTAGTTTCGTATTTTTGTTGGTTCAGATGAAACATCATTAAGAACCACGAAGGGTTCTGGTAGGGTTCCAATCCAGACTGCTGCAATAAGGAACATTTCACACTCTGAACTGCTACAGTGCAAGTATAAAACCATTGCCCAATATTTATGGGTGTTTCTAACCGCTAAAAGGGAGTCATTAGTGATTGGTCTTCCCTGTGCATCACAGATCAGGAGCATTGCACCGCAAGAGATGACCGCAGGTCTAGTTTGTGGTTAAGAGGAGCTGCATGCAGCGAAGCAGGGCTGAAGTGTGAAGTTCTTCTGTAATCCCGGTGTATCCCCGGCTTTATTGTGGGCTATTAGGAGCGGCTCCTACAGAGATAAGCCATCATAATTTTAATCGAGAAATTGCTGATTCCTATCACTGCAACACTACAGTGCCGTCAGAAAAGTGATAAGCGAATGGAGATTCATGTCTGTGGAGGGAGCCATATAGTAACCTTCTTCGGTCGGAACCCGACTTAAACTAGTTGCTTTCCGGGGTGAGGAGGTGTCATAAGGATTCCTCATGTTAATGGAAATAAAACAGTTCTTCATCTACCTGCTCAACTGCGCGGAGACCAGGTTGCTGTAGGGGGCATACTTCGCCGGGCTGGAGTACATCAGGCAGATCAGCTGTTCTCTGCACGCCTCCAGCTTCGCGTCACTCAAACTCTGGCCACCTATCTGCGTTCCGGTGTCCACTGCGTTCTCCGTAGGGGTCAGACCTGGAATATAATATGATATGTGGAAGTCAGTCTGTAGTGTCTAGGTCAAACTAAATATTGTAGATTACTTTATTAACATTATCAGCAGTCGACAAGTCACAGTGTTATACACACGCACCCACACACGAGCGCGCATGAACACACTGTGTGTTGTCACGTAATCAAAAACACACACTCGCTCACAATCATGCTCCATTTTACTTTTTACTTAAAAATGTAATGTAATAATAGTTTCTTCTTTTTTCTTTCAAGTACATTTTTGACATGATTACAATTGGTTATACTCGTATCTAGTCTAGTAATTTCCTAAACGGTACTAGCAATTTCGTCAATATTTACCAGGTAACTGTTGACTGGCTGGAAATGTAAGATCAGTTTTAACGATGAGCTATTACGAAATGTGGAGGATTACTTGAACGACAAGAGTTTGTGGTCATAGTAGGAATAATCGGCTCCTCTGCTCAAATAATGTTTTATTATTGTTCTTTTGACTGTACTCTGAATTTATTTGTTATAAAATAAAAGAAATCAAAAGAGCAACTATCGAGTTTTTTGCCGGAGTCTTCTCGATAAGAAGCAACGTCCGAACCGGTGGTAGATTCGCATTATGTGTATACGATATGTACTATTATTGAATTATTTTATTTACATCTATTATTTTTTATATATACTTTTCGTGAATTTTGACATTTTACAAGTGGTACTTTGTAAAAGCTAAGGTGAATGATTTTTTACCTACTTTTTTTCACCTTATTGCTCTCTATGCTCAGTTTAGAGAATGAACTTGACAAGTTATATATAGGGTATTGTAATTTATTTATTTATTCTTCATTGACAGTACAATAGGATTTAATGCCAAAACGCATCCTCTACCAGTCAACCACACGATTAAACAATAAATTAAAGACGGTGCAAGAGATTAAACTGATGTAATAAGTCCACTTTACTCCTGAACAAAGGTCTCCATCATTGAAAAAAAGTCATCGCTACTTTCTGTGTGTATTTATGGTTGGCTTAATCACCACGCTTGCCAAAAACGTATTGGTGATCACAAATCCGCATAAAAAACCACTTTGTGTGACCTAGTATTTAAACCCACGCTACCACCTAAACACGTCTCTACTATAAAAGAAAATGATTGACCTATAAACTAGAGACTAATCTTACTTCTCACCATCTTACTTCTTACGAGGTTACCGGGTGTGAGTTTACTTTAGAAAAACACTGAACTAAACAAACGAAGCAAATGTTTCACGGTCTGCCAGTATTTCTTCAAGTCGGATACGGAGTCAACCCTATCGGTGTCGTGATTGGCTAATCAACTTCAGTGTGCGCTAAAGTGATGAAATGAAAATGAAATGAAATGAAATGATACTTTTTTATTTCAGAAACAGATGCGGTTACATAGTTTCCATATGTTATATACCTACATAATGAAACAAATAGAATAATTAAAAATAAACTACGTAGTTCAGTCTAATCCCAACCTCAAGATCTACTAGTAGAACTTAAAGTTAGGATTAGACCGCACGTGTACGGACGACCAGTGCGCGAGGATCGGACCGTCTATCCTCTCTGCAATCACCTTCAGGAGTGTGTTGGTGCTGCCCCGCACTCGCTCCCACAAAGAAGCTACTCGCTTGCGAATAACGGCTTGGAAACCGTCGGTGTTCGTTGCAGCGAACATTCCCGAGGCGCTGCAGCGCCAGGGCAGCCCCAACAACCCCCTGAAGGCGTTATTATACTGGACGCGCAGAGCACTGTAGGCCCTTTTGGTGCAGTTGCTCCAAAGGTTGCACGTGTATAAAGTTTGACAATAAGTTTTAAAGAGTGTGATTTTCACCTCTCGAGAACAACGTGCAAACCTCCGTGATAGCATATTACCCCTCACCGACAGTGCCCTGCGCTCCCTCTCCATATCGACGTCGTCTTTAAGGTCCTCCTCGACCCAGTGACCCAAATATTTGAACTGTTTAACTACTTTGAGAGGAGACCCGTCCAGAGTAACTGTCAGTGGCAAAAGAGGATATGTTTTAGTGCCAGATTTAAAGACTAGTATCTCACTCTTTTTAACATTATATTTGAGCCCATGGGCCGCAGCATACCCCTCACAAATAGACAACATCTTCTTTAATGCATTGATTGAGGGGCTAAGCAGCACCATATCGTCAGCATAGCTAATATTGTTGACAAATTTGCCACCAAGTGAACAGCCTACTCCCGCACTGCTTAGCTCCTCAATCAACTGATTTACATAGATATTGAAAAGTGTGGGTGAGGATAACCCCCCCTGTCTCACTCCGCACTTCATCCTATAAGCATTCGAGCACTGCCCCGCCCACCGCACTACATTGGTTTGGTTGCCGTACCAGTACTTGAATATTTCAACCAACTCATCGGGCAGATTCGTGTTGCTGTGCAGTTTTTTCCATAATAGTTCATATGACACTAGGTCAAATGCCTTTGACAGATCCAAGAAACATGCGTAAACTGGCGTATTTCTTTCCGTGTAGTATCGAACAGTGTGCTTAAGGCATAGTACTGCTGACTCAGTAGATAATCCAGAGCGAAAGCCAAACTGGGCGTCATGCAGATTTACACTGTTTGTTAAATGCTTGTTAAGCACACTATCCAACACCTTTGCGAGAATCGTGGCCAGCGAAATTGGCCTGTAATTGTTTCTGTCAGAGGCATCCCCTGTCTTGTTTTTGATTATGGGTACCACTATGGTCTTCATGAGGTCATCTGGTAAATAGCTATGACGAATGCAGAATGTATAAAACATGGCAAGCACTCTAGGCAGGTGGACCCCCGCATGCTGCAGGTGCTCGATGCTGAGGAAGAATAATTCCACTACAATGAATCTTACGCTAGACACTTTTATGTACTTATCAGACAGGGTTAGGCAATTTGTTAGATTTTACAGCATCATTCTTAGCTTTGACTTGTATTCACCGTTGTACTAATATTAAAAATGCGAAAGTTTGTGAGGATTTATGATGTTTGTTACTCTTTCACGCAAAAACTACTAAACGGATTTGGATGAAACTTTACAGTAATACAGCTCATACATCATAATAACACATGAACTCAATGTATATATTATTAGGTTGGAGAAAAAGTCTTTTCGCATATAGTATGTATAAACTTGTAATAAAATCTCTTTGGCTATACTATTTGTAACTGGCTGGTTTTAGTATCATTAAAAGTTTAAATGAAGAAGATAAATTCAAATTAGGAAAATGTGTGATTTTTATTTGTTTTTCTTACTGTCAAGATGAGTAAATCTAATTAGGAAATTCGATACATTTTAAAATTTTACTACAAAAAAAGTAAAAATGCAACGCAAGCCGCGAAAAAAATTTGCAATGTTTATGGACCTAGTGCAGTGTTTTGATGTCAAAGATGTACGTCGCTCTGGTCGCCCTATTATGGATAAAATAGATGCCATTTTTGAAAAAGTGGAGTTAGATCGGCATATCAGTAGTTACGACGTAACTGAAGAACTGGGAATTGACCACAAAACGGTTTTGGCGCATTTGAAAAAAACTGGGTACACAAAAAACCTCCTTATAAGGGTACCTCACGAGCTCACTGAAAGAAATCTCATGAACCGTGTACTCATTTGTGATTCTTTATTACGACGTAATGAAACCGAACCATTTTTGAAGAAGCTGATAACTGGTGATGAAAAGTGGATCACGTACGACAAGAACGTGCGAAAAAAGTCGTGGTCAAAGGCCGGTCAGGCTTCACAGACTGTGGCGAAACCCGGGTTAACTCGCAACAAGGTGATGCTGTGTGTGTGGTAGGATTGGAAGGGCATTATTCATTAGGAGCTGTTACCACCAGGCAGGACCATCGATTCTGAACTCTACTGCGAACAACTGATGAGATTGAAGAAAGAAGTTGAGAGAAAGCGGCCGGAATTAATCAACAGCCACAATATTTAGCCACTCAGCAAAAATTAAGAGAGTTTGGCTGGGAGGTGTTAGTGCATCCGCCGTACCTATAGTCCTGACCTTGCACCTTCAGATTTCTACCTGTTTCGGTCTCTTCACAATTATTTAGGCAGTGTCAGGTTATCATCACAAGAGGACTGCCAAAACCACTTGTCGCGGTATTTTGGTAAGCCTTAAAAATTCCTATAGCAATGGGATCATGTCCCTACCTACAAGATGGCAAAAAGTAATCGAACAAAATGGCAGCTACATACTCCAGTTAAATGTAAATAAACTATATTAAAAAATGTTTATAATTTTCTTAAAAAATGCGAAGAAGTAGTAAGAGAGTAGCAATCTCGTGGCTTGAGCAGGCGCAGATTTTTTGTGACAAAAAAAAAACATGGCAATGCGCCGATTAAGATTAATAAAAACCTTCGAGGAATTTTTTAAACGCTTTATAATTAAAATCTCATGATAGCTGTTTCATTGGAACTATCGACGCTAAGGGAGGAATAAACCAATAGGAGAACTTACACAAAGATCTGAGCCCAAACTAAACAGAGCTACTATGGGGCGTCAGGAGAATGTTTGTCCCTGGTGGTAATCAAACCCACAGCCTCAAGGGCGGCAGAAATAGTATTTGCACTGGCTAATCCGGCTAGGCACACCTACGCTTTCTGAACTCTCAATATTCCCTCTATAAATGTTTATCGAATAATAATACGTCTGAACTGACCTTTACTAAAACTAAGTTAAGCTTAAGAGGCCGTCACCATAGCGCGCTTGTGTACATCGTGATTTATTGCAAATTTTGGGGTTTTTTCATTACGTTTTTAGGTCTAATTTACTGATTGGATTGTGATTAAAACTTCATTTAACGATGAAATAAAAATTATAGGTGTACTGACATTAATTTTTCACAGTAATCGTGCTTTATTCAAACCAAAAATCTGTCGTAAACTATACGATATTCTGGTTCATTAAGTGTCAACAAAACTATATGTCTTACGTTTTGGTCTTTTATTTCTGCAACTATAGTAAGCTTTAATCATAGATTTAGCTTCTTTAAATTGATGTGATTGTGTTTCATTATGTGTCCATACGAAAGGTTGGGCATTGAACAGTCAAATTTATATCTGCAGGTCGTAAATCAGGCTCTTGAAAAGTTGGATCATGCGCTAAAAATACGAAATGGCTCTTTAGTGAGGTACCCGTGGTGTGGCAGTGGATAGGCACCGATCCGATAGTAAGCAACATTGATCTGTATGAAAACTTAAGAAGTAAATGACTCATTCTGACCACAATTATGACCAGTCATTTATTGTCATATCCAGTCAATCTATTCGATGTATGTCCGTGAATGGAGCAGTACTATTATTATGTTATTATAGCTTACCGAGTCTCGCGAAGATTCCATCGAGCCGGGAAAGAAGTGGAGAATAGAACGGATCGTAGTTGCTCAGGATCATTGAAGAAGCTGGGATTTTCTGGAACACCTGGAAATAAAGACAACGGACACTTAAATATAACCTAGTTAAACATAACCCTGTTCTTCACAACTTTGGGTTATTTTGTTTTAGAATCTTTAGGTTTGTTGATTGCCGAAGCTAAAGATTGTTTCAAATGTCTTCCCATGATGATTATAATAATACCGAGTAGGCTCGCTCAACGCATCAGACTAGCTATTCAAGGAGATTCTAAATCAAACTCATTGGACATTTAACCACGGGGAACAATTTCTACAAGGTGTCTTTTATTTTGTAGAAAAAGAAACGGGGCTAATTTTTACCTCTTGTCTTGTTGCAATCTATCACATCAGGTTGAAATACGCTTGTTGATTAAGACTTTCTAAGGGTTTTGTTCACGGGTCTTATCACAATTGTAACTTGTCCAGTTCCTTCCCTAGACTGAGCGTAGCGAGCAATTTCGTAACATGATTTTTCATTTCCAGCCAGTCTGCGGTTTGGCAATAACTCATCTTCTAGGCTGGATATTTACTAACGAATTTGCTAGCTACCTTCAGTTTGTTTCAAAATAAGTTGACTGGATAAAAGCGATTATAATAAGGCCCCTGGGGGTAGCAGTCAACTAGCCTCTTTCTCCTCAATTTAGGTTTCATCTGTGAAGGAATTAACGTATATTTCAGAAATAACCTTCCATAACTAAAAATTGCTGAAAATTGTCCTTGGCACCGGATTTTAAGCGTAAAATATATACCCTACTTCAAGCGTCTATACATACATACCATCACGCCTTTTTCCCAACTGGGTAGGCAGATACCACATCTTTCCACTTGCTACCCTTCCATAACTAAAAATTGGTGAAAATTGTCCTTGGCACCGGATTTTAAGCGTAAAATATATACCCTACTTCAAGCGTCTATACATACATACCATCACGCCTTATTCCCAACTGGGTAGGCAGATACCACATCTTTCCACTTGCTACCCTTCCATAACTAAAAATTGGTGAAAATTGTCCTTGGCACCGGATTTTAAGCGTAAAATATATACCCTACTTCAAGCGTCTATACATACATACCATCACGCCTTTTTCCCAACTGGGTAGGCAGATACCACATCTTTCCACTTGCTACGGTCCTGACACACCTCTTGCGCTTACTACACTCTTATTAATCCTTTCATACATGCTCGTCGATTATGGGTACTCCTGACCTGACATTTTCTGAGCACGTCTTGGACTCGTCCTAAGTACGTCCGTCTAGGCCTTAAGCGTCTATATAATTTTTAAATATTCAAATTATGATATACATGCCTTGTAATTATTGGAACCAGCAATCTGGCCTTTGTAATAGCTGTTCTTCGTCGGCAGAAATGATACTTTCTGTCCTCCAGGGCCGAATCTGAAACATTAAATCAACATTAAACTTATTTAATTTCAACTTCGTGGAAATATTTCAAGGACCGACTGTACAATAGTTAAAATAGGCAGCGAGTCTGAATCCCGGTCTAGAGATTATAAAAACAATTATAAATATTACCTACCAGTGAATTTCACAATAACTTATAAGAAATTTCTATTTCGTATACGTTTAGGTGACTTCCTCGGAAACATACGCATGGTATGTAAAAGTACCTTGATAGGTGGAGCAACATGCAAATAAATTTGACTACTACTTATATCGAAACGATGGTAGCTCTTGGCTAGGGCCTACGACTGTCGAAATTTTATTAGTTATTTATTCAATGGAAATGAAATTACATAACCTAATTGGAGGACTTTGGGTTAGGGCGTTCCATGAAGCATATAGGATTTCTAAAGTCCCGCACGCGTTTTTTTTTGTATTTTTGTAATTCCTATTTTAACGATTTTGAGGTGTAGGTTTTTATTCGCATAATCAATTTAAGTTCTTTCAACTATACTTTCCGCTGCGTATGTTAAAATACCATTTATTTAGTTAATTTAGCCTCGCCTATTCACTTAGTGGAGATCGTTTTCCTGAATTAATTCAACCGAAAATCGAACCTGGGACACCACGTAAGTGAAGGCGAAAAAGTGTGCAACAGCGCAATACGGCTTTCGTGTCAAATTAAGGTCTTATTGAAAAATCAAATCCAAGCGAATTGGTGAGCCCGAGGTTTTATTGAAACGAGGAATTTCAGAAGAAGAAGGCGAATTGGGCCTGTTATATCGAATCATCCTTTTCTTGTTGATGTCGAATAATGTCGATAAAAGGCATATTTTAGCCGAAAGAGAAATTCCGATTAAATGCGTAGTTATTTGTCTGCCACTATTTGTTAGGAAACTTGAGAAAGAAACATAACTCTACAAATTGAGTAGTTTAAGAAGTAGTTTAACATATTAAAATATTTTTTGACCCAACCGAGAATCGAACCCGTCCACACATCAACACCACGCAAGTCAAGGAGAGAAACCGGTCCACTGTGCATTGCGACAATCGTAAAAAGAAGACTAGGTTGCATCACTGAAGAGTCTTTTATCAGCTGTATTGTCAACTAATCATACCTCACGACTATATCCCAAACGGGGTAGTCAGAAGCAAGTGACTGTTGCCGTCATGGTGACGGAACACTCAGAAGCTCACTTTTCACCAATGGTACAACCCAAGGTGGTAGACGGTGAGCCTTCCGCCGTTATCCGGGTTGATATTTTTTTATAGATGTTTACCATCGCCGAAGAGTTGGTTGGAAATTTAACAATGAAAACGAAAATTGTGGTTCTGGCCAGATTTGAACTCGGTATCACACAACAAAAGCATAATCTATTGAAAAACTTTTTTTTGAAACTCACCGTGACATATCCACATTGGCCAGATCATTGGCATCATTCTCATCCACGTTCCCGTAGAACCCATCGTTGGGGTACGCGTATGTCCCGGTTGGGTTCGTCTCGTACCCCATGAAGTCTTTGTTGTCGTTGGCGTATCCCATCTGGTCTTCGGTGTTTGCTGGGGGGTAGCTAGCTTGGCTGGACGAGGCTGAGAGCTGGGATATGCCTGGAAAGTTATTAAAATAATTCGTAATAGCAATCCTCTTTTTCAGAAACATATGGTGTTGGACTTAATTTGTTTTCATTCAGCACCAAAAATAGAGGACTCTTTGAGTGGCCAGTTTCCAGTTTTATATTCTGTGTGTCTATTATAGTTTCTGTCACGTTAACTACAATAGTTGACTTTAGTACGTCTACCACGAGTTGCCACTTTAAATTTACGCGAACGATGACGTAAATTTAAAATGGTAACTCGTGGTAGACTTACAGCAGAAGTTTGGATGCCATTTTTTGTTCCATTTTTAATCACTAGTACTGAAATCCCATACAAAAAATCAGCGTGCTTTACGCGGTAGCTAGCGGCTGTCATTGATCTAACTATACTCGTGGTAGACATACTGATTATAGCACCGAACAAACACAAACTAAATACAAATACATTACTAACTAAAAATGCTAAACTATTAATTAGTCAATATTTTCATAATTGAAAGAAGATGAAAATTATGTTAAACCTAAATATTAAAACATAAAAATACAATATCAATCTACATAAGGTAGTGGCTTAAAATTTTCACTCGAGACAAATATGAAGTTGACAAATTTTCATGATTTTTTTCTGTCTCGGTTGTAGTAATGGGTCATTTTGACCTGCGTTGCCATTAGTGCGTTAGTTAAATGAAACGTTACCGAAAGAGGCGCACCGTACTTAAATTTGACTTGCGAAATAAAGTACGCGAGTGTAGGTACTTCTTTTCGCGAGTGAAAAATAAGTCATCCATTACAATTTGTTTGAGCTCTGCGTCTTGATTGCGATAGCTTTTTCGCAGAACATCTAACGCTCTAATTTTATCAGGACACAAATAACTCCTGAAGTATTTTACTGCCCAGTTCTAAGCCTATCGAAATTGTGTTTTCCTACAAAAGTGAGAATCCTTAATGAAAATAAACTATCATTTACCTTAGTTAAACTAACTAAGAGCTCCTCGAATAGAAATAGCTACGACCTGTACAATGTATATCGATTTACAGAACGAACCTTTAAGCTCCGCGTCTGTTATTAATCTCTTCTTTATTCGTAATGAATAAAATTAAAATAAAAACGATTAAAAGTCATCGCTAGAATTGATGGGTCATGGCTTAATCACCCCTTGCCAAATAAAAACCATTGGCTACTCTCCAATCAACGTTAACAACGTGTTCACTAAATAAAGACCGCTTAAACAAGGATTTCAAAAATTCATCAACTTCGTGATTGACATCACGAGAAAGAAATTTCTCGTTTCTATTCTAAGCAGAGTTGATCAGTTATTAAGATGAATTAACTCATTTTCTTCTATATGTCTATCATGAGATTCTGTCACGTACACCACTATAGTTGAATTCAGAAATTTGGCTGAGATTTTTGGGTCTCTTTTAATTACTACTGAACTGGCGCTGGAATTCCCATACAAAAACGTCTGCGTGATTCACGCGAACGACAGTAGCTGTCACTGCTGTAAACTCATGGTAGTCAAACAGGATTTGGCTCTATGACTCAAGTAGACAAGAATAACACATACAATATTTTAAAAATATAAAAGGTTTAATATAGGTCTTACCTTTGCCGAGGATTTTTCCAAAACTGCCCAAAATGCTTGGCAAAAACATTGCGAATAAAATGGACTTGAGCAAGACTTGTCCACCGATCAGCAAGGGCACGAAGAATTTATTTAGTCCGAAAGCTGAAAACAAAAATTATCATACTTAAAGCTTTTATTAGACTACCTCCACGGTAAGCTTATATTCTAATAATTCGCAGCCAAAAACGTCCATTGCTGAGCATAGTCCGCCCCAATTGACTTCCAAAGCGACCGTTTGGAGCCGGCATCTACCGGAATACTGCCACTAACACCTTTACCAGGTAGGCAGTCCACCTTACAGGTGGGTGTCCCACCACTCTTCTCTTCGCAAAGATTATTTTCTTTTCCTTCTGAATCTTCCTATTAACAAGAGAGAAAAAAACAGATTTTCTATATTTCTGCAATCCATTTTTGCAGTAAATTCACATGAGAATTTAATACGTGTGTGGGTATTTGCTTCGGGTACGATTCGAGATTTTCTATTTGGTATTTTGTAGGTAATATATACTGATCCGTAAGAGGATGAATTGCTACCAGTTTGTGTTTGTTTAATATAATTTACCAAATATTAATTACATATTTCACGAATATGATGTTACACTTGTCAAAACCTTTGATTGCAGATGTGCCCACGATTTTCAAACGTTACCTACCCAAAGTTTAAGAGCTTGGAATATTCACCTGTATTTAATAAGAACTCCTCATGCGAAATTGAAAGATTACAACACATTACAGAACCTCAAGGCATTTAATATCATACTGGGTGATTTTCAAAAGACTGAGAAAATTATATGGTATACTCAGTAGGTGAAGACGTAAAAACATAATCTTCATGAAAATGAAACTTATTTGAATTTACTCTTATTTCAAGGTTGCCATATAAATCAGTTAAACGTATTTTATGTATAAAAACCTTAAAATAAAAGTCAAACGAACTAATCAAATTTTCAATAACATACTCGTAGCTACTTTGTAGTTCTTTATGTACATCACTTACTCAGTGAGTGATGGTACATAGTAACTATGCTATTTCGTTTTTGGAAGTCTTTTGATAATCACCTGGTATATCTCGTCAAATTGTGGAAGGATTACTCTAAGAAATAAATTTAAACACTAAATAATTTAACTAGAAATACTTACATCTGAAACCCATTAGTTTTGCAGCTTTGGGCAAGTTGATAGAAAGAACATGAGTATCTACAAAATTCTTAAATTTTTGATACAATCTGTACTCATAGGTGAATTTGCTAAATAATGCTCTACCTTCTTCGGTTTTGTCTTTTGATTCATCATTTACATCATCCTTTACTGTTTTAATCTCTACGCCTTCAACAATTTCATATCTATCTTTATTTAGTGCATTATTTATTATCTTGTCTACTTCCTTCTCTAATTGGGTTTCAGTCATATTAACAAGAATATACCGCTTCGTTATCGTTCCCAAAATTTCTAATACATCCTCTATTACGTCTTCGTTATTCGATAAATTATTTTCGCTTACGTTTAGATTACTTAAAATTTCTACATTATGTTTATCGTTACTACTACTTTGACAGCTATGGCAGTTATTAATTTCTACTTTGTCTAAATTTTTAACTGTTTTGGTTAAGCTTTCATGACTTTGTGACTGACAATTTGTCTGCACAGCAAGAAGTGTTACATACAAAGTCACTACGAGGCTTCTCCTTCCAAACCTCCATTCGAATTTTCTACAATTTCCTTGTCTTTTATGAATAGGATCCATTTTTGTGGAGCACGTTGAAACCGCATCACCGTCAAGTTAGATTGTTTTGATTAGATCTCTTCCTAGAACCTTTGGTTGGAGTACCTGTAACAAGTGAAAGCAGCAATGAATAAACGTCTTATCAATAATTGCACTGTTTTTCCTGGTATTCAATAGATTCCCATGATTGTTGAACACAAAAAAGTGTTGTTCTCGTTCGCAGAAGAAAGTTATTGCTGTTAGAAAATAATGAATTGTTTAGATTTCAGTATTGTGTGGGTAATACATTGTAATTTTATTAAGTTGGTTAAATTCACGGGCACAGTTATGAATGTAATTAAGGACACCTCAAATTGATGCTTTCCTGTCACATGTTAATAGAATTAAAAGGGACAGCCATACAATATGTAAGGACGGCTCAGCTTTGATTGACGTCATCGAAGGCAATGGTCATCGCTACCACTGATGGGTATTTGTTTAAATAACGTGCTTGTCAAATGCGGGTTGGTGATTGCAAATCCCGATTTTTTCATTGAACCCATGCTAAGGGGGAAGCTACACCATTGCACCAATACATTGCCAACAAGCTAGTCAAAGAAGTTCAAACTCAAACTCAAAAATGCTTTAATCAAGTAGACCATGAATATACAGTTCTTTTGAATCGCCATTTAACATTTTAAATTTAGCTATGGTATTAACATAAATGATATTAATACAATCTATATACTGAATATAATACATACATATAATGTGACTCTACTGCCGGCGTCAAAAGTCTGATTCCACTGAGAAGACAAGGCAAGAAACTCAGTAGTTGCTCTTTTAAAAAAGAGGTGGTTTACAATTCAGGTTAGTCACTTACAATGTTTGCCTTTGTAACCAGAGTCATACAGTTTGAACATCAATATAAGTTATTTATCTTTACGGTACCAAAATTAAAGTGAACCTGAGCAGACTAGTTTCCGAAAGTGGCACCTGTTCACAAGTTAACGTATGATCCAGCCATCGTTCCACTCAACCATATTTTAGGGAATGAAACGACCCGTCCCACGAAGAAGCCTTACAAATCAATGACATCCAAGAATTCAGTTATAATATAATACTTATCACATGAAACAAGGGATCTTGACGGCTCTTAAGGCGTCAATACAAAAGGATATTAAATTGAACGTCACAAAGTAACCAGTGAAGCATGACGCCAAGAGTTAAAGGGAAAAAAGCTTTAGATAAAAGTAATGTAATAATACTCGTATCAGAGCGATTTTACATACGATATCAATTTCAATGTTCTTATATCGCTAATATTACTGCATTATTTCGCTACGTGATCGAATCAGAAATGAGGAAATTCGTAGAAGCACTAAAGTGACCGACGTAGCCGAGCGGGTAAGTAAGCTGAAGTGGCAGTGGGCAGGGTACATAGCGCGAGGAACTGATGGCCATATAAGCAGAAAAGCTCTAGACTCAAAGTAGGCGCAGAGTGGGACGCCCGCCTGCAAGGTGGAGGGACGACCTGGTAAAGGTGGCAGGATTCTAGGTGGATGTAGACCGCCTGCAACGGGTCTCTTTGGAAATTAGCGCAGAGAGGCTTATATTCAGCTATGGACGTCTTGTGGCTGCGAATGATGATGAATGCTCTTATATTGAGTTATATCCTATTCGTTATGTCCTATCAAACGAATAGGATTGTTCGATGAATAGCGCTTGATGAATCTCTAGAGACGCAAAGCGTTAAGTATTTTGTAAAGACATGCAGATTGACATGTATGGGAGTATGTGTAAAAATTAAGTTAACAACACCCAGTCGGCTTACAAACTACTGTTTTTTTATATGTCAAAGTATGAACTTTTTACCTAATTATGTATTACTCCACTCAGTAGGTACTACAATACTACATACATTAATCTTGGCGTATTTAGAAATTGCGAAACCCCGTCACATTTTGTTGCTCTCGTATGCCATTAAATCACATTATTTCAATGGACTACTCTCAAGTATTCAACTTTTTCGAACCCCTGCATAAATATGAAAATACTCGTAGCTAATATAAATATAAAAATTGTGTTTCCTGAGAAAAAATAGCCTAAACCAAAAAATATAGGTACACTTACAGCCATATTACAAAACAATGCTTTAAAACTGGTTTAAACCTGGACTAAACAATCTAGGATTGTTACATTTGGTACAAGGCTTAAAACGTGTTCTTATTACAAATCTAAGACTATACAAGACTATCAGAGGACAAGATAAATCAAAGATCGTCCGTGGTTTAAAACAAAAAGCGGCATTCATTCATTCTTTCACACAGACTCCGTTAAATATGCGTTTCGTTTCTCTAAACGTTTAAATGAACTTCATACTTTAGATGCATAAATAACTATTTATCAATAACAAAACCAATCATTTATTTGTTGTAATTTAAGGTTTCAATCACTTGAACGAGTTACAGCGTTTTTTAAAATTAATCTCGATATTTTTTTACAATCAGCATGAAACGGAGTGCAGTTACGCTACGTGTAATTTGAAACACAACGACGTCCGAAGAAAGAATTTTATTGTTGTTAGCAAAGACATATAGTATACTGGAGTATACGGAGTTGTTAAAAATACGATGCAAAATAAAAAAAAAAATTGTTCTTTAACTATTTCAGTGTTCCTAATATTGTACTGCATGGGTCGGAGTGTTAAACTGTTTCGTGGTTATGTGTGAGAGGTCGTGTGTGTTTGAATTGTTGCAAACCACTTGAAGCTCAGGGCTCAAGGGGCATCCACGGGAGTCGTGAGCCAATTTCTCACGTTAAATATCAACTATTTTCTGGCCCTGGTTTCGTAAATCTATATTTATTTTGTCTTGTTTACTTTTAATTTTTCTCTACTACCTAAAATGTACCACATTCTTGCGAAATAAATATTCTTATTCTTATTCTTAAAAGTCTTCACCTTCTAATTCGAAACTTTTGACTCGCTGACAATGTTTACCAAATCGCTGAGACATCTCCAATATCTTAATCTTCAAAATCCATTAAATCGATGTTATTTTTATCAATTTTCGTGAAAAATTGACACTTCTAAGTTAACCTCAAAAGTGAAGTTAGTACATAGATAAACTAGGAGTCACACGGGTTTGACTTTAGTACCACAGATAGTACGAAGTTTAGTGTTTAACTTCATTTTGTACTAAGGTTTTTTTAGTCCATGGTTTAATCCAAGTTTAAACCTAGTATTAAATTTAGTCTCTGTTTTGGAATAAGACGGATAAAGCCTATGTAACACCCTGATAATGTAGTTTTATATCAGTGAAAGAATTCTTAAAATCGGGTCAGTAGTTTCGGAGCCTATTCAAAACAAACAAACAAAAAAAAATATTTCCTCTTTGATAACAGAATAAGAGTTAACTCTGTCCACCGGTTCGTAAATGGAGAGGTGAGGAAGATGGTGGTTGGTATAGTTACAATGTTCAGTCAGCAACAGAAGCTCCTCAATATTTTATTACCTCGTTATATTAAGAGCTGTTTCAGACAAGCGTTTTATAGGTTGATATAAGCTCGTTTTTGTAAGCGCATGTAGGTGCGTACAGGCGCGCCTTTCGCCAGATGCGTAACCGCCAACCTCGTTGTGTTCCAATTATTAGGATAATGTGGGCTTCTAAGTGTTCCTTTGGATAAACTGGCTTCTGTCAGAGAAGAAGTAACCGCGTGCGCATGATGTCGGCTACCTTTGTTATTGCCTCAACATACATTATCAAAATGTCACAAGAGTCATGTCTACGACCGCATATCCGAATATGACTGATTGGCTTTTTGCCAGCGACATGGTTTTGTCAGCGATTGACCACGGCATAAGGTGGGTATAGACTTAGAACTTTTGCTAAAGCATTACATTGTAAAGTCACGTTCTTACGATTGGTACAATACATGCAGGCAAATGCTTAGTTTTCTAAAAACATTATTAACAGTTTGGCCCTTCACCTCGCCCGTGCTGAGACTCTAGGACATGAGCGCACTATCATTCATTTTTAAAACCTAGCTGCGACGCGTGCCGCTTCTGCGCCAGCGCCTCGACTTGTCGACTTTAGATCGTGTGAGCGACGGGTCTTTAAATCAAGTTCTACGAAAACTTCGAGCTCCATGTTCACAAGGTGTTTCGAGTAAACTTAATTACGACTAATGCTCAATGTTTTGTTACAAGTGAATACTCTAATCTACTAGGACCTTTAGGTGTGTAAAATCCACTAACTTAATATAAATAGGAAGAATATGAATAGGACGCTGGTTTTGTTTATGATAGTTTTGATCCGATATCATTAGTAATATTGATAAAAATATTTCCCCGAGAACATGAACCTTTGTTTACTCAGACAGTTAATTCCGGTTTCCTAAAGTAAATTGATATAGCAAACAGTTCTATTTTCACACGGGAAATCAACAATAGTCGTCCTTCATGTTTTGTTTGCGTAGGGGCCAGTGATCTTTGTTTTGCTCTGAGATGGCTGAATGATCTGAACTAGTATCCGGCAGTGACGTCGCCCGCTTAATTTTCTATCAAGGTTGAAAGTCATAACTTATAGATAATAGAAAACTAACAATAAACACTAGAGGTGCCCGGGGCTAAGTGACGGCAGCGGATCGGCAACGGTCCGATGTCAAGCAACGCCAGTCAGATCGGGTAATGGATGGGTAACCGAAATTTAGCGATGTGTTTTTTGGGCATCTCCGTGCTTCGGAAAGCACGTTAAACAGTTCGTCCCAGCTGACGTCGCAAGATTTCAGTCGTAAAGCCTAGTCAGAGGCCTAAAAAGGCGGCTTGATAACATCTGACGGTAAGGTTTATCACTGACCTTACATTCACCTCTCCAACAATCCGCATTGAGCCCGCGTGCCAGAGTATGGCTCGTACCACCTCATAGATGAAGTGAGGCCTGTGCCCAGCAGTGGGACGTTTATAAGGCTGTATTTGATTTGATTTTTCGAACATTAAACACATTCATAGCAACAATATTACCATTTTCTATACTACAGTACCCATTTCACCCCTTTAAATGTTGTTTTAACAAAAAATAACCCTTAGTGCTCTCCTAAATAACTCCTGCGTGGAAATTTACAGTCAGTCAATCAGTTTATTTCTTTAGTATAGTTTAGATAGACTATAAATTACTATTGGATATTTGTACAAACATACTATCATGATAATAATATGTTGGGCATGTACTTTTACTAGCCAGATAAACCACGACCTTATAGGGCGTCACACGTAAACCGTTTCTTGTTAGTACAGAAACGGTTACCTAATTTTGTAATGAGAAATGCAAAAAAAATAATTTAACATCAAGTTAAACGTTTTGCAAAGCCTAGTCATACTGAAATGCGAAAAAATTTTTGTGGTTAATAAGCGAATGAATATATATTTGCGGCCATTTATATATGCACATTACTGTTCAAACACAAGCTCCTGTATTTGCGCTTAGTTCTATTGGTTTCTGCTGCCCTGATACTTTTAGTCAAATAATTTTGCTAGTAAAATCATAAAGCCTGTACTTTACCATTCATGAGTTAAGAAGCATGTTGCACCTATACTCCATTCATTATAGCATTAGACAGAAGTAAAAAAGGTTCTTTTTAGGGTACACTTTGTGGTAATAGTACAATAAACATCATTGCTTTAAGGATTTATGCCGAATTTATTAAAATCCACATAAATAGCAGCTGTCACACTTAATTGTTCTCATTTGAAGTAAAGGAACTTCAGAATTTATGAGGCTTTTGCTTAAAATAATTATTTTGTCTTGCATCAAACTATATTGTTACATAATAATAATTGTTGCGCTGTAGCACGGTTTCTCGCCTCGATTTCCCTAGTGTCCCGGGTTCGATTCCCGGTCGGGTCAATTCAGGAAACGATCTTTTCTGAATTGAATCGGGTCTGGGTGTGCTGGGAGACGCCCCTGGCTTATTTCCTTGTGTGGTACCTCGTAACACAGGGATATTAATCCCTACGTCGAGACCAAAAAGAGGTGTGTTGTCTGGCGCATATTTATTTATTTATTTATCTATAAGCCCTTCATACGTTGTGGCGGAAGGGATTTTCAATTTTGCCAGGTTATACTCAGGTATGTTATCGTCATGGCAACGTCAAATGCAGATTGTCATTCATTTTAGCCCCCCTGCTTCTTATTTCTAATGTTATAATGAATGAAGTATAGTTCCAGTAGATTTCTGATGTTTTGGTAGTTTCAATTTATAAGCAACTAGCTATTCGTCAGTGGCTTCGCCCGCATAGACTGTCTTTCCCGTCAAAATATAGCGTTAATAAAACAAAAAATGCCTATGTCACTCCCTGATAATGTGGCTTTATATGGTGTAAGAATTTTTTAAAAAAGGTCTAGTAGTTTCGGAGCCTATTCAATACAAACAAACAAACAAACAAGCAAATATATTGTATATAGTCCCGGGTTGTTCAAGCGGGGCGTGAAAAGGCATTTCTGCAGGCCTTCAAGGTGAGGATGGCCAGCCCGGTGATTCGTTGAATGACTGGGCTTGTCAACCTCATATTTGGACCTCACGACCGCTTTCCATCAGGTGGAGTGAGGTCATCTTGACGGGCAATATAAAAAAAAAAAACTTTCCTCTTCATAATATTAGTTAATATTAAAACATCTTGATTAAAATTTGCTTTAAAAAAATATTTCAACATTTGTCAGACAATATTCATTCAATCAAGGTATTGTTAGGTAAGTAGTCACTTAGTGGTCTCGCAGTCTCAAAGTCTTGCATTAGAAGTTTATAAGTAACTTACAAACTTGTAATAACAAAACATCTTACTAAAAGCACACCTACCATTAGAAGTTAATAACACCAACATGCATTAACTTAATGTTATATCCTACGCATTTCTTAAAAGTTAAAATAACAAGCCAAGTTGAAATTTTGTTCAGATCCATACTCGATACTCTGAAAGTATGAAGCTACATTAAGCAAAATCAATGTTTGGTGATTAAGCTACGAAAGATAATACGCCTGAACTTGAAGTTTCGTTTTCATGTGTGTGGACCTACGGTAACTAATTATCTATCAAAATAAGGAATTAGATATTATTACATAATTGTACACTGCAGAGTATTATCAAGGCAAATATCACTTGCATTATTCTTGGGCCTTTTCCTCACCCATCGGTACGTTTTGGTTTTGGTACCGCCTCTGCACTGAATCTGTACAGATTGTTTACCGAGCGCATGAAATCAAATTAGAGTTTTAAGACCGACTCGGTACAGATATTTTACAGAGCGCATACGTGTGCCTCTGCATACATACAATCTGAACAGAGCGGCCGGCCTCCCCTGTCTCACCCCCGGTAGCACCGCCGCGCGCCTCACTCACCCCTGTCACAACACCAGAACAAATACCGAGCTAGCGCCTGTCTGGAAATGTTTTTCAGCATAAAACCTGTACAGATTCGGTGCAGAAGC
This sequence comes from Udea olivalis, assembly GCA_947369235.1. Classification (NCBI taxonomy): domain Eukaryota; kingdom Metazoa; phylum Arthropoda; class Insecta; order Lepidoptera; family Crambidae; genus Udea; species Udea olivalis. The sequence continues at coordinate 4,948,871 of OX376363.1, forward strand.
GGTCCCGAAACGAAAACGCACCGATCCGGTGAGGAAGAGGTCCTAAACAGTCTGTAGTGATATTTATTACTAAAGTGTTAAACAATGGCAGATGAAGATGAAAGAAACTGAAGTTTAAATGATGATAAAGAATCTTACAATTTTATCTTACTAAAGAACTGAATATTTTAAAGGAGAATATCAAATATTGAATACAATGAAATGGCAACATACATTTACTATACCTAATGGTTTTTAAATCGAGTGACAATGTTTTTTTTTTTAATATTGCCCGTCAAGATGACCTCACTCCACCTGATGGAAAGCGGTCGTGAGGTCCAGATAAAGCCCAGTCATTCAAACGAATCACTGGGCTGGCCATCCTCACCTTGAAGGCCTGCAGAAATGCCTTTTCACGCCCCGCTTAAAGAACCCGGGACTATACGAGGAAGGAAACACAAGTGCTGGAAGAACGTTCCACGTATGGATGGTACGACAAAGAAACGAGTCACCGAACCTTTTAGTTCGGGCCAACAAATGTTGAATTGTGTGTGGGTGACGCCGTAGTCCAGCACGCGTGGTACGGGAGTGGAAAGGTGATGGTGGGATAAGCTGGAATAACTCGTTAGAGCATTCCCCATTGTAGAAAGCGATAATTAATAATAAGTACTCTTAAGTTATATGTTTTTTATTTCTTCATACTTATTTCGGACTTCGTTTAAAAATCGCTTACTAGCTTTTACATAATTGACCTACATATTTTTCGACATCATGTTATATTATATATGAACTATTTATTTTCTAAATAGTCGTACTTAAATCCTCCAGAAGATGAAATAAGAGATGAAGTATTTAATTAATTTTGATTTGTTTATGTACAATCATGTTTATTAGCTTCACTAATCTTATCTAAATTTTGCCACTAGGATCCCACTGTTGGAGTCCCACACACGTCAAGTTTGGCCTTTTCACACCAGTCCCCGGCGAAGGCATCCCAGTTTACTATATTTTTCATTACTGCACAAGAGCGCCGTGGCCTAGTGGCGCAGCACCCGAACTCAGATCGTGGATCGTGTGGTCCCGAGTTCAAATCTGGCCGGAACCAAAATCTTTGTGTTCATTGTTAAATATCCGTCATAATCTCCGGTAATGGAGAACATCAATAAAAAACCAAATCAACCCGGATAACGGCGGAAGGCTCATCACCTACCACGTTGGGTTCTAATACCATTGGTGAAAAGTGGGCTTCTGAGTGGTCCGTTCACCATGACTACACAGTCACTTGCCTCTGACTACCCCGTTTGGGGTAAAGTCGTGATGGTATGTATGTATGTATGTATGCACAAGATCTTGCAAACTAAAATTATAATCGTATAAAACAACAGGCCCATTGAAATGCTCGTCAGTTCATATCGCAGAAAACAGTAAAAACTTTTATTTGATTCACGAGATTAAATTACGGTATCTTAGAACTCAAACTAAACCGGCATGTTAACAACTTGGGAAGTTCATTTGGAAGCTGTTTCATCTTGTGTTGATGCCTGGAGTTAGTTGTTTCTGGGTGAGATCTAACTTAGCACTAACTACAGACATGAAGAGAAATGGACAACGTAACTCCCTTTGTCTCTATGAGACCAAGCACGACACGTTTTGACGCTCATTGTGACGTCACAAAGGCGGTTTAGTGATAGGCATTCTTCTTTTTTCAATTGATTCTCAACAGTTTTTAGATTGAGGCTGCTAGCTGGCCACATAGTATGTCGAATAACCGATAACCACTGGGGTAATGTACAAAATAAATATCGCTCCTTTTTCCTAAACTTGCGTGACCGCCCATCACGGTTACTACTCTATTCACTCTGAATTAATAAAATTAAGTAGGTGGTTATAAACGGTACGGTACGGAACGGTAGGTTATATTCGACGACACGATTGGCATAGTGAGCTGTATCACGGTTTCTCGCCTTTAATTCCGTAGTGTCCCGGGTTCGATCCCCGGTCAGGTCAATTCAGGAAATGATATTTTCTTAATTGGCCTGGGTCTGGGTGTGCTGGGAGACGCCCCTGGCTGAATTACTTGTCTGGTACCTCGTAACTCGGGGATATTTATCCCTACTTCGAGACCATGACAAGAGGTGTGTTATAAATATGCGCCAGACAACACACCTCTTGTAATGGTCTCGAAGTAGGGATTATTAAATCCCTGTGTTACGAGGTACCACACAAGGAAATAAACTAGGGGCGTCTCCCAGCACACCCAGACCCGAGTCAATTCAGAAAAGATCGTTTCCTGAATTGACCCGACCGGGAATCGAACCCGGGACACTACGGAAATCGAGGCGAGAAACCGTGCTACAGCACACTACGCCAATCGTGTCGTCGTTGTGTTGTCTGTTGACAGAACCGGCCAAAAGAAAAACTAATCACGTGAAAAACTTCACCAAATTTGACTAAAACGAAAGCTCTCGCGACAGTGCGACAGGCCGCGACACTGATGCTCACCGGCATCACCTGTAAACTCATTGTGCATGCGTGCGTGATCAAAATGGCGGGTTTGTTCTTAGCGGACTATCTGCCAGAGGCCCCGCACCGCATGCGTAATTTGGGGTAATGTTTTAAAGGAAAGTCTGCGTATCAGCAAACGTAAAGGACGCTCTCCGGCCAGTTGAAGCGATGACTTGCAAAAGGTTGCTGCCAGAAACTGGATGTTTCAAGCTGAGGATAGGGCGTGATGGCGCTCTGCGAGGAGGTGATGACGCAGAAGGAGACTGCAGAGAGGGCCCGAGAGGATGACCCTCTGGTGGCCCCTCTCCGACGCAGACGGCGGGGAACCAGAAGACGGCGGTTCGCCCGTCTTCCTCCTGTTCCCTAAAAGTAGCACCGGGTGTAGGCCGGGGGGCTTACACCCTATTCCAAGGTGCACCCGTCTGGGGGTGTCCCAGTATACCGGGATGCCCCCGTAGCGTGAGGATGCCCGGCGCATAGGCTGGGCCGACCGCTGGGGCGACGTGGTAATCCTTTAGGCTCCATGTCTCCCTATTTCATAGCGGCGAGGTATACCCAAGGGTTTTTTAGTGGGTATGCCGCCGGCTTCACCGGCGGAGAGTCCTACACTCCCTCACTGCCCGACCCAGGGAGTTGGATAGTGCGTAATGCATTTCTCACCCGAATAACAAAAAAAAAAAGGCGTGATGGCGCGCATTGGGGGTGGCCTATAATAGGCTAATGATGATAAAGGAATGATCAATTTAAAACTGTTAAAAAGGTAGAGCGCGGACTGAGTTAAGTAGCGTCAAAGGTATTGATCTTACTTTTGACGAGCGAAGTTTATACACTCGTGACATCTATTTTGATTTATGTCCGTGATTATAACATTTAAACCATTAAGAGATCATTTTGCTTAGCTTGTAGGTGAAACCCGACCCGAACCCGACACAGACTTCATCCGAATAGTAGGATTATCAGCTAACTCACTAACGAAAAATGGTTGTACGTACAGTCAAAAATGGTTGTAGGTACAGTCAAAACCGGTTGTAGGTACAGTTGAAATTGGTTGTAGGTACTGTCAAAAGCATAAAAAACTATACATATCCAAGGTTTCAAAAATCTCTGAACAAATCATTAGTCACAGATATCTATACAAGTCAACATAGAGTCTGAAGGTACTCTCGTATAGATATTTGCGACTTAGGATTTGCTCAAATATTTTTAAAGCCTTGAAAACATTCAGGTATTTATGCTCATGACTTAACACTAAAAAAAAACACATAAAAATCTGATACTTGATATCGCTACTAATGTTGATGCATTACAGATCATCAATGATTCTGCATCCAGTCATTTTTGATGAATTTATCAATACTAGTCGCTAATAACAAACATTCGACAGTGTACAGTCAAAAGCATAAATGACTGTTCGTTTCAAAGGCTTCATAAATATGTGAGCCAAAAATTTGCCACAAATATCTGTACAAGTCAACAAAGAGTCTGAACGAGCTTTCTTATAGATATTTGTGTCTATTGTTTTGTTTAGATATTTTGAGGCCTTGGAATCGTATAGATAGTCATGCTTTTGACTGTACATATTTTGAACAAGTACCTACATCTGCTTTCTATAATTAAATTTGACTTTTGATTGAAGAGTGGTAAATTAAGTCTCTGATTTTAGTAGATAACTATGTTTCGTAGTGAGTTTATGTTTAAGTTTGAGTGGTATTAAATCAAGAATACCTAAATTTCGGGTCAAGTGGTTTTCTTTACTACGAGTACTACTTGAATAAAATAATATTCTTGATATTGCCACAGTTAACAAATGAAACAATACCCCTCCAGAATATTCCTTTGGAGAATTGGAAATTTCCAATCTGTTGGAAACAAAGCCTCTCAGAAATTCATAACTGCAGATATTAAATATTCAGATTCCATTTCTATTGTAATACTAATATCTAGTCATATTTCAGTCAAAATTAATCTTGGTTAGCACTAATATTCAACCGTAATTTGTAGATTGATGAAGGGGTTCGAAGATAGTTTTGTTTTAGACACCAGATTATACACTGTTGTCGCCACTGAACGAGAACACTAGAACTTCATTAGCACAGCTCTTGCACGGCATTGGCCACGGCTAGCTGCCAGCGCGCTTACCACGCGCCGTCCGCGAAGTGCAAGCTCGCAGTCCACGCGCCGGTACTCGTAGCGAGGTGCAAGCTAGCAGCATGAAATGAAGAGTTTACAGAAGGACCACTCTCACTTTTTTCCTAAACTTGCGTCACCGCCCGGGGTTATTACTATAATCGTTCAGAATTTTATCTGTCAGAAGCGCTGTGCCGCATGCGTTTGTGCTAGCAGTCTGGGCACCGGCCGGCTGCCAGTAGGCACGCGGTCGGCGCGCCTCAAGCTCACGGTCAGCTCGCTGCGAGTCGAGTTGTATAGTAGCGCTGACCGCCCGCCGTCAGCATTTTTAAATTGGCATTGTAAAATGTATTTTCGTACACACTATTCAATGCTCTAATTTGAATGGCAAGTTTAATTGCCGGGTTGGAGCGGTGCTGTTGCCGCGCCGTGATAATGTGCGATGACCTTAAATCTGTCAAGGCGGCTATAAAAGCCAAGAGCAACACGCAAATTTCTTTTAGACATGTCAAATTTAAAAATACGTGGAACTGACATCAAATGTCATTTCGATTATAATACGTTTATCGTTACTGTCCATAAAACTTTTTTTCCTGCACCCTTTGTTTGTGTAGTCACAAACTTTAAAAAAGGCAAGGTCCTCTTTGTGTCACAATCTTTAGATTAAGGATACCCTTGTTGAGTAATTGCATTGCTATCTCCCTGTGTATTTCGGTTTGTCAAAGAAAATTCTCGCCACACATCTGACGAGTTCATGTAATTGGATACAGACCCTGCCATAAGCCTTCAAAGCTGTATTGGGTTGCCGTTAGTAAGGGAGTGAAATGTAAAATTTTAATTTCTATGGCGAGTTTTAAATTCATACCTTCAGAGGATTACGACAAAAGCTGTACCTACGGTTAAATGTATTCATTTTTGAAAGGATTTACGTTTGGTACCAGTCTCGCATGGTGGTATGCGATGAGGTCGATGGTGGTACACGCTTACCCAGAAAATGCCTTCATTCACTCTGGCCTTGCAGACACCAACGTTGTAGACTAAGTATCCGGAAACATAGACGCAGGGAGAGCGTTCCACTCTCTAGAGTCTAGCGGTATTGACCAAAAAAGACGCAGCAAACCCTTGAGTGCGTATTGCTGGAAAGTCAACCACATGGGGTGGATAACCATCATAACCAAATTTTTTTTTTTTTTATATACTACGTCGGTGACAATCAAGCACGCGGACCGCCTGATGGTAAGCGGTTATCGCGGCCTATGGACGCGTGCAACACCAGGGGTATCAGTCGCGCGTTGTCGACCCTGTAAAAACCTTTTCAAACCCCTCTTAAAGAACTCCAAATTGTATCACAAACTATTTTTTTTTAAATTTGCTTTTGCGTTTTCAAAATGCAATACCTAAATAGACAACGCAAGTCCAATAGCATCTGAATAATATTTCACCCATCATTATTTTGCCCACACAATTCAACCTTTCATAAAAACCTCGAATTGTCCTTTATAAGCTTTAATTGACAAGGCATGGGAGGGTCGCTCCTCCAGGGGACAAGGGTCGCCGGTCACTGCTGATTGACACAACCATTCTTATTTGTGCGATCGACAGGGTTGATCGAGAGCATCTCTCTTACAAAAAGTGACAGATGATGCGTGTTGGTAATATTCCCTGAAATGTACATTATTCTAGTAATAATTATCTTTTTACAGTGTTATAACAACACTTACAATGAATAAAACCTGAAAATACAATGAACATTCTAAATAATTGGGGCCATTGACTTTTTTGGACATAAAATGAGAATTTCTGAAAATAATTTATAATTGCATATCCTTTTGTTTTATCTAAAAAGAAAGCCAGCAGTAATTTGTGTCTGTAAGACAGCCAATCAACAGACTTTAAATTTTAAAAAAACTCACTTACGCGAAAAGAGAGAAAAATAGAAAAATTCTGAATATTGAAAATACCCCGTTGGTACGCTCAGCAATGGAAGTTGCCGAACACTTTAGTACCTTATGTGTGACCTGAACTTAGATATAAAAAAAACTAATTGCTGTTATAATCTTCGATCTTTTCCAAATTGACTCGGTTCTGGGTGTGCTGGGAGACGCCTCTGGCTTGTTTTACTTTCTATACCTAGATACCTCGTAACACAAGGAGATTTATTTTTACTTCGAAACCATGACAATTGGTATGTTGTCCGGCGCGGTGATCTCTTGTTTCACATTCAGCACCTTTACAAAATTTCGTTTCATTTAAAATGTTTCATAGAATATTCAGTACATACATTTTCATGTCGAATATCATTGTTTAAACGACTATTTACTCTATAAAAACATATTTCACAGAATAGCAATTCATAGAATTTCTTTTATTTCTACACACAAAAACTTAAAATAACTTCACTAAGTAAACAAAAAATAATAATAAAATAAACAAAATAATAATATTAATGATATTTATAATTTACAAAGAATTTCTTAATCAATTTTTTTTATTTACTCACCTAAATAATCAAATAGTAGATTTTTTAAGGTATTTTAAAATTAATAAGACAGTTATACGTTTAAAAAGCTTATATAGGTTAGGTTAGAACTGCGAGCACATTTTCACCAGAACGGAATTTTCGGCCAATGGTCATAAGTGGCAAAAAATGTATGGATTAAAGTAAAGGTAGTAAATAATTTGTTAAAAAAAGAATCCCTTCTTCTATTTCTAGAACCTATTGACCTCAGGCATTACAAATTGCTAGAATAATTGAGCCATCCCACCGCCCCTCGACTGGGTCGCATACTATCACATCGTGATTAGGGTTGCTACTAACTAGTCTTATTATTATTAGGTTCTTATTTGTTTTGATCCAATTGACGTAGTAGAGTAGTAAAAATAGGGTATTTAAGAAAACATCATCAGATTCTAAAAACAATTTAGCATAATCATAAAATACATTAATAAAGAGCCCTGTAACAACTTTCACTTTGATCACTTTGTATACAATTCATTTTAGGGCTTTCAAACTTGGGTGCGAAAATCCTTTTTCGAAAGTGTAAAGTAGATGAAAAAAGCTATACCTACCACACTTTAAATCACCTTTTTTCAAAAAACTATTGTACTTATTGATTTATTTAAGCCTCTTTATTCCCAGATCTAGAGTTAAATATTTACATTTATTGGCAAACATTGCACGTATCCTAGTTTTTTTTATATAAATATAATAGCATAGTTTCTTAAAATAATGTCTTTTAATAACTTAAATTACAATTCAATTTAATATTCATTAATAAGTAAATATACGAGTATCATCCTAAGATAGAATACATGCAATTAATTCCTTTATTTAACCGGGCACCCATTTGCGGGTGTACGCCTCCTCCAGCTCCTGCCAACGTCTTCTATCTTGCGCCAGCCTTCGCAAGTTAGGGTAGTCGCAGTCCAGGTCCGGCCTGCCACTTCCCTAATGTCGTCAGCCCAGCGGTGGCGGGGTCGCCCTGGCGGTCTGCAGTCGTCTCTAGGCAGCTAGGGTACCAGTGAAGAACTTGCTCTGACCATTTTCCATCTATCATACGGGCCACATGACCTGCCCATCTCCACTTCAGCTGGCAAACAAGTTTTGCTGTAGCTATTATTTTTGTTTTACTAGGTGTGTCTGTACTTCTGATTCTGTCCAGAAGATTGAAGTTAAGCAAACTTCTTTCGGCTGCTCTTTGAATACTTGTAGCTTTTTAATTTAATTTTTTATCATCGCCCATGTCTGACAACCGTATAGAAGGGTCGGAAAGACAGTTGAGTCTATGGCTTCCTTTTTGAGGGTGAGTGGGAGTTTACCTCTAAAGACGTGTTTCAGCGACCCATATTTTGCCCAGGCAAGCTTAATACGTCTGTGGACTTTGTTTGTGTTTTTGTCAAGTGAGATGTTTTGTCCCAAATATATGTAATGTTCGACATAGTTAATTCCTTTGTTATATTTCAACAGGTATTTTTAAGCTATTTGTCACTATGCATGTCTTAGACAAATTCATTTCTAAGCCGCACCTCCCACTCTCCTGTGCCAGTGCTTTAATCATAAAGGTCAGCTCAGAGTGTTTTTCACTTAATAAGATAATGTCATCAGCAAATCTTAGATTAGTTAAATAGACTCCATTTATTTTGATTCCCATATTGTCAAAATTTAATTCCTGAAAAATGCCTTGTAGTAGAGTTGTGAAAAGGTTTGGGGATATGGGATCACCTTGTCTGACACCTCTTTTAATTTGAAAAGGTTTTCCTGGTCTGTCCAGTTTAATAAGAGCTTTACTCCTACTGTATATCTCTCTTAGAATATTTATATAGTCTTCATCTATACCTTCGGTTTTCAGAGCTTGCCAGAGTGACGTATGGTATATAGAGTCGAAAGCCTCTTTATAGTCGATAAAACGTATATAAATTCTTTTATTGTATTCATTATAACGTTCAACAATTTGTGTCAGCGTGAATATATGATCCATGGTTGAGAATTTTGGTCTAAAACCAGCTTGTTCTAGTGGCTGATTTTCTTGTAAAGTCCCTCTTAGCCTTTCCAAAATCACGCTTGTAAATACCTTATATATGGTATGCAGCAACCTTTGGGTCTATAATTGCCAATATTGTGAGGTCACCTTTTTTGTAAAGTAGCGTTAAAACTGATGTTTATGGGGTTTCTTTTTTTTAACTATTTTGTTGAAAACATTTCTCAGTATTGGTGACATTGGTTCAGCAATTGCTTTCAGAACATCATTTGTAATTCCATCCTGACCTGGGCTTTTGTTTGGTTTTAATTTTTTGATTGCGTGCTCTCTTTCAATGTTTAGAAAACTAGGTATCTGTACTCTAACTTGAGGCCGGCATTGTCCTGGGAGACTTTCAGGAGAGTCATAAATATGTTCATAGTATTCAGTGGCAACAGATACAAGATCTTTTCTGTTCGTTACTACTTCTACATTTTTTGATTTTAGTAATGCCGTCCATTCTTTAAAAGGATTTAGCTTCTTATGGTAAGATTTTGTTGAGCCTCTTTGTTGTATTTCGTCTTCTATAATTTTTAATTTATGTTTTTTCTTAGTCTTATGAATTTTTTTCTTTATTTTTCGATATAATTTGGCAAGTTCTCTTTTTTCTATTTACTTTTTGGTCCTATTTCCCTTATTTCTGTTCTTTGTCTTATTAGGTGTTTAATTTCAAGGTTGAAACCGTACTTGACCACCCGTATTGGGACGCTTGGAGAGGCTTGGGTAAATTGCTATTTATCTTCGTCTAACTGCGATGGTCGCTTCGAGGTGTTAGTGTTGCTGGATATCAGAGAAGAGTCCACCGTATGTTTAGTCTTTTTCGCAGTTCTAACTTAATTTTCTAATACCGCGTCTTTTTGTTCAGCCATTTTTGCTGGATAGGAGGTTGGTTTTCCTTTGTAATACCCTGTAGTAGAGTCTGTTTGATATTTTTGTTTTAAAGTGTGATCTTTTGGAGAGCTACATTTGTCGTCATAGGTTTTGTTATCATTTTTTTGTAGTGTAATAATTTTATCATGCTTCAATATAACATTTTCTCCTGCATTTTTTCATTTTTTAAATTCTTCTTGCAAGTCCTTCCTATTTTGCAAAATCTTAGGAATATTTCTGTATTTTGCAGCATTTTTTTCTTTTGCAGGACCTCATTTTTTCACCTAATGTTGTTAAAGTGACTAGTATTGGTCTGTGTGTCTCTTTTTGCTTGCCTAATCTTTTCACAAATTCTATCTCTTGTTCACTACATACCACCCCCATAGTTTCGGATACTATTTGTATATTACTATGCTGTAACTCTCTGTAATTTCTTTCTCCTTCTTCCACTCCAAAAAATAGCAAAGTTTTCCTTCTTAGCTGTTGGTCCATTCTATCAATTTTATTTTCTTGTTTGTCTAACTGAGTCTCTACCTGCTTAATCTTAGTATCAATTGTCTGAAACTTTTCATTGACATTTTGATATCTTTTACTATACTATGTCTCATTTCCTGCAGTTCTAATTTGCTGTTGGCCATGTCTCCCTGAATTTTTGACAGCATTCCCATTACGTTTTCTATATCAGTTATGTTCACAAAGTTTGATTGATGTTCTGTTTCTTCTGTTGCCACCTAGCGGTCCACAATGTAATTACAATACTGTTGCATTTACCGCCCCCTAGTTCGTAGCTTTGTAAGTACTTTATAGCGTAGTGGCGCCCTGCGACGTTCAGTAGCTTAAAAATCATTTTCAATTTTCATTTTCAAAATTTAATATAGCTGCCGAAAAAATGTTTAGCAGCACGCAAAAAAAGACAGCAAATGACGTCATTTGCAGGCGGCAGTTTGTAGGGAGTGTTTTGGGTAAGTCCGAAAATCTGACTTTTAAAAGTGCTATATCTCGGGGAGTTTTGTTGCCTTTGAAATATTTTATATACTTACCAATGTTTCTATTTTTGAGAAGTCTTTCGAACAACATCTCAATAAAAAAATTGTCGAATACCCTACTGTAAAAATATGCTTAATTTAGGTTTCTCTTTTTTCTGTGTAGTGTTATTGTTAAGATAAAAATAAGACGTTTCTTCTGCAAATAAGAACTTCCAAACCAGTAAAGAATTCCATCGGTCTTCATAATACCACAGGAACAAAATATTCACAAAAAAAATAGATTTACCACAAAAAAAAATGATATAAAACAAAAAATAGCAGCTCCAAAAAAACTAGGCAATAGTTTCGAATAAATATGCGCCAGACAACATACCTCTTGTAATGGTCTCGAAGTAGGGATTAATATCCCCGTGTTACGAGGTACCACCCAAGGAAATAAGCCAGTGGCGTCACCCAGCTCACCCAGACCCGAGTCAATTCAGAAAAGATCGTTTCCTGAATTGACACGACCGGCGAACCCGGGACACTACGGGAATCGAGGAGAGAAACTGTGCTATAGCGCACTACGCCAATCGTGTCGTCATGAATGCTTGTTTAGTTGTATTAGAATTTAGAATAACTCTATAATATCTAAGGTTAAGAACGCACAACCAATATTAAGGGGTATCAGGTTAAATCTTAGGAGTGCAAGATTTTTTATCGAAAAAAAAAAAAGAAAATATTTCAAAACCTGTTTTTCGATTTGCGATTAAAAATCCTCATTTTGCAAGCGTGGTGACTAAGCCTTCATAAATCGATTGCAGCAAAGACAGCATATCTATGATGAAGGCCCTTGCCTACCATTTGTATAGTGTTCCAGTCTAAGAAAGATTGGAAAGTAATCTAAGTTTACTAATATTATATATAAGTAAAGTTTCTAACTTAGTTTGTTTGTAGGAGGTAATCTTCGGAAATACTGATCCGATCATGAAAATTCTTTCACTAACAGAAAGCTCCACTAATGATGAGTGATAAAGGTTATTTTTGGACTTTATTACAACGGAACTAATAGTAATAGTAGTAGTAGTAGTAGTTAATAAAAGTTGGCTAAAGAAAACCAAAATAATTTGGTAAAAGTTTTAATTATTAAAGTAATTTCACAGAGTCGGTGAGTACCCTAAAAGCAACTGGCTATAAACGGCATGCGACCGGCCGCCGACATAACCAGAAAAAGGGACGATCCGTCCGGTTCTTGGCCGACTATACGACGCAGAAAGAAAGTCGACGTTCGTACTTATAATATTTTACGCTAATTTCATTGGTTGAAAAAAAAAAAACTTCTTGAATATGAAACAAAATTATATTTATAACCTAGTTAAAACCAGAAAAAAATATAGTTCTAGTTCAATTTAGGCATAGATTATGATTAACACTTAATTCCATTGCTTTTTATATACTAACTACACGAAACAGTACTATTTCTGTTTTACGTAAAACTCATGTTAACTTCCCTGTCAGATGGTTACACTGTGAATTGCAACATACCGTACCACGTTTTCCGATAAAATCGTTACGTAGTGTGGTATCTGTCTACAGGACCCGAGAGACAGGATGATGAATTGATCTCGGAACAACAGAAGTCCTCACAAAGATGGATCAATCGAAGGCACACTACTAAAAAGAAGAAAATTCTGACATGCGTTGGGAAAAATAAAAAAAAGATCAACCCCTGTTGATCTTATTTTTTGTGTAATAATAATGTTCCATCTGAAACTGAAAGATATTCAATCTTCGTTTCATTCAACATTCATTTATTATTAAAACTCATTTATTGTTCTGAAAAAGTGGTCATTTTATCATTGATGCTTCTCATGATACTGAGGTACCTATTTATAGTAGTCCAGAGAGGAACTCCTGCCAACCCACAAGGTGAATGAACGATCATAAAGGTTGCAGGATTGAGGTGGATACAGGCTGCTATGGTTTAAGCTTTCATTAGTTCATTCAGCGATCATGATATGAAAAAGAAGAATTAATATTATTTATTCATATGTTCAGTTATAAAAAAATATATAATACAAAAGTTTGCACATAAAATCATTGCACAGTTTAAATTTTCACAATCCATTGACATCAATCTAACAGGCTTACGCTCGAATCCAAAAACGATTATCAAAGTTGAGTAGATCTGACATATATAGCTGTCACTTTCGTTTCTACTGGCATGTGACAGAACAGCATCAATTTGAAGTATGTTCAGTTTTGATTTTAGTTCCTGAATTCAGGCGTTAGTCGCAAATGCATTACAGTGCGTTTACACTAAGCGAGCGAATGCTTATTCTATCCCTTTCTCTCAAACTCGCTTTGTGTAAACAGAGACAGATAAATAAAGTTTCGTAGAGTTAGAATAGAATGAGCATTCGCTCGCTTAGTGTAAACGCACTGTTACACAAAGTCCCAAAATCAAACTTTATCAGCTTAAGACATTGCAGGAACTTGATTTGAATAACAATTTTTGTGTTATGGGGATTTTTGGGTTTTTGGGCATAGGCTAAAGCTATTGCTGGAGCATAACATTGTATTATAACGTTTTTACGAATGGTAGTATACAGGCATATGCTCAGTTTTCTAAAAAAAAAACCACATGTAATGCAACGTTTTTGCTTGGTTTATAAAAACAAGTTGTAACAAACCAACGACACGACGACACGGTTGGCGTAGTGCGCTGTAGCACGGTTTCTCGCCTCGATTTCCGTAGTGTCCCGGGTTCGATTCCCGGTCGGGTCAATTTAGGAAACGATCTTTTCTGAATTGACTCGGTTCTGGGTGTGCTGGGAGACGCCCCTAGCTTGTTTCCTTGTGAGGTACCTCGTAACACAGGGATATTAATACCTACTTCGAGACCATTACAAGAGGTGTGTTGTCTGGCGCATATTTATTTATTTATTTATTTATTGAGTGTTATGTTTTGGAATGTGGTTCGAGTAAATTTAAAGACTACAAATGCTCTGTGTTCTGATACAAGAGAATGCTCAAATCTATCAGAACCTTCAAAAACATATTAAGGAAATTCTATCTATATAAGGCTTATCTATAAATTCCGAAAAAAACCTTAAAAAGTAAGATAAACATGTTTCCCAAAATACGTAGCCAAATAAAAAGTTTTTTGCTTAGAACTTTTGCAATATGTTACCAACGAGTGTGTAGAATAATTTATTACAGGGTAAGTATGTAGGCTATTTGATAAGGTGTATTTTTCCTCTTCATAAGTTCGTCCTTAAAATTGAGATATACCGTGTTTTTTGCTTTGAAGTCAATATAACTTTTATCTAGGACCAGTAATACTAACATATTCTGATTGCAATAAGCAGAGTTTGTACTTATACTGAAAAGCAGGCAGAATAATAAAACTTATGAAAGAGACAAAAAATATACAAATGTTCGTCAAATGAATTTTTGTCTTATGTGGTTCGAAACCCACGATAATCGGTACTAACAGCATACAGTGCTAGCACAAAGCATAGTTCTTTTCATAATCTCGCAAGTTATATATATATATTCTTTCTTTCTTTTTAAGCATCCTTGCTAGTGAAAAAGGAGCTCACTAGGTACCTGCGACCTCAATCCTAACAAGTTCGTTCCCTAAACTGAGAGTAGCAAGGCATTTTAATAATGGGATCGAAAGATGAATTGAAAATTTCCAGCCAGTCAGCCTTTACCTTGTACTACTAACGCATCTTCAAGTCAGGATATTTACTGACGTAATTGCTAGCTACCCTTAGTTTAGGGAATTGACTTGACTGGATATTAGCGATTCTAATAAGGCCGCTGTTGTAAGATCAGACAGGGGACCTGATTTCTCTTGTTGACTACTATTCAAAAGTATGATTATGGTTAACGCTTAATTTGTGGCTTTCTGTACCTGCTTAGAGGCTGAGTAAGCCACTACAGGGGCCGTATTACGATCTTAAAAGACTATCGCAGCGTTTAAACAACCGTTTAGGGTTCTAAAGTTGCTGATTGTATTTGTATTACGATGTCTTTTTTTCTGGAACTGAAAAGTTTTGACTGGTACTATTTGACAGATAAACAATGGTATGGAACGAATGATGGAACGTCAATTAAGAGATCGTAATACTAATATGCCGTGCAGAAGTTGAGTTTGCGTGAGTTAATGGTAACGTGACTGGGAATATGAGATCATAATTCCAAAATGCCAGGACGCTCAATTTACAGACGAATGCAAGCAAACTTTAAGAGATCGGAATAAGGCCTGGGGTTTCATTACGATATTATGATGATAAACCCGGGTTACTCGTGTGTTTAAATTAATTCGAAGACACCTTAGATTTGCACCCAGTTTGGGCGCTCTCACCACTGAACTACGGGCCATATCAAATAAAGTCCCTTAAATTATCGTCCTTTTAAGTTGTAGATAAAAATGTTTCGAAGAAATGTTCAGTCCAACCAACTAAAAACGAACAACTAAGTTATTTAATACAATGTTACGTTTTACAAGCACTAAAGAAGGCAATGAAGATAAAAGTTTTTACGACCCGCAAACTCAGACGGGAAGTATTGTAATTAAAGATGACAGCACGTTTTTAGCAAGATTTTATTGAAATAGGCTATCAACCTGAAACTATGTTGACAGGGTTGACAGAAAACACGATAAACAATTAGCTGTCCATCAGCGGCTTCGCCCGAGTAGACTGTCTTTCCCGTCAAAATATAGCCTACATGAAAAAAATTGCCTATGTCGCTCCCTGATAATGTAGCTTTAAATCGGTCCAGTAGCTTCGGAGCCTATTCAACAAACACAGAAACAAACAAATCTATCCTCTTAATAATTTAATCATAGTACAGAAAAAAGAAAGTATAAACTAAGAGTGGTTTTAGGCTGGCGTTTTACATGCGCGTATAATAATAAACTCGTTTTTAGAAGCGCACGTAGGTGCAAACAGGCGCGCCTTTTGCCACATCCGTAGCTTGTACTAGCGTTGATACTGACTGACCACTACCGGTTCGAGCGAACACGCCGAAATAACGCCAGTGTACACGGGTTTGGTTTTTTGAAGACCAAAACGTGCCTTACTTGAACACGGTTAAATGAAACGACTGAAGTATTTTTTGCCCTATTTTCAGGATAACAATATACAGTTATTAGGGTACTCGTGAGTATCCCAGCGGCTTGGCTCTGACACGGCAGATGTCTGAAATCGGAACATTATCTTACTATAATTTATTGGCGAAAGATATCGTCAATAATAGGTACTAATGTCTTTTCAATAGCAAGAATATTAAATTTTTTGAGCTTTGATAAATCTACAACAATATACAACTAATTTGTTTGTTAGGCCTATTCAGCTGATATACCCTACAACAACTGAGTAAATTAAAATAAATAAATAAAAATCTTAACCAATAATTATGTAAGTATACATTAAGTAGTGTCTACAGAGCAAAGTTTTGCTTGACGCAGGGCGGGGCAATGTCTGTCCATTTAAAGCCATGGACCTCAATACAATCTCCTATATCTAGTCACGATAATTTCTTAAACTGAAGCGCGCAATTTCATCAATAAATATCCAGCCTAGAAGATGCTTACGCGCCAGGTAACCGCTGACTGGCTGGAAATGAAAGATCATATTACGAAATTGCTCGCTACGGTCAGTTTAGGGAATTAACTTGACAAGTTATAAGGCATTGGAATAAGACCCAACGTCAAAGCAAATCGCGTATTCTCAAGTTTTGTTTCCCGCAAGCAAGATGGATTCAACAAAGGGTCCTTGATAAGAATTTGTGCGGTGAAATTTTCTGTGAAGGGCATACCACTTTGTAGATTACTCCGTGTGGTAATCTTGTCATTCAATTCCGATAATGAATATTAAATTAAATAAATACAATTTCTGTAGGTACGCGTGTTATGATATATAATCATGTCAGTTTTATAAATTAATTCACTCAAAAAAAGAACAATTTTCAGTCCTTTGTATTATATTTATGAGCGTCCCATTAAGTTCTCAGCAACAAATATTTCAAGACATTTTGTCCTAGTGAATAGGCGACATAATCCTTACCTTAACCTTATTCTAAGGACTAACTCAAGGACTAGGCTATTTAAGTAAATACGAGCAAGAAACATTAACCAGAATGAACAAAGGATTCTGTTTCAAGGATCCCAGGTCAATTATTTACCGGCTTTACCCGGTATTAGAATTGAAATCGGACAAATAGACTCAATAGTGTTGTAACTATTTCAAAATTTAGCTATCGACAGTTTGTAATAAATTAAGTAGTTGTGTTTTTTTGCACAAACAAATAATTACGTTTCGAAACTTCTAGCTTTACATTTTGGATGACATTGTTGGTAGAAAGGAATTCATGCCGGTTTTTGTCATCGAACTGTTTGATCAAGTCAATTCAAATTGTCAATTGTTCCCTAAATGGCGATGACTTACTATCAACACAGTTGTAATCAGTGGCTACTATAATAAGTTTTTCAATTTACCATTTTAGAGTCATGTTATTTATAGAAAGCAGTATATATAGGTTTTTATTCAACATTAGGGCCTCTGATTGTTATTCTTAAATAATCTAACCAAACCCAATCAGTCCTACTACAGGGCGAAAGTCTCCCCTCCTAATCTTCATCCCACACGATTCGAAGCCAATGTAACGAAATACAAATGCCAAATGTTTAGAGAATATCATTACCATACATTTGGCATTTGTACTTTGTTGCGTAAATCGATATCGATTGGCAAACTATATTTCATTTTCTCATCACTATAAACATGTGTTTAATACCTTCGGGTTAGGTTTGGGTAAATACAAATTTCATACATTTACACTGTTTCGAGATTTTCAACAATACAGCGAGATTCGTATTGGTTCCTATTGTAAGATGTTATTGGATTTACTGTGAGAATAATTAACTCAGACTCAGTTACAAATAGCTCTGTTCGAATATCAATTCTGGGTAACATGTATAATGTTGTTAGTGAATTTTTCAACATATAAAAATATTTACACACACATGCGGCTTATATTACCATGACCAATTGGAAATTGTGTTATTACGAAGGTTTCTACACATAATTTCAGATTCAATTTTAATGAATAGCTTTAGTTTTGTTTTCTTGTAATTACTTTGTTATTGTTTACGCTACCACTGTTTAAACTGTCTTGTATTGGTGTCTTTTTAGTTTAATACTATTTTTAATTTCTCCATTTTCTCTTCTAGATGGAGTTGTAGAAAGATGGCTCGCGCTATAATTGTGTTTTCAAACTGAATAAGTAGTTCGAATTACGAGAAATAAATGTCAATGCGTTACGCAGTTTGGCTTTTGTTTGCTCACATTCCCTGACTCGGCAAACCTTTGAACAAGTCCTTCGAGCCGGATTTTTATTGACAGTTGCAGTAGAACTTCCTGCCACCTTTTTTTTTCAAAAAACGATCCGGCTTGAAGGACCTTGTTCAATGGTGTGAAGCAAACAAAAGTCAAACTCCGGAACGCATAGACATTTATTACTTGTCATTCGAACTACTTAATATATATTATATATATAGAAAAAAAGGAAAAACTGAAAATAGTATTAAACTTTGAAAAGAAACGAACAATGAACAGTAAAATTATAGGACAGTTTAGACAACCACTTTTGTTTTGTTTTTATTTCTCAATGTAATGATGTCCTTAAATTAATAAAGCTTTTTGGACTTTCCTTTCTAATTCTTTTAATGAGTTTTTCGCTCCCTCTCTGGCATCTGCACTAGCAGAACCGGATTGAAAAGCTAATCAAAAGAAGAATTAGAAGCTCTTTTCGCAATAAGATTACAACTCAAATGAAACAGCACTTTACGTCCTTGAATTTATAAATAAATAAATAAATAAATAAATATGCGCCAGATAACACACCTCTTGTAATGGTCTCGAAGTAGGGATTAATATCCCTGTGTTACGAGGTACCGCACAAGGAAACAAGCTAGGGGCGTCTCCCAGCACACCCAGAACCGAGTCAATTCAGAAAAGATCGTTTCCTAAATTGACCCGACCGGGAATCGAACCCGGGACACTACGGAAATCGAGGCGAGAAACCGTGCTACAGCGCACTACGCCAACCGTGTCGCCAATTTATGTAGGTACACATCTAATTCCCTCCACGAGATTCGTATTTGGCGAACGGCTGACCATGATGAGACCTAGGTATTACCTAAGTAATGCCGACTGATTATCGAAATAACGTCGATGTTTTTAGAATGAATAGAATATGAATAATTTCAGGCAACAAATTAAATTTAAAGATCGTAACTAAAAGTAATCTGCGCACAGATAAGTACCTTAAAAAGTAACATACAAATAAAATAATATAAACTAACACACGTCAGGTCCATCGGCGACCTGTGACGCAGCATGGTGGCTATAACCAACATCGAAAGCGCCGGTTAATCACCCAAAACTCCTCTTTCATGTAGGTCGATAGATGTTCAGTCGGCACCCTCACCACAAATGTATTAAAATTCACAATATGGCGGTATTCCAACCGCTCAACCCTTAGAGTGAAGTTAGCTTTGATGGTGAACTTGATGTACCTACTCTGCGATTTTCTCAGCCTTCGTAGAGTAATGAATTATATTCGATTGAGAGTAATATTATTCTTGTCATGTTCGTTACACTTGCGACCAAGATAATGAAAAGTATTATCCGCTGCTGTCACTGATCACTTGTGGGAAGCCTAATTCCACTCAGCCGTTAAGGCAATAACTTCTACACGCACACGGAATCCGCTGATGAATAAATGTATACTTATTCTGCCGAGAAAACGTTTGTGCGTGTCCTAACTCGCACTATTATCACGACAGTGGATCACGAGAATGAATTTCTGCGGTGTACCATTCAGTAATTAACATGAGAATTATTTAATCATGCCGCTAAATAAGAATGATTAAAGTTACAAAGCCGGGTTTCCGTTGGGACTGTTTACACGGATAGAAAAGTTCGAAAACTAATTTCTTTCGGCACTGAACAAGAAATTGTCATCTGGCTCTTTTTTTTCCAATAGATTTTACTATTTAGAGTTGACAAAAATTCTACAAATTATTTTCAATGTATTAACACTTAAAAAAATTGTTCGTACCATCATTGGGCTTTATAAGTCTACTACAATAGTATTAGAGCCCAACGTGGTAGGTGGTGAGACTTCCGGGTTGATTTGGTTTTGAATCGATGTATTTTTTTCACCACCGGAGAGTTAGTCGGAAAAATATTCACCACAAAGATGGTTCTGGCCAGATTTGAACTACATGATTCACGATTCCAGTTGGAGTGCTAAACTACTAGGCCATGACGCTCTCGACACACAAATTTAGACTGTTATCAGGATTTAAACTCTTTGTACTTCAAAAATATGGATTGAAGCTCCTTATACAATAACACCTTGACCCATGACGCTCGCTCTGCCAGTATTTCTATACAAAAGTTATCTAATCCAATTATCTTTGCTTGGTAAAATATGAATTCCACGAATAAATACTTTTTAGATGTGATTTGTTTATCAGAATTTGTTATTTATGGCATGTTTTTTAGTTATTTACCGAGTTGTATTTGTGAAGCTATTTTGTTGTTTGTACAAATATTATATGACCGGTACAAATCGATAAAATATAACTTCACTGAAAGTAGGTATAATAATAATAAATAAATATCTAAAACAATTCATACCAAGATCATCTGTTCCTATATGAAAAAGTACTCTGTGATCATCTGACTCCAAACTAAGCAGAGCTTGTACTATAGACGTCACGCGTTAAGTGTCATGATTATTGTTTTATAGGCCCGTTGTTGGTTAGAAGCCCGCCTTTGACTCTGAAGGTCATGGGTTCCTTGCATTCCCACCCGGGAAAACCATCATGCAACGAACGTTTGTGTTTCTATCTATTTCTGGATTCATTCAGATAATTGCATGAAGGAACAGTTCAAAGTACATATTTTTTAAATACGTTTAAAAAAAGTGTAACTGATTTTGAGCGCCAGTTTGGTTTCAGATGATCTTGGAGTGAGTTGTCTCAGAAATTGTTTGAATAAACAACGAGTGATCAATCTTAATAAGTCATGTTCAAAATTATTTGAGAAAACTTATCATCTTAACGCCTGTCCGTATCAAAATTACAACAATGTCTAAACTAATTTACAGTTTCATTATTTCAACACTGTCAATATTTCACCCGCCATACGCAGAATAAATAACTACTTACTTTCACTTAAATTAAATAAATATACGGAACAATTTACAAGATCACTTGACCCGAAACTAAGCTTAGCTTGTACTATGGGTGTCATAGACTGATATACATACTTGAATATTTCTAAATACATAATTAAATAGATATTTACACCCAGACACACAACAAACACAAATTTTAATGTTCATCACATAAATGTAGAATTTCATGCTAAATAAATTTTATAGTACTGTACTACGGTTATTCCGCTGTCCGAATACGAAGAAAGTCACCTACAGACTCACCTTTCATTTATTGCCATCCGCATATCTCACAATTTCATGGTCACTTTCGTTTTTGTGAACGTTCACCCAAAGAGTTTGTATGACTAATATTACGGTCGGCCTATCAGGGATCAGTGAAAGTGTCCCCATAACTCGCTGGTATTTCGCGATGGGATCCTGTTGTTTATATTTGTGTTTTGGAAAGGATTGAACAAAATTCCGCATTGGTTATATAAATACAAACAGCATTACGTAATTCTATTTATTGACAATTCAAAAAGCCAACATCTAGTTTAATATAATATAAAACAGTAAGCGATGTTAAGCACTGTATTCAATATTTACTTCAAAAAATAATATTGCGGTGTATCATAACCAATATATTATGAATATCTTGGTTATGAATTATGATACACCGATACATATGTTTTTCTCTCTGTATCTATTGACAGAGGAAAAAACATTCTATAATTTACGTTCGCCGGTTTTCATGTCCTTGCATCACGTGGAAACTACTAGGTCGAGTGAAATGAAACTTTGTAGGTACACTTTCAATCGTTACTAAATCACTTGTTTGAATACCATAAAAACTGGTTTGAATTGGTATACTTTTCAATTTTTGTCGTCTCTGAACACGCTAATGTAAGAAACAAGCACAAACCTCGCTCCAACCGCACTCTCTATGCAAACACTTGTAAAGGTGTCAATTACATTAACGAAATGTGAGGGCTCTCACGGCCATTCTACGGCTTAGTAGCGGTCATTAGAGGAAGGGATGCCGAAGAGGTCTCAAGTGTGAGAAAATAATAAATTTAGATAAAAACTTGGTATTTACTCGGACACAACTGATTTTGCTTATAGTAATTTTATCGATAGCAAAGGCACTCACCAGTGAAATAATTTAAAAAAGAATCCAATTACGAATTCACCCTGGGGCCACGCAAAACCTGAATGAATTTAGATAATTTCGCGTGCATCAGTAAGTTGTTATCGCGTTTTACAGAATAAGGGTGCTACAATATTTTCACCAGAGGTGTGCCATTGCTGTCAATGCATTTGATATTCACCAATCATATTCATTGGTCCACATCGCATAGTACTGGTGAAACGGGTTCCACTAAACGATGTTTTAGATATGAAAGGAGGCGCACTGCGGATGCGTGCTGTTTTTGCGTGCTATCCGTGCCTTCCCTACTGTCGTTACATCGCATAGCTGGAGCTATGCATCTTCCTAGCACATAGCATAGGTACTATCAGTGAAAACGGTCTAATAGTTTCGTTAGATTAGCTTGCACTACTACTACTACTACTACTAACTGGTGATCCTATTGCAATACCTATATGTATTTTATGTAACACAATTCATTTAGTTTATTATTTAAATATCTCTTACTTATCCTTTATTTTGCACAGCCTTACCCGTTATATTATACAAGTCTCTCTTCAGAAGGTAGTCTGGAAGAGATCGCTTTAAAGCGATAAGACTACTTACTGTTTAACTTGCTGTATTTGTTTGTTTGTGCAATAAAGATTATTTATCTTATCTTATCTTGCACATCCTCGCAGCACATTGCATAGCATATTTCTGAAAAAGCAGGCTACTCTGCAAGGCACTGCGTCGTAGCCAGAGTCTCACGTAGAGCGTTGAAGGAGGTCAGGTTACTCATGGTATCAGGGAAGGCACCAAGTTAATATACGTTAGAAACTAGAAGAAATCGACTCGATTACTGAGCTGGCCATACTCATTTTGAAGGCCTGCCCTGGCACCGGTTAGTGCAGTGCTGATCCCGGAACGCGACCTGACCGAGATAGGTCAGAGTCACTTAGTGGGTTTAACGCAACTGCATGGTGGTAACATCAACCGGGCTACATAATTTGTTTCCCACCTGAAGAGCAGATGGTGTGCTACAGAGCTCCCTTAGTCGCCTCTTACGACACCCACGGGAAGGAGATGGGGCGGTGGAAAGTATTATTTTAAAGTGCCGCCACCAGCACGGCACAAAATTATTGTAATTATTGTATATATTATTTTTATCATTGTTTAATGCTAAAAATAAAATTCACTAAGTATACGTTGTAAGCATCATTAGTGTATCTTTCATCTACGTGACAGACATTCAATTTTACATTTCACTTAATGACATTGGCTCCATTCACGCATGCGTTGAAGCTTGTTTACTTACATGGGAAACCGTTTGAGGTTGTTTGTCTAAACAATTTTCAGGCATAAACAAAGAGTTTGATCAAATAAATCTACCTGTCACAGTGATATTCAAACGCCTTTCTCATTCGTGTTCTTTTGAGTAAATAGACGGAAACCCTGTATACAAAAATAGCATTTTCCTCGTAAAATAGATAGAGTGCTTCGTGATAGATGCGATAGTGGTCGGGTTTAGACAAGTAACCAGGCCTTTTCTGAAAATAAATTTGATGGCACCTTGTAAGGAAATACTCGTAAGTGTAACTCACAAGATCATCAGCCCCCCGATTCAGAACGAAGTTATCGACCGATTCGGTTAATTTCTTTTATTTTAAATCCATTATTTAAGTATGAGTAGTTTTAAATAACCAATTTATTTTACGAAAACTAAAGGCCTTTGGCTCTAGCATATTCTGATTCTGATTCTGATTCGAACCTGGACCTTTGGAGTTGGACCTTTGGAGTTGAAGGCAAAATCGCTGTCATTGCACCAACAGGCCCAATGACCGTTATACATACTGTAAAATATATGTTAAAGTGTCAAGGTCAAGGCGCATTTAGACCAAACGAGTGAATGCTCATTATATCCTCACTTTTCAAACTCTCTTTGTGTAAACAGAGATAGAGCATTCTTTCGTTGTTCTATCTATGTTCGCGGAGACCCTAGAACACGAGCTAGAATGCTCGTTATTGATTCCTCGTACTTTTTCGTAAGAATTATTTCGGTGATAGTGAAAAACGAATTATCATTGACACTAAAAGATCACGAATAAACATTCTTGCTCTAGCTCTATGTTCGTTTGGTCTGAATGCACCTTTAGACCAACAAGCTTCTTTAAATTTACTAAGGAGAGAGGGAGAGAGAATGATAGCTTTGTTTAATGATGTACGTCATTGCCACCAATCAAAATGTGTGTCAAGTTGACGTAGCCTATAACCTATTTTGAGCGCTAAAAGCAAAAGTTGTAACTGAAGAGGCGTAGAAAGCAGTGACTGTCCTTTTCATTTGCAATTGTTCATGTGACATGCGCGCGCAGTTTCTATAGCAAACAGAGTGTATGTCATAAGCGAGAACGGAATGTGGACCTACTTATTATTTTAATAATATTTAGGTGCTGATAGATTAGAGCATTTATTTGGAACAGAAGATCGACCATTCGTCGTTTTTAAATTTATTCAAACCACATGGCGAACATGGCGCTCGATGTTTTGTTACAAATTGATTCTAAATACCAAATTGCGTTTTGGTGTAACATTTTATCAAGCAAACGCACGAGCGCGGGGGACGGCCATCTTTACGTCAGTAACCTTAGATTAAATGAAAATCTAAATATGAAGATTAGGTGACTCGCCTCTAGACCGCCTCGATTGATAGGACTTCACTCTGACGCACGTTTGTCTCGCTTATGCTGAGGTAAATACGAATAGGTTTGTCTCAGTCCTTCACATCCATAATGTAGTTGTGCATCATCCCCGTTTTCAGTTGACAATTTTAAGGACGTGCCGTATCTTCCACTATTTGATTTCATCTAAGTCAGTAACATATCCTTATCTATGAAGTGCACGCAAAATGTTACAGGTATATGCTCATGAGCATTACGTCAAACACAGCGTCGACCATTCAAAATAATAAATACCAAATAAAAGATAATCCAACTCGATTACAGATACTTATACTGATCGTTTGTTCTGCCTTTCAGAACTAATCTCAGTTCCTGTGAAAGCCGACCATTCTCGTTCTGGTTTCGAATAATTGTAAAAGTTTACGGGCGCAAAGAGATAGAGGATCGTAGTTGAGAGATAATAAACTATTTCGTGGTTAAACGTTCAATAATTTTAGACCGAACAGTTTGAGAAACTCTGATGTTGAGGTAACTTTTGTCGACAATTCTATACACAATTAGGTAGATAACAGCCGTTTTTGACCTTGCGTTTAACATTGTTTTTATTGAGATATATTTCAAAATATTGGGTTGGTGTCAACACCAACTCCTCCTTCCTCAAGAAAGCTTTAACATGAAGCAACTATATAGTTTGAACTTGAATTGATCAATAGGACATAATGGTAACTTATCAAAAATAAAATGACAATTCGTTTACAAGAAATGAAATGTAAAGGTGCGTTTAGACCAACCGAGCGAATGCTTATTTTATCCTCACTCTATCAAATTTATCTTTGTGTAAACAAAGACGGAGCATTCATTCGTTGTTCTATCTATGTTCGCGGAGATCCTAGAGCGAGAGCTAGAATGATGTTCTTGTTCGTTAAAATTATTTTAGTGTAAATGAAAAATGAATTATCAATTACACTAAAAGAACACGAAAGAACATTCTTGCTCTAACTCTGTGTTCGTTTGGTCTAAACTCGCCTTTGGAGCAAGACCTAACGTAGGGGCAAAAAAGCAAGTTTTCTGTTGGAAGTGATCACATAATAGTACTTTTCTTCGTCTTGGAAAACCTATTATTTTTACGTGACTGCTGTCAAAAAAATCTGTTTTCAAAACAAATGAAAGAAATAAGGAAGCATTGGCATTATATTAATCAATTTTATCCGCGTGTTACTCATGAATTAAGTCACACTTACTGCTAGCGAGCGAAAGTACCGGACAGTGTGTGAGGAAGCCTCCGCCTCATTCATAATTAACTGGTCACACATGTCTTACAAAGAAGCCCGGCGGGGAATTTCGTTGAAGTGGCAGTGGGCAGGGCACATAAGAGTACCTCGAACTGACGGCCGTTGGGGCAGACATATTCTGCAATGAACATTATCTAAACGCGGAATTAATTAAAAAAAGCAGCGTCGGACGCCTTGGCAATTCAGACGGATGACTTAATGAGGGTTTTCTCGCTGTTGTGCATCTAAATTGTATTGATTACTGAACTGTTTTGTCAAAAAGACCTTTACCAAAAAGTACTTAACTTCTGAGTTTAATGCTTTGGGTAATATTGGTAGAAACAGAGATTTTTAGAAACGGGAACAAGACCACAACAGTAGAATACCTACTTACGTTCCTGTATGAATCTTAGTAGTTCATTATTATCATTGCGTTCAGAATGATTTCTCTCAGACGCGAAGTCGTCGTCTTGAACTCAAAATGAGAGGGTGTAGTGACGTCATTTATGACGTCACACCGTCTATTGTTTACGCGCTACACGGGGAGTACATTCTACATAGAAACGTATTTCTTTCTTAATTTTGAATAGAGAAAAAGAAAGTTAGAAAGAATATTTCAGAATCATACTCGTAATATATGCTTCTGCAACGCCTGTGTGAAAGTTTTTGAGGTATGTGAAAATGCAAGAAAGGTAAGAAGAGAAAAACTGTTGAATAATCTTTCAACGCCCATTATCCATAAACACTTGATATCCTAAATGCCACACATGCTGTATTGAACTGCCCTTTAACACTTTCAATCCCACACCACGCACCGGTGCGTTTTCACAATCGATTTCCTAGTGTGTTTTTCATTCGGCAGTGAATAGCCATTCAGCTTTAAAATCACCACTTCACTTCTCAGAACAATTGATTTGGCCGTATGGGTGCAAATATTTCCGGCCTGGTCGAGGGCGCTTTGCATTTATTTATTTAATACGAGTAATAATCAACCACACGGTTGTAAACGGTAATTTAAAAAAGAAGAAAATGTTGAAAATGTTCACAAACACTCTTCCAAGATAAAAATAATCACTGGTTCCTACACAAAATATATATGTATAAACTAATCTGAATCGTCTAGCTGATTAAATGCTGTTTATACCTCTGTAGATGGGGAAGACCTTTGCCCAGCCTTGGGACATTATATGTTAAATAAAAATTAAAAAATATCTGCAGCACTTGACATGGTTATTACAATAGCGTGTTCTAAAATAGTATGTGGAGCTTCGGTGCCAAGGGGTTTAGCACTACGGTTTGGAACACGTGAGGTCACAATTTCAAATCTGGCAAGGACCATATTTGTGTTCATTCAAATCAAAGCAAGCAATCAAAGCAACCAGAATAACGGCGGAAGGCTCACCAGTCAACCTACCACGTTGGGTTCTAATACGCACTGCGCCTATAACAGACAAGTATCTGACTACCCCGTTTGGGATATAGTCGTGATGAAATGTATGTTCTAGTTAAAATGCGAAAGGGTTTCGCTTCCGAATATCACGAAGTCACGGTCGAATACAAGTTTTCAGCATTATGATTGATGAAACGCGCACAAAACTATACTACTATTTGATTGATGATTCTCGTCAAATATCCGTCGAATACTTCCTCGCGCCGAATCATCGCTTTTCCAAATTGCAGACTCATGCTTAGTCAACTGTTTGAGCCCTAGATCTAGTATTCTAAAGGTTAAATTTAGTTCAACCCCTTGGAGAGTGTGACACAGTCACAGCATTGTATGCACAAAGCTGTCCTTGTTAGGGGAATGTTCCAAACACACTTTTCGGAAGTTTGAAAGCCTGATTGTACGGACGCGTTCACATCAACCTTTACATAGGCACCTTGTGCTGCTGACATCCGACCCATTTTGCAATGGTTTTGTAAAGGTTTATGTGAACGCCTGTGGTTGACAGAATTGCTAACAATATGGATAGGTATGTATTTGTAGCTTAAATAATATGGATTGATTGAACTATTAATATTTTTTATAGATTTATTTTCACTTCACGCATATTTAAGCTTTAAAAAGTTCCTCTACTAAAAGTTGCCTGGGAGAAATCGCTCTCTAGCGATAAGGCCGCCTAAATTGTACAAACTATTTGTTTAATGTAATTTTACTGTTTTTATTTTTCCTGTTTTGTGCAATAAAGTATATATATCGATAGACTACAACTTTCTACAGAACATTTTGCTTAGTTGTAGAGCAATATGCCTACAATGAGTTTCTGTACGTGACTACGATAGTTGATTTTGGAATAATTCCATTTTTGGTTCCATTACTAATCACTAGGGACGCTGTACCGAACTCCCATACATAAGTGTCAACGCGGTCAACGTGTTTTTAGGGTTCCGTATCTCGAAAGGAAAAAACGGAAACCTTATAAATGGGATCACTTTGTTGTCCGTCTATCCGTCTGTCTGTCTGTCAAGACCCTTGTTCTCAGGAACCTGGAGGTATCAAGCTGAAATTTGTATCAAATACTCAAGTTTACTGTCCCTTGGAGCTGTGAAAAAATCAAACTTCTGAGCCGACGAAATCAAAAGATATAGCCGTTTATACCACAAATTTTCGACACTCGCAAGGGAATCAAAACCTACAGTGTACATCCTGTAAACTCAGAATCTTGAAATTTGGTACGAAGCAACGTCTTATAGCACAGATAAAGGAAAAATAGCGAAAACCGTAAATTTTCAGTTACATCATTTATTGTTATTAGGTTTGTTCGGAACCCTCGGTGCGCGAGTCCGATTCGCACTTGGCCGGTTTTTTATTTATTTTATATTCATTCACTCCAGAAAATGACAACTTTGCAAAATGACTTGTGCCACACAATTTAACCATTGTTTTGGCAGTGAAACAAGGAATATTCCGTCTTATCAACCTCTTGGATGCTAAGATAGAAGCTAGAACAAATCGACCCGATCTTAGGGACTAAAATGGGATTCGAACCCGAGAATCGACGCTAATTTTTCAAGTTTCTCCATTGTTAAATGCTAACAATCAAAATGTTCTTATTATTGTTTAATACCATTTGAAATGAGAATTTAAGCCAGAAAACTATTTGGTATTTTTATTTCATAAAGGTCACGAAATGAGTCCCGGCATTTCTTTGAATATGTCTTCAATTTCCGCGACATGGCCGGACGTGAAGAAATATTTGGCTATAAATTACTTTGAGTAGAGCCGGAAAGGAATATCGATCGGTGTTTTAGAGCTATGTCAGAAAATGGAAGAAAGAGAATCCTTATTTTTACTTATTTTTTATGTACCAAGTAACAAAAGTTATTTAAGATAAGTTTAAGAATACTCATTTTTGTCCACCAGAGCCAGATTTATTTTAACCCGTTATGGCTGGTTTGCAAATACAGATATATTTTTTGTTGTTGTTGTAAAAGGATAACACATCCAGATCTAGAACGGACTCAAATCTCCGTCGTGTAAATATTTGTCCCGAGCTATAAATGAACCAACGACCTTGGGGGTAGTACAAACACATACGTGATTTAATTTCATTATTGGTTATGCTTTTAATTAATCGCCAAAATTATACGATAAACTAACGACAGATACGTCATTTCACACATATTGCATTTTATGTGTCGAACACAATTACAAGTCAAGCCGATGTTAAAACGATAAATAACTTGGAAAAATACCGTCATCTTTCCACTACCAATGCTAGCCATCAAAACCTTTTATTTCTATCGCCTGAATAGAGAAAACAATTTCATAGCAAGTTATATTATATCTTGCGGCAAATCAACGCAATGAACAAGAAAAGAAACCTTTGAAATAAGTCCTTGTGAATCACAGAACCATTATTCTAAGACTCAGGTGCATAAAATTAAAAGAATTGCACTACAAACCTTCAGTATTCCCAGTACAGTATGAATGCAAGTCATAAACTGAAATCCAAATAATTTATTTTGTGAAAATTAGGGCTATTCTGAAAACTCACTTCAAATGTCTGTTAATTAATCCGCTATGAAATTTTCTTTCTTATACTTATACTTGACCAGTCTGTCATTTAATTTGATGCGCAATGGCACCTGGTAGTAAGTGACGATGCGATCTTGTCTTGAAGAGACCCAGATTGTAGATTATGGTTGTGAGATAAAATTTTCGTCCTATAGCACTTCAAAACGAACATTTGGCGCTTTTCTGGTGGAATCAGTACTAAAACTAACTAAGTTAAATATTATTTCGACAAGTTAACATTAAATTAACATTGTGTGCATGCATATACAATATTTGGGTATAAGTGCGTTCGGTCACCTGAGTGAGTTCGAGTTTGAATTTTTATAGGATCGCCCTATTGGCTCTTGGCCCGAATTCTAAAGAAGCTAAGTTTTTAACTAAGATAAGCCAATTTGTACTATGAAAACGTACTGAAGGTTCGATTACAGACAAAGTTATCTTTAGATATTATATTTGCATGTAAATATAGTATAAATTCGCAGTGAAATTCTTTTAAAGCAGTTTGAACACGCAAGTCACGTTGACTAAGATGAAGTCAGTGATGTACCAGTATCGATAGTCTTACAATGAGTAGAAGACTGAAATGACTCAGAATCAATTAATATTTTACACTGTCGATAACTTAAACTGTAGCGATACAGGACATGCAGAGGTTACGGAACTAAAAAACTAAAGCATAAAGTAAAATTCATATTATGTGGAAGTATCTCTGTCTCTCTGTAACGTTTTCTCGCCAAACTTTTGAACCAATTTTGTAAATTTTGGTATGCCTTATATTCAACGCTAGCTAGTTATATACATGTCGGGAATCATTACATTATACGTTTAGTGCGAAGTTTCTTTGCTATAGACCTCATCCACATTATTGTCGAATTAACTAATAAGTTGGGGGAAAAGTCTTTTCGCATATAGTATGTATGAACTTGTAGTAAAATCTCTTTGGCTATACTATTTGTATTTGGCTGGTTTTGGTATCATTAAAGTTTAAATTTTAAAGAAGATAATTCCAATTTCAAATTAGGAAAATGTGTGATCTTAATTTGTTTTTCTTACTGTCAATATGAGTGACTCTAATGAGGAAATTCGATACATTTTAAAATTTTACAACAAAAATGGTAAAAATGCAACGCAAGCCGCGAAAAAAAAAAAGGAATGTTCATGGACCTAGTGCAGTGTCTGTAAGAGTAGCACAAATTTGGTTTAAGCGTTTTCAATCCGGAAATTTTGATGTATAAGATGCACGTCGCTCTGGTCGCCCGCCCTATTACGGATAAAATGGATGCCATTTTTGAAAAAGTGGAGCAAGATCGGCATTTCAGTAGTTACGACAGCTGAAGAACTGGGAATTGACCACTAAATCGTTTCGGCGCATTTAAAAAAAACTGGGTACACAAAAATATTTGGGTACCTCACGAGGTCACTGAAAGAAATCGAATGAACCGTGTATTCATGTGTGATTCTTTATTAAGACGTAATGAAACCGAACCATTTTTGAAGTAGCTGATAACTGGTGATGAAAAGTGGATCAAGTACGACAAGAATGTGCGAAAAAGGCCGTGGTCAAAGGCCGGTCAGGCTTCACAGTCTGTAGGAAACCTGGGTTAACTCGCAACGAGGTGATACTGTGTGTGTGGTGGGATTGGAAGGGCATTATTCATTATGAGCTGTTACCATCAGGCAGGACCATCGATTCTGAACTCTATTGCGAACAACTGATGAGATTAAAGCAAGAAGTGGAGAGAAAGCGGCTGGAATTCATCAACACAAAGGGTGTGGTTTTTCATCACGATAACGCTAGACCTCACACATCTTTAGCCACTCAGCAAAAACTAAGAGAGTTTGGCTGGGAGGTGTTAATGCATCCGCCGTATATTCCTGACCTTGCTCCTGCAGATTTCCACCTGTTTCGGTCTTTTCAGAATTCTTTAGGCAGTGTCAGGTTAACATCACGAGAGTATTGCCAAAACCACTTGGCGCGGTATTTTGATCAGAAGCCTCAAAATTCTTATAGCAATGGGATCATGTCCCTACCTACAAGATGGCAAAAAGTAATCGAACAAAATGGCACCTACATACTTTAGTTAAATGTATATAAACTTTATTAAAAAATGTTTTCAATCTCCTAAAAAATGCGAAGAAACTATATTATATTGAATCCCCATTATATTGAATCGATAACCCAAAAACTGTAGTCCGAATCCAACAGACTTGGACAATTAACATCTATCGATAAAATGACTTCACTAGATAGTAAAGTAGGCTCTACATTCGTTACCTGCACGATTTCGGCTAACTCAATTGGTTAAGAATATGGAACATTCGCTGACAAAAGCACTGTAACTTTGTTTGCTTAACTTGATAAGAATTTCATTTGTTTTAGTTAGTTTGGAAGAATGCCAAAAAGGGCAAGAAATGTAGGTACAGAGGCGTTCACATCAACCTTTACAAAAACATTGCAAAAGTGGTCTTAGGTCGGCAGTATATGGTGCCCCTATGTAAAGGTTGATGTACCCAAACCCAATACACATACAGGGTGTAAAAAGTCCCCTAACGAAGCCGGCGTCTACGCACTCAGACCATCAAATCAAGTTACAGAAAAAATAAACTATTGATGGGAAACGAAATTTTTTTTTAGGTGTCAATTTAAGCCTAAAAACGGACTACGCAATGTAACGCGTGCAACAGACTGCTCCTGCGCTTTATCAAGTTACGTATTATCAAGGGGTCCGCACAATGTAGGTACATTGCGAGTTGAACTTTTTGTAGCAATTTTTTGTTAGGAAATATTGAAATTTGGTAATGTTTCTTAGGACAAAAATTAAGCAATAATGATTAGTTTGTTTTCATCAAAATTTTGAGATTTTATTTTTGACTTTGATCTTCAATAACGTGGTGACTATTGAGTTCCCAGGTATGGTCTAGAAAGGAAAAATGGTCCTGATGATGTGCAGAATACGTAGGTGTAGGCTTCGTTAAGGGCCTTTTCACACCCTTTATTTGTATTTAAATGCACATTTTACAAACTCATAGGCGCATTAAAATACAGACCAACTATAATAAGAGTTTTATGTCTACCATGAGTTTATACCAATGGCAGCCATTAGAGTCCGCGTAAGCCACTAATTTTTGAAGTCAACTATCGTAGTTGATGTGACTGAAACTCATGGTAGACATACTGGCAGTATCTGCGGACGCGATATGGCATCAGTGCAAACTGATCGTCACTTTTTTCGCTAACGGCACGTGCCAGGTGGTTTGTCTCCCCAAAATTATGTCAGCCCTCTCCAGGCACGCTCAAAGCCGCAGTTGGACCACTACTCTGGGGGCCCTCAGCAAGTTACTTCAAATTTGGAGTTGAGGGCCTTCTTCGCTTACACTATAGATGGTAACGCTGCCAAAACAGCTAGGCTATGAAGCAATAGTCATTTATAAAAAAGGAGCAAACGATGATAGGATTGGTGTAGTGCGCCATAAATTGGTTTAGCGCCTTTGACTTGCGTGGTGTATCGGATACGATTTTTGGTCAGTTTTAATTTAGAAAACGATCGTTTCTTAATTAATGCGCGTCTGGATGTGCTGTGAGACTCACCTGCCTTAAATCCATGTCTAGTAGCTCGTAACACAATAATATTTATCCTGACTTCGAGACCAAGGAGCCCTCTCAGAGCGAGGCCACACGTAGCGGTAGTGGTGCAGTGTGGCGCCGGAACGTGCTGCCACCCGCTGCCCGTGTGTGGCACCCTATAGTTCGAAATAATTGCGGTGCGGTGCGGCGCCGCACCGCATCGTTACTGCGTCGTGTCGCCTCACTCTTCACCTCGAGTCGCTGATCTTAGTGGCCCAGTGGAGCAGCACTTTTAAAGTATCACTGGCGCTTTCCCGACCCATGTGATGACAGCTTTTGTGTAGTGAATGAAACGAACAATGTCAAGCCCCTGAGGCTTCAGCTGAGGTCCTACCATATAACAGGTACCCATGACCTCTAGTCAGAGGTAGTTACAGGTCACGTCACGTAAAAAACGCTCTAGGGCTCATCCTGCGCACTAGACCATTTGTGGATCTTATTAGTGGTACGAAGCGAGGACGGGGAGGCGCCGCACGAGCGAACCAATGGCGCAAGGGCACGGGCCTTGCGCCACTGGTGCGTTAGCCGACCCATGCGCAAACACATCCCCTCAACTGTCTTTCAGGGCGCTTTTTACGTGACGCGACCTGTACCTATCTCGATCATAGTAATAAACCACACTTGTGTTGGCAGTAGATGAGAACATAATAATTTTGACAAGGTACGTTTTCGTTACTTAGTTTGTTCTTTTACAACTGAAGTTCGTGAAGGGGGAACAGCTGAGCTACAAGTTTAAGTGGTCTATCAAGTTCTGACAAAACTTCTTGGTACAAACTTAGAATCACACTCTCCCTGAAATTCGAAGTCTCATCAATATCAATTTGAGTCTACGTTTACTTATATGCACTACTAATTACAAAAAACTATCTCACAGAGAAACTAAAAAAAGATTTTAAAGCCCAGATATCTAAAATAAGTCACAATGTGTCCTTGATGAATTGCTTCTAAGGATATCTGTGATAGAACTTTGTGATATGCAAATCGTCCCGCGAACTAACTGACTTATTCAGGTTCTCCAAATACTGAATTAAAAGCTCAGTTCACTTTTATTAGCTAGTTAATGATAAAGTTGATTCATGTACCTTGATATATAAAAACGATCAAACACAGTGAACTACACTCGGTATGTAAACGCGCGATATCAATACTACACAATTTAATTTATATAGGGAGATTATATTATATTTTTATTTTCAATCTTTATAATAATTAACTAGCTTTCCGTCCGCGGCTTCGCCGGCGTGAACTTCATTTTTATGATAATATATGGATTTTTTTCAAACTTACGATACTTATTGAAATCCCGTCTTAGTTAGCACCTACCTCCTAAAAAGAATCCCTATGCAAAATTTGAGACTCCTAGCACTTGAAGTAACGAAATTACTATCAACCCCAAAAACAACCCTTTAGTGGTCGAATTTTCGCAAATTTTTAAGGGTAAAATTTATACTTTGAATGCCATATTTATTAATATCTAATTAACAGCCTAAAATATAAGTTTTATGCTTCTAGTTCTGAAAATGACAATACTTTCATACAACCTTTCATCCCCCTTTTCAACGCTTTGCAACATTTTTTTATAGTTAAAAAGTAGCCTATGTCCTTTCTCAGGCTCTAAGCTATCTGTGTACCAAATTTCATTCAAATCAGTTCAGTAGTTTTGGCGTGAAAGCGAGACAGACAGACAGAGTTATTTTCGCATTTATAATATTATAGTTATTTCTTGTTCTGAGAGATCGGGGCCAGGTAACCCAAATCACTCGCAGACTAGTCTGGATGACCTGTGTGTCCTACGATTCCAGGTTTAGTCGAAAATATTTATTGTTTAATAAAAGTTACTAGTTTTAATCTATCTATACTAATATAATAAAGAGGTAAGCGTTTGTGAGTTTGTATGTTTGCGGTAGGTAATCACCGAAACTACCGAACCGATTTCAATAATTCTTTCACTGATAAAAAGCTCCATTATCCCTGATTGCTAAAAGGCATATTTTTGTTTTGAATTAATTAGTTTACATGTCAAAAAATGAAGTTCACTCGGGCGAAGCCACGGGCAGTAAGCTAGTTAGTTATTAAGAAGCACATTGATGTTATTTTGAATATTTATGATTAAGCTTGTTAAGCGGAAGAAAACAAAAAAAATATATTATAAATTGTTATTATTTTCACGGAATTCTACGCAAACGGGGAAATACGGGTACGAAGCCGCAGGCAAAATATTTTTACAATTGATGTTTTGCTTAAAAAATTTAATGACAACTTGTAACATGCACCATCCCCGACGACGAAGTTATGACGTTATTACACAGAAATTGATTTGAAACTCCAGCGACGATGAGAAAGTACCGTCTGAAGATTATTTTTCTATTGTTCTTAAGCAAGAGTAATTGCGGTAACTTCAAATTAGACGGGATGGTAGTGCTTTTATCGGTTTCTCGTTAGAACACCCCACTAAAAATAAATGCCCTTTACGTTTACGGACGATAAAGAACCGGAAATTAAAACATAGATTACAAAATACCTACTTACTCACATCATGCATGAGGCAAGTACCCATAATTTTTCATTTTTTGCCTTTATTTTACTTACCTGAAACAAAAAATTGATCACATTAGATTAGATTATTTATTACTCAATATAAAATAACAATGTAAAACTACATAGTGTTAAATTACAGGAATTTATATTGATATCGACTACTTGTACAAAAATAATAGATATAAAATGTCAAAAGCAATAAGCAAAATAAAATAACAATAATAAAATAGGTAGAGGTACCTACGTGACGTCACAGAAACAAAAGAAAAAATAATAATCATAATAATAAGTCAATAAAAACAATACAAACATTAAACATTAAAATGGAAACAAATTAGTAATAATTAATGACACAATGGAAATCAATATCAATGTCAATGTTTGAAATAATGTCAACAGTAAAAAAAACAATAATAATAACACAATTCTATTTTATGAAAATAAGAAAGTTTAAAAAAACTATGTGTCTGAATAAACTTAAAAACGCGCCCCACTACTTTTTTAGTACATTTAGATGTGCCTAGTGTACTTTTGCGAACAAACGACGCATGCTCCTAGACATCCTAGGTTCGTGTCCAACCGGCTACAGTGGAATGTTCAAATGTATTGCGTTCCTTAATTACAATTTTTATTCGATGCGTGAATGCGTTGAAAGGGTGTGTTAGACAATCTATACCTAATTATGGCTTCAGAAATGGCTGCCTTAAGCCAACACTTCAATATTTAACATAACTTACGTAGATTGCCCTTAAACTTGGCTATAACTCCTGATTAATAAATCTGTGATCTTACATATATAATAATCTTCAAAATGTCAACCTAGTTGAATAAAAACAAAATTTTGACATGAGTATTAATAATTGTTTTAAATATTTCTCTATTCGTTATGTCTCTTTATGGTGAAGCTCCTGTTCACTTACCAAGGTTTCGACTATATGGCTATTACATCAGTTTGAAACGACTAATGAAATCGAAAACATCACGGTATGACCCTTTTAAATTTTATCATGTTTAATCATTGCAAATGTATATAAAAAAGTCGTTTAAATGTAAATTGCATAAGTCTTAACGTTGGTGGTTATCAGCAAAAGATATACTAAGCTTAGTACTTTGTCATAATTGTACCCATAAACGTGCTCCTTCGCTTGGATCATTCGCCTGTAACGTAACGTTTCAGATTCGATTTTCAGCATCACATTACAGTTACTGCCTCCCTAAAGTTGAATCAAATATTACACATTGTATCATCGATCTGTCACATTACAGTTTGCGCACTGTAATGCTGTGTTTTACATCCCTCAATGATGTAATGCTCGACTCTGTAACGGCAAATTACAGGCAAATGCTCCAAGTGTGGGATCACCTCTATATAAGCTATTAATCATTTACCTTATAACTGCTGACTGTGATAAATTGGACACAGTATGTGACAATTTGGACACAGTATGTGACAATTTGGACACAGTATGTGACAGGGTATCCAAATGGTCAGCTACTTCTGGTGCAGACAGTATAAAACGATAAAGCAGTGACACTTGTATTTTTAAATGAATTGAATTTGTCAAACTTTGTCTTAATTATATTGCACTTAATTTTAATGACACCGGATTTTTTCCGACTCACGATACTTGATTCGCAAAATCCTGTCTTCGTTATCACATACGTCCTGAAAAGAGCACTTAGCACTTGTACTTGTAGTTTCTGAGATTTCGTGATGCAATAAAATTTATCTATTGTACGTTTCATCAAAATATTAAAATAGCGAACTTGTTTTTTCCCAAGAAACTCCGCGAAATTCAATACGGAAAAGTCACCAGCTACAGCGGATCTTGAAAACTTTATCCCGGTGAGGCATTGATGAGCGAAGTTTTTGTAATTCGAAAACCCCTAGGTTTTACAAACTTTGGTCCTTGGAGATGTATTCTTCTTTTCTTTTGTTCAGGCTTCTCTACACCTGGAGCCTTATTACAACCCTTTATAACTTGTCAAGTCCATTCCCTAAAGAGAGCGTATAACTTTTTCGTAAAGGATCTTTCATTTTAAGCCAGTCAGCAGTTACCAGGCAATTACGCATCTTCAAGGCTGGATATTTACTGACAAAATTGTAGCGAACCACAGTTTAGGGAATTAGCTTGACTGGATAAAACCAATTGTATTGTAGCGATGCCGTTTCGTTCCAGTCTCATGGACGTTAAAACCTTCACGATGGCTGGAAACTTCATAGTTTAACTTACTCATCCAACTCATCAAACTGTCAAATTGTGTGTTTCACCAACATTTTTCGTACACCTTATTTCTTTTTGTAAACTTGTCAACACATTCAACAAAGAAAGTTACTTGTCCCAACGACGTTATTACTTAAAGTGGTGTGCAATTATAATAATAAGATAATCATGTAGTTTTCGTCCACTTATGTCAAAAGAAAAAAGATTTTTGACTAAAACGACGTTTTTACTTGATTTGTTTTTACTGTGTAAATTACGTAGTAATTTACGAAAGTGTAGTTAGTAGGCTTCTAAAGATCAAAATTCTCACGGCTTTTAACTAAGTACTTGTAGGTACAGAGGCGTTCACATCGGTTCACTGTCAATAAGCATAAAAAAATTAAGCATAAAATAAGTTAGCATATTGTAATTACTACTAATTATAATTTCGCATAATACTAATAAGCACAACAGTTTTTAGCAAACAATTTTTAGCATAAATGCAATGAGCATAATAACCCTAACCTACTGACACCTGAAGGATTTCCGGGTGGTCATAAAAAAAATAACCCTAACCTACTGACACCTGAAGGATTTCCGGGTGGTCATAAAAAAAAAACCCTAACCTACTGACACCTGAAGGATTTTTGTGCCAAAAATAATAATGCATAAATGCAATATGCTAAATAATAATTATGCCACAGTACATATTATGCTAAAACCAAATTCGGTCTAATTAATATTATGCTAAATAAATTATGCCAAATTTCATTATGCCAAACCATTTTAGGACAAAACACATTATGCCAATGAAAGGGATCCCGTTCACATCAACCTTTACTAAGAGGCGCACCTTGTGCTGCTGACATAACACCCATTTTGAAATGGTTTTGTTAAGAAGCGGTTTTGTTAAGCGGTTTCAGGCTTGCGAATACGCAGGCACGAAAAATTAATACACGTGCGCTATATTTCTGGCTACGAAATAACAAACTCTCGAACACGGGCTTATTGCGGCCTATACGCTCGAACCGATAGTGGTGAGTCAGTACCTTTATGAATTATACAAGTTTTTGGGCACGTCATCGATTGTACGAGTTAGGTAAGTACGCATGTGGCAGGCGCGCCTGTACGTGCCTACACGCGCTTACAAGACCACTCTTAAGCAATTGACAAGAGTATAAAACTGTATAAAATGATGGATTGAAGAAGCCACTCTTATGTAGCGGAAGGATAGCAATCCACTTGTCTTGAAGTAGTTAAATATTAAGAGCGTTTGCTGGGGGTGGATCGAAAACGTTGCATTTTTTAAAGATTTTCGTAATTATTTCATTGAATTGAAATGAAACTAACATTTTTGCTTTATTATTGTGTGCATAAAACTATTCAAAAACTCATTGAATTGTCAAAAATTAGGTAGTCGCCAATTATTTGCTTAAGTAAATAAAAAACCGTTTTTTTAAAATTGATAAGACACTTAAAATTTACTGTACACAGTTAAAGTTATCTATACGACTGTAAATATATAGATAATTTATACTTAATTTGAATTCAGCTCACCACGAACACCTTAAAAAAATGCGACGTTTACGATCTACCTCAAAGGCAAAAAGCAAAGCCTCTTAGTTGGGGCAGAAAGGTTCTAGACTGGAGACCGTTTTAAAGTAGGCGCAGCGTTGGACGCCCACCTGCAAGGTAGACGGACGACCAGGTAAAGGTGGTGGGATTCCAGTGGATGCAGAAATCCTGCAACCGGTTGCGTTGGAAATCTGTGGGGGAGGCCTATGTTCAGCAGTGGACGTCTTGCGGCTGCGAATGATGATGATGAAATATTAAGTAAGTATGTCATAAAGGGCTAACTTGACCAGATTTTTATGCACTTGCTTCATTTATTCCTTCGCATTTTATAGCCTTCGGGGTATTTTGGGATCCTACGATTTTTAGGTGATAGGCACTTTAATGGGATTGTTGAATTGGGTGAATTCGTAAAATCCAAAAAATCCCTTTTTCGTGAAATTTAATCCTCAAATACTTGGGACTGTGAAAGGGCGGCTGGGGTCTTGGATCAAATTCATTAGGTGTGTCATTTTTAACATAATATAGGTAAATAGAGTTACATGCAAAATAGTGCCCAAATTGTGGATTTTATTTCAATCAAGATAATTTCATGAGCACGTCTACCACGAGTTGCCACTTTAAATTTACTTTATCATTCGTGTAAAAGAAATTGTAATGGTATGACATATGACATGACAAGACAATGTCAAATCTCAATACGCGAACGATAATGTAAATTTAAAGTGGCAAAGATGTATTTTTTGGGTAATCAGTATGGTATGTTTTTAAAAATGCTTAAGCCAAGCTTATAACGGTCCTGCAACCCCTTTTATATCCTCATAAACTTACTTTAACTATAACGAATAAAGCGCCTGATCTTCTTAGCGGTATAAAGTATTAAAACGCAAGAAAAGTTACATCATAATCAAAGATTAGTTCCGAAGAAAGCTCTTAGCGTTACACCGTTGTCAAGATCTACGTCACCGTCCTGGTAAGTACTTGTATCCTCTTATATCTAACTTGGCGAGCTAAAATATTTACAACTCTAAAGTTGGCAAGTTTAAAGGGTCCAAGTTAAGATGATCCCTGAGCGGTTTAACTAATAAGGTCGGGTCACATCGAGAAAGGTCATTTGTAATGCACGTGATAATGATTATTGAAACACCAGAAAGACACCTTTGAACACAAGCTTGAATTAAAATGGAAGACGCCAGTGGACGTACGACTTGATTAGGTAAAGGTCTCTTCACACGTTACGAGATGGATACTACACGCTTACCCGGATGCAAAGGATGTCAAAATCAAGTACCTTGATTACTATATTAGACACACTCATCATTCCTCTTTCTATGACACAATCAATCGATAATTGGTGGATTCCTATCACTAAGGCTAAGAATTCACGGAGCGGTTATCATTCGCGCCCGCGTTAAAATCGAAACGATTGTACAAATGTACCTTGAAAAGACCTACCTAAGCTGTTTAAAAGAATTGACAAAATCATTACATTGAAATTAAATTGCGGTCTAACATTCGGTTCAAATTTTAATTAATCCTGAACCGTCACATTAAAAACGTGGAAAAACCAAATTAATTTCACTTTCATAACGTCACATTTCACTATATCTAAAAAATGGCCAGTTTACAAGCCAGCTCGCCCCTCGTCATTGTCACCTTATCGCGATGGAGACATTATTTTCTGTCACATTAAATCCCCATTACACTCGCCGTCTACTTTCAAAGGAAATGGAAATAAAAAACCATGAAATTTGTCGGCTGTTGGGCGGTAATGACTGTTTATACGTTCATGTACGCCATTTTGATGGTAGGTTGGTTAGTTTACGGTACATACACATATACAATAAATAAATAAAATAAATAAATATGCGCCAGACAACACACCTCTTGTCATGGTCTCGAAGTAGGGATAGATATCCCTGTGTTACGAGGTACCAGACAAGGAATTCAGCCAGGGGCGTCTCCCAGCACACCCAGACCCAGGCCAATTTAGAAAAGATCATTTCCTGAATTGACCTGACCGGGGATCGAACCCAGGACACTACGAAATTAAAGGCGAGAAACCGTACTCCAGCGCACTACGCCAATCGTGTCATCAAAACAATTGAAACAATTGAAGATAACATTATACAACACGATAACGTAAGGTAATACTTTGGCTTATGTTGAACGTTGCTCAATGCGGCTATCTGACGCATTGACTGGCCTGCAGAGATCCTGTCTTTAGCGCCGGAGTTCATGGGTTCGATTCTCCATCTATCCCCATCCCAGTGGTTTTTTGTGGGTCTGGGTGTTGTTATATACTATCGATGAAAATCTAAACTACTTACTAACTAAAATATCAGACCATAATTTGAAAATAAATTTGAGTAAAACTAAAATAATAACCCACAACAAAACACTTCAAATATAAATTATAATTATGACGGCATAAAATTAGAATGCGTAGAGGAGTTTTCATTAGGTACAGTTATCGATGAACATATAAATTGGAAAACACACAGATAAAAACATAAATCAAAACTGTCTAGCTTTACCTATGCACTCCGGGAGGTAAAAAAGAGCACCGATATGTATTTATTCATCTTTGTAAACTTATCTTTTCTCTTTTATTGAAGCGTTTCCTGTCTTTCATTACCTTTTTGCGTGCCCAATAGCATCCATATTAGTATGTATCATACTATAATTTACCATCTTCTGTACATATGGCTTGCAAATAAAATATTGAGTATATTGAGTATCAATCAACTGGTGACACACACACAATGACTTTCATCTCTAGACTACACTGAAGTATATTTGACGAGAGAGTGACGGCCTACGCCGGTTCATAATCGAATCTAGAACATGATCCAAAGGTCATCCCAATCCGTCCAACCTTGAAAACTACCAATCAGGTCCTCATTAGCCCAAAACTAGATTTGAATGAAAGTAGAAACGCCAAACACTTTCATTAAAATCCTATCTCAAAACACGGCTGACACTGCATCAAATACCTTCAACTCTGTTGAATAATCATTGTACGCCCATAGAAGTAGGTCACAGTTGAACAATTAAGAAACTTTCGTTAACATCTGTA
This sequence comes from Udea olivalis, assembly GCA_947369235.1. Classification (NCBI taxonomy): domain Eukaryota; kingdom Metazoa; phylum Arthropoda; class Insecta; order Lepidoptera; family Crambidae; genus Udea; species Udea olivalis. The sequence goes on from OX376363.1 coordinate 4,992,190, forward strand.
ACCTGTATATGTTATACCTGTGTTCCACAATAAAACATGATTAATGATTTATTTATGATTTACTAGAATTGACTTAGTTCATAAATTTTCCACATATTTAATGAGTTTTAGCTAGAAAAAGTTGCTAGGAATTATATACTTACTTACTTATTACTTATTTACTTATTAGAAATTATACTTCTATAGCCAACTAGCTATTGGTCGACATTACATTCTCAAGGTCCAATATATATCTCTCTACCAAAACTCATAAAAAATTGTTCTAGGGTCAGGCATAAAACGCAGCCAACAGACAAAATTAGTTACACATTCATATATTAGCTGATATTAGCACTAAACGAGATAAAAACCTAAATAGAACTCGTCTGTTCTGCGGCATTACATGCATTAATTTATTAGTATGTTGGTAGGATTAAATTCACGGGCCCATAGTGGGTGAAAGCCAACACGGAGATGAATTTTCGTACCATTTACTCTAAACTATTAAGCCTACCTATTATTAATACTTTGATGGAATGTACCTAACGATGAAGTAATTTTTTTTGATCTAACGAGGCAGGATTGTGGCAAAAAAAAAATCGGTTGTTTTTTCTATCTCAATGTTCTCTTTAGCGGGAAACGTTCCATCAAGCAATATTACCTATCAGCAGTGAATGAGCTCTTTTGACCCCGTCTGACTTAATGAAGAGTAAAGATGAGGGTAGATTGGGCAAAGTTGTTTTTGGGAAGCTTTATAATTCGAGGTTGCATTAATCTTGGTCTTTTGGAAAATGGATAATTTATGATGCATGGAGGCATTTTAGGCGATTTCATTCTTTGTACTCGTGCAAACCATGAGACCTTGGGAACTGAAGGAAAACTGTGGTAGGGGATTGGTAAGTACGCGACAGACTATAAACCGCGGCTAGAAAAGTTACTTTTGAGCGTTAAAAATGTACCGCCAACCGACTGTTATTTCTTACACTTGAGTTAATTCTAGATTTTGTTTATCTTTAGTCCGTTTCCGGCCTCAGTGACATTTTTTTACATTTCCTTTTAGCCTTCTGGTTGATCTGGTTTCAACTGATAAAGTCAGCTCATAAATAACCCCGATATTCCGAATCAAACGATCTTACCTAACATGCAAATGCCTACAAAGGTTGAGCCTTCGTTTGTATGGCGCGGTGCCAAATGGGTTGCCGAATCAGCATAATTCACCGTTGGGTGCTTGACTTAGCCAGGATTTAGTACCTTAATCTTACAGACACAAGCAAAGTACTACACAATAGGTTTAATTAGTAGCAATCCAGAAACCACAAGCATACAGAACGGTTAAAGAAACCTTTCGAAGCTAGAGATAAAAATAAATATGCACGCGTGTACGCGAGTGGATTTATAAAACACATCAGAGCGTTTCATATTTGTAAACGCGCGAGAGAACACACAAGGACCCAGGCAATGTTTAAACGCAATTGGAGAGATAAAGGGTCAAAGGTCACGTCCTCTTCTGAACTTCAAGGCCTTTTCTGTGGAACCCCTTAATGGTAGTTTCAGATAAGCGCGCATCCACAAAAATTTGAAGAACTTCTTTAGATAAATCTGAACTGGCCGTTGGGATCCCACTGCTTGGCAAAGGCATCTCTTCCCCTGTTCCACGCTCGTCTTTCCTTATCCTTTTTAGGTTAGTCCCCCAAGATATTATTTTCGTCCTGCCATCTGCATCGTGGTCAGCCAAGTCATCAGTACTGCTTTGGTGGGACCCACTTTGGGGCTGATTTGTCCCACTAATCGTCTGGCATTCTGCAGATATATTATTAGATATTCCTTCTTCAGAAATACCTTTTCCGTCTGCATGGTTATGCTCTAGCCATTCTGTAATTCTTGACCCAAATTTGACTGAAATAATTTAAATAATTATGCTCTCTCGGTAAACATATCCGAAACGTATAAAACCCGGTTTCTAACGAGCAAATAAAACAAACTTGCGGGACTCATGTCTACTCATGCGAGTAACCGAATGCATCACAAGAACAGACAGAACAGTCAAAAGCAATAATTAGTGGCAATTTCTGCACCTTATTTCAAAGGCGTAAGGTTCATAATAATATAGCAATTGGTGCTAGCGTGTACATGTATGCCTGCCAAGTACTTACAACTTGCAGAGTGAAAACAGCGAGTACTTGTTTCCACTGTTTTAACTAGTATCTACAATTGGAGAGATCTTCAGGATTTTAGTCTGTGCCAAAATTGTATGTTTCGTTTGTTAAAACGAACTTGATTCTGTAAAATGGGGTAGTGCAATAATCTTCTTCCCAAATTCTGAAGTTGAACCTTTTTATGTATAGCTGTCCCCTTCTTTTCTGACATTTCACAGTATCAATTTGAAGGGTGCTTAACTTTGACTGTCGTTACTCCCGACTTCAAGGACAAAACTGAGCCGTATTCGTATGTTTTGTGAAGTGACTTTAAGTAAATATCGCCACTTGAGTTAGCGTCATCAAAATCGGGCTTGGTTTCAGACCAATTAGAAATCTTCTAGTTTTTATCCCAAGAAGATAAATGCCAATTTAAAACGCTGAATAACGCAATGCCTTACTAATGCCTACAAATCTAAGAAACCTTCTGTGCGTTTCCCAATATTACTGCGTCATTTGGAGTTAATCCACCTCATAAACATTTATGATCCAGATCATTGCCAAAAATGCAGCCTTGCCTGTAGTTTATTTCAAATACACTTGAGGCCAAAGGCACTAGGTAGAAGCAATATTCAGTCTGGCTACGATGATAATTCTTCTTTAGCGCTTAGCGTCTTTTTCTTCTTCTTAAGAATAAAAAGAAGAAGAAGTGCTTAGCGTAAATTTTTTATTATTTTTAGTTGTGTTGTGTTCTTATTGTTATTTTCAGTCATTTATATTGGTTGATTAGGTTTCTCCTCACCGGGAAGATACCTGACCAATGGAGACTAAGCATTATCACACCGGTCTTAAAAGGCAAGGGCTCAGTGCAGGAGTGCAGCAAATATGGTGTCATAAAGGTTATGTCCCAAACCATGAAGCTCCTCGAGCGCATTGTGGACTCGCGGATTCGACAGGAATGTACAATCTCCTAGTGTCAGTTCTTCTCGTCTTTGCGTTGAGAACGCTCATGGTGGGATACAGACTGAAGAATACACCTCTGCATCTCCTTTTCTTAGACATGGAGAAGGCCTTTGACTGTGTCCCTCGTGCGATGATAGGCTGGGCGCGGCAGTTCAGGGCCGTTCTCGAGGTCTTTATTGACATTATCCGGGACATGTACTACGATTCCAGTTCCATAGTAAGAACTGCGGTTAGTGACACACTTCTCTTCCATATCACCGTTGGAGTACATCAAGGCTCCGTGCTTAGCCCGTTTCTGTTCAGCATAATATTAGACGTTCTGTCAAACAGCATTTGAGATCACCACGAGCAACCACCCTGGTTGCTCATGTGTGCTGATGATATTGCGCTAGCAGATTCGGACAGGGGACGGCTGGTACAACGAACGTAAAGATCGCGTGCGGAACACCCACCTCCGCGGCAGCCTTTGTGTTCGTGACATCAAAACAAGCTGCAGGAGTGCCGCCTTTGTTAGTATGGTCATGTCTCACGTAGATCGGCAAACTACGAGGGCAATAAATGTTTGGCCACGCCGCCTCCGCGGCAGGAGAGGTCGACCCAAGAAGCGGAGGCTCGACGTCGTCAAGGGAGGGTGACATGCGTCCCAACACACGCACCACTGAGGATGCACAAGACCGCTTGAAGTTGGCCAAGAAAATAAGAAAGGCGGACCCTGGGACCCCACACCAGTATGGGTTCATAACCGGAATAGACCGCACGTTTGATGATGACATTATCAAACTCAAATATCGTTATTTAAATAAAATAAATTATAATAAAGCAAAAAAGCATGTTACTGCTAATGCATAACTTAATTAACCTCGAACCATAAAAAGATATTTCTAAACCTAAACTAGGTAAGATATATGTTTCCCGTTTTTAAGATAAATTGCATCAATTATGCACTTCATAAAAGCGAACCACAGGATAAATCTTGTTATATTCAGTGTCCACTTTTTTTGCCCCAAAGTGTCCAAAGCAGGGCTTATTCCACCTCGTGTTGGCGCCAAAAGAAACAACAAACGTTGTCAAAATTTATCGGATACCCCGTTCGCTTGTGCAAATAGTAAATACTGAAGAAACTGCAAGAATTTCTGGCTGAATGCCATTGCGCCTACGAGTAAATAGGCAAAAATCATGCTATTCAGACAATAAGCAGGGAAAATAAATAATAAATGCACTTAGATGGTGCAATGCATCAATGGCGATAAAGTATGCTTGGATCGGTTGCGCTATAAATGCCGTTATAAAAGAACCACAAAACGTGCTGACGGGAAAAAACAGTCACCGAAGATTAGCACCGTACGTTTTACCATCTAAGGCATTTGACTAGATGCCTTATCCCAAATGCAAAGAAAAGTGATTTATCTGACGCTGGACTGACGAGATTGTATTCCCATATAAGAGGCAAGCAACGCATCGGTGATACCTCAGGTGTTGCAGTTGTCCATGGGCGGAGGTGATCCTTATCTATCAGATGACCTTCCAGCTCGTTATCTAATACATAAAAAAAGGTTTGGGAGTGTTCAGGAACTTGGTGTAACATAACTAATAAGTGTTTCAAAAGTGGACCTCTACAACGCCACTGACGATCCGTGGCTGGTTAGTGTAGGTATGTATACTATGACTTTATACCAATGACAGCACTGAATGAGATTTCGTTGCAGTGCCCCTAGTGATTCAAAATGGAACCAAAAATCTAGTACTTCTAAAGTCAACTATCGTAGTTTATGTGACAGAAACTCATGGTAGATTTATTGGTGAATTTTTCTGGTGTATTTCGTGGCAAGCAGAATAAGGTTTTATATTCCAAAAAACCTTAACAATTTCATCTTGCTATGCTAACATTATTCTTAAATTTCCTCTGTGACGTAATTGATGTTTCCTGTATCACTTAGGTGTTACAAAGGTGTATCGTTGAGAGGAAACGCATTAGGAATCTTAAATAAAAAATAGGAGGTGTAAAAGTGTTAAAGAGATCGTATAAAGTGCGGTAAAATTTATTTGCTAGGTAGTTTACACTGCGGTTTTATTTTTCAGGTACGGAGTTAGTGATGACAATGCGATAGTAAATTGTTTATTCATGAAATCCTTTTTAAATGATCTCAAAAAAGGAGTTAGTCATCTATTTGGTAGTCTTTTTCATGTGTCACTTCCTGTCACTGCAGAACGCCGTCATTTATTATTACCAATTTGACAAAAAAAAAATTCATTTGTTTAAAATTTCAATTGGTTCTATCTAAACATGAAGAAAAAAATACTTATCCTTAAGTTCTAACCTAGAGGATTGAAAAATCATTCAAATAAAGAATTCCTATCATGGAACCCATAATTTAGAGTTCTGTATGAATACTTGAAAAAGTAATACAAAAAAGATTTTCTGAATCCAAACTTATTTTTTTTGTGAGGACTTTTTTTCATTATTTTGAGTGTTTTCATTTAGTTTAAATTAGTTTTACTTTTTCAGAAGTTAAATTATCAATCATTTAGGTTAGGTATTTAAAGGACTGAAAATGTGTACATTGCTACAGCAGAGGTTCAAAATATCATTGCAATCAAGTTATTGCTACAAATTGAATGGTAATTCGCAAACCGCTGCGCTTCCAAATTGGCGCTGTTGATACGAATACAGGCTATGTGTAAAGATTTGAATTTGTTGTCACTCAGGTTTATTGAACCTGTTCTGGAACAAATTGAATACCCATTTTAGCAATTTTTCGACTTCCTGATGTGTTTTTACCCGTTTGAAAATCAAAGGTGCATTAAATAACATTCGCATCTATGCTTGAAAAAATACCAATGGTTTTATTTTTGTAAATGTCCTCCAAATCATGGTACATAATTTAATAATTATGATGTATTCTTTGAGCGTAAGGAATATGGTGAAGATAAAAAAGGGAAAAAAATCCTATGATGGGTTTTTTATAGCCAAGATCTTCCCGTCAGTGATTTTTGTCATCAAAAGACGAAAAATCCCCAAATATGTAGTGCGTGTAATTGAGTAAATAACAAAATACCACATTTTGTTATTTACTTAATCACACGCACTACATATTTTAAAGGTTTTGGCATATTACAGTACCTACGTACAAACGTTACATTAATTTCTGAAAAAAATGAAATTCATGTTATGTATAAGCTCAATTTTTTTTTATTTTTATTATTTAAGCTGAGTCCGACTCTGTTGAGTAAGCAAACAGGTTATACGACTCCTCAGGGGTTTCAAGCGTATACAATATTACATTAGTGTGTTGAACTTCAGCAAATAACAATTGCTTCTCAGGAACGTCTTGTTTTATGGAAATTCTATGTTCACGTAATCATATTATCCAAGCGAGGGCATTAGAAATGTTCACAATGTTACAAAAGAAGCAATCCTACCGTTTAAGTAAGAGGTATTTCGAAACTCCTGTCTGAGAAAAAATATAATACGAACATTCTTGCAATTTGGACAAAGAGTCTGGCCCCAGATAACAAAAGGTCTCATTTAAAAAATGAATCAGATTTAATGACTGGAAACAGTGAAAGTCAAAGAGTAGAGTAAGAGGGTTGTTCGCTCTAGGCGTCATGACAAAGAGCGCCAAAATTCCAAATTGGAGCAAAAAAATTTCTTAATTTAGTGGCTTTGATGGTTATTTTTTATAATAGAACCTGTAGAGCTTTATTACTTCCTATTAACCCCAATCACATTAATTGCTTCATATTTATAGATATATCTGGCTCATAAACGACACGATTGGCGATTTGACGACACGATTGGCGTAGTGTGCTGTAGCACGGTTGCTCGCCTCGATTTCCGTAGTGTCCCGGGTTCGATTCCCGGTCGGGTCAATTCAGGAAACGATCTTTTCTGAATTGACTCAGGTCTGGCTGTGCTGGGAGACGCCCCTAGCTTATTTCCTTGTGTGGTACCTCGTAACACAGGGATTTAATAATCCCTACTTCGAGACCATTACAAGAGGTGTGTTGTCTGGAGCATATTTATATGCGCCAGACAACACACCTCTTGTAATCTATACATTTATATAAAGCGTCGCCGCCGAGAGGTTAAACACCTCAACTCGGATAGTGTATCGTGTGTCCCGAGTTCAAATCTGGCCAGAACCATTTTTATTTTTTAGCATATAAAATGCACTATTTTCTAGACAAAGATAGAAACTAGAAAAATTCGACCTGATCCTAGGGGACTCACGCAGGATTCGAAAAACTTTTTAGAGATGAATACTTTTTTTTGTTTTCCTTTTTATTCTTCTATGTTTCAAATAATTCGATCTTCTCTTTTTTATAATACACGAAGAATGTTTTTATCTCTAAAAAGTTTTCTTGCTGTCTGCAACACCCGCGACCTTCCACAATCCGCGCGGCTGCTCTTCGACTGAGCTACCGAGGCCGTTATCAGACCCTGCGAATTCGTCTAGTATATTTTTAAGTTGTAAGCCAACAACAGCAGCAGGAGCAGCCACCCGGATTGTGGAAGGTCGACAAATTCGCCGGGTTTGTTATCGACATCGGTAGCTCAGTTGGAAGAGCAGCCATCCGGATTGTGGAAGGTCGCGGGTTCGAATCCCGCTTGAGTCCCTAGGATCAGGTTGAAGTTTTCTAGTTTCTATCTTTGTGTAACTCTCCGGTGATGGAAAACATCGTTAAAAAACCAAATCAACCCGGATAACGGCGTAAGGCTCACCATCTAGCACGTTGGGTTCTTTTACCATTAGTAAAAAGTAGGCTCCTGAGTGTTCCGTTTACCAAAGTCACTTGCCTCTGGCTACCCCTTTTTTGGGATATAGACGTGATAGTATTTTATGTGTTCTACGACTGTTCACAAAAACAAACCCATGTACAGAATTAACTCATCCCCAGGTAGAGCCTTCGCCAAAAGTAATTACATTTTTATCGAATAGTAGTAGAAAATCCTTAAAACCTTCTCCAATACTTTGAGCCGCCTAGCTCATGTTCTCAAATTGAATTGTCATTTCTCAAGTTCTTCCCATTTCGCTAAGTTGGTCACGTATTTGGCACACGTACGATTTAAATTGATTTTAAGTTTACTCTGATCAAATCAGAGTAAACTTTTAATGGGGAAACTGTGGTTAAAGGGTTAGTTCGGGTTGCCTTTAGGAATGAATACGTTTTTGTAGCAAAGTGGATGTAATTTGTGGAAGGGTGATCAAGTGCCTATTACTAAATTACTCGATAACTTGAAATTTAGTAAACCAGTTTCATTTATTGAATTAAATAGGCAATCCATTTTTTATGTTTTAAATTCTTCATGTTTAACAATTTTTGGATTTCAGTTATAAACACTTTCTTCTAGGAATATCACTGAGGCCCCAGGGTCTGGGTCCTAGGTATCTCAAAAAAAATGATGTATTAGCGAACGTACCGAGGTCCCAATCCTTTGATCTTCCGTCTGAAAATGCACCTGAAATAAAGTTCCAAAAAAACTCTTGGTTGGTCGAAATCTTTACTTCTAAATTCATAAACACTATCTTTTTTCATTGCCAACTAACACAATATCTTGCAAATTTCAGTTACGCGTTTTTCTTCAAATAAATGGACTGAAACTTAATTGAGGTTCTTCAAGCGGGGCGTGAAAAGGTATTTCTGCAGGCCTTCAAGATGAGGATGGCCAGTTCAGTGATTATTTTCCTTCCGTACTGTGCTTGTCTACCTCATATTTGGACCTCAAGACTGCTTTTCACCAGGTAGAGCGAGGTCATCTTGACAGGCAAAAAATTTACATTGTAGCCACAACGTTATTCAAATCAGTTTGTTGAATTTAGGGGCTTATAGAATGATACCTCTTTATTGTCTTCAATTTGGCACATTATTATTAGTTTTATTATCAATGCCAGTTATTATTATACTCGTACTATCTGCTTTCCACAGCTTCCTAACATTTGCAACTGATGTATTACAATTTACTTATTCAGGTCAACAAAACATTGCCGTTAGGATACTGGGGCAACAAAGGCAAACAATACGATTACAGCAAAATGAGTTAGGAAAAGAAAAGAGACCTATTCATAAGAACATCACAACGGCACACAGAAATGTATGCACTAGGTAACGAAAATTGGAACTTTGCCAGTGAAACAGGATCAAATTAAGGTTTTCCAGCGTTGTAATTAAAGTGTATCTCGTAAATCAAAAGTGTGGTTATTTGGTGAAATACCTTTAGTAGGTTTATCAAACATTAAAAATGTTATAGAAGCTTAAAAATGTAAAACGATCAAAAGATATTGGATAAGCAAAAACCTTTTTACTTGCGGTTGCAAGTCCACAAATCGACAAATTGAGAAACACTAAGAAAAGTTTAGGTGAACATAAACAAATGAAAATGGTCCATAATTGCAATTTGTCACTATTTAATAGAACAATATTATATTTTAATCTGTTTAAGAACCTAATAAGTGAGTGATATCATTCATAAATCAAATTAACAACTCATTACAAACCTTCTGCGTCTAACTGTTTTACTGGACACGACACATAAGCCTTTGAAACACAACACCCATATCGTTCATATTTCGTAAATGATTTCATCAGTACCACCCTCAGTGATTCCAGTTCGATTGCCGGATTTAAACTCTACGTCTTCAGTTATAGGAGCTACATGATCAGCATTCAGATTGAACGAGTAGTACGATTCAGTTCCACTTTCATCCTCAGCATTATCGTGCAGACGGAATTCAACTTTCACCGTTTTAAAAACAGGTAATTTGCAATCGATTGTCGTACGGAATTCCTAATACTAATTCTCTTTAATTGGGTGTCGAGTGTTTGTTAGGTCTAGAATATCTTGATTAGTATGAAATATCATATCTAGGAAGAGGTGTTGTCATTTGAGCATCCTAAGCGGGCTGACCTAGCAAAAACCCTGAATAAGGGTACATACAGAGTTTAGATATATTACACAAATTATGCATGCGGTGCGGCGCGCCCCGGACAGAAAGTCCGCGTAGAACAAACCGCTATTATGATCACGCACACAGACACAGTGAGTTTACAGGCGATATACATATAAAGGGCATTGACTTTGTACATATTTTTGCTTTATATTCGGTAGTTTAGATTTACTTTCAAGGTTCATATTGTAAGGAAATGTTATAACATAAGCACTTTTTTTAAATACTTACTCATTGTACTTTACTCAATCTCTTGGTAAAACCCAACCAAGTTTAAAAGAGTAAGTATTGCAGTACAATTTAAGATTTTTTATATTTCGCTCATTACAATTCATTAAGAGTTGTTTGATGCCTAATAGTTTCTATCGTGGTCTCACTCACACTGAAAATTATCTAGATGCTCTACTAAATCTACGATGCAAGAAGTAAAGCGATAGCGTCTCTTTAAAATAATTGATTAATACCAATTAAACACATCTATGAGGCATGACCAGCCTTCTTGGCTCTCTTCTGAGTTCAAAACTTTGTCTGGGAAGCTAATATCGGTGGCTGGCAAAAGACAGTATAAGTAGAAGCAGCAATAAAGGTAAACAGCAGTTGCCTTCCCAGAGGGTAACTTCTGTTGAGATTCAACTCCGCGACAGATTTTCATACGAAATATGCTGACTCTAAGGATGTGATTGTAGCTATCGATATGTTTTTGTATTGTTACAATGCGTTGCAACACATTAGACTTCCTTTGACTTTTATCAGTTTATATAGTTATGAAGAAGAAGGATTTTTATTAATAAAATGCACACAATTCTATTATTTGAATCTAAACGTGAGCTACCTGCTACACGAATATCTAAGCTTCTTCTTGTTAAGATCGACAGTGTCATTGAAATCTTCATTCTACTGACCAGTTTTGTTGAATTTATTATCGTTAACATTATTATTGATTATATATTTACAATGTTATACTTTGAAATTAAACCTTGTTTATCGTTCGAGTTATCGTCATACTCGTACAACATAAGCCTAAACTAATCTCGCTGAACGTTTTGGGTTTTATTTCGTATAGTGTAGTGTATGTGGCGATGGTGAACTAATCACTAATTTATTACATACATCACGCCTTTCCTCAACGGGCTAATGTAATTTATTAATTTATTTATTGTTTTTTACACAAAGAGACAAATTACATAGAAAACAATTAGGAGTACAAAAGTACAGGTTAGCTTATGTCTAGAAAGAGATTTCTTCCAGCAGACCATGGCGACAGGAAAACTCATTTGAAATTGTTATGAATAGACAAACGTGTACAAATGAAAATGAAAATGAAAGTTACACACTGAGAAATAGTGACTAACTAAAAACCCATACATGTTTCTTTACAAACAAGTTATTTATCGCAGGAATCAATTCAATAATTTCAGGTAGTAAGATATAGATTTTACTACCTGAAATTATTTGAACTAGTGTAAAAAGTTATCAAAAAGATAAATTTATCGATAAATTAATAAATAACTTTGTCTTATCCCTATTATACTGAGCAGCAGACAACCTATGCTGCATATTGTTTTCCTTTTACTGAAAATACATTTCACTTACGTTCGTTTGGTACAGACCATAACATCTGAAAGTCTGAGATATGCATAACTCCTAAAAATTTCGGAAATCCAATGAATTTAATAATAGTATAGCCCAATAAAAGCTTGCTGTTTAGTGTTTTTGCTTTATTTCCTTCGACGAGAAAATATTGTTCTAAGTCTAGCTGCTTTTTGTGTCAATAGTGAGTCATAAAATTGATCTAGGCATTAATTAGCACCAAATGGCAAATTATCGGCGGTCAAACAGAACGAGGCACTGCGAAATGCGGCCAAGAGTTGCGCGCCACTGCGAGCGAATGATTGAACGCCCGCTGTCCTGTTAACCGTCAAAATTCGCTCGCTTGCAGCTGCATAGAAATTGCAAGCGACGCGGCCGCTCCGTCAAAGTGGTTTTGCCGTTTTGTATGTGATGTGTATGCACGCAGCAAGCGGTGGCGTACTGCAAGCGTATTGAGACGAAAACGCGTCTATACAGATACGCTGCTGAACAAATTAGTATGGCATCGGCGCAAGCTGAGCATCCAATCCAAGCCACAAGCTACTTGTAGCCCGCCACGTTTGGCCACGCTTTTGGCGGCAGCGTCTAGTTACTTAACTTGACCTCAGCCACAGTGGTCGCATTTTGCAGTTTATTAGCTCAGCTCAACCCAAAGTGACCTAGTGCGTGGCAGTACTAACTTGGGTTTTATAAAATGGACAGAAAACCTTAAAATCCTAACCAGAAGCAACATAAAAAGTTGATATGCTAAGTCATATAAATTGCCTTACCCGCAGTGAAGTTACTTCCCTAAGCCGTTCAACAAGCGTGTTGGGCAATGCAACTATGCCCAAGCCGGTAGTGGCGCTTTTTTGGTCACAAAAAAAATTAAAGCAACATCGTAAAAATTGTTCAAAACCCACAGCCAAATTTTTTTCTGAGCTGCGGAGCTACAGCTAAATGAGCAAAAATCACCACGTTAAAACGAAACACGAAACTAAAAATCAAAAGACAAAAGCAACGTATTGAATTAAAGACATTCAGCTGCCTTGTTCGTTACACGTTTGTCTTAGTTTTTATTACTTGGAGCTGAAGTTGGTATGTAGATACTGTGACTAAAGTAAGCACGCTTACACTGAGTCCACACCTCAGCTGACCGAAGTCACACAGCCTACAAACGACTAATTTTCATTGAGGTGAAACAGTCTGCTTGTACCTATGGTCACGGGCGTAAAGCGCACAGGTATGTCGTGTAAACTATACTTAACACGTTCTGCGAAGTACGTGCTGCGTTCTATCGCGTAAGCATGATCCCATAACAATAAAGTTGCCATTATCAAGAGTGTCTGGGTTTATAGAGGCATCCTCTTATTTTTTACAGTGTAGGTGCTGGCGAAACCGATAAAAGTTTTTGTTATTTTGGAAGGTTATGAACACAAACTAAGTGTCTTCTTTGTGTAAGATAATTTACTTAAAGACAGCACAAGTAGAGATACCCAAAATACTTTTTATTAGGATTTTTCCATTAAACTTAGGATATTACTCTCTACATCGATATCATTCAAATGCAGCTAAATTTATCTCCTCACTGATTCTCGGTTGCAAGAAGTGTGCTCACCACCAGATCAGAATTTTGCGACGCATAAAAGGTCTCATCAAATCTACAATATTTTTCCCCGGCAACATCCCTCGCTTTAAAATAAAAAAGCATGCATAGTGTTACAAGAAATATTTGTATTTAACATGTTCTACGCACGTCCTAACTAAATATACAAATTGGTTTCCATCGGATCATCTGATCTCATCCATAAATTATAGCAAATTCTTCAGATATTATTCCATCAGTAGAAAGTTTCTCGGAACACACTAGGTTTGCAGACGTGTCCGTAAATTGAGGAAAAATGGTAATTTTGCAGAACCGGTGCCAAGTAGGGCAGCTAACAACTGATCGGATACTGAATTTGGAACACTCATCCTATTAGGCACGTCTGATAACGTCCGGATTCAAAGATTGCGACGAGTTTAGAAATTGAACTGACTGCTCTCCTAGCAGTCTTCACTTTAGGAACTGTGCAAGACGCTTTGACGTATACCTATTTTTAGCTACTCTTATGGCTTCTTTTGCAGTTATAAGCCATAATAAGAAATACAAGACTAGTTGTTGACTTCGAAAGAAGTCAGCAAAGAAGCGGCTTATATCTACCAAAATCCTGCAAAACAGGTTTTGGATGTTAAACGCTGCATTTTGCCATCAATTTGTCGGCATTTTAAAACGTTTGTGTCTTGACGGTCACATCTTTTTTGCGCTATATATCTTGTACTCTTTAACTTACTTTTATATGGCTCGATTTGCAGGTAAGTAATCGGTACGCAAGAATCAATGTCAGAATTCACCACTGCTGTCAATGCAACCTGATAGGTTTACTGCTTCGAAAGTTAAAGCTGAGTATCTTTAGTTAGTCATTGTATTTCACTAAGAAGATATGAATCCAAATATCTTTTACAATTAGTCGTCAAGTTCTAATAGCATAAAGTAGCCAAGAGATTTTCATAGCAAAAACATGTTCAGTATTAGACGTTGGGAACCGTGTACGCATATTTGAGCGTGGGCGTGAAAACTGGTGAGGCGTAGTAACGTTGATGTGGAGGAACGTAATTAATAAGCATCGACCTAGATTGGGAGTGCAATTAGCGGTTCTAATGATTAACAAATAATATGCTGTAGAACTAGGATATATGTCACGTGAGTAAATAAATGGAACAGAGACGAAGCTTCAACAACCGCACCACAAATTACAAATTGAGCATACCTCTGACAGATAGTCCGCTTAGAACAAAGCCGCCATTTTGATCATGCACACAGACACAGTGAGTTTACAGGCGATACCGGTGAGCATAAGTGTCGCGGCCAGTGTCGTTGGCCGGTTCTGTCAAGTAGGATATAATCTTACTACTTCATTTTAAAATTTCAAAACGAATAACCCTGAGCGGTCACGCAGGTTTAGGAAAAAGGCGCGAGGTCCTTCTGTAAACTCTTTATTTTGTGACCGCACTGTGACAGGTGACACTACTATACGTGCGTTCGCGAACACTGGCGGCTTGGCCAGTGTAAAACTAGGGCTCACGCACAAACGTGTGTGGTGTAAATGTCACAGCTACCTATTTATGAAGTTTTGTATGAAATAAGGAAATCCATAAAAGAACTTAGGACACCGATAGCCAAGTAATTGAGAAAGGCACATAGTGTGAAGTGTTGAAGGCGGTCAGGATAGCACAGTTGTGGAATAGAGACCTTAAATTGAAAGCAATTGCAACATTGGACACCAAACTGCACCGTTTACGGACGACCTGATGAAGGTAACAGACCAGTCGCTTTGCAGATCCAAAAGAGAGGCCTCTGTTTTGTAGTCGACTTCTTTAAATAAAAAAGAAGATAAAAAAAGAAAATAACGGATACATGTAGACCAAAAATATTGCCTAGCAGTGCCGTTTGGTGAAGCACATATGGCTCATTCATTATATATATTTAGATAGTTTATTTAAAAGAACAAACCTCTTTGAATGCGTTATTAATTTTAGTGAATTATTTGTTTGCAATGATCTTAAAATAATATAACACGGAACATACATATTACCTTTGTGGATCTTTATGAGTATTCGAGCATTTAATATTCGAGCAAAGGGATTTCGATTTCAAGTATGAAACTCATTATCCACGAGCTGCCCCAACAGACTTTGTTCTGTCGAATGTTTGACAGCTGGTGTCCATTATCATAATTATCTCGCCCGCTTTGCTACGATTCGATTTACATTTACTATTATTTTTCACTGATGTTTTTGTTCAATCATGATGAAATATAGCCTTTAATCACTTCCCGATAGTTTGCCTTTCTGTTCAGTAGTTTCGGGAGCCTATTCAATACAGACAAATAAACAAACAAACAATCAAATGTTTCCTATTTATAATATTAGTATAGACTACACATAGAGACTACATTACAAATACGAACGTACAAGCTGATAACCACCCGGCGCACCCCAATTTCCTACCTTGTTTTCGCGTCCATGTTTGCTCGTATGTAATAACGTCCGCATCTTAACCTAATAAACACTACATTTCCCTCTGGTCTAGTATCCGAATTGGCTGCCCAATAATAACAGTATTACTGCGTCAGACGCTCAAATGATAGCAAAACAAGTCGGCTCTCCTAGCTCAGTAAGAAACTAGGTATTTTAGAAAGAAGGGGCCATTGTTAAAATTCTAATTCTACTTATCTTACCATCATGATTGTATTTTCATTTATTATCATTTTAACCCCAGACAACACAGTCGGTCTGGTCTCGAAGTAGAGATAAATATCCTTGTATTGTGAGGTACCAGACATAAAATCAAGGCAGGGGCGTTGCCCAGCACACCCACAATATAGAAATAGAAACCAGACTGGAGTAAATTCAGATAAGATCGTTACCTGGACTGACCCGACCTGGAATCGAACCCGGGATACTACGGAAATAGAAGCGAGAAACCGTGCTACAGCGCACTAAGTCAATCGTGTCGTCAAATAAACATTGTCAAAGTGACAGTCCCTCTTTATCGCTGATCGACTTTTACACATTTGGGCAGAGAAACCTTGCATGGAGATATTTTAAAGGCAAGCAACATTGACAAATAGGAAAGAGAACATTGACAGACAATGACGAATTTCTTAAGTTATCTTACAAATACAGGCCAATTACTAACGAGCCCTCAGCCGACCAGGCAAAGCAGGTTAGACCAAGATCTAATGAAGCGTGCTTAAGTTAGACTTATCTCAGCTGTATCTGTTTACATCAGTTACTTCTTACATTAAATTATTTTGGTCTTAGGGCTGATTTTCAATCCTCAGATAATGGAATTTATCTGTAGAATAAAGTTTATTCGAAGGTTAGCAAGATTTTGAATTTTTCAATGGTCAGATTGATATTATCTGTTGAATAAAGCCGCTTACTGAGGAATCAAGTTTTCGGCTTCTTGAGGGGCTGGATAAGATTTTTCTATGCGTTTTCTTTGACATTTTGAGGTTATGTCCTTAACAAGTCATTTAAGAGTATTTTCATAGTGTTAAGGAGTTTTGGAGTGTTATTATAATCACAAACTTTTTACCACAACTTTATACAACCAAAAAATCTGAGGTTGTTTTCTTATACGTCAGTGTGAATTTTTCAAACATCAACTTTTTTCTTGTTTCATTCTAACATTGCAATGATTGTATAAATGCATCTCGCTTGTAGATAATCAGCGTGAAGTTAGCGATATAAGTACATAGACAACCGATAGATAGCTATTCTTTGGATACATTTTTCTATTCGCTTGATAAACAGCCAGTTGATTTTATACTTCAGTTAGCTATCTAGGGAATAAACTAGAGTTGAAACATCGGGCCTTAATTGAAGATCAACTGAGGTATTCGTTAGTAATAATCACAACAATTACTCAATAAGTAAGATAATAATTAATTTGATAAGTCAAGTGCTTAGCTAAGTAACGACTATAGATCTTGGCCTTAGTCTCATGGCTGTAAATAATGATGATGATAATGATTTCAATAGTATAGGTATTAAAAAGAATTGGCTAATTGGATCACATACGATAAACCGTGACCAACATTGATATCGGTGAAGTTCTGAAAAGCTGTAAATTCACTGAATGCATTAATAAGCAATTATTGGCAATCCAATACTTCATTATAATTATAACAAAACTGCTCATATGGCTAGAACATTACATTGCAATGTAACGTTTTACGAATGGTACAATACAGGCATAGGTATACTCAGTTCCCTAAAACATTTCCATATAGTGTAACGTTTTTGCTTGGGTTTTAAAATCAAGTTGTAACAACCATTGAGCGTCATGTTCGCAATTTGGTTCGGGTAAATTTAAAAACGACACGAATGCTCGATGCTCTGATACAAGTGAATGTTCAAATTTAACAGCACCTTAACACGTTCTTTTAGCTGTTCATTACAGAACTCCCTACTTTCTTCGAGTACTTTCTCTCATGTTTCTGAAATAATCAATCTTTATCGCGTCCATCAAATGAAGTTTTATCGATATGTTTGTATCGCCTTAACTTTTCTCATAACGAAGGTTTACGCACGGTAAACAGGTCGATTAAGCTCAACGTTATTAATATGCGGTCACTGAACACTTTAGAAAGAGAGAGAAAGAGGCGAGGGTGTCAAATTGCTGGAAGAAATTTTACCGGAATGAAATTGACCGTGGTGCTCCGTCTGATTGGATATTTGATCGAAAGAAATATAACACGTATCAATAAATAACTTCATAACACAGTGATGCGTTAAAAATACGATGGTTGGATATTTAACTCATCACTGTTTTACGTAGTTAATATAAAACAGATTCTAACTCACGTATATAAACGGTTACTTATTTATAAATTCAGTTACTTTTCTCTTTAACCTTTCGCTCTATTAACCCTTGCTTACAATGCATCCTTAGTATTGATGACTCAGTTATAAAGCCAGTATACAGCTACATGAGTATCATACCACTGGCGGTGACAGGTCCACTGCTTCGTGTGTGTGCCAGTATTTAAACGGTTTCTCTGCTTACGTGCACAAAATAAAGAGTTTACAGAAAGACCGCTCTCGGCTTTTTTCAGTATAATTACCTGAACCTGCCTGACCGCCTAGGGTTACTACTACATAATAATATATTCGCTCTGAATTTTTAAAATGAAGAAGGCATGTTATACTTACTTGACAGAACCCGCCTAAAACAAAACTCATCATGGGAAAAAACAAAAACAGTCGCCACAGTGCGACTCGCCGCGTGACCGATTCTCACCGGTATCGCCTGTAAAGTCCCTTTGACTGTGAGCGTGATCAATGGCGGTTTGTTCTAAGCGGACTATCTGTCTGGGCTGCCGCGCCGCATGCGTAATTTGTGCTACGCGTGTAGAAGTATCACCTATCACAGCGTGATTGTTGGAGCTTTGTCACTGTTTCATTAATTATCTCCTGCGGTTGGCACAAATGAGCTGTGATCGACTGTACTTTAAAAATTTAGCTCTAAAGAGCATGAGATGATGAGAGTAGTTTCTTAACAAATGACAACAAATTACTCATGCGGTGCGGCGCATCTAACAGATAGTCCGCTTGAACAAACCCGCCATTTTGATCACCCACACTGACACAGTGAGTATACATGCGGTATACATACCGGTGTCGCTGCCAGTCGCACTGTCGCGAGTGTTTGTTTTTTTGTCAAACTTGGTGCAATTTCTCACATGATCAATTTTATTTTTGGTCGGTTCTATGATTTAGTGAAAACCTCCCTACTTCAATTTAAAAATTCAGAGCTAATACCGGGTATTTGTCAAAAGAGTTACAAAAAGATATGGCCTACTCAGTAAGTGATGTAGTCACTATCTAAGTGACAATTTGACATTTTCAACTAATTTTAATTGAAAGATTTCCATACAAAAAATACTGACTGTTCGACTGATTTAGTATGGTGACCTTGAAATGAAAGTTAAATAAATTCATTTAATTTTCACTAAGATAGTTTCAACATCACTAACTTAGTATGCCATATCGTTTTAGTAAGTCTTTTGATCTTCACCCGGTATAGTAGTAACCCTAGGCAGTCACGCAAGTTTGTGAAAAAGGCGCGAGCGGTCCTTCTGTGAATACTTTGTTTTGTTTTAGAGCCTCTGCCGTAAGAGCTAATAGGGAATAATATCGGCGTTTTTAGTAAATAGTTATTATTTTCTGCCATGACACAACACTATGCTATTGCAAGTGTAATAAACTTTGATGGTTGACGAGTTTGCAATTGTGTTTTCGACAGTTATGTCCAGTAACAAACACTTCATAAACAAATAAGTGAAAACTGAGATGACAAGCAGCATACTTTTCAAACAGAATTGTTTATTCATATTTGTAACTTTCCTCTTGTCGAAACCAGATGGTGGTAATTTATGCACTGTTCAAAACAAAACATATTTTTAATCTGTGTCATTGGGGTTGCTACATTCATAGAAATTCAAATAAGATATGAAAATACTTTTCTTAGGGCATGAGGGCAAAAATAAGTAAACTTTCTAAGGTCAAAAATTACTGAACTGATATTTTTGTCATCAAAATATTACCTATATTTTGATGACAATTACAAATTTCACTGAAGACTAAACAGGCAATGGTTTAAAATATCTTAATTAAGTAGGCGGCTGTCCTCTAAACTGGGCAAAGATGAGATTGCTGTCCTCTATTTTTCATGGATAAGAGACAGAGTTTCAGGCTTTACATACATACATACATACCAACACGCCTTTTTCCCAACGGGGTAGGCAGAAACCACATCTTTCCACTTGCTACTGTCCTGACACTCCTGTTGCGCTTCTTCCACTCTCATTAATCCTTTCATACATGCTCGTCGATTATGGGTACTCCTGACCCGACCTTTTCTGAGCACGTCTTGGACTTGTCCTAAGTACGTCCGTCACGGGCCTAGACTCTAGGCCTTTCCCTTTCAACAGCTCCATCCACCCTCGCCTTGTAAATTTGTTTCGTTAATCGCCTTCCATCCTTTCCATATGCCCAAACCATCTTAGCATTCCCATCTCAAATTTTGTGACAACGTCCTCTTTCACACCACATCGCTCTCTTATAAGGATATTCCTTACTTTATCACTCAATGTCACTCCTGCCAAACTTCGCAATGATCTCATTTCCACTGGATTTATCTTACTTTCATCCTTCTTTTGCCATACTCAACTCTCACTTCCGTACATAAGCGTCGGTACAGGCTTTAAATAGAGAAAAATATAGTTAATAGAAATTCTCATTCCTTCCGTGCTAATTTATAGCAAAAACCTTCTGTTACATTTGTTTGCACAATAATATCTACCAACCACCTCCTTTGAACTCCAATAAAAAAAAGAATCTGTCAAACTGATTCCACCCCATAATAATAATACGTCAGAAAAAGGAAAAAGAGATTATATTAAAAAATAGATTATTATCATTTGCAAAGTAGATTAAATAGTAGGTACCAAAAGGCCTCTACGTGTTGGCTTCACCCACGCAAGCCTTAAAAGACCTAGTCCCGATGGGCCCGTGAATTTCTAATACGTCAAAAGAAATCAAAGTGACTGTATCTTATAAGGTTACTTAAGTTTATTTCCCGCAGAATAGAATTTTTGAGCAGTTTTGCAACTAGGTACAACGCAATTACGTTTTATCGCTTTTCCAGCTATTGGTCGAATCTCAACAAGTTATCATTACCATTTTGTCTACAAACTCGATTAAAATTGATTGAGAAACGGAGATTTCCCATCACTAAAACGCTATCATGACGTCACGACAGGCGTCAAAGTGGCACGCTTGTTCCTCTATTTGTAATCTGTAGGGAGAGTCTGTAAAATTCGAACACGAATTCCCTGAGTGATCGAAGAAACTCATACATACTATATGCTGATGTAACTTGATCTGCTGGAAGAAATCTCTTTTTAAAGAAAGCTAACCTGTACTTTTGCTTCCTGAAATGTTGTCCATTGTAATGTATTTTTGTGTACGAACTAATAAATAAATAAATACATTTAAGCACACTTTCTGTAATCTTAATGTCAAAATCGCTTTTAAGACAGTTTAATTCAACGCCTTAGTCAGAATCCGCAATGGCGCCCGCTATCAGTTTTACAGGATGTTAAATTTGACTCTCACAGCGCGGATTTACAGAGCGAGCTTCGAATTTAGTTTTTCAAAATAGCCCTGCAGTGCACGCTTGGTTTGCATGCTGAAAAAACGACTAACGTTGCGTTATCAATTTCGATTTGTCAGTGAATTAAACCGATTTCCACACTGCTTTTTATTCCAACACTTCTCCATTCTCAACATTTCAATGCCACAGGTCACAGTTGTGTCTGTCTATTACCGTTACGTCTAACTCGATCATAGACCATGTGAAAGAGGATACAATAAAAAATCTAGTTAATTGTTTGCTATGGGAATCAGGACGGTCAATGACAAATAATTACGTGTCTGGTCTAGCTTGGTAGACCGGTTCGTCTAGGTAGCGTTCCTGCCCATGTCGACAAGACCACTAAGACTGACACACATCCGATCGACTTGACAAGGCGGTAATTTATATTATTATGTTTATTTTTGAAATAGCTGGACAAATAAGAGTTGTGTAATGTAATTATAGAGACTACGGCAGTATACAGGCCACACTATGAGATACAAGCCATACTCTAACACGCGGGCTATGTGTAGATCGTTGAAGAAGTATCGTTAAGTAAGTACTATTAGAACTTTGATTAGAAGTAACCACTGAAAATAGCTATGTGGAACTTCTAATACTTATCCGTTTTATTTAACGAGTTGGTGGTCGAGTGGTTAATGGGTTAACCCGAAATCATCATCATCATCCGTGCGGTCTATCCCGGTTGTGAACCCACACTAGTGTGTCGGGTCCCAGGGTCCGCCTTTCTTATTTTCTTGGCCCACTTCGGGCGGTCTTTTGCTTCATCAGTGGTAAGTTTGTTGGCACGCATGTCACCCTTAACGACGTCGAGCCACCGCTTCTTAGGTCGACCTCTTCTACCGGTACCTGGCGGGGGCGGCATGGCCGGACGTTTGTTGCCCACGTAGTTTGCCGATCTCCGTGAGACATGACCATACCAACAAAGGCGGCACTTCTGCAGCTTGTCTGCGATGTCACGAACACGAAGGCTGCCGCGGATGTGGGTGTTACGCACGCGATCTTTGCGTGAGACTCCACACATCCACCGCAGCATCTTCATTTCCATGACGCGCTGCTTCTGCTTGTGTCGCTCTAGTAACGGCCATGTTTCACTGCCATATAAAAGGACAGGCCTAATTATGGTTTTATAGACCTGCCCCTTCAGCTTGACACCAGTCACCTCACGTCATTTAGCCCAAGCCGCGGAAATTCGGGCTCTGACGTCGCGGTCAATGTCCCCGGACGCGCTTAACACTGATCCCAGGTATTTGACACGGTCTGTGCGCTCGACCACGTCAACGCCTATGCGGACGGACTGGGGATTCACCGACAAAGAAATGAAAGTAGCTAAAAAACAGCGCTATCTAGGATCCTGATCCTAGGTCAGCACAAGCTAAGCCTAGGCACCTCCAATTGCTTTCAGTGTTATTTTTTTATGTTTCATGATGTTTACTGTTGAAAGCGATACACGCATTTTAAACCCAACCAGCCAGCCAGAATTTTTATTTAAATCAAAACATATTTATAATAATAATATAATAACATAATCGTTTATTGTATACAAAACATACCAAGTTATAAGTCTTATTTTAGGATTTGTGAGGATCTGGTGTCTGTGATGGGTAAAACCTGTAAAACAGATCACCAGGCCCTCGCCCCTAGCAGCTTAATTCTTAAGAACTCGAATCAAAAACAACAAACGAGAAATAACAAAATGAACGTTTGGAAATAACAAAATAATAAAAAATAAAATAAACAACCAAAATTCAGCAAAAAAAACGGTATTTTTTTACATAAACGAATAGCCAATAAAAATAACGGCTTATTTTTAAAGAAAGATTTGACAAAACTGACTAGGGGATAAATGGTAGAACAGGAGATCCGTTTTTTATGATGTACCGAAACTCAATAACACCTGCTGAAGTAGTTTACAAAAAACTCATTTTTAGTAAACTACTTCAGCAGGTGTTATCTGCCAATTCAACCAAATTTCGTTCAAAGTTAATAAGACGAACTCAGTATTTGTTTGGCATGTAAACTAGAGCCTCGTACATACATATTTGACATACTATCACTTAGAAACCGATTTCAATCGAGAGTAAGTGTATTAGAAAACATGTAATTTGCATCGTTGTTATTTTAATTTACAGAGAAGGTAATTGTTTATTTTTATTGACTTGATTGATGTAGAAAACTTGTCTATTGTCCAAAGATAGTGAGTTTAATTCCCACCAAGTGGCCTTATTACAATTCCTTACAACTTGTCAAGTAATAAGACCTTTCATTTCCAGCCAGTCAGCGGTTACCTGGCAGTAACGCATCTTCTAGCTGGATATTTACTGACGAAATGCTCGGTACCCTCAGGATCGAAGCGATTGTATAAATCGGTCCAGTAGTTTTAGAGCCAGCCGAGCCTATTCAATACAAACGAACAACAGCAAACATTCTTTGGACAGCCAAAGTGGCCGACGACCTTTCAGTATCGTTAGGGCGACGGGTAAAATACAAGTACACACAAGGTAGGGCCTTATTACAATTGTCACAAATGTGTAACCAAAACTTGTGTTTTTTTAACCTTGGTAGGAGGTCAGATGCCAATAGACTCACCACTGAGGATGCACAAGACCGCGCGAAGTGGGCAAAGAAAATAAGAAAGGCGGACCCTAGGACCCCACACACCAGTGTGGGTTCACAACCGGGATAGACCGTACGGATGATGATGATGATGAGGAGGTCAGATGCTCACTAGTTAGTGACCTTTATGATCATTTTTATTTGCAGTTGATGCTCAGTGCTAACCATAGACAACACCACATCTATTTTCAGAGCCGTCAATTGTAGAAGCACCAGCCCAAAGTGTGACTTACAAGGTCGCCCGTACCTTGCGAATTTGCACCCTACCCTGAGTAGTGTAGGAATGTCCCAAAGATAATATTTATGTGGAACTCACTGTATTTGATGTTAGATGAGAAATAGAGTTTTTAAACTAGAAGACAGCTAGGCTGATTGGGATGGATACGATTCTAGGCCCCATTGCAAGAGTCTTCTCTCTTTTTTCAAATATTACTACTTACAACCTTGGTATCCTCAAGGCCAGGCTTGTACATCTGATAACGAATTATTTCTAACCATTTTATAGGCGTGTATCGATAAAAGAAATCGTGCCAATAAATAAATCTAGTTTTTGTTGCTTTATAATTATCACATTAGAATGAGAAGAAAATAATCAATATTTAAATTAATAGATAGTAATCAGAGAAACTGACAGAGATTGTGATTCATTGTCCTAGTGCCGGTTCCAGTATCATGATACTTCATAAAAAAGCATAAATTAGAATGACGTGCAGACGGCAAAAGGCGAAATTGTAGGTTAATAAATGTTTTTCTATTTCTATATTGTGGGTGTGTTGGGAGACGCCCCTGGCTTAACTCCTTGTCTGGAACCTCTTGTTTTGTACCTCGTAATACAGGGATATTTATCCTTACTTCGAGACCATGACAAGAGGTGTGTTGTCTGGCGCATATTTATATAAATTTATTTATTTTGAAAAAATCATGATAGCTACCGTTTACGTTATTTGAAAAGTATTAGAAAGAAGTTATTTTACACATAGAATACATCAATAATGTATGATAATAAAAGGTTAGGGAATTTGAAAACACTTTTAAAATATCAATATTATCAATAAGTACAAAAATCGCAGAGTAGCAAAAAGTCTACGTATAGGAAAGTGCAAATTCTTAAATAAATACTTACATTGTCAAAACTTCAAAAAAATCCATGTTGATAGAACTCTCACCAAAAAAATCCAATCTGTACTGAAAGAGAAATCCGTAAGCCCAGTTTTTTAGCACCTTTTACGTCGGACAACGCACTCAAACTGGTTACATATCACTTTTACGAAATTACCCACCCAACTTTTCAAAAATCAAAGCAAAACAATTGAATGAACACAAATTATAAGAAAACACACAGTTTGACGAGTAAACGGTTATTTTTTTACGCGTAACACATTCGATAGCGTGTCTTGTCGGCCAGTGTCACGGTCACATGCCCGCTACCACGTAAAAGGTCGTATGTTCGAGGTCGTAAACGTCGACTTTCGTTGCCGCTTCAAAATTTCTAGTGGTTTTTTTTTGCGCGGCAAACGAGTTTTCCCGCGGAGATTGCAATGGTGAATGCCATGGCGTGCAGTATTCTCTTGTCTCTTTCGTGCGCGCGCGCCGAAGTGGCACTATTGGCTACAACCTCAGGTGTTTCTCCTTTCACTTTGTTTACCATTTTTGGTTGTAAACCATTTTGAAGGTAACGATTTTTTTTATCAATATCATCGTTGTTTAAATTCAAACTTAAGTACTAAATCAGATCTTTAAATCGTGTTTATTTCACTTCAAATAGATACCTATAATCTACTTTATATATGTGTCTCCTCATTTTTCTTATCGTGACACTTGCAGTTTTTGTAACATGCATTTATTCATTACTTTTCACTTAGTTTCTTCACTAAGTTAAGCTCGACTTAACAAAACTTTGATATTTACATATCTGAATATGCGCCAGACAACAAACCGTTTGTAATGGTCTCAAAGTAGGGATAAATATACCTGTGTTACGAGGTACAACACAAGGAAATAAGCCAGGGGCGTCTCCAAGCACACCCAGACCCAAGTTCAATTCAGAAAAGATCATTTTCTGAATTGACCCGACCGGGAACCGAACCCGGGACACTAAAAAAATCGAGGAAGGAAGAAACCGTGCTACAGCGCACTACGCCAATCGTGTCATGAAGATATTTTGTTCTGAGCTTCACTATCCATTTTATTAATGATTTTTGAATTGTCTAGGTTGTGTTTAAATTATCTGAGTTTCTTACTAAAAAGGTTTGTACATGTTTCCAGAGATAAATAGGTGTATTTTAATTTCATATCTATTTGTTTAGGAGGGCAGATGCAAAGTGGATTTGGTATACAAAGGGGAGATATACTAAAACATATACAAACTACAGCTAAGTAACGATTATGGTAGCTAGAACTCATCAAGTAGCTGTTTTTCAGGCAGCTAAGATATCGTATTTAGTCGTAATGATTGAAAAGAGTTCTCTAAGCTGTTTACTTGGTTAATGTGGTTCATACCTCTAATAATATATAATTAATAGGCTTTGGTTACAGCTTATCTTCAGGTTTATTATGATTGACACCGACTTTGTGCGAGATAAAATTAATAACAATTATCACAATTCTCAAAGAGACTTCCGATCGAGTGCTAGTCGAGTTCCAACCGTACCACAATAGGTCAAGCAGGTGAACGCACTCGACCGATTACTTCGCCGTGTAGAATTGTATGACCACAACAAAACAGTATTAGAGAGTCAGTAGCTGATCTGTTATTGGCTAATAACTTGCACATGATGTCTCATTTGGAAGACTTTCCTCGTGAGTGAAAGAGACGTGGTATGAATGACGTGAAGTTGAATGATCGGTAGATGATGGCA
Organism: Udea olivalis; assembly: GCA_947369235.1. Classification (NCBI taxonomy): domain Eukaryota; kingdom Metazoa; phylum Arthropoda; class Insecta; order Lepidoptera; family Crambidae; genus Udea; species Udea olivalis. The sequence goes on from OX376363.1 coordinate 5,019,026, forward strand.
TTTGTAATAAGCGAGCATTATAGAGACAGAGAAAAAGAAAATAATATAATTTTGATTCGGTTGATACCTTCAGAGCCCTATAACGATCGTTAGGTGAACGACTACTCTTAAAACTAACAATTTCGCCTTTTCAATGTATTATAACCTGAATCTCAATTTACTCAGGAGTTGCAATTTAGTCAAGCTCATGTCCTATCGCATGATTTAACCTTAATTGCCATGGTATGTTTTTTTATCTGAATATAACAGCAGCTATTGTTTTATATACAAAAACCTATGGACCGGCTGATGGTAAGCAGTTCCAGCTCTAATAATTTGCTATTACTGTATAATTTGGTATCTTGGTCCAACCCGAAAACTAAATACATACATAACTCTTTAATCGTTCAACATTACTACATATCGATTACATAGTACATAGCAAGATACTACACATCAATTACATACTACATAACAAGTAGTATGTAATCGATCGAAAGCTTGTATCTTTAATCATGTCATTGTCTCCTTATCGTTTCTATTCACAATAGAATAAATACTGGTCAAAAACTCTTTTCAAATCACGAAAATAGGGCTGAATGGGTTTCAAAGGCAATATTATTTCCCAAAACGAACTAACAAACTCTTTACGACCACTCATGTATAAGTACCTAAGCCTTATCCTTATTATTTATTATTTTTCCATACTTTAAAATGTGATGTGGGTAATAGGGGTGCTTGTGTATTTTTCGTGATATAAACTTCAGACATTGTGTATCTTTGGTCATTCATTATTGCTTTAATACATTCAACATTACATTGGATTTATTTATCATGTATTTTTCTCATACAGAATTTCTGACGGTCAGAAATAATTAAATTCAAAACAACTCACAATGTATTATGCGACTCTACCACTGCGGTCGGACTGTTCCCACTGAGAAAACCATGCAAGAAACTATTTTATGGGATTTATCATATTTAGGAGAACGTCGTGGCCTAATTGTTAAGCACTTCAACTCTGATCGCGGATCGTGTGACCCCGAGTTCAAATCTGGCCAGAACCAAAATCTTTGTGTTCATTGTTGAATTTCTGACTAACTCTCCGGTGATGAAAAACATCGATAAAAAACCAAATCAACCCGGATAGCGGCGGAAGGCCCACCACCTACTACGTTGGGTTCTAATACCATTGGTGAAAATTAGGCTTCTGAGTGTTCCGTTCACTATGACGGCAACAGTCACTTGCCTCTGACTACCCCGTTTGGGATAAAGTCGTGTTGTTATGTTATGTGTTATGTTATCATATTAAAAATGGTGTTTTACGAAGCAGCTTAGTGGTCATACCCATGTAGGCTTTCCATTATCAATTTCTAGATCCGAGTGTTCTTTGGCATGTGGCTAACCACAAGTTCAATGGTGTCAGAGATATTCCATATTGTCGCCTATTTTATCTCGTGATATTATTCGTCTTTACGACTACTATCATTGGCAATATGCCTTTGAAAGTATCAGCATTTAGCAACAAAGTAAATAAATATAAATAAATAACATCGACTATAGTGGTTGCAAAGTGTGTTTTAATTTTTTTCTTAACAAAATCAGGATTTGTGATCACCAACCCGAACTTGATGAGCGTGGCCGCATTAGGCCAGTACCTATCAATTGTAAGATTTCTCAATTATGAAGGCTTTTTCCCAGTACTTAGTGATAAAGTTCATAGGCTATATTTCATTTTAAAATTCCAGGTGGTGTGTTCTCTAGATCGCTTTTACTATGCGGAATGCTTTGACGAGTAGTTCCAACTGATTCCGTTCTCACCCCTCCACTCGCGTACCTTATCCACATACAATCCAGCATTTTTATCCACGTACATCCAGCCCGCACAAAAGGATTCGGTGACGCATCCCTCTGTCGTAGCATCCAGATGGAAACGATCTCCAGCACATCAGTTTCCTTACTCTTAAAGTTCTGAAGTCTTCAAGCGAGGCACGAAAAAACATTTTTGCAGGCCTTCAAGATAAGTTTGACAAGCTCAGTGCTTGCTTTGCAATACGGCGCTTCCATCAGGTGAAGTGAGGTCATCTTCACGAGCAATATAGAACAAGACTCTAGAAACGAGAATCCAAGTTGAGCACCCTTTGAATTAATGCTGTCTTGACATTTTATGTCAGTACAAATGACAGACACAGCTACAAATGTGAGGTCTACTTAACGTCTTTGACTGTCGTTTCTGTCCATGCAAACTGCGAATCTTAAAGTTTTAGAACGAATTTAATAGCTACGAGATCTTACAAGACTACCTCGTATCTTACAAGATAAGTCAGATGTAATTGGGGTTGCAGAGGAAGTTTTGCGGGAAAACATTACTCGTTCCGATTCCCTAATTGAATTCTGAGGAATACTCGGACTACTCTTACTACTACCACTATTACGGACTTTTGTCCAACCCCGTATACCGTGCTACTCAATTTTACTCAGTTCAATTCGGTTGCAATACTTTTTTTTATACCACGTACGCGGTGATCAAGCATGCGGACCACCTGATGGTGAGCGGTTACCGCAGCCTATGGACACGTGCAACACCAGTGGTATCACTCGCGCGTTGTCGACCCTGCAAAAACCTTTTCAAACCCCTCTTGAAGAACTCCATACTAATATAACCCATCGGGAAAAAAACGGCAGGTAGTAGTTTATTCCACAATTGAAGCGTCCTCGGAAGGAAACATCTCTGAAACCGAACTGTACGAGACCATTGCGGATTCAGATTGTGAGGATGAACGCCCTGTCAGTGGCGAGCGGTGCGGTGGTAAAAAATGTCCGTGGGCATCATATCAAACAGTTCTTCAGAACAATACTATTGCAAATTAATTAAACGAAGAAAATATTTATGTGTTGATAAATTAACTTGAAAATTATCCTTGATCAAGTATCAAGGATTTAAAATCGCATGAGCTGCTTTAATATGAGTAATTCAATGGATTCTATTGCTTGTTTTCCTTTACGCCATTTAAAGACTTGATTTTTTAACAATTTTCATAGTACCACCAATTGGCCCTAAATTCGTTGCGCACGTTCTGCATGTTCACCAATAATTTACACCAATGATAGCCGCTAGCATTCGCGCTGACGTTTTTGTATAGGACTTCGGTACAGCGACCCTAGTGATTAAAAATGGAACCAAAAATGGCATACAAATTGCTGAAGTAGATTATCGTAGTTTACGTGACGAAAACTCATGATGAACTGGACAGCGTTAGGTGACGGGAATTAAACTGAAAGTGTCATTTCAGTAACTCTAGGTGTTTATTTTTCAAAAATGACCTCTGAATTCTTTACTCGATTAAACAGATCAAAGCAGTTTAAAGCATAAAATCGTTTCCCGATTAATTTTATTGAAAATTCATCCTCGTTGCGGAAAGGAATGTTTGCTTAGCATTTTCGCATCAAATATGCGATATTATGAATTTCTAAGCCATTTACAGCGAATATTGTGTTAATTGAAACATTTCATTATAGACAAGTTAAGAATGGTTTTGATGATGCGTTTCAATTTCTATGTGATACGCAAGCATATATAATATTATATTCGTCGTGTCGATGATCCATAAATTCACTTTATTATAGCAGCCCAATAATCCGCCACCACTTTCCCGACAGGAGAATCCCATTTAGATCTTGGAGTGAGCAAATGGCGGGACATTGGGAGCTGGACAGGAGATGTTGTATTGTTTATTCTGGAGTACCAAACTCGCATTATGCTCCATCTAAGCCTATGTAACCCCACTTGCAAAAGTTACTCTCGCAGCGACCCACTTGCGGTCGGAGTCGGTTCAGTGACTTCCATGTGAACCATGGCAGGTCTCCACCAGCGGTAAGTTGTTCGCAGGGTGCATGGTAGGAAATCAAGTAGTGGAGCGTGGATCTATTGCCGCAGCTTGCGTTGCCCCTCATATGACGTGCCCGCTATGGCAGAGTTTCCTTATAAGAAGATGTTTCAGCTTTTAAGGCGGGAATCAGAAGGAGTTGATGCAATAAGGCGGTGCCTGCTATCCAGCTCTTGGTTTTGTTTTTCAACCGCAGATGCAATTTGCCTCCTCACTTTCGGTGGAGCCACACTTGCCAATCTGGTGTTGCCCTGGTCAATCTTAAATGGCGTAGGCCTGAGACAGCCTGTGATGATTCTACGTGTTTCGTTCATGGCTACATCCACCTGCTTGGTAGGAGATGAGCGATGCCACACTGGGCATGCGTATTCATCTGCCGAGTGGCAGAGCGTTAACCCTGATGTATTATTATGATATCTATTCATGGGGGAGTAAACATTTATGCATAATTAAATAAAGCAGAAACCAATGTGAGAGATTTTCCATTTTGTGCGGAATTCATGACGCACGCGGCTGTAATCACTTTCCCAATATTAATAGATCCTTATCCAAGCTAATTGCAGTAAAACAAGAAAATCAGTCAAGGAAATGCCGTATCAGTAAATTGATTTCTTCCGAACAATAAAAGCCGACCTACAAAAAAAGAGCTATATTAATCATCTCGCAAATTGCGAAGGGTTGAGTTACACTCATCAGTATTGATTAGCACCAGATTGCTGAGCTGTAAGAAGTCGGGGAATATTGGGGAAGGAAAAAATGATATCCAAAAGCATTCTTATTATTCAATTTACGGTTTCTGTTAAAATACTCTCGTTTCTGTGTCTGGGTGTTAATTATAATTTATTTCAATAGGCATTTCGTCATTTTAACGACCTATTTTATGAAAATGTTAGTTTACAATTATTTGGATACATACATTTTTGCTGTTATTTTTGGGGTGATGGCATCCATGAAAACAAGTATTCTATTGTACGAAACCAACTAGAACCATTTGAAATCTGCAAACAAATCGGCTTATTGATACGAGTACATTTCGAAAATAGCTATTTAAGTATAGCAGCAATTAACATTGTTGTTTAAAGATAGATGAGGTTCAATAAGGAGAGAATGTTGACGTACCTTCTCGGTGCGGTGCCACGCCTCACGCTGATGTTCTGGTTTTTGTACGATGATTTGCCGAAAGTTATAGTTTAAACGCGCGCGAAGACCGCGGCCGCGGATTACTTGTTGACTTTTGGTGGTTTGAGATCGTTTTGATATCCGCGCAGGAAGCTCCAAAAAGCGTTGGATCTTGACCCGCGGACCCGGTACGACGAATTGTCATACATTCCTTCAAAGATGGGTAGGGGTAGGAGGGAATGTGATCCTACCTACATAATTCTTAATATTTATGAGTGTCACTGTACATATAACAAAATCTTTACATAACAGACATATTTCTTAAAATTTAGATAAAGAAAAAAATAAGCAATACTCGTATTATTAATAATGGAAACCAAGCAAAGTGACAAGAGTTGAACCATTTTAAAATGTTTGCGAGCCAACTTTTTAAACAATTTATTTTGCCTGATGAGGTCCTATCGTTAGTTAGGCTTTCTGTCTTTGTCTCGATGACATCCTATGAATTCGAAATTTGGATCTAAAGTTGAAAATACAAAATTAAAATCACACAGTGTAATCAGCGTGCGACGTTCGAAGTGAGTTTTTCAGAAAACGAGTCCATTGTTATTACAAGTTTACTTCACGTTCGTTTTAATCGCACATTAATATCATATCGCACGCAAGCTCGTGAACTTCACCAATTAACTCGAAATTACTTAATATTTCCTGCCTTAAATCCACGACTCACAAATTATGATTAATTCGCATTATACCACTTTCTCGATATGTAAAGTTGCTATAGGTCGGAACCGGTCAGAGTGACTTTCTCCAGGTGAGTATTTTAACGACTTAAGTTTTTAATATCGAGGCCTTGCTCCCTTTTTGGAACGGATCGTCGAGTTTCTTTGTCAACCAGACATTTAAGAAACTAGTACTAAAAAAATATATTAGGATGAAAAAAAAATTAATGAGAAAATAATTTAAATTAACAAAATCATTAATTACTAAGAACAATTCAATTACATACAAATACAATTCAATAAAAAGTAAAAAGAGAAACTTGAAATTAAATAATAAAACTAAATACCACTCAGAAAATTTTGCCCCAGCGGTAAGATGCCCAAGATGCTGGCAGCATTCCCCCGTTGGATGGCTAGGCTTACTTACACGTTGCACGAGGAATGTACCAGCTCTTGTGTCACCAGTAAACATATTAATTTAGTCGTCTGGACAATATTTTTATTCAGAACCTAGTTGAATCTCTAGGGCTGCTCTGAGCCGGCTCATAAATGCTATTGTCTTTATTTGTTTACGTGCATGTGAAAAGTAAGTAATTGGCTAATAAAACACTGGTGTCCTCCATCTTTACAAAGAATCATAAGCAAAATCGAAAATACACTTTGCGCAGAATAAGGATTTGACGTAGAAACTCTGGATAGCAAATAAAGCGCTCTTGAAGCTGAATCTCTGTGTAAGCAAATTCAGTGTCAAGTTTGGGCAAGAAAAATCCAGACGCTTTGCTGGATTTGACATCAGATTGAGTGTTGTTTATTCCTTACTTTACTAATTCTAATCAATATTTGTACCTTCAAACTACCACCTTGATTAAAATTGAACGTAACCTTTAATTCACATACTGGGTGTAATATTTTAAAACCTAAGTTCACACTAAAATAAGCCACTGGCAACAGCTAGTCTAAATTAATAAAATGTGTTCAAATAAATCTGTTTAAATGTAGCGTAGCTCTTGTCAGCCCCTTAAAAGATGGTAGCTCTGAAGTGGGTTACCACAAAAATTTACGAAGGCGTGGAAGCGTTGACGTAAATTGGTTCCTTACAATGTAATTTACTTCGCTTCATTACCAAGTAGACATGTAACTACTTTGTTACATTATGTACTACGTTTACAGACTGCAAATTACGATGCTTTCACTTTTCATCCGTCAATTTTGGAAGAAACTATCCGTGACCTGTTTGTGTAAGCTACCGATGTTTACTTTTTACTTTCACATGCACTAAATTGTCTGTAAGTACTAATGTCGAGTTTAATGCAGACGTTGTTATGTCATTAGCTAGGTTTTTGGTCAGTTTCTAATAGTTAAACGAAAGTGCAAAAACAAAATCACATCAAATGAGAGGACACCGTGGGACTTGCAATATATTAGAGTGAATGAGCGCGGAGTCGAAAACGCCACTTACCAAATAGCATTTTTGTTCGGGTAATACATACAGGTAGGTAGTACGTAGTGTGTATTTAAAGTAACACCATATTTTGATGTTACGTTAACGTTAGTGTTTTAGGCATTAAAATACGAACTGTGCGTCAAACCCTGCACACCAAAAAGAAAACAAACCTTGCATGTTCCAAGTCACGGGGATATGAGTTAACCTGGTCTATCCGACTTATATACCAAGTTAAAACTTAGTTTCCCACCAGGGGGACTTGCCAAGAAACACACGCCACGAAGATTTCTACAATAGAAATCTTCGTGGCGTGTTGCTCTTGGCTAGACACCCATGTCTTCTCAGAACAGAAACAACTCCGATGCGGTGGTAGAGTCAAATTATCTTTGTATATAGCATCCTTTTATTTATATAGATCTACAGGTAGTGAAAAAACGATATATTTTTTCTTTGGTTAACTTTATTCCGATTTGAAAGCATAAGTTAATTTGAATTAAGCTAAACGAATTCCAGTTTGACCCTCAGCGCTAGTTGCTGACTGCGTACATTAAACCAACGATTCCCTTCCCCGAGTTACACATCATCATCATCAGCCTATCAATAAGCCACTGCTGGACATCCTCCTTCACTAATACGTGGCATCGCGCCCTTTGCTAAGCTTGAAGCATCCAGTTTTGCCAGCAATCCTTAGCAAGGCATGGCTCCACCTGGCAGGAGTACGTCCTACACTACTTTTGCCGATACGCGGTCTTCACTCTAGAATACGCTTACCACGGCAGTTAGCGGTTCTACGAGGATGCGTTGCGAGGAATGGGTGTGTTAAGAATCAATACAATTGCTTCGTGATGTTATTGTGTCTTGACAAACACATTCCTTGCAACGCATCCACGCACATCTCTGGTGGGAACGCACCCTAAGTGGCCAATCCACTGTTGCTGTTCGTTGTTGCTAGCGTCCGCGTTGACTCTATATTGATAAGAAATAGAACCGATAATGGCATACAAATTGCTGAAGTCTACCATCTTAGTTTATGTGAATGAATCTCATGGTAGACATACAGCTTATTGATTTCGAGAGCTATGTCGATGACCTTAGAGTTCTCTGTTGAATTACCACGTTGCGAATCCACGTTACATACTCATCAGAAATTCAGTGTCAGAGACTGATATGTGATATCAATATTCTTAAATACATATTTGTTCAGATATTCATACCCCGACAGAGCAAACACAATGTTCATCACATGAATGTTAATAAGTCAGTGCACGTTCGCTGTCGCAAATGACTTGCTTCGTTTTCTGTATTGTCAGGCAATGGAGTAATATTTGATTTTATCATCAATACATAAAAACCATCACGACTTTGTCATATATCCCAAACGTGGTAGTCAAAGGCAAGTGACTGTTGCCGTCATGGTGAACGGAACACTCAAGAGCCCACTTTGCACCAATGGTATTAGAACCCAACGTGCTAGGATCGTGCCACACGATCCACGATCCAAGTTGGGGTGCTTAACCTCTTGCGGCCACGACGCTCTCCTTGCCAATATCCTATGAAATATGGATGCTTTTCAGCAAGATATGAACTGCAGGTTTTCTATTAATATTGTTTTTTTCCTTAGTGAAAGTTTTAAGAGAAAGAGCGTGCGTGCGGAGAAAGAGAAATTTTGTAAAAGGTTCCTTTAAGTGGTGATTTTTCAGTTTTTCCCACTTTTTCGTTGAAAGTACGATTTATCTTCTGAGTTGTACCTTCGAGAAGTCGATTTGTCTTTGTCAGTATATAAAATTTTCTGTTGCTGGAAACTCATTAAGGCGAGAAGGGTAAAAAGAACAAACACAATGACGAAGTCGCAGTTCAGTACCGTAATCGCCACCCGAATACAACTGTATTTTTCCGGGGTAGGAGGCAAAATAGTTTTTTTCACATAAAACAAATACTGTTAATAAATAAAACTATTGCTTTGATTATTTTAGCATTTTACAATGCTTGTTTTTCATATCTAAAGATCATATTTTGATCACATCGAGCTGAAATCGATCCCTCGTCTTGCACACAAAACGAAAACTAAATGACAATTTTCACCAAGATCATCTGACCCCAAATTAAGCTGAGCTTGTACTGTGAGTGTCAGAGACTGATAAACTTACTTAAATATTTCTTAGTCCATACTTAAATAGATAATAACACCCAGACACACAAAAATAAGTGAAATACGCGGGTTTGATTCCCGCTCGAGATCATAAAGGTCCGAAACCGATTTTTTCCAGTTTTCTATCTTCAGAAAGAAACTATCCCAAAAGGCATATCAACGAGTTTGTTCAAAACGATATACAACCATACGTGATGAATTTAGAGGCTTGACGTGGTCCACCTTGGCTGTAAAATTAAAATCTTTGTTTTAGAAAAGGTGGTTTATAGTATTTGTTTTTGTGTTATAAAGAATATCGCATCATGTTATGTAATGATTCAAATACCCTATTACAAAATAAATCGGTTTTGTAATAGGGTATTTGAATATCTTTATTTGAGGTGTTATCAAAAAGGCCTCTTGAAAATACAAACATTGGTAAAAACAATATTTCGAAAGTCATAATTTTGGACTTGCCCAAAACGGTCCCTTCAAACTGACACTTGCAAATGACGTCATTTGCGTTCTATTTCTTTTGCAGCTATATCACATTTTGCGTTTATGAATTATGGTTTCTTAACAAAAGTTTCTATAAATTGTGTATGTAATCAAATGTATAGTTTTTTTTATTGATGGAATATCCATTATTAAAGCACCAAGATTAAAGGGCTATAAAATAAATTGTACAAGTAAACAAACTAAAAAAAAATTAGGTCACTTATTTAAAGTATTATTTGAATAAATAAAATTATTATTAAAATCTGATGATGTTGTCAAATACCCTATTGCTTATAAAAATTGAAATGTCTGTACGTCTACCACGAGTTGCGACTTTAAATTAACATTATCGTTCGCGTAAAAAAGTTGTATTGGGATGACACATGACATGACATGACAATGTCAAATCCCAATACATTTTTTTACGCGAACGGTAATGTAAACTTACAATGGCAACTCGTGGTAGACGTACTGGCGTCAAAATTTCCGATGCGTCTCCTTAAAGTGGGAAATGGGTCACCACGTGAGGAATTATTGACCCTAAAAAATGAACCTTTAGATGTAGTTCTACCCCTGATAAATTCATGGACTAATTGAAGATGAGCGAAATTTTTAAACACACAGGTAAAAATTCAGTGAGAATTCACAAATTCACTGAATATAATATATCATATAATTTTTAAACAAATTGTAGTATTTTTTCGTGCTACGATATTAAAATATGTTATACACGGTCGCCCATTATCAAATATTATAATGTATGATGAGTCTGGTTTGATTTTTGATTAATAACGTGTTCATTCACTGATATTTTTTAAACCCTACCCTCATGATAAGCCTGGTTCTTTTATATCAACTCACATTTTGTGACACACACATCTTGGGTGTAAGCTGTCGCAGGTATTCTATACCAACATATCAACTTATTTATTCACAAACAACATTTTGCATCACACTGTCACGTATGTGTGATCTGATAAGATCGAATTCCCTGACTCGGCACACGAGGTATTATTTTCGTTTTACGAAATTCATAAAAAGCAACAACATGCTACCCAAACTTTTACTACTTTAGAAAATAATTTAAAGCGACTGAAGCGAAGTATTCTTTTCATTTTCAATTTCTTAACGGAACTCATAAAGCCTTTTTATGCTATAAATCTCATTTCCATTCACCATAACATTCTTATCACGTGCCGTCCGCAGCCCTGTATAGTCAGACATAAAATTATTTGAGAACGTGGGGTTCCTGTCTCACTCAAATGCTTTGGTATGAAGACTCGATTGGCGTAGTGCGCCATAGTCTCGAGTTCTATTCCCGGTCGGGTCAATGAAAATATTTTTTTGATGAATATGTTCTGGGTGTGCTGAGAGACGCCCCTAGCTCATTTCCTTCTCCCTACCTCGTAACTCAAGGATAAATCCTCACTTCGGGACCATGTCAAGTGGTGTGTTTTCTGGCGCATATTTATATATATATGCAGTAAAGTAAAGTAAAAAATATGTTTATTCATATAGACTTATAGAAAGTACTTATGACAAGTCATATAGTTACAAAAAAAAATTAAAGCAAAAATATACTAAAATAAACTTACATAAAATAATACTATGATAGTAAATATCATAATTAAACATAATGTGACTCTACCACCGGCTCGGAGGTTGTTTCCGATCGAGAAGACTCCGGCAAGAAACTCGATGGTTACTCTTTTCAATCTTGTTTTTTAACACAAAATTGAATTGACAGAGTAAAGTCATAACAAAAAAGTGTGCAGAGGAGCAGATTATACCTAAGATGACCACAAATTCTTATCATTTAAGAAATCCTCAACACTATAATAACCTCGCTTCATTAACTTAGCTTTAATTTGTGACTTAAACTGGTTAAGAGGCAGTTCAACAAGAGTTTGCGGAATCTTATTAAAATATTTAACACATTGACCAACAAATGATTTTCCTACCTTATGCTACTCTTAGACTGGGAGTTACGAGCTTATTTTTATTTCTAGTATTGAGTTTATGAACATCACTGTTTTTCTTGAAGAGATGCAAGTTTTTAAGGACATAATATACTACTACCACATTATCATAAATAAATGGAGAGTACACCGTTAAAATATCTATCTCTTTGAATACTTCACGAAGCGAGTCGCGTGGTCTAAGGTTGTAAATGGAGCGGATGGCTCTTTTTTGAAGAATAAAGATGGTGTTGAGATCCGCCGCCGAGCCCCACAACTGTAGACCATACGACATAACACAGTGAAAATAACTGAAGTACACTAACCTTGCTGTTGCGATATCAGTCAGGAGCCTTATTTTTCTAACAGCATAAGCTGCCGAACTAAGTCTTCCTGCGGACCCCACTGTAACTTGGAATCTAGAGTAACTCCTAAAATACTGTGGAATTCGCAATCTCTAATGGCTCGATATTCATGTTTATAATGGTATCGACCTGTCTTACATTGGGCATAGAAAATTTGATACATTTAGTTTTCTTAGCATTAAGCAGTAAATTGATACTCGTGAACCAATGCAGTACCTTAGAGAGAGTATTATTTACGTCGTCAAGTGCTTTGTTACTTCTATCTACGTTAAAAATCAGAGAAGTGTCATCAGCAAATAATATAATCCCACATAGGTCTTTGACAAAGAGAGGACCCAATATTGATCCCTAGGGCACGCCCATACGTATGGTGGCACTGGAAGAGTTCGTACCATTGATACTCACTTTTTGTATTCTATCAGTGAGGTAAGATTCTATAAGGCCAAGTGAAATATTTGAAACACCGTAATGTCTCAGCTTAATCAGTAGGATTTCATGATCTACGCAGTCAAATGCTTTTGACAAATCACAAAAAACTCCTATTGCATCTTGCTTTCCTTCTCACGCATCAAATATGAGTTTGATGAGCGCAACACCTGCATCGGTTGTATTCCTATGACGCTATCCCAGTGACGCCACAACCTGCCTGCAGACGAGAAAATTCATTACAAGTTAGAGTAACTGCGTCCGAGTCACAAGCTATCAGTGGTCGCCTTTCGGACACTTGGCCACAGTGCTACAGGTTACGAAATAGTTACTACGGAACAGATAAATCACATCCATAGAAAAATGTCAATTTTCTTGATCCTAAATGCGTGCTGTCATGTGACAGACATATTGCCAGGGCCACCTCTTTCGGTATATGTCAGAAGTCAGTTCTTACAGTTCGTCATCGCGTCAATTAAACCGCAAAATTTACGTACAACGCGGCTGTTGACAACCAACTGCCAAATGAGTCATGGAATACCCGTTGGCTGAAAGGTAATTTTCGCGTTTAAGTACATGCAGTGACAGAGGCCTGACAGAGCCCGCTTGTCGTAGCGGCGCAGCGTTGTTCTCGACATTCTCGAATAAAAACTTCTTGCTATTGCTCCGAACATAGTGTGAACACGCAGTTAATCGTATTTTACTTCTCGTATGAAAATGTCCTGGCCCAAAGTACTGCGTGTCTTAGTGAGCCAGGGCCCTAATAAATCGCTTTATTATACCGGGTAGTCTCCGTCATTTGTCACTGAAAAAACAGGTATACTGAAAAATATGGAACTCAATGTAATAGTTAAAAGCATACATACCTGTTCAACGGCTTCAAAAATATGTGTGCAAAACATTAGCCACAAATATCTATACTGATAAACAGAGAGTCTGAACAAACTTTTGTATAGATATTTGTGGCTATAAATATGCTTTTGACTGTTCGGGGCCAAAAATTTGTTCCCGTTTTTCTATCTTTCGGTATGAAAATAAGCATTGTAAACTACTTAAATGAAAATATTAATTAGATTTTAGTTAGTTATCTTATTTTAACTTAATTTGATGAAAACTTTAAATTAATTACTAGCTAACAAACTCCAGATATTACTTAAAGTTGAACTACCTTTAAAAGCGCAGATTTATTTAACTGGCACGTTGATGCATTGGCACTATGGTTGTTTTGCCTACAGACTGCGTCGCGGGATCGATTCCCCCATAAAGGAAATGACCAAGGTTTGGACTAAGTGCTGCCTAGGAATGGGAGTTGGTCCACTGTAGCATTAACATGCACTATAAAAAATATTTTAAAAAAATGGTTCCAGGAAAAAAAAATTGGTTGCAGGAAAAAGTATATAATATAATTCAACGCACAATATATTTTATCCAATGAAAATACTTAAAACAAGAGGCTGTTTTTCTTTGGACTCCTGGCATAGATTTTTTGCGCTTTGAATCACGGATTAGTGACAGTCTGAGGAACAAAATGCACTATGTAAGCATTCTAGGCAGCAACCTTGGTCCAACTTCCATACAATATTAGGCAATCTCCTTTCGGCACTAAATATTAATGTGACGAACAATCATGTCTTCTCGTGCTTTTACCATAAGGGTATGACTTTCAGTAGGTAATACACATACTGCCCAACTATGAACTGTATAAATGGCACCATTCATAGACACTTGCTAAATGCGGGTTCATAGTCACAAAACCCGGGTTATTTTTCGAAAATTACACACATTGCTGGGATTCAAACCCAGTACCTCCGAGTGTTCTGGAAATTCGGCTACGAAGGCGTCCTTATTTTTAATAAGCTCATTTTGAATATACCTATTGTCTGAGCTTATAACTAACATTCAGCGTCAAGCTAACCTTATTTCTTCCTGTTTAGGAAAAAGGCAGTTAAAATTAGATTCGTTTTAATCTATCGCCTTTTTATAAAAGCAGGTATACCTGTAGGTACGTCTACCACGAGTTGCCACTTTAAATTAACGTTATCGTTCACGTAATTTTTACTTTATTGGAATGACACATGACAATGTCAAATCGCAATACATTTTTTACCACGAGTTGGTAGACGTACTGTTCGCCTTAAAACATTATTTTAAAATACAGCACTGAAACGAAGTTATCGGAAATAATGGAAGATCTTTCGTATCAGATTACGTAAGAGAAAAACTAAAATTCCGCCAGCGATTTCGCCCACGTGGACTATTTATCCGGTTAAAATAAAAAGATATATAGCCTAACATAAACTCAAACTCAAATAACTTTATTCAAATAGACTGTATCAGTACTTTCAAATCGTCAAATTTACAACAAAATATACTAAATAATAGACATAAATACCATAATAATATGGATATGTAAATAAACAGTATACAGACATAATGCGACTCTACCACCGCGTCGGAGTTGTTTCTTGCTGAGAAGACCCGGCGAGAAACTCAGCAGTTACTCTTTTAAACTTGTTTTGGGTTTACAACAGGGGTTAGTAAAGTACAAGCAGTGTGCCATTTTGATACCTAAAAGAATATAAAACAAAGAGAAAAAACCAACCATAAAAGAATATAATAACAAGAATTCATTTAAACAATTCAAAAACAAAAATTGTTAGTCAGTACATACAAACTAGGTACCTATTAACTCTTACAATAAAACATCTGTTACAATAGAGCTATTTAATCCCGCATCGAGAAGAGCGCTTATACCCAGGCATTTTTATCTATAAGGTAGTCTTTTGTAGTATAATAGCCCTTTTTTAATAAAGCTGTTTTGATGTGATGTTTGAATCTATGTAAAGGTAACTCACAAATGGTTTTTGGAATTTTGTTGTAATAATGTATACCTTGCCCCATAAAGGATCCTAAAACTTTTTGTAACCTAAAGAGTGGAAGTGCAATTTTATCCTTATTCCTAGTATTTCTGCAATGTATGTCACTGTGTTTAGCATAGAGACCAATATTTTTTCTGACCAAAACAATGCAATTGTAAATGTATTGTGACGCTACAGTGAGGATACCAATTTCCTTAAAAATCTCCCTAAGTGAAGCCCGTGCACGAAGCTTATAGATGGATCTGATAGCTCGCTTCTGGAGGATAAAGATGGTTTGTATATCCGCCGCTTGACCCCAAAGTACAATGCCGTAAGACATTACACTATGGAAATAACTAAAATAAACTGAACGAGCAGTATCAACATCTGTTAATAACCTAATTTTTCTCACTGCAAATGCAGCCGAACTAAGTCTGCCTGAGAGAGCTGTTATATGAGGGTTCCATTGCAGTTTTGAATCTAGTGTGATTCCAAGAAAAACTGTTGTATCTACAAGCTTCATAGTATTACCATCAATTTTTAGACTAATGGGGTTATCTTTAACATTAGGCAACTTAAAATTAATACATTTAGTCTTTTTTGCATTAAGCTGTAGATTATTTACTGTGAACCATTGTAAAACCTTTGAAAGTGCGTCATTAACATCATCAAAAAGGTTTTTATTTCTGTCAGTTTTAAAAACTAAAGATGTATCGTCTGCAAACAATACAACATCACAAATATCTTTTAAGTAAAAAGGTAAATCATTTATATATATCAGAAATAGTAATGGACCCAGAATGGATCCTTGAGGGACCCCCATTTTAACTTGTGATCCTGTAGAGAGTACACTGTTAACATCAACTTTTTGAGTTCTTAAACTAAGGTACGAAATTACCAAATCTAAAGCATTATCCCTTACCCCGTAAAAATTAAGCTTGCGTATAAGTGTATCGTGATCAACGCAATCAAAGGCCTTGGACAAGTCACAGAAGACGCCAAGAGCGTTCTGTGAATTCTCCCAAGCCCTAAAGATGTGTTTTAGAAGTGCAATGCCAGCATCAGTAGTAGAACGGCCTCTCGTGAATCCATATTGTTCACTGTGTAAGAGATATAACCTACGAGTATGTCAGTCCCTGATAATGTAG
Organism: Udea olivalis; assembly: GCA_947369235.1. Lineage (NCBI taxonomy): Eukaryota > Metazoa > Arthropoda > Insecta > Lepidoptera > Crambidae > Udea > Udea olivalis. Next base: position 5,035,558 of record OX376363.1, read on the forward strand.
CTTTAAATTAGTGAAAAAAAAAATAAGTTCTTGAGTTCGTTAATTCGTTACAAACATACAAATCTTTCCTCTTAATGCCTTTAGTATAGAAGTATAGATATATAGTGATATAGTAAGTTTTTGAATAAAAAATTTATCACACTGTTTATTTAAAAAAATCAGATTACGTACCTACATAATATTTTCATGACGAAAGGAAATTAAAATGCTCGAAACTTTTGTAGTTGAATAAAAATAACCCTCTACAGTCCGAGTCATGTTTTCTTTTTGTTCTAAACGTTCCGGCAACCCATCTCCAGACTTGTTCCGTTTGGAACAAAATAAATGTTTCTGCGTTTGCCGCTGCATTTATACGATAAACAGGAAATCGTTTGTTTGCTTCGAAAAAACAACAGGAAAATGAAATGACGTATTGGTTGGAAAACGAAACATTTCTAAGAGCATCAGAGCAGGGCAGCTAATCAAAATCCACTTTTAGAAGTTTGAACGAAGAGACATGAAGCAAAATCTTTGAATTGATTTCATGAAGTTATTAAGGCGCTACCCTAAACATCACAAAGGGCGTGGCTACGAAAATGTACTGAATTTCAATGTCCTTAAAGTCGTAAATACGCTGCGCCCGCGTGCTCTCACATCGCTTAGAAATAACGAAAAGCGACAAAACACTAATTACTTTATTTAAAAATAACGCAGAGGAAAAAATGGTTCCATACGATTGTGAACGTTAATGTCAACGTATTGAAGAAATTTCGTATTGAAAATCGAATGTCGTTAGTATTAATCTTCAACTTTCTTATTTTTTAGAGGTCTCTTCGAAATTTAGAATGTATCGAGGCAATTTTTGTTAATCGTGTTTCTGGTTCTTGTCATGTCCAGATAAAGGTATAAAGTAATGTATATCGATATTTTTATATATTGATATTTTTGCTGTCAGTCCAAATGTTTTCAAGAGGCGCCTTAAAGCCCTTTACCCGTGAATTGCTCGCTCAGGTACATGTTAAAGTACAACTACTCGAACATGTACTGAAGATGTCTGCACTGTTCAATTTGTTATTTTAAACTAATTATAAGTATTTAGTCCAGTAAATATTTTTTTTCTTTGCCCATCAAGTCAGGGACACATGTTTTTGGGTGATAGTTTAATCTGTTAGTTTTTTGCATCCATACTTTCATAATGTTCTGTAACTGTTACCTGTAATGTGTTCCTAATAAAATAAAATATAATAAAATATCGGACTTCCAGATCCGTGAGGCATTTCAGAGACGCACAAAATCAGACCAAAGAAGACGATTTTTTCGAAGACTACTAAAACTATGAGCTCTTTTGTATACGTCTATGTGATACGTTCGATATTATATTTTTTTCTTTTGTTTCTTCTCTTATTTTATTTTATTTCTGTCCTAATCTAAAGAAAAAGGCTGCCAAAATTGACTGTCAAAATTGTATCATGTTACACAATCAATGAAGTTACGGGAACTTCCCCAATTTATAATCCCATTGTGTTGAAATTAAAACTGAGTTTCTATTTAATAAAAAAATACATTTCACTTTGTAACTAGAGTTATTTGAACTATATTTAAAACTTAAATATAGGAACGTTTAATATGTAATTTTTCTCATATTTTGACAAATAGAAAAACCTGAAAAAGTCGTAAAAAGCTTCACTCATTGTAAACAAAATATTAATTTTGTTCCCCGCAGTATAAAAGATATTCATCATAATATTTATATTTAATTTCATATTTTTATGTGATGAGTGGACGTTAAGCTTACTGTTATAGCTTGTGTGCCCTGAATGATAAGTAACCCGTAATTTTGTGAAAGAATGAGCAAAACGAAAATGCGAGAGAAATATTAATGATACAACACCATTCTACGCACATAAAAAACCATATAACCTTTTATTTTGATTCACTCATTGTTTAATCATTTAATAACAATATCGCCCGTTAAACTTGGCAAGAGCAACACTTCACTACATACAAAGAACTAAAAACATTTTGCTACCTAATCCACTGAATCAAATGTCTAGACACGTCACTAGCAAAATTGTTAACCATATTGTAAAAATAGAAAATATTCAAAAAAAAGTTATTGCCTAAACTATAATTAAAACCATACTCGTATAATAACGACTAGCCGCTGTTAAACTGTATATTTTTGGACAATATTGAAAAGGACGAAAACTTTTAGAAAGAGTTATAAAAAAACATACTTTTTAAGGCAAAAACACTAAAATATAGATTTATTGAACTTTGTACACATAGGTATAGTTTAAAAGATGAATTTAAAATCATATAATACCTGTATTTTTAAGCTTTTTTCTCTGTAGGGAAAAACCTTACCAATTTAGTCTCTGGCATCAGCCAGTTAATAATGTTCAGCTATTTGAATCGTAGCTTGCCACTGATGTCGTGAGAGTTATTCGTTCGGTTTTTAAAACAGCAGTGCAATTGATCGGATTGCCGTGATTACTCAATCACGGCAATCCAATCAATTGCATTGTGTTTCGTAAACTCAATCTCGAATGGAAAATGGATGTGAGTTAGCCCTGGCCATAGCAAAAGTAGTGTGGTGCACTCCAGTTGGGTGGAGCAAACACTCTCTTTCTTATCGTATCGAGTAGCAAAACTGTACTACGTGTGACTAATATTCCGCTACTTGCACCGCATTATTGCTAGCACGCATCAGGCCCTCACGTGTGCGTCCTCACGTGGGCTACAGAGGACGGCGAGTCATGGTTTGTAGGGAAACATCACATTCGCATGTGTTGCTAGCCCCGTCGATAAATTACCGCCTACATACGTGCTTGCAGCGGCCGACCTGGACCCGCAGTCTGTTTGAGAATAAAAGTCCTCGAATAGACTGCGGGTCCAGGTTGGCCGATGATGATGGCAAGTTGTGGCCAGCAGAGAGACTCCTCTGCATGCGCAACGAATGGAGCGGGAAGGTTTCTCCTCCTACCATAGATCTAGTCTGGCTTGAGGTGGATAAATAAATATAAATATGCGCCAAAAAACACACCAGTCTTGTAATGGTCTCGAAGAAGGGATAAATATACCTGCGTTACGATGTATCAGACAAGGAATTAAGCCAGACCCGAGCCACTTTAGAAATAATCGTTTTCTGAATTAACTCGACCAGGAATCGAACCCGGGACATACCGCAAGCTAAGGCGTAAAACCGTGTCGTCAAATGGATCGGAAGGTTTTTCCTTCTGCCATACACCTAGTCTGTCTTGAGCTGGATTGCCAGAAACTGGCCAGACAAACTTACGAAAGCTTTTCGTCATAGTTGCTATGGTGCGACTGAGTATCCATTCATTAGGGTCCTGCTCTGATTTAGCTCCCAGTAGGATTTGTTGCTCGATGAACTGCTGATGAAGCGAAGACTTGCGAGGTTGAACTGGTAGGTACAGACTGCTGCAGCTCTTATAGGGCGTGTGGTGAGCGAGACAATTAATTAATCACAATTTGGAAGGCAATCAATTAGTTTGAAATACTGTGATCAAGTCATCGCCACAGTTAACGGGCTATGGTCTATTAGCCTAGCTTGTTATCTGCGATACTATATTTTGATATATCTGCAGGGTCCCGGGTTCAATGCCTGGTCAGGTTAATTGGAAACGATATTTTCTCAATTGGATTGAGTCTGAGTGCGCTGGGAGACGTCTCTGGTTTAAATTCTTGTCTGATAACTCGTAACACAGAGATATTTATGTCTTTTTCGAGACCATGACAAGTGGTGTTGCCTGGCGTATTTTTCTTGTTTTATTTAATATTTTTTTCGTTTGACTAAGGATTGGAATTTGGGACCCCTGAATTGCAATTCCAGTACTCTTCTAGGCCAAGGACTTGTCACAAAAGTGCTATAAATCAAACATTAGAAATCAGAACTGCTAGAAAGTAATATCACTGTATCTTTATGTTTAAAACCGTATGTCATCAAGTGCTGTGTCATTTGTCTATATGGAATTCATGCTTCAGTGGACCATATAATAGTGTCTGCAGTCTCTTCAAAACTATATCATTATAATGACAGTACTAGCCACGTCTAGATACAATGCTATTGTTGTCACAGGTATTCAGTTAAGCTGCTTTGAAACCGCAGACATATTCGAAATACTAAGAAAGTATAGTTTCCCTCAAAAAATCATTCTTCGACTTGCCATGCCAATTTTTTTCAAAAACTTTGTTTACATCATTGTACCTACGTTATCAAATATTCTTGTTAAGTATAAGTAGACCATTCGTATCGTGGCTCTTTTAAGTTTCATAAATGAGGCTCTTCATAGCAAAATTTAGGGTGCCTTTCCGTAACAATACTATAAACTCATTAATTTCAGGCAATATTATAAATAAATATATAAATATGCGCCAGACAACACACCTCTTGTAATGGTCTCGAAGTAGGGATTAATATCCCTGTGTTACGAGGTACCACACAAGGAAATAAGCCAGGAGCGTCTCCCAGCACACCCAGACCCGAGTCAATTCAGAAAAGATCGTTTCCTGAATTGACCCGACCGGGAATCGAACCCGGGACACTACGGAAATTGGGGCGAGAAACAGTGCTACAGCGCACTACGCCAATCGTGTCGTCAAATGGCATATTATACTCGTACATTACAAAAGTTACATAAAACAGAGGCTTATAGATAAATATCTTACAGGCTATAATAATACCTATCTTATGAGTTATAATAATTAATTCTAAAACTAATTGACACGTTGACTCAGCGTCGTGTATCGCGCGTGTCAGCAGGCAGCCGTCCTCTGAATTTCCGGAACACGACTCCCTGCGGCCAAAAGTCTTCCTTCATGAAGGTCGCCAGATGGTGGACCGATGCTGTGGATATCCATCAATCATATTCATTGGTCCACATAGCGTAACACTGGTGAAAACTTTCTAATATTTTCGTGGCTTGGATTACTAATGCTCGCAGAATAGCTTCATAGCAAATCTCTGGTGGAAAAGCAGCTTTAAACTAAAAAATGCCAGCAGTTAAGAAATATTTTAATAACTTCTTCTTCTTCTTCTTCGTGTCGATGATCCTTTGGTTGTTGGCAACTGTTACTATAGTAAACTATATTACCGCTGCCCAGTGCTCCGCTACCGCTATCCTGAGGGAGGTAGCTTCATGCAGATCTTGAAGGGTGCAGCTGGCGGGGCACTGGGGGCAATACTCAATACTCAATGTTTTATTTGCAAGCCATATGTACAGAAGATGGTAAATTATTATATTATAATACATGACCAATATGGACCCTGTCGGGCACGCAAAAGGGTAATGAAAGAGAGGAAACGCTTCAATTAAAGAGTTAAGTTAAGTCTTCAAATTTACAAATTAAAGATTAACAAATATATATATATATACCTATTTAAGATGTAGATCACAATGCACGACGTTTTAGTAATTATAGGATTTATTTATTGCTAACTCTATCAATTAAATATTCATTTATACTATAATAACATTTAGTAAGTAGATATTTCTTTAATTTGTGGGGTAATTGGTTTCACTTATTATGGATTCTGGTAATTTCAACAGGTGCTGCATTGACTGTTCTGGGGCACACTTGCATTGTGCCCCTTCTGGTGCAATGTATCCCCATCTACTGAGGTTACTCCTGCAGCGGCCCACTTGAGTTCGGAGCCGATTGAGTGACTTCCATGTGGGCCACGGCAGGTCGCATCCTGGGGGTAGACGCCAATCGCATCAATCGCATCGTAATATCAGAAAAGTTTTAGAGACTGTAAAAGTTCTCTTGTCGACCACCTGTCAACGTCAGTACGTCTACCACGAGTTGCCATTTTAAATTTACATTATCATTCGCGTGAAAAATTGTGTTGGGATGACACATGAAATGACATGACAATGTCAAATCCGAATACATTTTTTTACGGGAACGATAATATAAATTCAAACTGGCAACTCGTGGTAGACGTACTGGTAGCAGTCACATTTTTGTTAAGTGTATATTTAGTGTGTATTTTTTCTAAAATACCTATTTAAGACTATTAATTTTTTTAAGATACATACATGAATAATTTTATTACTCTTTGTATATCGTCCTACATGCATCAAGGGTTAATAACAATTTCATTATATATGAATATTACCCGTACCTGAATCCACTTATCGGATCAATGACATAAAAAGCTATTGTTCTAAGTACTGTTCAGAAAATACGAAATAATTCTGCGTGTCGTTTAATAACGTGTCGACACGCTTCGACAGTATTCTTTGAAATTACCGTACCGTGTGTCACTGTAATTGTTGGTTACTTCTGCCCACGTAAGTATTTTAGACTCTTAAAAAACTACTCTTAAGTAGTAGTAATAGGAATTGTTTCTTCAGAGTTCGTAAACATGTCAAACATTTTTATCACATTTTTATAATGTTCCACTTAAGTTTTATAGGCTAGCGACTAAAACTAGTTGTCACATCGAGCTTTAGTTAAAACTATCACTAGAGAAACTAAAGTAGGGTAATTGAACCATTTTTTTTATAAGCATAATGTTAATTGTCTTCATGTCAACTTATTATTCGTTTCAATTATTATGCTTTTTAAAAATATGCGTTCAGTAATTATGCGTTTTGATTATCATGCCTTGGACCATTATGCATTATAATAAAATTATTCTGCTTTTCGAGTTTATGCGCTTTAATAAATATACTAAATAATTTTGGCATACGTTAAATAATGAATATACAATCTTATGGCTCGTTACGATTAGGACAATCAGAAATAAGGACCATGATTTGTGACAATTATAATTATGCTCGCCTTACGCTCTTATAGCCTTTAAAATATTTCCTAAAAAGATCTAAGACACAGAGGACCAAATAATAATCTTACACTAAAGGAACATTTTAGGCAACATCAACATAAAGTTGTTGCCAAGGTGACAATATTATTTAAAAGTGAATAAAACAATCAAATAAACGATGCTGTGACATCTTGCGATCAATCAGAATATGGTATGATGAACTTTATTCTCGGTCGGAACAGTTTTTAACTGACTCGCTTCGGAAAAACACGTTTTATCTAGTAAGAACTAGTTATAACTGATACTCAATTTTGAGCATTAGTTCATTCTAGTCCTAACAATGGCATATAGTAAAAACTAGCTTTAACTAAGAAAAATGCGTTCTATCTAAAAACTGGTTTTAATTACTGTAACATAATATATAATCCATAAGTGATTTTATAAGTATTTCGACGGAGGTAGGTACACCTACCTTAGAGACACTGATGTCAGTTTGTCTGAATTACCTCCTAGGTACACCTTATGAAAATTATTGTTAGATAGAAATGTCCTATGTCATAAAACACCAACTACTTCCTAAGTCATTGTAGTAACGAATATTCTTACTAAAAGAACCAATACAATGATAAATGGACTGTAACTGAAGCATAGGCCTTGACTCTGAACTTCCTGTATTGAACATCCGGTGTATTTTTATTAGATGTAAATCTTCCTTTACGCTCAAATCGTAAAACCTAAAGTTCTATCAAACCAATGAAGCGTATCCCTTAAACAGATTATTATAAAATTACGCAGCGATTTTCATTCCACTGAAGAAGAAACCAATAAAATCTCATGGCCTTTCTGTGGTTGATAAAACGCCAATAAAATATTCCAAAGCTTCTGGAATCCCTTCGAACAGTAAAATGTTTCTAATGGACTCTTTAATTAAAACTCTGTAGGCGTTTGCGAAGATTAAATACTCCTTTAAATTGGTTTGTTCACCGACGAGCTGATAGGTACCTTGGTAATGTTTTTTTAGCGGGTGAGTAGGTAAGTTGAAGTGGCAGTCTGCAGGGTTGGTTAATTAATGGCCATTTTGGCAGAAAAAATCCTAATGGGAACTTTCAATATTACCGGTCAAGATGAGCTCACTCCATCTGATTGAAAGCGGCCGTAAAGTACAAATATTTTGTGCCGCCCCATCTCCTTCCCGTGAGTGTTGCAAGAGGCGACTAAGGGAGCCCTGCAGCAGACCATCTGCTCTTCAGGTGGGAGACATATTAATCTTTAATCTTTTTTTCCAAAATACACAGTTTTAGTCATACAGTATTCAGGGACTTCTACACTGAGCACACGAAGCTTTATCCAGACGCTCATAGTCTGAAGATGTGGTCACAGCGGAATGAACAGCAATAGTTGCCCGTAAAACGAATAATTGGCGAACTCTCAGGACTTTGTATTCTTTGTAGAGAAGATCAGTGCTCAATCGTAACGGTTTACAGAGCATAACTTTAAGAACAGACCTTTGAGCTTGTTCGAGTTCGAATTAAGGTAGATTTTGCTGTGCCGCCCCAAACTTTGAAACAGTATAGTAGCAAGGATTGGCAAAGAGACTTGTAAACAGTGATAAGCGTTTCTTTTGTGGCTGAGTGTCTGAGAGCTTTCATGGCCGCCAAGTGACTCTGACCTATCTCGGTCAGGTCGCGTTCCGGGATCAACACTGGACTAACCGGTGCCAGGGCAGGCCTTCAAGATGAGTATGGCCAGCTCAGTAATTGCTTTTGCATTATTGTGGTTGTCATCCTCATATCTGGACCTCACGACTACTTTCCATCAGATGGAGTGAGGTCATCTTGAGGGGCACTATAAAAAATTTTTTTTTTTTATTTTTTTTTTATTTATTTAATTTGTGTACAAAAGGTATTACAAACATATTACAACGTTAACAACTACATTAGTCGGAGACTGTGTCGCAGTTATTAGCGCCCACCTCGAACTTTACAATACAACAATAACAATTTAACAATTTAAACATGGAATTGATAAGCACGGTTATGCAAAGTAACTACCTACTAATCGGGACAATTTCTTCTGGAAGGCCTACAAAAGTGCCGTTTTACGCCCTGGGAATTATGACGATCTCTTAAAGCTTGCTCGCGTTTGTCTGTGAATTGAGCGTCGGCATTTTGGTATTATGGTCTCTTATTTCCAGTCACGTGACCAATACGTCATGCAAACTCAACTTCTGCGCGGCGTATTGGTACTACGAATTCTTATTTGACATTTAATACATTGTTTATGTCAATAGTATCAGTTTGAAACTTTTCAGTTACAGAAGTAGCTCTAGAAAAGTGACATCGTAATACCAATACAAAGTGATTATTTTTAGAACCGTAAACGGTCACGCTGTGATGCTGGAAAAAGATTGTAATACGGCCCCTAGGACTATGAGAATGAGGAAATACATTGAATTTGCAAGACACGCAAGATGGACCTGATATAAGCCGAAGAAGTGGATGTAGGCCACCTGCACCCAATCGCTATAGAAATGGTCTATTTTCTTTCTATGATTATTTTTAACAAAGTGATACCACACAAAAAAATAAACGAAACAAAGAAAAAGCTTCAATAATATGCTGTTTCAAGTACACATTTATGCGTGTGAGCACTGGCAGAGCCAGTTAGAACTGGTTCCATAACTGTGTGACGAGGCCGCCAGTGCACACGTGTAGTGAGCACTTCTTGAAAAGCCAATACTGGCACTCTGATTAGCCTATTGAACATGCTGCTTTATAGAATGGCACTGGGACCGTTCACTTTGTAATTTTGGCTAGCGAGCAATTGGGACGTGAGCAGATTATTTCGATTTTCCAGCCAAGCATAATGCTTGGCTGGAAAATCGAGCGTCTGTGGTGTGGGTAGCGCAAGCATGGGTGCTACCTAATATTTCTTAGCGTAAGCAGTTACTGCAGCATATAAACCCATGCAAGAGGGTGGACAACGTGAGACTGTGTACCAATTACTCTCACTTTGTCGTCCCTGTAAGGCTAGGTAAACTTCTGTAGCCATAGCAATATAAAAGGTGCTAAAGCTGATTGAAAACTGCTTTTCAATCAGCACAAGTATGAAACCAAGAATTCAATGCAGATCTGCATCCGCGAGAACAAAAATTCGTACCTACTGATGTACATATAAGAATAAGAACCAAATAAGTTTTCACTTCTCATAATCTAAAAGTAAGCCAATATAGCCCTACAAAACGGGCCTAAAGTGACCACTTTAGCCCCTAAGGAGTAAAAAGCAATTAGTTTTTTAATTTCCTTCATGTGACATAGACAAACTCAAACAGCCAGTAAAACTATACTATTATCTGTGGAGTGTGGACCGTCTTCATTGCGAAAATGTTGAGAGTTTTCGTTCCATGGTTTGACCGCAAGAAAGGTGGCGCCATGTGTTTTAAATTGTTAATCTGTGGTTCAGTTCAGAAAAAAAAACTGACTACGAAAATTTCAGAACTTTTAACAAGTGTAAATTTAATGCTTTTGTACTAAATTGAATATTTTTCTCGCACTCAAAGTGAAAAGTGAAGTTTGCACCTCGAGACTAAACGCCAACTTACTCGTATCTAATACCCCCGGTTTCATTTCCTCGCACGCTCGGAAGTCAAATCACCTCTGGTATTATTATGGCTTCGTTTAGTACCTCGATATAAAAAATACTATTATTTGTATGTCATCCTTGCGTGTTGTTTTCACTACTTCTTTGGTATAGGAATATATCCCAATCACCATCAATACTAAGAGTACTATCGAAATACATCACAAATTTGTCTATAACAATTTTTGTGTCAACTGATATCATTTGGAAAACCTAAATGATGATGCTTATCTTGTCAACTGCACTATAGGTACCATAATATCGCATACGTTGATATGTGTTCATAATAGGGGTAATAAAGTTGTCATCATTTGAATTAATAGTTACGAGAATGGCAAACTCTTAAGCGTGACGGATCTTATGGATGGGCGTCTTTTCTAGGCGTTTTCTAGACGAGTGTTATAAATAGGAAAGATTTGCTTGTTTTTTTGTTTGTTAAAAAATTATTTCACTAATATAAAGCTACACTATCAGGTAGTGACATAGGCTTTATTTTTTTTTAATTCAGGCTAAACTTTGACGGTATAGACAGTCTACGCGAGTGAAGCGTCGGACATCTAGAATGTTTTAACTGTAACGTATTATATAAAGGGAACTAATTTTTTGAACTGTTATTTAAATATTCGAGATGTTATTAAGATCAGTTGGAAAACATATTGAGCAGTTATTTAATTTAATGGCGGTTGATTAATTATTGCGACAGTAAAACATGGACAGTAATAAAAAAACAATTGGTCGGTTATTCTATCACACGATTTCAATTCTAAAAATAATTGAGCAGTCCAATAACTGATTGAGCGGTAAAAATGATGGAATGAGCGGTTCGATAAATATATTTTTTATGACCACCCAGAAATCCTTCAGATGTCAGTAGGTTAGGGTTATTTTTTTTTATGACCACCCGGAAATCCTTCTGGTGTCAGTAGGTTAGGGTTATTTTTTTTTATGACCACCCGGAAATCCTTCAGTGTCCTTCATGTCAGTTTTTATCGACGAGTTCCGATTTATTACTGCGCACACGTAACCGCTCATTCAATATTTATAAACGCCCATTTAATTATTTTCCTGCTCAATTATATATTCACTGATCCATTTCGATATTTTTTATTACCCATTTTTGTTTACTTTACCGCTTAGTTTTAACTGCTGAACTAGTTATTAAACGTCCCATTTTTAATTTTTAACTTAACATAACTGCTATTTACAACAGACTGCCTCTTAAAATCAGTGCCTTATATAAATGAGCTTATAATAATCAAGTTTTTAATATCAAAATATTTAACATTAGAACAGACAAATTTTGGTAAAAGTTTGGGGGACAATGAATTAAATAATTAATTAAATTATCAGTCAGGCGCTCTAGGTATATAAGTTGATAATTAATGTAAAAAAAGTAATTAGCTCATATACTCTCCCACTGCTGGGCAAAGGCCTCCATCATTGAAATCAAGTCATCGCTACAATGGATGGGTAAACGCTTGCCAAATGCGGGTTAGTGAACGCTAACCCGAGCTCTGTTCCGAAAACTCTCGAAACAACCCTTTGCCCGACCTGGGAATTGAACCCGGGACCTCCGGGATTCGGGCCGAGCTCTGAAACCACTCGGCCACGGTGGTATTTATGTTATATATTTTTAATTTGATGGTTCACAGGGAATTCAAGAAAGCATAGGTGGGGCGGAAGATATTTTCAGGATTTATTGAATACTTAATTACGTAAGTTATTTTGTGAGGGAGGATAATACCAAGTCGATTTGAAAACACAAGCAAGGCCTCTCCAATAGACATTTTATCAGCAGTGGATATCATAAGGAGCGATTATGATCACTAATTAACCAATAACACTTAGAATAATTACATATTTATAACAAGTCCACGCGCCCATTTTGAAGCACCTTATTTGGAGCCATAAAAGGCTCCAAACGCACCGTTTTGCAGTGTTCATTACAGCTCCGCAATGTTCAATGTCGCGCCGCACGTAAGCAAGTAATAGTCACGCATGTGTGAATCGGATTAGTGCTTCATGACGGGGCGGTTGTATAACATACATTATTGAAGTACAAAATATGATAGTATTTAGTTTAAAATACGAGTTCAATAACATTTGGCAAACGCCTCGTACCTACCTACTCCTTTCAATTACAAATGGTATAATCGATGGATTGTTGACTTCGAGTATATTATTAAATATGGATAGTGCTGGCAATTCATTTTTTTTTTCCTACCTGACTCTTAAAAGATTTTCGCTCAAATATAAAGTGGTTTAACCTTTTAGACGTCAAGGACGCTCAGTAAAAAAACGAACATTGAAAATGTGGTATTCTAAAGAATTGATTTAATTCTGTTGCACTTAAATACATTTTGTATCCACCAACTCCTTACAAATGATGCAGTATCCTTTGCAGTTCATCGGTCTCAACTCAACCAGTAGAATACTATGAATCATCATCATCATCGCTACAAGTTAGTGTTGAAGGGTTTTTCTCGCATATAAAAGCGTATCGGTTCTCACACCACAGGTCGTCGAACAAGGCAGTTCTGTATATCGCACCACAGAATTCACCCGTTGTGGCGTTATTGGGCTCCCCTGCAGAGAATTTGGGGTAACCTGCTTCGTTAAGGGTTTGGCCTGAAACAATAGTGTTAGAAGATTAATGAGCATCACCCTGCGGGTTGAAACTTGACGTGATCTACATTTAGGGCATACACTGACTTTGGACTGCATTGGTTCTCTGTGGGAGCAAGCTTTGTAAGGACTTAATATTCTCTCAGACAGAGCGCTGTGTGATCAGAAACAATGCAGCACTTGTTTTCCTGCCACCAGAAATCTTGCCACCTATCATCAAGGTCTTTTCGAGACCACTGCTCTAGGAATAGCAGAGTACTACAATATCAAAAGCGTCGAAATAAGACTTATGCAAGCTCCACAAAGTTGATGCTTTAAATTTAAAAAATCCTTGTCCAGAAATAAGATTTTGCCCAATTCAGGCAAAATCTACAGTATGTAAATATCATGTGCTACTAGAAAATACCATATCTTGCAATGAATTTTCACGCCTTATGTTACTTCACCTACCAATCTAATTCCGCAATAGTACTGACCCTGAATAGTTCTCCATTCACCATGCTCAGTCCAGTCATGGAAGCCAACATATGCTACATCCTTCCAGAAGTTTCCGATCATAGCTCCAGCAGGGTTCTTAGCGAAGAGTTCTCTGAGCACAGTTGCTTCGGTTTCCGAGTTGATGATTGCCAAGTAACCGCCTTCGGCCATACACGTCATGTAGGCCCGGGACCAGGTGCGGGGGACTTTGTGGAACTTGTAGCATTGGCCTGTTCGTGTGTCAAGGTTGTATTCTGAAACGTAAATAAAAAAGAAATAAACATGGGGCGATATACTAACTTAAATGTGTAAGTTTTAATCAATATCATTCAAGTTGGAGTATTTGTTTCAAGTGAAAAAGGCAAACAAGTTATAAAAACTTTACAAATAAAATTAATAAAAAGCCTGAACTCACAAACAGGTTCAAAAACGGTTGAAATGATAAATCTTTGGAATTATATCAAGTCATGTACTGGATACATTGAGATTGGCAGAAAATACTACTACTTCCGAAATAACTGTTGTTAAATAATGATATTCCAACCAAAAGCAAATAGTAGCTTTTGGCTGATTAAAGAACCCTCAGAACCAAAACCCGGCTTGATAAATAGAACCTTGGTAATGTTAGTTTACCAGAATCAGTAGTCCCACAAGACGTCATGGTCATGCTTCCAGTCTTCTTTTTAAAGCACATGTAAGGGAACGGGTCCTTACACCTCACGTCACCCATGGTTCCATCAGGCATCAGAATCAAACAATCTTCTTCATCTTTGAAGTTATCCGGCTCATCTTTCGCCCAAGTGTGGGGTATTTTGGATAAAGGTATACCTAAAAATAAAGAAACATGTATTTATTGTGTATTTTATCTGGTCCTAATTTTTGTATGTTAATATTTTAGGACGCTTGGTCAAGTAAGATGAACAAAACCGCGTTCATTAATTACATCTTTCGCCTATGAATAAGATAGCTTGGTAAGTTGGCTATTATTGACCAGGAAATCAATACAGGTAACGTCAAAATCATAAATATTTTCAGATTAATATTGCATTAGTCAAGTTGGTTTCCGATAATGACTTTGTTACTAGGTAATTAAATGAATTGATTAGGCAGTCAAAAACAATTAAAACTAAATCATCATCATCATTAACAACCGCAAAAGATTCATTTCGCGGGTGGACGATTATATTATGTTAGCTAAAATGGCCTTTCAAATTTGGTGGAGACCTCGTCTTGTTCAACGTCACACCACGTGACGTGAATTATGTTTTTAAATTATGTATCTCCTTCACTATGGTGTGAAGATTATTTATTCAAAACCTCACCAAAATTCAATCCCCAAACTAAGATTTTCACAACAAGTTTTATAACAAAAATTAAAAACCCCAACTCGGATGCTGGATCGTGTGGTCCTGAGTTGAAATCTTTGTGTTCATTGTTTAATTTCCGACTTACTCTCTGGTGATGGAAAAATCGATACAAAATCAAATCCCAGATAATGGCGGAAGGCTCACCACCTACCACGTTGGGTTCTAATACCATTAGTTAAAAGTGGGATTATTTGTGTTCCGTTCACCAGTTGGGATAAACTTGTGAAAAAAAATGTATGTGAAAAAAACAAACCACTTTAAGCGAGTTGAGATATACTCATATTTGTTTCGTGCTTAGTTTACCTTCAATAGATGCAAAATCCGATCTGGAGAATGTAGCGT
Organism: Udea olivalis; assembly: GCA_947369235.1. Taxonomy (NCBI): domain Eukaryota; kingdom Metazoa; phylum Arthropoda; class Insecta; order Lepidoptera; family Crambidae; genus Udea; species Udea olivalis. The sequence continues at coordinate 5,050,783 of OX376363.1, forward strand.
GGATTCCAGTTCTTATGCCGCAGGAAACACCTTTTTCTTTAGCTAACTTCAACATAGCATTTCGCATAGCGTTCGTTAGCGGAGATGCAAGGACACCACCTTAAAAATGTAATAAGCTTTAAACAAAACATACGAGTAACAAACATAGTAGTCCGTGCGGGTATTGGTGTACAAAATTTATTTAAAGATTCTTAGTACATTTCCAGTATGGAAAAAATTAAACTTGCGGTAAGCAGATTCCTTATAATCATCAGACTGGTCAATGTTCAGAATGATATGAAAATATATATATGAATGATAAATTTATATACATAATTGTAAAAAAATATGAAGGTAATTCACAGAAGTTCAATTTCTTTAATTTTTTTGTTAAATTGCTCGTAGTTCATGTGTCTAACTAGTTACATAACAACGTTAAGTATATGATTAAAGATATATAAATGTCTGTCTTCTTTTCTGAATTTATTTATTAATACATTAACCACCAAAACATTGGTTGTCGTTTAAAATTGGCCTACTATAGTAGACCACGCGTGTACTGGTGTAAATAAATTAGCGCGTGTACTTTAGTGTCAATACAGCTGCCTAGTGCTCTGCTACCGCTATTCCAAGTGGGGTGGCTTCATATAGATCTTGAAATATGTAACTGGTGGGGTACTGGGGGCAGGATGCCAAGTGTTGCATGGTCTGTTCTTGGGCGCCACACGCGCATTGTACTTCGACTGGTGAAATGTATCCACATAGCTAAATATTAGCAGCAATACAATTTGGTTTCAGTCGCGATGCAGGATGCAGCATCAATAGAGTCACAAAGGCAGCTAGTAAACGTGATGCAAGGCAAATGATCATTGCACGTTTGTATCGCAGAATTTAAGAAGTCTTAAATAAATAAAGTTATACTGAAGAAACAAAACAGTTTAATTCTGAGATTTTCCAGCCTCATCAGACATTTTTAACTTAAAAAGTTCAAATAACCACTGCTATTTTTATAATGCACCTCATTGATTTGTTTATATAGGTAGATTTTACAATTTTACAGTTTTCAAATAAAATAGTGAAGTTACAGAATGTTTCTTCAGTACTGTATACTTTGTACAAGCAATACGAAAAGATTCTTAAAAGCACAGTAAAGAGATCAAAAAAAATTGAATACACCCGTATAATCCAAAATTCAAACCACATTACTAAAGCTATGTGGCGTGTCGTTAAGGAAACTACAAATAAATTGCCCAAGCAAAATATACATAACATTAAACTAACGGAGAATAACAAACAAATAGATAATCCATACACAGTAGCAAACCTGTTTAATGATTATTTCACAACAGTAGGTAACGATAGCTCAAATTCGACATCAAGCAACTCAATATACATACGGCCAGTGGACGAACAGGAGGTAAAAGATATCTTGCGCCACCTCAAAAATAAAAGAAGTTGTGGGTATGACGAATTGCCACCACTCTTAATCAAAAATGCTCTGATGAGTTGTTTGCACCCCTAACCCTTTTGATTAATCAATCTTTTGCCGAAGGTTCAGTTCCTGACCATCTAAAAATAGCAATCATTAAGCCTATATACAAAAAAGACAACCCAACTGATAAATCGAACTACCGCCCTATAGCCCTGCTGCCAACTTTCTCTAAGATATTTGAAATGGCAATGACGAATCGGCTTTACTCTTACTGCGAAAAATTTAACATCCTGGATGAAAACCAAAATGGATTCCGGAAAAGCATGTCGACGACAACTGCAGTCTTTAAGTACATATCAGAAATTCTTAACACATTAAATGATAAAAAAAATGCGATAGGTGTGTAGCTTGATATGAGCAAAGCCTATGACCGCGACTCGCATTCCATATTATTGAGAAAACTGTATGACATAGGCGTAAGGGGGATAGCACACGACTGGTTTACGTCCTATCTTAAAAACCGTGTTCAATTCGTTGAAATGGAGCATTTCAACCCTATTTTGCAATAAGTGTCAAATGTCAGTTCACACAAAACAAATGTCACTGCATCCATTCCTCAGGGCAGTGTTACTGGGTGTATACTGTTTTTGATCTAAATAAACGACCTGCCCAAGATACAAGACTCAACGGGAGTTTTATTCGCAGAAGATCTTTCTGTGACGTTCCCGTGCCAAGACAGTGTTGACTTAAATACACGTTTAAGTCAAGATTCATGGTTAAAAGATCACAATTTACTTTTAAATTTAAAAAAGATAAAAATAATGTAGTTCCGACCCTATCAAAAAACAGCGCTAAATATTGATTATTCCTTTGTTATCCAAAAAATTGAAACGGTAGGGATCGCCATTGACACTCATGTAAATTAAAAAAGCCACATCAAATATATCTTCAGTAAACTAGCTAGATTCACATACGCTCTACACAACCTTAAAAAAGTTACTGACCTAAAAAAAGCAAAAATGGCAAACTATGCTATGCTCACTCTTGGCTTTCTTACGGAATAGTACTGTGGGGAAACAGCACCGAAGTTACATTTTCCTACTTACACAAGACCACCGAACATAAGACAGAAAGAAAAGCTAGCTTCCCTAAATTCTAAATTAAAAATACATCAAACATGACCCCACTCAAGTGCCATAAAAATATATAATAAAATTCCTGATAGCATAAAAAAAGAAGATAACATTAAAAAATTTAATAACATCCTAAAAAAGCATTTGATAAAAAAATGCTACTATGATCTGCAGGAGTTTTTTTACAGATGTTTGCAACTAACAACGTATAATTTTAAGTTATTAATTTCTCGTAAATATAAAAATATATATAAATGTATGATAAATTGTATTACTATTATTTTAATTAAGTATAAGTTATGCCCTCCGTTTAATTATAATAAAAAAATTAAAATTATGTGTGTTAATTTTATATTGTACTTTTTTCTAATTATGTTTTTTTTTTTTGCGCCAGACAACACACCTCTTGTAATGGTCTCAAAGTAGGGATTATTAAATCCCTGTGTTACGAGGTACCACACAAGGAAATAAGCTAGGGGCGTCTACCAGCACACCCATTTTTCAGCACTCCCAGATTTTATTGTGGTTTTACTGTATTATTAATCCTAAATATTGCCACACCCTAGCAGGGTTCATGTACCATCTGGACACCAAAATGTACCACCATACAAGTGTAAACAACATGTATGCAATAAATAAACTATTATTATTAATATTGTATTATATTTTTGGCTCATATATTTGACAGTAAAATACTTCTTTTGACGAGTATATTCAAATGAAGATAGGTTGATAATATGATGACATTAGTTTTTAATAATTTAATTTAATTTACCTTCCATGTGACATCTTAGACGAGCTTCATTGAAATTGGAGGGCATTTCGTGAAACTTGAAAAAGCCCTTCGTAGCTTGATCGTAGACATAGTCACAGCGAAATTTTGCAGCACCACCTGATAAAACAATGAATAATGCTAAATAATAAACAAATGAAGCAACATTTTCACAAACCGCTACAAACTCAAAATAATGAATGCTAGTAAGCTTACTCACTACACGTAATACTCAGTTTAAAAAATTACAGTCCTTGAACAACTATTATACAATTTGAAGTTATACCTATGAAGTATAAGTGCCAATTCGGTAGAAAATCACAAAATTCATATCAATGTAAGTAAATTCTGTTGAATATATATACGAGTTAAAGCGTTACTTAAAAGGGTTTCATTGTAATAAGACTTTGGTAGGTAAGTATATACTATCATATCACAATATAAAAATCTAAAACCCCATTAAGGAGGGATGTCCGCTTGTTAAAATACCCAAGATGCTAACCTTGTTATATACCTAACTAGACGGTTTTGTCTGAGTTCCTCGATCCCCGAGGCCTCCGTCCTTGGGGGCTTAGTCGATAGCAACATGCTACAAGCGTTTCTACTTCTAGGAAAGACTTCAGCACACGGTGAATCTTGACTTGACTTTGCGACTTTTTTGTTTAACTTTTTATGTAATGTTAAATAATATATTATTATTATTTTTACTTTATTAGGTATGTATTTTTGCACGATTGGTATATATCGTATGTATAGGATATTTTGTTTAATTTTAGGTCACACTATAAGTTTTTCGTAACTTAAAAAAACAACATGTTATAAATAAAATATTATGTTTATTGCTTTTCAAAATACTCTCCTTTACATTTTAAACATTTTTTAAAACAGGAGGACCACTGATCTGAAGGTATGTTTTCTACGTGCTGATTGAACGCTATCACTGCCTCTTCGGAGTTGGTAAAAGTGAAACCTCATAACAAATCTTTGATTTTGGGGAAAATACAGAAATCACAGGGTGCTAGGTCGGGGCTATGCGCAGAATGGGTGCCGAGTTTTACTTTTTCGGAAGCTAAAAATGACTTTGTTTTGTTGGCCGTGTGTGAAAAAGCGTTGTCATGATGTAGAAGAACGCGGCTTTTGGGTCGTCTTTCGCGAACTTTTTCTAACACCATGGGTAAACAAATGGTAGAATACCACTCGGCATTAACACTCTTTTGATTCTCAAGTTGAATTGTACAGATGGGACCCGTAGCTGAAAAAAAAACGCGATCATTTTTTTACCAACGTTTCTCGCCTGCCTCACTTTTGTTGGCCTGTTCTCATTTTCAAAAACCCATTCACAAGATTGCTGTTTTTTTTCGGGTTCAAAACAATAAATCCACGTTTCGTCTCCTGTGACAATGTCATAATCAGCATTAGAATGTCCGTGGTCGTACTTCAGTAGCATCTATGAGCACCATTCCAGGCGAGCCCGCTTCTGCTCCGCTGTCAGTTCATGAGGGATCCAACGACAACAAAGTTTCCGAACTTTCAATTCTTCCTGTAAAATTTTCTGAATTTGGCTCATACCAATCCCCAATATTCCTTGAATTGTCTCATAGGTAATCCGCGAGTTTTCTTCAATTAGTCGCTTAACAGTAGCCACATTATTTTCGTTGACGGCAGTTGAAAGCCGCCCTTCACGAAATTCGTCATGTAAAGAAACTCGACCTCTCTCAAATTCAGCAAACCATCGCTTACGGTGCTCAAACAAGGTACTTCTCTCCTAAAAGCATTTTGAAGACGAGCGGCACAGTCTTGCGGAGAGAGAGAACTTTAAAATCATAAAAAATCATCGCTCTAAAATCTTTTCGACTTAATTCCATTTTCGTTGCGTACGTAGAACTTTGATGTGTGATAAAAAACAATTGACAAATGATTTCCCGCCAATTGTTTTTTTTATTACTAAGAAGGTTGCAACGTTTGAAAAAATATAACATTCGAAATTCAAATAGTTCCTATTAGCTAGCAGTGCAAAACTTTTAGTGTGCCCCGTGTATTTATGATTAAAATTAGTTGTGTTGTCTTTTCTTGTACAGTTACACAGTTTACTTAGTACAGTTGATTAGATATTCCTACTCAAACAACTTATGAAAAAGAGGATGTAGTATGCCCAGAGCGTTTACTCGTTGTTTGTGGACTTTTGCCAAAGCTTACGATAGCATTGATCGCACATATCTTTATAATATATTAAAAACCTTTAACATCCCATCCAAGCTTATTCAAATGATAGAGGTGGCCACGAAAACAAGCAGAATTAAGTATTTGCTTGCACTGTAACTGATAGCAACACCCTTATAGAGGAAATAGAAATAAGAATTTAAAATACCCTGCGTTACAGTGCAGGCTGCACAAGCTGTTGGTGTCCAGGCTTCTCAGCAAGCGCACCAAGATTCGCATTTACAAAACGGTCATAAGACCTATACTTATGTATGGCTGTGAGGCCTGGACACTAACCCTTAGAGTAGAACAAAAGCTGCTTGTGGCTGAAAGGAAAGTGCTGCGAAAGATTCTGGGCTCAACCCAAATGCAGAAACAGTTTGGAGGAGAAGGACAAATCGCGAGATTGAAGAGCTGGTGGCCGAGCCCAATATCATCGGCGAGGTAAAGGGTCAAAAACTTCGCTGGCCCAACCATCTGATGCGAATGGGGGAGGATCGCGTGGCTAATCGGGCATACATGGGACGAGCATGTGGGCGACAGCCGATCGGCTATCCTAGGTATCGCTGGGATGACAAGGTCATGGAGGACTTGCGCAAGCTCCAGGTCGAAGACTGGCAGGAGGTGGCGCATGATATACCAAAGTGGCGTATCTTAGTATCGGAGGCCAAGACCCACTTTGGGTCGCTGCGCCATCATAGTTAGTTAGTTTTTTTTTGTAAATATACTTTGTACATTCTATTTGTAGGAACCATGTTGCGTGTTGCTCTAAGCTACGGTTTTAGACTTTCTTGATCTTAAAGTAATGTCAATCCCTTGTGTTATCCATCTGGTTTAATGTGGTTCGTTTTCCATACAAGAATCAATCGACATTCACGCGCTAAATAGAGTAGATATGCCTAGATACTTATTTTCGCAACACCATTTAAAATGATATTCATACTGTCAGATAAGATTAAATTATAGTTTTTTATCGTCTGTTATAGGATTACTAAAATAATAAATATTTTTTTTTATTGGTTTTGCGGAAATAAGTATCCCTAAATAAGTCTCCACGCAAAGATCTATATCTATATCTACTATTATTTAGCGCGTCAATTGCGAATGATTTTGTATGGAAAACGAACCACCTTAATAAAAAAATATATTCAAAACTACTTACCAAAAATACTGGCACAAAACAGAACAAGGAAAAATCTTAAAAACGACCGCATCTTACTGGAGTGGTTTGTGCAACTAAATTCAAAATACGATAAACTTAATATGATACCCAAGCTATAAATATCGGTTATCATTAAGTTCAATAAAACAATAATTAAAAACATCTTAGCGTAATTTCCCAAGTATTTGCCGGCGTAATTTCTTTATTTATTAGATAGATTACAAACAACATTACTACACCAGTAAAAAAATACACAACTTTATGATTCTAAACGAAAATTTAGAACCTAGGAAGATATCAAACTTCCTAACTAGGTTTTAGTTTGATCCTAGTGCATCTTAAATTAGAAAAAATTAAGAAATTTTTTTTTAAGAAATTACATTTTTATCTAGTCGGTTCATAATGAAAATTATGTTATTAAACTAATTCAATTTTGGCATGGGAATAATGCAGTCATATGTGTTTGTGTTTGCAAGCAACACCAACCTATTGCATTTTTTGTAACCTACTGCAGGATTTTGAACAGATAATAAATTTGATTTGAGATAGAAAAATGTTGGTTTTTTGTTTTTTAATATAATGTACCATCATATTTTTTTCATACCACTAGAATTGCCGTCACGTAAGTTTATCCTCCAGTCAGAACTACATTGTTAAGTAAATAACAAAACAATGTTAATGAATTCATACAAAAATCACTTAATATTTCGAACTATCTTGTTGCATTTTAACCACTGATTCTAAATTATAGCCATTTACCGTAATTTTTCCGTTGCAGAAACCCATTTATATTAGAATTGATTGTTATGTAAGTTCTTAAACTTCTTCAAAAATATCAAAAACAATAAAATAAATTCTCGATGGCCAGTTTCAAAATCCAATTGCAGACAATTTAATAATATTAAATGTGAATTATTTAAGCCTTCATTATCTTTCATAGGTCGTACGTGACTCCTTAACTTGGGTGTCGGGAATACCCGATACAGAATGACAACTATTTATTGAGATGAATAACAAACTGTGCAATCTTTTGCGTAAAATTACAAGAACCTAACACTGTTTTCTTAGTAAAGAGTGAGACGAATATAAATTGTTTTTTTCTGGTTTTTTTACATAAAATTATCAACTCTTTTGGTTAGTTAGCCGCGATAGTTATAAATGAATTTATATTTACACCAGATAGAACAACCCCAAATGCTCGTTGCATGAATGTCTGAGTTTTGGATGGTGAGTCATGTATGTCTACCATGAGTTTCTGTCACGTAAACTACTTTATGAGACTTTAGAAATTTGTATGCTATTTTTGCTTTCATTTTTAATTACTAGGGGCGCTGTACCAAAGTCTCATATAAAAACGTCAACGCGGCTGTCAGTGGTGTAAACCAGGGATGTTGCGAAATTCATATTTTTGACATTCGCGAATGCGAATGCAAATATTTGAGGTGCGAATGCGAACCTCGAATGCGAATGAACTGAAAAAAATTTGAAAAACACTAAGTTATTGTTTAACCATTCCAGAGGAAACTTTTTCGCAAACATATTTTGCGTAGTCACGTTCTATAGGCGTAAAATATTGCCATATCTCAGTTTTCTTACCTTCAGCCATGAGAAAAGCCTTCTGCATGACTCAAAGCAATTATACTAAATTGTTGGATACTGGTTTACCTTCGCAATAATTATTCACAACAATAAGATTATGTGAGTGAAATAAACCAACCACAGAAAACAGTCGGTATCGAAAAAGCCCTTCTTATTGGTCAAAAATGGCCGAGGTGACCAGTTCTCTCGTTGGCGTGCTTAAGCCACACAACATTCGCATTCGCAAAATTTTCGCATAACTTGCGCATGCGAATGCGAATACGAATGTGAACCCGTCGCGTGTCACATTATAACCGGTTTTACATAGAGTGCCGAACATTTTATTTGTACACCCGTATGTACAACTAACACTTAATGCTTAATCTGATGCGAATCATTCGCATATGCGAATGCGAACATTCGTAACATCCCTAGTGTGAACTCATATTTAATAATATTATAAAGAGGAAAGATTTGATTGTTTGTTTGTTTGTATTGGATAGGCTCCGAAACTACCGATTCGATCGTGAAAATTCATTCACCAACAGAAAACTAAATTATTCAGGAGGTTATATTTTAAGTTAAACAAAAAAAGTCAGTAAAAATAATACGAGTAGTACTTACATGTAAATCAAGTCGGAGAAAAGCGGGCAAGATGTGATAATAGACACCAGCTGTCAAACATTTGATAGAACAAAGGCTGTCGGGACAGCTCGTGGTAGATAATATCCTGACTAGGTAATTAAGTAGGACCCATCTGGAGAAAATCATGAAATACAATGTTTGGGTCAAAACAAAATACAAAACTCAAAGTCATTTAACTTAATCCTCTGCACAGATTGGGGATAAAAATATAATTTCCACTTCCGTACAAAACCCTGAAAATGCCATAGGGAATTACTTTTTTCATTTCCCTTATTTTTTTTAATAAATTAAAAGACACGCACTGCTGTTACTTCACAATCAAAAATAATCGTGAATTGTTACAGAAATAACATTAAGTACGAGTAATACGTAAACACGTTGCGTGTGAAGCATTTAACTATCAAAGAATACAAAAAGGTTGTTGTACACCTTCGAACATAGAGTTATTTTATCACCCCAATCGTAAAAGCTTGTTTAATTTGAAATCACATGCTCCTCCACCGCATTTACGCACAGTTGAAGTAAAAATTAACAAAAAAAAAAACAACTTCGAAAAAAAAAATCCAAAACAAAGCACTAAAAAGTAAAGAAATAATTGCGTATTCTTCTAAAACTTTTACGAAAATATAACGTAGGTACAATTATTGTTATTTTTGGAGTCGGTGTCAGCCAAGGAAACACTACAATATACCTATTTTTTACATCTCACGTTTAGGTTAGGTTAGGTACGTATGTATGTAGGTAGTTACACCTACATTGGCTGACACCGACTCTAACAATAACAATAATTGTACACTAAAAAGTAAAGAAATAATTGCGTATTCTTCTAAAAGAATACGCAATTATTTCTTAACTTTTTAGTGCTTTGTTTTGGAATAGTTTTCTTTGAAGTTGTTTTTTTTTTGTTAAAATTATTGTTTATTTCTTGATTTTCAGTGAATAGTTTTTATTTATTTTATAAGTCGTGAAAGTATCGTCCAATTGCTCCTAAGTATTGATGAGTTCCGTTACTTTGTCATGGATCCCATAATCAGACCCTAACCAAACTCTCATCAAACTACCCTTGAAGTAAGTATATCCTTTCCAATAAAAAAAGAAGCATCAAAATTGGTTTGCGTGAAATTGAGTTATTCGTCCATTTGTCGCGCATATGGTTTATCTACATTTAAGACTTATTTGGATTTCCCATAGATGCCACTGTCAGAACTAGACCAAATTATAATTTTGGCGGTTCACTATCGACAGTCCAACTATCGATAGTACGGCAAAGCTAGTAGTACCAACTTCCTTAAAAGACAATTGAGGAATGCAGCCCTGAAGGGTTTGCATGTCCTACAGAATACAGGTTACTATACCGGCAACTTTCAAAATATCTAACTTTAAACGGTTATGGAGTTTAAGCCTTCCATCATCAGTTCACTTAAATAACCTGAAAGAATATGATCGTCGGTCTTGGCGTACCTATAATATTTAAAGAGTTATCCTCCAACTACTAACCGTTAAGGAGTTGTACCTTCCATCACCAGCTCATCAACATGAGATGATGATTAAAAAAAAAGATAATTGCTTAGCACCCATATTAAAACTATAATTTTGCAACCCGAAAAATATTTAGTATTGGGTAGTTCCGGTGGCCATCGGTGGTCTTCATCAGCAGTTCCACTTCACTAAATGGTACTTTTCGAGAGCAACTGCATGAGTTACTATCAAAAATACCTAAATCGTTATAGGTGTGCCTATAATATTTGAAGGGTCCCTTGATTTTTCCTGGATCCCATTATCCGATCCTGATATGCTGACAATGGGACCACCTCAGGAATATACCCTCTCGAATAAAAGATATAATTTTGAAAATCGGTTCACAGTTGACAGAGATATCGGTGAACATACATTAAAAAAAATACATACAGTGGAACATAGAACCTCCTCCTTTTTTGAAGTTGGTTCAAAAGTAAAGTAATTAGCCAATATACTATCTCACTGATGGGCAAAGGCTTCCATCATTGAGATCAAGTCAACCCGAGAATTCGATCGGTATTGGCTTCGTACAATTTTTTTTAATATTGACGCCATTAAAAAGTAGTGGGCGCGACATTTCTACCTGGACAAGGTTCTACCGCCTGATGGAAAGCTTACGCGTGTTCACAAGTTTAAACGTGTAGTTCCTCTAACGAAATAAAAGAGACTCCTCGCGGAACCCTACAGTGCGCTAAGCCGCCTGGCAGCCAGCCAAAGAGGAAACTCAACTTCAGTGCACGATAACACAGACCACTGTATCCGAAGACACGCGTTACCGTTATCCTCGGGATCGTAAGCCGAAACACACGCAACCTCCCCCACGTGCGCTTCACGACCCTAAGGACCCTTTTGATTGCCTCTTACGACAGGCAGGGATACCTCTGCAGTATTCTACTCCCCTAACCGCAGGGAACATCTCATGACCTGCCTAGTTTAACTTAAACTCTCAAATTTTTACGTGAACGATAAATGTAAATTTAAAGTAGCTACTCGTGGTAGACGTACAGGAATATAGGTATTCAAATTGTGGTATTTTATCATTATTATTCAATTATTCTGACGAAAATGTCCCCTAAGCTTTACATTGAACTTATCATAAGCATGAATCGGTTGCGTGCTTATAAAACTGTGGGGCTGTGACAACCTTCAAAAGCATGGAACTACCATTCTACCATTAATTTACATTCAGTCGCCAGTTGATTTAACGTCGATAACACTTTCGTTAGTGCCATAAATGGTTATATTTTTTATAGCAGACCGTTTAATTGATCGGCCTTGAAAAACTGAAGTTCAAGGGACGGGGTTAGTAAAATCAAATGGCCGTTGGAGTGAAAAAGTTCTTGAAAACCGCGCATTTGATGGGATATGCAGCTGTAGGTAGTGACGTAAAACCAGATTCCTCACCATCAACTTTCAGCTTAGAGCCTTAAAGCAACATTGAAACATCCATACTCAGACATTATCGTACTCATATAACGCCATTCGACATCAGTGTGACTGCTTGACATCGCTATAAGAGTTTAAAATTAGTTCAGTAGTCTTATAAAATAATTGATGAGCCTATCAACTGTCCCACTGCTGGGCAAAGGCATATATCATTGAAACCAAGTTATGACTACTATTGATGGGCATTATCACCACGCTTGCTAAATGCGGGTTGGTGATCGCAAACCCGGTCTATGTTCCGAAAAATCCTAACTTTGCCCGACCTGTGTTTTGACCTCTTTTGACCTCCGGGTTTCAGGCCGAGCTCCGTTACCACTTAGCCACGGAGGCGTTAGTAGTCTTAATTTATTCTGTGTTTTGCGAATGACAAAAATCTTCAATAATCCTTTTTTTTAGTAACCTCTAGCTAGACAAAAGCAGCACGCTTCTTTCGTTTCGACACGTCAAACTAAAAAAAAATATGAAACTTGTCATTTCGATAAGACGGCCAACCCATTGCCGTACAGTTTTCACATTTGACATGTCGAAACGGAAGTAGCGTCAGGTCTCTGTCACTGCATGAACTTGCACGCGATAATTACCTCCCAGCCACCGGGTATTCCATGACTCATTTGGCAGTTGGTTGTCAACAACCGCGTAGAGCATATGTACGCGAATTTTGCGGTTGAACTGACGCAATGACGATGATATATGGAAAGAGGTGGCCCTGGCAATATGATGTCTGTCACATGATAGCACGTATTTAGGATTAAGAAAAATTGTCATTTTTCTATGGATGTGATTTATCTGTTACGTAGTAACTATTAAGTAATCTGTGGTAGCGTGTCGCTCTTGGCCAGGGCCCCTGACCATGTATTCTTTCACGCTAAGCCATGTTACAATTTCGTATTATTCGAACACCGTTGCAATATTAAATTGGATGTAAGATAATCACGTCCCTCTCTAGACACACTTTACTTAGACGTTTGGGGCTGGGACCTTACTACAATTGCTAATATGCAGTGAAGTTAACTCCCTGAACTAAGGGGAGAAAGCAATAACGTCAGTAAATATCCAATATCCAGCATCGAAAATGCGTAACCTGCGTAATGCGTGCCTGGTAACCATTGACTGGCTGGAAATTAAAGATGATATTACGAAATTGCTCGCTAGGCTCAGTTTAGGGAATTAATTTGTCTGGCTATAAGAGATTGTAACAAGGCCCCTGTTTTCATTATCTCTCTCTCTCTCTTCTCATTCGAATAAAAACCAGTGAATTTTTGTAAAGGAAAATTTGAAACTGGTTTATTATTTTTCTCACAAAAGGATTTCACAGTGGCATTAAAAAGAGGTCGTCTATCGTTGTCGAGAATATATCTTGTTAATGTTTTATTTTGATTCGTGTCTCCCTAGACTGTCCACTTATTCATAATAACTTTATAATTACTTTTTAGATTAAGCTTTACAATCGCTACAATACTTCACTTTTTTGAGTTTCTATTATACTAGCTTTTCACCCGCGGCTTCACCCCTGTGAACTCGTCGTTATATATATTTTGGCCAAATTACATAAAATCTTCATAAATTGTGGCCCTGTTATTCAGATGTCTATGCTGTATTACTGTAAAGTTTCATCAAAATCCGTTTTGTAGTTTTTGCGTGAAAGAGGAACAAACATTTACCTACACATACATACTCACGAACTTTCGCATTTTTAATATTAGTAAGATATTATTAAGACTATTATAAAACTAGAAATAGGGTATCTATATACGCTTACTCTACATTTAGGTCTATTGTGGTCTAACGTATCTTCATAGCCAGACACGTTTGTATAATGCAAATAAGGGCCACTTTCCACGAGACACTTGCACTTGCATAGACACTCTGTACACTTATTCTATAGATGCTGGATTAAGAAATAAAGTATTGCAGATTCATAATACGGGTGAACGTATTATAGGCTAAGTTCTCGTGGGAAGAGTATTTGGCAACAGCTATTGATAAATCCTTACTATTTGATATTGAAAATGCTGAAGTAAATAAGTCAGTGTGAAACGTTTTCTCGCGTAAACCACTGAACTAATTTGGTAAACTAACCAACTAAAGATAAATTGAATTTCAAAAAAAGACTTGTATTGCAGAAGTAAAACCTTTATCTGTGTCACAAAAACTAGTGCACGTGGACGAAATCGTGGGCAAAAGTATGACATATCGGAGTCTCCGTAGACAGTAGCGCTAACTCCCCTTGTCGCCAGTTCCACTCTGATGATCTTCGATAAATCAACTATTTCAAGCTACCATGCGCTCGGAGCCATCATTAACATCCGCGTAATTCATGGCGTTGGCATGGGTCATTCGTGACGGCCGAGTGGCTTTAAATGTTAAGTTTGCTTGTACCTGGTTGCGATTGATACTCGTTTGTTGTTATATGAGTTTTATACACCGGACGATCCACAGCTAGGGAGGCATATCTGTTCCTTGGCCGGTAGGGAAGAGTTCAGGAACTTAGATAGGGATATTGAGACTTCGCCTCGCAACGGCTGCCGTCTGCAAAGATGAAACGAATTCCCCGAAGAAGGCTAACGGATTTCTGAAGGCAAGTATTAAAAAAAGGCTACAGTGGACACCAGGATCATCATCAGCCTATCATAGTGCACTGGTGGACATAGGCCTCCCCCAATGCGCGCCATCGCGCCCTTTACTCAGCTTGACGCATCCAGTTTCTGCCAGCAATTTCGCAAGTCATCACCCCACCTGGCCGGGGGGCGTCCTACACTACGTTTTCAGATACGCGGTCGCCACTCTAGAACACGCTTACCCTAACGGCTATCTGTTTCACGGCATAAGTGTCCTGCCCACTGCCACTTCAGCTTCCTAATCCTGTGAGCTATGTCGACGACCTTAGTTCTCTAGCGGATTACTTTGTTGCGAATCTTATCCTTCAGAGAAACACCGAGCATAGCTCTCTCCATAGCTCGCTGAGCAACTTTTACCTGGTGGGCTAGGCGCACTGTTAGTGTCCACGTCTCGGCTCCGTATGTCATGATGGGTAGGACACACTGGTCGAAGACTATAGTCTTCAGGCACTGTAGTATGGGCGACGACAAGACCCGGCGAAGTTTTCCGACACCACCTGGATGGGTAGCTACAAATGGTCGTTATGTTTTTATGATTATCATGATTAATTACGATTTATAAACAGTAATTCTAAATGTACCTCGTACCTATGTCCGTATTTTAATACGTTTTACTTGAACAGAATCTGTTCTCGTGTGAAGATTTGAGTGGCGTTTTTATATGAAACTAGCTGTCCGTCAGCGTCTTTGCCTGCGTACACTCATCCTTTAGTAAAAAATAACCCTATGTGTATCTAACATCGGGTTTTTTTTACGTTAGTAATGTAGCTTTTTATTGGTTACAGATTTTTTAAACTCAGTCCAGTAGTTTCGGAGCCTACTCAAAGGAAACAAACAATCAAACAAATCTCTCCTCTCGATAATATTATCTATATATGTATTAGTATAGATGACGCTGTCAAAACCTCACTCACAATCAGATTAACGTCTGAAGTAACAACTTTAGAAAATACAGAGAATACCTACGAGATTTAACAATAAGTCATTAGCCTAACCTACTTTCACCCATCCGGGCAATGGTCTCCATCATTGAAATCAAGTCATTTTGATCGGCATTGATATAATCACCATGCTTATCAAACGCGGATTAGTAATAACAACAAATAAACCATGCTAGTGAAAGAGACGGAAGAAATGATTTAGGATGCTCAAGCGGGTTTCAAAAAGGTAATGGGATGTACGGATCAGGTTTTTTCCTTGCGTTGCGTAGCGGAAATTTTTTTGGCCAAAAACCAAAAAGTCTATTACATTTTCTAGGACCTGGAAAAAGCCTATGATCGGGTGAAAATGAATGAAGAAAAAAGTTGTAGTTGTCTTTATCCGCGCATGGGGTGAGCAGCTGTCTGATATGAGCGCTGAAATCTCTATGAGTGTTCCAGTGCTTGCGTCAGAATAAACGGGGCGTACACTGACTGGTTTGACATCCATAAAGGGGTTAGACAGGGTTGTGTAGCGTCCCCATGGCTGTTCAATCTATTCATGGATGACTGTTTGACAGATCTGAAAGACAATGAATATGGACTGAGAATGGATGGGTTGCTTGTTGAATGCCTTCTCTACACTGATGACCAAGTCATACTGGCGTCGTCGGCCGACGAGTTGCAGGTAATGGAAACATTAATGAATGCGTCGTTAGAAGCGAGAGATATGAAAATTGACGTAAGTAAGACAAAAACCATGGTTTTTGAAAGAGATATGGATATGACAGAATGTGATGTTTTAATTGGAGATGAAAAGGTAGAACAAGTGAAAGAATTTGTGTATGGGGGACTAGGTTCACGAGGGATGGAATGCATAAGGGTGATATTGATAGAAGAGTGAATGCAGGGAATATGTTAAATGGAGCGCTGCATGACTTTATAAACAGCCAGAAGGTGTCAGAAAAGGCGCGACTGGCTGTTCATACGGGGGTGTTAGTGCCGACGCTTATGTACGGAAGTGAGAGTTGGGTATGGCAAAAGAAGGATGCAAGTAGGATAAATACAGTGGGAATTGCAGCATTGCGAAGTTTGGCAGGAGTGACAGTCAGTGAGAAAGTGAGAAATAGCATAATAAGAGAGCGTTGTGGTGTGAAAGAGGATGTTGTCACAAAAATTGAGATAGGATTGCTAAGATGGTTCGGGCATATGGAAAGGATGGATGAAAGGCGATTAACGAAACAAATTTACAAGGCGAGGGTGGCTGGAGCTGTTGAAAGGGGAAGGCCTGGATGGACGTACTTAGGACAAGTCCAAGACGTGCTCAGAAAAGGTCAGGTCAGGAGTACCCATAATCGACAAGCATGTATGAAAGGATTAATGAGAGTGGAAGAAGCGCAAGAGGTGTGTCAGGACCGTAGCAAGTGGAAAGATGTGGTCTCTGCCTACCCCGTTGGGGAAAAGGCGTTGGTATGTATGTATGTAAACTATGCTACGAAAAATCCGCAAACGCACTTCGCCCGACATGGGATTCGTATACCCCCTAGTCTGCCGAATACCGTCCGACGGTACGTCCATAGTTATTACATCCTCTTTGGGTACTCCAAATCAGACCCCTAGATATCTGTCGCTTGCCGTCCCACGGCACAGATTATAAAGTTCAAATTATTAAAAAAAAATAAGACTTGCGCAACGCGCATCGACTTCAAAACGCATTTAAACAGTTTTTGGAGGACTAGGCTGTATATGTAATGATTCCTTGGCATACTTCTAGTACAAAAAATAAATAAAAGCCTCATTGAAAATTGCCAAAATTGGGTGAATAAGTGGTTGTTTTTTTGCTTATATCTCTATAAAACCAGTGTAGTGTGGTGATTCAGTGTGAGAAAATCATGAAAACGTATGTAATGATTGATTGTCTAACTTTATTAGACGTGTTCTTTTGGTTATTTGTGAAATCTATCTTTGTAACCTACGACCCTATATATAGGTAGGTAAGTTATCAAATCATCTGAACGGCAGGATTATTGTACAGAAATAAATAATAGTACATTATGATATAAGTGCGGTAAGTTGAAAATTACAGCCGAGGCGACATTGCTTGATACTCGTATTGCAAGGAAGCAGAGGCTGTAATTATCAAAGCGCACGTATGTCATACGACATTTTATAACATATTTACTTGTTCACGAATTCGCGATGCGCGCGCATTTGCGCCTTTTTTTAAGGCAAAGGTATAAAAAACAGCCAGTATTACTAATAAAGTAAATTAACATTTTTGTCAGGTTGTAATTTAATACTATATTGAAATTGATGAAATAAGAGACCCTTTACGAGCAAATATGTTTTAATACTTTTCAACACTCTTGCTCTTAAAGTGGTTCTAATTTCACCGCAATTAGGCACATAATGACACCTGTAATCAAACTGTGACTTTTTCAATTATTCACAAGTGAGTTAAAGAGTTTTTTTATTTTATTGGTACTTGCTTTGTTTTGAAAAAGTTTCGAAACCAAAAATATCGTGTTCAAAAGTACAAATAAAATTAATGTACCTATTGCTTGCTCATTTCATGCAACTTCGTATTTAAACAGATAATTTCAACTTGTGAGTGTTTATTAAATAAAACTTTCACTCAAATATAATTTTTGTTTTTTCTGTAATAAAGAAAACTTGAAATTCCCTATTTTGTACGTGGCTAAAACGCTATCCACGAAAAGCCAAAAAAAAAACCTCATTCTTTGTCTATGGCCGATCGCCATTGTAAGATGCGCGCTCGCCGACGGAAGTGCGGCACTGCGCAGTGAGAATTTATAATTCGCGATCCGCACGGCAACAGCCGTTCGCGCGTTTAGGCAATTATGAGTTCCTAACTCGTAGTAAACGAGCTGTTAGCGTTTATATAACACGCTATAGACACCATGGACGAGGTCAGCATCTTATAGAATCTGCAAGTCCAACTTCAAGGAGGACGAGATTTGCAGAGGCAAGGCGCAGACCATCGGGAAGGTCGACCAAATGCCATCTCGCCGAAGAGATGGGACGGAGAAGAGTGTGCAGGATGTCATCACCCTGCTGAAGGAAACCGATCCGGATGACGTGCCTTCATTCGTGGCGAAGGAGCTGCAAGCTTCCCCCCACCACGTTCAACCACGTTGACGTTACCAGGCTGTTGAAGGACATCAACTTCCTGTAAGCGAGGCTGGCTGAAGTTGTGAGCAAGGTAGAGGTCTCGGAAACCACTATCAGTGAACTGCGTGCCCAGGTAGTGTTGTTAAGTAACACTGTTTTGGTAAGTAGGTCACCAGAGGCCTCTAATGTCAACACTCGTCGCCGGGCGCAAAATCCCCGCCGCCTGCCCCTCCGCCTCGCCTAAGGTGTCACGCGCCTGCGCGTCAACACCTAAGCATGCTTACGCCAATGCAGCTGCAAGCCGACCCACCACCCATTCTGTACGGCCTGAGCGGCGGCCGCCTCAGGAGAAGAAGGAAAAACGGCAGGAAGTTATCGAGTGTCCTGCACTTGTCGCAACACAAACACATCTTTGCGTCGATGAGGGCTTCCAAAAAGTGGCAAGAAAGAAGAAGAAGCCCGTTCGCCGCAATCTTTGTGGTGTTGCGCCGGCTGGACCGAAGCTGCGTGCTGCAATACCTACGACGCTGATGTACGTTTCCCGCCTCCATTACTCTACGAAGGCTGAGGAAATCGTAGAGTACATAAAGGTCACCACCAAAGCTGACTTCACTCTGAGGGTCGAGCGGTTGGTATCCCGCCACAATGTGAATTCTTTTGTGGTGAGGGTGCCGATTGAACATCTATCGACCTACATGAAAAAGGAGTTTTGGCCGGAAGGTGTCATTTACCGACGCTTTCGAGGTCGGTTACCGGACAACATGATGCGTCGATCGTCGCCGATAGACCACGTGTGTTAATAAATAAGTTAATTTTATTATGTAATAATATGTTATTAATAAATAATGTTCGTTTTTAAGGTATTTATCTATGGGCCGATTATGTTTAGTTAAGATCTTTAAATGTTGCTCGTCGATTATGGGTACTCCTGTTCGACCTTTTCTGAGCACGTCTTGGACTTGTCCTAAGTACGTCCGTCTAGGCCTTCCCCTTTCAACAGCTCCATCCACCCTCGCCTTGTAAATTGGTTTCGTTAATCGCCTTTCATCCATCCTTTCTATATGCCCAAACCATCTTAGCATTGCAATTAGTATAGGAGAAAATCCAATTCTAGCAAATCCTTAATGGCTGGCCTGTCTGTTGATTTACCGGCGGGCGGCACGCGACAGATACGCAAAAAGCCAGAGATGTGAACTCTCGATTAAAAAGAAATCCGGATAGATTATTTGTTGAATCCAAAACGTACTGGAATACGGACTTTAAAATTTCGAGTTAATAACGGGTAGTATTGAAAAAAGTTGTCCGTGCGCGACCGGCTGGGAGGGGTCAAGCAGTGTGTGCCTGAAAACATCGTGACGGACGGGTGCGGCGCTGGCGCCGATAGATTTGTGAAATTCGTTTGTTATTGTAGTTTAGACACTTGGAGTCGTTTGTTGTTTGCGTGAGTGTATGTGTTGTGCTGGTGTCATTCTGGTGGACATTCACGCGGTGTGCAGGAAGCATCTCTCGGGCTGGAGCGCGGTCGCTCGCCCTGGGAGAATACCTACCATTAGTTTTGGGGTAAAATTTAGCTGGCCAGCTCTGGGGGGGGTTTTTAGGACGCCTCTGGAGCGAGGAATTTCCCTGCCTGGGCAGTCGTGGGTGATAGGGATCACGAACTTGTAAGTTTTAGATTTTAAGTTTCATCACTTGGTTTTTTTTTGTTTTAGATTTAGTTCTTAATTGTCATTAATTAAGATAAGGGCCCAGCACGTTAAATTCCTAACATCTTTGGTAGCAGAGCGTAGTTAGGTTGGTTATAACCACGCGGCCATTTGTTTTTGTGTAATTTGTTAAAATAAGTATATTTTTGCCATTTTATTGTAATTGTTTACATTTTCTGGTATTGCACACCCAGCGGAGGAAAGGAAGGAATAAAGGAATTATTATCTTTTTCTGCTGACCATGAGTGGATTTGTGCTGACATTGAAATTCTTGGGTGTTGACTCGGAGTCGTTTACATTTCTTAGTGAGGTTCACGGATGTAGGAGATGGCTTGATCATTCCGTAGTTACTACTTCTGCCTGGAAAGCCATTACTAATATTCAAATAGACAATATTGTTTATTCATCTGACCATTTTCCTATAATATTGTAATGTAATCTTAATTAAATACCATCTAAATTATCATTTAATGAATTGAAATGTAATAATGTTATTTGGGGACCAGAGAGTTAGATTGAGAGAGATTGACATATACAAACAAATATGTAATGAACAATTAAAATTGATTAATTTTCCGAATGAAATGGCTCAATGTGCACATATTCTTTGTAATTGTATAGAGCATAAACGTCTAATAGACGGTTTGTACCTAAATGTAGTAAAAATTATGTCAGAAGCGGCGGTCGCAGCCCGCCCTAGCAGAACTTGTAAGAAAAAAGCTGTAGCGGGTTGGAACTGTCACGTGCGCGAGGCTCACCGGGAGGCGAGACGTTGTTTTCAGTTATAGCTTCTTTATGGCAAACCCTCAAGCGGTCAGGTGTATGATTTGATGTGTACTAGCCGAAAATTATTAAAATCTAAGCTCAAGTGGTGTATCAAGCACCAAGAACAAATGAAAATGAACATTATTGCAAATCAACATAAAAATAAAAACTTTGCCCAATTTTGGAAAAATGAGAAAAAAGCTGCCCCTGCGTCTGGCCTGCCGGTGAGTGTTGATGGGGTCAGCGACCCCGAGAGTGTGGCCAACATGTTCATGGAGCACTTTAGAGTATCTACTTTACCTGCCCAGACCATATTAGGAAATGACGGTAATGAGGGTTTCGATGTTAGGCCAGGCCATAGTACCTACCGAATTGACTCTGTTTAAAACGCGTGATGTTAGAAATATTATTAGTAAAATGACGCGCGGTAAGTCGCCAGGACATGACGGGCCGAACACCTACAAAACGCAGGTGTGCACTTGCCTAGGGTCCTTTGTATGCTGTTCAATCTTTGCACTTTCCACTCTTACCTGCCCGGGGATCTGATGAGGACGCTGGTCGTCCCGATTGTGAAAAACAAAACGGGTGATGTGTCGGACAAGAATAACTACAGGCCGATATCTTTAGCTACAATTACTTAATTATATAAAGTTACATGGCGCACAATTCGGGTTCCGTGCTGGACTCTCTACTGAAAGTGCCATATTTACTTTAAAGGAGACCATCAAGTACTATACACGATGAAATACGCCGGTATATGCGTGCTTTCTAGACCTTTCAAAAGCTTTCGACCTGGTTTCCTATCAGGCACTTTGGGTCAAGCTTCGGAGTACGGGTATGCCGGTTGAACTCGTGAATGTCTTTAGGTACTGGTACGCGCACCAGAAGAACAGTATACGCTGAGCGGGTCGGTTCTCGGCCGTGTATGGGCTGGAGTGCGGTGTGAGACAGGGGGGCTTAACCTCACCCAAGCTCTTTAGCTTATACATGGACGAGCTGATTGTCGGGCTCAGCAACATGCAAGCGGGATGTCGATAGATGGCCAAATGGTTAACAACATCAGATACGCGGACGATATGGTGTTGCTGAGCCCATCGGTCAGTGCTCAGAAGGGATTGCTGCTTGCTTGTGAAACCTACGCCGAAAAGTATGGACTAAAATATAATGTGGGAAAGAGCGAGGTTATGGTTTTCCCAGCGGGTAGCACTCTGCCTGTAAGCATGCCACCAATTAGGTTGTACGGTGCTGATTTGAACAGAGTGGCTAAGTTTAAATATCTTGGACACATAGTTACAGAAGATTTAAAGGATGACTGTGATATTGAAAGAGAACGTCGGCCATTAGCAGTAAGAGGCAACATGTTGGCCCGCAGGTTCGCGCGGAGCACGGACAGCGTGAAAATCACGCTTTTCACGTCCTATTGTCAATCTTTTTATACCAGTGGCCTGTGGGTTAATTATAGTGTGAAAGCGTATAATGCCCTACGCGTTCAATATAATAATATTTTAAGAGTGATATTGGGACTTCCTAGGTATTGTAGCGTATCTGGTATGTTTGCGGACGCTCGTATCAGTGATTTCCATGCGCTAATGCGCAAAAAGATGGCGTCCGTCAGAAGTCGAATGCTGGGGAGTTCCAATGTCATTCTGAAGGTATTGTCTCATAAAGCCGAGTCTCTGTCTCTGCAGCACTGGGCGGTAGCTCTTAGAGGCGTCCATGTGTACAAATTTTAATTGTATTTTATTAATGCTCAATTTAATTTAATTCAATTTGATTCAATTTGACTTAATACAGTTCAATTTAATTTAATTTGGTTCAATTTGGTTCAATTTGACTCAATTTAATTTAATTAATTTTCTTTTAATCAATCTGATGGACACATCGCAACCTGATGATATTTACTTTTATTTATTCATGAAAATAAATAGTTTTTTGAATTATTATCTTTTATTAACATTAGGTTAAGTTATTGTGTAATACTAATAATAATATGACCTTAGTCGGTTGAAATAAATGATTTTAATTTAATTTAATTTAATAAGAAATTTGATCACGCACACAGACACAGTGAGTTTACAGGCGATACCGGTCAGAATCGGTCACACGGCCAGTCGCACTGAGTGTTTTTGTTTTTGTCGAACTTGGAATAAATTTTGTTTTTAGCGGGTTCTGTCAAGCGGTTATAACCTACATATCTCATTTTTTTACAAGTTTAGGTAATTTTACTGGAAAAAGGCGAGAGCGGTCTTTCTGTAAACTCTTTATTTTGTGACCTAGGTATGGATTTTGGCCAAGCACTTCTTCTATCACTCGAGAGAAGGCGTTAGGTAAAGCAAATTGATAATCTGGAAAAAGCTTAGCATTTCTTGTGGATGTAGGTATTTTGATATTCTTGATTCTACCTAAATGGTGCAAAAGTTAAGGCAGCTGTGAACTATTTGGGACTCGGAACCCCTGGGAAAACAGAGACCCCACAAAACTCCTGTTATGGTTTACCTAGCAATGGCACGCTTTTATGAAAGTGCCTGTACTCTATCGCAAGTTTTGTCATAAATCTCACGCTACCCTGTTCTGAGAAAAATAACAATTTATCAAAGTCTATTATGCTCAAAGTAATCATAATCATTAGCAGTCATAAAACATCCGCTGAGACTGAGATTGTTAAAATAGGCCAAATCCCTACTTTTATCATACTCAAGCACTTGGCAAAAAAATAACGGAAAGAACATAATCATTGAAAAGCTATGAAATAAATGCTCCACAATTTATTTGGTAGGTAAAGAAAATAAACAACTCATTTGTAAGTAGGAACTCCCTAGATACTAAATAAAATTAGCTTTTACTGCTGCTGGTCTCCCCCAGTTATTCTTTCATAATCAGCGACAGTGTCATTGTAAAAACTGTTGACGGCTGGTTTGGCATTGCTGATGGCAGTGTCGACGGCTGATTTGGTATTGTGGATGGCAGTGTCGACGACTGGTTTGGCATTGCTGATGGCAGTGTCGACGGCTGATTTGGTATTGCTGATGGCAGTGTCGACGGCTGGTTGGGCATTGCTGATGGCAGTGTCGACGGCTGATTTGGTATTGCTGATGGCAGTGTCGACGGCTGGTTGGGCATTGCTGATGGCAGTGTCCACGGCTGATTTGGCATCGCTGATAGCCTCACTGACGCTTTGGCCAATACCCTCCTGAAAAATAGTGAAACAATTAAATATCGTGGGATCCCATGAAAATGGTTTCATACCGGCTTGAACAGTGATAAAACTAAGTGCTCTCACGCACACATGCGTAGCAGTGTACCTGTATAGCGTACTGTTGAAGCTCTGTATCTGTTACTCATTACATCATTACATGAACTAAAAATATATTTTTTAAAATTGGCCCCAGGTGAAAATAAAAAATTCTACGCACTATATTCCAATACAAATATTTAAAACAAGAGGCTGGTTTTCTTTGGACTCTGGGATAGAATTTTTTGCGCTTTGAATTACAGGTTAGTGATAGTCTGAGGAACTAAATGCAGTATGTGATCATTCTAGCACTACATGAACTCGTGGTCCATTACCCATACAAAATTTGCCAATCTCCTTTTTGAACGCCACGATCGCCTTAAACGTAATGGTAACTCATGGTAGACATACAGAAGCTGCGAGATGTGACGTCCATAATTCGCGTCCGTTTGTAAGGAGCATTTTGGGCAAGTCCAAAAATATGTTTTTTGAAATGGCAATATCTCGGAGGAGTTTTAGCGCTATCTATATATATTTTTCACCAAATTCTCTATTATTGAGCTCTTTCGAGAATACCTACATCAAAATAAATTTTAGTTAAATAAGTACACAATTTTAGCGGCGACATGTGTTCTATAGTAGAGGCCTTTAGTCTTTTTTTGCCAGCAGTGGAGGATTTTAAATACTGTCGCTGTCTCTTGATTAAATTTGTTTCCGGCGTAAATTAATTACATTATACTCTCCCAGTAAAATTCATTAGTTATTTTTGCTTCCCAGCCAGAAGTCAGCCTTTACCTATTTTGTATTTGTTAGACTTGATTATGTAAGTAAATGACAACCAATGCCTCCATTTGTCTTCTACGTATATTGTGCGGCTATAGGTTTTTTGGTCTTTTAAGTTAGACAAAAAATGTAAAGCATCCGACTAAAAGGGCAAAGGCATCTGACTAAAAGGGTCAACATAGTCAGTATAACACAACCAAGCATGATTGGGAAAGCCTTTGACTTAATTCCTTGTCTGGTAGGTACCTCGTGACACCGGACTATTTATCCCTACTTCGAGACCATGACCAGTGGTGCGGCTTATTGATGTTTATCAAAAATACAATGAATATTTAAATATTTATTCAAACACTTACAAATGCTGTCCCAAAGTCCCAGGGCGAAGCTGCCACACTAGCTAATGCAGCGGCAAACACAAAGACAATACAAAACAGGTTTGTGAAATGCATGATTTTGATGTTTTTTTCGATGTCCCGGTTACTCAGTAAGCTTTCCTTTCAAAATGAGACTTGATTTTGCGTTACCAACCTTTATATCCTTGAAATTTTCAAGTGAAAAAAATTAATTTTATGCTCTCCGTAGTGGTGACAAAGTTAATTTTGCGCTGTAAGTAATAACATACATATCTGGTAAATTTTTCCCCAGTGAGAAGTTGTGATAAACACTGTTTAAATATTGATAAGCAAGTTCAATGGCAATTAATTAGACAAATCATTAACAGTTTAACCCTCTCTAGAGCGGGCTATAAGCATTTTGCCACCCTTACCAGAAAGGGGGTGTAAGGAGGTCCTCCAACATCTTCGGGCCCCAAGCCAACCTCGCCTGCAAGCTGGTGCACCCTGCTGATTAACGAAGGAGGCTCTGGCGACGGCTCCCCTTTATGACCAACTCAAGCCAAACACAAAATGGACAGTCAGCAAAGTGTACCCGACTTGGGTAGGGCGTCGCCGGAAAACGACGCGCAGGGGAATCGGGCTACTCCTGTGTTAAGTGGGTTAGGGCTACCGGGCCGTAGGCCGGCCCGATTAAAGACATTAGTCCAGGGGAAGGTCCACTTCGCATCGTGGAACGTTGGCACGCTGACGGAACGCGCTCGCGAGCTGGCCGATGTGCTCGCCAGGCGGAGGGTGGCCGTGGCGTTCCTGCAGTAGACTCGCTGGAGAGGTCACAGGTCCCAGAACATCGGGCACGGCCTCAGGCTGATCTACGTGGGTTCTCCTGGTGGGGCCAATGGAGTGGGGGTGGTGCTGTCTGAGGAATTCCGGAATAGTGTCTTAGGAGTAAATCGCATTAGCGACCGCCTTGTGGTCGTGAGGGTGCTTATCGAAGCGGTCTCGACCAATTTGATAAGTGCCTACGCACTGCAGGTTGGTTGTAGCGATTCGGATAAGGCACTGTTTTGGGAGCAAATCGACCAGCTTCTATGCACTATTCCACTGTCCTAAGGCGTCATTCTGGGTGGCGATCTGAACGATCATGTGGGTGAGCAGTGTCAGGAATACGAGCGTGTTCACGGTGGTTTTGGTTTTGGCAGTCGTAACGCTGAAGGCGAAGAGATTCTCCGGACGTGTATGGATGCCGACTTGGCCGTCGTGAACACGTTCTTCAAAAAAAGTCCCGAGCATCTGATCACCTGTAGGTGCGGTAGGAGCGCAACCCAGATCGACTACTTTCTCACTAGGAGAGCCCAGATCGGCAAGGTAGCTACAAGTAAGGTCATACCCGGAGAGAGTCTTACTGCCCAACACCGTCTACTTGTGATGGACCTGCGAGTGAAGCCTGGAGGCAAATGCCGGGAGCGCTGCCCGCCCCGAACCAGGTGGTGACTGCTTGAAGGAGCCAGATCCCATGACTTTGCTGCCGTTGTCGGTGACCTGTGTATCGCAGCGGATAGTGAGTCCGGGCCACAGCTCTGGGATAGGTGTCAGGCAGCTATCACCGGGGCGGCGAGGGTTGCGTTGGGTGTGTCTCGGGGTGGACGTGGGCTTGACAAGGAGACCTGGTGGTGGAACGAAGCAGTCCAGAAGGAGATAAGGGTAAAGAAAGCACTCTTCAAAGCGTGGCAAGCGTCCAAATCTCCTGAAGATCGCGCCGCGTACAGAAATGCCAAACGTGCCTCTAAACGAGCTGTATCCAAAGCCAGACGTGACCACTTACGTCCTTTGTACGATAAGTTGGAGTCGTCTGAGGGACAGAAGCTCGTTTACAAGTTGGCACGTTCGAGATTCAAAGCGGCCCAGAATATTTTCATGTGCCGCTGTGTAAATGACACTCTCGGTAACCTGCTATGCAAGGACCGCGCGTTGAAGGAGAAATGGCGCTCTTATTTCCACGAGCTGCTCAACAAGCAGCACAAAGAGGTGCAGCCACCTGAACTCCCTTCAAATCAGGGCCTTCGGTAACGCCTGATGGAGTCCAGTCGGTTCTTCGCCGCATGAAGAACCGGAAAGCTGTCGGGCCTGATGGAGTCACTTTTTAACCGCATTCTCCTTACCGGGAATATACCTGACCAATGGAGACATTATCACACCGGTCTTCAAGGGCCAGGGCTCGGTGCAGGAGTGCAGCAATTATCGCGGCGTAAAGGTTATGTCCCACACCATGAAGCTCCTCGAGTGTATTGTGGACTCTTGGATTCGACAAGAGTGTCAGTATGGGTTTCGACCGGGTTGCGGGACCATAGACCCCGTATTTGCCTTGAGAACGCTCATGGCGGGATACACACTGAAGAATACACCTCTGCATCTCCTTTTCTGAGACATGCAGAAGGCCTTTGACTGTGTCCCTCGTGAGGTGATCGGCTGCGCGCTGCGGTCCAGGGCCGTTCCCGAAATCTTTATTGACATTATCTGGGACATGTACCACGATTCCAGCTCCATAGTTAGGACTGCGGTTGGTGACACGCTTACCTTCCCTATCACCGTTGGAGTACACCAAGTCTCCGTGCTTAGCCCTTTTCTGTTTAGCGTACTATTAGACGTTCTGTCAAACAGCATCCGTGACCACCACGAGCAACCACTCTGGTTGCTCATGTATGCTGATGATATTGCGCTAGCAGACTCGGACAGAGGACGGCTGGTACAACGGGTGAATACTCGTAAGTGGAAATATTCACTTGAAAACGGCGGTCTGAAACTTAATGTGGCGAAGACGGAGTACATGGCCTGCAACACCACAAATCACCAGTCCGTCCGCAAAGGCGTTGACGTGGTCGAGCGCACGAACTTTAGATTTTAATTTTTTCATTTATTTATTTAAAAACTGCAATATCTCCTAAGATATTCATTGAAATCGAATGATGTAAAGGGCAATTTAGTTTTAAATTAAATACTTAAATAAAATGAATAACCTATTTATTTGGATAACGATTAATATCATGTTTATAAAAACACCTTCGCAAATAATGCATTATTTTGTCGCAGACTTTTTTTAGAACTATCAAAGTGGTACAATTCTGTCATACGTGATTTTTGCGAAACTTTAACCGTTTATGCAGCGCACGCAGCGGAAGCTCTCAAATGGAAAAATAAACCCCGATTTTGAAACATTCTTCATTCGTGCTCCGCTTTTATTGTTCTTAGTGTGATGATATATAGCATATTCGCGTTCAAGAAAACAAACTAACAATCAAACAAACAAACTCTTCAGCTTTATAATATTAGTTTAAATAAAGCTGTGAAGAGATGCATTGTCAATAATAAAATGACAGGTAATCATGAAGCATGTATGTGGCATTTAAATAGAAACTCTTAGTACGTCTACCAGGAGTTGCCACATTATCGTTCGCGTAAAAAAAATGTGCATGACAAACACATGACATGACAATGTCAAATCCCAATACATTTTTTACGTAAACGATAATATAAATTTAAAGTGCCATTATTATAATTTTACCATGCGAAAGCTACTTTTGCGATTCTTTTTACAAATATTGATTTTGACGATACGATTGCCGTAGTACGGTAAAGCACCGCGTGATTCCCGGTCGATTCAATTCAGGAAATGATATTTTTTTAAATGTTCTCGCTTTTGCCCTGGCTTAATTCCTTGTCAGGTACCTCATAACACAGTGATAATTATCCCTATGGTGTATCGCCTGTTATCTGGTGCATATTTATCAATATTTTTTATATTATTTATTTAAGATAAAACAATTCAATTAGCTGTCATAGTGAGATGAAATGAAACGGCGAAATGCTTCCTACTCCCCCACTGACATTTTGCAGAAAGACGTGCCAAAGCTAGGGTTATTTAATAATAATTATTTAAAACATGATTTTAAATATTTCCTTGGGAACTTCCAGTTTGGCTTGATGTTGGGTAAATCTTCTTGACATAATGTAGCGATCCTATCTTCAGTGTCGAAGGTCGTGAGTTAGATTTTGTTTGTTCCGTGTCTGGGTTTTATTATCTATTTCAAAGTATATTCAGAAATATTCGAGTATGTTCATCATGCACCAAGGGAGTCATTATTGCCACATGTTTATCAGAACTGGTGTATTTCCTAGCTTGGAAAGAAGCTGTCATAAAACCTCTACCTAAAACAAGTAATCCTAAATCATTAAAAGATTTACGCCCAATAATAATTTTACTAATGATGCCAATTTTTTTTAAAGGTTGTTTCTGTACAGTTGTCCGATTATTAAGAGGCAAACAATATTTTACCCGTAAAAACAGTCTGGTTTCAGAGCTTGCAGAGGTACAGCAACAGCACTCATGAACGTAGTTGATGACATCTTAGCGGGGCAGGATTCAGGGAAAGCAACCGTTTTGGTTTTTCTCGATTATTCACGATCTTTTGATAGCCTGAGCCCATCGTTGTTGATATCAAAACTTCAAATCTATGGTTTCGATGTCACGGCACTAAAGTGATTTTCGAATTATTTAACTGATCGTTCGCAGTCAGTTGAAATATGTTGTGGAAACGGTGACAAAAAATATTCTACTATGACACCCTTGACCAGGGGTGTGCCACAAAGCTCAATCCTGAATCCCACCCTGTTTATCCTCTTCACAGCCGATTTGCTGTATTGAATTAGGAATTGTGAACACCACATATTCGCTAATGATTTACAAGTATATAAATCTCATAACCCGATTGAATCAGCAGCAGCTGTAAAATAATAATACTAATAATAGCGATTTGCTAAAAATAGATCGGTGGTCAAAGAATAATGGGCTTATATTGAATCCAACAAAGACTAAGTTTCTAGTGCTGGGTACAAAGAATCACCGAAACCGGATAGGTGATCTTGGTATAAAGATCAAAGGTACGTCCATTGAGTTGAGCGGGTACCTGAATCACGCAACCTTGGTGTGTTTATGGACGATGCATTAAATGGTTTGAGTAACATGTTGCTGAGACCGTGAAAAGTTGTTTCTATCGATTCAAAATATTATGTCGCATTCGAATGCCGACAATATTTAAGAGAAGATGTTCAAATCCACCTATCCGAGTCTCTAATACTATCTAAGCTGAACTTTGCGGATACAGTGATTGGCAGATGTCTGCTAAGTCGCAATAATGTAATTTTTTATTTGTTATATTTTTTTGTAAAATTTAAATTAAATTAAATTAAATTAAAAATGTGTTTATTACTTCCCAACAGATACAAAAAATAGTTATAAAATTAACATACAGTAATTACAGAAAGCAATTGGAGGAGGCTCAGCTTGTGCTGACCTAGGATCGCGATCGAGCGTTCTGGTCTATTAAATAATTAATTAATTTTGGTTACTTGTTTGCGCGGTGCTATATGCCCACTTTTTTTAAGGCATCCGCAGAAAACCAGCGTCGTGGTATCCTACCAGTGCCACAACAATATGCTGAGCGGGGAGACCTTTTTGGTACTGAAATTTAAAAAAAATTACATGTGAGATGTATTGATGGTCAAGTATTAAATAAACCATTTTTCTATTCTATTCTATTCTGTTTATTCATCATAAAGGACACCACCAGACCACCAAATTAACATGACAAAGAACGTGAGCTCGAATAATGATGACGTCATAGGTATTAAGCCTGAATTTAGGTCTGTAGGGCATCGACTATCGCAACTCTCTATATGATTATAAGGTAGATTTCCAAAATAGAACTTGCCAGTGCTGTTTTAACTCAGGTTTTATCTTAAACTCAAAAAGTAGTGGTAATTAGCCTATATACTGTCCCACTGCTGAGCATAGGCCTCCATCATTGAAATCAAGTCATCTTCACAATTGATCGGTATTGGCTTTAATCAGAACGCTCTTGCCAAATGCGTGATCACTAACCCGGGCTATGTTCTAAAAAATCCGAAATGAAACTTTGCCCGACTTCAAAATTGAATCCGGACCACCGGGTTTCGGGCCGAGCTCTGATACCACTCGGCCGCCGCAGGAGAAGGAGGAGAAGGAGAATTGTCTTGGCAAATGGAAGCTGTTGAAGTGGTCGCACTGAAAACCATTTGGTCTCCACCTTTCCTGGACCTGGTTTCTTAAAGAACACGTTGATATTTGGCGGAGTCAATCCCATAAGGAGGACTATCAAGTCGACATCTTCTCCAAATTTTCTGCTTCATTGTGTCGTTTAATCTTGATCTCAGCGAAAAATTGTTTTAAACCTTTTTTGTAGGAAATTGTATGTAGATTACTTGAGTAGGAGATTTTTTTTCTATGAGCCACCGTTTACGAGTTGTTTAAGAAAAACTTGAAAAACGTACCTTTACACCCCCCTATACGTTAGCTTCACCCCCATCCATCAGGACTTTGAGTATGTTGCTTCAGACAAAATTTGATCATGTTAAAATTGCACCAAGTTCCCTACATTTGTGTCAAAATTCGCCTTCACACGAATTATTTCCCCTATTTTTTCTTCGTTGCTTTTTGTTTTTGTCGAACTTGGTGCAATTTTAACATGATCAAATTTTGTTTTTGGCCGGTTCTATCAAGTACGTACTCGTATGTGAATATAGAAGTAACCCTCCGCGGTCACGCACGTTTAGGAAAAAGGCGCGAGCGGTCTTTCTGTAAACTCTTTATTTTGTGGCCTCGGTTAGGTGAAGATGACGATAACTAACAATCATTTGCCTCTGTCTACGCCGTTTGGGTTATAATCTTCAGCGTATGTTATGTAAATGCTGCCGATGACAACTAACAAAATGATCAGTACCTACCTACACAAATTAATTATAAATTTAAATTATTTCAGCATTCTTAATTCCCAAAATGAGTCATCTTCTTCGTGGCTTTAAATTGTAATTTGAATCAATGAAAAGAAAAACAACATCACTAAAAAGTTAAAATACCTAAAAAGTAAAATAAATGCCAACTTGTTGCTATAAAACTCAGAGTAAGTTGTATCACGTATCATTCAAAGAAATTGTCTACGTACTATCTAGTGACTCTTACAAGTACTTGGAGTGTTTTAATCGAGAAAGATGAAGTTTAAACACTTTTTCCTTATTGTTTTTTTGACTGCTACTATCGTTTTGGGAGCACCTAACATTTTTAAAAGGATTGTAAGTATTGCTTTATTTATTATAATGAGATTTGAGAATGAACTTTTATCAGAACATCGAATATTAGTTTTTTTAATTCACTTGTTTTTACTTCATACATCTGTACCCGTTCCCCGTTCCCGTTTCTTCCTATTCTCGTAGGAATTTCGGGAAATTACAGCGCTGGTGGTATGAATCTGATGGCTCGCAAAGCGGTGGCACTTGACAGCATTTTTGCCTGCAGTATCGAGTGCGAGTTGCAGTGACAGAAGTGAATGACTTCACCACCGCGTTTTGCGAGCACGTTAATGTCAATTAGTATGGAATCGAGTCAGCGCCATCTACTGGCAAGTTTGGGCAACATTAAGGCAGCTAGATGGCGGTGACTCGATCAATACAAATCAAAATCAAAAATCTGCGGTTGGTCAGATAATATATATATACTTTTGTTGTATTTTCTGATACTGTGTTTCATCTGTGGCAAGTATTCCCTCCACCTGGAATAAGACATTAAAATAGAGACTCACAATTATTAAAAGTCATCAAGTAAATTATGACGAACTGTTTTGGCGCGATGGCGTGACGAACTGGATGCCTTCGCCGGGGACTGGTCTGAAAAGGCCAAAGATAGACGTGTGTAGAAGGGGGAAAGAGAGCCCTTTGCTCGGCAGTGGGACCCAGTGACAAATTAAAATTAGATTGACTTAGATCAAGTAATTTCCTATACTTATTCTAATTTTTTTTACAGGAAAGAGTTGGTCGCAACCTCAGAGATGGGCTTATCAAGGCTGGACCAGCAGTGAGGACCATAGGAGATGCATTCACCATATACAGAGGACGAGGAAAATGAAAGGATTTATTCAATAAATTATACGTTTTTGATATTGAACTTCTTTCTTACCTTGAAAAAGACATTGAACCTCTAAAGATAGGAGCTAGCAAATATACTTCGGTCCTAGATATCAATCAGGACTTGAACCCGCGATAGTCTGCAAACCGAGTGACTTCTCAATGCTAATTATTTTCCATAAATGTTTCATTTTTTTTTAAAATCTTTTAAAAAACAATGTTTTTAACTATTTATCTTTCGCACTGCCTATAATATTTCTGTCTGACCGTGTGGTTAACTGGTAGAGAATGCATTTAGGCATTGAGTCCGCCTTGTACTATAAATTCTGAGCAATAAATGAATTAATATCACTTGGCCCTAAAACCCGGAGGTCCTGGATTCTGACAAATGTTGTTTGAAAATCTTTACTCATCTTACTTCATTGGTTTTTAAAACTGAAATTTTAATTTCATGGAATGTTAAAACCCCTGTTGAGGGGTGCTTAGCAATGACACGTTTTATTAAAAGTGCATGATCTTTATCACAAGTTAAACTCTTCACTACCTACCAGGCGATATTTTAACAAAAATAACTGAACTCTATAAACAATGTAATCCTCTTTAAAACTCTTCAAAAAAGTAAATTCATCATCATCATCACTAAAAAATAAATAATGAAAGAAAAAATAAAGGCATTATACACAAAAACATTAGTAACCTAATAACACGTTCACTGGTTGAACATAGGCTGGTCTCAAAGATATCCAGAAACGACTGATTCATCCCATGAAAATACTAATAGTCCAGTCAATGAATGCTCACTAAGGGATGTGGATTGAAAAGGCGAAAGCAGAAAGTTTCACTTAGGAACTTCGTTTGGACTAGAGTAGAAAAATATCTATACTAAAAGTCCTCACCCCTCCGAGGTGAGCCCGAAGGAGGCGGCCGAAGAAAGTCCCGTTTTTTCTTTTTATGCCTACGAGTACATCTCGAAAACGGTGCGTCGTACGAAATTTTGTTTAATAAAAGCCGATAAAAAAATTTACAACTTTGGTTTTCCCTCTCGTATCTATCTCTAATCTTTGCCTAGATAAGAGCTTTGAAAAATAGTCGAGCTAGCTAGCTAGGCAAAAACTAGAGATAGATAGAAAGCATGAATGCCAAAGTTGTGTAGAATTTTATTAGCTTTTAATAATTAAGGAGAGACAATATTTTAAGATTTAGGTACGATATTTAGTGTATGTATCTTTAAATTTATGTATTATGATTATGTATGTGTAATATGTATAATTTTGGTATAGTATGTTTTTTGTATTAATAGTATATTTTATTTCCGGTTTTATGAGACACCGCTAACACGATTTCTGCTTCGCCCAGTGGTTGACTGGTAGAGAATGCCATTAGGCATTAAGTCCGCCAATCGTACTTTTTCTTTGTGCAATAAAGAATAAATAAATAAATAAGTAGTATACCAGAATTTCGTACGACTCACCGTTTTCGAGATGTACGCAAAAAAAACAAAAATGGGACCTTCTTTGTGCCGTCCTCTCTCGGGCTCATCTCGGAAGGGTAAGGACTTTTAGTACTTATGTTTATCTCCTAAATAGTCCAAACAAAGTTCCAAAGTCAAACTTTCTGCACACGACTTTACCATCCAAAATTGTATTATTCGTTGCCTAGGCTATTACGAATAACGAAAGGAAATGAAAGAACAAAACTGAAGAATCAATGTTTACCGATTTATTTGGCAGATGAATAAAAACAAATAGGATATTCTGTGAGTTAGTAATTAGTAGCAAACACAGATGGTAATTATATTTGACTTTTACTGCTGCTGACCTCCCCCATTTATTATTCTTTGAACATCAGCAACGGTGTCGACAGCTGGTTTGGCGTTGATGATGGCATCACGGACTCTTTGGCCAATACCCTCCTGAAAAGCAAAAGGATTAATCATAATCGTAGTCTTTTCACATGAAATTTGACCATAACCAAGTTTTTGCGATGAGGCAGAGTTGATTTTGACGTTCCATTTAAACGGTAGTTGAGGTTGATGTTTTCAATTTTATAATGTATTTTTCTTAAACATGCTCGGAAATATTGTCATTACTTTTGAATAAAGAACACGCGAAGTATCATATTTACGTAGACTGAAAACCCAAAATCTCTTCCCGGCGCGTTCTTTGAATTACAAACGAAGAGCGCGCCGGCAATGTTGTATGAAAAGGTGTGCTGTTTGAATTTAGAACTCTTTCATCTATCGTACACATTGCGTTCTCGTGGCTGTATAGCCACAGATGCGTTTACCTTTCAGCACAAATTGTAAAATAAAAAAAAACAAATTGGCGGTAAAGCGGAGTTGTTATTTTGTTATTAATATTAATTAAATTTATTATTTGAAAGGCCCTTTTTATTTCCTTGCATTTTTTTACGAAAAGCACTATATATGCCTCGGCCGAAATGGCAATTGCCTGTCTCGTATCATTGAAGTCCTCGCCTGCGGCTCGGCCTTCAAACTCATACTCGACCTGCAATTGCCTATTTCGCTACCTTTGTAATAATGTACTATTTTGTATGTGTTTATTTAATAATAATGTAACAATTTAATTATTACTGCAGGGCGCTTGGTGTCGAACTGTAAGTCCTCAGTAGAACAAAAAATAAATAAATAAATAACCAAAAACTGCATAAGAATACTGAAAATTACGATATGGTTACTATCTTAATTACCACTGTCATCAAAATACATTATTAAATTAAAATGTAAGTTCGTACAATTTGCGACGTTTTCACTAAAAAGCGATCTTCTAGACTTCAACAATGTTTCTGCCAGCTTGATTGAGCTCTTGCCACGGAGAAAACTGTATTTTCCTTTTTATTCACTTACATTTTTTTATCTTTTAACAGTTACAGTAATTATTTGTCCCACTGCTGGGCAAAGGCATCATTGAAATAAAGTCATTGCCACAATTGATGGATATTGTCTTAATGAACACTATGAAAAGCCCGGGCTATGTTCCGAAAAATCGCTAAATACACTTTGCCCGAACCGGAAATTGAACCAAGCACCACTCGGCCACGGAGCGTTTACCTTTTATGGGACCGCAAATAATGATACCGTATTCATTTACTCACAAGTTCTTTTCCCAAGTTCCAAGGTGAAGCCGTCACACTGGCCACCACTGCGGCGAACACAAATACAAAACAGAACAACTTTGTAAAATGCATGTTTTTGAGGTTCGTTTATTTATTTCGCAGTTACTCGCTAAGCTTTCCTTTCAGAATGATTCTTGATTTTGAGAAACGATCCTTTATAAACTTAAATATTCAAAGGCGAAGGATACCTATAGTTCAGGCTCTGCGTGGAGGTAATAAAGTAAATTTTGCGCTGTAAATAATAAATAACAACAAACGTATGAGTGCGTGAGTTCTTCCCCGGAGAGATAAGACATGATAATTAATGCATAAATATTGATACGAGTGTGAAAGTTAAATACTAATTATAAACTAAATTTTATAAAGCGTCGTGGCGTAGTGGTTAAACACCCCAGCTCCGATCGTGGATTGTGTCCTCCTGAGTTCACATCTGGCCAGCTCCAAATATTTGTGTTCTTTGTTAAATTTCAGAATACCTCACCGGTGATGGAAAACATCGCTGAATAACCAAATCAACCCAGATAACGGCGGAAGGCTCATCATCACCTACCACGTTAGGTTCTAATACCATTTCTAAGAAGTGGACTTCTGAGTGTACAGTTTACCATGACGGCAGTCGCGATGGTTTGTTGAGACCAACCATTTACATTATGATTAATTGATAGAAATTGGAAATATAATTTTATTTATTTCCTTGGGAACTTCTAGTTTTGCAAGCCAAGCTGCCAAATTTGCAAATTTTTTTGAAGCAATTTTAGTGATCGTGCTCTCAGCGCTGAAGATCGAGGGTTCATTCCCCATCTAGGACATAACGGGTAATTGTGTTTGTTCTCTGTCTAGGTTTTATTACCTACTAGCTGCCTCGACAGACTTCGTTCTGTCAAAAGTAATTGCACGTCGCGGCGTCGGTTAAGCAGCACATCTCGCTCGCGTTTTCGCGACTTGATTTACATACAATTATTTTTCACTGAATGTTTTGTCCTATCATAATGAATATAGCAGAGCACTACGCCAATCGTGTCTTCAAATCAATCATCTATGGAACCCATAGTGCAAGTTCTAAGGTGTGCCAGAAATTCCTTTATTTATCTTATTGAGAACACCTGCCGAGTTGTTCTCAATAAGATCGGCTGGTTAGTAAATCATTCCACAATATACAATAGCTGTCCGTCAGCGGCTTCGCCTGCGTAGACTGTTTTTCTCGTTAGAATATAGGCTGAATTAAAAAAAAATATAACCTATTTAAGTCACGTACAGTGCAGGATTAACCTTAAAGCAAGTTAGGCAATTGCCTAGGGCATCACGTCTTATGGGGCACCAGAAACAGATGCTTAGGGCAAGCAATTGCTTAGTTATAACATCATGTCCTCGAAGGCACCAGAATCAGTTTGCTTAAGGCATCAAGTAGTCTTAATCCGGCACTGGTCACGTAGCTTTATATAGTGTAAAAATCGATCCAATAGTTTCGGAACCTATTCAATACAAACAAAAAACAAACAACCAAATCTTTACTCTTTATAATATTAGTATAGATGACTGCCTATATCTGTAAATATCTGTTATATCTATATATCTACTCATGCGTTGGAAAGGTTTTCCACCGAATTAACATTACAAAGAACGTGAGTTCGAATAATGATGACGCCACAGGCATTAAGCCTGGATCTAGGTCTGTAGGGCATCGACTACCGGCCGCTCTCAATATGCTGAGTATGAGGTAGTTTTCAAAAGTGGGACCTGCATGTGATATTTCTTACTAAGGTTTTTTTCAAACTTAAGCTCTGAAACTCAAACTCAAAATTCTAGTGTAAAACTCAAAATGTAATATCAATGCCAATACCTTAAACTAAAACTTAAAACTCGTGGGTGCAGAGACATTTAATTAATGCGGTTAGGATATCAACCCTCCACATTGTTACAAAATAAAGAGTTCACAGAAGGACCGCTCGCGCCTTTTTCCTAAACTCGCGTGACCGCCCATTGTTACTACGACATTCGCTCTGAATTTAGGACGGGCCAAAAACAAAACTAATCATGTGAAAAAAGGCACCAACTTCGACATAAACTAAAACACTCGCGACAGTGCGCCTGGCCGCGACACAATGCTCACCGGTATCGCTTGTAAACCGCCCCGCCATTTTGCCTACCTGTGTGCGTGATCAAAATGGCGGGTTTGTTTTAAGCGGCCTATCTGTTAGAGAACATTGTGAAAAAAGTGATCTACGCGGACGAAACTCAAACTATCTTATTTGAATAGACTTAATCTGTACTTTTAAATATACTTTATAATAGACATAAATACTATAATAATATGAATATATAAATAAACAGTATACAAACATAATGCGACTCTACCACCGCGTCGGTGATTCTTACGGCGAGAAACTCAGTAGTTACTCTTTTAAACTTGTTGTGGTTTTACATTCGCGGGCAAAAGCTAGTAAATGAATATGACAGAGTGCTTGGCCCCCAAGGAGTTTCTGGGGCCAAATTCCGGATGGGGCAATCGATCGGGTTTGTGATCGTCAAACCGCATTTGGCGAGCGTGGCAGAAGCCATACCCCTCAAATATAGTGATGACTTGATTTCAATAAGACCTTTTTCCAGCCGTAGGATAGTATAGTGATTAAGACAAGTAATTACATTTATGGAAAAATGTTTTTAACATGTGTATCACACTGTTTAACAATCTCCCGGAAGATATCAAAACTTTGGAAGGTAGAAGGTTTAAAATTAAATTGACTGCATGGCTAATGGAATATTGTTTTTATAGCGTGACTGAATTTATGAATTATAAAATGACATGTAATAAATAAAATCACTTACATAATTAATACTTAATTAAATTGATTAATATAAATATTTAGTACTAATTGAATACATTGTGACATACCCTAATTACATTAATTTGCACACCTGCGTGCAGTTTGAGTACATCTACTTAACATAGATAATTTTAAGACCTTTAGAACTTGTATTCTTGCAAATAAACGAATTTATTTATTTATTACTATTTAATTACTGGCATCCAGTAAAAAAAGGAGTTTCGTGAAACTTTGTAAGGGTAAAAGGACACAAAACTAACTAGAAACATACGGTGAGTATGTTTTTTTAACGACTGAAAATTCACGTCATTAATTGTTCGACGAACGGGGATAGTCCCCCTGGTTCTAAAACAGGATTTTCCTTACCGTGTGTAATAATCTTATTTTTCAGAAAATTCAAAAAGAGTACTATTACCTATATATTTTGTTATTAAACATAGGATTTATAAAAATACTGAAGGTAGCGGAACACGGATTTTTTCAACAAAATCCCTATTGACAAAAATCCTCTCAATAATTTAAACTAAAATTTTCAAACTTAACTAAACTAATCTTTAAAAAATACTGAAATACACTGACAAGCAAACATTTTTTGAACCTAATAATGGGCCTTTCAGTCCATAATACATACTTACAACTTTATGTCAACAAATACTTTAGTAGGAAAGAAATTTATTATTGGTTTCTAAATTTTTCCGTTGTGTTAATAAAAAAATCGTTAATTAACCCAGACAAGGGTCCTTGAGGACTTTTTTAAAGTTACTAGTTTTCTTACAATATAAGTTATGGAAACCATACATATTTCGTTTCTGGGAATCAAACCCGCTGCTCTTTTTGACACTAACTGATGCTTCAATTCCATACATACTACGAATACCTATTCATTATTTGTTTGATTAGACAATTTCCTCTACCTGATACATCTCCCAAACTACGATAGTTTACTTCAGAAATGTGTATGCCATTTTGGTTCCATTTTTAATCACCAGGGGCGCTGTACCGGAATCCAATACTACGTCAACGCTGTTTACACGGGCCCTGGCGGCTGTCATTGGTGTAAACTTATGGTAGACATACTGCAAGTTTTTTTTTACAGTAATACGTTGTTTACTTAATAACCATAAATATACATAGATATCTTTAACCTTTCCCTGTCCCATGTACGATATGATACATAACAATGTATATATCCTATTGTTTACAAGAGAAGGAACCTTTTAAGACGAAAACACTTTGTTGAAAAGTTTATTTATTTATTGTTTGATATAAAATTACATTTAAATACTTTACTTACATAACTATTAACAGATCTTTATTATGGCGAGTTATTAGCTATAACAATAATTTATCAGATACTTCGAGTATTTGGCTTTCAAACCTCATCATTGAAATGTTCAATGACCAAAGTATTTTTTAGACGGGTGGTTTACTTTCCTCCCCTATATATGGTTGCAGCTTGGCCCGCCACCTGCACCGCTGGTCCAGCTTTGATCAGTCCATCTCTGACGTTTTGACCAACTCTTTCCTGGAAAATAATATAAAACAAATGAATTAGTTATCCTCACCACAAAATCTTAAACCAAGGTTGCGTTCAATCCCTAACGCAATTCACTGTAAATAAATATCCGGGAAAAATTACTACAAGATCATTCGACCCCATTCTAAGCAGAGCTTGTACTATGGATGTCAAAGTCTGATAAACATACTTAAATATTGCTAATTACAAACTTATATAGATAATAACAACCAGACACACAACAAACACAAATGTACGTCACACGAATGTTAACATGGTTGGGGATCGAACCCACGACCTCCAGTGCTATCCTATCTTTGACAGGATCGCTGCCATTGCACCAACAGGCCAGTCAATGTAATGTGTTTCGCATTATTTAAAAAATGTAGGCGGGGTTAATTAGTTGCCAACTTAAGAAAATAATCGACTGTTGAATTTATTAATGAAATGTTAGGTGTTTCAATTTCGCAACAACCCTGAGAGAAAAATCCTAATTTGACTTTTCTTGTTATCAGTATTAAAAACTTTTTTATTTTTTATTTTTTTTTATACTACGTCGGTGACAATCAAGCACGCGGACCGCCTGATAGTAAGC
This sequence comes from Udea olivalis, assembly GCA_947369235.1. Classification (NCBI taxonomy): domain Eukaryota; kingdom Metazoa; phylum Arthropoda; class Insecta; order Lepidoptera; family Crambidae; genus Udea; species Udea olivalis. The sequence goes on from OX376363.1 coordinate 5,092,192, forward strand.
CGTTATCGAGGCCTATGGACGCGTGCAACACCAGGGGTATCACTCGCGCGTTGTCGACCCTGTAAAAACCTTTTCAAACCCCTCTTGAAGAACTCCATACTATAACTCATCGGGAAAACCTCGGCAGGGAGTTCATTCCACAATTTAAGCGTCCTCGGAAGGAAACATCTCTGAAACCGAATTGTACGAGACCATTGCGGATTCAGAGTGTGAGGATGAATGCCCTGTCGGTGGCGAGCGGTGCGGTGATGAAAAGTAGCCGTGGGCATCATATGAAACAGTTCTTCAGAACAAAACCCGTTGTACAAGCGGTAGAACACGCATAAGGAGGCGAAGTCTCTCCTCAGACTTAACGGCTCTAAACCCCTTGTCAGTTTGGGATCGTCGACAATCCGGATCGCACGCCTCTGGACCGAGTCAAAAGGCCTGAGTTGATATCCAGGCGCTCCTGCCCAAAGGTGACAGCAGTACTCCACGTGTGGCCTGACTTGCGCTTTATACAGCAGCAGTCTTTGCCTAGAAGTGAAGTACTGCTTCGCCCTGTTTAGCACACCGAGCTTTTTGGATGCCAACTTCGCCTTTTGTTCCAAATGACTCCGAAACTGTACGTTACTAGATATGTCAACGCCAAGGATCCCAATACTACTTGATATGGTAAGGGAAGTGTTCTGAAACTGAGGAGCTACAGTAAATGGAGTTTTCTTAGTGGTAAACGCGCAAACTTGTGTCTTAGACTTGTGTCTTAACTTGAAAACAATAAGAACTAGTAGGTACTTACAAGTTTTTTGAAGATCTTCCATTTGGGCGCTGCTGAAACAGTGCTGATGGCCAGAACCATAGCGAAGATGAAGAAAAAAACTCTTGAAAAGTTCATGTTGGTATAAAGTTTAAAATTCGAAGTTTGAATTTGAATGTTCGAACTCAATCTGTTCTTCTGAATGATGCCTGATGTTAACCAACCAGTGCTTATATACTGGAGCTAACAATTTTGTTGTTCCATTTATATTTAATGCCAACAGAAATATAAACTCTATTGTAGGCCAACATAAGAGTCAGAACGGAATAATAAAGTGAGTGCAAAGATATCAGGTTCGTCGGTTCACGAGGGAACTCCCTGGCTTAGGTCTGAATTAATCCCCTTTTACCACAGATGATACAACTTTGTTTTAATGCTAATGTTAGTTGCATCTCTTGCACTTGCTGTAGTGAGAGCAGGAAAGAAATATAAACTTTGTGCATGCATGGAGATAATGACTAATTAGTAATGTTTTTGTTATATTAATGAAGAGTAGTGTGATGTGTCATTTTACACATTCATTAGGAAAGGATAAGAGTGTCTGCTGAAAGTATGTAACAATTTGATACGGAAACAACGTCAGACTTTGACTTCATTAGTCTTTGAAACGTAACATATTTTTAATAAAATAGTAAAACTTTTGGAAACACCACTGCTAAAGGTTAAAAATGTTAGAAAAATGAATAATACGCATATATAACTACAGAAATAGTCTCAATATAATGTTTCTAGTATAATTGAACAGTGTCAGTGTTTGTGAGTGGAAATAGTGAGGCATTTCATTGCTATCCGGAAAAACAGTACCTAGATGCAGTGTTATTGACCTATTATTAAGAATAATAGCTGTATAAAACAGTGTTAAAACAGAACTGTTCATTAAAAAACATCTCCCTGTAGTCCTTCTACAGAATAAAACATAAACCTGCGTGATTAGTTCACTTTGAAGATAAAATTATTTCAGCGTCCTTATTCAAAACTTTAACGGACTCCCGCTAAGCGCCCTTTACCGCGGCGTCGTGACGTCGCCTCGCGCGATTTAAGCCAGCCGTGGTCCGAATTTTGGTACGCGTATTTTATTCATCATATTTTATGAAAGTTTGAATTAAGCGACAAGAAGGAGTCTGAAACGGTTCACGAACAATTTATTGATCCATGAACCGTTTACCAAGATAATCTTTAAACCATGAACGTTTCGCCCACGGAACGATACGTCAGTGAATGTTTAGCCAACAGAATCTTTGAACCAATAACTTTTTGCCCAAAGAACATTTGGCTGACGAACGTTTCGCCCACAGAACGATACATCAATGAATGAAAAATTATGTTACTTTTTAATAATTCACCTTTTGCCTAAATAAATTTTAGGCATGATTTTTAGCCAAATTTTTGATAATATACTACGTACGTAATTACATGGTTTTCCTAACATTTCCTAAAATAATCCTAAAATTTCGTCATCTTTACTTCTTAGTGATGAAAAATCAACCACATTTTCACAATTAACTTTTAGCCCTCAACAACAAAATAAACAAGACTAAACGGGCATCTACTAACCAAACGCGCTTCATCGATGAATACCAGGAAAGATTATAAATGACAAAAACATTATTTATTTCACATAAATAAACACCTCCAAAATACATTATACAAAAAGAACATAATGATTTCTTACAACCTTATATCGATTTAATTGATTCTAATCAATTCTTAGTTGTTAATTTTATTATAAAAAAATATGTTATTCAGATTACTTCCAAAGATAGCAAATATGTGTGCCATGCCGCTTAAAAAACTTTGTAAGTCCATGTTGACTTTTTGGGATAAATGCTGGGAGATACGTTCTTGATATTTCAGTCCTAGTCGTTTCCGTTTTGGCATGGGCTCAGAAGAATTTATTCGCTCAATAATGCCATCGGTGTTTTTTTGCTCTTTATTAATTTCCGATATGGTCATAAAAATGTTAAACCTACGTCGGCCCAGCAAAATATTCCACCTATTATGCCGAGACTCGAGGTCATTTTGAGGCAGGGGAACTTTGGCTTCGTGACTCCCAATTACTGACCACATAGAAGGTGGAAAATTGAGTGGTCACCCTAAAAACGTCATTTTCGACTTGACGCTTTTTGAAATCTTCGTTGTCCCTCTCACATAATATTGTACGAACCATCTTAGAACTTCTTTTGCATCAGTCGGTACAACCTCATTCCTTATTAGGTAAAAGGCTCATTTGGGTTTAAATATTCCAAAGCCGCGATGTGGTGCATTTTATGTGCAAAAATTGAGTCTGCTCTGTACCGTTTTGCTAAGCCGGATGACTGAATGTGACGCCAGATGCTTTAATTGAGATGGAAAAGCACAGTTTGTTTATGCAGTTTGGGAAAGCATGTTTTATAGCGTTAATTGCAGCTGTCTCAAAATCTGTAAGGATAATTCTTGGCTCCAAAACTTTATTTAAATTGTGGTGTACAAATGTACTCAATATATCAAAAAAAACCACTTTAATACAATTCAGTTTTATGGGATAAAAGCCCATAAACCAGTGGCACAACCTTATGTGTTCCTTCTTATGGGCCAGCGACTGAACGGGGCAAGATATTAATGTCTAAGCCATGTGCCAGTAAGGGGCCTTGCACAAAAATCTGCAGTAATTTTTATTTGTAAAAACAATTACAGACACCATTTTCAATATATTGGCAGATCAAAAACTGTTCAAATATACTCTTCTGGAATAATTACTTCCTTTACTTTTTTGGGTATTAAAGGTAAGTTTTTGTTTCGCTCACGGTGTATCAGCATATGCAGGGCATCTTAATTTGGCATGTAAGGGGCGCTGCTCGTAGATATTTCCTGAATGCACCTTTGCACAATTTGAGATAGAGTATCCATATAATGTTTAGCTTTTTCCTTTATATTGTATTTCAATTTCAATTGGATGCATCTCTCTGGATCTGGTAAATGTAAATGTTCTTGATTCAGGAGCAACACAATATGCTCGTTATCAATTATCTGAGTAATAACGTGCACTTTACAACTCGATGTATTCATCATCACACAACGCCAGTAATATTTTATATCTCGCTATTAGTTCTGTGGGCGAAACGTTCACGCGCCAAATGTTCTTTGGGCAAAAAGTTAATGGTTCGAAGATTTTGTTGGCTAAACATTCACTGACGTATCGTTCCGTCGGCGAAACGTTCATGGTTTAAAGATTCTCTTGGTAAACCGTTCATGGATCAATTATTTGTTGGTGAACCATTTCAGACTCGACAAGAGAGTCTGAAACGGTTCACCAACTACTTTATTTGAATTTGTATCAATATACAAAACAATATAATTAAGTTGTGGACCTGCGGAAAAAGCAACGATTTATTTAGAATAATTAGGTAAGTACCTTACATAGGTGAACGAAAAGATTGGACGCGTAGCCAGCTCGTTTTTACGAGCAACTAATATGGCTTCTGAGTCGAAAATGGTTAAATGTGCTAACTGCAATATTGTAATAAGTGAAGTTTTGGCATACATCCATAATAAAGTAGATGTTCTGGACAACGAAGCCAAATCATTAGTATTTGAGTCAATGAAAACTAGTAAGAAATGCAACCAAAAAAGGGGATGGTGAACTACGTAACAAAGTCTTTACGTATTATTACAGTAAATCATTCCACAATATATACAATAACTGTCCGTCAGTGGCTTCGCCCACGTAGACAGCCTTTCCCGTTAAAATATAGCCTGATTTACAAAATGTATAGCCTATATATGTCACGTAGCTTTATATTAGTGTAAAAATCGGTCCAGAGGTTTCGGAACCTATTCAATACAAACAACCAAATCTTTTCTCTTTATAATATTAGTATAGATGACTGCCTATATCTGTGAATATCTGTTATATCTATCTATCTACTCATGCGTTGGAAAGGTTCACCACCAAATTAACATGACAAAGAACGTGAGTTCCAATAATGATGACGCCACAGGTATTAAGCCTGGATCTAGGTCTGTAGGGCATCGACTACCGACCGCTCTCAATATGCTGAGTATGAAGTAGTTCTCAAAAGTGGGACTTGCATGTCCTATTTTTTTCTTAGGTACAAACAAACTCAAAATTAAACTCAATCTCAATACTTAACACTAAAACTTAAAACTCGTGGGTGCAAAGACATTTAATTACTGCGGTTAGAAAAAAAGTGGACCACGCAGACGAAGCCGCGGGTAAATGCTAGTAAATAATTGTGACAGAGTATAAAACGGGTGCTACACGGTCGCCAACAAGACCACCAACAGAGGTCACCTTGCTAGGGCCGACCATCGATCCATTAATATTTGCTAATTTTTCTCGTAAAATTTAGTACTTTAGTTACATTCATTAGTATTTTTGCAACTCTCCGCAGTTTGCGGCAATTTAATTTCGAATTTAGCAAAAACAACGACTTCGAAATAGATTCGATATCACCCATATGACAGATTGATCGAAATAAACTGGCGTTATTTTTTTACATGAATATTTTGGTGAGGAAAAAGGGCACTGGGGATGGGAGAGAAAATGAAATTGTACAAATAAAAACGAGCTTAATTCAATTTGTTTCTTTTTATTCTTCATTTTCATAAATATTTCGAACGGTAAGTATGTTTTTTTAATGACTGAAAATTCGCTTCCCTTCGTGTTCGACGAACGGGGATAGCCTTGGTTATAAAACAGAAATTTCTTTCCAAACCAGCGCATTCAAGATGTTTTTCAAATAATAAAAAAAAAGGTTTTACTTATTATTTTTGTACTAGCTTCTGCCCGCGACTTCGTCCGCGTGGAATAGTTTCTTTGGGCTATCGCTGTTTGTAAAAACACTCTTAACAAATAATGCGTGTTTTAGAACAAATTTGGCTAGCATAAAAAAGGTTATATATAGTGAGCCAACCTTAAAAGATAGACATAATAATTATGCTGTCGCGGACTTTTTTTAAATCTTTTAAAGGGGAATAGTTCTGTCATACATGAAATTTGCGAAACTTCAACTATTAACGCAGCGCACGCAGCGGAAGCTCTTAAAAAGGAAAAAAACCCCAGATTTTTAAAAACTCTTCATTGTTGCTCCGCTCCTATTGGTCTTAACGTTAGCCTATAGCATTCTTCGATAAATGGGCTATCCAACACTGAGAGATTTTTTTCAAATCGGACCAGTAGTTCCGGAGATTAGCGCGTTCAACCAAACAAACAAACAAACTCTTCAGCTTTATAATATTAGTATAGATAGAATTTATAAAAATAATTAAGGTGGCGGGAAACTGATTTTCTCAAAATCCCTACTGACAAAAATCCTTTTGATGAATAATTTAAACTAAAATTTGCGAGATCATAGGTACAAAGCTTATTCCATTCTTTTTAATCTTTAAAGAATACTGAAATACATTGACAAGCAAAAATGATGTCTGCCTAATGATGGGCCTTTCAGTCCATAATACATACAACTTTACGTCAATAGCTTAGAACAATTACATATAGAAACCAAGTCAGCGCGCCCATTTTGAAGCACCCGAATTGCAGCCTCCAAACGGATCGCTTTGCAGTGTTCATTACGGCTCCGCAATGTTCAATGTCAAAGCGCGCCGCACGTAAGCAAGTAATAGTCACGCATGTGTGGATCGGATTAGTGCTTCATTTTTGACGGGGCGGTTGTATGAAGACTATCCTTACGTTATTATTCTAAGATCAATAGATTACGCAGGAAATATTTTTTTGGTTTCTAAATTTCTTCCTTGTGCAATGGAAACCATACATATTATTTCGTTTCTAATACACGAATCCGCTTCTCTTAACTTCGTAATAACCGCTCGTTACCACTTTGTGGGTAATAATATTTATAAACCGCTTTTTATACTAATTATACTAACGTGAAGTAAGTACATAATCAGCCTTTATACTAGTCCCACTGCTGGGCAAAGGCCTCCACCATTGAAATCGAGTTATCACTACAAGTGATGAATACCTATTGACTTAATTACCACGCTTGCCAAATGCAGGTGGGTGATCACTGATCACAAACCCGGGCTATGTTCCGAAAAATCCGAAAACACACTTTGCCCGACCTGTGAATTGAACCCGAGACCTCCGGGTTTTCGGGCTGAGCTCAGAAACCACTCGGCCACGGAGGCCACAGAGGCTACCTATTAAACTATTCATTATTTGTTTCATTAGACAGATTTATCTACCTATAGCCTGTATGTCTACTACCATGGGTAACTACTACTACCGAAATCCCATACAAAAACATACACTGGTGTAACCCCATGGTGGACATATTTCAAGCTTTTTTTAAAGGGTTTTACAGTAAAAAGTTGGTTACTCAGTAACCATAAATATACATAGACATAACTTCCTTGCGACCCGTCATAGGGGTACCGTTACCAGGACTGTCTTTTAAAATTTGGAGATTTATCAGAAAGTTTGCTACAAATCACTAAATTTGATATAGGGAAACTTGTAAGTATTGCTAAAACCATTTCTAATGTTGCCAACCAAAAACTACTACTGCCAAATTATGAATTGATAAGCCTAGAATGACTTGGGACACAGAAGCCCATTTTTAAAAGTAAAACGGAGTCGCAGTCTTGTGATGAAATTGCATGGGACATACTCGTATCCCATCTGTCCATAATACACTAGGACATATGCATACCATTCGGTCTAACAGGGTTAAGAGGGTTTGCTTTTTGCGTTTGGGGTAGATCGTAAACGTCGCATATTTTTGAGTTTTCGTGATTATTTAGCTGAATTCAAATTAGGTATAAATCATCTCTCTATCATTGAATGCACCTTTTAATTTCATAATTATAACTTCAACTGTGTACAGCAAATTTTGAAGTGTCTTATAATTAAAAAATAAAATTTATTTTTTATTTAATTTACAAATAATTGGCGACCACCTAATTTTAGACAATTCAATGTGTTTTTAAATAGTATTATGCACACAATAATACAGCAAAAATTTAAGTTTAATTTCCATTTAATGAAAAAATCACGAAAATCTTACAAAATGCAACGTTTTCGATCCACCCCCAGCTAACGCTCTTAAGGCAAAAACACTTTGTTTAAAAGTTCATTTATTTATTATTTTTAAAAATTACATTTAAATACTTTACATAACTATTAACAGATCTTTATTATGGCGAGTTATTAGCTATTACAATAATTTATTAGATACTTCGAGTATTTGGCTTTCAAACCCCATCATTAAAATGTTCAATGACCAAGGTATTTTGTAGACGGGTGGTTTACTTTCCTCCCCTATATATGGTTGCAGCTTGGCCCGCCACCTGCACCGCTGGTCCAGCTTTGATTAGTCCGTCCCTGACGTTTTGACCAACTCTTTCCTGGAAAATAAAATAAAAGAAATGAATTAGTTATCCTTACCACAAAATTTTAAACCAAGGTTGCGTTCAATCCCTAACGCAATTCACTATAAATAAATATCCGGGAAAAGTTACAAGTAGATCATTCGACCCCAATCTGAGCAGAGCTTGTACTATGGGTGTCAAAGTCTGATAAACATACTTAAATATTGCTAATTACAAACTTATATAGATAATAACAACCAGACACACAACAAACACAAATGTTAGTCACACGAATGTTCATCATGGTTGGGGATCGAACCCACAACCTCCAGTGCTAAAGGCAGGATCGCTGCCATTGCACCAACAGGCCAGTCAATGTAATGTGTTTCGCATTATTTGAAAAATGTAGGCTGGGTTAATTAGTTGCCAACATAAGAAAATAATCGACTGTTGAATTTATCAATAAAATGTTAGGTGTTTCAATTTCTCAACCACCCTGAGAGAAAAATCCTAATTTGACTTTTCTTGATATCAACTTGTATTATAAACTTGAAAACAATAAGAACTAGTAGGGACTTACAAGTTTTTTGAAGATCTTCCACTTGGGCGCTGCTGAAACAGTGCTGATGGCCAGAACCATAGCGAAAATGAAGAAAAAAACTCTTGAGAAGTTCATGTTGGTATATAGTTTAAAATTCGAAGTTTAAATTTGAATGTTCGAACTCAATATGTGCTTCTAAATGATGCCTGATGTTAACCAACCAGTGCTTATATACTGAAGCTAACAATTTTGTTATTCCATTTTCATTTAATGCAAACAGAAATATGAACTCTATTGTAGGCCAGCATAAGAGTCAGAACGGAATAATAAAGTGAGTGCAAAGATATCAGGTTCGTCGGTTCACGAGGGAACTCCCTGGCTTAGGTCTGAATTAATCCCCTTTTACCACAGATGATACAACTTTGTTTTAATGCTAATGTTAGTTGCATCTCTTGCACTTGCTGTAGTGAGAGCAGGAAAGAAATATAAACTTTGTGCATGCATGGAGATAATGACTAATTAGTAGATAATGTTTATTTTAAATTATTGAAGAGTAGTGTGATGCGTCATTTTACACATTCATTAGGAAAGGATAAGCGTGTCTGCTGAAAGTATGTAACAATTTGATACGGAAACAACGTCAGACTTTGATTTCATTAGTCTCTGAAACGTAACATATTCTTAATAAAATAGTAAAACTTTTGGAAACACCACTGCTAAAGGTTAAAAATGTTAGAAAAATTAATAATACGCATATATAACTACAAAAATAGTCTCAATATAATGTTTCTAGTATAATTGAACAGTGTCAGTGTTTGTGAGTGGAAATAGTGAGGCATTTCATTGCTATCCGGAAAAACAGTACCTGAGTGCAGTGTTATTGACCTATTATTAAGAATAATAGCTGTATAAAACAGTGTTAAAACAGAACTGTTCATTAAAAAACATCTCCCTGTAGTCCTTCTACAGAATAAAACATAAACCTGCGTGATTAGTTCACTTTGAAGATAAAATTATTTCAGCGTCCTTATTCAAAACTTTAACGGACTCCCGCTAAGCGCCCTTTACCGCGGCGTCGTGACGTCGCCTCGCGTGATTTAAGCCGTGGTCCGAATTTTGGTACGCGTATTTTATTCATCATATTTTATGAAAGTTTGAATTAAGAGACAAGAAGGAGTCTTAAACGGTTCACGAACAAATTATTGATCCATGAACCGTTTACCAAGATAATCTTTAAACCATGAACGTTTCGCCCACGGAACCATACTTCAGTGTTTAGCCAACAGAATCTTTGAACCAATAACTTTTTGCCCAGAGAACATTTGGCTCACGAACGTTTCGCCCACAGAACGAAACATCAATGAATGAAAAATTATGTTACTTTTTAATAATTCACCTTTTGCCTAAATAAATTTTAGGCATGATTTTAGCCAAATTTTTGATAATATACTACGTACGTAATTACATGGTTTTCCTAACATTTCCTAAAATAATCCTAAACTTTCGTCATCTTTACTTCTTAGTGATGAAAAATCAACCACATTTTCACAATTAACTTTTTGCCCTCAACAACAAAATGAACAAGACTAAACGGGCATCTACTAACCAAACGCGCTTCATCGACGAATACCAGGAAAGATTATAAATGACAAAAACATTATTTATTTCACATAAATAAACACCTCCAAAATACATTATACAAAAAGAACATAATGATTTCTTACAACCTTATATCGATTTAATTGATTTTAATCAATTCTTAGTTTTAATTTTATTATAAAAAAATATGTTATTCAGATTACTTTCAAAGATAGCAAATATGTGTGCCATGCCGCTTAAAAAACTTTGTAAGTCCATGTTGACTTTTTGGGATAAATGCTGGGAGATACGTTCTTGATATTTCAGTCCTAGTCGTTTCCGTTTTGGCATGGGCTCAGAAGAATTTATTCGCTCAATAATGCCATCGGTGTTTTTTTGCTCTTTATTAATTTCCGATATGGTCATAAAAATGTTAAACCTACGTCGGCCCAGCAAAATATTCCACCTAATATGCCAAGACTCGAGGTCATTTTGAGGCAGGGGAACTTTGCCTTCGTGACTCTCAATTACTGACCACATAGAAGGTGGAAAATTGAGTGGTCACCCTAAAAACGTCATTTTCGACTTGACGCTTTTTGAAATCTTCGTTGTCCCTCTCACATAATATTGTACGAACCATCTTAGAACTTCTTCTGCATCAGTCGGTACAACCTCATTTCTTATTAGGTAAAAGGCTCATTTGGGTTTAAATATGCCAAAACCGCGATGTGGTGCATTTTATGTGCAAAAACTGAGTCTGCTCTGTACCGTTTTGCTAAGCCGGATGACTGAATGTGACGCCAGATGCTTTAATTGAGATGGAAAAAGCACAGTTTGTTTATGCAGTTTGGGAAAGCATGTTTTATAGCGTTAATTGCAGCTGTCTCAAAATCTGTAAGGATAATTCTTGGCTCCAAAACTTTATTTAAATTGTGGTATACAAATGTACTCAATATATCAAAAAAAAAACACTTTAACACAATTCAGTTTTATGGGATAAAAGCCCATAAACCAGTGGCACAACCTTATGTGTTCCTTCTAATGGGCCAGCGACTGAACGGGGCAAGATATTAATGTCTTAGCCATGAGCCAGTAAGGGGCCTCGCACAAAAATCTGCAGTAATTTTTATTTGTAAAAACAATTACAGACACCATTTTCAATATATTGGCAGATCAAAAACTGTTCAAATATACTCTTCTGGAATAATTACTTCCTTTACTTTTTTGGGTATTAAAGGTAAGTTTTTGTTTCGCTCACGGTGTATCAGCATATGCAGGGCATCTTAATTTGGCATGTAAGGGGCGCTGCTCGTAGATATTTCCTGAATGCACCTTTGCACAATTTGAGATAGAGTATCCATATAATGTTTAGCTTTTTCCTTTATATTGTATTTTAATTTCAATTGGATGCATCTCTCTGGATCTGGTAAATGTAAATGTTCTTGATTCAGGAGCAACACAATATGCTCGTTATCAATTATCTGAGTAATAACGTGCACTTTACAACTCGATGTATTCATCATCACACAACGCCAGTAATATTTTATATCTCGCTATTAGTTCTGTTGGCGAAACGTTCGCGCGCCAAATGTTCTTTGGGCAAAAAGTTAATGGTTCGAAGATTTTGTTGGCTAAACATTCACTGACGTATCGTTACGTGGGCGAAACGTTCATGGTTTAAAGATTCTCTTGGTAAACCGTTCATGGATCAATTATTTGTTGGTGAACCATTTCAGACTCGACAAGAGAGTCTGAAACGGTTCACCAACTACTTTATTTGAATTTGTATCAATATACAAAACAATATAATTAAGTTGTGGACCTGCGGAAAAAGCAATGATTTATTTAGAATAATTAGGTAAGTACCTTACATAGGTGAACGAAAAGATTGGACGCGTAGCCAGATCGTTTTTACGAGCAACTAATATGGCTTCTGAGTCGAAAATGGTTAAATGTGCTAACTGCAATATTGTAATAAGTGAAGTTTTGGCATACATCCATAATAAAGTAGATGTTCTGGACAACGAAGCCAAATCATTAGTATTTGAGTCAATGAAAACTAGTAAGAAATGCAACCAAAAAAGGGGATGGTGAACTACGTAACAAAGTCTTTACGTATTATTACAGTAAATCATTCCACAATATATACAATAACTGTCCGTCAGTGGCTTCGCCCACGTAGACAGCCTTTCCCGTTTAAATATAGCCTGATTTAAAAAATGTATAGCCTATATATGTCACGTAGCTTTATATTAGTGTAAAAATCGGTCCAGAGGTTTCGGAACCTATTCAATACAAACAACCAAATCTTTTCTCTTTATAATATTAGTATAGATGACTGCCTATATCTGTAAATACCTGTTATATCTATCTATCTACTCATGCGTTGGAAAGGTTCACCACCAAATTAACATGACAAAGAACGTGAGTTCCAATACTGATGACGCCACAGGTATTAAGCCTGGATCTAGGTCTGTAGGGCATCGACTACCGACCGCTCTCAATATGCTGAGTATGAAGTAGTTCTCAAAAGTGGGACTTGCATGTCCTATTTTTTTCTTAGGTACAAACAAACTCAAAATTAAACTCAATCTCAATACTTAACACTAAAACTTAAAACTCGTGGGTGCAAAGACATTTAATTACTGCGGTTAGAAAAAAAGTGGACCACGCAGACGAAGTCGCGGGTAAATGCTAGTAAATAATTGTGACAGAGTATAAAACGGGTGCTACACGGTCGCCAACAAGACCACCAACAGAGGTCACCTTGGTCGGGCCGACCGTCGATCCATTAATATTTGCTAATTTTTCTCGTAAAATTTAGTACTTTAGTTACATTCATTAGTATTTTTGCAACTCTCCGCAGTTTGCGGCAATTTAATTTCGAATTTAGCAAAAACAACGACTTCGAAATAGATTCGATATCACCCATATGACAGATTGATCGAAATAAACTGGCGTTATTTTTTTAAATGGATATTTTGGTGAGGAAAAAGGGCACTGGGGATGGGAAAGAAAATGAAATTGTACAAATAAAAACATGCTTAATTAAATTTGTTTCTTTTTATTCTTCATTTTCATAAATATTTCGAACGGCAAGTATGTTTTTTTAATGACTGAAAATTCGCGTCCCTTCGTGTTCGACGAACGGGGATAGCCTTGGTTATAAAACAGAAATTTCTTTCCAAACCAGTGCAGTCAAGATGTTTCTCAAATAATAAAAAAAAAGCTTTTACTTATTATTTTTGTACTAGCTTCTGCCCGCGACTTCGTCCGCGTGGAATAGTTTCTTTGGGCTATCGCTGTTTGTAAAAACACCTTCGCAAATAATGCGTGTTTTAGAACAAATTTGGTTAGCATAAAAAAGGTTATATATAGTGAGCCAACCTTAAAAGATAGACATAATAATTATGCTGTCGCGGACTTTTTTTAAATCTTTTAAAGGGGAATAGTTCTGTCATACATGAAATTTGCGAAACTTCAACCATTAACGCAGCGCACGCAGCGGAAGCTCTCAAAAAGGAAAAAAAACCCAGATTTTTAAACACTCTTCATAGGTGCTCCGCTCCTATTGGTCTTAACGTTAGCCTATAGCATTCTTCGATAAATGGGCTATCCAACACTGAAAGATTTATTTCAAATCGGACCAGTAGTTCCGGAGATTAGCGCGTTCAACCAAACAAACAAACAAACTCTTCAGCTTTATAATATTAGTATAGATAGAATTTATAAAAATAATTAAGGTGGCGGGAAACTGATTTTCTCAAAATCCCTACTGACAAAAATCCTTTTGATGAATAATTTAAACTAAAATTTGCGAGATCATAGGTACAAAGCTTATTCCATTCTTTTTAATCTTTAAAGAATACTGAAATACATTGACAAGCAAAAATGATGTCTGCCTAATGATGGGCCTTTCAGTCCATAATACATACAACTTTACGTCAATAGCTTAGAACAATTACATATAGAAACCAAGTCAGCGCGCCCATTTTGAAGCACCCGAATTGCAGCCTCCAAACGGACCGCTATGCAGTGTTCATTACGGCTCCGCAATGTTCAATGTCAAAGCGCGCCGCACGTAAGCAAGTAATAGTCACGCATGTGTGGATCGGATTAGTGCTTCATTTTTGACGGGGGGCGGTTGTATGAAGACTATCCTTACGTTATTATTCTAAGATCAATAGATTACGCAGGAAATTATTTTTTGGTTTCTAAATTTCTTCCTTGTGCAATGGAAACCATACATATTATTTAGTTTCTAATAATCGAATCCGCTACTCTTAACTTCTTAATAACCGCTCGTTACCACTTTGTGGGTAATAATATTTATAAACCGCTTTTTATACGAATTATACTAAAGTGAAGTAAGCACCTAATCAGCCTTTATACTAGTCCCACTGCTGGGCAAAGGCCTCCACCGTTGAAATCAAGTTATCACTACAAGTGATGAATACCTATTGGCTTAATTACCACGCTTAACAAATGCGGGTAGGTGATCACTGATCACAAACCCGGGCTATGTTCCGAAAAATCCGAAAACACACTTTGCCCGACCAGTGAATTAAACCCGAGCCCGAGAACCTCTGGGTTTTCGGGCTGAGCTCAGAAACCACTCGGCCACGGAGGCCACAGAGGCTACCTATTAAACTATTCATTATTTGTTTCATTAGACAGATTTATCTACCTATAGCCTGTATGTCTACTACCATGGGTAACTACTACTACCGAAATCCCATACAAAAATACACTGGTAAACCCCATGGTGGACATACTTCAAGATTTTTTTTAAGGGTTTTACAGTAAAAAGTTGGTTACTCAGTAACCATAAATATACATAGACATAACTTCCTTGCGACCCGTCATAGGGGTACCGTTACCAGGACTGTCTTTTAAAATTTGGAGATTTATCAGAAAGTTTGCTACAAATCACTAAATTTGATATAGGGAAACTTGTAAGTATTGCTAAAACCATTTCTAATGTTGCCAACCAAAAACTACTACTGCCAAATTATGAATTGATAAGCCTAGAATGACTTGGGACACAGAAGCCCATTTTTAAAAGTAAAACGGAGTCGCAGTCTTGTGATGAAATTGCATGGGACATACTCGTATCCCATCTGTCCATAATACACTAGGACATATGCATACCATTCGGTCTAACAGGGTTAAGAGGGTTTGCTTTTTGCGTTTGGGGTAGATCGTAAACGGCGCATATTTTTAGGTTTTCGTGATTATTTAGCTGAATTCAAATTAGGTATAAATTATCTCTCTATCATTGAATGCACCTTTTAATTTCATAATTATAACTTCAACTGTGTACAGTAAATTTTTAAGTGTCTTTTATTTAAAAAAAAAAGAAGTTATTTTTTATTAAATTTACAAATAATTGGCGACCACCTAATTTTAGACAATTCAATGTGTTTTTTAATAGTATTATGCACACAATAATACAGCAAAAATTTAAGTTTAATTTCCATTTCATGAAAAAATCACGAAAATCTTACAAAATGCAACGTTTTCGATCCACCCCCAGCTAACGCTCTTAAGGCAAAAACACTTTGTTTAAAAGTTCATTTATTTATTATTTTTAAAATTACATTTAAATACTTTACATAACTATTAACAGATCTTTATTATGGCGAGTTATTAGCTATTACAATAATTTATTAGATACTTCGAGTATTTGGCTTTCAAACCCCATCATTAAAATGTTCAATGACCAAGGTATTTTGTAGACGGGTGGTTTACTTTCCTCCCCTATATATGGTTGCAGCTTGGCCCGCCACCTGCACCGCTGGTCCAGCTTTGATTAGTCCATCCCTGACGTTTTGACCAACTCTTTCCTGGAAAATAAAATAAAACAAATGAATTAGTTATCCTTGCCACAAAATCTTAAACCAAGGTTGCCTTCAATCCCTAACGCAATTCACTATAAATAAAAATTACAACTAAGCAGAGCTTGTACTATGGGTGTCAAAGTCTGATAAACATACTTATATATTGCTAATTACAAACCTAGGTATATAGATAATAACAACCAGACACACAACAAACACAAATGTACGTCACACGAATGTTAACATGGTTGGGGATCGAACCCACGACCTCCAGTGCTAAAGACAGGATCGCTGCCATTGCACCAACAGCCCAGTCAATGTAATGTGTTTCGCACCCTGAGAGAAAAATCCTAATTTGACTTTTCTTGTTATCAGTATTAAAAACTTGAAAACAATAAGAACTAAGTAGTAGGGACTTACAAGTTTTTTGAAGATCTTCCACTTGGGCGCTGCTGAAACAGTGCTGATGGCCAGAACCATAGCGAAGATGAAGAAAAAAACTCTTGAAAAGTTCATGTTGGTATAAAGTTTTAAATTCGAAGTTTGAATTTGAATGTTCGAACTCAATCTGTTCTTCTGAATGATGCCTGATGTTAACCAACCAGTGCTTATATACTGAAGCTAACAATTTTGTTGTTCCATTTTTATTTAATGCCAACAGAAATATGAACTCTATTTTAAGCCAACGCAAGGGTCAGAACGGAATAATAAAGTGAGTGCAAAGATATCAGGTTCGTCGGTTCACGAGGGAACTCCCTGGCTTAAGTCTGAATTAATCCCCTTTTACAACAGACGAAACAACTGTGTTTTAATGCTAATGTTAGTTGCATCTCTTTCACTTGTTGTGGTAAGAGCAGGAAAGAAATATAAACTTTGTGCATGCATGGAGATAATAACTAATTAGTAATGTTTATGTTAAATTAATGACTCTTACTGTTAGGTATGCGTAATTTTACACATTCACTAGGAAAAGATAAGCGTGTCTGCTGAAAGTATGTAATTTGATAAGGAAACAACGTCAGACTTTGACTTCATTAGTCTATGAAACATAAATAATCTATATTTCATAGAAGAAAGTCGTGTTAGTTAGTTACACCACTCATAACTCAAGAACGAGTGGACCTATTTTTATGATTTTTGTGTTTTTGGATTTGTCTACATCAGGAATAGGATGTTCAGTATTAAAAACATTGGGAAATTGACGAAAAAAAAGCAAAAAAAAAATTCCATACTAAATTTGCACTGTCAAGCATTTGCCAATAACTTTTGACAGAACGAAGTTTGTTGGGCAGCTAGTTTTTAATAAAACAGTAAAACTTTTGGAAACATCGAATGTTAGTAATAAGTCGATTAAAAACATTGAAATTGAACAACTGGTAACATCATTTCATTTTGCATAACGAAAAAATCCTTATTGAACGTGTTGATCTCAAAAAAGCTTACGTTTTAAGTAGAGGTCACCAATCATTTTGATCTTTCATCCGAGTTTCGTCTCAGTTTTGGTTTTACCTTTTAGTTAATCCTTACCTCATTTAAATGTATGATAAATATGTATGTGTAAGTATGTTATTTTGATTCAGCATTATAGCTTTGTATGTCTATTTTATGTTAAAGTAAATATTTTTTTGTATCATTCATTTATCATTGCATTTATTGTAATTAACTTGATTTTTTCCTGAATCTCTTCCTGCAATTAGTCTGGTAGAAATAAATTGTATAACTAATTTGATTCATTATTGTATGTATTGTTTTGTTTCTGCAATGAAGTTTATTAACTTCCTAAAATGTCTTAGTGATATCAAATTGCATTAAGCGATGTAAACAAATAAAGTTTTAATGACGATAGTTTCCTTGAAGTCTCTAATGACGTAAAATAAGTTCAATATTAATTTTGTTCAGTTTTATATGAAGATAAGGTATAAAAAACAGAACTTTTAATGATATTTTATTTTCCATAAATTGTTTTGTAAATCCTAATGTTTGACTTGTAATTTTTTTAATGTATGTACCTATGTATGTATTTTTGTAAATAAATGTTTGTTATAAATTTGTTTTTATTTTAATTTCATTATCTCTTAGACGATCTCAATAATAATTCCCTATTTGACATAACTGTAGTACCTATATGTGTAATGTAATAATGAGAAATAAATAAATCGAATCTAATCTAATCTAATGACGCTATCGACAAAATTATGGATACTGACCCATCTTGAAGAACTCCCTACTATGCTTATTAGTAGCTTGGAGTACATATTTCCGCGTATTCGGGTAACTCCTTCAGTATATGACTAAACTTGATCGAAGTATACATTGGAAATTATGATTTATGACTAATAATAAAGTATCAGGTTCATTCCCGAGGTTCAATTAATTAAACCATCATTCATTATGAAATGGATGGAGGCTTAAGGAAAAACATCATGTTTAAAAAAAAATGCAAAAAAGAATCGTTCTGACAGGCTGACCAATTTAAAAAGAACTTTGTGCTTGCACAGAATGTGTGCGAGGAGGTTTTTCTGGTTATTGGTTTTATTCAATATTCGCACTAAAGGGTATTCGTCATTGTATTAAAGCAACATTTTTGCTTTATAACAGCTTTCTTCATATTAATTCTACGCAAAAAAAACCTATATTTCTCATTAATCTACAAGAAATCAAAGATTTTCTCATAACCTAGGTTTTAAATATTTAGTAGTAGCAATGATAAGGAATTTATTTCTGTACCCTATTATCATTTGTTATTAATTACAACTTTATTAATAGCAATGATTACTCGCTGACCTGTAATGACTGTCTGAATGAGTATAACATAGCATCTGTTATCAGTTTATTTGTTAGGAACTTTCTGGTTTCTGGTTAGCCCCTGATAATTAGGTCTCAAGGAGGCCATTACTATCGGTATTATTGGTGTGAAAAGCATTTTAAATTTGTTTTTAGGGTTCCGTACCTCAAAGGAAAAAACGGAACCCTTATAGGATCACTTTGTTGTCCGTCTGTCCGTCTGTCTGTCTGTCAGGACCCTTTTTCTCGGGAACGCGTAGAGGTAAAGCTGGAATTTATATCAAATACTCAGGTCTACTGTCCCTTGGAGCTGTGAAAAAAAACAAACTTCTAAGCCAACGCAATCAAAAGATACAGCCGTTTATGCCACAAATTTCCGCAAATTTTAATTACAGGGTACCCTCCCGTGAACTCAGAATCTTGAAGTTTGGTACGAAGCAACGTCCCAAAGCACAGATAAAGTAAAAATTTAGAAATTTTTTGGTTACAACATATAATAAAAATATTTTCAATAAATAAGTTTAATAAGCTAGTTCGACTCACACTTGGCCGGTTTTTTTAAACATAGAATTTCTTAATTTTTTAATTTTATACTGTCAGCTTATTGCTTTTAAAAACAGTTATTCAATCAAAGGTATTTTGCAACTGAATTGACGCATTCAAGCGTATTCTTACACTCTAGGTAGGTACCTAAAATGATCCCTAACTGCAACACTTTGCAAACTTTACCTTCCAATACGTAGCCACCTACCTAATTATGTTAAATTTATCTTCTATACTACAAATTCAATAATACTTTATTCAATTAGACCATTTATAGTTACAGTTATTTTGAATCGTTAAGTCTTCAGTACGATTCAGTATCTGTGGCATATAAATACATCAATATATCAAGATATTCTTTCACCGAAATAAATCGCCTGTAATGAGCACCTCAGTTCGAGTTTCACATTAGTGAGTGAAGAGTACCGAAAAATACAGTGCTTATCGTAATGATACAATTACATTTGGTAAGAGCTTAACAGTGCCCCGGGTTCGATTCCCGGTCGGGTCAATTCAGGAAACGATCTTTTCTAAATTGCCTCGGGTCTGGGTGTGCTGGGAGACGCCCCTGGCTTAATTCCTTGTCTGGTACCTCGTAATACAGGGACATTTATCCCTCCTTCGAGAACATGACAAGAGGTGTGTTGTCTGGCGCATATTTATTTATTTATATTTATTTAATGCGTAGAGTAAAAGTACCTGTGTTACAATTTGTAACATTAATTAATCGGTTTATCGATCTTTCCAGCATTCGATATTGAATCTTTTAATCCTTTTGGTGAAAATTTATGATAGACGTACTGCTATTCGCCAGTCAGGTAATATTGTAAAGTGACGCTCTAATGGAATCTTGAACTATTACAGCATAGGCGAATACTCCCGGTGATGGGATAACTTTCATCGTAGCGGAGAGTCTGGTAATTCCTGGTTGGGTCAGTTCAGAATACGAGAGTTTCTAAATTGGCTCGAATCTGGGTGGTCTGGGAAACACCTCTTGCTTAAAACCTTGTTTGGTAACTCCTAACACAAGGATATACAGCGTGGTCCAAACATTAACGTCAATAATTTTTTTCAGCTTCCTCGCGCTCAGGGGTGTCCAAAAATACCCCCATGTATGTCAGCCGAATTTTTGTAGCTTTCGACCAGAAAACAAAACCATATTACTTTGTAAATGGGACTGTTGGAAGGGGAAGACCCAGAAGAACGTTTCTTGGGCAAGTTCAAGATGTTCTCAGAAAGGGTCGGGTCAAGAGTACCTTTCACCGACGAGCATGTATGAAAGGACTCATGAGAGTAGAAGAAGCGCAAGATGTATGTCAGGATCGTAGCAAGTGGAAAGAAGTGGTCTCTGCCTACCCCGTTGGGAAAGAGGCGTGATGGTATGTATGTATGTATATAAAAAAATACCATCACCATTTATCCCGAGAGGGGTAGTCAGAGGCAAGTGACTGTGCCGTCATGGTGAACAAAACACTTTTCATTCTTTCTGAACAAGGCCAAACTTGCTATAGCAATAAAACTGCAGTTAAAGAGTAAATAATTCACTTTTTTTAATCCAAATAAACCAAACTTATATATAAATAAATATCCCTGGACATTAATCCACACAGCGCCATCTAGCCCCAAAGTAAGCTAATTAAAGCTTGTGTTATGGGATACTAGACAACGGATAAACATACTTAAATACATTTTCTTTTGTAAATACATACTTATTATACATAGGAGACACCCAGACCAGTACAAACAGACATGTTCATGCACACAAATGTTTGTACTGTGCGGGGATCGAACCCGCGACCTCTGGTGTAGTAGCCAACTTCTTAACCATTACACCAAGTCGGTCGTCGAATAGAATATAAGCAACTAACAAAACATTTTGCTTGCGCGATTGAAAGGAGTTTAACTCCATCTAGTGACCAACTATGCTCACCTTATGAATAAGTGTCTAAGACATAACTACAAAAAGAAGGTTCAACAAAAAGAACGTAAACACTTTCAAAGCCCACTTTTCACCAATGTGTTAGAACCCAACGTG
This sequence comes from Udea olivalis, assembly GCA_947369235.1. Taxonomy (NCBI): domain Eukaryota; kingdom Metazoa; phylum Arthropoda; class Insecta; order Lepidoptera; family Crambidae; genus Udea; species Udea olivalis. Next base: position 5,113,638 of record OX376363.1, read on the forward strand.
GTAGGTGGTGAGCCTTCCGCCGTTATCCGGGTTGATTTGGTTTGTTATCGATGTTTTCCGTCACCGGAGAGTTAGTCGGATATTTAACAATTAACACAAAAATTTTGGTTCTGGCCAGATTTGAAGTCGGGACAACACGATCGACGATCTGAGTTCGGGTGCTGAACTACTAGGCCACGCTCTCTTAAGTACATGTAAGTAAGTAGTTAGGTATACAGTACACAGTCAGCAAACTTGTATGACGTTTTAGGTTCATTTCTATACAATATAACAGCATACGAAATCCTTCACAACTGTTTTACTAAATTATTACACAAGCTAGCAAATATCGTCGAACTTATAGTGGGAAAATAGTTTTCTTTCGTTTTGCTGACAGTTAAATAAATAAATAATAAATATGCGCCAGACAACACTCCTCTTGTAAAACGGTCTCGAAGTAGGGATTAATATCCCTGTGTTACGAGGTACCACACAAGGAAATAAGCCAGGGGCGTCTCCCAGCACACCCAGACCCGAGTCAATTCAGAAAAGATCGTTTCCTGAATTGACCCGACCGGGAATCGAACCCGGGACACTACGGAAATCGGGGCGAGAAACAGTGCTACAGCGCACTGCGCCAATCGTGTCGTCAAAGTCATTGAATTTGTGTCATCGACGATACCTCAGTGACGCAAGAGCTCATCTGCTTGACAATCTTATAACAATGATTGTATTGCAATTATAATCTCTTATCAGAGCAAATACTAGGTAGTTCCCCTTTAAGAAATTATTCACAACACTTAACTGGAAATCTTTATCTTGCTAATGTGGGTCAATCTGCTAGCTCTTATTTTTTATGAAACACGTTTCAGATTCCCTTAGCGCTGCGCTTCACCTGCAATCAGGTGCAAATAGAAGTGATACTACTGCAATGGAATAAAATAGTATAAAAAGAAAGTATACTATCATTAAGTTATCAACTATCGAACTGTAGCAGGCCAAAGAACTGATTTTTTAACAGTCTACACTCTACAGAAATAAATAATTTCCACCATGAATTTCGGGAAGATTATTTTCTTTTTCTTCGCTTGTTTGGTGGCTGTCTCCATGGTGACTGGTGCTCCCGAACCGAGATGGAAGGGGTGGAAGAAAATTGTAAGTTTTTTTTGTTTTAAATTTCTCATCGCATTTTAAAAACAATTTTTAACAGAGTAACAGCTTTTGAACAAGGAAACAATTTAAACAGTAAAATTGTCTTAACAATTTTAGATCGACGTTTCGGTGACATTATGTGCAATCGTCACCGAAACGTCGACCTAAAATAGGTTACGACGCAGTAGTTGAATAACGATTTAATTAGTTTAGTAATATCAGTGTCCAAATTATATTTTGTGTGTTGAGATTTTTTTTCGCTACTTTGGTTAGCTAGTTGGCTTAGTTAGTGGTGATCCAGCTATGGTTTCTATTTACACGCATTTTTTTTATATCAATGGTTTTATTTTCATCCGTTCATCAAACTATAGACGCTGTTTAGTCATTTTTGTCTTCGGCTTACATTACATTTTACTATATTTGTAACAAAAGTAATTCTTATTTGAAATTTTAAAATATTACCTAAACTGCTACGCGATTACTCATGTTTCCGAATATTTAAAACTTTTTCCGACCACAATGTTTTCGGCCATTTTTAATCTTACATTATTATTCTGAACACCTCTCGCATCGCTTCCCAACTCAATATTGGGAACAATGTCCTGGACCATAGCTTCTAAACATTTGGAATTATTGCCCCTCAATGTTCCTGAAATAATGTTTGAATAAAATGGTTTATGAAATTAGCTTTAAAAATCGATAAACATATGCTAATCCACGCACATTATTTTTGGTGCCCAAAATTTTTTTGCTATCGGAACTTTCATGAATTTTGATAATGTATGAATGAAACCGCCAAATGTCAAAGTTTCAAACCGGAGTTAATTATATCATACTAAATCATTCGCCATAATAAACGAGTATCACATTATTGAATCTCAGATCACAAAATGCGCATCTACTTATTTTGAATTAAAGACAAGCTAGTTTTTTTGAAATACTTATTATTATTATCTCTTATTTTTGAAGGACCACAGTAAAGTTTGAAAACCAACATCTCAAACAACTTTGCGGGAGTTCCAAAGTACGAGCCTGTTTGTTCTCAAACTTTTTTGAGTTTACAACTTTTATGGCGTTGCTGTGGTCTCCGTTTTACGAAACCGATTTTGTATTTGCAAGAGAAAATGTTTCATAATATAATGTCGTAGTTAATCGTATGGCAAATGAGGTATTCTATAGAAAGAGTAAAGTGTCTGTCTTAGACCATTTCAATTCTTTTACCTGGAAAGAGTTGAAGTAATAAGTTCTAGATCATGATGGACATTATGAACTTCTGTCCTGAGAGTCTACTACAGGTCCCCTTTGGAAACTCATTCGGTAGGTTTATAAAGATCTAACTCCGCATGGATTAAGTACCGGCCAACAGCAAGTTTAATAAGCAATTAGCAACTGTCCCACTGTTGGGTTCAGGCCTTCATCATTGAAATCAAGTGTACGCTACAATTTGATAGGTATTGGCTCAATCAGCACAGTTTTTTTTATTAGCAGGGGCCTTATTATTACTTAACAAGTGAATTCCCTAAACTGGGGTGATTGATTTTATTTCCAGCCAGTCAGCGGTTACCTGGCAGTAACGCATCTTATAGGCTGAATAAACTGACGAAGTTTTTCGCTGCCCTCAGTTTAGTGGGGAATTAACCTGACTGGATATTCGCAATTTGTTATAAGACTCCAGGCCTTCAATTAGTGATGATGTGATTTTAATGACAGTACAAGTATTAACGTTGGTTGCTTTACTTATTTTGCAGGAGAAAGCCGGCCAACGCATCCGTGATGGCATCATCAAGGCAGGACCAGCTGTGGCAGTGGTGGGCCAAGCGCAGGGAATAGCTGGTTAAGAAGATATTTAGTTGAATTAGTTATGTTTATTGATTAATTATTTTGTAAATTAATATATTTATTGGCTCTAGGAATTGAGTATAATTTTTGCAAAATAAAATCTAAAAAAGTATAAATGCCAAATCTCAAAAAAAGTATGTTGTAATTATATTCGTTAATTATTTTACTTATCTAGTATCCAAATAGGAGTTTCAAGTAAAAAGCGGACATGAGACGTTGCGTAAGATTTAAGTGCACTCATTAGCCACAAAATAAAGAGTATACAGAAAAACCGCTTTCGCCCTTTTCCAGTATAATTACCTAAACTCGTCTGACCGCTAGGGTTACTATATTCTCTTTGAATTTTCAAAATGAAGTAGGTAGTAGGTAGTTTATACGTACTTCATTTCAAAATTCATCATGTGAAAAATTACACCAAGTTCGACGAAAACAAAAACACTCGCGACAGTGCGACTGGCCGCGACACCGATTCTCACCGGTATCGCCTGTAAACTCCCTTTGTCTGTGTGCGTGATCAAAATGGCGCGGCGGTTTGTTCTAAAACGGACTCTGTCTGGGCCGCCGCGCAGTATGCGTCATTTGTGTCACTACAGTCAATTTTCCTTAACTGCTAATTTGCTTTAAGAAATATAGTTTGCACACATCTCTCGTACTTCAGGCTACCATTGCTTGATTTTGAATACCTCATTTTATTTATTGAAGATTTATCCTGCGGATCACATTCTATAGTTTTTAGCCTATGTCACAGTCAATGCATATCAATCGGCAAGAACTTTTATGTTGATTGAAAATTAATAAAGTTGCAGTAAAACTTTGTTCAAACCAGTATTCTTCCTTTTTGAGATTATGCTAAGGCTCTCAATATTAATTTGTTTCCGTGAGTAATTGTTACTCTTCCTTCCTTACAAATTAAAGTTATTAGATGAATAAATTGTATTTGCTTACTTACAAAGACAAAATAAAAAATAAAATGTTTTTTTACTTAGGCACGTGTTTCCAAAACAGAACAAATAGTTTGGTCAACTTAAAAAGTCATGAATGAAGTATCTTGTTATCTTTATTTTCGTCTAATCAGTCAAACCAGATTGTTGTTTTAGAACATGATTTTAACCTCTCGATTCACCGATGACTGGCCGAAAAGAGTCTCTTTTATCTATGTCTATTCTATTTTTAGCTAAATTCTCACTCTTTCAGTAATAATAGCTTCTTCGATGGCCGCAGATTACGTGAACATTAGCCACACGAAACCGTGGAAAGTTCGCTTCTACCCAAAGTTATCTCTATTTAGAAAAGCTGATCTGATCGATAGAGGCTGTGTGGTGTTCATCAAGGATTGCCCTTCGAGTTATAAGTAAGTTTTGGCTTATTTAACTGGCTTGTTGGTGCAAGACTGGCCTGTTGGTGGTGACAGCGACCCTGCCTTAAGCACCGGAGGTGATCAATGGGGATCGAACCCACGACCTAGTTTTATTCATAGGTAAATGCCAGACAAGACCCACCACTGAAGTCAAGACAAGAAATCTGTCCCTGATATTATTAACTTTATTTTACTTACATGACTGACTGACTATAATTATTATTGACTGGCCTGTTGGCGCAATGGCAGCGATCCTGCCTTTAGCGCCAGAGGTCGTGAGTTCCCATGACAAACATTTGTGTGACGAACATTTGTGTTTGCTGTGTGTTTGGGTCTTATTATAATAATAAGGTATGTTTATCAGTTGCTGATGCCCATAGTACAAGTTCTGCTAGTAGGATGGTCTTCGTGTGAATTGTCCCAGATTTTCATTGTTATTTATCTATTTATATCTCCAACCGTTTATGCTGCTGCACACTGGGCCACTGGTATCGTCCACCAAACGTGACTCCTAGTGGCAGAAGTCAAGAAACTAGACAACACAACCATTGTCATAGTTTCGTGTCATGAGGTACCAAAGAAGATTAGTTTATCGTTTCAAAATGGGTTTGCGTTTGGCCTCAGTCTCGCCTGGTGGAAAGCGATGACGAGGCCGATGGATGGGGGTGGAAGCCCTTCAAGAGCCTATTGGCTCCCAAACACAAGCCAATTTAAAACGTGAACAAAACGTGCCACAACAAACTAGGTACCTACGACAATCGTGTCGTCAAATGTAGGTTGTGTCGTTCAAGTGTTGAATGAAATCTTTTCAGACAAAATCGAGTATGCGCCAGACACTACGATGGTCACTACAAAACCTTCACCAATTACTGTGAAATGGAGTACGAAAACTGCAATAGTTGGCGACGTAAGTGATAATATGTTTTAGAATTTGCTAACAGTTTTGAAATCTAGCTAAGTCAACGCTCTTCTTAATTCTAAAATGAGATACAATTAAAGATTGACATCTTTTTTTACAAAAAGTCAAGAGTCGGTAAGTTTAAAACAGACTGAGTCAGAGAGAAGACGATTGAACTCCATCAGAGCTAAATTCTTTCAACTCTATGATGATAGCCACTCATGTACCTTCGATATTACTGCTTAATTTCAGAATGGAGCATGATCAAGAGAGAACGATGCTGAATGGACTAGGAAAAAGGTTGCCAGTCAAGATCACCAAAAAAAATTGATGTATAAATGCTTAGTGTAATTGTATAAAATAATATTTAACTTTTTTTTCTTTACTGCTCTAAAATGCCCTCATCAGGTATAAAGGTGTTTTAAGTAAAAAAAGAAAATAGGAGGTAATAAATTATTTATTTAAATATTAAAGAGTAAAAATATGGCAGTATTTACAAACTTAAACTGTATAAGGTATGAACGGTTATGTACAATGTATTTTATTGCTTATGCTATGGCGTTCATTTTCCTTTATAAATAGTGGCAGCTTCTCCCACGACCTGAACTGCAGGTCCAGCTTTAATGAGACCATCCCTGATGTTTTGGCCTACACGTTCCTGTTAAAGAAAAAAAAGTCAGTTGTGCAAGTAATTAAATGCATATTTATGTCGATAAAAGTATCTTACAAACCTCTAAGTGAATCAATCTAAATATTCAAAATATTCAGTTAATTCTAAAATTACTATTACTGGATAATAGTAATTTTAGAATTAATACGGAACGTTTCCATTATTGTTTGCCATAACAGCTTAAGTAATGAAATAATGTTCCTAGTTAAGTCAGTTAAAGAATTTATTGGTTGTGCAGTAAACAATAAATTAGGTGACCAAGTAAAAAAACTTACAAGTTTCTTGAAGATCTTCCATTTTGGCGCCGCCGAAACAGTGTTGACTGCCAGGAACAAAGCAAATACGAAGAAAAAGATCCTTGAGAAGTTCATGTTTGGGATTAAAAAGTTAAAATTCCTAATTCGAATGTTCAAATACTATCGAATGCTGTTTCGAATGATACTCACTGGCTGTTAGCATGAGTTTATATACATAAGTTTAGAGAATGCAAAATTTCTGCGTTGTTCTTCGAACTATACGATTATCAACCTTAATTTGTATGGAATAGAGAATTACAGATGGTTCATGTGCAAACGCATGCATGATAACGGGTTCATTAGTTCACGAGGGATCTCCCACGTCTTGGAGTATGTTATTCCCCTCGGTTACCGATACCGCAGAGTTCTCAATATGAATTAGTGATAGTGGTATTATGCTGGGTGAAGTCCCGATAGTATCTTCGTATTTGACTCGTACGAGTATATTTGTGGGTCCTCTTTGACCATAATCAGAATGAATTCTAAAATGATTTGGTAGGCATAATTTAATTTTTAAAAATAGCAAGAGGTGCAGACTTTTTTGCATATTTTAATTGATTAGGAGGCCGTTACCATAATTACGCGCGGCAATAGCGTGCGTGTGTGCATCGTGATTTATTGCCAATTTTAGGGTGTTCTCATTACGTTTTTAGGTTCAAATAACTGATTGGATTGCAAATAACACTTTATATTTCGATTAAATAAAGATCATGGGTGAACTAACATTATTTAAATAGTAATTGTGCTTTACTTAAAACAAAAATTGGGAAAATTGGGAGATTTATTAAAAAAAAATTCAGTTGTGATCATCAATTATGCTTCAACTATGACGTTATGGTCGCTTTTTTAGGAACTATAATAAGTTTTATTTAGAGATTTAGCAACTTGAAGTTGACACGATAACGCTTTTTCGGAAATCGAGGTGGCGAGATTGAAAATATCATAAAAGAAAAAATAATAAATTTACAAACATGTTTCATTGTGTCAATACTAAAGGTTGGACTATGTTTTGCATATTGTATTGAACAGTTATATTTTTTTTTCAAAAATCTTAAAATACGAAAGGCTACTACATAATATTGTAAATCTTAACTAGTTGGTATTGTTAACTAAAACCCACTGGTAGGGAAAGGCCTCAAAAATCATTGAAATTAATAATTGTTACGATTGATGGGTATGAGCTTAATCACGACCCTTGCCAAATGTGGACTCTTGACCGATAATCTAACAGAAGACCTCGACATTTCTGAATTATTTTGTTCAAACTTGTAACACGATTTTAGCTTCGTAATGAAATTTTGCAAACAATTACAAAACGTTAGCTGAAAGTCAAGACTAAAAAAACATCTCAATTCGTAAAAATCTACAATATTGTGAGGAATGATAAGAGAATTCTCAGAGTGATTCAGCTTAATAGTGTTTTGTATGCGTTATGGTTTTGTTAGCTTAATTAACGCCTCAAAAAATATATGCATTTATTAATTGTAACGTTCTATTCGTCATTTTGCTACAAATCTGTTTGTAGGCGCCATACATTTGATAAAACGATTGCTATGTTATAGAATTTGGTAAAGTAAGCATGAATATAAAAATGATATGATTAAAAAGTTCCATTTATCATTAGGAATTAAAAATTGCTTACTGCATAATTATGTTAAATTGTTTAAGTAATCAGCTGGTTGAATATTATTTAATCAGGGATATCTCGAAATTTCCCCCAAACGTGTAAGTACAAGTAATTAAGTCACAATAAAATCACTTATAAAAATTACAATCTGACCCAATACTAAACACTAATAAATAATATCATGAAGGTATTGAAGGATACTTACTTATTAACAAACAGAAAAAATATTCACTTTGTTATTCAATTCTTCATATCCAGATTTGATGGAGCGACCTGAGTGAAAAAGTAATTAGCCTATATTATACTGTCCCACTGCTAGGCGATGGCCTCCTTATTTTAAATCAAGTTACCGCTACAATTAATGGGTGTTGGCTTTATTCACCACGCTTGCCAAATGCGGGTTGGTGATAACAAACCCGGGCTATGTTCCGTGAAATCCGAAAACAAACTTTGATCAACCTGGAAATTGAACCCGGGACCACTGGGATACGGGCTGACTTCTGAAACCACAGGTGTACGACGCGAGTAATTTTGTGTTAAACAAAAAATCCAGTTCAGAAAGATCACAATCTTTCTGGGATAGATTTTATGGTAGGTATTTAATCAATAGACAGCTTCCTACCGAACACTGTCCAAAATTTAGATTTAGACTCTAAATGCACCTCTCAACGTGAAAAAGAAAAAGCTAGACGCGTAAAAGAATGGTATTGGGATGACACATGACATGACATGACAACGTCAAATCCCAATACATTTTTTACGCGAACGATAGTGTGAATTTAAAGTGGCAACTCGTGGTAGACGTACTGAATATCATCGAAGGAACTGTTTAAATTCATAAAAAGAGATTGTCAGAAATTGAAACAACTACTAGCAACTTTGTAGGGAAGGTCTCTATCTAATCTAAATCAGCCCGGTCCGTCCCACTGCAGGGCAAAAGCCTCCCCCCCCCAATCTCCATCCCACACGATTCAGGGCCAATGTTGGCCAATCCCTACGGTACACATCTAGTTCATCTCGCCACCTTCTTCTCCCACGCGGGCGTTGGCCATTTGGGTGCCATTCTGTCGCCGTCCTCGCCCACAGCTCAGTTGGCATGCGGCAGACGCGTCCAGCCCAGTTCCAATTCAGCTTGGCGGCTGTGTGACCCACGTCAGCGTTTTTGGTTTTAGAGCGCAGTTCTGATGTCTTAATATGGTCAGGTCTCTATCTAATCAAAATAAAACACAATGGTTTCAAACTTCTATATATCGTGTAAAAATTCCACAACTAGGTAAGTACACCTCATTCATACAGTAGCAATATTCTCGTTTCAACACAAGCTGTCATCGATGTAATGCCAATAATCTGTAAAGAGACCATAGATAAGATACACGATAACAAAATGACAACCACTTTATGCTATTTGTTGTGTTGTGGGGATGAGTTCATTGAATCGTCTGTTGTAATCTATTTTCCCAATGGGCCTGTTTTTTTAGGCTGGACATACGGATGATCCGTAAAACCGGCCTGTAACGGAGCTTTCGGTCGGTCAATTAGGCCCGAGTGCACCAAATGGTTACATTTTGAACAGTCGGTTAAGCCGTAAAGGTCAGTTTTTTTAATATTTTGCTGTTCACCTCTCACTAACATACGATTAGGGGCTCTAATCAAGTGTTTAACTTAAACCAGGTAGCCATCTTGGTTTAACCCACGGTTAGCTTGTTAACATTGTCATTGTATTGTGTTGTGCGCTTGGTTTTGTGTGAACCTCTCTATGCGTGCTTAAGGGTTGTACACTGTTTTATAGAAAATCGATTCATAGAATTTCGTTTCACATAAATTGTTTCTGTTATTATTATTATCATTTCATCGAATAATCAATACGCAGAATAGTTACTTCAAAGAAATTTTAATCATAGATTTTCGTTACAAATAAATTGTATTTCTTAGAATATTCCTAACATAGAATATCAAATCAAGTAACAATTGCTCATAATGTTTGGCTTTTCTATGAAGTATGTATTCATAAGTACATTTTTTTTGCTACTTATGTTTATTCGCCGAAAATTCGCTTAGCTGGCGAAGTCGTCACAGGTAACCTTTTTTTTTTGAAGTGAACTGCTTGTTTGTAAAAATGGAAGATGCCATGAATTACATTTTTGAAGGAGATAATGTTTTAGAAAATTATGAACAGCTTGAAAATGTTCTATGTGCACCACGTCTACTTCAAATACGGCGCAATTACTATGACGAATATGATGAGAAAGTGTTCCAAACAAGATTTTGTTTGTCAAAACAAAGCGAGGTGCTTGAAATGGTTAACAATAATTAGGAATACCCGAGCAACAGGTAAAACTTGATTTTCCATACCCTAATTCCATTCCAAAATAGCTAAATAACAACGCGCGCAATTTTGGACGCGAGACCAAAACACAGTCTTTTCATAGTTCACTTTGACTTAGAATGGTATCTACTAAATAAAGGTGGTATGTACGTTAAGGCACGACTCATGCATTATAAGAGCATTTCTTTTTCCAGTATAGTAATACAATACGACCGTTACGAATGCCATTCCTGTGTAAGTAAATTTACGTGAATTACTGTCATTTACATAGAGTAGGATTATATCATTCGGTCATTCTTAGGAAAGAATTCTTGACAGCTTTGTTCAAAAACGCTCGGCTTGTTAACCGACGTTTGAAAAGAGGTATGGAACACTAACAAAAAATGCTGAGTGGTTAAGCAACTGTTAAAGGTTAACGGCCCGGTTAAATAATCAACGATTATAGTATAGTTGGTGAACTCGGGCCTTAGTGTTCCACGGACTAACGTACGGCTCGGACAAGTACAGTGCGCAGAAAATAAAAATGTAGCGCGTCTTCATACGGACTATAAAATAACACTCAGACACACAAAAAACACAAATATTCGTTACATGAATGTTTGTCTGTCGGGTCATGCGTGGGGATCGAACCCACGACTTCCGGTGCAGGATCGCTACCATTGCACCAGAAGGCCAGTCTAATGGGTGAGTATCATAATTATCTAAATCGTAAATTTATAATGTGTCATTTTTTTACAATATATTGTAATAGGCCAATTACTTTTTTCAATATAAGCTTATATGGACATCGGCTCAAACTGAGCGTCCCAGTGCCTGGCCTCTGTCACTTCATGTACTCGTGCGCGATAATTACCTATCAGGCCGCTGGGTCTTGGAAGACTCATTTGGCAGTTGTTTGTCAACAGCCGCGTTGAGCATTCGTACGCGAAACTTGTGGTTGAACTGGACATAACATGTACTGACCACTGACATCTATATCGAAGGAGATAGCCCTGGCGATATATGCGTGGCACATGAAAGCACGCATTTAAACATAACAAAGTTTTAATTTGTCATTGTGTATTTATCTGTTACGTCCAGTCCCAGTCCCTTGGGCACAGTGTCCGAGAGATGACCTCACTCCACCTGATGGAAAGCGGTCGTGAGATTCGTCTTGTAAATTTCTAATTCCTGCAGGTTATCTGGAAGACATCGCTTCCTATCGATAAGATCGCCTAAATTGTACTAGCGAAGACTATAATAAAATTACTGCTGTTATATTTCCAACTATCTCCGGAAATAGGGCCGCACATATTGTGTTTGTACGCGATAATAGTAAAAAAATAGTCGTCAGAGAAGAGAACAAACCATTACTTTTATCAGTTTTGCAGTTTTCGTATATTATTTCGCAGAGGCTGAAGAACAGCTTTTTGATTCCTTCTTCACTGTGTTTGGCACATACGGGTGTTTCCCTGTAAATATTTAAAAAAAATATTGGCTAAAAGTCTTTAGTTCAAAAGTTCCTCTTATTCCCTTACCGAAAAATATGTTTAAATATTTTACAGCATTTTACGAGTACTACTACAACTACCTACTGTTATATAGTTTATAGTTTCAAACATCGAAATTACATTTATTTTAAAATGAAAGTAGTGAATAGCATTTGTTTCTTTACCAAAATCAACTTCAACATGAATACAGGCTTGTACTGAATGATTAATAGAACTGGAAACTTTAGAATCGTACCGATATGCACAAATTACGCATGCGCCGCGCGGCCCGGACAGATAGTCCGCTTAAAACAAACCGCCATTATGATCACGCACACAGGCGAGTTTTACAGTTAGGAATCGGTCACGCGGCTAGTCGCACTGTCGCGAGTGTTTTTTTTTGTCGAATTTCTGATTCCATTTTGAGCATTACACTACAATATTACCTCCCTGTAGTTGTAATAAAATATCACACATTGTATCACCAAGTCATGCACTGTAGTTCTCGGTGCTTTTCCCTCACTAACGTATCTAATGCTCGAATCTGTAACATGACAGTTTGCGCATTGTAATGCTCGGTTCTCCCTTACTGATGTTATGCTCGACAGACTCTGTAACGTTGACGTGCATTTAGACCAAACGAACATAGAGCTAAAGCGAGATCAAGAATGTTATTTCGTGATCTTTTAGTGTCAATGATAATGTGTTTTTTTTTTTGCACCAAAATAATTCTATCGAAAGAGTACGAGGAATCAAAAACGAGCATTCTAGCTCGTGATCTAGGGTCACCACCGCAAACATGTTTTTACACAACGAGAGTTTGATGAAGTGGAAATAGAATGAGCATTCGCTCAATGGTCTAAATACACCGTTACATTACAGGTGAATGTTCCAAGTGAGGGAGACAGGATTTCATTAATCGTATTTATAGTGGCTTTTACGTCCACTGCTGATAAACTAGCTAAAACAGTTCACTTCTACTCACACTCTGGATCTCATTAAAAGTTTGTGGTTATTTTCAATTAGAACTAAGGGCCGTCCGGAATTTTCTAGGATAGTTCGGTTTTTAAACTCGAAACTATTATATATGTTCACTCAAAGTGCTTTTACCGATCGAGCAAAAAATTAACGTTTGATTTCGAGATTGGAGATCCTAATTGGTTATAAAACATTGCATTTTTCCTCGTTGGTAGGTTTATATGAATGAGTGAGTTAAACTATAAACAAACTGTTCAAAACGTATTCTTCTTGATCTTGGGTAAGTTAAATTACCATTTCCAATCATAATATTACGAATTACGCTTTTGAAATATTTTTTATTGGTTTTATTACTCTGTATCACTATAATGTTGCCAGTTCAAAAAACTTCATTTCATTTATTACTATGTTTGTAAGTTATTTGTACAAACGCATTTTAAGTCATGTATTTTCTATAAATAAAACATTTTATAGGTTATAAACTTGTTGACGTATGACGATTCCAAAGAGTTTAATGTCATGTTCGTTTTGTACATTATTTCGTGCCATCCTGTATGTTTTGAGTCAAATCGAATGATTAGGCCGATGCAATGAAGCTCTATCAATTGTAGCGATGACTTTTTTAATGATAGACGTCTTCTCCCAGCAGTGTCAGTGGTCGGCAGAATTACTTAACTACCTAAAACTTTTTTTTACTTACCTAAAATGCTTGGCACATTGAGCAAACTCAGCCATACACTCTTCCATGAGCAGATCAGATTCTGTCTTATCCTTGAACAAGGACATCAGTTCTGGCGGTAGTGGTCTATCCGTCACATCTTGCATTACCGCTTCGCCGTATATTATCTCTTCGAGGTTATGTTGTTGCGGTATTGTGAAGGGAATAACAATTAAAACTGTGTAAAAAAATAACAATTAACCATAATGAAAAATAAAATTTATGATTTTCATCTAGAGTCTCAGACGTTGACCATGATCACCAGTACCCAAACTAAGCAGAGATTGTATCTACTATGAGTGCCAGAAACTGATAAACATAATTCAATATTTCTTTATACCTATATAATGAAAGGGTAATAAAACCCAGAATATGAACGATTAAAAATGTTTATTACATTCTTGTATGCCCTGGGTGTCAATTAAATCCACTAGCTTTACACACTATCTTCGCCTTTGAACCACTAGGTATGTTAATGGGCTAGTCGATAATGGAAATTGTCCGCTAAATAATGCCGCAATTTTTATCTTCAGCGAGTCAGCACTACCTAGCAGCGTTAAATAACAAATAAAAATGGCGCCTTATTTCACCGCTAGGTGGCGCTGACTCGATTCCATACAAATTGACATTTGATGCGAAGTCATTCGCATCTCTCATAGCAACTCACACACTCAGGAGATGGTAAAATGCTGTTGACTTACACATTTTACCATAACGACTTTTCAAGCCAACTGGGGCTTGATTCTGCTTGTTAAATTCCAATGAAATCGCAATTTAACTATTGATCATACATACCAGTACACTGAGTTTGATTGGGCGCCGAAAATTCAATCCTCCAATCAGATCGCTTGGCATGTGTGTGACCTTTGATTGAAATGTAATTGCCCTTATAGAAACTAAAGGTCATCCAGAAAGTGAACACAATTTTACCTTCATAAATAACACTGAGTTTTGTATATAAATTTTGCAAAAACGCTTTATACAAACTATGTTATATTCACTGCAATTTACCTGTAAAAAACACCTGGTATAATTGTGCCGCTGTCATATTGCATCACTTTGAAATTATTATTCATAATTATTTGATCTAACGTTCACATTTAAAGCAATATCGGATAACATATCATAGATTAATTACTATCCGTGAATGAATAAAAAGCATCAAAATAACTAACGAATCGTGAAATCAATTTTCAAAGTAAAACTAATTAAAGTTTTGATGGGTTTTGATATCGGAGGTGGAATTTGATTTTGCCCGACTGCTCTAAGAGTTAGAAAGAGTAATTGTTATTAATAGTCCATCGAACACCTAGTGATGATACTTATCTGTCTACTTTCGATAGAATATTGATTAATCGAAAATAATCGAAATAACAACATGACCAACAATGGTACCAAAAAAGTGTCTATTGATCATTGAATTGAGATAGTATTCTTATTTTGAGAAAATGATAAATAAATAAATATCTAGGACAATAATTTACACCAAGATATGTAAACAGATCTTGTACAGTCAGCAGCAGAAGTAAATGATGATTGAACAAGCTTCCAATTTGTTTTAATGAATGAAAAATACATAAAAAAAATATCACAAGCAGCATTATATCCATTATAATAATTGAAATGTCTCATTCATATTCTTAGTAGTTTTATAAGCTCTATAGTTTTTGTAAAATCATCAATTTTGGCACGTTAAATTATCACCTACTTCTGCTGCTGACATACTTTAATATTTCTAAATACATACTTAAATAGATAATAACACCCAGACACACCACAAACACAAATGTACGTCAAATATTTTTTTGTCATGGGTCGCTGACATTGCGACAACAGGGCAGTCAAATATACCGGTGATTATTAAATAACTTCCCGAAACGATATGGCATCCTCAGTAAGTGAAGTACTCGTAATAACTATAAGCAAAAATTTATTTTTTTCAATGAAATTTAGTTTTAAAGTTTTCATACAAAAAATAGTGACTGTTCGAGTGACTTGTATGGCGTATGGTGACTTTGAAATGAAAGTTAGTTAAATAAATTTCATTTTCGCTTAAATAGTTTCTACATCACCTAGTGAGTATACTAGTCATTTCGTTTTCGGAAGTTATTTCATAATCAGCTGGTATAGACTATAATGATCAGATAGGCTGGCTATACTGGGTGATTATTTTTAGGCTTAAGAAATCCATATTATGGCAAACGCGTGATGTAGTAGTTAATAACTATGTACCTATGAGTAAATTTGTTTTTTTCGATTCACTTTAGTTTTACGGTTATACATAAAATACTGTCTGTTCGACTGATTCATATGGTGACCTTGAAATTAAAGTTAAAAAACAATAAATTTAATTTTTACTTAGTTTCTACATCACCACATCATTTTTCTAAGTCTATAAATAATCACCCGGATGAAATCGAAATAGCACATGGAGGCATTACTGACCTTTTTGGCTCTTTTAATATTAGTCTGATTCCTAACCTTTAAAAACTTATTCATTTATTCAGGTACACCAGCAGCAAAACATACATTAAGTTATGATCAATTCTAGTTTTTTCATAAAATCACCCAAGTGCAAACAAAACTAATTATTAAGAAAAATTTATAATGTTTACTAGGCCAAGGTGCCATATATTTTTGTCGCATTTAGGAAGAGTGGTGATTAGGCCAATGCCTATCAAATATATTATTGGGAAAGTAATAAATGCGAGGTCAACAATCGATAGATAAACTATCGATCATTTGGTTACACTAGTGTGCGGTAGCCGTAAAAACCCCTCAGCAATATAGGCCTCTTCCTCACCGGGTCGGTGCGTTTTCGTTTCGGTCCCGCCTCTGCACCGAATCAAAACAGATTGTTTACCGAGCGCATGTTATCAAATGAGTGTACCGACTCGTTTCAGTACAGATTTTTTACCGAGCGCATACGCACGCCTACTCTGCATAAAATCTGTACAGATCCTCCACCGGCTCACCCCTGCCAGCACCGCCACACGCCTCACTGACACCTGTCACATCGGATGAACAATACCGTACAGAAAACATCCAGAGCCTGTCAGGAAATGTGTTTCAGCAGAAAATCTGTACAGATTCGGTGCAGCGGTGAGGAAAAGGCCATAAGCAACTACTATTCATTCATTCTCTGACCTTCACTTGCTTATTTATTCTGTTACTCTAGCCAACTAAAATTTCCGCTTCAAATGGTCAGAATTGAACTTTTCAGCTCTGGCAATAAAGAACTCTATCCCTGGCATCGACGGACTAGTTTTTTTTTCAAATAGGACATTCTAGATCTTTTACATTAATTAACTGAAAGATATACGCAGACTCAGAAATGTGCGGTATTCACCCCAACCCTGCAGGAGAATTTCATTTTGTTTCGAGTTTAGGGGTTACATTTTTGAGGCGAATTTATTTAATCTTGCTCAGATGCTCACTACCTGAATTTTAAGCAAATGACCTTTTTTAGTTGGGAAAAAAAACATTTTTCTTTCTGATATTGCATTTAATTAAAAAACCTACGGCTAATTAACCTTACACTCTAATGAAGTTTAAAGTACTTTACGTTTTGGGCTCAGAAAAACGTAAAGTACATTCAACGGGAATTAATTTTACACAACAGTTCATAGATTTAAGTACAGCTATTTTACAACATGACTTTAAAGATAACATTGAAATTTACCTTCTTTTCGAAAAAATAATCAGTCTTTAACACTACTCTAGCTACGGCGCTAATTTGTCACTTTCCTGAAAAAAAACACAGCACTAAGAATAAAAGAGACAAAAAAGTTTGAGTTAAAACAGTGTTGAAAGACTGATTTAGTTTTTATTTAAATAGGAGAGTGATTATTATAACAAAGGAACATTGCACTTAGCTCTGTAGAACACAGAATCAAAAAAGTCCCTGAAATTGACACTGTAAAGTTCTATATGTTTTGCATTTCGACACTGCTGGCCTCATGCTATTTGAAGCATGACTTTAGTCAGAAAATCTGAGAGCATTGAGATGTCTTCGTGTTGGTTGTCACCGTGTGCTCCATATGCGCTAACGCTGTCAGTTCAGTATCAATCATCTTTCTGTTCATTACTCTTGTTCCCTTTTTCGGTCCCTTCTTCTGACAGCAGCACAGAATCTCCTCGAACTCCTTTCTGAAGTTGTCATTCAACCATCCGTACAGCAAAGGATTAGATACAGCACTGGACATTCCAAACATGTGGCAAACTGCATACGTTATCGTCAGAGGCTTTTCATCCATCAGTGGTTCTGAACTGAAGTCTGCTACTAAATTAAACACGTTCAACGGAAGCCAGCTGATGACATACGTAGCGGCAATTGCTATTAAGATCGCTGGCGTTTTTCTGGTAGTCCTTCTGCGACCTCGGAGTCTTCTGTGAATTTGAACATGCGCTAACACTACAACTAAAACTGGTAATAAGTATTGGAAGATTAAACTTAATAATGAGTAGATGGCCCTGCCATTGTGCTGTTTAGGCCAGTCTTCGATACAAAAGCTGACCGACTCCATTCCCATTAATCCTACTTTGTGAGTTTTCAGGCTTCTGAATATGTATAAAGGCGATGCGAGAGTGAATGCTGTCAGCCAGATGAAGAACATGGTGATGAGGGCTCCCATGGTCTGCAGGCCTTGACGCGTTGGATACACGATTAACTGGGAACAAAAGTGCACAGTTAGAAATAAGAAATTCTTGCCGAAGGTCGAATCCTTCTTGATTCAACCTTCGGCAAGAATCCTCCTCAAATATAATTTATTTCTATACAACGGATATTTATAACGAGATAGTCTCACTTCAGACTATACAAGTCAGATCTCAAAACATACGCCTGAATCCAGAAAAGACAGTAAAAGTTGAGCAAATCTCAAATGTATACCTGTCCCTTTCACATCTACTGACATGAGGCAGGACAGCATTTGAAAGCTCAAATTGAAGCGGCTAAATGTTTATTCTGTGTAGTAATTAAGCTTAACCTTATAACAAATTTATTTATATGCCTAGCATATAAATGTTACAGATACATTGTTACACATACACCTTTGAACATAGTCTTTTAATATTCTCAAATACAAACAATATTGAGACAGAAGTTAAGAATAAATATATATATATTTGCCAAGAATGGAAATGGAACTTTCGTCCACTTGCCAGTAATGTTAACTAAAAAGCCAGCGGACCACTTTAATGGAATCAGAATATGGTATCTTGGTATCTGCGTAAAAATGCATTGCCGATGCAAAATTGATATTGATTTTGAGAACTCCATTATTTATCAGTTTATCACTGAATAGTCATCGTAATGAACCAAGTGCCTCGCCACTACAGCATGATAACACCACTTAATATAGTCGATAAGGCCGCGACTATAAAACATACAAATTCAATATATCTGTTGACATTTCTAAACAAGCATCTGAACCCACGCATATCCATGAAGGACGTCGAAAATGCACCTAGGTTTAATAATTATAAACCCGATGGTCTGATTCAAGGGTTACATACAAATCGTAATAATAACATATGATAAATATTATTTATTGCACATCAAATTAATACAGGTTTGTATTACAAGATAATAATGAAACAATTAGGCGGTCTTATTGCTTAAAAGCAATCCCCTCCAGACAACCCAAGTGAAGGAAGGGGCAAGCAAGTGCACAACAAACTAAGAATTGTGATTGAATATCAATAAAAGTTGTGAACATACATAAATAAAAACACATGAAGAAAATACAAAAGTATGTAATGACATAAAAAAACAATTAAATAAATATGTCAGAAAACATGCTGCGTAATGAATATATAAACTCGTGCTTATATGGACAGGTCTGTCAATATTGTTACAGGTTAAAATTAACGACAAGTTTTCACTTGTTTCAGTCATACAAAACTTTACCATCCTTATCAGCTGAACTAATTGGACTCCAAACAGCTTATCAGTGTTGAGATGTTTCTTAACGACAGACAATACTTCAATTAAGGTCAAGGGCCACTACACTTCAGGCGAAATGTTAGTAGGCCGAGAGTTGCTTTGATCGGATGAGTTCAAAAAATAATAATATGTTTGAGTTTTGAGGCTTTTTGAATTTAACGCCTCCGTCGCCGTCTAGCCGTAAACCCGGACTGAAAACCCGGATTTAAAACCCTGGTTTGAACCCTGTATTCCAGAACAAGCCCGGGTTTGTGATCACCAACCCGCCGCATTTTTACATTATTTTATTTATTTATTTGGTACACAAAACAAATTGCCTCAGTACATGATGAATGTCTTATCTAATCTAAACTTAAAAGTAGAGTACAATTCTTTGACACGTGTACACGGCATGCCATGCAATATTGCAGACTTAAGGTCATAAAGACTTACTTAAGGGTTATTCAATATTATACATTTAGAAGAGTATACAAAAAGAAAAATTTGGGCTTCTAAATTCTAAGGCTTTTTCTTATAAACCCGAATCGATAAGGTTCTTGGGTTGCGAAATCTGTACAGAGTTATAATAATAATGGCAGCGAGAAGGCATGGTGAATCAATACATGATTGCAGTAACTTGTACAGGCAAAGAAGGTCGTATTGCTTGCGCCGGGTCTCAAGACTTTGGATATTAAAGTGCTTGCATCTATCTTCTTCATAGGTCGATAGAATTCGTCCCATATTGTGCCGGAACGGCAAAGGCTTTACAAAGCGCCTCTGGGCCGTTTTGATGTTTTTTTTAATATGCACTGCATAATAGGGAGACCATATTATACAACAGTATTCAAGAATAGACCGCACAAGACTACAGTATAACGCATTGAGGCTCTTGACATTCTTAGGATTGCGATCATTAGGATAGCGTGGTGATTAAACTCATCAATTGTAGCGTTTACTTGATTTCAATGAAAGAAACATTTACCCAGCAGTGGGGCAGTATAGGCTTCATTCAGAAAGATAAGGCAGGCTAATTAGACTGTTTTCAGTATGATAAAGTTGTCTTGAAGCACTGTTTAAGTTTTTATGAATAAGGGGGTAAGTACCTACATAGTTTTATTTTCACTTTAAAAGAGTTAATGCAAGCAATTCAATAATTTCAGAAGCCTGCGTGTCATAAAAAGGTCACTTATAACCTGTATTTAATTCACCTTTATGCACAACTAAATTATTTTAATAAAGCTCCTAAATATTTTATCCGCTATAAATGCACTTCGCAACTTAATTAGGCGTACTAATTGGTGACTATAAAGGTTGCCGAGAACACAAACCTGTGGACCGGAACGTCGCTAACTGATTACTCACTTTTGAACTAACTTAATTGCAATGTAATAAAAGGGTTCAACGAGAGTGCAAAGTTGGGAACTGTTAAGGTATATGCTAAAATCAAAATGTGAATATCGAATAATACCTTGGCCACATACCAATTCTCAACGTGAAAAAACACGGCTAAAACTATTCTGGCTATGGCAACTATGAGTACTTGCTTCATCATCATCATCAATCGCATCCACAAGACGTCCACTGCTGAACATAGGCCTCCCCCACCGATTTCCAAAGCAACCGGTTGCAGGCGGTCTGCATTCACCGGAATCCCGCCACTTTTATCAGGTTGTCCGTCCACCTTGCAGGCGGGCGTCCCACGCTGCGTCTGCCCTGAAACGGTCTCCAGTCTAGAACTTTTCTGCCCCAACGGCCATCAGTTCTGCGCGCTATACTACTAGTAGGTACAGTAGTGTAGTACTTACTTAGTTTATGTCAAATTCACGGAACGGATGAAAATTATTATGTCCTTTGATTGTTGGGTATCCTTAGCAAAATATAACATTCTAGGACAACAACTTAAGAAGGTCAATCTAATACTTCAATATCAGATTGAAATTCAAATACCCAAGAGTTTTCTACAGTATTTCTTTTAAGAGACGTCAGCAAAATATTTTTTGTAGTCGTTTCTATTCAACTCTATTTTAATCCAACTGAGTTTATTTTTCCCACAGCTAAGTAAATTTAACGGGATTTGATTATTTCATCTTGATCTACTGTTTTGCTTCCAGAATTTCTATTCATTTTTTAAACACTTTAGTTACTAACACAGATCCAAAACCAAAGTAGCCGATATAGAACAAGCAGCAGCTAGGCTTAAGTGGTATTGGGCGGGACACATTTCTAAAATGCCGGAGGATTTGTGGGCAAAATCAGCTTCGTATTGGGCCCCACTGAAGAAGTACCGACGACCTAGCAGACCACGACGGAGATGGCGTGGCAAACTGGATGACTTCGCGAGGGACTGGCCTGAAAGGGCTAAAGAAAGATCTGTGTGGAAGAGAGGAAGAGAGGCCTTTGCCCAGCAGTGGGATCCCAACGTCCAATTAAGATAGGCTTAGTTACTGCAAGGACTGCTTTTATTATTTATTATTGAAGTAATTTTTACGTTTCATACTATCCTCATGATGATTGCGTTATTTGAATACATAAGTGATGGTCCTATTTTTTTTAAGAATGTATGTTTTTCAAAAATACATGCGTTCCAACATTTGTTTTCTATGGTGTTATTGCAAGATTGAAGATCATTTAATTTTCTTTTAACAAAATAAGCAGGCAGGCAAATATCTTCTTCTTCTCAGTCGGGCACTCTTGGCAGAGTGGTCGTGGCTGCTGATGGACAGGGTTGGCTCGCCGTCGCCGCTGGCTTGTATGGTAGCCGCACGTTGCGCGATGTCTCTCCACTTTTGTCGACTTCGTGCGTTGAAAGTACACTATACTGCGTTCGACTGCGTCGATTTCCTAATAAGGTCGATCCAGCGAGTTGGAGAAACCTCTCCTCGTTTCTGGAGATATGCTCAAAGAACTTCAGTATTCGTAGCTGCAACAATCGACGACAACCTGTCCCGTATGTTAAGTTCTTTGAGTATGGAAACATTGGTGCGAACGCCGACCAGGGTATTTTCAACATACGTCTCCAACACCACATCCCCAGTGCGTCGATTTTTGACCTTTCTTAGTGACCAAGTTTCGGCTCCATACAGAAAGATTGGAAAAAAGAGGCACTTCATTAGGCGAACCTTTGTGTTTTTCGTTATTCTCCTGTTTTTCCAAATTCTTCCTAGTCGCTCCACTGCCGATCTGGTGATGGTGCAACGACGCTTGATCTCATCTTTGCATCCTCCAGAGTTTGAGATAATAGAACCGAGGTAGATATAGCGTTCCACAACTTCGCAGTTGGCTATTTGTAGTACTCTTGTAGTAAAATGTTTAGCTCGATCTACTATCATAACCTTTGTCTTACCTCTATTTAGAGTCAGACCGAATTGGAGACTAGTGGTTTCCAGACGAGTCAAGAGTTCCTCCAAATCTTCTTTAGAAACGAGCAAGAAGAGTGGTGTCATCAGCGTATCGTAAGTTTTTTATCACGCGACCACCGACGGAGAAACCGTTGTTCCATCCGTCCAACAAGATGCGCATGATATATTCAGTGAAGGTGTTAAATCGCAGCGGCGACAGAATACATCCTTGACGAACACCAGATTCCGCCTTGAAAGAAGCCGAGAGTACGTCATCAACTCGTACTGCTGCTGAACCATCTTCAGAGAGTCGCTTCAATAGGAATATTAGGTGCTATGCTACCCCCATCTCTAATAAGACTTTCCAGAGACACTCCCATATCACAATCTCTCCCAAATGCATTACGGATGTCGACAAAGCAGATGAAGAGCGACGACTTAAATTCTGTGGCTTTTTCGATTAGTTGCCGCAGTATAAGCATCTGTTCGCGTGCAATTTGGCGCGACAGGTAAGCTTGCAAACCTTGCGTTGATAATGTGCAGCAATACCTTACTTGCATGCGGTATCAGAGAGATGAGCCTATAGTTATTACATTTCTTGGTGAAGCTTTTCTTGTGCAATAAAATAAATACTGATCTAGACCAGTCCTCTGGCCAAATTCCGGACTCCCATCTCTTGCAACAGATGGTATGCAAAAAGACCACTCCTAGTTCTCCCATTGCCTTGAAAAAATATATATGACAAGAAATGATGTATATTTTGGTTTGTTCCAAATTAAAACGACTTTTCGTAACATTTTATTCAACAACAGAAAATTGTGCCAGTGTACGATCTCTCTCAATCCGTGTCGGTAGATAAGACAAGATAGTCTTCCTCCTAATATGCTCCTCATTTCTGACGTCAATCCAACAAATAAGGTTATTTATAATCACATTGAGACTTCGATCATGTACTAAGCGATTCCGCTTTGCTCTCAAAATATACAAAACCCAGGAAATGGATACTGATCTAAAGCGCAATTTCTACCGAATTGTTTAACGGTGAGGCCAGATTTTTGGTACTGGTATTAGTGAATCATGGCATGCAGATGTGTACATTTTATATCTCTATATTTACACAATTTTAACATCGTATCGCAGCACGAGTCTGGTGGATTACTTCCTTAGTAAAAACCTTTGCTTTGATGCTTTTGATTGTTTTAGTTATATTTATATTTCAACAGGCATTCACACTATTAAATCCTGTAATTTATGCATTTATCCCATCTAATAACTTTTCCTCTACCTGTAAGGTGCCTGGAAGGTAATATTTTTAGCAATGAGCTTGCCTTAACTGTACATTAACACTTTAATGTATACGTACCTGTAATTTTTTTTTTTTTGTGAGCAGCAGGTGAAGTATTTATCTTTTTTGAATCTAACCCGTTTTTACATTCATGCCATCCAACTTCTTTGACAACTAAATGCTTTATTGATGAACAAGTTTATGTTTCAGTCAACTTGCTAGATAGCCAGAAACATAGTTACAACGGAAATTCTATCACGTTTGTCAGAAGAACTTGCTAATTGCTCCTGTAGGCCTTCGTGGTGGTCCTACAATCTGTAAGAGTCTTGTTACAAGGATTCAGAACTCAGCATAGAAAATATGATGTTCAAAATATGAGTAATCCTGGCCAATAGTTAAATTCACCACTAAAATTGAATAAACGGAGTCAACACAAGGTTTGCAAAATGTTATAAGAGTTTTATTTAACTACTATTAAACTTTACAGATTTAAAAAGGGCTTCTGACCGTATGGATGCCCGATCTAAATTTTGTAAATACTTAATTATCTTGCTATGTAACAATCTGTAAGTAGATGGATGAAATAATATTAGCTCAACCGTAGCCAACTTTTGTGTTTGTTATTAGATAACTTAAGACTACTTGAAGATCCAAATAGACATTCAGAGTATCAGAATCAGAATCAGAATCAGATAATTTATTGCTTATAAACTGTGTCAGTACAGAAGCAGGGATGACATTGCATAGGTGAACGTTACAACAGTTTACCCATATCGGGTATGCAATAATGAAACATAAAAAACTAATAAAACTAATGTTTCGCATTAAAATATTCATTCAAATTATAAAAAACATTTTTGACGTGACAACGTCTTAAATTAGGTTGCGGCTGGGAGTCACTTATGAAAAAGTGTAACGCTCGGTAACGTTACGATGAGTCACCGAACGAGAGAGAGGCCCGCCGAATGCCTTGCGTCTCTCTCCCACTCAACTATGATCGGTCTGCCGCAATTCTTATTTTCATTCAATTCCTTGTTCCTATTGTGCAATTTAATTATATTCATATCAATAAATATTCTACCGAGAAAAAGACGTTGTCACGTAAAATCTTCGCCCGTAAAACCGACTTTACAGGCAACCATTTTTTGTTAACCATTTTAAATAACCATTACAGTATTATAATATTAGTATTTTATATGTCGGGTGATTATCAAATAACTTCTGAAAACGATATGGCATACTCAGTTCTGTCTATTAATGTTAGAATTTAAGCATTTTTTTTTTACTTTCAACAAACAAATTGTATTATAATATTAGTATTTTATATATCGGGTGATTATCAAATAACTTCCGAAAACGATATGGCATACTCAGTTCTGTCTATTAATGTTAGAATTTAAGTTTTTTTTTGTTTACTTTCAACAAACAAATTGTACTCTACTAACTCGCATTGTAGAACCACAACAAGTTTAAAAGAGTAACTACTGAGTTTCACGCCGGGTCTTCTCAGTAAGAATCAACTCCTCCGACGCGGTGATAGAGTCGCATTATGTTTGTCTAATGTTTATTTATAAATTCATATTACTATAGTATTTATGTCTATTGTTTAGTTAATTTTTTGACTATTTAAAAGTACTGATTAACTCTATTTTAATAAAGATATTTGATTTTGAGTTTGAGTTTTATGTAGGAACTAAATAAGCGAAAATAAGTTTTTTTCAAATAAGTTTTTTATTCCAATTAGGTTTTCATCCAGTATAAACTGACCCTTCGAGTGATTTGTATGATGAACTTGAAATGAAAGTTAGTTGAATAAATTTAATTTTCGCTTAGATAGTTTCTACATCAATTAGTGAGTAAGCCATATCGTTTTCGAAAGTTATTTGATAATCACCCGGTACAGAAAAGCCTCACTAACGCCCAAATCCAGAAACGTCAATCAAAACTGAGCAGGCCTGTAAGGACTAATATTGTTTGAGCTGAAGGTTTGATTAACGTTTTGTATAGCTGTCTTTTTCATTTCCATTGATGTAAATAAAGGGCAGCATCAATTTGAGGAGTCTTGATTAGAGTATCAGAGATGATATATGAACATAACATTAATTCTTTACTTTCATTACAACATTAATATATATGCTTACTTTCCCGCCACTAAACGTGAGAACGTATGAATTTTTAACTTAAACGTTGTTTGTTTAAAATTCGAATAAAAATTAAAATTATCTGTTTTTTTGTGAGTCTGTATTATTTTGAGAGCATGTGGCCTAGTGCATGGTTAAGCACTCCAACTCGGATCGCGGATCGTGTGGTCCCGAGTTCAAATCTGACCGGAACCAAAATCTTTGTGTTCATTGTTCAATTTCCGACTAACTCTCCGGTGATGGAAAACATCGATAAAGAACCAAATCAACCCAGATAACGGCGGAAGGCTTCACCACCTACTACGTTGGGTTCTAACACCATTGGTGAAAAGTGGGCTTCTGAGTGTTCCGTTCACCATGACAGCCACAGTCACTTTTTTTTTTTTTATGTAATAGGGAGCAAACGAGCTAGAAGGTCACCTGATGGAGAGTGATGGACTTGCCTCGGACTACCCCGTTAAGGATAAAGTCGTGATGGTATGTATGTATGTATTATTTTAGGGACCTCTTTCCTTACTTTTGCCATTCTAAGCTGCTTCAATTTAGTAAATATTTTGTTAACTTATTTATAATATGAAATTTAATTAATATGATTTATTTCACCTTTATAGTCACTGCTGATTTAATATTACCTCACCTTTTACTTTTCAAATTCAAATTAATTTCAAGCAAGATCAAGTGACAACCATCGGCAAACACAAGCAAAAGGCACTCAAACTAATCCTCGCACATTCCAAACAAAAAGGTAGCTAATCCCCTTATCAAATAGTTTATTTTAGCTTGACTCACCGCAGCTGATACGAGTACCATCAAACAATTGGTGTTTGCAAACAGTAGCACCAGGGGATAGATTTATGAATTCGCTACATCTACAAAAATCTTTGAAACCAATGACATTTGAATTATTGGGACCCCGCATTAGAGAAAGTTCTAAATGTCATTCTAAGCATACTTTTTTATTAGTTATAATGTGTTCCTACTCTTTTCACTCATACATGAAAGAGACAGAAGACCGTGTGCCATGTTATTGACACGTTAGTACTTGGTCATTCAACGGGTTAAGCTAAGCATGTCAATTGTATGACGTGCATTTGATTATCCAGTTATAAAAATTAAAAACAATTATTTATAATCGTCAAGAGCGTCATGGCCTTGGGGAAAGCACTCCAGTTCAGAGCGCGTACGTTCCCACCAGGCCCCTGACCTTTTCGGTAAAATATTTTTTTCTTAAACATGCTCGGAAATATTGTCATTACTTTTGAATAAAGAACACGCGAAGTATCATAATTACGTAGACTGAAAACCCAAAATCACTTCCCGGCGCGTTCTTTGAATTTCGAACGAAGAGCGCGCCGGCAATGTTGTATGAAACGGTGTGCTGTTTGAATTTAGAACTCTTTCATCTATCGTACACATTGCGTTCTCGTGGCTGTATAGCCACAGATGCGTTTACCTTTCGGCACAAATTGTAAAATAAAAAAAAACAAATTGGCGGTAAAGCGGAGTTGTTATTTTGTTAATAATATTAATTAAATTTATTATGTAAAAGGCCCTTTTTATTTCCTTGCATTTTTTTAAGAAAAGCACTATATATGCCTCGGCCGAAATGGCAATTGCCTGTCTCGTATCATTGAAGTCCTCGCCTGCGGCTCGGCCTTCAAACTCATACTCGACCTGCAATTGCCTATTTCGCTGCCTTTGCAATAATGTACTATTACCGAATTGGTATTACTTTAACGTCACCAAAATGTTTTCAGAACTTTGTGCCATTGTTGTAAGGTTCATACATTTCTTGTTTGACATTTCTATAATGCTTGTCCAATGAAAATATATTCGAACGTCAGGGGCCAGGTTACTGTGCTCTCCAAAATTACGAAACATGGTTTTAAAAAACAATTGCACACAAAAAACTAAGCAAAACTACATACAGTAGGAGGGAAATTAGATCTCGCCAGCAGCACAAAAACTACAGATTAAGGACTAATGCTTGTGGACATAAGGAAAATGATGTATTTTGTGCACGAACGAAACATTAATAATTCAGCGCGGTTAAGGGTAAGTTAAGAATGATAAAATTCCTAGTTTTGATATTTTTACCCCAAAAAAAAGTAAGGTTTTGAGCCTTATCAACGAGGATTAGGGGACAGAATAATCTGATACCTAATTAAAAGTAGTGCCTGGCTAAGATGGTAAGTTATTTATCAAAACCTACTTCCTTAAAAAGGACGAAGTCCTATGACATTAATTGACTTTCTAATTTTATGAAAAAAAAATACAAGAAAGTTCAAACTCGTTATTTCAATGAGTTTTATGACTATTTATTCAGCTTATCGATCCATATTTTTAATATCATGGCGTGACTAAAATTGCAGAGCTAATCACAAAAATTACGATACTACTACTTTTTGCATAACTGTTTCGCTACATGTACTTGTCAAGGCTCTCACACGAAAACATGATGTTATACATAAAATAAGAAAAATAAAACAATTTCAATACCAACCTGATACCTATCCAAGGCAATAGCGGTGATGGATATAGTAGAGACGAATATGGATATAGCCTGAATAGCCCCACAGCCCTTGCATAAGCTTGGCCAGTCCGGCAAGGGCCAGTGCTTCGTCAGGAGTTCCATGAGAGTGAGAGGAGTTCCGACGCAGCAGACCAGGGCATCAGAGACGGCCAGATTCACTATGAACATGTTTCGGGCTGTTCGCATCACTGGTTTTCGGACTACCTGAAAAGAATAAGTGATTGTCAGGCTTCAATAAGTTGTGGATTCTCATTAGTAGTGGAACGTAGATTTTGAGCACTTTCTTGCTATAAAGGTAATGTTAAAGGAAGGTTTCGCCATATGATATTAAAGAAAATAATCGCCTTTAATTCCGCAGAGTCCCGGGTTCGATCCCCGGTCAGGTCAATTCGGGAAATGATCTTTTCTAAATTGGCCTGGGTCTGGGTATGCTGGGAGTAGCCCCTAGCTTAATTCCTTGTCTGGTACCTCGTAACACAGGGATATTCCAACTTCGAGATCATGACAAGAGGTGTGTTGTCTGGCGCATATTTATATTTATTTTAATAACGAAGAAGATACGAGTAAACAATATTTGTTTATGTTCTTCTT
The DNA here is from genome assembly GCA_947369235.1 of Udea olivalis. Lineage (NCBI taxonomy): Eukaryota > Metazoa > Arthropoda > Insecta > Lepidoptera > Crambidae > Udea > Udea olivalis. The sequence continues at coordinate 5,142,761 of OX376363.1, forward strand.
TATTTTCTTTGACCAACCAACAAGTGACGTAAATTGTATCCATGAATGACATAGAAAAGAGTACATTCATGAGTACATGCTGTTTCGTATGTTGAATATTGGACCTTATAAAGAAACATTCAAGATATTCTGCTTTTGAAATCTTCTTACCACCTTTAAAACTAACACACTGAAACATTTTCTCAACGCCTGATGTTACTTGGTCCGTAAATTATTCTGAATATCATGGACGGATCATAATAAGTAGCTTAACTTCTTGAAGTTTTATAAAAGGAAAACCGTGCTAACTAGCAAAAGTTTTTATGAATCAGATAATAGGTAGTATTTCCATCAACGCAACCCACGGTATTCGAGGCGGACTAAAACTTTATCACTTTTCAACTAAATGAATAATATGAAAATTAAAGAAAAGCTATTCAAGTATCAAGGAAGTGTTTAATTAGCACTCAAATCTTTGTAATTTTAAGTAAGTAACTGCTCTCTTGCGAGGTTGAAGTTTATTAGGAGAAATTCAAATCGAGAATTCTTTAAAATTTTAAATTGGTTGAGGTTATATTTAATTATTTATATAATTTAAAGATATAAGTGATATGAATGCGTGCTGTACGTGCCTTCCCTACTGTCGATACATAGCATGGCTCAAGATGCGCATCTTCCTCGCACAGCTTGCTTGCGGCAAGGCATCTTCATAGCACATGCACATCTTACTCGCTCCGTTACATACGATTTAATAAAAAAATAAAAACTGTATGTTTCGGACAACTGAATCCATAGTTGTGTTAGTAGAAATTCTTAGGAAACTATGTTAGTACGTACATAAAACGAAGTATAAATGAAAAACAGCACTAAGAACGTAATAAAAATAATAACTTTAAGGGCACTTAGTGTGCTTCGAGTTACCAAAGAAATTCACACACAATTCAGGATTTGTTGGCCCGAACTAAAAGGTTCGGTGACTCGTTTCTTTTTCGTACCATCCAGACGTGGAACGCTCTTTCAGCACATGTGTTTCCATCCTCTTATATTCCCGGGTTCTTCAAGCGGGGCGTGAAAAGGCATTTCTCTGCGGGCCTTCAAGGTGAGGATGGCCAACCCAGTAATTCGTTTAAATGACTGGGCTTGTCAGCCTCATATCTGGACCTCACGACCGCTTTCCATCAGGTGGAGTGAAGTGAGTTTCCGTGGTAACTCTCAGCACCATGCACTTCCACAGCGGAGAAGGTGTATCCGATTTGATCATTAGGATGCTGTTCGTTATTTTTGGTTTGAATAAATCATGATTACTGAAAAAATTTAATGTCAGTACACCGATGATTTTTTTTAATCGAAATAAATATAAAGTTTTATTTACAATGCAACCAGTGAATTAGATCGAAAAACGCAATGCGAATACCCCAAAATTTGCAATAATGCACACACGCGCGCGATTGTCACGCGTCATTTTGGTGACTGGTTATTTTTCTTCATTTTTAGATTTTCAATTTGCACTTTCCACTCGTGATGGACACCATGATATTTACGCAGAGGAATTTAATGGGTTTTATTTGAACGAACCTGGATTTGATTTTGATTGAACCTAACGTGGCAACTATCCAAGCGTAAACGTACGTACAAAAAAGCGATCACCTGATGTGAGAAACTGTTTGAATATGTGCATAAAAATTTATAACAAAATTCCAGAAATGTTAAAATCACTAAGACTTCCATTATTTTAAAAAAAATTACATCTATAGCTCTTAAATAAGAATTTTTACAGTGTTGGAGAGTTGCTTAACTAATATTTAAACATGAAACATGTGAATCTACCACTTTAACCATGTAACCTTATGTACCGTGTTTCAAGTAAATAAAGGATGATATGATATGATATGATATAGTTTTTACACAACTTGAATGAACGGTAGTTTCTTAGTTAAAATTAATTGTTTTTTAGTTAGTTTAGGTGTGCCGAATATACTTTTGCCAACAAACGACGCGTGCTCCTAGGTTCGAGTCCACACACTATAAGATCAATTACATGTTTATAAGTATTGCAGTAAGTATCTTACTAATCTTACTGATATTATAGATGCGAAAGTTTGTGATGATGTATGTACGAGTATATACACTCGGTTCCAAAAATAACGGGTCAGTCACATAAACCTGAATATCTCCCGAACTACGTACCTATGCCATCCTAATGAAACGAAGATTTTTCAATTGAGAATTTAATTATACAAATAAAAAATAAAATAAAACTTAGTGCACCTACAATATTAATCTCTAAATTAAGAAACCAATGTACTTAAGTAACTATTTTTCTTAAGATTTTTTTTTATGATTAGAAAAAAAAACTTTCTGTTTTTAATCACTTTCTTCATTTAATACTTTGTATTGCCTCCACGAGCTCTTCTGACAGCTTCCAGGCGATAAGGCATGCTACACTACACCAAATTTTGGAGCCGGTGCTGAGGAATACCTTCCCATTCCTCCACCAGTGCTTGTTTGAGCTCGGGAAGCGTGATTGGTCCCCACCAATCACGCTGAAATCGCGTGAAAGGTCGATTCACGCGATCCCCCCGGTTTCGACTTTTCACGCATCTCTGAAGCTCGTCCCTGGCGTGCTCGATGGGGTTTAAGTCCGGGCTTCGTGCCACTGCATGAGTTCGATACCGACCTCTTCAAGGTAGTCATGTACAATTCTGGCGGTATGGGGACGCGCATTATCATGCATTAATATGCCATGCCGGTCCATTCTGGCCATGAAAGGTCCTACATGTTTATTGAGGATGTCTTCTACGTACCTCTCTGCATTTAGAGTTCCATTTTGAATGAGTACCAGCTCGGTGCGGGCCTCGGCAGAAATCCCAGCCCAAACTTGTACGGAGCCTCCACCGTACGCCACTTTTTCCTCCACACACGCTTGATGGAAGCGCTCCCCTGGTCTTCTGTACACCAGCTGACTACCATCATGCTTATAAAGCATGAATTTAGACTCGTCCGTGAACATTACCCTAGACCAATCGTCTAGTGTCCAGTTTAGGTGCTCGCGCACATATCTCTGTTTGGGGCCATTTGCGGGCCTCAATGGTTTCAAAATTGCCTCAGCAAGACGTCTTCTTACTGTTTGAGCGCTTAAATTGTCACCTCCAAAGCGAATAAAGTGAGTTTTTAGACCAACAGCAGTTTGAAAACCATTTCGGAGCATTGTAGCCACCAGTTGTCTGTCTTCCCTGGCCGTTGTGCATCTTGGTCTGCCATTTCCTGGTCTACTAAGGTGTGACCCGGTCTCTTGGTACCGCTGGACTACCTGCTAAACAGTCGACAAAGATACACCAATGTTTCTGACTGTTTCACGCTGGCTGCGCCCAAGTTCCATAAAAGTTAGGATTCTGGTACATTCCTCTAGCGTGACTGCCATGCTTCACCACACAGAATAATAATTATGCACGTGGAAGACGTTCGCAATATTTTTTTTGTTACAGAATAGAAATGGACAGCATCCTTAATGACCTGAAGCAAAAATTTTGTTTTTAAAAATAGGCATTTTTTTAAATTTTGTTTTTCTAATGAAGTTTTTTTCATCAACTAGTTTAAATAGTATGTGTATTAGATGCGCAACTAAAAAGTCTTTGTTCTGTGTTTTATTTCATTGATCTAACTTTCACAGTTCTGGAGGTATTGCAATTTTTGTGACTGACCCGTAATTTTTGGAACCGAGTGTATGAGTGTGTGTATGTTTGTTACTCTTTCACGCAAAAACGAATGAACGGATATAAAATGAAACTATATAGTAATACAGCTTATTCATCAGAATAAGACATAGGCGACAATTTATAAAGATTTTATATATACATGTTACAGAATTGAAGGTTACGCGGGCAAAGCCGCGGGCGGAAAGCTAGTATTATAAATGCGAAAGTTTGTAAGGAGGTTTGTAACTCTTTCAGGCAAAAACTACTGAACGGATTTGGATGAAACTTAACAGTAATACAGCTTATACCTACATCAGAGTAACACATGGACTACAATTTATATAGATTTTATGTAATTTGGCTATACTAATATATATATAACGAAACGCAGGCGAAGCCGCGGGCGGCATGCTAGTTTAATGTATGAGTGCATGCATGAAGTGGTACATAATTTAAGTATCTAAATGTAATATTGCTAGTAATCGCTTATATGCCTAATTTCCTTTTTGATCACAACGTGTCTTGATCAACACGATTTATGTATTATTTATCATGGAAATTGATTAATTATTTCTGTTATTTTGGCGGTTTTTTTTGATGAAAAAACTAAAGATATCTAAACATAGTCGTGCAAACGAAGTTGCGTGTAGAAGCTAGTTATTTATATTTAAATGTCAGTTATACACTCAAACAAGAAGAGAGCGTATTCCCATCTAAAAGGCAAGCAACGCATCGGTGACACCTCTGGTGTTGCAGTTGTCCATGGGCGGAGGTGATCACTCTCCATCAGGTGACCTTCTAGCTCGTTTGCTCCCTATTACATAAAAAAAAAAAAAAAAAAAAAAAACAATACTTAGGTGAAGGACAACGAGGTTATAGAACCGTTTGGTCTGCATTGTGTGGGGGCTTTAATTGTTATTGAAATGTGTTATTTAAACTTTATTAATACTCTATTTTCTAACTAAACATACTCCTGGAACTAGAATTGTGTATTTTATAATTTTCAGTAGCTCTATTATAATTGTTTATTTTGACTGGAATCATCGACAAAGCTTATAGAATTAGTAAGCTGAAGGCAGTGGGCTAGGCTTGCCATATATGCCGTAGAACTGATAACCCTTGGAGCAAGGGCTTAGCTACACTTGACAGAAATTCCGCGACGCCGCACTTCCGTTGTGGTAAATTCGTTGCTACATTGCAGACCGATCATCCGCATAGTTTGCCCGCTATTTGTAATTTATATGCAATAACAGGCAAGACAGAGAAATCGAGCCCCGCATCGATAATGCCTGGAAGAGCTTCTGGTCCATGAAAGCGAATTTGAAGGGCGACCTTCCTCTTTCTCTGGAACGCAAACTTGTTGACGCTTGTATTCTGCCTATCCTAACTTACAGTGCACAAACGTGGTCAATGACCGAAAATCAGAAGTCCAAACTCAAGGTTTGCCATCGAGCTATGGAGAGGAGTATCCTTCGATTAAGAAGGATCGACAAGGTGCGAAACACCATCATTCGCTCTAGAACTGGAGTTGCAGATGTAGGCAAAAAGACGGCCAAACTAAAGTGGGACTGGGCAGGTCATGTGTGCAGAATGGGCGAAGAAAGGTGGGCCAGGATCGTCACCCAGTGGCAACCGAAACACGGATATCGTCAAAGAGTCGACCAAGAAAAAGATGGCGGGACGATCTGGATAAGTACTTACAGGAATGGCAGATCTTAGCTGATGATAGGAATCACTGGAGGGATTTGGGGGAGGCCTTTGCTCAGCAGTGGGACAATACAGGCTAAGTTAAAAAAAAACAGGTATTGGCGGGAGTACCGCGACTGAGTTTCGGTCAAATGTGGCTACGGCCTAAGCGTGTTCTAGTGTGGAGACCGCGTATCGGCAAACGTAGTGTGGAGCGCCCTTCGGCCAGGTGAAGCGATGGCTTGCGAAAAGCTGCTTGTAGAAACTATATGCCTACTATCTTACTAATATAATATTTTAATGCAAAAGTTTGTGAGAATGTACATTTGTTGCTTTTTCACGCAGAAATTACTATACGGATTTAGGTGAAACTCTACCTACAGCAATACAGTTTTTTCATCAGATTAACACCTAGGCTACAATTTATAAAGAATATATGTATGAAACAAAACTCACGCGGGCGATGCCGCGGGCGGAAAGCTAGTGAGGAATACGACGCTAGCGGCTGTCATTGGTGTAAACTCATGACATACAGGTGGAGCGATGACTTGCGAAAGGCTGACAGAATCCAAATGCGTCATGCGATGACGCTCATTGGCTGAGGTCTTTGTCTAGTGGACTGTGATAGGCTGTTTATGATAAAGTTGATATCTGACCAATAAAAATACTTACGGAAATAACCACAAGCGCATTGCCAACACCACCGATGACTACCAGGATGCCATAGAAGGTGAGGAGAAGAGATCTAGTAGGGTCATCGACCTTGCGGTTCTGGGAGAACTTCTCCAGAAGAACGTTGGGGTCTTGAATGTCTCTGGAAGCTTCTATTATCCATTTCACGGACGCATTGTAGGTCATGTTCATGGTGGCGTCCGGTACCTGAAACAATAAAAAATTTAATTATTTTAGTGCACAATGATCTGTTTATGTAATGGACTAGCTTTCCGCCTGTGGGTTCACCTGTGTTAACTTCATTTTTATACTTAGAATCTTTATAAATTGTAGCCTTTGTGTTATTCTGATGCTTAAGAGGATACAGAAGCGCCGTTTTTCCATACAAACGTAGTACCCTGTTTCCTTCCTGGATTTTGCTAGTAGAGGAATATTTTTTTTCAAAAAAATGATTGCCCCTATTGGCATGTCCCTATGTTTTCCTTTTTCAACCGACTTCACAAAAAGGAGGAGGTTCATAATTCGACTGTATGTTTTTTTTTATGTTTGTTACCTCATAACTTTCGACTGGTTGAACCGATTTTGATCATTCTTTTTTTATTTGAAAGCTGGTGCTTCCTGAATGGTTCCATTTTAATTTGGTCTAGTTCTGACAGTGGTATCTATGAGAAAACATATAAGTCTTAAATCTAGATAGACAAAATGCGCGACAAATGGACGACAAATGGACGAATAACTCAATATTACGCCAACCGATTTTGATAATTCTTTATTTATTTGAAAGCTAATGGTGCCCGTGTGAAAAAAAAAACCAACTTCAAAAAAAACTATTCCAAAACAAAGAACTAAAAAGTAAAGAAATAATTGCGTATTCTTCTAAAACTTATACGATAATATAATGTAGGTACAATTATTGTTATTGTTGGAGTCGGTGTCAGCCAATGTACGTTTGTAACTACCTACATACATACGTAAACGTGATATGTAAGAAATAGGTATATTGCTAGGTATATTGTAGTGTTTCCTTGGCTGACACCGACTCCAACAATAACAATTTATTGTACCTACATTATATTATCGTATAAGTTTCAGAAGAATACGCAATTATTTCTTTATTTTGTAGTTCTTTGTTTTGGAATAGTTTTTTTTAAAGTTGGTTTTTTTTTTGTTAAAATTTTTGTTAAATAAATCAATTATTAAAAGAGATATGGACCTTCCAAAATCGATAAAAATGGCCAGATTTTCCGCTGTGTTCAAACATCCAGATAACTAATTTGACTATTTTATTTTAAAAAAGGAAAACATAGGAACACGGCCACAGCCTGTCTTTAATTTTTAATGAAAAAAGTAACTGAATCGGTCCACTTTTTAAAAAGGGATTAGCAGACTACGAAACGTAAATTTTCTCTTATTTTGATAGTGTAGTGTATGACACACCTCGCCTCATCATATCTAGTATTTAAAGTAGATTCTAAGGTAATGTTTTTTTTTTTTTTTTTTTTAAATTGGGTATTGATATATTTCGTATGTTTATTAGATATATTAGTACAGTAAAAATTAAAAAGAAAACCTTAAAATAAATATAACTAAAAACTACTAAGAAAATTTTGCACCTGTGGTAAGGTACCCAAGATGCTGGCAGCATTCCCCCGTTGTATAGAAAGACTCACACGTTGTGCGAGGAATGTACCAGCTCTTGGGTCACCTGTAGTTGAAATCAATTTTTTAGCTAGAGTTTTTAAAAGGTTCTGTGCACTCGGACCCCACGGACCCAGGGTTTCGACGCCGAAAGGCACAAAAGTGTAACCGGAACCGATGTTCTGGTACTTTTGTGCCTTTTTATATTCCGCCGCTTCAGCCGCCGCGCCTGCCCGTTTACTTGTAGCGGGAACATGGGAAGGGGCCAGCGTGTCGACGCAGGTCGCATCCCACACCAGCGGCCGGCCCATGGTCCATGGAACGAGTGTCATCCCGTCGGGTCTTTTACCGTCGTCACGTACGATACCTTGCGGCTCTAACATAGCCGGTACGTTGACGGAGGCGAAGGCCCGACGAATGACATCGTTCAAAGCGGCGTGGCGGGACAAGCGGCCTGCACTCCTAACACATGAGAGCCCGTGGTGTCCCAGTGAGTCAACCACAGTACCACAGGGGCAGGTGTGTGATACGCACAGCTCTGCTCCGAGGCGCAATCCCACTGCAACACGCAGTGTATTAGGGTCGAGGCAATTACCCGTATTTGTGCAGGGGTAGGCATTTAGCCAGTGCCCAGACTCTTTACGGGAAACTGCCTCAATCCTTGCCCGCTCGGAGCCTGAGCTGCACAGAAGCAAACTATTGTGTGCAGCACTGCAGATAATTTCATCCCAACTTCTCTGTGAGTTGGGGCACGCGGGAATTTGGTTAGGCCAGGCCATTTGCCAAGCTTTTTTAGCGTTGTCTAGTTCGAAAATTTCTGATGTCGGAACGGAACGGGAAAGAATTTTTTTGGTGAGGTCGGATGTGCTGTAAGCAGACGATAAAAAAGCTGGTAGAGATACACTTGAAATTTTGCGAATGCCTAGTCCTCCAAATCTTATGGGAAGAGAGGCTTGTGTCCATGAAGATTCATGTAATTTTATATTAAGGACAGTTTCTAATGAAATTTTGATAAGCCTGTCTATGGACAAAAGAAGATTTTGATTAGTCCAAAGAGGGGTTGATCGGAGTAGGTAAGTAAACTTTGGAACGAATAAACAAAATCTCAAAATGAATAAGGCCGAATGGGGGGTGATCTTCACCAAGCGGTCGGATTTTTCTTTAAATTTAGAGATTGAATTTTCGACAAAATTTGGAAAAGAAATCGGAAAAATGGGGGACCCAAGGAGACACAAGGAGGTTTTGTCAATAATTTTGATGTCTTTTGCCAAAAGATTAAATTTCTTAATTATAAGGTCTTTGTTTTCCAGCTTTTCAGGAAGGTAAAGTTCACATTTTTCAAAATTTAATTCTAAACCCATTGATTGAAATTTTTTAATAATGTTTATTAAATCCAATAGTACGATATCTGGTTTGTCTCCTAGGGTTCCGTCATCCAAATACCAAACGTTAAATTTTGAATGCAAGTTTTGAATTATAGGGTTTATAGACAAACTAAAAATGGCCGGACCAAGAGGGTCACCTTGTTGACAACCGACCGCTGAAAGAATTTCTTGGTTTTTGTACATAAGTTTTGTAGGTTCCAAATAGCAGTTGCTTAAATAATTGGTGAGTTCCGGGATATTGTGCCAAATTTCTGTCAACATGGTGGTCCTGTCTACCGAATTAAATGCATTTTTCACGTCAATTTTGAGCAGCACCTCATCTTGTGAATTTGAGTGTAAGAAAGCGCGAGCTGAGTGTACGGCAGCTTCGCATCCACCACTTACGTTAAAACCTAACTGGACAGGAGAAAAATGGCTACTTAATTTAGGCTGGATATATTTCACGGAAATTTTTGATGCTAAACGTCTAAAGGTGGATCCAATTGCTATTGGCCTTACACCACCGTCTTTTTTGGAAAGTGCTACAAGGTTTGCACCGTATAGTATGGGTTTAATCTGAGCATTGACTTTTCCGGCTAGCATTAGGTTAATTAAATTAGTAATCGACAAAACAAGCTTCTGGCCGACGTCACCGATAGCAGCAGAGGTTAAATCTTTTAGGTGCTGTGGAGATAGACCGTCTAAGCCGGAAGCAGAGCCTGCTTTGAAAGAAAAAATTGCTCTGGATATATCTTTTGTCGTGCATTGTATACTGGGTGCTTGGGGTGGGCCGGGGAGTTGAGGTGCTGCTGGGGCCGAGGGGTGTCTGGACTGCAATGCTGCTAGTGTTTCTGTCGAGTCTGGGGACAATACGTCATCGGAAAAGAGGATCCTGGCGGCACCTTTAAGATCTCCGTCGCTAACTTTTTCTTCAATTTTTTTGTATAAGTTGAAAGGCCTTCTCGCAGTGGTGGAAGGCGTCACTGGAGTAAGGTTATAACAGTTGTTTTTTATGATTTGAGTTAATGATGTACGGCTATTGTTTGAATTTGCGTGGAGAATTTGGAATGAAAAAGTGAAAAGATTAGTCCAATCAGTTTCTGTGTTGTTTATTGTAAGTTAATAATAAATCAGACGTCGACGCAATAACATCTTTCATTGTGTACTCCCGGGTCCCCACATTGCATGGCGACCTTGCCAGTGCTGCCTTGTAGGGCAGCGCTGTGCGAACAATTCGGAATAAAAAGAATAAAACGGATCATTTGAAAATGTGAATCTCAAAAGAAAATGTTATGTGTGAGGCAAAATGACTATTCAGTGAAGTACGAAAAATAAAAACTGTGTGCGGTGATGATGAAAATTAAATTTCGTCGAAGACAATATTATAACATGGTGCATTGGTGATGGTGATTAAGGAAGAAAGGCGCTGGGAGAGATAATGGTGTCCGATGGAGGAATGGTGTTCATGTGCAGGGAGCCGGGAGACGTTGGTGTCCAGGAAGGACACAGCACCCATCGGATTAAAGTGATGCACGAAGTGTGCAAGACGGAATTGAGTTTTTTTTTAAAATTAATTATACTTTTATCATTAAGAGCGGCCGCCCTATGTAATTTAGTGTTATTCGTTTAAGTTTAATTTTCAACTACTATTTCGAGAAAGACGCTGTTGGCAATGAAGATTTGCATATGACTTTACGTCATTTAATCAAGTTTAGCATGGTTTAAAAGTGTCCTTTAGATTTATTAGGTAATTTTTTTCCACTCTTACAAAGTTAAACTAATTTGTTTGTTGAGATATTGTTTTATGTTAAAAGCATGTTTTATTCATACTACATAATTTATTTCAGATTTTGCTGCAAGAAGGTTTGTTAAAAAGCTATATTTTATTCTGTTTTGTTGATAAAGTTGTTGAAAAAAACTCCAGATGATGATTAATTATTACATTATTGTTTTAAAAGTTCGTAAATTAAAAAAAAATACTTTTGAATAAGTTGAAAAAAAAAAGTTTAATTACTTAATTATGATTATTTACTAATTAGTTTTTCAGTTCTAATGATTTGTGAGGTATTATTATTTCGAATACATTTTATCAAAAATTTACTTTGAAATTGCATTGGCCTAATTTAATAGCGATCAAATGTCGCTCGTCATTTCGCTGACCCTGCAACACGTGGATCGACATGTCACAGTAGCTACCTATTTACGATGTTTTAAGCTTAGATGAAAGCAAGTTTTAAAGTTACGTTTTGATTAGTTCAATCATACTTTAATAAATACTTCGATTTATCCTATAATATTTCCTATGTTGTCCTCAAAACAAAAACATTACCTAAGTGTTAAAATAATGTTATTTTTGAATAGTTAATTGCTATTTTAAAACTATTGCCCCCTAAAAGTACCTCTAGGAAACATTTTTTACAAACGTTATACAGTTCCAAGAAAAAAAATCAGTTTCAAAATTACATTTGTCGATAAGAGAATATTTTGAAGAATTAAGTATGCAAGTCAACTTAGAAATCTCTACTAATTAAATGTCAAAAGGTTCCATATGATTAAAAATAAAGTAATCTACACTATATAATACATGATGACCGAACTTCAGATTATATACAATTTTAACCGGTTTATTTATTTAGAGGTCTCGAAAAACTTGTAAATTAAAATACAAAGTTGGGAATAATTCAAATATTTAGTTCACTTATTCTAATACGTTGATATGTTAGGTATGTAGGAGAACATCAAACCAACCAATCCATATTAAAACGAATCATTATTGTTAGTTGTAAACTTGTTATTTCGAATAGTCATGGTTTCGGGATGATGTTCGACAAAGGTGACGAAGTCTTAGATTTCTGTTTAGGTTGCGCTCTTATTCTGAGATTGTTGAAATAGACACTGTAACGTGATTGATGTTATCTTACCCAACTAGGTACTGAACAAATAAGGTACCGATTGCTAATTCCCGGATTTGTTATTGGAATACATTTTTAATTAATTTGCACATGAAATCATTAGTAAGCAGTGCCACCCGGATGTTTTGATCATTGGAACGTTTAGTTGATGAATAGCTAGCACTTGTGCAATTAGGTACAGTACTGTCTTCGAAAAACTTGACATACGTTTTCAGTTAATGTTTATGAAGAATGAAACTATAGTTTGGGAATAATTGTTAAGAAAAGCTGTTAAATGGTGTAGTGCATTTGGATTGATCACCCAAAGGCAAACTATGTTTTTATAAGCCAAAGTATTTGTTTGAATGGTTATAATGAGTGTGGAAATGTTGAATAGTACCGTTTGCTTTATTTTGTGAAAGAAAATTGTTTTGTACGATGGTTATAGTTTTTATTTAATGCTCAAGTATGGTACGGTACACATAGAGGAGAAAAATGAGAAGTAAAGGGATCAGGTCCTTCAGAATGACTGCGACGTGAACTAGATTTCCCGCTAAAAACTGCTGGAGACCAGTAAGGTGTCTTAATTCGCGATGCCCTTGCTTGATTATTTTTAACAATGATGCGAGACAAATACCTACATGATGTGTCCATTCCTTCTATTAGATCATGGCATGGTGAGAACGAGATTCCTCCGTGATAAAGTTGGAGTCCAGAAGTGACTTAAATTGTGACCTTCGTGATGAAGATGTAGAAAGGAAGAAATAAAATGGATAAGGTACATGGTACAAGGAGAGTCGGATCCTTCCATTGGATCATAGTGTGAACGAGTTTTCCTCCGTGTCATATGTTGGAGTCCAATAGAGGCTTAAAACGTGACCTCCAAATAGTAAACACATAAATGTGCAAAATAAAGTCGACTATAAATAAAAATATAATAATATGTAGGTACCAAATGAAATAATGAATAAATGAAAGTGAATATGAAAATAAAAAGGGGACCGGCCGGCCCAAATAATAAAGTGTACAAGGTGAGATAGAATGTACGTACCGATACCTACTATTGAAGAGCTAGGAAGAGGAATTATGTGAATTAAGCTATTTTAAAAGTATTAATTGTGTGATTTATTGTTTGTTGTTTATAATCAATGACGAGATGTGGAAGAATGAGCGTGTTCAAAATGGAAGGGTATTTTTTTTAAGAATAATTGGTTTATTGCACCTTTTGAATGGTAACTAGTTTAATAAATGAGAAACAGGTAGAAAGTATTAATAAGTATGCCATTTTGATCAGAAGGGAAATTTTGAGCTATTTTTTAAATTAAAGTGTTGAAAGAAATTAAAACAAGAAGATTTTGATACTTCCAATAATGTCAAACATTTAAATGTTCATTTTTAAATTTAAAGGTGGTTGCAAACATGGTATTATAACCATAACAGCTTTTAAGTTTATAAAAGAAATAGTGGAATTAAAAATTAATGTCTTTTAATTACAATGCAGGAACCCTAATGTATTGTTCCTTTTCAATAATCATTTCTTCTAACTAATATGTACTCATAAGTACCAGGAAAATAAATTGTAATAATAAAAATACAACTGATTGCCAGCAGTGCTAATTATTTCATGTCATATATTAAAATTTTGATAATTATTTTTTCATGGTGACTTTTTAGCTGTCCCAATAAAGTGTAATTTGGCGGTGATTTACTGCAATATTTAATCAGTAGGATTCATCATTTCAGCCGAACGACGCCCACTGCTGGGCATAGGCCTCCCCCAAGGATCTCCACAACGATCGGTCCTGCGCTGTCCGCATCCAGCGGCTTCCCGCGACCTTGACCAGATCGTCGGTCCACCTTGTAGAGGGCCTGCCCACGGAACGTCGTCCGGTACGCGGTCGCCATTCGAGAGCCTTTCCGCCCCAACGGCCATCGGTTCTCCGCGCTATGTGTCCCGCCCACTGCCACTTCAGCGATGCAATCCTTCGAGCGATGTCGGTTGTTTTTGTTCTCCTGCGGATCTCATCATTTCTGATTCAGTAGGATTAGTAAGTCTTAATTTCTATGTTTGAAAATGTAGGTAACCTATGTAATGTAGGATCTTGTTCTAAGCTTGTATTTTCTGTCCAATATTTTATACACCTTGGATTGTGATTCTAATAATATCGCGTACTTAGCTTAAATACAAATATCATTACTCCTAAATTTAAATCATGGTAAACTTATATGACTCTTTAATACAAAATATGTAATGTACTATTAACGTGTATTGTGTTCTCGACGTTCTGTGGTTTTTTTTTTAACAATGAAAGTCAATGTGTCCGAGATGAATTAACTAAAAATTGTTTTTGTTACAAATATGTTATAGATCAAACTTCATATTCTATGTATTTGAAAAAGGAAAAATTGTTTGCATTAGAAAAGAGGTTCTCGAATTGACACACTTATTTTCTGTATTCCATTACAATTCCAGTAAATTAATTTGTGTTTTATTATCATAAAAAAAATTGTTTTGTGGTTATAGCAATTTAATTTTTGATTTTCGTTCATGAAGGTTCACTGATGTTAAAAAATAATTTTTGTACTCATTATAAAAGCTGTTTTAGAATGAAACGTTCTTTTTTGAGAAATTAATTATTCGTAGTGTGAAAACAACTTACAAAATGTAAATCTCCGAATTGTATTAATCTGTGTTTTGTTATAAAGTATATGTTTTCAACGTATATGGTTAATAATTATATTTTAAAACAAAGAGATTATTATTAAATGATCCAGAAACCTTTTCAACTCTTTCTCCAAAAATTATAAATTGTATTTAATAAAAAGGGATTGTATTAGGAAAGTGTTTATTTTACTTGTAGTAGATGAAAACTATTGAATTGTATTAAGTAGTGGGTACACCAAATACCTTTCTGTAATGGGTGATAATAAGATATTTTTTTTTTCTTGGGTATTTATATTTGCATAATAAACTGACAACAATTTAATAATTTTCAAACTTAAATCAAAAGTATGTAAATAATTAACACATTGATTGATTTTTCTACGTATTCTTTTTACCTGCTAATCTGGAAAGATTTTTTTCTGTTTAAATAAAATGACTTGGCTGATATACTTAGTGTTAAAAAAATACTCTAGCTTACTTTATTTTATTTTATAAAAAGGGCGGAGGTGTAGTGTAAGACACACCTCGCCTCATCATATCTAGTATTTAAGGTAGATCCTAAGGTAATGTAAGTTAATAATAAATCAGACGTCGACGCAATAACATCTTTCATTGTGTACTCCCGGGTCCCCACATAGCTCCCTTGCAAGTCTGTGACTCAGTGTCCGAGGAAGGAGCCATGCGATGAGGAGGGTTTCGTGAAGGTTGAGAGGAAGAAGAAACCCGCCAGTCGCAACCATCGAGGCTCTGCACTGACTGAACTGGATTGCGCCCTGCGTCCTGAAGTACCAGCGACGCAGCTGTACGTGTCCAGATTACACTGGTCTACGAAAGTCGAGGACTTTGTAGACTATGTGCGAAAAAAGTCCAATTTCACCCTAAGGGTCGAACGGTTAGAGTCTCGCCGCAAAGTGAATTTTAATTCTTTTGTGGTGAGAGTGCCGACCCACCATCTGACGACCTTCATGAAGGAAGACTTTTGGCCGCAGGGAGTCGTGTTCCGGAAATTCAGAGGACGGCTGCCTGCTGACAACGCGCGATACACGTCGCTGACTCAACGTGTAAATTAGTTTTAGAATTAATTATTATAACTCATATGTATGTTAGTCTGTAAGGTATTTGTCTATGGGCCTCTGTTATATGTAACTTTTGTTATGTATAATATTGCCTGAAATAAATGATTTATTATTATTATTAGGTTTAAAGAATTTTATTCTCAAAAAAGATTACAAAAATATTATTATTTTTAATAGGCAATTTCGGTCTAATTTTAATCTGTCTCTATCGCACTCTGCGGGGCGCTCGAAGTTTGCAAAAGACAGTAATAGATTTTATAAATACCTATTTTTTCATCTAAATCCGTTCAGTAGTTTTTGCGGGAAAGAGTTATAAACACACATACATACATACACACTTACATACTTTCTCATTTATAGTACTAGTAAGACTAGTAAGATACATACTCACACACTTTCGTATTTAAAATATAAAGTAAAAATTACAAAGATGTTTACTCGCTGATAGCGTATTAGAGATAGAATTTATAAAATTGGTCAACTAGTTTTTGAGTTCCCCACTACAAACATACACAAAATCAAATATTTTGTATTTATAATAATATTCGCAAAAACTCTAATAAATAAATGGAGGGCGTGGCCTAATGTGAGCGGCAACACGGTATGTGCAAAACAATTTTAGCCCTTAGACTGGTAAGGCGCCAGTGTCCTCGATAGTACCTTTGCCCAATAAATAAATATCTGGGACAATTTACACCAAGATCATCTGACCCCAAACTAAGCAGAGCTCGTACTATGGGCTCAGAGACTGATAAATATACTTACTCGTAAATATTTCTAAATATATACTTAAATAGATAATAACACCCAGACACACAACAGACACAAATGTTCGTCACATAAATTTTTGTCATGGGTGTCATTGCGCCAACAGGCCAGTCAAAACTAAACAGTAACAGTCTAAACTAATGTTAAAGATTATAAATCTAGGTATCTATTGATATTTTGGTAACCAATGCAGAACTTTAAGGAAAAATTGCGGAAGAATGGGTAAAGCCAACCCTCGTATTGACAGCACGTCAAGCTACGCCCGTATGTAAAGCTTGACGTGCAGTCTTGTGAACAATTGAAAAATATAATATATAAATATATAATTATTGCTTTGTATACTTGAACAAAAATGAATACAGAAATAGCTTTTATAGAATTTTTATTGGTCAGTTTGAACGTTCCACCATTTCCAAAATTTCCATTCTTATTTTTGAATTGTTTAAATTAACTTTTGTTTTATATCTTTTTCTGATTGTTTTGTTTTCTCTTTGTCTTATATTCTTTTAGGTTTATTTGTATCAAAATAACACACTGCTTGTACTTTACTAACGCCTGTTGTAAACCCAAAACAAGTTTAAAAGAGTAACTGCTGAGTTTCTCGCCGGGTCTTCTCAGCAAGAAATCGACGCGGTGGTAGAGTGGCATTGTCTGTATGTATATATCCATATTATAATGGTATTTATGACTATTATTAAGTATATTTTGCTGTAAATTTGACGATTTGAAAGTACTGATACAGTATTTGAATAAAGTTATTTGAGTTTGAGTTTTGAGTTCTTGAAAGCTTACTGAGTGGATTTTGATGAACCTCATATGAAAATTGTAATTTGACGACACGCGGCGTAGTGCACTGAGCACGGTTTTTTGCTTTTGTTGTTTCTCGGGTTCGATCCCTGTCTGGTACCTCGTAACACAAGGTATATATATATATAGGTATGGTACATTTTCCTTCATTTAAAAGATTTCCCTGTCTACTTTTTTACAAAGGCTTATTTTTTACATTTCGTTGAGCTAAATATAGTCAATGATTAGTATTTTTTAAGTTTGTTATTTCTATCAGCAATCATTTTCAATGTTTTAAGTACTGTGTATGTCAAATACATTTATTTACATTGCCATATTTTTTCAAATGAACCCGGTACAAGTAAGTACCTACTTATGGTTTAAATCTAATCCACCACAGTTAGATTATTATGGAAAGAGACAATGATCATTCTGGTCGATGCAAAAATGACCATATCACCTCAAAGTAAGCAGAACTTGTAGTAGTCGGTGACAGAGATTTTCAAATCACATAATTTCAGACGCTTTCTGTTGGGCTAGCACGATCCCAGGCAGCTACGTAATCGTATAGTTTACGTTATTACCGAACAAATTAGGTTGGATTGTTAAATAGTCATTATAATTTACTAGTTTTACAAAAACGATACAATTACGTGGCTCTTGGTGAAAAATAGTCCCTTTGTGGACGTTATGGTGGCGCATTAGTGATAGAAATGCTTCATTACGATTGATTTTAATCGAGTTCTTAGAAAGAGGTTCATTGCCAAAACAGACTGAAAGGAGCAGCGTCGAAGGAAGTATTTACACCCCCATCATCTATTTATTTTATGTCTATGATATTCCCAGTGTAATGATATAATGTTGCAAACAGACTATTGTTTTGATGACCGTTTGGCATGGCTTTTTAGAACAACGGTCAAACTGAATCGTTCGCTTGTGTACCAATTGTCTGGACGATGATGGATGGCGGCCCAATCGGTCGTTCACGCGTCAGAGCGTGGGAGGCTGGTCAAACGCGGCTGAAACATCGTGATATTGAATGACAAAGGCTTTTATCTCTCTTCTCTCTATGGTATTCTTTCAGCGTTATTCAAAAGTCTCACTTTTGCCTGCGACTTCGTCAGCGAGGACCAGATTTATCCCTAAGGTTCTTTTTTCATATATTCTGCGCCAAGGTTCAACCTATCTCTATATCGAAAAAAATCGCTATTATAATATACGCACCTCAGGGACTTAATGAGTATATTTTATATCGTTTGACTCCCGAGCATGCGAGGGAGTCAATGAAACCGAGGGTATATTAAGTTGGCGTTTAGTCTCGAGGTGCAAACTGTACTTCTCACTTTGAGTGCGAGAAAAATAGTCAATTTAGTACAAAAACATTTAATAAATATTACTTATTATTTTGACGACACGATTGGAGTAGGTGCTGTAGCATGGTTTCTCGCCTTGAATTCCGTAGTGTCCCGGGTTCGATTTCCGGTCAGGTCAATTCAGGAAACGATATTTTCTAAATTGGCTTGGGTCTGGGTGTGCTGGGAGACGCCCCTGGCTTAATTCCTTGTCTGGTACCTCGTAACACAGGGATATTTATCCCTACATCGAGACCATGACAAGAGCTGTGTTGCTTGGCGCATATTTATTTATTTATTTTATTTACTTAATTAAATAAAAATCACACATGTTTCTTATTCCTCCAGTCCATAAAACTTTCGTAAGTTTTTAGGTATATCTTCCGCGATTTCGGCGGCAAAAGATTATCTATTATGTCTTTTGCACTTTGCTCGACGTCAAACTCTTCACTGTCACAGGACATTCTTAATAAATTTATTTAAAATCCACAAATTTACACTCATCAAAAATTCTGCAATTTACGCGGTCAGTTTTTTCTTGTAAACCAGTCACAGATTAACAATATAAAACACATGGCGCCACCTTCTTTGCTGACAAACCATGGAACTATAACTCTCAACATTTTCGCAATGAAGATGGTCCGTACACACTCCACAGATAATAGTTTATTTACTGGCTGTTTGAGTTTGTCTATGTCACATGGAGGAAATTAAAAAACTTATTACTTTTTACTCTCTAGGGCCTAAAGTGGTCACTTTAGTCCCGCTTCGTAGAGCTATATTGCTACATTTCTATATGGCTATATTAATAATAATAATAAATAATAATAATAAATATCCCTGGACATTATTCCACACAGCGCCATCTAGCCCCAAAGTAAGCTAATTAAAGCTTGTGTTATGGGATACTAGACAACGGATAAACATACTTAAATACATTTTCTTTTGTAAATACATACTTATTATACATAGTAGACACCCAGACCAGTACAAACAGACATGTTCATGCACACAAATGTTTGTACTGTGCGGGGATCGAACCCGCGACCTCTGGTGTAGTAGCCAACTTCTTAACCATTACACCAAGTCGGTCGTCTTTTATATATTGTATACTTTTAGAGCATGAGAAGTGAAAACGATCTTTTAAAGCTTGCTCGCATTTGTCTGTGAATTGAGCGTCCTGGCATCTCTCATTCCCAGTCACGTGACCATTAATTACGTCATGCGAACTCAACTTCTGCGTGGCGTATTGGTATTACGAACTCTTAATTGACGTTTCATGCCATTGTTTATCTGTTAAAAGGTACCAGTCTAAAGCTTCTCAGTTGCAGAAGTAGCTCTAAAAAAGTACCAATACCAACCAATCAGTACCAATACAAAGTGACCTTTTTTAGAACCGTAAACGGTCACGCGAGATGGACGGACGATCTGGTCAAGTCCGCGGGGAGTCGTTGAATGCAGGCCGCTTCTAATAGGTATAGGTGGAAATCATTGGGGGAGGCCTATGTTCAGCAGTGGACGTCCAATGGCTGATATGATGATGATGATAATGATGAAACGGTTACGCTGCGACAGCGGCAAAAGATTGTAATACGGCCCCTGGTATTAAAATTAGACCAAAAAAATTTTGATGACACGATTGGCGGGGTGCGCTGTAGCATGGTTTCCCGCCTTTATTTCCCTAGTGTTTTGGCTTGAGTCTGGGTGTACTGAGAGACGCCCCTGGCTTCATTCCTTGTCCTGGTACCTCGTAACACAGGGATATTTAGCCCTACTTCGAGACTATGACAAGCCCACGCCGTTGTAGATTTTTGAAATAGAAATCGTTTATGAAATGTAAGGACATCGTTACATTTTACAAAAACACGTAGGTGGTAGGCATTTGACGACACTGTGGCGTAGCACGCTGTAGCACGGTTCTCGCCTCGATTTCCGTAGTGTCCCGGGTTCGATTCGCGGTCGGGTCAATTCAGGAAACGATCTTTTCTGAATTGACTCGGGTCTGGGTGTGCTGGTAGACGCCCCTGGCTTATTTCCTTGAGTGGTACCTCATATTAATCCCTACTTCGAGACCATTACAAGAGGTGTGTTGTCTGGCGCATATTTATTTATTTATACAACGACAGTACGAAATAACAACAGGACAAACAAAAACCATCAAACAGCGGTTTCTCGATGCCTAATAAATAAAAGGACCTCACTCGGCATACATATTCTTATTTATGCTCGCATTTAGCCCAAAGGGCCCAAGCGCTGATTTTCAGTTGGCCCAAACTTAGTAAACGCATGTAGACGTTTTTCGCAAGAAATGGTAGCAAACTTTGCTTCTTCCAAGGTTCAATCGATATCTATACCAAAATTAATAAAATTTGCTCCAGTATCTAAAGGTGGGTACTGACCGGCGTTACGTGGCATAATGGTACATGTAACACAGCGAGCATTCATGTAGTCACTACGTAGTGTTACGGGGAAACCAGCGAGTAACGAGCTGCTCGTTGCTCCACCCGGCTATTCGAGGCTGGGGCCTTTGTGTGTTACGCGGTTCAGTCAGCACGCTGCTCGTCACGAGCGCACGCACGTACGTCGTTCCTCTAGTATTTACACTGGCGGACATCTTAACTGAGAGTGGCTGGCGAAGAGTTGAAACGAACATGTTACGCCGATTTTCACGCTCGTTGCGAATGTTTACATACGCCTGGTAACGTCGGTCAGTACCCACCTTAGGGTGCGCTTCCACCAAAGATGTGCGAGGATGCGTTGCGAGGAATGTGTTTGTTAAGCTAATAGAATTGCGAAGCGAGGTGAATGAAACAATTCTATTGGTTCTTAACGTACACATTCCTCGCAACGCATCCTCGCACATCTCCGGTGGAAACTCACTCTTAAGGCAAGATCCCCCTAAGGTTGAATCAGTAGCGAATACCTGCTCCCTGCGGTTAGGGGAATAGAATACTACCAAGGTATCTCTGCCTGTCGTAAGAGGCGACTGAAAGGGCCCATAGGGTCGCGAAGCGCACGCGGGGGGGCCTGCGTGTGTTTCGGTTTGAGATCCCGAGGAAGACGTTAACACGTGTCTTCGGACACAGTGGTCAGTGTTATCGTACACTGAAGTTGAGGTTGCTCCTCCCGAGGCTGGCTGCCAGGCGGCCTTGCGCGCCGAAGGGACCTGCGAGGAGTCTCACTTCCATTCTGCGCCGAAGGTGACCACCGTCAGGTTTTAGTGGTTAGCAGTAGAGCCTCTGTTTTCCCAGGAGTTCCGAGTCCCACATATCCCAGGTGTCCCGAACCCAGGGCCTTGAGAATGCCAAAATGCATTTCCTGACACATAAAAAAAGTGGCGAATACCTACCTTGCGATTTGTTGGTTCGATTCTCACTACGAACAACAAAAGCTAGTCGTTTAATACAATTGGCGTCATTTATAACTGAATTCGTGGAAACTGAAATACCCAGCTGAATCGCTGGAAGATAAACAAAATAAGACTCTAACCTCATTTTGGTATCATATTTTTCAATTGGCCGCTTCTAAAAGTGCTCAATTTGGCTAGCTGTCAAGCACTTACGTTTTCAGACACGTATTACGTAGCCTGTATAATAAATTCAGGATAATTAGTTTTAGCAATGAAAGCCAGCTAAGGCTAGAATTAAATATTCACCTCCCGTACTGGGAAATACGTTTGCAGTATATTTTCTTTTATTAGTTACTTTTTAGGTACTGTCTTCAGAAAACAGGATTCAGGAAGATTATGTTTAGAGTTTAGACCATTTTAGAGCTCAATTAGATTACTGTTTGCCTTTTTCATAAAGAAACAGATAGTAACTAAATATTTTTTTTAAGTAAATGGAAAAGGAAAAACCCAGTGTTTAGATATTTTTTCGCTTTTTTTTTACAATTACCTTTTTTAAGTGGTTCGGTGGCGATTATATATTTGGATAATTATTTTACGTAGCGTAGCATTCCATTTTTAGGATAGGTATTGGTACTTTTTTAGAGCTACTTCTGAAACTGAGAAGCTTTAGACTGGTACCTTTTAACAGATAAACAATGGCATGAAACGTCAATTAAGAGTTCGTAATACCAATACGCCACGCAGAAGTTGAGTTCGCATGACGTAATTAATGGTCACGTGACTGGGAATGAGAGATGCCAGGACGCTCAATTCACAGACAAATGCGAGCAAGCTTTAAAAGATCGTTTTCACTTCTCATGCTCTAAAAGTATACAATATATAAAAGACGACCGACTTGGTGTAATGGTTAAGAAGTTGGCTACTACACCAGAGGTCGCGGGTTCGATCCCCGCACAGTACAAACATTTGTGTGCATGAACATGTCTGTTTGTACTGGTCTGGGTGTCTCCTATGTATAATAAGTATGTATTTACAAAAAAAAAATGTATTTAAGTATGTTTATCCGTTGTCTAGTATCCCATAACACAAGCTTTAATTAGCTTACTTTGGGGCTAGATGGCGCTCTGTGGAATAATGTCCAGGGATATTTATTTATCCCTCATCACTTTTATAATCCCTCATAACTTGTCAAGTTAATTCCCCAAACTGAGCGTAGCGAGTAATTTCTTAAATGGTCTTTCATTTCCAGCCAGCCAGCAGTTACTTGGCACTAAAGCATCTCCTACGCTGGATATTTATGAAAAAACTTGACTGGATTTAATCGATTGTGATAAGCCCCCTGGCATCAATAACTCCTGAATGTAGATTTTATGCATTCCCCTATACCCAATAAAGACAAAGTACAGTCGGAAGAATTAGTATGAAAGAAAGAGAGAAAGAAAATATATTTTATTGGTGACAAAACAAAAAATAAAAAAAACATTAAAGTGCACATTTAATAAATAAAATAATAATAAAACGTTTATTCTGTTCAATTAAGGTTTACAATTTGGGTGTTGACTTCCTCTATTAAGTACATAAGCACCTGTGTCAGAGGAAGCCACTCTTCCTTAGCTAAGTGGTCAAAACGAATTGACCTTATTCTAAAAACATTTAATGACAGCTTTACGAGAAAAGAGAAGCGATTTATTATAACATTTTGTGAACAAAGTCTTAACAACCAAAACGTTTGAAAGTTTGAGAAAGTGTACGCGTGTGTGTATTTGTGTGTGTGTGTGTGTGAGTATGTGTGTGTGTGTGTGTGTGTGTGAGTGTGTGTGTGTGAGTGAGAGTGTGTGAGTGTGTGAAGTAAGGAATAAATAATCGATTCAGCAACATATTTTCAGAATACTTTCAGCTTCATTATAGTCTAAGTGTTTCAGCCATTCGGTAAGTACTTTTTTACATTCTCTTGATGTAAGTGAATATATTTTTAGTGTTTTATTTATTTTATTGTAAATTTTTGAGGACAAATAGGAAAATTGATATCGAGCAAAATGAGTATTAGCGTTTGGTATAAGGGCTACTTTATCTTTCCTTCTTCTGATTTCTATAACAGGGTGATATTCTGTGGATCGGTGTCTTTTTAAAACAGCATGTAATATAAAAAGTTTTCTTACCGTAAGTAATCCTGCGTCTAGGTATAAGCTCTGAGTAGGATATATCCTTTTTTTAAAATACATTACTTTTAGCAATGATCTTTGAGCACGCTCAACATCCAGAAATTTAGTCTTAAGTGCTCCTCCCCATAATGTTATACAGTATATTGCTATTGACTGTGCTAATGCTATATAAATTTCACTTAGTAATTTTTTATCAGTTATGTGTCTCAATTCTTTAAAAATCCAGATTAATTTCCTCAGCCTGCCTGAAACAAGATCAATGTGAGAATGCCAGTTAAGTCTCTGATCCAGAATGACTCCAAGGTATTTTGTTGATTTGACCCTATTAATGTAAAGTAAAGTAAAGTATAAAATCATTTATTCACTTAAGCTTTTACAAAGAAGCACTTATGAAAGGTCAAAATTCACAAAAAAAATATATAAACGATAATAGACGTAAAAAAAATAATACAATAATAGTACATATACTAAATAAACATAATGCGAATCTACCACCGGTTCGGAAGTTGCTTCTTATCGAGAAGACTCCGGCAAGAAACTCGATAGTTACTCTTTTGAACTTTGTTTTGTTTTACAACAAATAAATTCAGAGTACAGTCAAAAGAACAATAAAAATACATTATTTGAGCAGAGGAGCAGATTATTCCTACTATGACCACAAATTCTTGTCGTTCAAGTAATCCTCCACGTTATAATAACCTTGTTTTATCAACTTTGTTTTAATTGTAGACTTGAACTTGTGAAGAGGTAGATCAACAAGACTTTGAGGTATTTTGTTAAAGAACTTTACACATTGACCCACAAAAGAATTTCCTACCTTATGTAGCCTAAGACTTGGAGTAATAAGTTTGTTTTTATTTCTAGTATTGTGTGTATGAGTATCACAGTTTTTTTTGAACATTTGCAAGTTTTTGCGCACATACATTATGTTATCGAAAATATACTGAGCGTGCACAGTTAAAATATCAATCTTCTTAAATACTTCTCTGAGCGAGTCGCGTGGCCTAAGGTTGTATATCGACCGAATAGCTCTTTTTTGGAGTACAAAAATGGTGTTAAGGTCTGCAGCTGAGCCCCACAACAGTAGACCATACGACATAACGCTATGAAAGTAACTAAAATACACTAGTCTTGCTGTTTCAATATCAGTCAGGAGTCTAATTTTTCGGACAGCACAAGCGGCCGAACTAAGTCTCCCTGCCAGAGCCGTTATATGTGGACCCCACTGTAACTTAGAATCTAGAGTAATTCCTAAAAATACCGTAGAGTTAGTAATTTCTAATGTCTCATCATTCATGTTGATAATGGTATCAACCTGTTTAACATTAGGCATAGTGAATTTAATACACTTCGTTTTCTTTGCATTTAGTAATAAATTGTTGCTTGTGAACCAACATAGTACTTTGGAAAGAGTATTATTTACATCGTCAAATGCTTGCTTACCTCTGTTGATTTTAAAAATCAACGAGGTATCATCAGCAAATAATACTATTTCACAAATGTCTTTGACAAAGTAGGGAAGGTCATTTATATAAATAAGAAAAAGCAGTGGGCCCAATATCGATCCCTGGGGCACTCCCATGCTAATGGTGGCACCGGAAGAGGTGGTTCCGTTTATACTCACTTTTTGTGTTCTGTCTGTGAGATAAGATTGTATAAGTTTAGACGAAATATCCGAAACACCGTAATGTCTCAGCTTAATCAGGAGGATTTCATAATCCACACAATCAAACGCTTTCGAAAGATCACAAAATATTCCTATTGCATCCTGCTTGCCTTCCCAAGCATCAAATATGTGTTTGATAAGTGCTACACCTGCATCAGTAGTGCTTCTATGTTTAGTAAAACCAAATTGTTTCTCATGTAGTAATTTATTTAAAGTAAAGTGTGAAAGCAGCTGATTTAATATAATTTTTTCAAAGATTTTACTAAGAGCTGGTAGTATAGAAATGGGTCTATAATTAGATGGGTCACTTTTGCTACCAGATTTAAAAAGCGGGATGACTTTACTAAATTTCATTAAGTTGGGAAACTGACCTTCGTCAATGCAGTTATTAAAAAGTACTGCTAAGTGGGCTGAGATGATATTTATGATTGATTTAAGTAGACTTATCGAAATACCCCACAGATCTTCGGTGTTTTTCATATTAAGTTCCTTAAACACCTTGATTATGTCATGAGAATTTATATGAACAAAGTTGAACTGAAATGAGCACTCATCAACACTAGATGTGAGCAGGGACCTAGCTAGCGGTGCACTAGAATTTAAGGTACTTGTAGTTACAATGGGTATATTAGAAAAGAATGTTTCAAAGGTATTAGCTATGTCAATCTCAGACTCAATTAAATTATCTTGAATTTTAAGAGCCAATGAGTGATCTCGAGGTTTTGATTTACAAGTTTCCTTATTAATTATGTTCCAAGTAGTTTTAATTTTATTTTTTGCTTGTTTTATTTTGTCACGCAAAAATATAGACTTAGCCATATGGCATGATTTCTTAAAGATTTTTGAGTATAATTTGACATAATCTACTAGTTTTTGACACTTAGAATTAGCTTTTAAACCATATAATTCGTATAATTTATTTCTACTTTTATGGATGCCTGGCGTAGCCCAATCACTAAACTTAAACTTAAAATTATCGACCTTTAATTTCTTCTTAGGAAAAATAAAATTATGTTCCTGTTTAATTATCTCAAAAAGACGCATATACTGATCATCTATGTTGTGGCATTGGGGTAGTAGATTAGAAAGGTTTTTATTCACATTACTCTTGAACTTTTCTACTCGATTCTTAGTAACCAGTCTATAACTAATATCCACTGATTGAGAGACGTGACGGTGCTCAAATTTAGTCAATAGACCACAGTGATCTGATTTCAAACAATTTATAATTGATTTTTCAATTGAGATATTTTCACAAAAAATATTGTCCAAGCAGGTGGCTGATGTGTCAGTGATCCTGGTTGGTTTATCATATAGATTTAGTAAATTAAATGATTTGAAAAGATTTAAAAATCTTACAGAGGTCTGAGAAGAGTCTAAAATGTTAACATTAAAATCACCGCATACAACCACCTTCTTGTTTGCTTTACAAACCTTCTTCAGCACTTCTTCCATCGTCTCTTCAAACCGACAATAATCGGCCGAAGGGGGTCTATACACACAAACAATAATAATCTGCTCTAACTCTGCACATGAAAGTTCAATGGTTCGCTCAATTGAGAGTGCTACTATGTCTTTTCGCTCTCTACATTTAAACTTATTATGAATTAATATCAGTGACCCACCGCGAATAGCAGAACTTCTCAAGAACGAACTAATGACACTATAATTATCAATGCTAATCATACAATCATTTTCTTTCAACCAGTGTTCGGTTATACATAAGACATGTATGTCCATACAGTCTAAGAATAATCCTACTTCTAATTCTTTGCCAGAGAAGCCTTGCATGTTTTGATGCACAAAGTTTATAAAATTATTTTGGGGCTTCTCTCTTGTCAACAATTTGCAAGAGTTTACCTCTGTTGTCTCTATATCTAATTTAAATTATTTGGAACAAGTTCCAAAGTCTGTGGTACAACGGCATTCTGCTCAATAAAAGCAGAGTAGTTAGCCAAGTGATTGGCTGAAATCATAAAAAAATAAGATAGCGACATAGCTATCTGTCGTTTATAAGAATTTGATAAATGAAATCTACCTTTCGTCAGGTACATATTATTATTAATAATAGGATTGATGTCAATTATATTAATTAAATTATTTGAGAATGTCACAGTATCAAGTGTCATATTGATTTTATACCTTTTTTCATTTTCTGCTTGTGACAGACCCCTACTGTAAGGCAATGTGAACATCACTATTTTATTGACATTAAGTAATGAACATAAAGTATTACAATGTTTTTTCATTTGGGTTTTGTTCACAGTACCTCGGTTTCCAATTAAAATAACTAGGGTTGAATTGGGGCTGAAACTATAGTCAGCAATTTTCTGTATTATATCACAGTATGAGGCACCCGGTGAACAGTGATTTATTACTGACTTACCCAGACTATTAAATAAAATATGGCCTATACTTTTTCCAATGTCATCACTAAACATAACAATGTTGCAATTTAGTTTATTATCAGTGTTTGTGACAGGGCATGTATCAGGGATGGAAATGTTGGTGGCTGATTCTGAAGAAGAGGAGTTGAGAAGAGAGGATTCACATTCTGACTGAGTAACAGTGTGGCAATCACTACTGCTGGAAACTGAGTCCGGGTTGCACAAGAGTTTAGTCAGGGCCAAAATATGTTCCTTATTTTCTTTTTTAGTTATTGAGTATCTGTCAGATAAACGTCTCAGATTTTCCTTAAGACTAGATATTTCTGATTGTAATGCTTTCACATCATTGTCATGCTCAGTTAAATTATTGTCTATCATTATAGAATAAATATCCAGTTCATCACCTAATCTTCGGCGTTCCTTAATATATTTCACATTTTTATTCATCAATTTCTGACTTTTAATCAGTTTTTGAGTTTTCTTAATAAATTTGCTTATTCTAACATATTTTTTGAATTTGTTTTTGCTGCACTTTGCTATACCCCCTGGAGCATTGGACTCAATCAAATCAGTACTCGCCAAATCATGAGCTACAGTGGGGATTGAGAAATGTGCAGCAGAAACCAGGCTGGGCATACTAAGAACTAACTCATCGAACAAACTTTGGTTTTGGGTGTCAACGGTGTGTAGTTTCTCAGTCTCCATGGAAGATATTAGGTGGTGGGCCTCTTGCAACTCTTGTTCAAGCATTGTAATCCGTTTAAGGCATTGGACATATTCTTCACTGCAGTCACCAAACCCATCTACTATTGTTTGTAACCGATCCCGCTCATCTAGTACTAATAAATACCTATCATGCATCTCAGCCATGTCTTTTTTAAACAAAGTATTCCTACTCAACGCCTCCAACAATTCCCTCTCATTGTCATCTCTTTCCAAATGCAATTGTTTAACCAACTCTTTGGATGCCTTTAATTCCTGCAAAGTCAGCTCCAGCTGGCGAGATGAGGCAGCGCGGGTCATCATGGTAATATTGATAAAATAATCAAACAAACAATGGTGTTGATACCAAAGTGCTGTTTAAACAATCAAGAGGTTGCGTATTTAGAACAAGATTAATTTTTGTATTCTAACCTCTTCGCGTTTCTGACAATCAGAGTCAGACAATTCGAGTATATAACTACTTATTAAAAGTCATAAAAAGCATGTATGATTAAACATACAATACAATACCTTCTAAAGAGAGAACAATGATTCACACAAGTATTTGAATGGTTAACTGACACTCACTGTCGGCACCGATAAATCACCAAATATAAACTTATTTCACATTAAAACACTAATTAACACGTAGGTAACTATAATGATTGTTTACGACGACTAATTGGGCCATAAATTAGTTATTTATAGGTTTAAATCAAATTAAAATACGGGACAAGTCAAGATCAGCTGTTAGCCGTAGTGTTGCCACAGCAAGTATTCCAGGTAGGCAGTAATGGCAGGACAAGTGCAATCTGGGTTTAGGGATGAAGGATCACAGTGATGAATCTTAATCTCAAACGATGTGTCTGGTTGACACCTGTCTTGGATTGAGAAGCACATGAAATTGGTTTTTGAAGTGTTCAACGTGAGCAGATTGACATTCAGCCATTCAAAGATTTCCCTCAGTCCCTTTTCGGTTAGACCTTTTACACTACTCCAAGAGTTTCCAGTAAAGACCACAGCGGTGTCATCTGCATAAGAGAGTATCTTAGTGTTAGGGATCTTCATGTTACAGAGATCGTTAATGTAAATTAAAAACAGGGTCGGTCCCAGCACACTTCCCTGCGGGACGCCGTAGTTTACACTGGCAACCCTGCTCACTGTTTGACCTAGCTTGGTTCTCTGAGACCTACCGTTGAGGTAGCTCTTTAGGAGTTCAAGTGGAGTGCCTCTTATCCCTAAGTGTTCTAGTTTTTGCTCAAGGATGGAGAGGGATACCGTATCGAAGGCCTTTTTTAGATCCAAGAAGACCGCCAGACATTTATTTTTGTTATCAAGGCCCTCAGCAACCACAGACGTGAGGGCTGCCACGGCATCTTCAGTGGATCTACCAGTACGAAAACCGAATTGTGAGTCTGAAAGGAGGTTAAATTTATTTAGATAATTTTGGAGTCTTTTATTGATAAGTTTTTCTAGAATTTTGGATATAGCTGGCAGGACTGATATTGGTCTGTAGTTGCTCACATCCTCCTCATCCCCACCCTTGTAAATTGGTGTTACAAGCGATACTTTAAGTAAGGAAGGAAAAATGCCCTTCCTAAAGCAGAGATTGACAAGATGTGTAATTATTGGCACCGTTTCAGATTTCGCTAGCTTCAGAAACCCTGTAGGCACATTGTCCTGACCAGAAGCACTGTTGGTTTTTAGACTCATTATAGTATTGTGAACTTCATCCAAGTCAGTGTCAAAAAGCACAAAGGAAGAGGGCTGCGAAGAAAACGTAACATTAGTTGTAGGCCTAATGAGACCAGGTTTAGCAATAGCATCCGCAAGGTTTTTACCAATACTACTAAAATAAGTATTAACAAAGTCAGCCGATTCATTATTGTTACATTTGATATTTATTAGTTTTGAACAATCAGACTTAGCCTTTTTGAGATAGGTAATAGTGCCAATATTTTGCCAGAGACTCTTAGGGTCTCTTCTGGAGTCTTTCAGAAGTTGTCTTTCATAGTCACGTTTTAATTTTTTAACCAGTTTATTGCAAAAACTTCGGTATCGTCTAAAGGTGATTAAAAGAATGGTATCGTGTGGATTACTACGTAGTCTCAATTGCATTTTATTTCTATTTTTGATACATTTTAGAACACCAGGCGTTATCCAGGGTTTAATAATTCTTTTATTTTTGGGGATATGTACAGTTTTTGTATTATCTTTAAGGGACTGGTATAGTTTATTTATTAATCCTTCAGCAACCAATTCAGGGTCTTCACAAAACAGAAGTTTATTTAGGTTCTTATTTCTTAAGTCGTGAAGAGCATCTTCAAAGTTTGTTACTGATTTAGTTTTTGTACATTTTAATTTTAACTTTAAACAGGAGAGTTGTAATAAGATCATTGAATGATCGGTCACTGTAGTGTTAAGGACCGCAATCTGAGCATTTACCTTATTTTTGTTAATTTTGAGCATCATATGATCCAAGGAACTATCCATCCTTGTAGGTAAACTATGTCCCATCAGGATACCATGAATTCCTAGCATATCTAAATAGTTAGATCTATTCCTTTGGTCTGAAGTTTGTTCACCTTCTCTACGAATGGTATTTATGTTTATATCTCCAGTAATAACTATTTGTGAGTGTGTTGCTAGTGTTTCTAAATGGCTATTCAACGAATTGATAAACCCATCCGTATTACTGATGGAAGGCGAACGATATATAGCTAAAACTGTAATTGTCTTACTCTGTATTTGTAATGCGGATGCGTTCTGAAGGTGAATTTCTTTAACTTTTGCAGTGTTATCATCCTTAATGTAAGCTATAACACCATCGCTTTTATTTAAGTATCGAGATGTCGAGTATGATTTATAATTTAGAAGTATTGGTATAGGTTTAAAATCGCAGAGCCAGCACTCAGTCAAAATAATTAAGTCAGGGTAAATTTAACTGTGCGAGTGTGATTGTGAGATCACTGAAGTTGCAATAGACACTTCTAATATTTTGGGTAACTATGGTAAAATCTTTTTCTTTTATTTGTAAAGCATTTACTACATCATCAGTGTTACAAGCTATAGCATTAGCGATTTTCATCTGATCTACTTCACTTATAATATTTATTTTGTCATTCATTTTTTACGAATAGGTAAAATACTGTAGGTTTTAATAGACTTATTAACAGTGCAGGCTGAAAGTAAGACTGTTTAGGTTTATGTGTATTTGTGAGTGTGTAAGTGTATGTAAATGAGTGTGAGTGTGAGTGTAAGTGTATTATCATGCAAAGCTGAGCATAAGGCCCATAAGTTAACAAAACTGTCCTTATGTTATTGTTATTATAATAATAATCTAAGTAGCAAATGTAATTATTTTTTAACATTTGTAGGCAAATATTTAAAAACAAAATTCGCGTGTGTAGCAAATAAGGAAACACGTGGTTACCTAAAATAAATAACACTAATGTATTAAACACTGCAGACGCAATCATCTCTAAGTTTTTGCGGCCTAGTCATTCAGCACAGGCGTTCATCAGTTGATGTACTTGGGCCTCAGATTTAATCGCTATTATTGGGGAGTTATCTGTCTTTCGAACGTATACTTTACCATAGGCGGTCCAGCAGTACTTATATTGTTTTGTTGTTTTAGCGAGATCTCTGGCGAGAAAGTGCAATCGGGACCCCCTTGGTGTCAGTTGTTCAGATATAAATACTGGCGTGTCCTCTGAAGTACGGCAACCCAAGTGTTTGGCACATATTTTGGATTTTGTTTTTACATTAAAAGCTCTGCACAACTTCAGGATGTCTGCTTTAATGAGGGTAGACGAGGTTTCAACGATGATGGGCGGGTTTTGCGGCTCCTTTTTTCCACGCACCCGGTATATATCTTTGATATCCTCTTTGCGCAAGTTTCCCCCAATAGTAGCAGAAAGACGCAAAGCCATCTCGATCAAATCCTCCTTGGATTCGTTGTTTTGTTTCGGAGCATTTTTAATTTCTAAATTAGATTTACGCAGCCCCATTTGTAGGTGTTCAACTTTTTCTTCCAATAAATGTATGTTCTCTCTGTCTTCTTTGGATTTGTTTTCCAGTTGAGTAATTTTGTTTGTCAATTCTAAGTTTTGGGCGGTTAGTAACCCAATTGAGTTTTCAATGTTGATGTTCGTCTGCTTTATTTCTAGTAAAGTTTTTTGCTGCTCCGTCCACAGTGATTGTATTAAGTTTTTTATTTCCTCCTTAAAGCTGTGAAAATCCTCTGTTGTTACATTTTTATTGCGCGCAAATACATATTGCCGCGGAGTAGTAAGATCTTGCTGCGGTGATTCGTGTTGTGGTGACTCACTCGACTCACATACCGACATATCGGCTGTTAGACTCATCGTACCAGGGTAACACACGATTACAGGAGGTCAAAAAACAGTAAGTCGCGCAAGCGCCGGCCTCCTAGGGTGGTACAATCACTGCAATATATGCGTCCTGCTTGCCGCTACGGGTTGGGCGGGGTCAGTTTGGTTGGCGCTCGTAGGTGTTAGACAGGTACAACTATGCGTGCGCGCATCTAATAAGGTTGTGTGATGAATGGGGCGTTGCCATTACAAGTTTGACAACGGTAAGGTGTGAGGGAGAATAACAGCGACTCACGGTTTTTATTTATATGTTCTCTCGCATTCGCAGGCTATGCGTTAGAATTCCTGCGCTCGAACGATTCACAGCACCACTACAATTCTGCACTCCTAATATTCAGTTGGAATTAATTTGTATGAATTAGATATTATAATTAAAATAAAACTGGTTCGTGGGTATTCACTGGAATACGTTCGCACTCAAAGCGGTCCGAGGGGGAAGAGGACACACACAGGAACATTTAAAATGGGGTGACACGTTTTGGCACCAAAAAGGCATGTACTCAGCATATGCCGGGGTATCTTAAAGACACCGCGACGCTGGTCTTCCGTAGATGTCTTAGAGGAGAAACTATGCGCGACGAAATAACAAAATGCAAAAAACAGAAATCATCTCAATTCACAACATATACACAGACAGTGTCTCAGTTTACAATGGTTTTTACAGAAGTATATAAATGTACTCAATGTGTAATACAACATCAGTAATAATACTCCAAGTCATTAAATTCCACAACTACATGAGACATTGAAAAAACATGCATAAGGCATATTTAATTATTAGGTTATTTTTAAATTATACAACTACGGACAGAACTGAACACAGCTAATTAATTATTTAATTTTTGAATGCGCAATAAAAAATTTTTATATTGAAAACGAAAGGATCCTAACGTTGAACATTTTCTCAAAGGCTGTGGGATATTATTACAGCATTTGGTAACTGAGTAACGAAAACTGCCACGAACCGCTGCTGAGCTGTGTAAATTATTTATATATGCAACAATTTTTGCGCCTTAAGTCGAAGGCAATAAGGTATACAAAAACATATCGGTGTTCTGATTATATGAGTACCTGATGAATAACGAAGCCTCTTTATAGCAAAACTCCTACTTTATTGCACATAGAACCTAATGGGTGTATGACGTCACCATAATAAAGCTTGTTTTATAATAGGGAGTGCTGTAATTCAGTTTTATCTTTACATCGCTTTTGTATCTTTTATCACGCCAATACAACATACTTTATGGCAGGATCGGGCTTTTATTAAAAATGTTAGAGTTTCTTTGTCACGGTATCAGTGCATTTTTCAACAAGGCAACCAGGTCTTCGTGACGTCAGCGTTTATATTCAATTTACTTCACATTTGCAGAACCTGTGTACTTCTTTACAAAAATGTTCTCCTACGCTTAGATTAAATCAAATGGCAGAAGATACGGCACGTCCTTAAAATTGACAACTGAGAACTGGGATGATGCACAACTACACTATCGTTGTGCGATGTGAAGGACAGAGACAAACTTATTTGTTTTGACCTCAGCGTAAGCGAGACAAGCGTGCGTCAGAGTGATGCCCTGTCAATCGTATATTGCGACCACAAAATAAAGAGTTTACATAAGGACCGCTCGCACCTTTATCCAAAACTTGCGTGAACCGTCTAGGGTTACTACTATATTCGCTCTGAATTTTTAAAATGAAGTAAGTTATACCTACTTGACAGAACCGGCCAAAAACAAAATTCATCATGTGAAAAATTGCACCAAGTTCGACAAAAACAAAAACACTCGCGACAGTGCGACTTTCCGACTCACCGAAGCTCACTGACTTCGCTTGTAAAATCATGTCTCTGTGTGCGTGCGTCAAAAATGGCGTGTTGTTCTAAGCGCACTATCTGTCAGAGCGCCGCGCATGTCTAATTTGTGTTGCGACTGAGTGAAATTAGGCGACGGGGGCCCGATTTAAGTGGTCTACGCGCTATAGGCGAGTCACATATCTTCATATTTTGATTTAATTTAAGCTCCTACGAGTAAGGTCAAAAAATATTTATGTCTGTCCGGGGTAACTCCATTTCACGCATTAAAACTTGATTATGCTTTATTATCTTACTTATTCCTTAAAAAACTGTTTCAGCGTTTTCATTACCAGCATATTTAATTTTTTTTTCTTTTATCAAAACATAATTCAGAGATTTTTAAATCATATATAGACTTATGCACAACATCGCGACTATTATATGATAATAATATTATGGAGATATGCGCTACTACACAGTGGTCATTTTACATATTTGTGTTATATTCCATCGTATACATAAAATGTTTGAGATTCGCAAAATCTATAAACCTCTTAAAGGCCTTATGATTACAATGGATAATAGATTCCATTAGCAGTCTCATCAAGGAACAATAAAACCACGCTAAACTTCACAATATGATTTCCGAAGGATCTGTTACTTTTCACCATCAAATTTCAGCCGCTTTTGAGGTGCCCTTACTTCATGATGAATCAGGCTTCCCTCGAACCATTCTATCTATAGGAGGTTAATGGAAAAGATTTATCTTTAGTAATGAGTTGCGTCTCATTAAGGGTCTGGGGACTTATTAAAAACCCCTTATATCTGTCAGGTTCATTCTAGCTAAGTGGAGCGAGCAATTTCGCATTATGATCTTTGATTTCTAGCCGGTCATCCGGGGTTATCTGGCACTAAAGCATGTTCAAGACTGGATATTTACTGACGAAATTGCTCGCTAAATATCAATGCATGGTAAAAACTTCACTGGATATAAACGATTGTAATAAGGCCGGTGAACATTGAGCGATCTTCCTATTGGTTCAAATGGATGGTTAGTATTTAAAGAACTTAAACTGAAAATGTCACGACCTCAGTCCAATTTCTAGTCATTGAAAGTATATGCTCTAAGATCAACTGACCTCAAACGAAGCAAGAATTATAACGGCTGTCAAATATATATACTAAAGACAGAAGATCAAACTTTAAAAAATATTAAAAAATGGGTTTTATTTTGACATAACTCACTAACTTTGCTCACATGTAAAGCTTGACGTGCTGTCGTGTGGACCTACATAGGTATACAATAAATAACACGCAGACAAAATAAATCTATAGGTGCATACCTATAAAACAGTTTCCGATGTGAGCCCTAAACGTGCTGATATGGTTAGGATGTGAATGAATGAGACGTGGCCTTTTTTAAGTGAACTTGTTAAATGTCGTTCTTGTCTGGTAAAGTTTGACGTGCACATTAGTCAATTTCGCAAGCAATGGCGTCTGAAATCGCTTTTGAATGTATGCTTTCATATATCTTCATTATTTTAAGATCATTTAGGACTAGCTGCTTCAACAAACTTCGTTCTGTCGAAAGTAATTGCACGTCGCGGCGTCGGTAAAGCAGCACATCTCGCCCGCGTTTTTCCGACTTGATTACTTGATTCATATTTACCATCACTGAATGTTTTGTTCAATCATAATAAGATAAATAAATAAATATCTGGGACAATTCACACCAAGATTATCTGCCCCAAACTAAGCAGAGCTTGTAATATGGGCGTCAGAGACTGATAAACATACTTAGATATTTCTAAATACATACTTAAATAGATAATAACACCCAGACACACAACAAATACAAATGTTCGTCACACAAATATTTGTCATGAGTGGGGATCGAACCCACGACCTTCGGCGCTAAAGGCAGATTATGTCACCCTGATGATGTAGCTTTATATTGGTGTAAGATTTTTTTTCAAATCTGTCTAGTAGTTTCGGAGCCTATTCAATACAAAAAAACAAACAATCCAATATTTCCTCTTTATATGATAATCTTTAGACACTTCTATACTTATTATGTATTAAGTAGTAAGTGTTATCACTCAGTATTAGTTATATTATAGAACATCCAGGCGCTCTGCGAAGTGTCACCAATATGTGGTTGACATCCCAGCTACTTGTCTTTTCAACTTTCATAATGCGCACAGCAGAAGAATGCAATACGTGTAGTCTGCTTGCATTTGTGTTTCCAGTTGATTATAACCCAAGTGGCAAAACCCAAGGGTTTTCAAAAAGAGAGTAAAGAAGCTAATTCTGGGCAAGCTCGCTTCATCTTATACCACATCTTTTCCCTCGGGATATATTGCGGTCAAGAGCAACCCTATTGATTAAAATAAAGACTTCTTAGCTCGTCTCGTCGTCAATGTCCTTAACGATTCCTTAGCAGAGGATTATAAACACTGAAGGTGACTCAACCCTTTCCCACTCAAACTCATCATTAAAATATGTCGGTTTGATCCTTCTAGAGGCTTTGAGTTTTTGTTTTCCGACTGCTCATCAATCAATTAAGGCTTCAATTGGACTTTAATCTAAATTGGAACAGGAAAATTGGGGATTTTGATGAAAACCAGTAGAGATCGGGGCTATCGAAATTAAAGCACTTAGTTTTCCAATGTAAGTCGAACAAAATCTATAAACGTATTTTTATCTCTGGGCGTTTTCTCATAGACTTCTGAAATAGTTTTTTTATTCTTGCATGAAGGTTGCGTGGCAGTGAATGCCTCATCGGCGATAAGTCCGCCTTTTTTACCATTGAATTATTGTACAACTAAGACCGAAGAATAATTTTACTTCAAACGAAGCAGAGTTTGTAGGTAGTATAGGTTATAGATACTGATCTAGATGGAAAAATAAACCACCGTCTTATTATATTAAATACCTAGACCCAGAAGTGAAAAAAGTGTGTCAAATGAAAGTTTTTTAGGTTATAGGGATTATATTATAGGCCAGACCCCTAGGCAATACTAGGCATTGCTTCATAAAAAACGAATCCAGGGCAAACTCGTGAGTGAACGAACGAATAAATAGGTTGTTTTCTTTCTTCCCTATCCGTCTTCGGACCTTTTTCTCTAATAACAAAGTTAATAACAGACTCCATCATAGCTGACATCTAAGACAGGCGTCTTAGAAACACAACACCATGAGTCTGACAAAGAGGGTGTTATTATTATGGAGACCCTAGTAAATGGGACGATCTGTATATGTCAGTTCGCCAAGTCTTCATAGCATTCTGAGTTTTTTTTTTGGTTTGTTGCGATTTTTGGTAAGCGGAAACTAAGAAAAGACTATATTATTTACCTCTATCTTTCTTGGACTAAAAAACGAAAGGTTCAATTTACAAGACAGTAAAAGGTTTTTTTTAATGATTCCAAAGAATAAATTAAATAAAATAAATATCTGGGACAATTTACACCAAGATCATCTGACACCAAACTAAGCAGAGCTTGTACTATGGGTGTCAGAGACTGATAAACATACTTACATATTTCTAAATACATACTTAAATAGTTAATACACCCAGACACACAACAAACACAAATGTTCGTCACATAAATGTTTGTCATGGGTGGGGATCGAACCTCGACCTCTGGTGCTAAAGGCAGGGTTGCTGCCATTGCACCAACTGAACAGGCCAGTCAAATTAAAAACTAAATTCAACAAAAAGTGACAGAACTTTCTATTTTAGGAATTGATTTGAGACCTACCTACCTAATGTTTGTATACCTAGACACGTCTATACTAACATTATAAAGAGGAAAGATTTAGTTTGTTTGTTTTTTTTTTTGTATTGAATAGGCTCCAAAACTACTGATCCGATCGTGAAAATTATTTCACTAACAGAAAACTAAATTATTCGGGATCGATATAGGCTATATATCAAGGGCCTTATTACCATCTCATATAGCCAGTCAAGTTAATTTCCTAAACTGAGGGTACAAGCAAAAAGTAGTGGAACAAAGAAATTAGAAATTGGTTTTAAAAAAGTAATGGTTTAGTTAGAGAATGACAATGTTAAGTAAGCCTAAGTGTGTCTAGATGAAGCGTTTATCTGGTGATTTGGAGTCATGTGATAAATAGGTAAGTACGTCTACCAGTCTGTGACATGGGTGTCGAAAATGAAAACCTATTTCAGAATGGTTTCCCAGAACCCACAATCATTGTTAAAATGTGTGATATCAGAGAGAAGTTGATTGAGTGGTTCGTGGAATTTTCAGCTATTCTAAAAATCTGCTTTGACATAGAGTTTCACGCACCTGCCATCTTCAATATTCGAACCTGGATTAACACTTTCATGCTTTTTGCTAACAAAGCCCACGGTGCCACTTTGGCTGAAATCGCAACTTGATAAAACCCTTTTTTAACACTTTTATAAATGATATAAAGTAAAATAGCGTAGCGTCGTGGCCTAGTGGTTCAGCACCCGAACTCAGATCGTGGATCGTGTGGTCCCGAGTTGAAATCTGGCCAGAACGAAAATCTTTGTGTTCATTGTAATATATTGTCCCTATCTACTTCACCCGGGTAGGTAGGGTTTTCGCAGCCAGAACTACGGGTCTGGCTGTTAGGATCAGGGTACCACGAGTGTTGGAGGGGCCCCAGCACTGCCTGTCTTAAGGCAGGCCCCAACTTGGAGTTGGATTCGTGGTGGCATGTGGTTAGTTTGTCTGCTCGGTAGTGTGTACCGAGCGTCCCTCCTCGCGCGCAACGAGCATCTAAATTCACTGGTCTAGGGCGTTGGGACGCTAAGTGTTTAGATGCGGGGTTAGTGAGGAACCCTTATAGCGGCTTGCCGCTCCTCCGGTACTTGCCTGGATAGCAAGGAGATGGGTATCCGCTAGATTGCCTATCCGGCCACCCTGCTGTAGCTAAGGGTAGATGTACGGCAGTGCATTGAGATGTGAGCGTGCTATACAGCTCCGGCACCATTCTGGAAAAATGGTAGTTGGCTTCTCTGACGTCCCCAGCGGGGATTGAAGCCGCTAGCGTTCTTTGGATGCGCGTGGTGAGGGACAATAACTGCTCCGGTACCATTCTGGATAAATGGGAGTGGGTAATGCCACGGGCTACTCGCCTATGAGTACCATAATGGGTAATGCATTGTGCATTGTGCTTTATGGCGGCAGGACCTACCGCAGATGGTCCCTGGTGCACTTCACGGTGTGCTAGGAATAGTGTGCCTTTCTGTATAACCGGGAGGTTGGTCGGGGAGACCACTAAAATAAATCTCAGTAGTTGGGAAAGGGTCATGTTCATTGTAATATATTCGACTAACTCTCCGGTGACGGAAAATATCGATAAAAAACCAAATCAACCCGGATAACGGCAAAAGGCTCACCACCTACCACGTTGGGTTCTAATACCATTGGTGAGAAGTGGGCTGCTGAGTGTTCCGTTCACCATGAAAGCTCAGTCACTTGCCTCTGACTACCCCGCTTGGGATAAAGTCGTGATGGTATGTTGAAAACAGTTGTATCTTAAAATAATATTAATTTCTACGATATCTGCTTTAATGACAAATAGGAATCGAGAAACGTAAAGCGCAGCTGGTTTTCGGGTTAAAGTTGAATAAAGTGTAAGACCTATTGAAATTGAAAATGTTTTTTCCTATGAAAATCAGAATTATAAAATTTAACCAAGAGCCACAACAATGTACGCAGTTAACAATTGAAAATTCATTTTACTACACATTTATATAAAGCCATAAAATAACAACAGCTACATAACATTATATAGATGACTCGAATAGCAGAAGCACTTTGCGTGTCATAAAAAGAGTGCTGTGTAACAGGTATTTTGACTTTGCTTTTTTAGTTCACGCTCAACAGTTACCAACAGCAATGAATGTTAAAATCAAGTAGTTTCACACTTAACATTCCTATTTCTTTAAAACTAAATCAAAATGTCTTGAGAAATGACGTATTCCAATCACCTACACTATCGTGACGTCACAATAAGCGTCGACAAACAGACGAGCTTGGTTTTCATACAAGGTGAGCGCCTTGCGTTGCCACCCAAATATCTTCGATAACTCTGCGTTTCTCCGTCGACATCGTTTGCCACACATAATTAAATAAATAGCTAGACCACACCACGTGTCATAGTCTCGAAGTAAGGATAATTATCCTGTGTTACAAGGTACCAAGCACGGATTAAGCCAGGGCAAGGGGCGTCTCCGAGCACACCCAGAAGATCGTTTCCTGAATTAACTCCACCGGGTATCGAATCCTAACTACTTAAACCACTACGTAAGTCAAGGCGAGAAACCGTGCTACAGCGCACTATGAAATACGTGTCGTCAATTAAAATTATGATACCAATTTATTCAAAAATCTGTCTAGTTTTATGTCCGTGTCTGTAGCTATTGTAAAGCGAACTCTTTCATGGGTTCAGCAGGGCTGGAATTGGGGCAAAAACTGTATGGGCTTGCCAGAGGCTCATTTTTCAGTTACAACAATCATTTCCCGCTCGGCCGCGGGCACACTAAATACTTCGAGCTGTCTTGAGGCAGGGACACAGTTGGGGTGAAGGGATGTAGTTAAAAAATAGTAGTTCATTTATTAGTGGAAGGTAAGATGAAGTAGGATTATTTGAAAGAGACGTAGAATGCAAAGACCGCGTGAACTGGGCAAAGAAAATAAGAAAGGCGGACCCTGGGACCCCACACACCAGTGTGGGTTCACAACCGGGATAGACCGCACGGATGATGATGATGATGTAGAATGCAAAGAAACCGCCAAATTCACAAATGTTTATAAGTACTTACTATATCAAAATACTAATTTCTCAAATTCCTAATAAATAATCAACAGTAGACAACTTGTTTTTGCAATATCTTTGGGATGCTCTCGGATTTTTAGCAAAGTTTCTATTTTCGAAAGCTCTGTCGATAGCACATCAAAAAAATCGTCAAATTGTCAATTGCAATCAATTGTCAATCTTGAGTGCTGTTATCGATTTTTGTGTTATTTTGACACCTCTGAAAAAAAATTGTATTGGGATTTGACATGACATGACAATGTCAAATGCCAATACAATTTTTTACGCAAACGATAACGTAAACCTAAAGTGGCAACTCATGGTAGACGTACTGTATCTATTCACTTATTCACTAAAGGGAAATACCACAGCAACATTTAGTTTCGAAAAGGGCTGTATTGGGATTTGACATGACATGACATGTCAAATTCCAATACTACTAGTACAATAGTGATTATCGTTCGCGTAAAATTTGGTATTGGGATTTGACATGACATGACATGTCAAATTCCAATACTACTAGTACAATAGTGATTATCGTTCGCGTAAAATTTGGTATTGGGATTTGACATGACATGACATGTCAAATTCCAATACTACTAGTACAATAGTGATTATCGTTCGCGTAAAATTTGGTATTGGGATTTGACATGACATGACATGTCAAATTCCAATACTACTAGTACAATAGTGATTATCGTTCGCGTAAAATTTGGTATTGGGATTTGACATGACATGACATGTCAATGTCAAATCCCAACATTAATTAATCATAAAAACACTACATCGTCTTACTTATACGTCTTAAAAGAAAATGCTTTTTCTAATGTCTTAACCCATTTTCTGCCGAATAAAAAAGACAATAAGAAATTGATTGATAAAACGCACCGGTGTGCGTGGTATGGCGTTGAACCAGTTATGTAATTTTTTTTAGGTAAATTTATGATGTAACTCGTGTTATTTAAATTTAACCTTGTTTAGAGGGTTTGCTTTTTGCGGTTGGGGTAGATCGTAAACGTCGCATTTTCTCAAGGTTTTCGTGAACTCTTTATTATTGAATGCACCTTTTAATTCCATAAATATAACTTTCACTGTGTACAGTAATTTTTTAAGTGTCTCATTAATTAACAAAAAAATGTTTTTTTATTTAATTTAGTTTTTTTTTATATTGCCCGTCAAGATGACCTCACTCCACCTGATGGAAAACGGTCGTCTGGACAGATATGAGGTTGACAAGCCCAGACAAAAAATCACTGGGCTGGCCATCCTCACCTTGAAGGCCTGCAAATAATTGGCGACTACCTAATTTTAGACAGTTCAATGTGTTTTTAAATGGTATTATGCAAACAATAATAGAACAAAAATCTAAGTTTAATTTAATTCAAGGAAATAATTACGAAAATCTCACAAAATGCAACGTTTTCAATCCACCCCTTATAATTGGAACCAAAAAGTTGTTCAGTTCAAAGGAACTAACACAAAAAACTAAGCGATCAACATGACCGACTCGATACCAAAAATTTCTCCGAGCATGAGGCATTGAAAAAAGAATATGTGGCCAACATGACCGAATCAACACCTCCAGCTTGCCGTGTATATGGCACTACAAAAAGAGAAATTTGGAAACCCAAAATGGCTACAGAAGCAAGACGAAATATGTTTTATTATTTTTTTGCTGCTTTTCACGTTATACTTTTCCCGCTTTGTATAATATTTTCCACTATGAGCCAATTATATGATGTTTCCGATAAGCAAATAAATTCCACTTTAGGTAGAGAATGCCTTCGGGCATTAAGTCCGCCCTTTGTACTTGTTTAATGTGCAATAGAGAATAAATTAATAAATTGAAAAGGCAATAGTAACTGAATTAAAGTCTGATCATTGTGGGCAGAAGATAACATTTTTAGATTTAACTAACAATAGCGTTAATTACAGGAAAATAACATGTAGACCGAAGACGGGTAATCGCATTAATAGTTTTAAAACTAATTTAAAGCATAAAGTATCTTCCATTCCTTACAATCAGGGTGACCCTGATGCAGTCTACAAAAGACTGTTTGATTGTGTTAAAAATGAATTTGATGCTTGTTTTCCCACCAAACAAGTTACTTGCAGAGTTCAATCTAAGTTTTGTGAATGGGCCACGCCCAGAATTTACAGGAGCAGACGTAAGATGTATGAGTTGTACGGCATGAAAAAATACAATTTCGATCCACTTTTTGTTGAGTATGTCAAGAACTACTCCAAAATATTCAGAAAAGCCTGCACTACAGCTAAGGCATTGCACATTCGTGATAAAATATCAAAGTCCACTAACAAAATAAAAACCACTTGGGACGTCATAAATCACGAAACAGGTAAAGCTAAACAGCGCGATACCTCATACACTCTTAATATTAACAATAACATCTTACAATCAGAAGCATCTGTTGCTGAAGCATTTGATAAGTATTTCAGTAATATACCTATAATCACTACAGCTTCATTAAATTCCTCACCAACTAGAGCGGAACATTTGTTGAAAGATAATGTATCTTGTTGCAGTGTATTCTTTAAATTTAAACATGTTGAGTCACTAGATATAATAAAAGCATTCAGATTAATTAATTCAAAAG
This sequence comes from Udea olivalis, assembly GCA_947369235.1. Classification (NCBI taxonomy): domain Eukaryota; kingdom Metazoa; phylum Arthropoda; class Insecta; order Lepidoptera; family Crambidae; genus Udea; species Udea olivalis. The sequence goes on from OX376363.1 coordinate 5,187,210, forward strand.
ATACCGCTGATCTTTGGGGTATATCAGTCAAAATTGTAAGCCACATAATTGACGTGATTGCCCCTTATTTAGCCGTAATATTCAATGATTGTGTTGATGATGGTGTTTTTCCAAACTTAATGAAACACAGTAGGGTTGTACCACTTTTTAAATCAGGCAACAAACAAGACCTAGGTAACTTTAGGCCTGTTTCAATCCTACCAGCTCTAATTAAGATCTTTGAAAAAATCATTCAAGAACAACTATTAAGCCATTTTTATGAGAACAATCTCTTACACAGTGAACAATATGGATTCACGAGAGGCCGTTCTACTACTGATGCTGGCATCGCACTTCTAAAACACATCTTTAGGGCTTGGGAGAATTCACAGAACGCTCTTGGCGTCTTCTGTGACTTGTCCAAGGCCTTTGATTGTGTTGATCACGATACACTTATACGCAAGCTTGATTTTTACGGGGTTAGGGATAATGCTTTAGATTTGGTAATTTCGTACCTTAGTTTAAGAACTCAAAAAGTTGATGTTAACAGTGTACTCTCTACAGGATCACAAGTTAAAATGGGGGTCCCTCAAGGATCCATTCTAGGTCCATTACTATTTCTGATATATATAAATGATTTACCTTTTTACTTAAAAGATATTTGTGATGTTGTATTGTTTGCAGACGATACATCTTTAGTTTTTAAAACTGACAGAAATAAAAACCTTTTTGATGATGTTAATGACGCACTTTCAAAGGTTTTACAATGGTTCACAGTAAATAATCTACAGCTTAATGCAAAAAAGACTAAATGTATTAATTTTAAGTTGCCTAATGTTAAAGATAACCCCATTAGTCTAAAAATTGATGGTAATACTATGAAGCTTGTAGATACAACTGTTTTTCTTGGAATCACACTAGATTCAAAACTGCAATGGAACCCTCATATAACAGCTCTCTCAGGCAGACTTAGTTCGGCTGCATTTGCAGTAAGAAAAATTAGGTTATTAACAGATGTTGATACTGCTCGTTCAGTTTATTTTAGTTATTTCCATAGTGTAATGTCTTACGGCATTGTACTTTGGGGTCAAGCGGCGGATATACAAACCATCTTTATCCTCCAGAAGCGAGCTATCAGATCCATCTATAAGCTTCGTGCACGGGCTTCACTTAGGGAGATTTTTAAGGAAATTGGTATCCTCACTGTAGCGTCACAATACATTTACAATTGTATTGTTTTGGTGAGAAAAAATATTGGTCTCTATGCTAAACACAGTGACATACATTGCAGAAATACTAGGAATAAGGATAAAATTGCACTTCCACTCTTTAGGTTACAAAAAGTTTTAGGATCCTTTATGGGGCAAGGTATACATTATTACAACAAAATTCCAAAAACAATTTGTGAGTTACCTTTACACAGATTCAAAAATCACATCAAAACGGCTTTATTAAAAAAGGGCTATTATACTACAAAAGACTACCTTATAGATAAAAATGCCTGGGTATAAGCGCTCTGCTCGATGCGGGATTAAATAGCTCTATTGTAACAGATGTTTTATTGTAAGAGTTAATAGGTACCTAGTATGTATGTACTGACTAACAATTTTTGTTTTTGAATTGTTTAAATGAATTCTTTTTATCATATTCTTTTATGGTTGGTTTTTTCTCTTTGTTTTATATTCTTTTAGGTTTATTTGTATCAAAATAACACACTGCTTGTACTTTACTAACGCCTGTTGTAAACCCAAAACAAGTTTAAAAAAGTAACTGCTGAGTTTCTCGCCGGGTCTTCTCAGTAAGAAACAACTCCGACGCGGTGGTAGAGTCGCATTATGTCTGTATACTGTTTATTTACATATCCATATTATTATGGTATTTATGTCTATTATTTAGTATATTTTGTTGTAAATTTGACGATTTGAAAGTACTGATACAGTCTATTTGAATAAAGTTATTTGAGTTTGAAATAAGTAAAACCTCGTTTTGTGACCAAGGTAAGTGTTTTTATTTTAATACAAACGGTGGCAAACAAACATACCTATGCAGTAACAAACCACCTGATGGTAAGCGATTATTGTAGCGTAACGGACGAATAAAAAAGTACAAGTGAGACGCGGACTTGCAAGAGTAAAGAAGACTTTTTTACTTGTCCGCGTTTCCTGAGTGAATCTTCTGTACTATTCTATTGTATTACTCGTGAGTTGCTGACCGTAATTTTTGTATAGTCAGCAAGATGATGGTGTCCTACAAATAAATGAGCAAACATCCAGTGTAAAGCTGTTTTGATAAGGTTCCTAATTATAGTCATCTCAGAGTCACCAGTCATTAAATAAGCCATGATCGCTTTTACTTGGTGAAAGACTGCAATTGACGTTATCCTATTTTGAAATGAGAAGCCGTTTAATGCCTGAGATATTTTTTTTATAAAAACAGGAAAAGCTGGTTTCCTGTGACTCCGTTTGAAGACGTCAAACAGCAGGTGTTGCATTTTTTGTTTCAGTAAAACTGTACTGGAGTGATGAGAACTTGTGAAAGATTTTTTAAGCCTGTAAAAGTAGTATTAGGTATATGTTGATTTAACAAAAAATCATCAAAAACAAAAATCAAAAGCGAATTTAATACGAAAAAGCCAGTGGCCAAACTCTAAATGTAGCGATCCCTGAGCTTTTCGTTGGCGCCAGCGTTTATTTAATACCAAAACACTGTCAAAATGACCACAATCTCACTTGAGCTCATTCATTTTACCATTTTCCGTCACGTAAACTACGATAGTTGACTTCAGAAATGTTAATAACGTATTTGGTTCCATTTACGATCCCAAGTCCCATTTAAAAACTTCAACGCGGTTAAGGCGAGGTAGTTCTGCACAACATTTCCCGAAGGAAACTGGTGAGCGCCACGCGGACCGAAAGTCACTAAAATAATCGATTAAAAAATTAACAGATGTAATAATAAAAAAAACCATCGAATGAAATCTATAAACTTTGTTTTAGTAAAGGACCCATATTATCAGATCAATTATTTTAGGAATAAAACCAAAAATAGAACACAAAATTTCACGAAAAGAGGTAACTTTTATAATTTATTTTTTGAACCACCTCCCCATAACGTGGACGCCAGCGGCTGTCATTGGTGTAAACTATAATGATAGACATACTGATTTCACGTGATGATATTGTCTCAAACGTGTTACACATCCACTCCCACTCTCCTAAAAGAGTCTCAATTTCATTCCAAGTAAACATGGACAGCAATCTATCGATAAACTGCCAAATTTACAATTTGTTATTCGAAATTGAATCCCTCCCAATGCATCTTAAACTTTCTAGTTTAAGTAGTCCAGTATAACCTCCAGTGGCTCGTTTGACCTAGTTACTTTTACTGGAAGACAAATCAAAAACTGAAAAGTTTTCGACTAGTAAGCGAAAAGCGACGGAACGTATGCTTCGATAGAAACTATTTTAACTTGTTTTGTAGTTTCTAGTCAGTCTCTGAACAGATCTCAGAAGTTGCGGCTGCCGCGGTTCTGCAGCGATGACGGTGCTTGACGGTTTCCACGCGAATTTTTTGACGGTTTCCATGCGATTATGCGCAAACAAGCATCGTCCCTGTTGCGATGAATGAGGGCGTTATGATACAACGACGCAAAGTGATTAATAGGCTGAGAACAAAAGATGTAATTTTTTACCAATTTTTATCGTAATTTAAAAATAGAAAAGGCAAATTTTTCCCAAATTATTCACAAAGAAAATGTTTACTTCAAAAGATAAACAACATTGAATTGACTTACCCTTCTTTTTTGAGAGATATTCGCCATTGACGTCCGTGAGCGATATTAAAATTTATGGACGGAAAAATTGGTTGAAAATCAAAAATAACAACGAGATTATCAAAATAATGATAAAACTGACTCGTTGGTTAAAAGTTTTACATATTGCGCTGTCGGTTCTGAGTTTGATGCCTATCTTAGGATTACACTTACATAATTTGTGATTGCTCTTAATTAAACAGTAATTGAATTACTTATTTTTGCTCATAAGTGTATCCATAGGTACATAATAATATAATTTCTGATTTATACGCGCGTATAAGTATGCTCCTTTTTGTGGGCACATACAGGCGCGCCTTTTGCCGCTCGTGCAACTCGTACAAGCGTTGACGCGAGCGATTGTAAGCTCGTGTAAGAGCGACACCACTTACCGGTAGCGTGCGTGTAAGCGCGTAATAATTTGCCAAAACGTCCATATCACGCTAAAAAAAACACTAGTCTGAAACAGGTACCGGCAAACACATCTTTTTGATTAAACTTATTGATAGAGTAACCCCGTTGAAGGGTAACCATGTGATAGGGTTACCCTGTCGATAGTGTAAGCCTTAAGAACGGGTTACCCTTTGGAATGAAGTTAACTTCTTTTCAATGGGCTTACCATATTGAAAGGGTTTAACGCGCCAAAGTAATTAAAACTTCTGCTCGCACGAAATTACGCTCAATATTGTATAACAATTTCATATTTTGGTTTACGGTAAGCGCTCTCTCGAATTAACTTGATTCATTTGGTAACGCTTTGTACACAGTAAGTCTATGATATTCTTAACATCATTTTAGAAAGGGTTATTGGAAAAAAGTCTTGTAGATACCTTTTTAAACCCCGGGTTCGGGTAAGCGGTTCCGGTTCCTGGTCTGAAACCGCTCTTAGTGTTTGCATGTACCAAACACAGAAAAGCGTGGATTGAAAATTTGCATAAAAGCAATGAAAATTATGAGATGCACTTTATTCCCCTGTTCAGGAATTTTAGATCTTACTCTCAACTCGTTGTGCCCATTCAAAGAGCCTTTAACCTAAACTTTATGTACAGGCGTGCCTACTTGAGAACACTCCATGAGCCCTGACTTGCGCTTTGTGCGTTTAGAGTACTGTGGCAGCCCTACCACAAGTTTCCATCCCGACTATAATCCGAACGGGGTAGTCAAAGGCAAGTGAATGTTGCCGTTTTGGTGAACGTAACACTCAGAACCCCACTTTTCATCAATGTTATTAAAATCAAACGTGGTAGGTAGTGAGTCTTCCGCCGTTATCAGGGTTGATTTGGTTTTTATCGATGTATTCCATCACAGGTAGTTTCTCGACCACCGAGTACTAATTAAAATCATAGAGCATTTTTATTTTGAGAGTTCTTTAGTGGAAGAAATGGAAAAACATGAAACTAGTTCGTCGCTGATGCCGCAAAGGAGCGAACCTCATTTTTAAACAATCAAATTTGATTCATTTTTGCTCGTCGCTGACGCAAATCAAATTTGCGTCAGCGAAGAGTTGCTGTAGTTGACTTTTTTTTAAAATAAAAATGGTCTCAGTCTTGCTAGGTGTTAAGCGATGATGAGGCCGATGCACCTGTACCATCATGATGGTACACGCTTACCCAGCAAATGTTTATTCACTCTGGCCTTGATAACACCAAGGTTGTAAGTATCCGGAAATACAGACGCAGGGAGAGCGTTTCACTCCCTAACGGTGCGGGAAAAGACGCAGAAATATTATTATAATTCACGTGACGCGGACGCTAACTTGTGCTAAAGATACAGGTGCTTACACGGACGATAGTCGTTAGCCACAGTAGTGAAGTTTTTGAATTGGCTTTCGTAAGCGCTGGCAATGAATATCACTTGAGCTAAAATGACATACAAGTTGCTATCGTGGTATCGACGTAAACCGATGGTAGAGGCACGGAGTCTTTGCCTGGAGCTAAGTACCGCTTTGCCTAGTGAGTCCTGGCTTTTTTGACGACAATTTACGCTGTTTGTTACAAGTGACTGAGAAGTGTCGTGATGCTGATTATCACATCTAAGACATTTAACATCACGAATAACCTCTGATTGAATATCGAAAGATAGAAAACCTTGAAATATTTCTTTCGGATGTTCGAAGGCCTTTAAAACAGTGATGTAATTACGTTGGCTTGTAACGTGAGCATTTACTAGAAAGATTCGTTCGTTCCATTGAGGTTTCGGTAGCCCAGTGGTTAGAGTAGTCACCCGGATTGTGGAAGACACGGGTTCGAATCCTGCCTGCTTTCATCTAGGCCTGAAATTATTTCGATATGAAAACAAGCATTGTTAAATTCTAAAATAAAAACACAGTAGTACTCTCACTGAATTTTAGTTTCAAACTTAAACAGATAATGGAACTAGGGCTAAGCTAAGTTCCTTAAACAAGACTGAGGCTTTTCAGGGTTGGCGCCGCACGAGTAAAGGTCACAACACACATCACAGCGCGGCAAAAGCAACGCTCCAACCCGGCAATAAACTTGCCATTCGAATGAGAGTATTGAATTGTGTGGACTATATTATATAGTATATTTTACAATGCTTTTTCACGCCCCGCTTGAAGAACCCGGGACTATAAGAGGAAGGAAACACATGTGCTGGAAAAGCGTTCCACGTCTGGATGGTACGACAAAGAAACGAGTCACCGAACCTTTTAGTTCGGGCCAACAAATGTTGAATTGTGTGTGGGTGACGCCGTAGTCCAGCACGCGTGGTACGGGAGTGGAAAGGTGAGGGTGGGATAAGCTGGAATAACTCGTCAGAGCATGGCAATGTCTCTACGCAATTGGAGAGGCTCAAGGGTCAAAGTTGCCTCTGGGTTTCCAACAATACGGATAGCACGCCGCTGCAACATGTCAAGAGCTTCGAGTAGGTACTTGGCGGAACCTTCCCAGAGATGAGAGCAGTATTCTACACACGAGCGAACTTGTGTCTTATACAAGAGAGAGAGCTGACCAGGCGTGATGAATCGTCTCACTCTGTTCAGGACTCCGAGTTTACGGAATGCAGTTCTAATGACGCTCTCAATGTAGTCCCGCTGGTTTAGGTTGCGTTACGAACATCCATGCCAAGGATGTTTAGGTCAAGCTCAACAACAAGACTTCGCCTCTTCTCCTCGATGTCAGTCTGCTTTGCCCCAGGGCGCTCGAAATAACGCGCGTGGACCGTGCTATCATCCGCATAGCCATGAATATTACCAAGAGATAACATGTCATTGATATGCAGAAGAAACAACGTCGGCGACAAGACGGAGCCCTGCGGCACTCCGGCATTAATCTGGAGAAAGCGTGATTTTCGACCATCGCAAAGGACACGAATTCTACGTCCCTCCAGAAATCCGGCGACCCAGTCGCATAGGCGAGATGGCGGACCATATGCCGGAAGCTTGAAAAGAAGCGAACGATGCCACACACGGTCGAAAGCTTTGGCAATAATAATAATAATAAATACCTGGGACAATGCACACCAAGATCATCTGACCCCAAACTAAGCAGTGCTTGTAATAGGGGCGTCAGAGACTGATAAACATACTTAAATATTTCTAAATACATACTTAAATAGATAATAACACCCAGACACACAACAAATACAAATGTCAAGGCTGACGGCCAAAGATTCCCCATGCTTGTCCATAGCCTCCCCCCAGATGTGTGTTACATACGCTAGAAGATCACCCGTAGACCGTTTTGGTCTGAAGCCGTACTGACGGTCGTGAATGAGAGAGTGATCCTCTAGGTAGCGGATGAGCTGCGTGTTTCTGTAATTTTCATATTGACATCGTAAAACATCTCAGCACGCCCGCCTTTTTAATACGAGGCGATGACAGTTTGGAGCGATGCCCTAGCCGTGCTGTTGATAGTGTGCTGTGACCTTAACACCTCTAGTTTTGTAAGTTTTCATAGGCTGCGGTAACCGCTTACCATCAAGCATCAAGATTATACGACACGATTTGCATTGTGCGCTGATGCACGGTTTCTCGCCTTGATTACCGTATAGTCCCGAGATTGATTCCCGGTCGGCTAAAGTCGAAAAACTAATTGTAAATTGGCTCGGGTGTGGGTGTGCTGGGAGACGCCACTGATACCTCGTAACAGGGGTATTCATCTTTACTTCGAGACTATGACAAGTGGTGTGTTGTCTGGCTCGGATTTATATTTATTTATTCGTAGACTAGGCAACAAATTCGTAGGCAACTTTGACCCTTGAGCCACTCCAATTGCGTAGAGACATCGCCAGGCTAAGTGTTCTCTATCGCTCCTACAATGGGGAATGCTCTGACGAGTTATTCCAGCTGATTCCACCCTCACCTTTTCACTCCCGTACCTCGCGTGCTGGACTACGGCGTCATCCACACACAATTCAACATTTGTTTGATTTGTCGTACCATTCAAACGTGGAACGCTCTTCCAGCACATGTGTTTCCTTCCTCTTATAGTCCCGAGTTCCTCAAGCGGGGCGTGAAAAGACATTTCTGCAGGCCTTCAAGGTGAGGATGGCCAGCCCAGTGATTCGTTTGAATGACTGGGCTTGTCAAACTTATATCTGGCCCTCACGACCGCTTTCCATCAGGTGGAGTGGGGTCATCTTGACGGGCAATATATATAAAAAAAAAGACTAATTTATCTACTCAAGATAAGTCAAGCTATTCCTGTTACTGTCTATACCTTCCTACTTATAGACTATTTTTTACCCAAAAACAAGCTATTTCCATTACTGACTATTTTATTATACCCTGTTTTTTAATAATTTATTTATTATTTTTAGCATTGCTTTTGGCTTTTCTTTTTCTTCCTTCCAAAATATATTTCCTCTTTTTCTGCCAGTTATCGTATGTTATGTTGTGTTATAATGGTTTGGAAATAATGTCTTCGTATTGTCGCTTCTGATAGTGATTTCGGTAAAATTGTGTTGACTTGTACCATTTCTAGTGTTTCATCTGAAATTGGATTTGTAACAATATACAAGACCCTTTTTTTGCTGGAGAGTGTATACACTGTCGAGCATTAAAAGCAGGTACTTACATAAACGCCGATCTTTCAGTTTTACTGAAACGATAAAAAAGGAACAGGTTGGTTTTCAGTTTTTTCTGATACTTAAAACTGTTTGTTTTGTTTTACAGCCATTAAGTACAATAAAATTGGTGGAAACTAAGATTTAAGTAGAGCAGACATTTCGGTGTTCAAAAGTAGTGTAATTAATATTTATTTACCTTTTTTATCTTCTAATTAGAAAGGGTTTTAGTCAAGATAGTTTATAACCAGGTCCCAGAATAACTGTCTTGATAAATTCAAAATTTGACTCTCCGTTTATCTCTCCGCATACAATATAAAAAATCTTAGCCGATATTAAAATTATCTACAGGAATAAAATAAATCGTATTATTTATTTGTACAGCATGTGCGAATGCGTGTGTGTAGCACAAAGGTTAAAGTTCAAGACATATAACATTGATGGCTCACAAATTAAACACAATTAAAATATATTTTAAGTGAAGATATTAGTGTATTTATCGTTATTAGGAAATTCATGTCCATTTCGCTGTTGCAAATTTGACGTTTCGATAATACTGTTTAACGGGCTACCCACATAGCAGATATATATATATATATATATTGTTCTTTATTGATATTGCAACGTCGAGCCCAGAGCGTCGTGGCCTAGTGGTTCAGCACTCCAACGCGGATCGTGTGGTCCCGAGTTCAAGTCTGGCCAGCACCAAAATCTTTGTGTTTTTTTCCGACTAACTCTCCGGTAATGGAAAACATCGATAAAAAACCAAATCAACCAGGATAGTGGCGGAGAGCTCACCACCTACCACGTTGGGTTCTAATACCATTGGTGAAAAGAGGGCTTCTGAGTGTTCCGTTCATCATGACGGCAACAGTCACTTGTCTCTGACTACCCTGTTTGGGATAAAGCAGGATTAAGTGATGCAGGTACTTAAATAAACACTAATGTGATGTGTTGTAGAACGTTTTCAATAACTAATTTTATCCCAAGAAGCTATCCTCCTAAATATCGACTAAATTAAAGTTTTGGTTAGAAATTCAATTGCTGTAAGTTGTGTAAGTGGCTACCAATTTTTGCTCGGCAGTATAGCTTCTGCGGATGGTCTCAGTGATTCTCACATTTTTTTTGTAGAAGAAACCTTTCATCTAGTTTATTTCACCTAATTCAAAACGATGCGAAGCTTGTTGTCTAAAAAATAAAATGATATTCTGGATAGGAATGATAAAAATATAAAATTGGCAACCAAACATAATTGCATTTAAAAAATCTTCCTCCTACCTTTAATTTGTGCGCTGCACAGACCACACCAAACTGCGAATGTGGGTGTAAATTTCGCAAACTTTTAGTTCTTGAATTACGTTTAAAATTCCTTTTAAAGGATAGCAATGCGACGCTGATCATAATCTCATTTCCTATACAATAAAACAGAGTACTTCCCGGCTTTGTTTTCCAAGAAAGTACGGCTAAAAATTCCCGGAATATCCATGTCATTTTCCAATACCGATCGTCGCGTGTGACACGAATATAGACTTTGTTGACAAAACCTTACAGTCGCATTGGGACTCGATCGTTTGTTCAAATGTATGTGCTGTGCTGTTAGGAATGCTCCAAATATTGCCGATGAGTTTAAATACCAACCCAGTTCCAATGTTTTACTTCTTTTTTTGGTGCGTCCAAACCAGTAGTAAAAGTCGGCGAAGGTTTTATGTCACCATGAAAATTTGATTTATGAAGTTGATGGCTATTTTATTGGCATACTAGCTGTTGCCAGGGACTACGTCTGCGATCTTGCAATCTGGTTACCGATTTATCAATGGGTTCCACTTATATTCCCGAATAAATGTATCCTGACATATCAGCCAGATATATCTAAATATTTTTGAGTTTTTGAGATCTCAGATTCCATGTATCGGTAAGTTTTGACGTACCTACCACAAATTTTTTGTCATAATTTTTCGGACCGGACCTTTCATACTGGACTTCTAGACCAAAAAAATATTTTTTTCTACCTGATATATCTGACTAGCGAGGATAGGTCTGTCCCGAGCCCATGTACCCCTATAGGTCTCATTTCAGTGACAGGGTCTGTCAGTCCTCTTTGTGATGTCTAAATAGTCACAAATAAAATAATAAACAAAATGAAAATATATTCCAAACATGGACAATGAAATACATTGTCAAATTATTTATTACGAGCTGCCCCAACAGACTTCGTTCTGTCAAATGTTTGACAGCTAGTGTCCATTATCATATCTCACCCGCTTTTTTTCGACTTGATTCACATATACTTTTATTTTTTGATCAATCATAATAAAAAGCCTATATCACTCCTGAATAGTTTAGCTTTCAGTTAGTGAAATAATTTTTACGATCGAATCAGAAGTTTCGGAGCCTATTTAATACAAACAAACAAATAATCAAATCTTTCCTATTTATAATATTAGTATGGACAGGTGCAGTTTCTTCATACGCGCAGAATAATCTGCTTATAAAATTATTAATTTTCTTAATGTATCTGGTTTGATATAATTATTGATACAAAACACTTTCATGATTGACTCACTTACAATCTGATAGATGTCTATAAAGCATTAATTCAAGTATGCTCCCTCTTGACCCTCTACAAGGTTGCAAGAAAAGGTCGCTCTGATAATATCTTCACACGAACTAATTAGTCCCCTGTCGCATCTGAGGGTCTTCTTGGAATGTACCCTGGGGGCTGGTCGATAGAATCCCTTCATATTGTCGACTTTATACGCCCAACACGGGAATTACTTTTGCAGTTGAGTACTTTGTGAGAATGCGGTATAGGATTGTTTTGTTCCTTCATTTATGGGGATTTCATGCTCATAATTTACTTATTTACGGACGCGAGGTTCTAAAAGTCGAATAGTCTTCTTATCTAGGACTCTTTAAAAAATTGTTATCAATTTATATCTTGTTTGCAGTTAAAAAAAGCCAATGCCTCTTATATATCACCCTATACTCATTAAACGCCTCTATAGCCGAACACAGCTCGGCTTGAAATCCGGAGGTCACGTGTTCAATTCTCAGGTCGGGCAAAGTGTGTTTTCGGATTTTTCGGAACATCACTTTAAGCCAATACCCATTCTGAAGTAAAATGACTTGATTACAATGATAGTGGCCTTTGCCCAGCAGTGGGACAGTATAATTGCTTACTCAATATTGAAGCTCTCATTTTCATAGATAAAGTTTCACCTTGATAAAACTGCTTTTTCTTATAAACAGATGCAAATATAGATAACTTTTTATTATTATGGAGTGTGAAGAACATTGAAAATAATAAGCTATCATCAAGTTCAAGTTTTTTTTAATGTATTAAGGAGCAAACGAGCAGGAAGGTCACCTGATGGAAAGTGATCACCTCCGCCCATGGACAACTGCAACACCAGAGGTGTCACCGATGCGTTGCTTGCCTTTCAAATATAAATATAAATATGCGCCAGACAACACACCTCTTGTAATGGTCTCGAAGTAGGGATTAATATCCCTGTGTTACGAGGTACCACACAAGGAAATAAGCTAGGCGCGTCTCCCAGCACACCCAGACCCGAGTCAATTCAGAAAAGATCGTTTCCTAAATTGACCCGACCGGGAATCGAACCCGGGACACTACGGAAATCGAGGCGGGAAACCGTGCTACAGCGCACTACGCCAACCGTGTCGTCTTTCGTTCAAATGAGAAAACGCTATCTTCTTGAAGGCTCTGATGTCATATTCCTTTGGAAATACCGACGCAGGAAGATCATTCCATATCTTGGATGTACGCGGAAGAAATTGACGCGAAAAACGTACGGTTGTTGAGCGCCAGCCAGATGATGAGCATGAAATTTCGACTTATGACGTGTCGTGCGATGATAAAATTCAGCGGTATAAGATCATGCAATTCTTCTGAGAACTCCCCATTGTAAAGACGGATCGATGGCTTTTTTCGCTGAGATTTTCTTCGTGTTGTTGGCAGTTGGCAACAGCTTCAAAGAGTATCAGATTTCTTTCACTTCAGAACCCAAGTTACATAAGGTAACGACCAAAATCAGCCACACATAACGGACCACCACTTAAGGCTTTTACGTCGTCCGCGACAGTGACCATTATTCAGAAAAGGGATGAGGGCACTTGTGGTCCTTTTAAAAGAAACAAAAGGTGGCAATAAGTTCGCTGTTGTGTGCTGAAATGTTGCCTGAAATCCCACTTCAGTTGAATGATATTCAGTCGTCTTCACAGACCAAGAAATGGTGTCCCTAAGTATTTTTTCGTGAAATTTTCAAACAGTGCTTCCACTTGCATTGACTTAATCTAATAACTATTTCAGGCGAATAATAGTGCTAACCGTTTCTTTACTAGTGCTATTATAATGCTTATACGAGTATTGTAAATGAATAACTTGCATCATTTCTTAACTTGTTATTAACATTCGATTTACCTAGCGCAAATACCTTGCCCTACCATGAGTTTAAATCAGTGACAGCGACTGTCACGTTGACAGTCACTGTCACTGATTTAAACTCATGGTAGGTTGACGTCCGCGTTGACGTTTTTGTATGGAATTTCGGTACGGCACTGTACCTAGTGATTAGAAATAGAACTAAAATGGTATTCAAATTGCTGAACTCAACTATCACTGTTCCATCCAGGACATATAATAATTAGCCGAACATATTATGCAACCTACTTCATGAGGTCTATTTAGTTTTGGGTGGAGTGTTTTTGTTTTTACAGATTGTCTTAGATATTGCAATACACCAATTGCAACAAAAGTGAGTGAAAAAGAAATACAGAATTCTTAAGTCATCACACTGAGCTGTTAATATTCGTAAGATGCAACATAAGGGATTTTCATTGTATGAATAGCAGTAAGCGCCCGCATCTAGTAGGTCGCCTCAACGCGGTCCCTCGTCGCATGGCTCTTGCAGAGAAGAACCCGCGAGCCATCGGCCCCACCTACTACAACCATCTACCCCCAGCGCTAAAAGACGTACAATCTGACGAAACATTCCGACGTCAGCTGAGAAACCTCTTGTTAGAAAAATCATTTCATTGTGTTGAAGAATACCTATTTGAATTTTAACTTTGGAAGACATATAGACTATTTTATGGTTATTTTTGACTGACTTGTATTATTTCATACTAACATGTGAATTTGTTTTGTATTTAATTGTTTATTTTTTGTATTTATTTTAGTTTTAACATTCTCATAAATTGTAATTTGTATAATAATTTTGACGATCATTATTACCATAATGCAAATTCTTATATGTGACATCGAATGTAATTTATGTTTATTGCAATTTTGTATTATGAAATAAATATCGTATCTAATCTAATCTTATTACTTTTTGATCATATAATCAATTAAAATAGAAAAAAAACTAAGACACAAAGGGTTCACCAGCCTGATTTTCATTAAAAAACTTTCACCAGTTAAGTGAATCATCAAAAGCCAAATTTTCTGCAAAGAACGGTTTAAAGCTTTATAAATTCCTACTTGAGTTCCACTTCAACTGCGGTCGGCAATCCAAAGTTAGGAAGTCATTTTGCGAGTTTATTATTTCATAAATAAGTACTGAGAATAATAAATTCAGCAATGTAAAAGTTATCTTCTTTAGTAAAATGTTATTGTCCTACTAAAAGGCAAAAAAAGGGGGGTTTTAAACGGCTGCTTAAAAATGTGAATAATGACTTACATAATTATTACATAACATCAGGACTACATCCCAAACGGGGTATTCAGCGGCAAGTGACTGTTGCCGTCATGGTTAACGGAACACTTAGATGCCCTTTTTTCACCAATGGTATTAGAACCTAACGTGGTAGGTGGTGAACCTACCGCCGTTATTCTGGTTGATTTGGTTTTTCATCACTGGAAGTTAGTCGTAAATTTAACAATAAACGCAGCTGGTTCTGGCCAGATTTGAACACGGGACTACACGATCAATGATCCAAGTTGGGGTGCTTAACACTTGGGTCACAACACTCTCATATACAGGTGCCATAAATCAAAAAAAGGCAAAAGTAATCAAATTTGTAAATTAAATCTTTTTATTTTCTAAAATGAATTATAACGCCAATTCGATTTACGAACAAGTCTTACCGTGCCAAATTCAAATAGCTATATCTCTGGTTAAAACTTACTTTAGCTGCTAAAAAAGACCGCAATGCCTGACATATAATTTTGTTGACACATAGTGAACAAGAATAGTGAAAAAGAAAAAAAAAGTTATATGTTTCTCTATTTTGCCGAATAATAACAATAATTTACCCCCCCCCCCCCCTCCCCCGCTCTGAACAAAGGATAACCTGGATCTTTATTTAACCAAAATACGTTTAAGTTGGATGGATAATCCAATAAGTTAACTAGACCTAAAAAAAATATGAGGATAGGTACCCCAAATTTTGCAAAACAAGCACTCACGCGCGCTCTGGTCGTGCATACATTTTGGTGCCCATAAGCAACTTCATGTGATGGGTAAGCTATCAACATAAATGCATTTAGACCAAACGAACATAGAGTTAGAGCCAGCCAAGAATGTTCCTTCGTAATCTTTTAGTGTAAATGATAATTAGTTTTTCATATATACCAAAATAATTATGACGAAAACGCACTAGTAATCAAGAACGTGCATTCTAGCTCGTGCTCTAGGGTCTCCGCGAACAAAGATGCTCTGTCTCTGTTTACACAAAGAGAATTTGATAGAGTGTGGATAGAATGAGCATTCGCTCGTTTGGTCTAAATGTATAAAGATACATTTGAACATTTCACTATACGACTGATCCAGAAATTAGGAAATCCGTGAAAGACTATTATCAACGTAGTCCAGTGAAGTAGGAATTTGAATAGGCAGTGGTTACCCTGACTTGCAGAATCATTTGAAATTGCGACCATTTGACGATAAATCTAGCTTGAAATGCCAAACCGCAAGGTAGACGGATGGTGTCTACCTTGACCATTAGTTACCGTCAGGTAAACACCAATGTTGATGTTTGAGTTCTATTCCCTAGACGGTGTTCTACCAAAATTCTATACAAATAAATATGCGCCAGACAACACACCACTTGTCATGGTCTCGAAATAAGGATTTAATATCCTTCCTTGTGTTATGTGACAAGGATTGAATCTAGTTGCGTCGCAGCACATCCAGACCGAGGTTAATTTAGAAAAGATCGCTTCCTGAATTGATCCGACGGGGAATCGAACCCAGGACGCCACGGAAGCCAAGGCGAGATACCGTGCTACAGCACACGACGCTTATCATCAAAAAAAACTTTAGTAGAGATGCTAGTGACTGTCGTTAGCGCAAGTTTAGTGATATGATATAGATAGTACATATAATTTTTTTCTACTATCGGAAGGTGGTATGGGTGACCCCAAATATATTGCGAGTTCAAGTTAGATTAGATAGCTTCGTGTCCTAGTGGTTGAGCACCCCAACTCGGATCGCGGATCGTGCGGTCCCGAATTAAAATCTGGTCAGAAACAAAATATTTGCGTTCATTGTTATATTTCCGACTAACTCTCCGGTGATGGAAAACATCGTTACAAAAACCAAATTAACCGTTCCGTTCACCATGACGGCAATAGTGACTTTCTTCTGACTTCTGACCACCCCGTTTGGGATAAAGTCGTGATGGTATGTTAAGTTAGATTCATTTATTTGGCGCACACGCGCGTCTATACAGGATGGTCCAAACATACACGTCAATAATTTTTTTTTAGCTTCCTCACACTCCGAGGTATCCGAAAATACCTTATGTGTGTCACCCGATTTTTAGTAGTTTTCGAGTTATGAATTTTTTTACGAATTTTTGAAAATTTCTGGGTTGAGTCACTTTTTCGGTCAGTGTAGCGCAATCTGTAGGGATAAATACCTGTTTTTTTTTTCTTTATTAGATGAATAATAGCGCCAGATGATTCTGAAAGATTCATATCCATAACGTTTATCATAACTCTAAAAATTCATTATGAAATTGAAAAAGTTAGAAATGCTGTTTTTTCCCTAAACTTGAAGGGCCCTTTTAAAAAAAAGTTACCTTAAATTTTTCATCCAAATCTTTTTTTAAATCTACTACTTTCTTAACTAATTACCATGTAAATTTCAATGAGTTACTTACGCGGCATCATACTAAAATTTTCATTAAGTGTAAAATTCAAGTAATCTATATCAACCCAGAATAAAAAATTCGTAAAAAAATTCATTACTACAAAAATCGGGTAACATACATGGGGTATTTTCGGATACCCCTAAGTGTGAGGAAGCTAAAAAAAATGTTGACGTGTATGTTTGGACCACCCTGTATAAATACAGGGTTACGTAACAGTCCGACTAACTAGAAACTACACACTATCGTCTAAGAAGCACAAACTGAGTGCGTTGCATTTATGCAGCTATGCACCCTACAAGACACACAACAAAATCGATGCCCAACTAATACTTAAAAAAATTGCATACTTAACTTCACTTATATTTCATTGTGTTCGGTTATCGGCTCATCGGTCAGTACTTAGACAAAGACAAAGTAAAACAAAGTCTGGCTTGCGACTGTGAGTAAGAACTGGGAAAAACTCAGAGTTAAATTCTAATTCACTACTGAATACTAAAAATAAGACTAAATTGCAAAATTGTAGTTTTTTTGTTACCCTCAATTAGTATACCACTTAATTTGCTGTACGACTACAGAATCATACGCAAATTGTACTATTTTATACTGACTTCAACCGACTTCTTTTATGTTTCAAACATAGACCCTGATAGGGCACAGCAAAAAAAATAATTTACTGATAAGAGTAAACAAGCTTAATATTATAATTAATTTATGTTATTGAATTTACAAATTGCAAGTAATTATATTATTTATTATATTATCATAATTATATTTTCAATTAAATAAAAATGCAGATGTCACTAAAATACAATTACTACAAAAAACAATAAATTAAAATATTCGCTGAAAAGTTCTTGAAAAGTATAATAAAAAATTTGCAATTTTCGTAGCTCTTTCTTGAACGTAGGTATTTTATTCTCTTTTTTATATTTCACACTGGGCAAAGGCCTCAAAAATTTAAAGCCGAGTGCACATAGAGCCGAGGCGCGTTGAGAATATTTAAATAAATAAATCCATAAAAGTGAGCTGTGACTGATTATTATGGTGAAATCCTGTCTTCGTCGGTGATAGTTCCAAAGGTAATAAATAACAATAAATAAATATCTGGGACAATTCACACGAAGATCATCTGACCCCAAACTAAGCAGAGCTTGTATTATGGGTGTCAAAGACTGATAAACATACTTAAATATTTCTAAATACATACTTAAATAGATAATAACACCCAGACACACAACAAACACAAATGTTCATCACATAAATGTTTGTCATGGGTGGGGATCGAACCCACGACCTCCGGCGTCAAAGGCAGGATCGCTGCCATTGCGCCAACAGGCCAGTCGAATGCAATGTAATAGCAAAGGTCTCAATAGCACAAGGGTAACACATCCAGGGTTGTCACCGCTCAGTATACCACTAATTGCTATAAACGACACTTTGAAGCCGTAAATTCGAGGCAACCGACAATTTGCACCCCAGTAATAAAGTTGGTAAGCTTATCTGTACACAGACTCCGCCATTATGTGCGCCTATGCTAACATACTTATACAGTATATAGTATATTGCATACATGTCGACATATTAATGTCGCGGTGTGCTTTTGAAACCGGACACTTTCATAATTGACTAGGAGATTGAACTTGAGAACAGTTCTGAAAAATCCTTCATTTTTGAGGTGAAACATGACATGTTCAAACTGTCATGTGTCATGTCAGCTGAGTGTTTTTATTTAGTCCCCAAAAATAAGAATCTTAAAATTAAAGGACTTACCAAAGTTGAAGTCAACAATTGTCTAGTCATATTGAATATAATTTCTAGGCTTTAGACTAAAACTTCTTTTTACAGATCGTTCATCATTGAAATACCGTAATTTAAATTCATTTTTAAAAGAACATTCACCACGAATATACTTAGTTAAATAATTTCGTTTAAAGATTCAAACTAAGTAGTTAAATTAGGTTCCAAGTAATTGAATTTATCCATTAGTTGCTAGTTAAATTTTAATATAGTCGACATTTCTGACTTCACAGAAATTTCTCAACGAACTCAATTACAGTCACAAATTATTAGCAGAGTATTTACAGAGAAAATTTAAAAATTAAATACAAAGTAAAAATGTAATAGAATAAACATAAAAAATACTAAATAAAGACCCAGATTTCTTACAAATATAATATACTATCCAATACTCAATACTCAATTCTTTATTGCATTTCACAGTGTAGTACAAGATCTTAAAATATATTTAAATAGTGCACCATGAACCCTGTCGGCCACAACAAAAATGAAGAGGAGGAAAACCATTGTTCATAGAAAATTAAATTATAATGCAACAAAATAATATTAAATTATATCTAATATCCAAATAATTAGTTGCTTTATAAGTTTCACTTTTATCAACTACAGCGTATTCGCAACCTTTCTTGTTTTATAGCTGTAGTTATAGACAAACTCCATGGGTCAGAGTGGACATATGTTGGTTTTCTCGGCCCGTCGTACCACACCACCGCTCATTTTTGCTCTGTCCTTCCAACACATTCACACTAAACAGTCATCACTTATTTATGTATTTTATAGCACTTATTTACACTACACATATTAAACTTAATGACACATTTGTAGGTCTATGTATATTTATTATAGTTATTTATTTAGTCAACCAACAGGGTCCACTGAAAATCAGCGTCTGAGCCTGTCAGACCCAGGCATTCGCTAAGTGAGGTCCTTTTTATTTATGGACATCGGTACACCGCTGTCACTGTCTGTTGGTTTTTTTTTTAATTCTTTTTGTCTATTTTTGTTTATTTTTTCTCCATAAATCGTTGTAACAATGTCTGATAATTAATAAATGCTTTGACTTTTTTTATAACTAGTGTTTTTATGTGAAGTGCTTGTGAAAACTATTATTTATTTTTAAATAGGAATTAGAACTTCATAGTTGAAGTTCATGGAAAGAGACAAAACATCACGTTAGGTACCTAATACAACCGATTGCGTTATAACTTTTAGAGGGATTTCCTGTTACATCAGGCACTTCGTCAAATGGTCAATTCGCCAATCCAACCGCTACATGTACAAAGTTTTTATCTTGCTACTTAATGTTACAAGGTTAAGGTTCAATTTGGTATAGAATGTAACTTTTTCGTGTCTAGAATGATGTGCCATCAAGTATATTGCTCACCTCGTTTCGGTAATGCATTGCGTTTAGAGAAAATTTTCCCTTAGATTGGGTAGGAATTTGGTGGTGGTAGACCAAATAGGCTATCAAGAGTACGATATGACTTTAATAAGATAGTGTGTAGGTTTGTTTATGAGTAACACGGTATATGATTAAATCTCATCTCTCTTATGGGAATGATCTAAGATTTCTGTGGAAATTTATTGTAATTATGTTGAAATAATACTTTTGCCGAAATGTGTTTCAACTGTTTTCATTTAGCAGTTTACAATTCGCTGAAAAATATTATATAATTTGATTTTGCTGAAATATTGAGCACTTGTTTCGGTTGATCACTCAACAAAACCCATATTCCGACTGGCAGACTCAAACTGTGATTTGTGACCGTAAGGCTGCTTTTCCATAAGAGAAAAGCTATGCTCGTTGCTTTGGATGCGTTTGATATCCACTAATCACATTCATTGGTCCACTTAGCATAGCGCTGGTGAAAACGAGTTGACAATTTGACATGACACAAGGGTACGTTCTGCGGATGTGTGCTGTGCGTGCCTTCCCTACTACCTATACATCGCATAGCTCGAGCTGCGCATCTTCCTCGCACAGCTACCTCGCGGCAGCGCAACGTCGCAGCACATCTTACTCGCTCTGTTACATAGCATAGCATCAGTGGAAACGGTCTAAGAGTTTCGTAGCTTAGCTTGCACATCCTCGCAGCACAGCTGCATAGCACATTAATTGGTGGAAAAGCATGGTGCATCACAGCACGTTTGAGGTAATTAAAAAATAGGTATTTGTAAAATCTATTGCTGTTTTGCAAACCTCGACCCCCCCCGCAGAGTGCGATAGAGACATGCAAATCGGACCGAAACTACCTATCAAAAGTATACAAAATCGACGATTAGTAGTCCATTATTCCCTTTTCGAAAAATTTACCGTTGTAGTTACTTTTTTCATTTAAAATTAAAGAACTGAATTGAAGACTGTGGTCGTGTTCCTCCTATGTTTCCTTTTTTTTTAAATAAACTAGTCAAATTAGTTATCTATATGTTTGAACACAGCGGAAAATCTGACCATTTTTTTTCGATTTTTGACAGTTCATAAAATATCTCTTTTAGTAATTAATTTATTGAAAAAAGGAAAACATATAGGGACATGCCAATAGTGGCAATAGAGTTTTTGGCTAAAAAATATTTGTCTTCTAGCAAAATCCAGGGAAGAAACAGGGGACTACGTTTGTATGTAAAACGGCGCTTCTGTATGCTCCTAAACCTTTTAATTAGCATGTGCACCACAATGCTAGTTAGCTACGCACAGCTACATAGCACATCTCTAGTGCAAAAGTCACTAGCAACTAAAACACAACATCCTACCACTGTGGATACCAAGCAACTTGCTTCCATAGTCGCTCATAAAAAAATCGCGTTACCACGTAATAGCATTTCTTTCTAAAACACTGCATTTTCTAACTTTGAGAACTCTTCGGCACATTTCTCTAACATCGTACGTTAGAGAGGTGTAATCTAAAGGCAGATACAGAGAGGTTCTTATCGCAAAGGCAGTTTATCATGAGTTAAACCAAGTTATAGCACGTTTGTAATAACCTTTGAGATTTTCATCTAGTCACTGGCGTGTGAATTCGTTGTTTCTCTCTAATACTAGTTAATATTTTGTATAATTACTATCATCTTATACATGCATGTCGTAAGCCGTTACATAATTGTTTCGACACGATTGGCGTAGTGTGCTGTAGCACGGTTTCTCGCCTCAATTTCCGTAGTGTCCCGGGTTCGATTCCCGGTCGGGTCAATTCAGGAAACGATCTTTTCTGAATTGACTCGGGTCTGGGTGTGCTGGGAGACGCCCCTATATTTACTTGTGTGGTACCTCGTAACACAGGGATTTAATAATCCCTACTTCGAGACCATTACAAGAGGTGTGTTGTCTGGCGCATATTTATATTTATTTATTTATTTATATAATAAAAAAAGTTTTGTACACTTGATAAAAGAACTATTGGGTAGCAGAAAATATCACCGGATTCCTATAATTATTCAATATTACGGCAAAATGAATTTTAAAGAAACAGTGTAGATTTTTTTATGGCCCTACACACTTGGGCGGGGAACCCTTCTTGATAAAAGCGATTAAGAATATACAGTTATAGACGATTCGATAATACACACAATATGTTATAAGAATTTTTTCGTGTAGCGAAAAGTTTAATATTGCTTCTAAAAAAAATATGTTGCAAAATGCTAAAGAACATGTTGTGTTGAGACATAACTAACTTTAGTCCTTTTGTAGGGAGCGTTTTAATGAGTATAAGACATTTACCTGTCTTGATGTTTAACACCGCTCTTAGAGGAAATGGCATGGCATGAAAGTTTCAAATGGCATTTTCTCGAAATATCCAAATCTGCACTTATTCGGTTTTCGCAGTAAGCAGACGACCAAGCTACGGTAACACTAATTTGCCTGCTGAGCGTCAGCATAATACCGCGGAACTAGGTCAATCGCTCTCAACGCTAGTTTAGAGGCCTCAGAGAAATGTGGAAGGCTCCTCGAAATAGGGGAGGGAAGCGGAAAAAAATATTGAAAATAATCGAATCTTCTTTGTAAATGACTGTGGGCTTAGCAAAATTTGCTTAGAACAAACTCGGAACTCTGATAACGACTTGATTTAAATGTCATCAGTTTTACTTTTATGTACGGGTCTAAATTTAAACAGCGAAGAATACTTTGGCCTTTCATTTTGATTGGTGCCCCTGATGTATAAAGTGTAATGGAAAAAAATTGCAAAGAATAATCTTTCGATAAGAGGTGCTTTTCACTTGGTTTTACTAGGCATAAACACGTTTTGTCTTAACATTTTAAGAATCTTTTGCTGTAAGAACTGCTCTTCGACTCCTCGTTGTTTCATATTTATTGATATTCCGACGTCTCAAATATAAACTTACAAGCACATATTCCAGTATTCCTAAATTTTAAAAGCATTCTTATCTCTTCAAGACAGCAGAGCATGTGCTATGCAAGAAATACGGTTGTACACTGTTTTATGGAAAATCGATTCATAGAATTTAGTTTCACATAAACTGTTTATCATACATACATACATACCATGACGCCTTTTTCCCAACCGGGTAGACAGGGACCACATCTTTCGACTTGCTACGGTCCTGACACACCTTGCGCTTCTTCCACTCTCATTAATCCTTTCATACATGCTCGCCGATTATGGGTACTAATGACCTGACCTTTTCTGTGCACGTCTTGGACTTGTCCTAAGTACGTCCGTCTAGGCCTTCCCCTTTCAACAGCTCCATCCACCCTCGCCGTTTCGTTAATCGCCTTTCATTCATCCTTTCCATATGCCCAAACCATCTTAGCATTCCCATCTCAATTTTTGTGACAACATCCTCTTTCACACCACAACGCCCTCTTATTATGCTATTCCTTACTTTCTCACTCAATGTCACTCCTGCCAAACTTCGCAATGCTGCAATTTCCACTGTATTTATCCTACTTTCATCCTTCTTTTGCCATACCCAACTCTCACTTCCGTACATTAGCGTCGGCACTAACACCCCCGCATGAACAGCCAGTCGCGCCATTTCTGACACCTTCTGGCTGTTCATAAAGGCATGCATTTGTTTATCATAATATTATCATTTCATCGAATAATCAATACGCAGAACAGTTACTTCAAAGAAATTTTAATCATAGATTCTTGTTACAAAAAAAATTCATTTCTTAGAATATTCATATCATAGAATATCAAATTTGTCACTGAAGTTCATTCGCCGAAAATTCACTTATGGCACTCGCCGGCCACTGCCGCGGCAAGCTCGCTACGCTCGCTCGGCTCGTGCGATGTGGTCACAGTTCTAACCTAACCTAACCAACAGTGGCTTTTTAAACTAAAGTCTGTTATTAAATTAATCAAATTTCTGTGAAGTATGTTTCTATGAAGTAAATAGTCGTTGAAACAATAATCTTTACATGAAAATATGTGGACTGAATAGAAGTAAATAATCGTTGAAACAATAATATTCGAAATGAAAATATTTGAACCGAATATTCTGTGAAACATGTTCTGTGAACCGAAATTCTATAAAAATTCAGTATGTGAGACAAGGGATCACCAAGAAATACTCGTAGCAGATTTCCAGATACTGTTGTTGGAGATAACTGCCTTAACACCCCATTGCACTGAATATGTTTAGGGTTCATGCTCCACAACTGTAATAATACGTAAATAATCCAATTACAGAATAACGAACGAGACTGAAAATATCCGCCAA
Source organism: Udea olivalis (assembly GCA_947369235.1). Taxonomy (NCBI): domain Eukaryota; kingdom Metazoa; phylum Arthropoda; class Insecta; order Lepidoptera; family Crambidae; genus Udea; species Udea olivalis. The sequence goes on from OX376363.1 coordinate 5,211,625, forward strand.
GGACTTGCCACAGACTCAACGCAAACGGTGTGAAAGAGAGAGAAGATAAAGTGATAAGTGCGAGTTTGTCATAAATGTAAGTGAACTTGCACCATTTGACATTTCAAAGTGGCCTCATTCTGATATGCTTCCAGTGCACATTGTACCAGAATTTTATTCGTCGTTTTAGCGAAGTGGAATTCGATCGTTAAATCCAGTAGTGCGGTGATGGAAAACCAGTTCTTTTACCCAGAAATTTGAAAATCCTTTATCCGGTTTCGTCTAATGAATCTGAGCACTCAGTTTTTCGGGTGCTTTTTGGCAATCAAGTGTGTTAGACGAAAGTTCTGTCTCCCTATATTTCTAACCCGAGTTCCTTAGGCAGTAGTTTTTAGTTGAAAATGGCTTAATCGATTTGAATTGGGTGTAAAATTATTGAAATTGTGTGATCAATGTTTGCACCATCTGAAGGCAATGACTTTATTTCACATAAATGTTTCTGATTCTCTCATTGACATAATATACTTAGCTGCAACATGTTTTTGTTGCAGGCGACACATTGTATCCTCGGGCAATTGCTGAAAGTCTTTTTCTTCTCGTGTCGATGGCATAAAATACTTTTTTTTGCTGAAATTGAGTGTTTTACTCGCTGAACCAAAGTTTTATCACACTAATGTTTTTGATGCTTTAGGGTTTTTTTTAACACAATGTTCATGTTTTACCAAATTTTTTAATTATATGAAGGTAAACATTATGAACTCGTTTTTGGGATAAAATATAGCCTCAGAATTGTTATTTTGCGTATCTTATGTTCATCAAGGATAAAATGTTTTTTGAGATATTTGTTGTGGTAGGTTTACAGTATCCCACTTTGTTATATTTCTTTTCGTCCTCGTAATTTTATGAATTTAGTAGATACTTTGTACTTACTTTCTGAATAAAAAAAACTCACTAATGTTAAATATTAATAATAAAGGTAACATTAAAACTTTAAGTAATAATAAGCCTTTTTGATTTAAAAGGTGTTTATCTATCACTGTGTAGGGCAGGGCCTAGTAGGTACTTACTACTTGGCCCTGTCACCATTGCACCATGATAATAATAATAATAATAATAATATATTCTTTATTGCACACAAAACTATTAACAGATACAGAAATAATTTACAATAAATGAAAGTACAATTTGGGCCGAAAAAATGATACCGCTCATCTTTGAAAAGTAGGAAGATGAATCAAATGGATGGACAGAATGCCAGTATGCTTCAACCCGCTAAGGCCATTGCAAGATTATCAGCTTTAAGAAATAATTACAGGAACCCTTATACATGTCAACTGTGTCAATGAATACATTTCTGAAACGTTTTGTTTACCATCATCTACGTTGGCGTCAACTTTGGCATTGCAATAAAAAACTACTAGAATAACTCAAAGACCGTTTACATACGAAAATAAAGCAATAATATCTCCATTCGATTGTTTACGAGTTTATTTATTGTTGTGTTTCCTGTTTGGGTTGGTAAAGTTCCGCGGTGGAGGCTATTTATGTGCAAATGCAATGTAAGAAGCTTTCTTGCAAGAAGGACACGAACGATTAAAGTCTCCCGTTCACACTATATCGAACCTAATGCACACGGGTACATAAACGAAACAGAGACAACGCATACAAATTGTGCTGTGATATGTATGCGTGTGTGCGCGGGCACTAAGCTTGAGCACTGGCAGAGCCAGAATTAATCAGTTTCGCCGCCGTTAAGAGGCCTTCACCAAAATTACACGCGGCCATAGCGTGCGTGTGTGCGTCGTGATTTATTGCAAAATTTTGGGATATTCTCATTTCGTTTTTAGGTCCAACTAACTGATAGGATTGTGAATAAAACTGTATTTCGATTCAATAAAGATTATAGGTATTTTAATAGCAATTATGCTGAATTTTTAACCTTTTTTTTACAGTTAAAGTGATCAATTCTGCATATTCTAGTTCACTATGTGTCAACAAAATTATATGTCTGACGGTTTGATCGTTTTTTTCAGCAACTATAGTAAGTTTCGATCAGAGATTTAGCAACATGAAGTTGACACGATAACGCTTTTTTGAAAATCGAGGTGGCGAGATTGATCATTTATTAAAAGAAAAAAGTATTCATTTACAAGGGTGTTTCATTATGTGTCAAAACAAAAGGTTGAACTATGTTTTGCATATTTTGAACAGTTAATTTATATTTCCTCACTAGCTGTCCGTCAGCGGCTTTGCCCGCGTAGACTGAAAAGATAGAGCCTGTGTCACTCGCAGATAATGTAGCTTCATATTAGTGAAAGGATTTCTAAAATCGGTCCAGTACTTTCGGAGTATATTCATAACAAACAAACTAACAAATAATCACATTTATCCTCTCTATAGGTATAGATGTGCCGACAGTTTTATCGGGTGACAGTTGCATGTTGGCAATAATGGCTGTGTTCACACTAAAGGCTGTTGGTAACCCACAAAAATAGTACTCGTAATGAATGATAAAATAACACCACTGAAACTCCCAAATTTATTGCAATTTACGTACAAAATCATGAAAGTTGTTTTTTTAATAATAGCTTAATAATTAACGGGCCATCTGCTTAGTACCTTTTTCTATAACAACCGCCAATAAACACACCATCATCTTTATTGAGCATGAACATTATCCATCAGTTATCAGAGTCCATGGGATTTATAATAATAAATAGATTTTCTCTAAAATTGCTGGCAACGTGTACTATGTCAAAATATTTATTAGAAACCAACTGCGCAGGTGAAGTAGGGATATTTAGTAGTTTTTAAAAATAACTTGTTTGGGGTAATATTTGTAAAGTATGTGTTAGTAAATTGATTAGTTTAAATTCTTGTTACTTAAATAGCACTTTGAGCATCGTTTGGGCGTAAACTACCTACTTTATTTTTAGTTTTCAACCAATTAAAACAACTTTATTAACTTTAAAGCAAATTAACTCAAAATAAACGGTGATGCAATCGAAGGTTCAGAACTTTCATTTAAAACAGCTACACGTCGATCATCCTTGCTCTAAATGTGTCAATTGAGTTTATTAACTTGCTCAGTGAGAAGGAAATGAGCTTAACCGGGAAATAACATTTTCTTTCAAATGGCTTCGAAAATAACTTTGAACGAATGACCTGCAAGTGTCCAGCGAGGCGGGCCAAGGACTGTGGTATTTTTATCCTAAATATTAAACACAAATTTAAAAACTGAAAACAAAATCGCGCGTTGTGTGTTTTATTTAAATGATGGTTCGGAAGCTTCAATTGGATCACCCTTTATTATGTTTTACCACTTAGATTTCAGCCTCCTACAACCAGCTACTTTTGAATTATAAGATTAATGCCTTAGTTCCGTAGAGGATATTTCGAAGCTGTATCAATTATTTTTTTCTATATTCCTTCTTAACATTTCCTGTTGCATTTTAAATACTCATGTATCTTTCAGTAACGGGTTTTTGCAACTAACAAATGATAATAATAATAAACTTACAATACAGAAATAATTAACAATAAATGCAAGTACAATTTGGGCGGCTTTATCGCTAAAAGCGATCTCTGCCAAGCAACCCACAAGCAAAGGAAATTTGGCGAAAAGGGCGAGTAAGTGCACTAAGAAAAATAATAGATAAATAAGTTGAATTATAAATATCTATCCAGTATAGGACTAGGTACCTACATATATTCACATAATACATACATACTATATATAAAAAGTAGAAACAAATGTGACGATAAACAGACAATAGCAATCAGCTCAGTTGCAACCAAAATGGTCAGGATATATGAAGGATAACAAATTGACCGGTAGTTTTCATTGCCTTTTTTTTCTCCACACTATTTTGATTAGGATTTTTTTTCCTATTTTAGTCAAAGAAATAGAAACTATTTATTAACAATCATTAAACCGTAAATTTTGTCTTACCGTATATACATTTATCGTCACATAAGATCTTGTGCCAAGAAGGTGAATAATAAATAAGTATTTGTAATTGGGGTAATGGCCCAATTTATTTCAAGTACATGTCAGTTCAAACAGCTACGAAACTTTTTAGGTTACAGCTACGCCATTTTGTCGATGTTAAGGATATTTTAACGCCAGGCTTGACATTATGTCGGTACATTAACTTGTCACGTCTTATTTCCAACGACGAGGTACCCACCCTACCCATCACTCGATGGCAAGTTAAATTAAGCACATAAACCCAAGCCATTAGGAGTCAAAAATTATTCACGATAACACTTAAACATTATAAACTTCAAGGTGAGGATGGCCAGCCCAGTGATGCGTTAGAATGACTGGGCTTGTCAACCTCATATCTGGACCTCACGACCGCTTTCCAATATAAAAAAAAACTAGTCAAACAAAAATTTACATTTCAGAATCTAGAGAATTGAGAGTCCTTGAGACATTATTTTACAGTTTTCTAAATAAATGTTTACTTTTTCGATACATCGCTACTCGTCCAAATGCCAGTCAATTATACATTTTCACTAACCTCTTAGTATCTAAGTACTGAAAATAAAAAAAAAACATTTTTTAATTATCAATGACAACAGAGCCAAGTGTCAGAATTATTCATTTTCAGAGTGTTGGAGTCCGTAACCAAAACATTCCTGAGTTTGGTAAGGCTAGTAGTTCACAAAAAGGACTCGCCTCTTCAATTGAGAACGAACGTCGTGGACAGTTAGAATTTCATCCGCAGGAGGCCAATGTAATCGTCCCCTTCACATGAGGATTTCCACGTAAATAAAAAAAAACAACACGCGCGAGCCGAGCGAGCGAAGCGAACGTGGCAGTTTCTAAGCCACTTTTGCAGGTTGAAATAAGGCAAAGAGACAACTACTCGCAGGCAGGAACTTAGGACCTTAATTTACTAAAATCAAACTTCCGCTTCAATTGATGACTACTCGTACGTGTTAGTTTTACTACCAAATATTAAATCATGTTTTTGTAACACCAGTAACTTTGCTTCAAACATTAATTATATTTACTGTGTGATAGGAACAGGCTGCTTTATTTTAAATTATCACAGATAGGGCTTACTTTTACTATAGATACAAATTCCCACCGAAACCCGTTTAGTAGTTTTGTTGCAGCAAGTACAGATAACATCAAAAAAATATAGTTCAATGGTCATGTTTTAGATGGCTGATATAGATTATCTAAGTTAACAATTTGTCAAGAATGAACAACATAATTTTTAAAGAAAAGCATTCCCCAACATAATAACGAAGTAAATCAAGTGGCATTTTCCGTGACAAGGGACAATGTTCAAATAAATTTATGTGGGTGGACCGTTTATTCAAATGCTTAGATATAAAAATAAAACCTGGCACAATTTTGTTCGTAAACGAAAATTGGACCTTTATAGGAACGACCGTTTGGATAATCTGGACCCGAAACATTTGCTAGCTAAACTGCGGATATCGAGATTCTTTAAAGGTTCAACAAAAAACAAAGAGCACAATAGGTACTTCAGAGAATATACACGTACAGAGACGTTCAGATCAACCTTTACAAAACCATGCAAAATAGGTCTTATGTCAGCAGCTTAAAGTGCCCCTATGTGAAGTTTGACGTGAACGCGTGTGTAGGTACATACACAAATCCAAGTCATTATGATTTTATTGAAGTAAACGACACTTATTATGTCATGGCAACCCTAAATTGCAACTCTTTCATATTTTTTGCAAGTTAATGATGTTGTGGAATGCAAGTGTTCATTGTTGTATTTTTTTGTTTGAAACACCTTTTTTCCTATCTTCCTTATCAAAAATATAAGGTCTTGTGGAATATTTTTTTCGGCTTGTGTGTAATCATGGATGCTTTTCAACTGACTTCAAAAAAAGGAGGAGGTTCTCAATTCGACTGTATGTTTTCTTATGTTTGTTACCTCATAACTTTCGACTGGGTGAATCGATTTTGATCATTATTTTTTTATTTGAAAGCTGATGCTGCCCGTGTGGTCCCATTTCAATTTGGTCCAGTTCTGACAGTAGAATACATGCAAAATCCATATAAGTCTTAAATCTAGATAAACCTTAAGCGCGAAAAATGGACGAATAACTCATTATCACGCCAACCGATTTCGATGCTTCTTTTTTCATTAGAAAGGATATACTTCAAGGGTAGTTTGATGAGAGTTTGGTTAGGTTCTGATTATGGGATCCATGACAAAGTAACGGAATTCTTCAATTCTTAGGAGCAATTGGACGATACTTTTTCGATGTAGGTATAAAATAAATAGGAACTATTCACTGAAAATCTAGAAATAAACAAAAATTTTAACAAAAAAAAAACCAACTTCAAAAAAAACTATTCTAAACCAAAGCATTGAAAAGTAAAGAAATAATTGCGTATTCTTCTAAAACTTAAACGATAATATTATGTAGGTACAATTATTGATATTGTTGGAGTCGGTGTCAGCCAATGTAGGTTTGTAACTACCTACCTACATACGTAAACGTAATATGTAAGAAATAGGTATATTGCCAGGTATATTGTAGTGTTTCCTTGGCTGACACCGACTCCAACAATAACAATAATTGTACCTACATTATTTTATCGGATAAGTTTTAGAAGAATACGCAATTATTTCTTTACTTTTCAGTGCTTTATTTTAGAATAGTGTTTTTATAAGTTGTTCTTTTTTTGTTAAAATTTTTGTTTTTAGATGAAAGAAGTTCCAAGCGAGCTTTAACTTCACTTTATATTACTACGAGCATGTTCAATTACTTGGTAACACGTTTTTTTAAAAGCCCCATAGCAATATCCTTAAGGAAATATTAACACGAGGAAAACTTTTCAGATTTTTATTTATTTCTGCATATTCTAAGTTACATGCTATTGAAATATCTTCAACGCAGAGGGTAACGTAAAGTGGGTAGGGAAGTATATAGTCATATTGTAAATATTGACACAAGTGCAAGGAAAAAGTAATATTACGTGTAATTTGAAAAAAATGGTTTATTAAGTAAGCTAGCAAAAATCAGTCGGTTTCCACAGTTATTACTAGTTATTTTTGGAAATACTGGCAGTTTTAGTAATTTTCTAACATAAAATAAAATAACAGCCATTTAATTTTTACTGAGCTAAGTTAACTTAGCTTTTCCCCTGTGTTGCAAAGTACTAGACAAGAAATCCGAAAGCCAGAGGTGTCACCCAACACACCGAGCCGAGCTAATTTAGAAATATCGTTTCCATAATCGAACCCGGGACACCACGGGTCACCATCAAGTCAAGGCAAGAAACCGTGCAACAGCACACTGCGCCAATCATGTCTTTAAAAGACCAAATATAAATGAATAAAATCCTCAAAAAAAGTAATGTCTGAAAGCGGCCCTACGAAATGCCAGGAAAATTTACGATTCATCGTCCGCCACACTCACAGCTACCTGACTTCTGTGTAATAAGAACAGTTTTGCCCCAAGTACAAATGGGTATCAAAATGGATTTGTTCTTTCTTAACAAGGTATCAAAATGGAGATGGATTACTTCCTGACGCAACACTAAAGTATGCTCTAGCAAAAGCGACCCTTATCAACGTCTGCGACTATTAGCGCAGAAAAGCCTAGTAAATAGACCCTTGTTATATAGACTCAACAGAGGCAGCATTACTACTGAGATGCTGAATCACATCTGTGAGCAGTCTGTCACCATTCATATTCTACCACTAAACCCAGACGCAATTTGGAATATGAAATAATATTGTGGTTTTGTGTTCATTGTTTTTTCCAAAAGAAAATGCGAAGTAGAAATTATTTCAGTAGCTTAAAGCCTAACAACAATTTTGCATGGCTTCAAAACGTAAATGCCGCACTGTAACACCATAAAACTTTATGACTTACACCCAAAACAGTTCCGGATCTGAAGGGTTCCGTAGGCAAACGACCAGAATGTTACCGGGACCAATTACGGACAGAATACAATGAGTCAGAAAAAAAGTGATAAAAATTAAAAGGCAGTGTATTTCTCTTCAAAATCAGAGAAAAATAGGGTAGGTGACTATATTTTTTGTTGAGGTCTTATCGAAAGACTTCTCAATAATAAACATTGGTGTAAGAAATATTTTGGAAACTCCCCGAGATATGGCAATTTTTTAAATCATATTTTGGACTTGCTCAAAAACGCTCCCTACAAACCGCAATATAAACGTCACAGTATGCATATTTCTATGGGAATCTGAAAGACACTTGTTCGGCAGCTACATAAAATTTTGTGTTTATAAATATGGCTTAACAAAAGATACTAAATTAAAAAAAAAAAAAAAATTGTGTGGATTATTGAATGATATTTTGAAAATAGACTTGCCCACCCGAGTTTAAAGAGCCATCAAATTAATGACTTATACTTAAGCCAATGAACTAAAAGTTTTTATATGCCCTTACCTTAGTGTATTTATTAATTATTTTAAAGTTTTAATGATAATGATGTTGTCAACTATGGCACTTGTTCCTGTAATGGACATCTTACGGCAAAATAATGATGAATGAATTAAAATATTTTTATTTCTATTCATACAGAACCATTGTTTTTGAGTTTTATTACACTTCACTGTTTTTCTTGCATATTTTGTGTTATCTGTCCGTAATGGTACACGTCAGTGAATGTTTGACCTACATTGAGGGCCATTTCATGAGAGAAGGAATTACATTATTCAGCTCAGGGACGTGGGTTCAACGGATAAAGGGTATTAAATAAATCCTCTTAATAAATTATTCTAATTATTATACTTCATCATGAACAGGGCTAATAACGGACATTCTCAATAGTTACCGTTTTATCATAATTAAGATTTCTTTTGTATGAAGTTAAATATGCGCCAGACAACACACCACTTGTCATGGTCTCGAAGTGAGGATAAATATCCTTGTGTTACGAGGTACCAGACCGGGAATTAGGCCAGGGGCGTCTCCCAGCACACCCAGACCCGAGTCAATACAGAAAAGATAATTTCCTGAATTGACCCGACCGGGAATCGAACCCGGGACACCACGCAAGTCAAGGCGTGAAACCGAGCCACAGCGTACTGCGCCAACCGTCAAAGTTACGCAAGGTGGTGTTGACGCAAACTCGGTTTAAAGATCATTTATTTCAATTTCAAAAGAACACTGAGCGTTCAATTATATGAAATTACAAAATACTCAGTTTACTTAATTATAATTAAAAAATATAGGTCGCAGTTACTAAACTGCGACTACAGTTTATCTAAAAATTTTACATTTTAATTGAGTCAAAATTTTGTAGGTAAGTCTATGTCAGGCCGGAACGCTCCATAGCGACTGAATTCCCAAGAGCCAGGCTACCGATTGACCTAAACCCCGCGCCCTTCGGATACGTTGCGTTCTCGCAGTAAGCTAAATAAATATACAATTTCTTTTGAGACACCCTGTACTATTACCTATATTTAATATTGTCATAAATTAAGTGGTCAAAGAAACAGGCCGCGATCGAACGACTGCTCTTAATTACCCGAGCAGTCTCCCAGTTAGCAGAAGATGCAGGATCGATTCTGGCTTGATTCCTTGACCATGTTACTTTTCTGGTATTTCTCATCCGTGCGGTCTATCCTGGTTGTGAACCCACACTGGTGTTAGGGGTCCCAGGGTCCGCCACTATTCTGTTATTTTATATCTTTAAATAAAATAACAATTTGTTAGGATTTTCTAGCCAAGGTCGCAAACGTCCCAATTTTGTTTTGTATCTAAACAATTCCCTGTTTTTGAAACTCAAAGTAATCTTAAAAGAACAAGAGAAGTTTTCCTTACTGAATCAGTTTACTTTGTCGATTCAGTTAAAATAACAGTTGTATTCTTTTCAAATGTTTGGATAAATATCCGGTTTCCTAATACAAACATTGTTATACCGGGTGATTCTCAAATAACTTCCGAAAACGATATGGCATACGGAAGTTATTTGATAATCACCAAGTATGTAACTATAATTATTTCTTGTATGAGTTCGATGTGAAGTTTGTGTATCAATGAATTGTTGAATACTAATAATAAAAATGATACTGGTATACTTTAGGAGAGGCTTTTTCCTAGCACTGGGATCCTAACGGTAGATTATAAATAGATGAGACATAAAATGGTTTTAGGATATGGTATTTTGAGTTCAGTTTTTGACAGGCTCGTAAGCCTATTTGGTAAACCCCATGCTTTTGAACAGCAGTTTTTGAGTCCGTTATAGTAATAACTGGACACATGTTTATTTTGCTCGATATCACAGTATATTCCTTATTTTTTGTTATAACCTAGGTTAACTTTAAAATATCAGTTTCATAGGAGTTTCAGACTCGAGGGAGTCCAGTTCGTCTACCACGAGTTGCCACTTTAAATTTACATTATCGTTCGCGTAAAAAAAATGTATTGGGATGACACATGACATGACATGACAATGTCTAATCCCAATACATTTTTTTATGCGAACGATAATGTTAATTTCAAGTGGCAACTCGTGGTAGACTAACAGACCATCCAATCCAAGGAAAGAATTTCATTTATTTATTTTTGCATGACGGAAGCCTTTTAAGTTTGGACAAAATTGCCTTTGCACATGGCATTTTGATGACAGCTTTGCTCTTTTATCTATAGTTTTCCATGCAGAACCGCGGGATTTAAAAGTTGAAAGTTAAACAGAGTTCATTAGACTGTTCCAAGTAGGTACCAAGTAATAAACAGTTGCTTTTTTGCGCAGACGTTAAAAACAAAATGGCGGATGGGCAATGAAACAGCGGGTACCGCGTGGATTACTGAAGCTGGAACATTTCTAAAGCTGAATGGAAAGCCCGTGTTGCGAGTTTTGCACAAGCAAAGCCAAGCTTTCAAAAAAGTATTTAATTTCAGCCCTTTAAATACAGTAATACTCGTAAGTAACATCTGCTGTCTCTTTCCGAATTAACGTAACTCAGAGTTTTTGAACTGACGCTGCTCTGTAAACCACATACATACATACCATCACGCCATTTTCCCAACGGGGTAGGAAGAGACCACATCTTTCCACTTGCTACGGTCCTGACACACCTCTTGCGCTTTTTCCACTCTCATTAATCCTTTCATAAATGCTCGTCGATTATGGGTACTCCTGACCTGACCTATTCTAAGCACGTCTTGGACTTGTCCTAAGTACGTCCGTCTAGGCCTTCCCCTTTCACCAGCTCCACCCACCCTCGCCTCGTAAATTTGTTTCGTCAATCGCCTTACATCCATCCTTTTGTAAACCACCTCTTTTTAAAAGAGCAACTACTGAGTTTCTTGCCGGGTCTTCTCAGTGGAATCAGACTTCCGACGCCGGTGGTAGAGTCACATTATAAGTAGGTATGTATTATTTTAGTATATAGATTGTATCAATATTATTTATGTTTATACTATAGCTGAATTTAAAATGTTAAATGATGATTCAAAAGAACTGTAAGTTCATGGTCTACTTGAAGATAGCATTTTTGAGTTTGAAATCCTACTAATATTTAAATTCGAAAGTTCGTGAGGATGTATGTCTGTATGTTTCTTACTCTTTCACACAAAAACGACTGAACGGATTTGGATGAATTTCTACAGGTATACAGCTTATACATCAGAATAAAACATAAGCTACAATTTATAAAGATTTTATGTAATTTGGCCATAGTATATTACGTAAACGCGGGCGAAGCTGCGGGCGGAAAGCTAGTGTCTGTTTAAATTGAAAGGGTTAGCTTTACGCTCAGACATATCTAAATAGATGACGCAAAGTGCTCAGCTTCTCTTATAAATCAAGCGTGTCACTATTTTAATGTTTATTGTGACGTCACATTAGCGTTTTAGTAATGAACATCCGCCATTCAAAGTTCGTAGTCTCAACTTAATTTTATCATAGTCACGTTCCTCTAATAGTTTTGGATGGATACTTTTATTTCTTTATTTATTCAATAGAAAACAACTTTTAAGCTTACAGATTAATCCAAAACGCTAGCAAGTCTCAGTACCTACAATATACATGTGTGGAACCTAATTGTGCCTACTGGCTATGCTTTTTAAGGTGGACTGTAGATATACTTAGGTTCCACACATTTTCCTTCGGTCTAGCGCGAAGGACAATCAAATGTGTGGAACCTAATTGGGCCTACTGGCTATGCTTTTTAGGGTGGACTGTAGATATAATTAGGTTCCACACGTTGTCCTTCGATCCAGCTCGAAGGACAATGTGTGGAACCTAATTGAGCCTACTGGCTATGCTTTTTAGGGTGGACTGTAGATTTAATTAGGTTCCACGTATTGTCTTTCGATCCGGCTCGAAGGACAATGTGTGGAACCTAATTGTGCCTACTGGCTATGTTTTTTAGGGTGGACTGTAGATGTAATAAAAATAGTTGATTAAAAAGCCGGTGGACTTTATACAGCAATAATATACATATATTGTCATAAAAGACGTGTCATGAAAAACCAGATCTCATAGAAAAATACAAAAGTAAATAAACAAAGAGGTGCATTCTGCACAATACATTTTGTATTACAAAAACAACAAAAAATATTAAAAACACAACAAGCATCAAAGGATGATAATTAATAAATAACAACAAAAAATCAATATAAAACAATAGTTATTCAAAGCATTCATTACCTACGTCCAAAATTTTCGTTAGAGAAGGTTCAGATGTCAAGGTTAAATTAAGTACTATATCATAAAATAATAATAAAAAGAGATACAAATTTTATAATTAGGTACCTACTTAAGCATATCATCAACATAATGAGTGCACTCTATCATACATGGTTTTATATGAACCAGTGTCTAAAGCGGTGCACTGCACTACACTTGCGTCTTCTATTTCAACTAATGCAGTGGAAATACATAGTGGTGCTGCTCAATTGCGATAGATTCAACATTTTGGTATCTTGTAGCTATGGGGTCGTTGATTCAGGTAATATACACTGTATTATGAAGAGGTAAGCGTTTGTGAGTTTGTATGTTTGAGGTAGGTAATCTCCGAAACTAACGAATCGATTTCGAAAAATCTTTCACTGTTAAAATGCTACATTATCACTGATTGCTATGAGCATATATTTTTTCAACAACGTTAGTGATTCGTATGAAAACTTTGATATGTAACCCAACTTGTGAGAAAAATTTGTCCACGCGGACGAAGCCGCGGGCTGAAAGCTGGTTGGAAAATTTTCAGAAAAATACAGAAGCATTTATGTATCAAGTTGACGTTTGTATGTATGTGTCTGGAAACTGAGCGCTAGTAATACTAACTTAGTAATAGTTATAGGTACTTACAATTCAGGAAACGAACCTTTCTTAATTGTGTGCACAATATACACACAGGCACACACACGCGCAACTACACACACGCGCAACTACACACACCACTCACGGATGCACACAAATACACGCATACACACACAGGCTAGCACAGAAACACACACATTTTCTCTCATAAACCGAGATATAGATATAACAATTATTTTTTAAGTGTAAAAGTTTCTTCTCTTTAAAATGCATGCCGTGGCAACTTGTAATAGTAATTATATTTATTTCTGGCTCGGACGAAAAAAAAAAAAAATTATGCTTTCAATTTAAATTTTCTCTCTGTCTCAAAAGCTACGTTAGAATAAGTTCACATAACAAAAACGAAAAACCAATCTACAGTTGGCTTACCTACTTCAAAGAAATTGAGGTAATTGCTTATTACCATTTATTAAAAAAACATACTTACCTAACTTCTGTTACTTTGCGCTTTCTAAAATTGGAAATCAAAAGTTATTCAGACTCATTACGATTCAAATTACGCTAAAACACTGATTGGCATTACGACTCTGTTGTGATTTCTTTTAATAAGTTTTCTTTTTAGGAACAAATTACTTTAATAATTGCCCTATTAATTGTTTTTGATTCGATTTTTGGGGTTTCGTGGCTTGACAGTAAAAATCGAAGATTGTAGTCCAGACAGACAATGGACCGACTGACGTCCGTCAAGACACTCTTGCTCAAGAACGCGTGGAGGTATGAAGTTAAAATTCATGCTATGAAGCTATGAAAAAATGAAACTTATAAGTCGAGTCAATCAAAAAATAAGACCGGTTCTATTTATACAAAGTAGGAGGCGCACGCGCATGCGGCCTACCTGAATATGTGAAAGCCAGAAACAAATCGTGAATTGCTGACCCAGTTAGGCAAAGGTCAGCAAGACATAAGGTCCTCCAGCTGACTAAACTACTCGGCTCTGGATACCTAACTCACCAGTAGTCACAACACTCAATAGCAGTGTTATTTAGTTTCTAACAACAGTAACTGCTTAGTTTGGAGGTATAATCTTGGTTAATACGCAACTTTGCCCGAAGAACCCGCGCTATTCGAATCAGCTTTCAACTTAGTTCTGTCTAAATATGTACGAATAAATAAACAATTTCACTCCCACAAATAACAAGCCTAATCTAAATCTAACGTGCTATCAACAACATCGTTACAAGAACATAACATCGACATTTTCGATAAGAGATAACGTCAAGATCTGATAAACTATCAACGTAACGTTATGTTTGACAGAAATCTTCGTTATCAATGGCCAAATACGAGACGAGAACACGGTACTGGCTTCAACCCCAGGTTGCGAGGTATGTTTAAGATTTTACGAGCTAAAGCCTCATTTACAGAGACGCGGAGCGTCGCGCGTTGCGTTGGGCGGCTCGGCAGCATTCATAAAACGCCATAATATGTTTAAACTTAATGCGGGCCGTGCCGCCACGCGCGACGCCCAACGCCCCGCACCTCCGTAAATGAGGCCTTGAGGTTTTATTTCATTCTGTGCTTAAGGCATGTACTATTTGGAACCGAGCTGCCGACTGCAACTGCCAACAGCACGTGCAGCGTCCCATTGTCACTTGATGGTGAGTGTCATAGATAACAGTAGCAGTTGCAGTCGGCAGCTCGGTTCCAAATAGTACCTTTAGGGTGTTTTGCGGGTTTCATCACGCGCCCGGGATTGCACTCCACACGTGGTGACGCGGGGGGAGGGGCAATACCCGCACCTTGTTAGAAACTCCCTAAGTATGAGGCTGCGTAAAGGTGGGTATAGACTAGAGCGTAATATTGTAATTTAACGTTTTCACGAATAGTTACAATACAGGCAAATGATCATTTTTTATGAAACATTTCCATGTAATGAAACGTTATTGCTTGGTTTTTGAAATCAAGTAGTAACAAAACATCAAGCGTCATGTTCGCAATCTGGTTGGAGTAAATTGAAAAACAACGAATGGTGGATGTTCTGACAAGTGAATGGTCAAATCTCTCAGCACTTTTAAGTTTGTAATCATCATCATCGTTTGCAGCCATGAGAGGTCCACTGCTGAACATAGGCTTACCCCTTAGATTCCTTAAGCTACTGTTTACAGACAGGCGGTCTTTATCTACTGGAATCCTAATCCGAAAGCTAGCGAGCTTTTCCAGGGCCTCCACCCACCTTGTGGGTTGCCGTCCTACGCTTACCTACGCATCAATTATTTTGCTCTTAATATAGTTTAATTGCCTAAATGGTCTATATACAAATGAGCCAAACAATTTAAATAGAAAAAAGTTTTGGGCCATATTAACATTTAAAAGCGATGACAAACAAAAAAAGTAGCACTGCCAGGAATGAACTTTAAATCACAAGGAATATGCATCAGCGTCCTGTCAAAGGAACAGAAAGGAAGGATGGATGTATATGGAAAATTATAGACCACAACCAGAATCTTAAGCCTAAATATCTTCAATGGGCCTAGCTGGGGCTCATGGCAATTTCGGCGTACATATAATTTATATTGATTTATTTATTTTTCCTTTTCTTTATTGAGAAAATAAAAAGCCATAATCTACATATCTGCTTCACAAAGCTTGGGATAAATGATTAAGTAAATCATAGAATAAATAGGTACTTAAGCAACAAAAATAATCCAAACTCATTACAATGTTCCAACTCTCACAGAAGGTACAAATTCGAAGTTCTTGAACAATAGATACATACATACTATCACGACTTTATCCCAGGCGGGGTAGTCAGAAGCAAGTGACTGTTGCCATCATGGGGAACGGAACACTCAGAAGCCCACTTTTCACCAATGGTATTAGAACCCAACGTGGTAGCTGGTGAGCCTTCCGCCGTTATCCGGGTTGATTTGGTTTTTTATCGATGTTTTCCATCACCGATGAGTTAGTCGGAAATATAACAATGAACACAAATGTTTTGGTTTGAACTTGGGACCACACGATCCGCGATCCGAGTCAGGTTGCTCAACCACGACGCTCTCAACAGTAATATGTAATATAAGTCCTTTGAGTTTACAAGCGCAGACTTCCGAAAAAATAATTTTAACTCACTTTTGTCAGGTGTCATTTGTTGTAACTACCATAATGACGGGACTTTACTTAATTCTTACCAAACAACAGATTTTCTTGCAAAAGAAAGCATCACGAGCTTAGAATAATCACTTAAAGAAACCAAGTCCACGCGCCCATTTTGAAGCACCTTAGTTGGAGCCATAAATGGCTCCAAACGGACCGCTTTGCAGTGTTCATTACAGCTCCGCAATGTTCAATGTCAAAGCGCGCCGCACGTAAGCAAGTAATAGTCACGCATGTGTGGATCGGATCAGTGCTTCAGTTCTGACGGAGCGGTTGTATGAAGACTATCCTTGTAAGTATCTATCTATCTACTATCTACTATCCTTATAAGTTATACATTTTTAAAGCTACCTACTTACGAGTTGTTTCCCAAACACCAAGGGATTTATTTCGAACAAGGCGTGTGAACATTGTAAGTCATTGTATTCTAACACCATGCCGCGAAAACTTTGTAAATCTTAACAGATCCTTACGGACACTATAGCTATCTTATCGCAAATAGGTAAACATATACATTCTCAAACAAAAAAATCCTTTGTTTTCTCCTCTCCACAAAATACTTACGGAGAATCCAATCTAATTGTAATGCCCCAATTCTCACGGAAGGGGACAGTTTGGATTTCCTTTCTGAATTTAGCTAGACCTATTGGGGTCTAACTAATTATCAGGGTGTCTGATAACTGCAAACATCGAAAAGTGACTTTATATCTACTCACACTAAATAAAGCCGCCCAAATTGTACAATGTGTTGATTATCTATAAGTTGTTGTCATTTTCTAGTGTGCAATATTAGTATATTTTATATCGAGGGACTAAACGGAGCTATATTAGTCAATGAAACCGAGGGTATATTAAGATGGCGTTTAGTCTCGAGGTGCAAACTGTACTTTTCACTTTGAGTGCGAGAAAAATTGTCAATTTAGTACAAAAACATTTATTAAAATAAAAATCACAAATTATTTAAAACACATGGCGCCACCTTCTTTGCGGACAAACCATGGAACTAAAACTCTCAACATTTTTGCAATGAAGATGGTCCACACTCCACAGTTAATAGTATAATTACTGGCTGTTCGAGTTTGTCTATGTCACATGAAGGAAATTAAAAAACTAATTACTTTTTACTTCCTAGGGGCTAAAGTGGTCACTTTAGTCCCGCTTCGTGAGGCTATATTGGCGTACTTTTAGAGCATTAGAAGTGAAAAGATTATTTACTTACTAAAGCACACCTCAAATTGATGCTGACCTGTCACATGTCGTTAAAAATCCATACATGTGAGGACTGCTCAGCTTTGATTGACATTATGTACGTCTACCACGAGTTGCCTTTTTAAATTTACATTATCGTTCGCGTAAAAATATTGTATTGGGATGACTCGTGACAATGTCGGATCGGATCGGATTCGGGCGCAAGTCCGTCAATCGTTAATTATACCAAGACCTCTACATCTCATCCACAATTGTTTAAAAAAGTGAAGCCAGCAATAGGTATCAGCCTCAACCCTAGAAAACCTGCCATAGAAATAACTATATGTAGGACAGCATTAATGGAAAGTTTGATTGGCATGGCATCGAGACTGTTTAATAAACTTCCAGAATCAATACAAAATCTTGAAAATCAGAAATTTAAAATTATCCTTAAGACCAGCTTCTAGAAACGAAATGTTATTATAAAGTTGATCATTTTCTAAACGATGTGCTCTCCTAGGTTGGTAATTATTGATTAAATGTTAGAAAAAAAGTGTTTTATAATGTTAAATCAAGTATATATATTGTAAGAAATATATATATATTAAGTATGTACTAAATTATGATATGTAGCTTAATTTGTCTAAAGGAATATTCGTATACCTTTAAGGTGAATCGGAGCAGATTGTAAAATATTTAACATCTTTAATTATCTACGATTTGTAACGAATAAATTATCATTTCATTTCTATATTCTTAAGAACCTACTTACTTACGAGCAGTGTCCAAAACAACATGGTTCTTTTGGATAAGGCGTGCAGCAGAAATGTAAGTCATTGTAAACTATTATAACACCATGCCGCGAATATTTGTGACTTTTTAACGTAATTTTTTAAGACAAGTATCTGCTTTTAAGTAATATTTGATGTCGAAAGCATTAATAACTATACTTTGCGAGGCTTCAAAAAATGTCAGGAAAACATTTGAATATGTAGACAAAAGTTCAACTTCTTCGTTGACTTGTATATATATTTTGTGGCTAATTTTTTGCTCAGATATTTTTGAAACCTTTGAATTGTACAGGTTTATGCTTTTGACTGTACTATTATATTGTTATGAGAATTGGTAATAACGATGAGTAACCAATTATTGAACAACTGTATTTGCATTGCATTCTGTATTTCTGTCTGTCAATGTGTCACATTTCAGTTGATATGATATAGGTACTTACAAAATATTCAATATATAGGTACATATATTATTATGAAAGTCGATTGCGATGAACACTGAAATTTTTAAATTGTAACTGACCAACGATGCGCATATTTTAACCCATTCACTGCCGATTATAAAAGACAATAGGAAATCGATTGTAAAAACACACCGGTGTGTTTGTAGGTATGGCAGCGAACGTGTTTAAGACGCATAATAAAATTTAAAAAAGTTGAAACCCTAAATTTTATCAGTTTGTGGGTAAGCGTTCTTGTTAATATTATTTGTTAATTGGGCGTATTAAATGTGTGTCTTGATAAAATAAATTCACTTTATGCTCGTTGTGATCATGGCTTCTCTTTCTATTAAATTGTTTTATCAAATAACGAGCATGCTTTATTAACAAAACTATACGAAATTTCACCTATACAAAATGATTACTCTACATAATATTAATTTTGCTAGTGCAATGCAGTGTTTATCTGTATAAATTAGTTGAAGTAAAATATCAGAAATCGCAATCTGATGTACCTACGAGTACCTTGCAACCACAAACTACAGGGATATTTGTGTAGTATGTTTATTTTGGTCTCAGTTCCATCTAATAAACATAATTGTTGTTTCTTGTGACAAACAAAGCGGAATGTTTAGATTCTGGAGAAGCACGGTGGGATTCGGCTGAGTAAATAAATCAGAATAAGGACTTCGTAAACTTAAAAGCAATGATTGCTTTTCATGTTGAGGATTCGTTGCTGCAGACACTTTAGGGTTAAGAAAAAAAGATAATTGGTGCATGCAAACATTTAGTCCAGAAGCCTATACGCTACAAGACTTATCTCGACTTTTGCTGAACACAACGCTTTTAAGGAGCAGTCAAAACAAATTCCTAATTGGTAGGGTTGAAACAAGCACAGCCTCCGAACCCCGAACGCAAAGAGGTTGCCAGTGCTCATCAGTTGTCAGGGTTGTTACAGTCACTCCTATGAAGCTTTGTCTCTGTTAAGCCTCTGCTTCGAATTTTGTAGACAGCGGGGCGGCGGCACAGTGGTGCACTTTGCATTGGAGAGTGGAAAATTTGAGATATCCCAAAAAATAATGTTTATTCGGGTGTATGTATAGTCTTTTTTAGGTTTTTTTAAGTAGCAATGAATATTAGTTATTTATTAAAACCCCAAATTTAGCTCAAACAAATATTGATTTACAAAAAACTAACAAAATAAAAAATAAAACAATAGAAAAAAAGAAACTAATTATGAACTAACAGAGCAAGGACATCATCATGGATTCCTGACTGCTTTTGTAGAGGCGTTGATCTCAAAGTATTGATGTAAGGATCAGAGGAAGCCAAGAGCATTATGTAATGTCTTCATTCGAAGACTCACGGGAACATTTTCTAGAGTGGTGCAATCTCACGTAGGACCTATATTGCGTGCCTCTTGCGCTCCCTCTTTCAAAATCTCGACATGTGAAACAGCAGCAAAATAGAATAGCAGCACTTCAAGGGTGATTTTTCTTAGAAAATTGGTCGCATTAGTTAATTCATGATTACAAAGAAGGTCGCAGCAGGATGCACTTGAAATTAGTGCATAAAATAATGATTAATAAATGACACAAGAGCGGTCTGCGGCGGAAACAAGTACCTAATGATCCTTACAACAAAGAAATACGAAAACAAAATAGCGCTATCACTAAATATAATAAATTAAAAAAAAAATACAAGGAAATATTGACATAACTGTAATTACGTAATTATTTACGCCAATCATGCATTTACAGCGTGGCGGGGTGGGCACCGCAGACCCGTACGGCTACTACGAGTTGCCACTTTAAACTTACGTTATCGTTCGCGTAAAAAAAATGTATGGGGATGACACAAGACATGACATGACAATGTCAAATCCCAAAACATTTTTGACGCGAACGATAATGTAAATTTAAAGCGACAATTCGTGGTAGCGAAACCAGCGGGTAGATTGCGCGGCACTATAATGTGTCGTCGAGATAGTTGATTTTGCTCTTGAACGAAATGTCAGAACACAACATCGTTTTGATTCAAATTTATTGTGCTGGAGTGCACCGCTCGTTGACCGCTGCCGCGCCGCTGTTTTCGAGGGTTGGTTTATTTGATTTTACGTATAACATCCTGCCGCTCCCGCGACGCCACCGTCGCCGCCTCACTGCCCGTGAAATTCGAGGCAGAGGCCTTACGCACATACTCATGTGCGCCGACTGTGGAATGATGCCCATACGATCGACTAAGTCGATATATTGTGAATACTATTGACAGTTGATATTGTAGACTTTATTAAAAGTAAATAAATAAATAAATATCTGGGACATCCCAAACTAAGCAGAGCTTGTATTATGGGCGTCAGAGACTGATAAACATACTTAAATATTTCTAAATACATACTTAAATAGATAATAAAACCCAGACACACAACAAACACAAATGTTCGTCACATAAATGTTTGTCATGGGTGGGGATCGAACCCACGACCTCCGGCGTCAAAGGCAGGATCGCTGCCATTGCACAAACAGGCCAGTCAAAGTCAGAATTTTAGAGAAAAATAGATGATCAATATACAGATACAGATGTGTTACGTCAATCAACACGTACAAGAGACACACATAAAGAATATTGTTTGTAGTAATAGTCCTTTATAAGAAAGTGGAATAATAATATTTCCAAACCATGTGACGCTATCATATACTTCAAGCAGCGATTTAGTAATGCCCTGAAAACTTTTGACGACAAACAAACTTTTGCGTTGACTCCGCAACATTAGTTTGAAGCGACCTTTTAGAGATCCTTTGACAAAAAACAAACAGCAGACCTTTTAGTTTTGAAATTTTCATCCATCATATAGTTTTGGTCCTACACACAGAATAGTTTTTATCACTGTGAAGTTTGAATTTTTCGGTAATCCTTAAATGTATTTTAACAAATCCAGTCATGAGAAAATAGGTATTAATGGTGTCAAAAAACCTGGTTAACTCGGACAAAATCGCTGCAAAAACGACTCAAATTCGATAAGTATCAAATCAGTTCACAGCCAAAGCAGTTCATGCAACTGGTTGGCTTAAAATCTACAAGAACTTCTTCGGAAAACCAAAGTGAACAACTTTGCCAGAGTTCAAACATTTAAAACATCAAACGGGGTGTGCAAATAAGTGTGTTTATTCCGTCGAGTATTCTCAAACAGTCTTCTTGTGAGCTCATAAAATCTCCGATATGTTTACTGATACTGTCTTGTTGACTCTGAAAAATGCTTTCAAGCATAGATACTCGTACTTGCTCGGGAAGCGAGTGTAAAGTTTAATCGAAAAAAAAGGCATAACTTTTCATGTTGTGTGGACAATCTGCAGAATTTTCTGTTAGCAAATTCAAATCACCATTAGTAACTAAGAACGGAACGAAATAGTGTATTGTAATAGTATTAAAAGCCAGTACCAGCAACTCCGTTTTAAATTTATCAGATCTTTCTCCTGAAGCCATCTTTAGCATCACTCTGACGTATTGTTTGTTTTAAGTACGTCAGTCAAATGTCAAAGTTTTCAAAGTCCTCCTCCATTGAAAACTCTGACATAGCTATATGGCAGTAATGGCCAATAGGTGAGTAGCTTCTTCAATGTGAGAATTCAGACAAACTATACATGTGTTTGATCTAAGAAGGCGTTTCTTTAAAAACATACCATACCATCACGCCTTTTTCCCAACGGGGTAGGCAGACACCACATCTTTCCACTTGCTACGGTCCTGACACACCTCTTGCGCTTCTTCCACTCTCTTTAATCCTTTCATACATGCTCGTCGATTATGGGTACTCCTGACCTGACCTTTACTGAGCACGTCTTGAACTTGTCCTTAGTACGTCCGTCTAGGCCTTCCCCTTTCAACAGCTCCATCCACCCTCGCCTTGTAAATTTGTTTCTTTAAAAAGCCTGTTAAAAATAAGCTTTAAGTTATTTATTTGATTCTTTTCTAAGAAAGACAACAGCTTCTTGAATGATTATTGGTCAGTGGACAAATATTTAATACAAATCCCTCAGTAGTTCCAAAACATCTGACACATACTTTGCCGAATCTAATTGAAAACAGAGCCCGAGATTTTAGGCCAAATGTAATTGCAGCCAAAGCATCCTTTGTAGAAATTCCCGGACACTCAGCGTACAAAAGAAAGTGTAATCAAGAAAGCTGAATGAATCATTCAAACTGAGAGTGAGAGCCGCGAGAAAAATGTGATTATTTTTCTCGCGGCATGTTACTATTTTCGCACAACCCTATCCGCCCAGTGGAAAATTAACAGTCAGAGTATACTAAGACTGGGGAAACAAAGGAAACACATTTAATATTCCTTCCATTCAGCTGGGAAGCTGAAATATGACTACTTGCATACAAAACCCATTTGTAAAGCCATTTTATGCTTGCTGGTAAGGTTCAATTTCGTTGTTTTGAATTTCAAACAAATTTAGCGGCAAGGAAATGCGTGATCACCTCATAAAAAGCAGTAATCACGATCTACCAATCATTAGCCTTTGCAAGTTCACCGCTGGACATAGCCCTCCCCTATTGAACACCACAACGAGCGGCTTTGGACCGTACGCATCCAACGGCTTCCTGCAACCTGCACCAGGTCATCGGTCCACCGGGTAAGAGGCCTGCCACCGCTGCGTCTTCTTGTTGTGGTCGCCACTGAAGAACCTTTACTCCTCTATGGTCATCAGCTCTGCGAGCGATGGGGTTTGCCCATTGCCACTTCAGCTTGTCTATGCAATGAGCTGGATCGGTTACTTTCGATCTTTTGCGGATATTTTAATATAAAATCGCTGTCCTTTAATTAGTTTGCAATACCTTAGCGGTAACTAAGTTGTAAGTACTTTTAAACTGTATCAACTATGTATGTGTAAACACTTAGTATGCAAATAAAGAAATTGAATTGAATTATCTTCGTAGCGAATCCTATCCTCCCCGCGCTAAGAAACACCAAGCATAGCTCTGTCCATGAGCAGCCCTGAGCTTACTCAAGAGGCCAAAATATGTCATGGACCACGTCCGAACCCTTAGGCTAACAGTGAAAACATTAGTAGCTTAAACCAAGACACAATTTGTGTTAATATATTACGGATTATGGATAGCATAATTAAGAAGTTCTTCAGCGAACGCCGGTCATTGACTATCAGTCTGTCTGTAATAAAGTTGAACCCCCAAGAGTACAGCATGTGCTGGAACACCAAATCGCTTTTCGATGCGCTTCAATATTTAATATTCCAACTCTGTCACGTGATACGGACGGCTAAGTAAATAGTCTCAGAACAGAGTAATAATATAACGTTATTCTCGACTGTGAAGTTCAGACTTGTTGAGCTTTGCAGGGAAGAAATAAGGTTTAATTTTAGTAACAAACAGTTATCATCAAATGTAACTTAGACTTTCGGCGGGATATGAAATAGTCTAATATAACTTTTTAGGATGTATGGTTACGTAACTTGCGATGAGTTTCAAAGTGTTGCCATTAACTTACTGTACAGATTATTAAATATTTATATCAGATACTTAAGATCATACGAGAGGCTACTTTTACAGTGTGATAAGTTAAGAAGAAGGATATTTATCGGAATATTTATCGGATTTTAGAAATAATTCAAGATTATCAAAAAATCATCAAAAAAGGGCCCTGTGATACTTTTAGTTTAATTTACTATTATGCACAATTAACTAGTGGCCAACCATAGCCAAGGAAACACTACAATATACCTAGCAGTATACCTATCTTTACATCTCACGTTTACGTATGTATGTTGGTAGGTAGTTACAAACCTACATTGGCTGACACCGACTCCAACAATAACAATAATTGTACCTACATTATACTATCGTATAAGTTTTAGAAGAATATGCAATAGTTCTGAATAATTTTATTCATCGAAAAAGTATCGTCCAATTGCTCCTAAGAATTGAAGAGTTCCGTTACTTTGTCATGGATCCCATAGTCAGAACTTAGCCAAACTCTCATCAAACTACCCTTGAAGTATATCCTTTTCAATGAAAAAAGAAGCATCAAAATCGGTTGGTGTGATATTGAATTATTCGTTCATTTGTAGCGCATTTTGTCTATCTAGATTTAAGACTCATATGGTTTTCTCATGGATGCCACTGTCAGAACTAGACCAAATTAAAATGGGACCACACGGGAAGCACCAGCTTTCAAATAAAAAAAGAATGATTAAAGTCAGTTCACCCAGTCGAAAGTTATGAGGTAACAAACATAAAAAATAAAAAAAACATACAGTCGAATTGACCTCCTCCTTTTTTTAAAGTCGGTTAAAAAATTGTCATTTACCCTGTTATGCTTGTTCATTTAACTCGTGTGTGATGATTTTATTTTTAGCACATAGAATTGATGTTCAAATAATGTTTGAAATGCTAATATATACTTTGTAATTAAATGCCGCTTAAACTTTGAAGTTTGATTGCAAAACTGTATTTTGGCAGATTGTAAGGGGGCGTTAACGCGAACAGATAAAACATCGCATGACCGCTAAATCTGTAAACAGGTGGTATTGGAAATTGAACTCTTTGATTATTATCAAAGAGTTCAATTTCCAATACTCTCCAATGCTCTCTGGAGCGATACTGTTTGTTATCAGCACATGTGGTCTCTAAAACAATAAACTTAGAGGTCAAATTACCTCGACACGATATCAGAACACATAGTTTCGAGTATTTTAGGTACAAAGTAGGTATTGTTTTGGTTACATACAATTGTTAACTTATTTTTTTTTTTGTAAATCTTATTACAATGCTCACTAAATCCTATGCGTGCAATGATCCGAAAGCCCAGTAAGATGTGATATTATCTTGAATAATGTACCATAAAGTTACGGTAGGTATACATTTACACTGATAAATAAATATGCGCCAGACAACATACTACTGGTCATGGTCTCGAAGAAAGTATAAGTATCCTTACAAGGTACCTGACAGAAAATAAGGCCAGGGACGTCTCCCAGCACACCTTGACCCTAGCTAATTTAGAAAAGATCGTTTCCTAATTTAAACCGACCGGGAATCGAACCCGGGACACAACGCAAGCCTAGGCGAGTAACCGTGCTACAGCGCACTGCGCCAATCGTGTCGTCGGTGATGACGGCCGCTAGCATCTGTTGGCAAATAAATTTTCGTAAGGGATTTCGGTACAGCGCCCCCTAAAGACTAAAAATTAAACTAAAATTTACATACAAGTTACTGTAGTTAACTTAAGGCAAACTCTTGGTTGGGGTACTATACAATTGTATCGACATACCTACGCAATGCTAAAAAAAGGTCGGATAAAAAGCCTCGAACTCAAACTCAAATAACTTTATTCAAATAGACTTCCACAGTAGGTACTTTTAAATCTTGGTCATGCTTTGGATGATCTGCTCTTGAACCAGATTTTTCCGCTCAAGTTTCTCATTTACTAAAAGGAAATGAAAAGCAGTTCTTTACAACCTAACCCGCAGCGCAGGCCTGCTTTGTAGTAATTGTTAGGTATTCTGTCATTTTTTAATTTTTAATTTTCTTGTTCACTTGGTCGATCCGGGCTTTCCCCATATTATATCAAAATAAAAGAGCGTCGTGGCCTAGGGGTTCAGCACCCCAACTCGGATCTTAGATCCTGTGGTCCCGAGTTCAAATCCTGCCAGAATCATCTTTGTGTGCATTGTTTTTCCGACTAAGTCTCCGGCGATGGAAAACATCGATGAAAACCAAATCAATCCGGATAACGGCGGAAGGCTCACCACCTGCTACGTTGGGTTCTAATACCACTGGTTAAAAGTGGGCTTTTTGCATTTGAGAATCAGTCGTGGTGGTAAGTAAGAAGTAAGGAATTAGCCTTTAAACTGTCCCACAGCTGGACATAGGCCTCCATCATTGCAATCAAGTTATCGCTACAATTTATGGGTATTGTCTTAATCACCACGCTTGCCAAATGCGGGGTGGTGATCACAAGCACACTTTGCCTGACCTGGGGATGAAACCCAGGACTTTCGGGTTTCGGTCCGAGCACTGAAACCACTTGGCCACGTTGGTGTTGTGATGGTATGTACATATTTGAAAGTCTTCTGTTACTGAGTGAAGAATGACTGAATGGCTAAAAGACAACTCTCAGCAGAAACTAGTGAACGATGAAAACTAAAATTTGGCATGTAGATTCCCTAGGGGTTGCAAGTGCGTTCTAAGAAATTATTAAGGGGACGAGAATGAACGGGTACGGGCGTAAGAAATCGCGGCTAGTAACTGTAAAATTATTGCATGAAAAGTTGTTAGTCAATCCAAAGGATAATACCAAATACGAACGTCCTTAAGAAGGTACGCTGTGCACTAGGGCTCTACCTCATTCTAGGACCATCCCAAAGTGAATTGAAACTTGTAACGAATTACGAAAACAAATGACAGTTCAGAAACAAATAATGTGTAAACAAACTCCTTGATAAATATATATTAATATGTTCTATTGAAGTGGGTATATACTGACGCATTTCATTGTAACATAACGTTTTTACGAACGGTACAATGTAACAGGTAAATGCTCAGATTTCTGTAACATTTCCATGTACTGTAACGTTCTCGCAATTAGTCGATCCTGTGTTTGAAGTAATGCCCATGGCGAGTGAGCTTATAAATATAAATAAATAACTGGGACATCTTACACTTAGACCATCTGACCTCAAACTAAGCAGAGCTTGTATGTACTATGGGTGTTAGAGACTGCCAAACATACTTAAATATTTCCAAATACATACTTAGATAGATAATAACACCCAGACACACAACAAACACAAATGTTCGTCACATTAATGTTTTTTATGGGTGGGGGATCGAACCCACGACCTCCGGTACTAAAGGCAAGATCGCTACCATTGCACCAACAGGCCAGCCTAATATACCTGTAACATTTTTACGTCCACACTTTCTTAGATAAGGATATTAACCGACCGTTTGCTCGAGTCGGAAACAGATACAGTTTGGAAACAGATAAGGTGTAAACAAATACCTAGGTAAATATAATATGTTTCTTACTAGATAGTTGTGTTGGGGTGGTAATCAAATCTGGTCTACGCGTCTTCTTAAGTGCAGTACAGATATAAATTCAGCTAGAAGCAACGAGTGTATATTTCGCGTGTGATTAATTAGTGCCCCTATTTAATCCGCAAACTCTTGTTGGACTGCCTCTTCACAAGTTTAAGTCACAAACTAAAGCTAAGTTAATGAAGCGAGGTTATTATAGTGTTGAGAATTTCTTAAATGATAAGAATTTGTGGTCATCTTAGGTATAATCTGCTCCTCTGCACACTTTTTTGTTATGACTTTACTCTGTCAATTCAATTTTTGTGTATAAAAATAAGATTGAAAAGAGTAACCATCGAGTTTCTTGCCGGAGTCTTCTCGTTCGGAAACAACCTCCGAACCGGTGGTTGAGTCACATTATATTTAATTATGATATTAACTACCATAGTATTATTTTATGTAAGTTTATTTTTATTCAGTATATTTTGCTACAATTTTTTTCTTATATGACTTGTCTTATGTACTTTTTATAAGTCTATATGAATAAAGATATTGTTTAATTTTACTTTACTTTAATCGCAGCTTGCTGGTCCACGCTTTCCTGGAGATCTGACTGACTGACTAGACATACGAGTAACTGTCCCGTTGGTGCAATGGCAACGAACATCACGTCATGTAGTGGATATTCTTTGTGTTTGTTGAATGCCTGGGTGTAATTGGTCCAATTTCGGAGCCTATTCAATACTTCGTGTACTATTTCTACGTGTCCAATACAATAATGGTTTCAGAAGCTGTTGGGATAGTAGACATTTATACTTACAAGCTATATTAATAACAAATAAAAAATGTCAATAAGAAGCCATAAATATCAGGGGCGGGTCACTTAGTGTTCCTCTTGACTAACACCCCAGCCCAGTGACGAAATATAGGGGAGTCATATCTTCCCGCTATAGTTCTCAGAATGGAGTTGGAGCTGGCCCGCACCCTGCAGAGCAACGACGCCGCTCTCTTACGCGTGATGGCATAAAAATCGTCCGTGCGTGCGTGACATTTGTGTTTGTTGAATGCCTGGGTGTAATTGGTCCAATTTTGGAGCCTATTCAATACTACGTGTACTATTTACGCACTATGTACTATGTACGCACGGATGATTTTTATGCCATCACGCGTAAGAGAGCGGCGTCGTTGCTCTGCAGGGTGCGGGCCAGCTCCAACTCCATTCTGAGAACTATAGCGGGAAGATATGACTCCCCTATATTTCGTCACTGGGCTGGGGTGTTAGTCAAGAGGAACACTGAGCGACCCGCCCCTGATATTTATGGCTTCTTATGTCAATTTTTATATGTTATTAATATAGCTTGTAAGTATAAATGTCTACTATAAAAAATGGACCTGCGTTGTCCGATGACAACTAAAATGAAACTATCAATAAAAGTTAAATTAAATACCAACAAGCAAACAAACAAACCTTTCATCTTTAAAATATTAGTAAACATTTACATTTATAATGCGTCAGGGACTTGCGTTACCTAATCCGACCTATGTCTGTGGTGCACTGCCTCTCAGTAGATCAATTTAACTACAGTTCCGTGTAGTTGAAGATTTACTAGCAAACTACCTTTACGTCAGTTGTTCTTCATAATGGGGTTTGCTGTCGGTTAAAGTTTTGAACACTTGAGTTAAGTTTAAATAATTAGGAGGAGATTTTAAGATTCAAGCAATTTTTTTTTGTAATTTTGGACGAATACTAACGTTCCCTTAGGCTTAATCACCACGCTTGTCTAATGCGAGTAGGTGATCGAAAACCCGGGCTATGTTCTGAAAAATCCGGATTACGGGCACGGAGAGCAAGAGGCACAAACAAAGTAAAATTTTATCTCACAAAAAAAGTATCTTTAGTTAAATAAACAGTTGGTCTGCGCTAGACATATGTGGCCCGTGTGTTTGATTTTATGGCTCCCGTCTGAATACCGGAGCGGTACTGCCGCCCGGTCGCCCCCGCAGATACTCGCGCGCGAGGACGCTTGCAACAAAACACTAAAAATGGTATTTTCTTGCGGCACAGAAGGTATTTTTAGAAAACCAACTAATTGATTTAAGCAGAGTTAATAGCCTATATTATCTTGTAAAAACTATAAAGATCACACTTATAGTTAAGGATCCTAAGCAAATTGAAGTTTTAAGAGACAATTTTTCAAGATTTTTTTTAGTATAGAAATTTCTGTCCTACGACAATTTCGAACGTACAGAATGAAGATCACATGTGTAAGATTAGGTGTTATATATATTCTTTTATTTTCTGTTTATCCGCTTAGGAGGCCTCTGACCACGACGGAATTTGTGATTTTGGCGTGAGTTCGCGCCTTAAAACTGGCCTCCCGTTCACCTCTACAACAATTTTCCCTGAGCCCCCGTATTGAAAAGTATGGCTCGTACCACCTCACAGTTGGGCTGAGACCTGTGTCTACGTGGAAAAAACAAGACAATTTGCTTGTTATTCAAATTTTGCTTAATATAAGCACAATGCTAAACAATGGCTTATTTTTAAATGCACAGCAAACAACTTATCATCCATCTAATCCATTATATTCATCAATTTAATTATTTTCTTATCAAATATATCATTTGACTACAAGGAAACCAATTGTATAGCAAAATTAGCAATATAAATATTTCAAATATAATACATCAATAGTATATCATATTTTTTCCTCAGACGCGCGATAATAAACTTTTTTGCTATCCAAAAAAATGATTTTCATATCAAATATGCTGATTGCACAGCAAATTAACCTGTGTAAACATCCATAATATTTACAGCCATAGCAAAATAACTATTCTTACGACTAGTTTCATATTGCGCATCTCAAACCCTGCTTGACATAAATGTCTTAGAATTTCAGAAGACACACTCAGCAAGTTATTTATCATTATAACAAAGTAATGAGTTTCAAATAGCATTATTTTTTAAAATCGACCAAATTTTTCGAAAACTGATTTTACGCGCTTACTAGGTATTACTTCGCGGTCAGCAAAGTGCGCGCAGATCTAAGAGCGAGTGAGAAGGATATATTTATCACTCTTGCGTTTATGCTTCATGCAGACCACGGAATAGTTGTTTGTTTATGTTTAGTCTACCGACATTTATTAGTTTTTTTTCCGAAAGTCACAAATCCGATATTTCGAATTTCCGAATTTCATTAGCACGAAGAATTAAAAATCCGAAGCTACATTTGTCCGAAAAACTATATTCCGAACTTCAAAATTCCGAAAATTCATTTCAATTCTTAAAAGTTTACATCAAAAATACTATTTACATATAAGAAAATTAAGCTCAAAACCCGACTCGCCGTGGTCATCCCGCCGTGATACTAGTCTGCCCTACACACTAGAGTGTATTTCAAAAGCCCGCACGAGCCGAGCAAGCGTAGCGAGCGTGCCGCGGCAGCGGTCGGCGAGTGCCAGAACCGAATTGTCGGCAAAGTAACATGTAAAATGTTTATAAAATTTTATAGATTTTGGATTTGGGTTTTTTCGGAGTTTTGATAATTCGGAATTCGTATTCATGAAAGATCGGATTATTGCTGATTCGCAATTTTAATGATTCGGGATTGTGAATTTCGGGATTCTGACTTTCGGACTTGTGAACATTCGGAGTATTGAAATTGCGGATTTTTAATATTCAGATTTATGATAATTCGGTATTTTGACTTTCGGGATTCTAAATCATTCGGAATGAAGAAATTCAGAATTTTGAAATCCGGGATTTTCACTTTGTGAGTTATGTTTTTAATTTTTCGGCGGGATATGAAATAGTCTAATATAACTTTTTAGGATGTATGGTTACGTAACTTGCGATGAGTTTCAAAGTGTTGCCATTAACTTACTGTACAGATTATTAAATATTTATATCAGATACTTAAGATCATACGATAGGCTAGTTTTACAGTGTGATAAGTTAAGAAGAAGGATATTTATCGGAATATTTATCGGATTTTAGAAATAATTCAAGATTATCAAAAAATCATCAAAAAAGGGCCCTGTGATACTTTTAGTTTAATTTACTATTATGCACAATTAACTAGTGGCCAACCATAGCCAAGGAAACACTACAATATACCTAGCAGTATACCTATCTTTACATCTCACGTTTACGTATGTATGTTGGTAGGTAGTTACAAACCTACATTGGCTGACACCGACTCCAACAATAACAATAATTGTACCTACATTATACTATCGTATAAGTTTTAGAAGAATATGCAATAGTTCTGAATAATTTTATTCATCGAAAAAGTATCGTCCAATTGCTCCTAAGAATTGAAGAGTTCCGTTACTTTGTCATGGATCCCATAGTCAGAACTTAGCCAAACTCTCATCAAACTACCCTTGAAGTATATCCTTTTCAATGAAAAAAGAAGCATCAAAATCGGTTGGTGTGATATTGAATTATTCGTTCATTTGTAGCGCATTTTGTCTATCTAGATTTAAGACTCATATGGTTTTCTCATGGATGCCACTGTCAGAACTAGACCAAATTAAAATGGGACCACACGGGAAGCACCAGCTTTCAAATAAAAAAAGAATGATTAAAGTCAGTTCACCCAGTCGAAAGTTATGAGGTAACAAACATAAAAAATAAAAAAAACATACAGTCGAATTGACCTCCTCCTTTTTTTAAAGTCGGTTAAAAAATTGTCATTTACCCTGTTATGCTTGTTCATTTAACTCGTGTGTGATGATTTTATTTTTAGCACATAGAATTGATGTTCAAATAATGTTTGAAATGCTAATATATACTTTGTAATTAAATGCCGCTTAAACTTTGAAGTTTGATTGCAAAACTGTATTTTGGCAGATTGTAAGGGGGCGTTAACGCGAACAGATAAAACATCGCATGACCGCTAAATCTGTAAACAGGTGGTATTGGAAATTGAACTCTTTGATAATAGCTCTCTGGAGCGATACTGTTTGTTATCAGCACATGTGGTCTCTAAAACAATAAACTTAGAGGTCAAATTACCTCGACACGATATCAGAACACATAGTTTCGAGTATTTTAGGTACAAAGTAGGTATTGTTTTGGTTACATACAATTGTTAACTTATTTTTTTTTTTGTAAATCTTATTACAATGCTCACTAAATCCTATGCGTGCAATGATCCGAAAGCCCAGTAAGATGTGATATTATCTTGAATAATGTACCATAAAGTTACGGTAGGTATACATTTACACTGATAAATAAATATGCGCCAGACAACATACTACTGGTCATGGTCTCGAAGAAAGTATAAGTATCCTTACAAGGTACCTGACAGAAAATAAGGCCAGGGACGTCTCCCAGCACACCTTGACCCTAGCTAATTTAGAAAAGATCGTTTCCTAATTTAAACCGACCGGGAATCGAACCCGGGACACAACGCAAGCCTAGGCGAGTAACCGTGCTACAGCGCACTGCGCCAATCGTGTCGTCGGTGATGACGGCCGCTAGCATCTGTTGGCAAATAAATTTTCGTAAGGGATTTCGGTACAGCGCCCCCTAAAGACTAAAAATTAAACTAAAATTTACATACAAGTTACTGTAGTTAACTTAAGGCAAACTCTTGGTTGGGGTACTATACAATTGTATCGACATACCTACGCAATGCTAAAAAAAGGTCGGATAAAAAGCCTCGAACTCAAACTCAAATAACTTTATTCAAATAGACTTCCACAGTAGGTACTTTTAAATCTTGGTCATGCTTTGGATGATCTGCTCTTGAACCAGATTTTTCCGCTCAAGTTTCTCATTTACTAAAAGGAAATGAAAAGCAGTTCTTTACAACCTAACCCGCAGCGCAGGCCTGCTTTGTAGTAATTGTTAGGTATTCTGTCATTTTTTAATTTTTAATTTTCTTGTTCACTTGGTCGATCCGGGCTTTCCCCATATTATATCAAAATAAAAGAGCGTCGTGGCCTAGGGGTTCAGCACCCCAACTCGGATCTTAGATCCTGTGGTCCCGAGTTCAAATCCTGCCAGAATCATCTTTGTGTGCATTGTTTTTCCGACTAAGTCTCCGGCGATGGAAAACATCGATGAAAACCAAATCAATCCGGATAACGGCGGAAGGCTCACCACCTGCTACGTTGGGTTCTAATACCACTGGTTAAAAGTGGGCTTTTTGCATTTGAGAATCAGTCGTGGTGGTAAGTAAGAAGTAAGGAATTAGCCTTTAAACTGTCCCACAGCTGGACATAGGCCTCCATCATTGCAATCAAGTTATCGCTACAATTTATGGGTATTGTCTTAATCACCACGCTTGCCAAATGCGGGGTGGTGATCACAAGCACACTTTGCCTGACCTGGGGATGAAACCCAGGACTTTCGGGTTTCGGTCCGAGCACTGAAACCACTTGGCCACGTTGGTGTTGTGATGGTATGTACATATTTGAAAGTCTTCTGTTACTGAGTGAAGAATGACTGAATGGCTAAAAGACAACTCTCAACAGAAACTAGTGAACGATGAAAACTAAAATTTGGCATGTAGATTCCCTAGGGGTTGCAAGTGCGTTCTAAGAAATTATTAAGGGGACGAGAATGAACGGGTACGGGCGTAAGAAATCGCGGCTAGTAACTGTAAAATTATTGCATGAAAAGTTGTTAGTCAATCCAAAGGATAATACCAAATACGAACGTCCTTAAGAAGGTACGCTGTGCACTAGGGGTCTACCTCATTCTAGGACCATCCCAAAGTGAATTGAAACTTGTAACGAATTACGAAAACAAATGACAGTTCAGAAACAAATAATGTGTAAACAAACTCCTTGATAAATATATATTAATATGTTCTATTGAAGTGGGTATATACTGACGCATTTCATTGTAACATAACGTTTTTACGAACGGTACAATGTAACAGGTAAATGCTCAGATTTCTGTAACATTTCCATGTACTGTAACGTTCTCGCAATTAGTCGATCCTGTGTTTGAAGTAATGCCCATGGCGAGTGAGCTTATAAATATAAATAAATAACTGGGACATCTTACACTTAGACCATCTGACCTCAAACTAAGCAGAGCTTGTATGTACTATGGGTGTTAGAGACTGCCAAACATACTTAAATATTTCCAAATACATACTTAGATAGATAATAACACCCAGACACACAACAAACACAAATGTTCGTCACATTAATGTTTTTTATGGGTGGGGGATCGAACCCACGACCTCCGGTACTTAAGGCAAGATCGCTACCATTGCACCAACAGGCCAGCCTAATATACCTGTAACATTTTTACGTCCACACTTTCTTAGATAAGGATATTAACCGACCGTTTGCTCGAGTCGGAAACAGATACAGTTTGGAAACAGATAAGGTGTAAACAAATACCTAGGTAAATATAATATGTTTCTTACTAGATAGTTGTGTTGGGGTGGTAATCAAATCTGGTCTACGCGTCTTCTTAAGTGCAGTACAGATATAAATTCAGCTAGAAGCAACGAGTGTATATTTCGCGTGTGATTAATTAGTGCCCCTATTTAATCCGCAAACTCTTGTTGGACTGCCTCTTCACAAGTTTAAGTCACAAATTAAAGCTAAGTTAATGAAGCGAGGTTATTATAGTGTTGAGAATTTCTTAAATGATAAGAATTTGTGGTCATCTTAGGTATAATCTGCTCCTCTGCACACTTTTTTGTTATGACTTTACTCTGTCAATTCAATTTTTGTGTATAAAAATAAGATTGAAAAGAGTAACCATCGAGTTTCTTGCCGGAGTCTTCTCGTTCGGAAACAACCTCCGAACCGGTGGTTGAGTCACATTATATTTAATTATGATATTAACTACCATAGTATTATTTTATGTAAGTTTATTTTTATTCAGTATATTTTGCTACAATTTTTTTCTTATATGACTTGTCTTATGTACTTTTTATAAGTCTATATGAATAAAGATATTGTTTAATTTTACTTTACTTTAATCGCAGCTTGCTGGTCCACGCTTTCCTGGAGATCTGACTGACTGACTAGACATACGAGTAACTGTCCCGTTGGTGCAATGGCAACGAACATCACGTCATGTAGTGGATATTCTTTGTGTTTGTTGAATGCCTGGGTGTAATTGGTCCAATTTCGGAGCCTATTCAATACTTCGTGTACTATTTCTACGTGTCCAATACAATAATGGTTTCAGAAGCTGTTGGGATAGTAGACATTTATACTTACAAGCTATATTAATAACAAATAAAAAATGTCAATAAGAAGCCATAAATATCAGGGGCGGGTCACTTAGTGTTCCTCTTGACTAACACCCCAGCCCAGTGACGAAATATAGGGGAGTCATATCTTCCCGCTATAGTTCTCAGAATGGAGTTGGAGCTGGCCCGCACCCTGCAGAGCAACGACGCCGCTCTCTTACGCGTGATGGCATAAAAATCGTCCGTGCGTGCGTGACATTTGTGTTTGTTGAATGCCTGGGTGTAATTGGTCCAATTTTGGAGCCTATTCAATACTACGTGTACTATTTACGCACTATGTACTATGTACGCACGGATGATTTTTATGCCATCACGCGTAAGAGAGCGGCGTCGTTGCTCTGCAGGGTGCGGGCCAGCTCCAACTCCATTCTGAGAACTATAGCGGGAAGATATGACTCCCCTATATTTCGTCACTGGGCTGGGGTGTTAGTCAAGAGGAACACTGAGCGACCCGCCCCTGATATTTATGGCTTCTTATGTCAATTTTTATATGTTATTAATATAGCTTGTAAGTATAAATGTCTACTATAAAAAATGGACCTGCGTTGTCCGATGACAACTAAAATGAAACTATCAATAAAAGTTAAATTAAATACCAACAAGCAAACAAACAAACCTTTCATCTTTAAAATATTAGTAAACATTTACATTTATAATGCGTCAGGGACTTGCGTTACCTAATCCGACCTATGTCTGTGGTGCACTGCCTCTCAGTAGATCAATTTAACTACAGTTCCGTGTAGTTGAAGATTTACTAGCAAACTACCTTTACGTCAGTTGTTCTTCATAATGGGGTTTGCTGTCGGTTAAAGTTTTGAACACTTGAGTTAAGTTTAAATAATTAGGAGGAGATTTTAAGATTCAAGCAATTTTTTTTTGTAATTTTGGACGAATACTAACGTTCCCTTAGGCTTAATCACCACGCTTGTCTAATGCGAGTAGGTGATCGAAAACCCGGGCTATGTTCTGAAAAATCCGGATTACGGGCACGGAGAGCAAGAGGCACAAACAAAGTAAAATTTTATCTCACAAAAAAAGTATCTTTAGTTAAATAAACAGTTGGTCTGCGCTAGACATATGTGGCCCGTGTGTTTGATTTTATGGCTCCCGTCTGAATACCGGAGCGGTACTGCCGCCCGGTCGCCCCCGCAGATACTCGCGCGCGAGGACGCTTGCAACAAAACACTAAAAATGGTATTTTCTTGCGGCACAGAAGGTATTTTTAGAAAACCAACTAATTGATTTAAGCAGAGTTAATAGCCTATATTATCTTGTAAAAACTATAAAGATCACACTTATAGTTAAGGATCCTAAGCAAATTGAAGTTTTAAGAGACAATTTTTCAAGATTTTTTTTAGTATAGAAATTTCTGTCCTACGACAATTTCGAACGTACAGAATGAAGATCACATGTGTAAGATTAGGTGTTATATATATTCTTTTATTTTCTGTTTATCCGCTTAGGAGGCCTCTGACCACGACGGAATTTGTGATTTTGGCGTGAGTTCGCGCCTTAAAACTGGCCTCCCGTTCACCTCTACAACAATTTTCCCTGAGCCCCCGTATTGAAAAGTATGGCTCGTACCACCTCACAGTTGGGCTGAGACCTGTGTCTACGTGGAAAAAAGAAGACAATTTGCTTGTTATTCAAATTTTGCTTAATATAAGCACAATGCTAAACAATGGCTTATTTTTAAATGCACAGCAAACAACTTATCATCCATCTAATCCATTATATTCATCAATTTAATTATTTTCTTATCAAATATATCATTTGACTACAAGGAAACCAATTGTATAGCAAAATTAGCAATATAAATATTTCAAATATAATACATCAATAGTATATCATATTTTTTCCTCAGACGCGCGATAATAAACTTTTTTGCTATCCAAAAAAATGATTTTCATATCAAATATGCTGATTGCACAGCAAATTAACCTGTGTAAACATCCATAATATTTACAGCCATAGCAAAATAACTATTCTTACGACTAGTTTCATATTGCGCATCTCAAACCCTGCTTGACATAAATGTCTTAGAATTTCAGAAGACACACTCAGCAAGTTATTTATCATTATAACAAAGTAATGAGTTTCAAATAGCATTATTTTTTAAAATCGACCAAATTTTTCGAAAACTGATTTTACGCGCTTACTAGGTATTACTTCGCGGTCAGCAAAGTGCGCGCAGATCTAAGAGCGAGTGAGAAGGATATATTTATCACTCTTGCGTTTATGCTTCATGCAGACCACGGAATAGTTGTTTGTTTATGTTTAGTCTACCGACATTTATTAGTTTTTTTTCCGAAAGTCACAAATCCGATATTTCGAATTTCCGAATTTCATTAGCACGAAGAATTAAAAATCCGAAGCTACATTTGTCCGAAAAACTATATTCCGAACTTCAAAATTCCGAAAATTCATTTCAATTCTTAAAAGTTTACATCAAAAATACTATTTACATATAAGAAAATTAAGCTCAAAACCCGACTCGCCGTGGTCATCCCGCCGTGATACTAGTCTGCCCTACACACTAGAGTGTATTTCAAAAGCCCGCACGAGCCGAGCAAGCGTAGCGAGCGTGCCGCGGCAGCGGTCGGCGAGTGCCAGAACCGAATTGTCGGCAAAGTAACATGTAAAATGTTTATAAAATTTTATAGATTTTGGATTTGGGTTTTTTCGGAGTTTTGATAATTCGGAATTCGTATTCATGAAAGATCGGATTATTGCTGATTCGCAATTTTAATGATTCGGGATTGTGAATTTCGGGATTCTGACTTTCGGACTTGTGAACATTCGGAGTATTGAAATTGCGGATTTTTAATATTCAGATTTATGATAATTCGGTATTTTGACTTTCGGGATTCTAAATCATTCGGAATGAAGAAATTCAGAATTTTGAAATCCGGGATTTTCACTTTGTGAGTTATGTTTTTAATTTTTCGGCGGGATATGAAATAGTCTAATATAACTTTTTAGGATGTATGGTTACGTAACTTGCGATGAGTTTCAAAGTGTTGCCATTAACTTACTGTACAGATTATTAAATATTTATATCAGATACTTAAGATCATACGATAGGCTACTTTTACAGTGTGATAAGTTAAGAAGAAGGATATTTATCGGAATATTTATCGGATTTTAGAAATAATTCAAGATTATCAAAAAATCATCAAAAAAGGGCCCTGTGATACTTTTAGTTTAATTTACTATTATGCACAATTAACTAGTGGCCAACCATAGCCAAGGAAACACTACAATATACCTAGCAGTATACCTATCTTTACATCTCACGTTTACGTATGTATGTTGGTAGGTAGTTACAAACCTACATTGGCTGACACCGACTCCAACAATAACAATAATTGTACCTACATTATACTATCGTATAAGTTTTAGAAGAATATGCCATAGTTCTGAATAATTTTATTCATCGAAAAAGTATCGTCCAATTGCTCCTAAGAATTGAAGAGTTCCGTTACTTTGTCATGGATCCCATAGTCAGAACTTAGCCAAACTCTCATCAAACTACCCTTGAAGTATATCCTTTTCAATGAAAAAAGAAGCATCAAAATCGGTTGGTGTGATATTGAATTATTCGTTCATTTGTAGCGCATTTTGTCTATCTAGATTTAAGACTCATATGGTTTTCTCATGGATGCCACTGTCAGAACTAGACCAAATTAAAATGGGACCACACGGGAAGCACCAGCTTTCAAATAAAAAAAGAATGATTAAAGTCAGTTCACCCAGTCGAAAGTTATGAGGTAACAAACATAAAAAATAAAAAAAACATACAGTCGAATTGACCTCCTCCTTTTTTTAAAGTCGGTTAAAAAATTGTCATTTACCCTGTTATGCTTGTTCATTTAACTCGTGTGTGATGATTTTATTTTTAGCACATAGAATTGATGTTCAAATAATGTTTGAAATGCTAATATATACTTTGTAATTAAATGCCGCTTAAACTTTGAAGTTTGATTGCAAAACTGTA
Source organism: Udea olivalis (assembly GCA_947369235.1). Lineage (NCBI taxonomy): Eukaryota > Metazoa > Arthropoda > Insecta > Lepidoptera > Crambidae > Udea > Udea olivalis. The sequence goes on from OX376363.1 coordinate 5,251,689, forward strand.
TTTTGGCAGATTGTAAGGGGGCGTTAACGCGAACAGATAAAACATCGCATGACCGCTAAATCTGTAAACAGGTGGTATTGGAAATTGAACTCTTTGATAATAGCTCTCTGGAGCGATACTGTTTGTTATCAGCACATGTGGTCTCTAAAACAATAAACTTAGAGGTCAAATTACCTCGACACGATATCAGAACACATAGTTTCGAGTATTTTAGGTACAAAGTAGGTATTGTTTTGGTTACATACAATTGTTAACTTATTTTTTTTTTTGTAAATCTTATTACAATGCTCACTAAATCCTATGCGTGCAATGATCCGAAAGCCCAGTAAGATGTGATATTATCTTGAATAATGTACCATAAAGTTACGGTAGGTATACATTTACACTGATAAATAAATATGCGCCAGACAACATACTACTGGTCATGGTCTCGAAGAAAGTATAAGTATCCTTACAAGGTACCTGACAGAAAATAAGGCCAGGGACGTCTCCCAGCACACCTTGACCCTAGCTAATTTAGAAAAGATCGTTTCCTAATTTAAACCGACCGGGAATCGAACCCGGGACACAACGCAAGCCTAGGCGAGTAACCGTGCTACAGCGCACTGCGCCAATCGTGTCGTCGGTGATGACGGCCGCTAGCATCTGTTGGCAAATAAATTTTCGTAAGGGATTTCGGTACAGCGCCCCCTAAAGACTAAAAATTAAACTAAAATTTACATACAAGTTACTGTAGTTAACTTAAGGCAAACTCTTGGTTGGGGTACTATACAATTGTATCGACATACCTACGCAATGCTAAAAAAAGGTCGGATAAAAAGCCTCGAACTCAAACTCAAATAACTTTATTCAAATAGACTTCCACAGTAGGTACTTTTAAATCTTGGTCATGCTTTGGATGATCTGCTCTTGAACCAGATTTTTCCGCTCAAGTTTCTCATTTACTAAAAGGAAATGAAAAGCAGTTCTTTACAACCTAACCCGCAGCGCAGGCCTGCTTTGTAGTAATTGTTAGGTATTCTGTCATTTTTTAATTTTTAATTTTCTTGTTCACTTGGTCGATCCGGGCTTTCCCCATATTATATCAAAATAAAAGAGCGTCGTGGCCTAGGGGTTCAGCACCCCAACTCGGATCTTAGATCCTGTGGTCCCGAGTTCAAATCCTGCCAGAATCATCTTTGTGTGCATTGTTTTTCCGACTAAGTCTCCGGCGATGGAAAACATCGATGAAAACCAAATCAATCCGGATAACGGCGGAAGGCTCACCACCTGCTACGTTGGGTTCTAATACCACTGGTTAAAAGTGGGCTTTTTGCATTTGAGAATCAGTCGTGGTGGTAAGTAAGAAGTAAGGAATTAGCCTTTAAACTGTCCCACAGCTGGACATAGGCCTCCATCATTGCAATCAAGTTATCGCTACAATTTATGGGTATTGTCTTAATCACCACGCTTGCCAAATGCGGGGTGGTGATCACAAGCACACTTTGCCTGACCTGGGGATGAAACCCAGGACTTTCGGGTTTCGGTCCGAGCACTGAAACCACTTGGCCACGTTGGTGTTGTGATGGTATGTACATATTTGAAAGTCTTCTGTTACTGAGTGAAGAATGACTGAATGGCTAAAAGACAACTCTCAGCAGAAACTAGTGAACGATGAAAACTAAAATTTGGCATGTAGATTCCCTAGGGGTTGCAAGTGCGTTCTAAGAAATTATTAAGGGGACGAGAATGAACGGGTACGGGCGTAAGAAATCGCGGCTAGTAACTGTAAAATTATTGCATGAAAAGTTGTTAGTCAATCCAAAGGATAATACCAAATACGAACGTCCTTAAGAAGGTACGCTGTGCACTAGGGCTCTACCTCATTCTAGGACCATCCCAAAGTGAATTGAAACTTGTAACGAATTACGAAAACAAATGACAGTTCAGAAACAAATAATGTGTAAACAAACTCCTTGATAAATATATATTAATATGTTCTATTGAAGTGGGTATATACTGACGCATTTCATTGTAACATAACGTTTTTACGAACGGTACAATGTAACAGGTAAATGCTCAGATTTCTGTAACATTTCCATGTACTGTAACGTTCTCGCAATTAGTCGATCCTGTGTTTGAAGTAATGCCCATGGCGAGTGAGCTTATAAATATAAATAAATAACTGGGACATCTTACACTTAGACCATCTGACCTCAAACTAAGCAGAGCTTGTATGTACTATGGGTGTTAGAGACTGCCAAACATACTTAAATATTTCCAAATACATACTTAGATAGATAATAACACCCAGACACACAACAAACACAAATGTTCGTCACATTAATGTTTTTTATGGGTGGGGGATCGAACCCACGACCTCCGGTACTAAAGGCAAGATCGCTACCATTGCACCAACAGGCCAGCCTAATATACCTGTAACATTTTTACGTCCACACTTTCTTAGATAAGGATATTAACCGACCGTTTGCTCGAGTCGGAAACAGATACAGTTTGGAAACAGATAAGGTGTAAACAAATACCTAGGTAAATATAATATGTTTCTTACTAGATAGTTGTGTTGGGGTGGTAATCAAATCTGGTCTACGCGTCTTCTTAAGTGCAGTACAGATATAAATTCAGCTAGAAGCAACGAGTGTATATTTCGCGTGTGATTAATTAGTGCCCCTATTTAATCCGCAAACTCTTGTTGGACTGCCTCTTCACAAGTTTAAGTCACAAATTAAAGCTAAGTTAATGAAGCGAGGTTATTATAGTGTTGAGAATTTCTTAAATGATAAGAATTTGTGGTCATCTTAGGTATAATCTGCTCCTCTGCACACTTTTTTGTTATGACTTTACTCTGTCAATTCAATTTTTGTGTATAAAAACAAGATTGAAAAGAGTAACCATCGAGTTTCTTGCCGGAGTCTTCTCGTTCGGAAACAACCTCCGAACCGGTGGTTGAGTCACATTATATTTAATTATGATATTAACTACCATAGTATTATTTTATGTAAGTTTATTTTTATTCAGTATATTTTGCTACAATTTTTTTCTTATATGACTTGTCTTATGTACTTTTTATAAGTCTATATGAATAAAGATATTGTTTAATTTTACTTTACTTTAATCGCAGCTTGCTGGTCCACGCTTTCCTGGAGATCTGACTGACTGACTAGACATACGAGTAACTGTCCCGTTGGTGCAATGGCAACGAACATCACGTCATGTAGTGGATATTCTTTGTGTTTGTTGAATGCCTGGGTGTAATTGGTCCAATTTCGGAGCCTATTCAATACTTCGTGTACTATTTCTACGTGTCCAATACAATAATGGTTTCAGAAGCTGTTGGGATAGTAGACATTTATACTTACAAGCTATATTAATAACAAATAAAAAATGTCAATAAGAAGCCATAAATATCAGGGGCGGGTCACTTAGTGTTCCTCTTGACTAACACCCCAGCCCAGTGACGAAATATAGGGGAGTCATATCTTCCCGCTATAGTTCTCAGAATGGAGTTGGAGCTGGCCCGCACCCTGCAGAGCAACGACGCCGCTCTCTTACGCGTGATGGCATAAAAATCGTCCGTGCGTGCGTGACATTTGTGTTTGTTGAATGCCTGGGTGTAATTGGTCCAATTTTGGAGCCTATTCAATACTACGTGTACTATTTACGCACTATGTACTATGTACGCACGGATGATTTTTATGCCATCACGCGTAAGAGAGCGGCGTCGTTGCTCTGCAGGGTGCGGGCCAGCTCCAACTCCATTCTGAGAACTATAGCGGGAAGATATGACTCCCCTATATTTCGTCACTGGGCTGGGGTGTTAGTCAAGAGGAACACTGAGCGACCCGCCCCTGATATTTATGGCTTCTTATGTCAATTTTTATATGTTATTAATATAGCTTGTAAGTATAAATGTCTACTATAAAAAATGGACCTGCGTTGTCCGATGACAACTAAAATGAAACTATCAATAAAAGTTAAATTAAATACCAACAAGCAAACAAACAAACCTTTCATCTTTAAAATATTAGTAAACATTTACATTTATAATGCGTCAGGGACTTGCGTTACCTAATCCGACCTATGTCTGTGGTGCACTGCCTCTCAGTAGATCAATTTAACTACAGTTCCGTGTAGTTGAAGATTTACTAGCAAACTACCTTTTCGTCAGTTGTTCTTCATAATGGGGTTTGCTGTCGGTTAAAGTTTTGAACACTTGAGTTAAGTTTAAATAATTAGGAGGAGATTTTAAGATTCAAGCAATTTTTTTTTGTAATTTTGGACGAATACTAACGTTCCCTTAGGCTTAATCACCACGCTTGTCTAATGCGAGTAGGTGATCGAAAACCCGGGCTATGTTCTGAAAAATCCGGATTACGGGCACGGAGAGCAAGAGGCACAAACAAAGTAAAATTTTATCTCACAAAAAAAGTATCTTTAGTTAAATAAACAGTTGGTCTGCGCTAGACATATGTGGCCCGTGTGTTTGATTTTATGGCTCCCGTCTGAATACCGGAGCGGTACTGCCGCCCGGTCGCCCCCGCAGATACTCGCGCGCGAGGACGCTTGCAACAAAACACTAAAAATGGTATTTTCTTGCGGCACAGAAGGTATTTTTAGAAAACCAACTAATTGATTTAAGCAGAGTTAATAGCCTATATTATCTTGTAAAAACTATAAAGATCACACTTATAGTTAAGGATCCTAAGCAAATTGAAGTTTTAAGAGACAATTTTTCAAGATTTTTTTTAGTATAGAAATTTCTGTCCTACGACAATTTCGAACGTACAGAATGAAGATCACATGTGTAAGATTAGGTGTTATATATATTCTTTTATTTTCTGTTTATCCGCTTAGGAGGCCTCTGACCACGACGGAATTTGTGATTTTGGCGTGAGTTCGCGCCTTAAAACTGGCCTCCCGTTCACCTCTACAACAATTTTCCCTGAGCCCCCGTATTGAAAAGTATGGCTCGTACCACCTCACAGTTGGGCTGAGACCTGTGTCTACGTGGAAAAAAGAAGACAATTTGCTTGTTATTCAAATTTTGCTTAATATAAGCACAATGCTAAACAATGGCTTATTTTTAAATGCACAGCAAACAACTTATCATCCATCTAATCCATTATATTCATCAATTTAATTATTTTCTTATCAAATATATCATTTGACTACAAGGAAACCAATTGTATAGCAAAATTAGCAATATAAATATTTCAAATATAATACATCAATAGTATATCATATTTTTTCCTCAGACGCGCGATAATAAACTTTTTTGCTATCCAAAAAAATGATTTTCATATCAAATATGCTGATTGCACAGCAAATTAACCTGTGTAAACATCCATAATATTTACAGCCATAGCAAAATAACTATTCTTACGACTAGTTTCATATTGCGCATCTCAAACCCTGCTTGACATAAATGTCTTAGAATTTCAGAAGACACACTCAGCAAGTTATTTATCATTATAACAAAGTAATGAGTTTCAAATAGCATTATTTTTTAAAATCGACCAAATTTTTCGAAAACTGATTTTACGCGCTTACTAGGTATTACTTCGCGGTCAGCAAAGTGCGCGCAGATCTAAGAGCGAGTGAGAAGGATATATTTATCACTCTTGCGTTTATGCTTCATGCAGACCACGGAATAGTTGTTTGTTTATGTTTAGTCTACCGACATTTATTAGTTTTTTTTCCGAAAGTCACAAATCCGATATTTCGAATTTCCGAATTTCATTAGTACGAAGAATTAAAAATCCGAAGCTACATTTGTCCGAAAAACTATATTCCGAACTTCAAAATTCCGAAAATTCATTTCAATTCTTAAAAGTTTACATCAAAAATACTATTTACATATAAGAAAATTAAGCTCAAAACCCGACTCGCCGTGGTCATCCCGCCGTGATACTAGTCTGCCCTACACACTAGAGTGTATTTCAAAAGCCCGCACGAGCCGAGCAAGCGTAGCGAGCGTGCCGCGGCAGCGGTCGGCGAGTGCCAGAACCGAATTGTCGGCAAAGTAACATGTAAAATGTTTATAAAATTTTATAGATTTTGGATTTGGGTTTTTTCGGAGTTTTGATAATTCGGAATTCGTATTCATGAAAGATCGGATTATTGCTGATTCGCAATTTTAATGATTCGGGATTGTGAATTTCGGAATTCTGACTTTCGGACTTGTGAACATTCGGAGTATTGAAATTGCGGATTTTTAATATTCAGATTTATGATAACTCGGTATTTTGACTTTCGGGATTCTAAATCATTCGGAATGAAGAAATTCAGCATTTTGAAATCCGGGATTTTCACTTTGTGAGTTATGTTTTTCGGAATTATGTAGTGTAGTTTACCCCAAAAATATACCTATTGGCCAGAAAAGGCCAAGGAGGTCCAGCCAAGGCAAGGTCTGCTCTCATTATTCAACAAATCTACAGAAAGAAGATTTGTATGTGATTTTAGAATTTTATCGTTGATCTCATTATGTCCTAATTAATAAATTATTAGCTTATTTTTTCAAATAAAAAGATGTTTTATTCATATTAACTGCAGTATACGATAGCAAAATAGACCCTCTGTTTAATAAAAAAAGATTTAAATAGTTTACTGTACGTTAGTAATTATTAGTTATACGTTAATTAAAATGCTTTACATTTAAATAAATAGTAATGAGTCACGAACATAAATTGATGCTTAAATATTAATTATTTGGAGGTAGCTATTTTGCTGTACAATCAGTATATTTGATAGGTATTGGGATGTTTATTTCATACAAAAGGAAGATTTTTGATTTGCAGTTAAATACTACCCCTAAAAAATTACATAACTTGATTTTTTTAATTTGCTTTTTTAAACAAAAATGTGTAACATGACTTGAATGGCCCGTTTTATTGGAGATAACAATTTTTTGCTTATATTTAAGCTGCATAAATAATATTTTTTTTTATAATATCAACATTTATAATTTTATTGAATTGACGTGCCAAGTTTTTAAAAATAAACTCTGATGTTTTTTAGTAGTGACTTTTGACTGGCCTGATGGCCTAGTGCAATTTGTATTCGATAACGCATCGAGCTCGTAAACGCGACTTTGTACGGCATTCGTGTTGGCACCCCTTGTGGCACGTTTTCACAACCATTTTTTTTCTATGCAAATCCGCGTTCACGCAATCGATGCGTGTGGTCGAATTAACTTCTAGCGCTTGGACCTCAGTTGGTGCTATGGCAGCCAGCGTTCCTAAACCCATTTATAAGGCCAACCTGTATAAACGGTTACAAAATAAATCGAAACCTTTGTAAACGGTAACGTGTTGAAACTGTTTGTATAGTCAATACAACTATAGTACTCGTACAATTTAAAAAAGCTTAAATATCTTTTAATTTAGTAGTTATCTTCAAATCGACTTTGCGATCAAATATTGAAAATTTCGGGGAAGCAGTCTTAAGTTTAGTTCGCTAGTGTGGTAATAGATGGCGTTGATCTTTTTAGGATTTTTTAATCCTAAAAGGCGGTGTCACGATTATTCTCTAGTTAAACCGGGTGATTATAAAATAACTTCCGAAAACGATATTGCATGCTCATTAAGTGATGTAGAAACTATGTAAGCGAAAATGAGATTTGTTTTACTGGCTTTCATTTCAAGGTCACCATACAAATCACTCGATAGGTCAGTATTTTTTGTATGAAAACGTTAAAATTAATTGCAAAAATTTAGTTTTCGCTTATATATGGTAACTTGATTTTTTATATTCATACGATTTATGTAATTATTTAAATTTATCTTCATATGACTTTAGTGTATTATTAGGTTTACCTATTTTGATCTGTGTTATTAAGTGGACGTATTTATGCACGTACTTGTCATTCTTTTATCATATCTCTTTTACCTGTAGGTTGCCTAGTAGAAATCGCTATTAGCGATAAGGCCGCCTAAATTGTACATTGTTTTAATGTAATACTTAGCATTAAGTTTCTTTTGTAAATGTACAATAAATAATAAAAACTATCTATCTATCTGACAGGGTTAACAGCAACTCATTATTTATTGGTTTAGTAAACAGATAATATTATTTTCAACGCATTTGCTCATAAATTGGCTCTAATTTCTTGGCAATTAGGCACATAATGACACCTGTAATCAATTAATGTAATCAAATTAAAGAGTATTTTTTTTATTGGTTGAGTTGCTTTATTCTTAAAAAAGCTTCGATTTATAAAATATCGTGTTCAATAGTATACATATTTTTTTATCTACTGAGTAAAATTATTTTTTAGTATTATTTTCTTCACAAATGTGTTGCAAAACGTCGTATGTTAAACGTGTATATTGACGATGACCGTCCTCTGCTCTCTTATGACCCTCACCTAACGGCTTGGGTCTCAATCACGCCGCAGCGGTAATCACCAACCGACATTACACACTTGTACCTTAATGTACTATTTTATATTTCATTTTGGATTAAGAAACAGAGAATTACTGCCACTACCACCACCGCCGATGCTTTATTTTAAACTTTATGCAAACTGTTCCCAAGCAGAACATACATTATTAGCTGTTCGTCAGCGTCTTCGCCCGCGCAGACTGTCTTTCCCGTTAAAATAAAGCCTGAATTTAAAAAAATATAGACTATGTCACTCACTGATAATAAATAAATAAATAAATATCCCTGGACATTATTCCACACAGCGCCATCTAGCCCCAAAGTAAGCTAATTAAAGCTTGTGTTATGGGATACTAGACAACGGATAAACATACTTAAATACATTTTCTTTTGTAAATACATACTTATTATACATAGGAGACACCCAGACCAGTACAAACCGACATGTTCATGCAAACAAATGTTTGTACTGTGCGGGGATCGAACCCGCGACCTCTGGTGTAGTAGCCAACTTCTTAACCATTACACCAACACGGTCGTCAAATAATGTAGCTTTATATTGATAAAATATTTTCTGAAATTGGTTTGGTAGTTTTGGAGATTACCTCAAACATAACACTCACAAACGCTTACTTAGTAATTTAAGTGTAGATGAAGTGATGAAAAGTATTTGTTCTGTATCTGGGTATTATCCATTCATGTACGTAATAAGAAATATTAAAGAATGGTTTATGCCTCTGATACTCATAATAAAAGATTGTAGTGATACAATTTTGATAAAAGTGTAGAAAAAATCTGGCCAAGTGCGAGTCGTACTCGCGCACCGAGGGTTCCGTACAAACCTGTAGGAATATTTATTAAAAATATTTTTACTTTAAGATGTAGGTAACTAAAAATTTACGGTTTTCGCAAATTTTCCTTTGGCTGTGCTTTATTATGACGTTGCTTCGTACTAAATTTCAAGATTATGAGTTCACGGGAAGTACCACAGGGTACTAACCTACAGAGGTTTTGATTCCCTTGCGAGTGTCGAAAATTTGCGGCATAAACGGCTGTATCTTTTGATTGCGTTGGCTTAGACATTTGATTTTTTCACAGCTCCAAGGACAGTAGACCTAAGTATTTGATATATATTCCAGCTTGATACCTCAACACATTCCTGAGAAAAACGGTCTTGACAAACAGACAGACGGACATTAAAGGGTTCCGTTTTTTTCCATCTAGATACGGAACCCTAATTACAGTGTTGTGTTTTGTTTTCTAATTGAAAACTGTCTGGAAGTACGTTATTGTTTTTTTAGGAAAGCCTTTAAAATTCTATTTCGATTTTTTTAATTTTGATTTTCCTTAAAATATAAAAAACACCGCGGTATTTACCAGGTTAAATACCGACGAATCATTTTACTTGTCGTTAATTACTAACATTCAACAATACAATTTTCGGCAGTCGATATAGTCTTTGCGTGACTATTTTGATTATCAGTAGGTACGTAACATTTATCTACCATCTGCAAAGCTATTTTTTTCGAATTTATTCGAATTCAATATAGGTAAGTAGGTTAACAAATAACCTTGTTATTCTGAAAGGTCCCTATTCTCGAGCATGTGATATACTATAATATTACTTATTACGTTAGATAAATATGACGAGACTGCCGAAATATACTTATAATATTATAGTACAAAATTTGGCTAGTCTCGTTCTCATTTATACACGTAACTTGGCTTTAGGTCTTTTGTTAGTGAATAAAGAAATATAAAATAAAAAGTAACTATGAGCAAAAAGAGTAAAAATTTTCTTCGTTTCGCGTATTCTGCCACTGGTGACACTGTCGCGACATGGCTTGTATTTTTTTATCAGTGTTAATTTGATAAAAACAAATACAATAACACAAAAATATGTACATAGTGTCTCCGTTGGGTATAATTTGTCCTAATTTGCCTTTTAGAAAAACCTAATTTGTCACTTAAGTATTTGCATAAGTATTTGCTTTAGTTACGATCGAGGTATTTTCGATATTATTGACTGGAAATAAAACGAAAAACCTTGAGCTTGCAAAAATCACAAAATGTTCTACTATCGATAGGGCAAAACTATCTATACTATCGATAGTATTGATACTTTCGATAGTTTTTGTACTGATACTATCGATATTATTGATACTATTGACCTTTAGCAATATTATTACTTATTTTTATTAATCGATGCTTAATGGTATCGTCACGGGTCGATAGTTTCGATAGGACTATCGATAGTATGACTGATTTTCGAGATCACGATACTATCGATAGACTATCGCTATCGCAACAACACTAGTGTAAATCCCATTCCAATCACTTTTGTGAACATCAAAAAGAGCTTTGTCTGGTCCAAACTGTAAAAATACTTTAAATTCCTTTTGTGAACGCAAGTGTAAAGTTCTTTGAAGCATTTATTTCGTCACTTATTTGACTTTAGCTATTAAACGGCTTATACTTATACTAGGGGCCATATTACAATCTCTTATAGCCAGCCAAGTTAATTTCCTAAACTGAGCGTAGCAAGCAATTTCGTAATTTGAACTTACATTCCCAGCCAGTGACCTGTCACTAATGCATCTTGTAGGCTGGATATTTCCTGACGAATTTGCTCGCTACCGTCAGTTTAGGAAGTTAACTTGGGTTTCTTTATGAGATTGTAAAATGGCCTCAGGGGCTTTATTACAATCTCTTATAACTTGTCAAGCTTATTCCCTAAACTGACCATACCGAGCAATTTATCAGTTATTCAGCCTTAATAAATAATGATAGGAATAATGATGTATAATTGTAGAGTATAACAGGTTCCTCCACCCACAATTAAACTGCAAAACTGATTGAAAAAGAGCAGCTAAATATGTGCTTTGGCGTGACTGAGGTTTTCATGCTGATTACCAAAGCTCCCTGATGAGCTTTCGTGATGTACAGTCAGCTGTGAGACCTTATTTTCTTCTTAATGATGCAAATTTAAATTGAAATTCAAAAATGCTTGATTCAAGTAGACCATGATTTACAGTTCTTTTGAATCGTCATTTAAATGAAAATTTAGCTATAGTTTAAACATACATAATATTAATACAATCTATACAAATACATAGATATAATGCGACTCTACCATAGGCTTCGGGAGTCTGATTCAACTTAGAAGACCCTGCAAGAAACTTAGTAGTTGCTCTTTTAAGAAAGAGGTGGTTTACAATTTAGGTTAGTCACTTACAATGTTTGCCTTTGTAACCAGAATCATACAGTTTGAACAGCAATATAGTTATCATCACAGTACCCGAATCAAAGTCAACCTGAGCAGATCAGTTTCCGAAAGTGGCACCTGTTCACAAGTTGATGTATGATCTAGCCATCGTTCCGTTTCAGCCATACTTTAGGGAATGAAACGGCCCGTCACACAACGCCACTACCCCAGAAACATTTTAGTGATCATGACTACTCAGAAGTTTATTTTAGCTTAGAGCCGTTTCAATTATTTTTTTTGCGTGAATACCTTGGTTTAAATCAAGCAGACAGAGATAAACCTATTTGTTTTGATCATAGCGTAAGCGAGACAAGCGTGCGTCAGAGTGAAGTCCTGTCAATCGTATATTGCGATTGAGTGAAATTAGGCGACGGGGACCTAATTTAAGCGGTCCATGCGCTAGAGGCGAGTCACCTATCTTTTGCTATTTTGATTTAGTCTAAGGTCTCGGGTCTCGTGTATTATACGGACTTTTGCATACGCGCTAACACGCGCGCTAAAGTATTAAACCTCGTTATTCCATGAGATCAAATTTTACAGGAGACGCAAAAAAACTTAACGACGAAAAATTTTGCATGAAGGTTTTTTTAAATTTTATATATAGCGACCCGGAGTTACGTGGTTTTCTATTTACATTTTCAACTGAAACGGATTTTTTATAGGATTTAAGAGATTTGCTTTTGTATGCGGTCGGAAATTAGTATTAAAAAGTGTAAAAATTTGTTGAGATAGGAATACTGGAAAAATCGATTTCGGACCTTGATAATCTCGAGCGATAATCAAACCCGCGTCTTTCACAATCCGGGTGACTGCTTTAAACCACTGAGCTACCGAAACCGAGGTTTCGGTAGCCACCGAAACTGAGGAAAAAGACGGGTTCGATTCCCGCTCGAGATCATCAAGATCCGAAATCGATTTTTTCCAGTTTTTCTATATTTAGATATAAAAAGCAACCATTGAAAAATGCTAAAATAATCAAAGTAATAATTTGAAAAAATGTCTTTTGGAAAACATTAAGGTACGAGGTCTGATACTTTAGTTAACACGGGCTTTTTCAAGAGTGGTCACAAAGATCTGAAAATCAAATGTGGTACCTAGTACTTCGAAACAACTCGTTGTACTTATGTCGAAACCAAGTCATGTAGTTGAAAATATCTAATGTGGATAGCTTATAATTATATTTTTTTATGTTTGTAAGATTGTATTTATTTTTTCCATGAAAATAAATAAAAATCTTTAACAGAAATCATTATATTTGAAGTGCAAGTTTTATTAAGACATAAATTATCTAATCTTACTAATCTAATCTTGCTGAAGAAATGTTAGATATAATAATTGAAGTTAAAAATAAATTAAACCACGATAACCTACTAATCATTTATTGCTCATCTAAACTTGTCCAAGGATCCTTTTTTCATGTCAATACGTTGTCAAACACGAATTAATTGATTACCTACCTTATTAAAATTCGTACGACTTTAGCACCCAAAACCGGTTTCGATGTGAATTTTTAAAATCGGTTTAAGTAACACAAATTGTTTTTAACTGAAACCAAAAAAATTTTTTTTTTCCAGGTGACGTTTTAAAGATTATGGGTTCTTCATTCTATATTTTTTTCAGTAATATTTCTATATACAATTATTTTTCAATTTGCTGTAATACGTAGATATATTAAATTATAAGATTTTAATTCGTAATAAGGTAATATTAGTACACAATAAGAAATCCGCACATCTGTTTTGTAATCCAGATCAACTAAACATATTTAGTGATCAACCTCTACAAAGTCGGATTTCCTAAATAATGTTAAAAATATTATGTAGGTACATTATAATCTTAAACAATAGGTACGAATTCAGTTGGTTTTTTTGAATTATGTTAAGTTTCGATAAAGAATATATAAGTTATTTCTACGAACCGACTTAAAAAAACACTCCCAAGTAGGTAAGAAAATACGAAAATGTGTTAAATTCTAGTCTAAAAACATACGATGACAACATTTCAAGAGTTTCAAGATAAACTTATCCAAAACTGACGGTAAGACTTACCATATCATCATAATGAGGCATCAGGGCAATCAGAATCCGCCGTATGTGGTAGAAACATAACGTCCAGTTTACGTTAATACCGCTACAAGAAGGCTGACTGCTGTATACGAGCTCATTCTGACTGGGTTCTTCTAGTCCACCTATTTTGACTGATTACCACAAAAAAAAACATTTAAAAAACACTGGCCGCATGCAACGGAATTTTTTTTCTGTGTCATTCGAAATCAAACTGTTCATTCAAACCTCAGAGTTCACTTTTTAAACTTGAATTAAGAAGAAGGTTCGATTCAAAACTTTTTAGCTGCTATCGGGGTGTATTGGAACAAAAAGGGTGCACGTCCGCTCACGCCAGGTTCGGGGTCGCTACTAGTTCGTCTGCGAGTTTCAGAGCGATTCGCGGCGTTATCGTTCAGATAGCGAAAATTTCAGACATCTGTTTCCACTGAATTTTCTGTACGTTCCCGATAACGACTATGAATAGCAAACAAGCTAATGTATAGATTCAGTTGAAATATTGTCGTTGGAAATTTCTGTTAAGAGTAGAATTTGGTATCAATTCGAAAATAAAAATGCGATTACTTTCTATGTTCACTTCTGAATTTTGAAAAGTTTCTATATTGATGAATGCAGTGTAGTAAAGTTGTAACTGAATTTATTTTTTTAACTCTCAGCATGGTTATCGATTTCGGCTATAGTTTTAAGATTAATTTATTAACACTTTGCGGAAGTGTTGATTGTAATTTACCAGTTCAATGGTTTATGAAAAAATCTTTTTTATAAAATAATTCGGAAACACTTAATCGTCTTATGGATTTAAATAATTTATGAGCACCACTCTCACTGAAAAACTCACTCTCGAATTGCCTAGTTTGTGAAACGTGACATCGATAGTAAAGCGCCTTACTGACAAATGATAAAGTAAAGAAAAAGTTAAATGAGATTTTGAGAGTAACTTAAAAAATGTTATTGTGTTTTAAAGACATTGATTCGGTCCCCTAAGTGAGTTCGAGTTTGGGTTTGTTCAGAATAGCTCCACAAGTTCATTTCCAAGAAGATTTTGAGTAAGATAGCCTTGCCATCGTCGTTAACTGAAGCAATAAACATTTAAATAATTGCCATATTCTTTGGAAATTGCTTTAAACAATTGGTTTTGGGACTCCTGTGGGCTATCGCTAGATGGCAAATAAGTAGGGCACGGCCAATTACTTCGCAAGTAATTGAGCTTCACGTTCGAATGAGAATACCTTTAGTCTTCTTTAAGCGGACCGCTTGCTTGTTTGCCATCAAAGTTGTAAAAAATGGTCGTGGTCAAAGGCCAGTCACGTTCCACAGACTGTGGCGAAACCCGGGTTAGCTCGCAACAAGGTGATGCTGTGTGTGTGGTGGGACTGGTGGGATTGGAAGGACATTATTCATTATGGGCTGTTACCACCAGGGAGGACCATCTATTCTAAACTCTACTACGAACAACTGATGAGATTAAAGCAAGAAGTTGAGAGGAAGCGGTCGGAATTAATCAACAGAAAGGGTGTGGTTTTTCATCATGATAACCTCACACATTTTTAGCCACCCAGCAAAAATTAAGAGAGTTTGGCTGGGAGGTGTTAATGCATCCGCCGTATAGTCCTGACCTTGCACCTCCAGATTTCTACCTGTTTCGGTCTCTTCAGAATTCTTTAGGCAGTGTCAGGTTAACATCACGGGAGGAATGCCAAAATCACTTGCCGCGATATTTTGATCAGAAACCTCAAAATAGATAGCAATGGGATCATGTCACTACCTACGAGGAAATTATTACTTGTACATCCTTTCGCTGGCAGAATAAAACAGTTTTTTTTAAAAAGACCTTTAATTTGTTAAAAAACGTCTTAGCTACATACAATTTGGTACTATGGCCCGGTACAAAATTATATTTCCGAATTTTGTCCCTGCTGTCGAAAAGGTTGGCCACCCTTGATCTATAGTTAAAAACTGGGAAAAAACGATTTCGGTCCAAGGACCAAGGCAAGGCTCTATGCCAAGGCATAGAGCAGAACTTAAAACATCGCAATCCGGTGACTGCTATTCAAACTAACCTACTGAGGTCATCAATGCACCCGGAGAATTACATTTGAATACTATTTAAAAAGACGCAACACTTAAAATAATAAACGTAATGCAAAATCACCTCACCTGGATGTTTTTCACGTTTCTCAGACGGAGCTCAGTAATTTGCTGAAAGTGCTCGGTTGTAACATACATTATTTTTAAATAGCATAAAACTAAACGCATTAGAAACTTAATTTTTGAAAATACTGTTTGTTCTTTTAAAGGCTTGCATAATTATTACTAGGAGGTATAATGTCCTCGTGTATAAAGTGGAGCTTATCGAAAATGTTTTTCATGTTCATCTACTCGTTTAAGTGAACTGTTGCAAACCGAACTCCTTCGATACATTTATTTTTTTAACTCGCAACTTTTTCGATTGTTGGTTTTCTGTGATGTCATTTCTTTCTTATGCAAAAAAGGAGGAAGTTAATATGCTATACGCCTATATTTTTTACGTATGTTCAGCGATTTCTTCATTTGTAAACCGATTTTAAATATTCTTTTTTCGTTCAACGTTCCTTTGAACCATGATTATTTATTTATTGAGTTTGTGGCGTTTCCCATAATTTAACCGATCTATATACGTCCGCAATACAAACTCAAATAGTATAGCAACTTAAAAAATGAAATATATCCCATAGAAACATCTAACGGCTTCGATCGCAGTTTTACAGCTTCCTTATGATGTCGCTGGAATTATTTATGGGCTCCATTTACTGCCATCCGTATGGCCGAACTGTTTTAGATTTTTTTGCGACTTTATTTTTGAACGAATTTTAAGGAGGTATCAAAGTCACTTTGGATTTTATTTTTGAACAAATCAAAGGAAGACGTACCAAAGCGACGGTAGATATATGGTTGAAAGAAATGAGTCGTTTTTTTATGTAATACAAACTGCAAACGACCTGATGGAAAGTGATCACCTCCGCCCATAGACAACTGCAACACCAGAGGTGTCACCGATGCGTAGCTTGCCTTTTATATGGGATAACGCTCTCTTCTTGAAGGCTCCGATGTTATATCCCCTTCGAAAAACCGCCGCAGGAAGATCATTCCATATCTAGGTTGTACGCGGAAGAAATTGACGTGAAAACGCACGGTTGTTGAGTGCCAGCCATCCAGGTGATGAGCATGGAATTTCGACTTATGGCGTGTCGTGCGATGATGAAATTTAGCGGCAGCGTGCATGACCCTGCAGTTCGTCTGAACACTGCCCATTGTATAGACGGTAGAAAACGCAGAGCGATGCAACGTCTCTCCGTAGGGTTAAAGAATCTAAACGGTCGGAAATCACAGGGTCGTTGACAATTTTAGCGGCTCTCCGCAGTAAAAGTAAAGTAAAGTAAAAGTAAAAAATATCTTTATTCATATAGACATATAAAAAGTACTTATGACAAGTCATATAGTTACAAAAAAATATACTAAAATAAAATACATAAAATAATACTATGCTAGTAAATATCATAAATAACATAATGTGACTCTACCACCGGTTCGGAGGTTGTTTCCGATCGAGAAGACTCCGGCAAGAAACTCGATGGTTACTCTTTTCAATCTTGTTTTTTAACACAAAAATTGAATAGACAGAGTAAAGTCACAACAAAAAAGTGTGCAGAGGAGCAGATTATACCTAATATGACCACAAATTCTTATCATTTAAGAAATCCTCAACACTATAATAACCTCGCTTCATTAACTTAGCTTTAATTTGTGACTTAAACTTTAATGTGTGACTTAAATTGTAATTGTGTTGTAAACTTTAATTTGTGACTTAAATTGTAATTGTTTAATTGTGTTGTGTGTTATTTGTATGCGGTCAAGAGGATGGAGAAGATACTGGAGTGCTCCAGCGCAAAAATGGCAGCAGTACTCCATGTGTGGCCTCACTTGCGCCTTGTAATGTTGAAGGCGCTAAGAATGCAAGAAATACTGCTTTGCTTTGTTAAGCACTCCGGTTTCTTTTGAAACCAATTTGGCTTTACCCTCCAGATGACTGCGGAACTGTACATCACTCGAAATGTCAACGCCAAGGATTCCGATGCTGACCTGATACACAAGGAAGTGCTATCAAACTTAGGACATGTGACAAAAGGGTCTGTTTTCAAGGTAAATGCGCAGAGAGATAAAAACAAAGTTGTGTAAAATATCTTAACAAAAATATTAAAAAGGTTTAGGCTTTCTACGCCCAGTAGTCACGGCTGTGTGTTGTGTTTCAGTCATTTAATCACTCAGTGACTCAGACCGTACACAGAAGAGCTTTATAAATATTGATGATTTTGGTCACACTTTGTTAATGTATCCTTTAACTTGGTCTACTGGAAGAAATCTCTTTTTAGAGATAAGCTAAGCTGTACTTGCTATCCCAAATGTCGTCCTCTTTAATATATTTTGTGTGTATTAATAAATAAATATATTAAGAACATAGACATTATTTGGAATAAAAAATACCTGATGACATACTGCTCAGCCGATCGCCATAATGAATCTTGGCATGCTGAAATGCTTGTATACCTTAATGAATTCCAGGAAATAAATACAATTCCATTTGCGTAGAATTCTTGATGCAAGAATCCCGCTGAGCGTCATAGTCACTTGACGTTTCAATGGACGAGTGTTTGATTAAGAGCTTATTCAGAAATTAAGATGTTCTGAGTTTAAATCCCAGGTCAGGCAAAGTTACGTTGACGGATCTTCCGGAAATCCGGTGTATTAAAGCTAGTCGGAAACAGTAATAGCACCGGAGGTGATGGGTTCGGTCCCCACCCATAACAAACATTAATATCACGAACATTTTGTGTTTGTTGTTTGTCTGGATGTCTTTTTCTTTTTTTATCAGAAAGCTGGTGCTTCCCGAACGGTCCCATTTTAATTTGGTCTAGTTCTGACAGTGGCATCAATGAGAAAACCATATAAGTCTTAAATGTAGATAGACAAAATGTGTGACATCACGACATCAGCTTTCAAATAAATTAAGAATTATCAAAATCGGTTGGCGTATTATTAAGTTATTCGTCCATTGTCGTCCATTTGTCGCGCATTTTGTCTATCTAGATTTAAGACTTATATGGTTTTCTCATGGATGCCAATATCAGAACTAGACCAAATTAAAATGGGACCATTTGGGAAGCACCAGCTTTCTAATAACAAAAGAATGATCAAAATCGGTTCACCCAGTCGAAAGTTATTATGAGGTAACAAACATTAAAAAAAAACGTACAGTCGAATTGAGAACCTCCTCCTTTTTTGCAGTCGGTTGAAAAACCAAATCAACCCGGATAGCAGCGGAAGGCTCCCACCACCACGTGGGGTTCTAATACCATTGGTGAAAAGTGGGCTACTGAGTTTTCCGTTCACCATGCAACAGTCACTTGCCTCTGACTACCCTGTTTGGGATAAAGTCGTGATGGTACGAGTATGTTAGGTTATTATGTATTAAATATCTTCCGGAAAAAGTGGGGTGCTATAGATAAGATAAATATTATTTATTGCACAATAAAAATTAACAATATAGGTTGGTAATACACGAAATAACACGATGACTTATTTTATATTCTTACAGTTATTGCCAAAAACCAATCTCTTTCAGACAACCCAACTATAGCAAGTAACCATTAATAATTAATGAAGCGATGATTTAATTGGATTTATAGCGACCTTTGCCCAGCAGGGACACAGTTTATAGGCTAATCACTTCCCTTTAATACAAGTAAGTAATAACGTCTTTGAACATAATTTTCCTTTTTTTATAAAATATATTTTCTTATCGAAATATCTTCAAATTTAACAATAGTCTAAGTTTACGAATAGATCATCCTCAGTCCACAGAATAATAACACGTAAAAGGATATTTCCATACAAAGTTATGCCAAAATCAATTACATTCAGTTCTATATTATTTAATCACATGTTTCAGTACTTGACAATGCGTATATTTACTGTGCTTTTTTGTTAATTTGTAACAACCATTGAAGTACTTCACAAATAAACATTTTGTCGGAGCTCTAAACACATAAAAATTACATTAAGAACTGACGATGAGTCCAAATGTTTAAAAGTGCCAGTATACGAAAACTTGGGACTACGTTTTGTATGTATTGAACAGAAAAAGAGACGACGCCCCTAGCTTATTTCCTTGTGTGGTACCTCGTAACACAGGGATATTAATCCCTATTTCGAGACCATTACAAGACGTGTGTTGGCTGGCGCATATTTATATATTTATTTATATTTATATACATTCAATAATAAGACTGTAATGGTTCAGAGTGAGGCCACACGAAACGGTAGCGGTGCGGTGCGGCGCCGGAACTGTGCCTCAACGTGATCCAACATACAAATTACTATCCATGTAAACACGATGCGTCGGGCCGCCGCGGCGTCGCGTGGCGTCGCACCGCAAGCGCGCCGGACTTGTGGCCTGCGAGACGAAGCGGGGCGAGGCGGCGCAGTAGTACTGCGGTGCCGCACCGTAAACAACCCTGTGTGGCACCCTATAGTTCGAAATAAAAAAAAATTAAAATAAAAATAAAATTGTTTAGCATAAGTATTAAAACGCATAAAATCTAAAGGCAGAATAGTTATAATGCATAATATTCCCAAGCATACCTAATTATCAAAACGAATAAAAACTGAACGCATAATTTTTAAAAGCATAATCATAAAAATGAATAATAACATTACGCATACCTTTTAAAAATCATATAAATGTGATCCAAAAAAATTACAACGATTTGTAACTTTGAGAATACATGCGTGAATGCATGTAAGCAGGCAAGCAGGCATGCAGCGTGCAAGCAGGCAACAGCATGCAAGCAGGCATGCATCCAGGCATACAGCATACAATCAGGCATGCAGCATGAAAGCAGGCATGCAGCATGTAAGCAGGCAGGCAGCATGCAAGGAGGCATCCAGGCATTTAGCATGCAAGAAGAAATGCAACATGCAGCGTGCAAGCAGAAATGCAACATGCAGCAGGCATAGCTTCTGTCACGGCTCCGGCACTGCGGGTCTCCGGCGGTCCCACGCAAGTTTAAGCCGGCCAGCAAGCCCCACCTGCTCCTCAGCTCGTGGGCCGCCTCGCCCCGCCTACGCGAGCTTGAATTATACTCCAGGGTTAGGGCAGACAAGATTGCGTGGAGTCGGTTTTGCAGCGTTTCGTTATGTCAAATTAATGCTAACGAATATTTAGGACTACAAAAGTTGTTTTTATGAATTATGAATTTTACTAATTATGCCTTCTTAAATTATGCTATTTTTTAATTATGCTTAAGAATATTAGGCTAAATTAGATTATGCCAAATGTTATTAGGGCTGAAACTTCTTATGCCTCATAATAATATGCCTTTGGACTGTTATGCTATTAGAAAGTAATGCGAAGAAAACATTATGAGACGTTAATATTATGCTTTATGATGTTATGCCAAATGAGTTATGCCAAGCGACTTTAGGACAATCGACGTTATGCGAAAAGTCAGTCCCCCGTTATTGTTCTAAGCCTCAATCTGTTACATCCTATGACGCTCCATTAGGTTGCCAAGTTTCCACCAAAACATGTTTGTGTCGTCACTCAAAGTAACCTTCCAAACTTCACCGTGTTTAGTTAAATATTTGAATACTTCTACAGCTGGCAGTTTGGGTAACATTTATTAACTTTCACTTATTTCGAAGTTAAGTATTCAAAAAGTTAAGTTGGTTGAGAAAAGTTGACCCGATAACACTCTTTGCTTTGCCTTTCAACTGTTTACAAAACGTAAGTTTAGACATTTATTAGAAAGCAGTTTAACGCTAGGCATTCTAACTATACTACTTTCGCCGTATGTTGATATCCCTGACAGTTCATAATTTTCAATCATAGTGCTGTAACGAATGTAATTTAATCGAGCTGGCAAAGGAAACGGAATCAGATTTACCGATTTTTAATTTTTAAATAAATTCTTAATGAACGTGTTATGGCTAAAAGTAACAAAATAAAACGCGGTATCTCGAAAATAATTGTTAAAAAATTGCACGATCAAGGCAGACTCACTGGTACTTATGCGGATGACACGACTACAAATTACAAAATGGTCGCTCCTATTAATCGATTTTTTGTCGATTCAGTAGTGTCAATACACTATTGAATGGCATTCCTTTTCACGCATCAGGCGCTGTAAATATATATTTGTTTAATTTAAAATACTTCATGTATTAACGGTTAATAAGAATAACAATAATCAATAATAATTTACTTGATAAGATTCGAAAGAACAATGTTTTTTTATTAGTTTATAACATTTTCTTTTGTTAGTTTATTTTTATTTAGTTTCAAATAGTATGCGTGACACGGAACAATAAGAGCTGTCAGGCAAATCATCTTACAGTGAAAATAGGATACGGTCAAACAATACTATGGAAACAAACTGTTTTGCTTTTACTGAATAAAACACTGAAATAAGGTTTCGTTCTGTCAAATACTTTTGGCAAATGTCAGCTGTCAACAGCTGGGAACATTTTGTATAATTTTGATTCTATTCGCTCAAGCATTGTGTGCTGCAGTTGCAGCATAGAACATTAGGTTACTTTTTATTTATGTTTCTCACCATCTAAACCTTCCCTGAACTTGCACAAAAATTCCAAGATCAAAATTAGCCAAATCGGTCGAGCTGTTCTCGAGTTTTAGCTAGACAAACGAACAGCGATTCATTTTTATTGATATAAATAGATAATTTGCAGATGAATAATTTGTATACCTGTCCTACTGATCTATTATAAAAGCATGTCTTTGGAGTTTTTTTAGATCATCGAAGTGTGTCTTTAAACATTTGCTTCACAATCTAAAAGGCAAATATTTTAGTTTCCATATCCAGATCAAATGGAGCTTTATAAAAGGAATAGTCTATTGCATGCTTGCATACAAAACGCTGGTTTTAAACCACAAATATAAATCGAAAAAGACGACGCGAGTTTTTGTATTTCACGTGTCAAAAGGGAGTGCAATGCTCTTCTTTCGACGTTACATCATTTAGTCCGCAATCTACCGTTATGGAAATGGGTGTAAGCATCAAGTAGATTTACATTCACAAATTGTCACTTTCAAATAAAATTGACTTGGAAATGTTGAATTGAATTTTGTATGTTAGATAGTCATTGGATCACTAATTGCACCTGTACCCCACATGTACCCTACCATGTTTTTTTTAATTTTTAGCATTTAACAATGCTCTATTTTGTTCCAAAAGATATAAACTAGAAAAATTCGACCTGATCCTAGGTATAAAAGGCGCTTGCCTTGCAACATTAATGAAACAACGTTGGCTCACAACGTAAGCAAATACAAGACAAATTCGCCAGGTCTGTAATGGCCGCGATAGCTCAGTTGGGAGAGTAGCCACACGGATTGTGGAACACGCATGTTCGAGTGCCGCTTAAGTCCTAGGATCAGCCGTGCGATTCTGAAAAAATTCGAGCCCGATCTCACTCAGATGATCGAACACACTTCAGCATAAATACACACAATTTATATAAACTTAATGATGAAACCTCACTAAATGTTTTCTAATTTACGAACAAATTCATAAGAAAGGCGACATTTCGTCGTTATTCAATTTTATACGATGAGAAACTTGAATCTCACAGCGGATTCACTGGGTGAGGTTCGAAATGAGTTTGTCAGAATAGCCCTACAGTTCGTTTTTTTCTAGTTTCAATCCTTATGTTACCTATGACATGACTATCGTAGTTTACACAAAGATTAAAACTAGAAAAAACGGTCGACACTACAGAAAGTATGCTATTTTTGATTACATTACTATCCACTATAGGCGATGTGCCGAAATCCAATAAGAAAACTGGACAACAGACGCTACCGACTGTCATCGTAAACTCATGTTAGTAAAAAACATGTCTGACTGGTAAAGTATCAAGTGATTTTTATTTTTAGCATTACCAATGCACTATTTTCTAAACAAAGATAGAAACTAGATACTACCTGATCCTTGGGACTCAAGCGGGGTTCGAACCCGCGACCTGCCACATTCCGAGTGACTGCTGTTCTAACTGAACTATCGATCAACAGACATGTTTACTTACGTCTACCCCAAGTTGCTACTTTAAATTTACATTTTCGTTCGCGTAAAAAAATGACATGGATTTCACATTGTCATGTCATGAGTCATTCCAATACAATTTTTTTACGCGAACGGTAACGTAAATTTAAATTGGCCACTCGTGGTAGGCGTACTGGTGAATTTGTCCTTGTACGTTGTAAGCCAACGTTGTTTCATTAATGTTATAAAGCAAGCACCATTCAGCAGTTGAAAGCTCGCGGGTTCTAATCCCGCTTGAGTCCTTCGGATCAGGTTGATTATTTTAGTTTCTATCTTATCCTGTATAGGTGTTTGTCAGCGGCTTCACCCGTCTAAACTGTTTCCATTGACGGCACGATTGGCGCAGTGCACTGTACCACGGTTTCTCGCCTAGATTTCCGTAGTGTCCCGGGTTCGATTCCCGGTCGGGTCAATTCAGGAAACGATCTTTTCTGAATTGACTCGGGTCTGGGTGTGCTAGGAGACGCCCCTGGCTTGTTTCCTTGTGTGGTACCTCGTAACATAGGTGCATTAATCCCTACTTCGAGACCATTACAAGAGGTGTGTTGTCTGGCGCATATATTATTATTATATTATATATAATATATATTAAATTATATATTATCATCATCAAAATATAGCCTAAGTTAAAAAAAAATTGCAATCTGTCCAGTACTTTCGGAGTCTATTCTATACAAATAAACAAACAAATCTTTCCTCTTATAAAAATTTGTTTAGATAATTAAGAATTAAACAGTTTATCTACGAGCCAATACTGCCCAACTATTTCAAGACATTGTCATTCAAGTACTCCTCAATTAGGTGTGATTATGTTTTTTTTTAAACGGCAGTCATTTTGGAATCTCTGTAAAAATTATTAATGCCATACCAAATAAGCTAGTTACTATGAAAGATACCAAATAAGCTATACTAAATAAGCTAGTTACGTGTCAAAAATGATGCAAGCTTGGTTTACTTACGTAAAGACCTACGTTATCTATTTCGATTTTACGTCTGTGTTTCATACCTTGCATGCACACTGCAAATGTATTGCCTATTTTCGCGTTGTAAACACACTTTGTTTCAAAATAAATTGTTTCGCATATCTATTTCATGATTGTATTCTGAATGGGATGACATTTTACTTTTGTTTAGCTTTTTATGGACCGACAAAGGTATTTTTATAAATGGACACTGTGATTTAGTGTGTGCAAAACAAATGTAATATTTTCCATTGTTCCGAGGATCTTAGTAAAAATTAAACTTGGGTGTAAAAAGACCCTGAACGAAGCCGACACCTACGTATTCTGCACATCATCAGGACCATTTTTTCTTTCTAAATCATACCTGGGAACTCAATAGTTACCAAGTTATTGAAGGTCAAAGTCAAAAAAAAATCTCAAGATTTTGATGAAAACAAACTCTTATCATTATTACTTAATTTTTGTCTTAAGAAAAATTATCAAAATTTCAAATATTTCCTTACAACAAATTGCTTCAAAACGTTCAAATAATAATAATAATAATAATTTATTTATTGCAGTAAATGTGGTGCATATAGGTATTACATTACATTGGTTTCTCACATTTAACCAACAACAATTGGCATGCAATAATTGAGAGACAGACACTTATAATCGAACATGAATTAAATAAAGAGATTAGGATTAAATTATTTCAATTAATCACATAATTAAATCAAAATTTTACTATCAATAAATTCATTAACACTTTAATAACATTTTTTAGTCAACAGCTTGAATAATGCACATTTAAATTGTTTAGAGGGCAAGGCTTTTATAGCCTCCGGCAACTTATTATATAACTTAATACACATGATGAGTTTTTTTGCCAAACTGTCGTCGAACCAGACGGCACCACCAAACGATTCGGATACCGGGTCAACTCGCAATGTGCATCGTGCGAACCCCTTGATTATACGTAACAGCCGCACAAAAAAGCACATGAGCGGTCTGTTGAACGCGTTACATTGCGTAGTCCGTTTTTAGGCTTAAAATTGACACCTAAAAAAAATTTCGTTTCCCATCCCATCCCATTTATTTTTTCTGTGACTTGATTTAATGGTCTGAGTGCGTAGACTTCGGCTTCGTTTTGGGTTTTTACACCATGTAGATCCTGCTCATTATCCATATTATTAATTTCAAACCTATTTCCTATAGCCTATTGTATCATTAATTTTGTGCAATGAAGAATAAATAAATCCCAACAAAAACATAAATGTGAAATGAGAGCCAAGTTCAATATTATGATATATGCCTTGGTTTATGACATAACGACAAAAGAAGTGAGATCTAAATATTGCTTTGTAATTAATTACTTTTTTGACTTATCACATCTGTGTCATCCCGTGATCACGACTGTTGTAAAGGAGTCGGATCGTCGGGTTAGAAAATGTAAAAATATATATCGATACAGGCTCGTCCCAGTGTGGTAACCGCTGTTAACCGGCACTGTTGAATGTACCCTCCCAAACTGTTGTATTGTAAATTGTTTTTGTTATAATGTTTTATTTAATAAAGATGATTATTATTATTATGTTCCGCGAGTAGAATCCGTAAAGTTGTTTCATTTCAATAAACATTATTTATTAGTAGACGCGTAATCTCATTGAAAATATTGATTTCTCACATTTGAGCTTGAAGAAGAGTTAGTGTTTTCTTTTCCTGCGTGTCTGCTCTAATTTAAAAATAAAAGATGTTAAACAACTACCAAACTATGAAAAGACAGTCAAACTTGAGCAACTCTTAAGAGGGTTTACGTCGCATTTTTTTAAGGTTTTCGGGATTATTTAGCTGAATTCAAATTAAGTATAAAATTATCTCTCTATTATTGCACCTTTTAATTTCATAGTTATAACTTTAACTGTGTACGGTACATTTTTAAGTGGTTATAGCAAATAATTGGCGACTACCTAATTTTAGACAATTCAATGTGTAACAAAAACTTAAGTTTTAAGATGCATTTAGACCAAACAAACATAAGGCTAGAGTTTGGAGCAAGAATGTTCTTTCGTGATCTTTTAGTGTCAATAATAATTCGTTTTTCATTAAAACCAAATTAATTCTAACGTAAAAGTACGGGAAATCAAGAACGAGTATTCTAGCTCGTGCTCTAGGGTCTCCGCGAACATAGATATAAGAACGAAATAATGTTCTGTCTCAGTTTACACATAGAGAGTTTGATTGAGTGGGCATAGAATGAGCATTCGCTCGTTTGGTCTAAACGCACCTTTATATGTGTGGGTTTTATTTTTACTGACATACTAGTATTCTGTCAGGACAGCTATAATTTGAAGGGCGCTCAAATTTAAAGTAAATGTAAGTTACGTTTCTGTATTCGTAAATAAGGGTCTTAGCACTATCCACTTTGATAATTATTTCGAAACCATTCAAAAACTTGCCACCGGGAAATTGAAGGTTCCATTTTCAATCCCTTGACACATTTGAGTTTGTGTTGTGTCTGGGGGTTGTACGTTGTTTTGATGAAAATGGCTACTTATAATTTCGTTTCACAGAAATTGTTTCTCATATTATCATTTCATGGAATAATCAATACGCAGAAAAGCTACTTAAAATGAAATTTCAATCATAGATTTTTGTTACAAATAACATTTATAATTATCATAGATGTTCATATAATAGAAAAACGATTCAAGTAATATTATTGATTCATAGTTTTCAGTTAATATAAAACTAATTTCTTACAAAGAAAAATATTATATCGAAGGATAATTAATTATTATAACATTGTATATTTAGTCACAATATATTTTTTTGGCACTTAAACTCAAACTCAAACTCAAATAACTTTATTCAAATAGACTGTATCAGTACTTTCCTTTCAAATCTTCAAATTTACAGCAAAATATACTAAATAATAGACATAATTACCATAATAATATGGATATGTAAATAAACAGTATACAGACATAATGCGACTCTACCACCGCGACGGAGTTGTTTCTTGCTGAGAAGACCCGGCGAGAAACTCAGCAGTTACTCTTTTAAACTTGTTTTGGGTTTACAACAGGCGTTAGTAAAGTACAGGCAAAGTGTCATTTTGATACAAATAAATCTAATGAGATTCTTAACTAAAGAATATAAAACAAAGAGAAAAAACCAACCATAAAAGAATATTATAACAAAAATTCATTTAAACAATTCAAAAAGAAATATTGTTAGTCAGTGCATACTAGGTACCTATTAACTATTACGTTAAAACATCTGTTACAATAGAGCTATTTAATCCCGCATCGAGCAGAGCGCTTATACCCAGGCATTTTTATCTATAAGGTAGTCTTTTGTAGTTTAATAGCCCTTTTTTAATAAAGCTGTTTTGATGTGATTTTTGAATCTATGTAAAGGTAACTCACAAATGGTTTTTGGAATTCTGTTGTAATAATGTATACCTTGCCCCATAAAGGATCCTAAAACTTTTTGTAACCTAAGAGTGGAAGTGCAATTTTATCCTAGTATTTCTGCAATGTATGTCACTGTGTGTAGCATAGAGACCAATATTTTTTCTCACCAAAACAATGCAATTGTAAATGTATTGTGACGCTACAGTGAGGATACCAATTTCCTTAAAAATCTCCCTAAGTGAAGCCCGTGCACGAAGCTTATAGATGGATCTGATCGCTCGCTTCTGGAGGATAAAGATGGTTTGTATATCCGCCGCTTGACCCCAAAGTACAATGCCGTAAGACATGACACTATGGAAATAACTAAAATAAACTGAACGAGCAGTATCAACATCTGTTAATAACCTAACTTTTCTCACTGCAAATGCAGCCGAACTAAGTCTGCCTGAGAGAGCTGTTATATGAGGGTTCCATTGCAGTTTTGAATCTAGTGTGATTCCAAGAAAAACTGTTGTATCTACAAGCTTCATAGTATTACTATCAATTTTTAGACTAATGGGGTTATCTTTAACATTAGGCAACTTAAAATTAATACATTTAGTCTTTTTTGCATTAAGCTGTAGATTATTTACTGTGAACCATTGTAAAACCTTTGAAAGCGCGTCATTAACATCATCAAAAAGGTTTTTATTTCTGTCAGTTTTGAAGACTAAAGATGTATCGTCTGCAAACAATACAACATCACAAATATCTTTTACGTAAAAAGGTAAATAATTTATATATATCAGAAATAGAAATGGACCTAGAATGGATCCTTGAGAGACCCCCATTTTAACTTGTGATCCTGTAGACAGTACACTGTTTACATCAACTTTTTGAGTTCTTAAACTAAGGTACGAAATTACCAAATCTAAAGCATTATCCCTAACCCCGTAAAAATCAAGCTTGCGTATAAGTGTATCGTGATCAACGCAATCAAAGGCCTTGGACAAGTCACAGAAGACGCCAAGAGCGTTCTGTGAATTCTCCCAAGCCCTAAAGATGTGTTTTAGAAGTGCGATGCCAGCATCAGTAGTAGAACGGCCTCTCGTGAATCCATATTGTTCACTGTGTAAGAGATTGTTCTTATAAAAATGGCTTAATAGTTGTTCTTGAATGATTTTTTCAAAGATCTTACTTAGAGCTGGTAGGATTGAAACAGGCCTAAAGTTACCTGGGTCTTGTTTGTTGCCTGATTTAAAAAGAGGTACAACCCTACTGTGTTTCATTAAGTTTGGAAAAACACCTTCATCAACACAATCATTGAATATTACGGCTAAATAAGGGGCGGGGCAATCACGTCGATTATGTGGCTAACAATTTTGACTGATATGCCCCAAAGATCAGCGGTATCTTTTGAATTAATTAATCTGAATGTTTTTAATATATCTAGTGACTCAACATGTTTAAATTTAAAGAATACACTGCAACAGGATACATTATCTGTCAACAAATGTTCCGCTCTAGTTGGCGAGGAATTTAATGAAGCTGTAGTGATTATAGGTATATTACTGAAATACTTATCAAATGCTTCAGCAACAGATGCTTCTGATTGTAAGATGTTATTGTTAATATTAAGAGTGTATGAGGTATCGCGCTGTTTAGCTTTACCTGTTTCGTGATTTATGACGTCCCAAGTGGTTTTTATTTTGTTAGTGGACTTTGATATTTTATCACGAATGTGCAATGCCTTAGCTGTAGTGCAGGCTTCTCTTCTTATGTTCATTCACCGACAATTCGATTCTGGCACTGTGGTCACAGTCCTTTTTTTTGCAGGATATGCATTTAGGCATTCCCAAGGCCCTAGGTTCGGGACACCAGGGATATGTGGGACTCGGAGCTCCTGGGAAAACAAAGACCCCTACCCTTTAAAACCTTACGGTGGTCATTTTCGGCGCAAAATGGAAAGGACCCGGGATCCCCAACAAGGTAGATACTCCTCGCAGAGCCCTTCTGCGCGCAAGGCCGCCTGGCAGCCAGCCTCGGGAGGAGCAAGCTCAACTCCAGTGCACGATTACACAGACCATTGTGTCCGAAGACACGCGTCACCGTCTTCCTCGTGATCGCAAACCGAAACACACGCAGGCCCCCCCGCGTGCACTTCGCGACCCCAAGGGCCCTTTTAGTCGCCTCTTACGACAGGCAGGGATACCTCGGTAGTATTCTCTTCGCCTAACCGCAGGGAACGGGTTTAGGTTAGCCTAACCTAACCAATAGATGTTTCTGTCAATTATGTTTCGCTGAACTAAATAGTCGTTGAAACATTAATATTCGACATGAAAATAAATGGACTTAATATTCTATAAAATATTTTCTGCGAAACGAAATTCTATGAAAGTTCTGTCTGTGAAACAAGTGATCACCGTGTCTGCGGGTATAAGATTTTCTATTCAAGTATCTATTTATAAATATTTTAGTATGTTTATCAATCTCTGATACCTAGATTACAAGCTTTGCTTAATTTAGAGTGAAAAGAAACCAGGGCTTCGGGTGGTTAACGTAATCTCTAATCAAATCAATGTTTTTTTCGACATTATCCTGCTTTTTTCTTCTTCACTTCTCTGCTAGGGGTTTGCTTCCTTTGATTGTAACTTTGCACGCGGTTACCATTCAACGTGGCAGTAAGTAAGTAAAAGTCACTAGTAGAATATCTGTCACTATGTCGGTGAGACTGACAGCTGACCTACCACAGATTAAACACACTCAAATGTCTATATTATTATTTTTTAAATACTATACATGGCCACGTATAACTCATTTTTTTTTTTAATTTCAAGATATTTATTAGCTAAGAATAGGTAGTTCTGTATTCAGTACAATAACATGCAAAAATATCTGCCAATAATTGTAATATTACTTCACACCGTATGGTATCATAAATCAGTCAAAAATTTATGAACAGACTTCATTCTATGTTCTTCTTGTACACTGCACACTATAATAAGTACATACAATTTTATTTATTATCTTAAGGGCGGACGACCACATCAGCAGGCCCTGCCAGAATACCAGCGTCTCTGCCGCTTGCACTGCAGTGGCACATGCTGGAGCAGGGTCGTGATTGGCCCACTACTTCTTTGTTAGATTTAATTCCCTGTTTTGTTACTTTGTATAATGCCCTCTAGTCTAAGCTAAAATTGTGCTTGGGTCAATAAATGGTTCTTTTTTTCTTAAGATCTTAAACTGTTAACAAACGCATTTGATATAAATATTTGTAAATCCTAATGAAGCCCGCATCGTAAGTAACCGTACCGTGTCGAAGGAGAATTGAATTTAAGGCTACCGTTAAATTTCCCCAGAGTACCTACGTCCGTTCCCGAGACTCGGCAGTGATTTCCATAACCATACGTTCAGACCTTTTTACATAAGGATAAAATATGTATATTCATGTAAATAGGGAGTATTGAGTGTATTACAAATGAGGTTTTATGCAAATTTATTACTTTGGATGTCTAAATTCGACATCTGGGGCGAGAACCTGATCCTATTGGTAGCTGTATACTTATAGCATCCGTTATTAGTACAACTGTTTTTGATGTGCATTTTATTTTTTAAATAACACCTTTGTTATTGTTTGGAGCCAATTGTTTTTCATATCTTCTGGATAATGCACGTCATACAATTAAAAAACTTTAACATGGCACACGTGTCATTAGTGACATCCTGCTTTATGT
Organism: Udea olivalis; assembly: GCA_947369235.1. Lineage (NCBI taxonomy): Eukaryota > Metazoa > Arthropoda > Insecta > Lepidoptera > Crambidae > Udea > Udea olivalis. The sequence goes on from OX376363.1 coordinate 5,283,626, forward strand.
CTCTATCTTATATACAAACAAACAAAACATATCTTTATTTAAATAGACCTGTAACAAGTACTTTTAAATCGTCATTACAAGAAAAAAATATATACTTAGTAATAGACTTAAATACTATAATAATATGAATACATAAATACACTGAATACAAACATAATGTGACTCTACCACCGCATCGGAAGAAGAAAAAAAATATGCTAACGTTTTAACATTTCCTTAAAATATGGACCTAAAAGTACATCTAAACTACCGGATATGAAGCAAAAACATGTACAAAGTTTATACAATTCAAGCCTAGAAATTGTTAGATTTTTGTTAGTAAGTACAAACTAGTTACATGAATATTACAATTATATATAAAAGTGAAAGTGGAAGGAATACACAATAACTGTGTAAAAACGCAGTAGTAGTGTACCCCACCCAGGCAGCGGGATAGTGCGTAATGCATTTTTTCCCCCGCAAAAAAAAAAATGGAGTGACGGATTACTCCATGTATTTGCGTGCGATAATTACCTACCAGAAACCGGGTAAAATATTGATAGGGTTAAAAAAATCAGAAATTACCCCAGCGATGCGCCATTTTGATTTGATCCTTACTTCCAGGATATATTTAAAATTAATCAACCTTGTGCAGATAAGTGTTTTTTTTAGCATTTAACAATAGACCTTAAAAGGATAAATATGTTTATTCGTGTAAAAAGGGAGTACCTATTGACACAAACGTCAATCAAAGCCTAGCAGTCCTTACATGTTTAACTGTCACTTTCATTTCTATTGACATGTGACAGGGCAGCATCAATTTGAAGTATCACCAACTTTTCCATAGCGTTCACTGATACGGTGTTTAGTGATGCATTAATTTCAAATAACATTTAGGTACTGGTTATCAGGCGACAAAAAAGTACGAAAATATTTATTTTTCTCTAAAATTCATCGACAATAATCAAAGTATAAATTCTCCTTTTAGGCCCTGTTCAGATATACGCGCGATCGACGCGCGTTTCGTAATACATCGATTGCTGAGAAGTAAGCTAGTTTGTTGATTATGTATTATAACAATCGATGTATAACGAAACGCGCGTCGATTGCGCGTACATCTGAACAGGGCCTTAAGTGCAGTACTCTTGTGCCACGATAATCCTCTTAAGGTCGGTTTAGACCGTACGAGCAAATGCTTATTCTAACAAATTATCTCAGTATTAATAGAGACAGAGTAGAAAGAAAATTTGATAGAGTGGGGATAGAATTAAGCATTCGTTTGTTTGGTCTTACCCCACCTTAAGTGTCTAAATACACTGAGCAGAAATCCCGCGGATGATTTTACGTTCCGACGTATTCGGCTGATATGACACACCATAAGTGCCGAACTTACGCGGCAGAAATTCTGTTGCTCAACTTCGTGTGTGTATTCAGAGTCTATAATTGTGTGCTCTACAAAATAAGTTGCCGCTAAACATACGCCCGACCGAAGTTACGCTGTACGCTACAATGCAACGTAATTTCGGCATAATGTGTCATCACTAATTCAAATAGCATTGTAGGCGAAACTTCGGTCGCGTAACTTCGGCATAGTGTGTTTTGCATCGGCATTCGTGTTACGATAATAATGCAAAGCTGGTACAATGATATTCAAATCTAGATAAGTTTACACTAGTTCGACATTTTTACTATTATTTTAATTCATTTATTCTTCACTTTTATTTGCCATAAACAAAACATCCTAACAAAAAGTTAAGTCGAAAGACCACATATGTTTTCATACAAGAATCATTTATTTGTAGCAAAAAAAATTCAATCTGAATATTAAATATTTTACTTTGAAAAAAAGTAATGTTAAAAAAACAAGCCTACCATTCTGTTTTTCCATGAACTTGCCATGGCGGTCCCTAAGTATGCAGATAAATCATCTGACGCACCTTCTTTTCCATATTTTGTGTTAATATAAATACATTAACACAAATAATATATAAATATATATTATGTACGTAGGGGAAAATAATCTTCTTCTAGAACTTTATAAAAGGCTTATATGCTTATAACATACAATATTTTAAAGGAAGGAGGTCCTCAGCGGGAAACCTATACTTTATATTTATTGCACAAAAGCACCTTCATATTTTGGCACAATATTTAGCTTTACATAGGGGCACCTTATGCTGCTAACTAAAAATATTTAAAAATATCGTTTCAATTAATGTTAAAAATCAGTTTATAAATGATTATATAAGTCTCTTTAATCACTGCAAAATCTTACCCGTTCAAAAACAATTTAAAAATATTTTCCTTAAGAAGTATTTCCTTAATGTACCAATAAAGAGGGAAATTAACCATCCTGTATACACTCGCGCGGTCGCGGAGCCGGCTCGCTACGCCCGCGCGAACAATACCTACGGCGAGCGCACGGCGTCTTACCTCGTTCCCCGACTCATAAACGAGTTACCGCTTGAAGTCCGCGATAGTGTTACGCCAATCAACATTAAGAACAAGCTTAGGGCTCACTTCCTGCAGCAATGTTGGAGAGGTGAGACTTAGGCTTGGTTAATTGATGTTACACGAGTAATTTATGACTAATGTTAATTGTTTATAGTGTGCGATGCAGAAGGCAGCATCATTACAAACCTTAGTGGTTTATCAAATGCTGACATGTAATTATATTGTAATATTTCTTTTCTAAGTTGGTAAATAAATTTAAAAAAAAAAATTAAAGACCCATTTTGCAATGATTTTGTAAAGGTTGCTGTGAACGCCACTTGACTTTGTCATGTCATGTCATTTGTCATCCCAATAAAATTTATTTATGCGAACGATGACGTAAATTTGAAGTGGCAACTCGTGGTAGACGTACTGTGTAGTGGGACGGATATGGCCGCATTCGTTGTTTGTTTTCTCGATCCGATCTGTCTGTAGCTCAATGGCATATAGTAAAAGGATTATATTATGTCGATGGTACAGGAAATGAGCACGATGCACTTCTTCTTTAACTAGCAAGGCGATTCGATTGCTAGTTCCTTGTATTTTGACAGCTTCTCTGCCAATGAGACACGGACACGGTCCATTGGCAGAGAAGCTGTCGGTTGACGACACGCTTGGCGTAGTGCGCTGTAGAACGGTTTCTCGCCTCGATTTCCGTAGTGTCCCGGGTTCGATTCCCGGTCGGGTCAATTTAGGAAACGATCTTTTCTGAATTGACTCTGGTCTGGGTGTGCTGGGAGACGCCCCTGGCTTATTTCCTTGTGTGGTACCTCGTACCACAGGGATATTAATCCCTACTTCGAGACCATTACAAGAGGTGTGTTGTCTGGCGCATATTTATTTATTTATATATAATGACGATGTAGCATTCGACTTCAATAATGGTCGTTGTTTTCTTGCGATCAAAGTTGGTGAAAAGCCCTAAGAGTTTATAATAACCAAACGGAATTTTAAAAACATCAAAACAATTTACGTAGGTACATAGAACTGGTATTCAAGCTTATCTGCTCGATTCCATTAAAACTCCATTAGACCCATATAAACATTTTTTATCGAAACCTACCGATCCCCTAAAATGTTTAAAATTAAAACATGCAAATTTTCCTACTATGGTATTCGTTTTAAACATTTAATCGCTTTTGTTATAGCTTCTTATTTAGATCGAAATCTATATAGCTTTCTACGATATTATCTACATAATAATCGTTACGTCCCATAATATGCTCCATTTGTATCAAGCACAAGTTTGGTCGTGTATGGAGTACTGCTGCCACCTGTGGGATGACTCTGCCGAGTACCAGCTGGATGTATTGGACTCAGTAGACCGAAGGGCTAGGAGACTCATAGGCGACGATGCGCTCGTTTGAACCTTACTTCAGAGTTTGGTGAATCGGCGTAAAGTCCATCAGTCCATCCAGCCTGTCTATCGGGTTCTTTAGAAAGTGTTTTTTGGAGAGTGTGCACAAGAACTACACAACCTGATACCACCCTCTACTTTCTACCACCAGACCACTAGTCGCCGGGAGCGCTTACATCACCATGTGGTTGACTTCCCAATAATCCGCACTCAACGGTTTGCTGCGTCTTTTCTGGTCCGCACCGCTAGGGAGTGGAACGCTCTCCCTGCGTCTGTGTTTGCGGATAGGTACTTCCAACCTAGGTATCTTCAAGGCTAGAGTGAATAGGCATTTTTTGGGTAGGCGTGTACCACCATCGGCCTTGTCATCGCTTGCTACCAGGCGAGGCTGAGGTCAAACGCAAATTCATATTTTTAATAAAGAAATTAATAACTTGGGGTAAGCTATTTTGCGATACAAATGTGCCCAATGATGCCTAGCCATGAGAATAATTTTTCTATGATTTTGTATCAAAATATAAACATGTTAAACGTTTTACGTTTAAAACTTACACAAAATACTACAGATGCTATTTTTAAACTAAATAATGCAGACTGTTATCAAACCTGTTTCCTTAGAATTGTTTAAACATTGATACGAAATAAAAACGTCGGATCGTATGTAATGGAACGATGTTCAAAGGCTGAAAAAACACGGATGAGGCGAAATTGCGGATGCTACGCTGTGCCGAAGATATCGTAACCATCTTGTGTTAGCAAAAAATTGGGACTGTTATGGCTCATGTTTTATTCTCCCGATCTAAATTAAGAGTCAAAATTAAAAACAAAACAGCATTATTATATTACCCTCTAAACAAAAGAGCGATAATTACTCGTAAAATTGTGTTTTACCCAATTCAAAAAAATATTCAAAAATACAATATCGTATGTGCGTTAAATCCCCACCCAGGATAGACATTCATGTAACGAACATGTTTTGTTTGTTCTGCTATTTTTAAATTTATTTAAGCATGTTTATCAGTCACTAGTAACACAAAGTCTGCTTAGTTTATGGTCAGATGTTTTATGTGTGAGTTCTCCCAAATATTGATGTATTTTAGAACCTACTTTGTTGAAATTTATTTAAATTTTAATTAAAATGCCCGCGAATACTCTCACTTTACTTTTGAATAAAGGTGTATGTTTTCTATATGTATAAGTGAAGTTTTGATGTATACATGTAGGGTATAACAACTCTGACTATTATCATCCGTAGAAAGTCCGCAAAAAAAGGAGTTGATGGTTACCCTACAAAACTGTTGCGCAACGCTTATGGACTGTTAGAAGCGCTTTTACCGAATCGGCACTGAAACTCAACGAAGATACGAAACAGATTGTTGCTGTTTCTTCTGATAGAAAAACAGTAATTTTTGGTTCAACCCTGGATTTTAAGGGAGTACGAGTGAGGCCGATATCGAAAACACACAAATAAATGGAATTCTACAAAACTTGAACTTGGACAAATAATGTAAGCTTAAGCCAACATGTACTGCTCCAGAGCCAACTTACGGGTATGATCAAGAGATGGGCAAAAGAGATAATATTTTTTATAACTGAGAAGTCCTATTATAATCAATGCTAGTAAATCTAGAAATACTCTACAATGTCATTCAAACTCGAACTGAGCTAACATTGTTCACCAGAGACGTCCATAATAAGGCGTGATTGTCGTATCAAAGCGTAATATTGCTTTTAAATAACAATAAAAAGTTTGCCACGACATGTAATATTAAAATTAAGTTTTGTAACCATAAACCATTTATAATAAAAACCTACGTGCTGAAAACAAGAGTAAGGGTGCGTTTTCACCAGAGATGTGCGAGGATGCGTTGCGAGGAATGTGTGTTAAGAACCAATAGAATTGTTTCATTCACTGAATTTATATGAACAAAGTTGAACTGAAATGAGCACTCATCAACACTAGATGTGAGCAGGGACCTAGCTAGCGGTGCACTAGAATTTAAGGTACTTGTAGTTACAATGGGTATATTAGAAAAGAATGTTTCAAAGGTATTAGCTATGTCAATCTCAGACTCAATTAAATTATCTTGAATTTTAAGAGCCAATGAGTGATCTCGAGGTTTTGATTTACAAGTTTCCTTATTAATTATGTTCCAAGTAGTTTTAATTTTATTTTTTGCTTGTTTTATTTTGTCACGCAAAAATATAGACTTAGCCATATGGCATGATTTCTTAAAGATTTTTGAGTATAATTTGACATAATCTACTAGTTTTTGACACTTAGAATTAGCTTTTAAACCATATAATTCGTATAATTTATTTCTACTTTTATGGATGCCTGGCGTAGCCCAATCACTAAACTTAAACTTAAAATTATCGACCTTTAATTTCTTCTTAGGAAAAATAAAATTATGTTCCTGTTTAATTATCTCAAAAAGACGCATATACTGATCATCTATGTTGTGGCATTGGGGTAGTAGATTAGAAAGGTTTTTATTCACATTACTCTTGAACTTTTCTACTCGATTCTTAGTAACCAGTCTATAACTAATATCCACTGATTGAGAGACGTGACGGTGCTCAAATTTAGTCAATAGACCACAGTGATCTGATTTCAAACAATTTATAATTGATTTTTCAATTGAGATATTTTCACAAAAAATATTGTCCAAGCAGGTGGCTGATGTGTCAGTGATCCTGGTTGGTTTATCATATAGATTTAGTAAATTAAATGATTTGAAAAGATTTAAAAATCTTACAGAGGTCTGAGAAGAGTCTAAAATGTTAACATTAAAATCACCGCATACAACCACCTTCTTGTTTGCTTTACAAACCTTCTTCAGCACTTCTTCCATCGTCTCTTCAAACCGACAATAATCGGCCGAAGGGGGTCTATACACACAAACAATAATAATCTGCTCTAACTCTGCACATGAAAGTTCAATGGTTCGCTCAATTGAGAGTGCTACTATGTCTTTTCGCTCTCTACATTTAAACTTATTATGAATTAATATCAGTGACCCACCGCGAATAGCAGAACTTCTCAAGAACGAACTAATGACACTTTAATTATCAATGCTAATCATACAATCATTTTCTTTCAACCAGTGTTCGGTTATACATAAGACATGTATGTCCATACAGTCTAAGAATAATCCTACTTCTAATTCTTTGCCAGAGAAGCCTTGCATGTTTTGATGCACAAAGTTTATAAAATTATTTTGGGGCTTCTCTCTTGTCAATAATTTGCAAGAGTTTACCTCTGTTGTCTCTATATCTAATTTAAATTATTTGGAACAAGTTCCAAAGTCTGTGGTACAACGGCATTCTGCTCAATAAAAGCAGAGTAGTTAGCCAAGTGATTGGCTGAAATCATAAAAAAATAAGATAGCGACATAGCTATCTGTCGTTTATAAGAATTTGATAAATGAAATCTACCTTTCGTCAGGTACATATTATTATTAATAATAGGATTGATGTCAATTAGATTAATTAAATTATTTGAGAATGTCACAGTATCAAGTGTCATATTGATTTTATACCTTTTTTCATTTTCTGCTTGTGACAGACCCCTACTGTAAGGCAATGTGAACATCACTATTTTATTGACATTAAGTAATGAACATAAAGTATTACAATGTTTTTTCATTTGGGTTTTGTTCACAGTACCTCGGTTTCCAATTAAAATAACTAGGGTTGAATTGGGGCTGAAACTATAATCAGCAATTTTCTGAATTATATCACAGTATGAGGCACCCGGTGAACAGTGATTTATTACTGACTTACCCAGACTATTAAATAAAATATGGCCTATACTTTTTCCAATGTCATCACTAAACATAACAATGTTGCAATTTAGTTCATTATCAGTGTTTGTGACAGGGCATGTATCAGGGATGGAAATGTTGGTGGCTGATTCTGAAGGAGAGGAGTTGAGAAGAGAGGATTCACATTCTGACTGAGTAACAGTGTGGCAATTACTACTGCTGGAAACTGAGTCCGGGTTGCACAAGAGTTTAGTCAGGGCCAAAATATGTTCCTCGCATCTCTGGTGGTAGGTAACGCACCCGTCCCCAGTTTGCGAGTTAGTTACACGATAATCTTTGCTCATGTAATCCAAAAGGCGCCTCAGGATGTTTCTAAAAAATTGAAAAAAATTAAACATTATTTAATACAACTAGGTCTAGGACAGAACATCGTAACATTGAGAATGAAAATGAAAAAATACCATCACTTACGTAAACAAAAACCAAATGTAATACTAAAGACAAAAACTCTAGCCAGCGTACTGTTATGTAACAAAATGAAAGGACCTCTTTTAGCGAATGCCTTGATTGGGGCAAATTTGTTCATTGAAGCGCTAATGAAAGCAACTTGGGAAGAAAAATATGTTTTTCCTATACTTCAAGGGATAGGTAATGGATATCAAAGTGTTTTCAACTGCCCAGTAATAATAGATGGAGGAGACAAAGAATGATGTTTAAATCTGTGATAGTGCAGAGTGGTGCTTTAGAATGTTTTTAAGGTTTTTGTAAACTGTTATTGTTTTTTTTTTATTTTTGAGTAATCCACCATGAAAACAAACATAAGCCCTGACTACCAAAAAACCAGACAAGTAGAAAATGTACCGTTTGTCAGGTTTGACCATAGCAATCTTTATGGTTATTTATCAAGACACAACAAATACTCGTCAAATAAATGTTTTTTGTGCGGAGGATTCGAACCCCGCCTTGGGCGAGTATAACATTATTCAGTGGATACTTTACTTCTTTTACATTCTGTGCTTTTATTCTATGACGGTGGTTTCTACACACAAAAGTATTTAGCAATACTGGAAACGTGGCCGTAGTTTCTAGGTAGGCTTTGCCTTCTTTTGTCGTTTTACGGGTTTACGAGAGCCTTTTGTGGTATTGTACATTTTAAAGGGCTATCTGAAGACGGTGTTTACATCGATCCTGAACTGCTAAATAAATACTGAGTACTAAGGTGGCAAACGATTTAGAGTGTAAAGGCGCGGCAGCAAAATACTGGTGTTTTACCAATGCATGATAAGATAAGTTACGGAAAAAGTAAAAGCCCATTTCTACTGGATTTAAATGTGTTACGAAATATAACGGTTTATCTACCCATATACATATACTACTTGTACATAGTACTACTAACTTGCAAATGTTATCTGAGTTTAACTTACCTTTCAACATCATTTGGTAACTTAAAAACGTATAACCACAATGTCGTGTGGTGTTCATACAGCCAAATGCACTGCAACAGAAATATCTGCGCGAAACCATTTTTGACGATTGAACTATAATGTAAGTATCTGACGACATACAAATAATATCTCAATGTTTTTGACAGTGCGACTGACCGCGACGCTGAAACTCACTGACTTCGCCTGTAAAGTCACGTCTCTGTGTGCGTGTGTCAAAAATGGCGTGTTGTTCTAAGCGGGCTATCTGTCAGAGCGCCGCGCATGTCTAATTTGTGTTTTATACTCTCTGAAACAGGAGTTAATAGGTGAGTATGTCTAAAATAAATCTCGTGATCAGCGTTTTTTACATCAATAATCCTTCGTCACCATTTTTTACGTAAATATTCATAAAAAAAACGATAGATCCTCCCTTAATTCGGCAATTCCTTGGGCAGCCTATTGTGGGCTTAAGAGTATATTTCTGATTTTTCTTCACCCAACGTTTCGACTCCTTTTCAGCAGTCGTTATCACGGGATGACAAAGATCTTACATGTTAAAAAAGTAATTATTTTCTCAGCAACCGAGGAACTTTGGGCCGAGTTCTGTTACAACTAGGCTATGGAGGCGTTTTTAGTAAACCCATATTTATGCGTTTCTGCCTGTTAAGATTATCTAAGGTTGGAGATCTCTGCAAACACATAAATCTCAAATGTCAAGTGTCTTGTACAGTTTGTTGACACTCTAAATGGCCCTAGAAAATTGTTTACGGCGGGACACAGCTGACGACTGGTTTTACTGCTCTCGTAAACACGACACTGCAGATATGTTGCTGGATTCCATTTATAACTTTGGCTATCTACTGAGAAGTGTAGAAAAGTTTCACGCCTAAGATACAATATATTTGGATGTTTAAAGACGTTCACAAATGAGGTCTGCACACGCCGTTTGACAATTAAACCTGAATTTTTAATTGTTACCTTGTTACCTCTTTGATGCTGGATGAATGTTTTCATTATTACTTTATCACAGTTGTTGCTTTCGACTATGCCTGAAATGCTCTTTGTTGAGAAGTACTTACCCTGTCTAAAAATCAAAGTTCCTTTGATTCACCTCTATACGAGTATATCATCTATATAGAGCGTCATTAGAACTGCATCCCGTAAACTCGGAGTCCTGAACAGAGTGAGACGATTCTTCACGCCTGAGCAGCTCTGTCTCTTGTATAAGACACAAGTTCGCTCGTGTGTGGAATACTGCTCTCATCTCTGGGACGGTTCCGCTAAGTACCTACTCGAAGCTCTTGACAGGTTGCAGCGGCGTGCTATCCATATTATTGGAAACCCAGAGGCAACTTTGACCCTTGAGCCTCTCCAATTGCGTAGAGACATTGCCAGGCTAAGTGTTCTCTATCGCTTCTACAATGGGGAATGCTCTGACGAGTTATTCCAGCTTATCCCACCCTCACCTTTCCACCCCCGTACCACGCGTGCTGGACTACGGCGTCACCCACACACAATTCAACATTTGTTGACCCGAACTAAAAGGTTCAGTGACTCGTTTCTTTGTCGTACCATCCAGACGTGGAACGCTCTTCCAGCACATGTGTTTCCTTCCTCTTATAGTCCCGGGTTCTTCAAGCGGGGCGTGAAAAGGCATTTCTGCAAGCCTTCAAGGAGAGGATGGCCAGCTCAGTGATTCGTTTGAATGACTGGGCTTGTCAACCTCATATCTGGACCTCACGACCGCTTTCCATCGGGTGGAGTGGGGTCATCATGACGGGCAATATATAAAAAAAAAAATCTTCTCATAGTATGATTATTTAGTAAACAAAGTTTTGTTATACTGGGTAACTTTGACCCTGTCCACGGAGTTATTTGTCGATTATGCTTTTATGTTTCACTAAATACGAAGAATAATTCTATTTTCAGTGGCTTTACAAAATTATTTAGCGCACATTATAAAAGTTGTTTTGTTTTTTCGCAGTTATTATAATATAAATCTGCAAAACATGGGTGAGCCAAAGTTATCTGTAAATTAGGGTAACTGATATATTGTAGTGGAATTTTGCAGTTTTCTTAATTTCTGAAGTGTTTGGTTAACTCTAACCCTACTTTTTAGCCTGAGATTACATAGCTTAATGTCACAGAATAAAAAAATATACAAAAATGGTTTGACACATAAAAAAAAGCTTACCTGCGAAAATTGTGTTTCAAATGGTCACCACAAACTTTAAACGCACTACGTCACAACAACTTTTTCACCGTTTTGAAAATATTTATTTATCTATGGATTTTTGACACCTATCAAAATATGACATCTTGAGGGCGTTTACGAAGTATGTTAACTAAGTAATAAAAATAGTTAACTTGGACAATGTGATAAAACGCGCTTGAAAAAAAATAAAAATTCACTTTTTTTAAGGTGGGCCAATGTTACACGGAAAAGCAAAATTACCCAAGCCATTCAGTAGCTTTTATTTTTCAGCTTATACGTGCATAACATAACCTAACATCACAACTATATATATATATATCCTTAAAACGTAGTCAGGTGAACAAAAGATGGTTCTGGCAATATTTGAACTCAGATGCAGATGTGACTAGAATATTTTTTTAAAGCAAATCTTCACAGACACATTATCAATATTTATTAAGTACTTTTTACACTGAGTTCTTAGTAGAAGTTATGATTTTTTACGAGTGTCTTAATGTCTTCAGTTTTCTGAAATTAGAGTTGTCCAATAATATTTCTATCGAGTTCTTATTTCGATGAATGCTTTTTGGCACTTGTTGGCTTTTTTAATTTTGTATAGTGTAGTATTTATTTTATTGAAGATACATAATATATTTATGACGTACAATGATGCTAAAAAAAATTTACTACCTAAGTGGGCAGACACTTGACCCCCACTTGAATTAAAGTGACGATTAGACTACAAGCTACTAGCCTATTCACTCTCATAATAGGCCTGAACATTTGAGATAAGAGAGATCTCTCTATTTATATGATTATTGAGATGAGAGTCCAGTCTGGACGGTCGCAAGACGTTTGCATCTACAGGCATCCTGTAAATGTATATTATTAATAAAACAAAGAAGAATAAAATATAGATCTGTTTAATAATCTCAGCGCCGCAAATCGTAATAGTTTAAAACTCACGAATTGTAGTTGAAAGGAAAGGTCATAGAATAAAACCATCGGCGAATCGTCCAGCGGTGGTACAAAAATTTGTAGAAAATATATCATAACATACCATTACGACTTTATCCCGAACGGGGTAGTCAGAGGCAAGTGACTGTGACGTCATGGTGAACGAAACACTCAAAAGCCCACTTTCCACCAATGGTATTAGAACCCAACGTGGTAGGTGGTGAGCCTTCCGCCGTTATCCGGGTTAATTTGATTTTTTATCGATGTTTTCCATCACCGGAGAGTCAAGTCGAATATTTAACAATGGACACAAAGATTTTGGTTTTGGCCAGATTTGAACTCGGGACCACACGATCCACGATCTGAGTTCGGGTGCTGAACCACTAGGCCACGACGCTCTCACGACGTAGAAAATATCATCGGCGAAATAATCATTCGGAGTTTTCACGGGTCGGTCAAATACACACATCAAAAGTGTCTAGGGATCAACATATATTTTTGCAATAACTTTTCTCCTGATTGATATTAATTAAAATTTTCTTTAAGGATTCATCAAATAAAGTGTTTTCGTTTGTCTACAGTAACGATAAACCAAGTCACCTTTGCATTAATAAAGAAATTTGCCATTTTCCTAATAAAGGGATTTTTGACATTTGAACCACTAACATTAAAGTTCGAAAAAAAGACTGAAATAACAGTTTTCTTTAAAATGTTATTGGGTAACTTAAACAATTAATAATCCGTGTTTCTACCGCGAACACTAACAACACAAGAACATCGGTTTGGCATACTCAAAATGAGTTCAGCCATATCACGCTGTGGAATGGCCGCCCATGTTCGTTGCAACAACAAAAAAAGGTCTTCTTGCGACTGGATACCCTCCATATTCGGCAGAGCTCTTCTCTGTAGCATATCCCATGCATGCTCAATCGGGTTCAAGTCTGGCGACTGAGCAGGCCAGGGCAGGACATTGATGTTAGCTGCGGCGAGAGTCTGTCTTACAACTCTTGCGGTGTGCGGTCGTGCATTATCATGCATTAACTGAAATAAGGGACCGATTTGCACTTGTAGAGGAACGATGACGTCTGATACAATCGTCTCAGCATAAATTTGAGCGTTGAGGTTGCCTCTGATCCAAATCAACTCAGTTCTTCCGCCGATCCAAATACCCGCCCATACCATGATGGTTCCACCACTATAAGGATGGACTTCCTGGCAGGATTTTAATCGCTGTTGGCGTCCAGGGGTTCTCCAGTGTCGTATACGTCTTGTATCCGGTCTCATACCAAAACGAGACTCATCAGAAAAGCACACGAAACGCCATTGTTTTTCTGCCCAATTTCTGTGTTCAAGCGCCCATTGATATTGAATCCTACGATTGTGCATTGCTATAGGTGGTACCCTTAGCGGTCTTCGGGAATGAAGGTTCACTTCATGCAAGCGGTTTCTGACTGTTTGGTCGCTAATTAAGTTCCCTGAAGAGTGATGAAGCCTCACGGCTAACATCATGGCGGTTATTGTTGTAGCTCTTCGAGTTGTGATTTGAATGTATCGGTCTTGTCTCCGTGTGGTGCAGCGATACCGTCCTCCATGGCGCTCAGCCACGGTACCAGTGCTTTGGTAACGTGTCCAAAGTCGACTGATAACACTCTGACTTGTATTCAGAGCTAAAGCCACAGTACGTTGCCGGGAACCAGCTCCTATCATTCCCACGGCTCTGAGCATTTCTTCCCTGCTTAAATGACGTCGCCGCTCCATAATAACGTTGGTTTTAATCAGTAGTAGGGAAACAGTAGCACTAATAATGTCTTCAATGCGTTGTATGTTTTTATAGGGAAAATATTGACAGCTGATTTTCATCTTTTACTCGAATTTGATTGACAGTTCTTGTTTCAAATTATGAAATGCACCAAAAAGGATCCATATAAATTTATAAAATCATAAATTTATTACAAAGCCACATCTCAATCTCAAGAAATCCGCATAAAAATGCTTGATCCCTAGACACTTTTGATGTGTGTAGTTTCGGAATAAAGCTCAGTTCCTCTTTACGAGTTGCCACTTTAAATTGACATTATCGTTCGCGTAAAAAAAATATTGTCCGTCGTTTGTTAAAATCAGCAAAATATGTATCGATAAATAATTCAGGAATGAACCTGCATCTCTATCGGAGCCGTTTGAGGCAAATTTAATTAAATAATATTTGATTGCTAAACGCAATTTCCTCAGTCTGGACAAAATGAGCTTTATTATGGATAAAATTTTCAGGTTGTCGAACCAGCTGATTAGTTCTTGGTAGAAAATTAGTAGTTTCGAACGATTTACTAAGGATCTCAGTATATTACTAATAATGTTCTTTCAAAATCAAAGTGAATGAGATATTTCTTTAAACAACAAAATATTTTTTTAAGTTCAAGATATTAATAAGATAAATTATGAAAGAAGACAGCTTCAAGAAATATAATAAGAGGTGACTTTTTTTCCATGATATTTTCATTATTAGAAATTGCGAATAATATCGCTTGAATTATTAGAATTAAAAATTTAAATAAGCGGTCCCTAATATTGATTTAATACCAGTTATTGGGTTTGTGGTTGTTATAACTAAAAATATAGAAAGTTAAGATTTTCTTTAATTTTTTGAGGTATGTTGGACAGAAAAAATAGGATATTGCCTGAACGCTGCCCAGCCCATTTGGCATAAACACCTGGAAAAGTATGAGTGGAAAGTTTTTGAAAATGTAATTGATATAAGCACTGTCGCCAAATAAGAGCCAACTCAAAATAAGGTCCACGAGTTCAAATATCCCGCTTCTATTACTAAATTGAAATCTGATGGTGTGTAAACGTTCCTCATTAACCAATCAACGAAGTGCATTCGCATTACTATAGTTTTACGCCGCCATTTTCTTAGTATGCCTGTCGTTACGGACAAGTCACAATGCGTAGGCCGTTTTGTAAAATTTTTGTGCATTTGTTTTATTAATTGCAGTGTTTTATTGAGTTTTTGGTAAAAACTTCCAAGAATAAGGTATCATAAGCTTCTAGGCGTGGATTGTTAAAATAAGTAAGTGAATACAATGTTTGGTTTTGTCAATCTTGATTGGTTTTCATCGGAATGGCGAAGTGCCTAAGAAAGTCCATTTACTTGTCACCAAATAAAAAAATTAATTGGTTTGTTTACATTTCTTTCAAGTCTAATTCACCTCATTCATCAAAAAAATAATACACATTTTAGCAAGGCCCATTGCCAAAATATGATTCCTATAGACTTAATAAGGCCCAAGGGCCAAAGACTGAAAACGTTCTAAAATTGTTATTATTCTGTTTATATTTATTTCAATAAATATAAATTAATATAAATACAAAACTAAACAGTGTTTCATCACAAATCATAAAATAAAACTTTTGTTTTATGTTTGAGTTTTGATACTCTTAGTAAGGACCATCTGGTTATTTTTAATTAATGAATGAATTGATCCACATTGATCAGGGATGACAACATAATTCTTATTTTTAAACAAAACTAATAAAATAAAAATAATTAAACAAAGTATTGACGGAAATATCTACGGAATAAGAATGACCCTTATTAGGATAGTATACTCTTAACAAACATTTCATTACAACATTTCATTACATAGGATTTTTGGTTAATATGTTGACTTAAAATATATATAATTTGTGTATTTTATAATGTTTCTTAACTCGAACTAATTCCTATAACAGATTAACAAGGATTTGCAAAAACGTGGACCTTATTTGGCAACAGTACCTAGCCACATTTAAAAAAGTATAAACTAATAAAATAACGTCTGCTCGTAATTACATTACTTAAACTGCAGAATTGAAAACAAACAGGTGTTTTACTTATAAACAGGTCCAAAACACAACAAAGCTTGTTACCTAATAGTTTTGCCCATATTTTTTTTAGGAACTTTCATGAGTTTGGAACTCACAGAAACACTCGCCAAAACTAAATTAAACCGACGGAGTCGTTATCATTGAGCCAAAAAAGTTTTTATAAGATTAAGGGTGCACGCCCACGTCAGACTTTTTGTGGGACCGATAATCGGACCGATTTTGTATTTTACTTTATTTCTGACCTACTTTTTGTAGGACGTGTGCGTTGCTCCATTGCTATCAGTACGTTCTATTTTTTCCTACAAAAAATCGGTCACCGATTATCGGACGTGGGCGAGCAGCCTTAAGTTATCGGACTAAGTAAGGTTTACACTAAGGTGGATTTTACATGAGCTCACAACTATCTCCAGAATGGGATACAGAAGCACAAATTACGCATGCGGCGCGCGGCGCCTCGTAGAGTGTCCGCTTAGAATAAACCGCCATTTTGATCACGCCCACAGACGCAGTGAGTAGGAATACAGGCGATACCGGTCATCGGTGTTGCGGCCAGTCGCTCTGTCGCGAATATTTTTGTTTTTGTCGAACTTAGTGCAATTTTTCACATGATGTATTTGATTTATGTGTAATGGATAACCTACCTACTTCATTTTAAAAATCCAGAGCGAATATGGTAGCAACTATAGGCGGTCAGGCAAGGTTAGGTAATTATACTGAAAAGGCGAGAGGGGTCTTTCTATTAACCCTTTATATTGTGACAAAAGCGGGTTGCCGTCATGGCGGAGAACACACCCAGAAGCACACACTGTGTCAAGTGTATTATCAGAAGGTCATTTCCGCGCTAAACGTTGAGGATTCGATGGTCCAGGACAAACAGTGTTGGTTCTGTTTCTCGGTGTAAGTATACAAGATAAAACAATTCCCTTAACGAAGTCGAGACGTATTCTGCACATCATCAGGACCATTTTTTCTTTCCAGACCATACCTGGGAACTCAATAGTTACCAAGTTATTAAAGATCAAAGTCAAAAAAAATATCTCATGATTTTAAAAAAACAAACTTCATTCACTATTTCTTAATTTTTGTCCTAAAAGTATTTCCTAACAAAAACTGGCTTCAAAACGTTC
Source organism: Udea olivalis (assembly GCA_947369235.1). Classification (NCBI taxonomy): domain Eukaryota; kingdom Metazoa; phylum Arthropoda; class Insecta; order Lepidoptera; family Crambidae; genus Udea; species Udea olivalis. The sequence continues at coordinate 5,300,788 of OX376363.1, forward strand.
AACTCGCAATGTACCTCGTGCGTATCGCTTGATTATGAGTAATAAATAGTAGTCACGCACACAAGCGCAGGCGAAGGCGCGGACTGTTGCACGCGTTACATTGCGTAGTCCGTTTAAAGGTTTAAAATTGACACAAAATTTAGTTTCCCATTAATTTTTTTTCTGTGAGTTGGTCTGAGGACGTAGACGCCAGCTTGGTTAAGGGCCTTTTTACACCCTGTATATTTATAAAGACTTGGGGCTCTACTTAGTTTTGCGTCACGTAATATTTGTGAAAGGCGTCCCAGATACTCGTGTTTATTTATATATCTAATAATTGTAATATTTTCTGTCCAGCGTAAACAACTTCTAGGTCAGTGCCATAAGTTTATTTTATGAACTGTCCGTGGAGGACATTGATCAATGTTAGTGAACTACAAAGTTGAGAAACTTGTTTGGTGAATGGGTTCTTAGAAAAAAGGGTTTTTTGGAACATCCCTGAAACGCCCTGAAGTCTCTGAACACTGTGCTAATATTTTAAGTAAGCGTTTGTCTGGGATCTGTGTTGAGCGCGTCCGGGGACATCGACCGCGACGTCAAAGCCCGAATTTCCGCGGCTTGGGCCAAATGGCGTGAGGTGACTGGTGTCTTTTGTGACCCCAAAATGCCGATCAAGCTGAAGGGGCAGGTCTATAAAACCATCATTAGGCCTGCCCTTTTATATGGCAGTGAAACATGGCCGTTACTAGAGCGACACAAACAGGAGCTGCGCGTCACGGAAATGAAGACGCTGCGGTGGATGTGTGGAGTCTCACGCAAAGATCGCGTGCGGAACACCCACATCCGGGGCAGCCTTCGTGTTCATGACATCGCAGACAAGCTGCAGGAGTGCCGCCTTCGCTGGTATGGTCATGTCTCACGGAGATCGGCAAACTACGTGGGCAACAAATGTCTGGCCATGCCGCCCCCGCCAGGTACCGGTAGAAGAGGTCGACCCAAGAAGCGGTGGCTCGACGTCGTTATGAGTGACATACGTGCTAACAAACTCACCACTGAGTGAGAGAAGTGGGCCAAGAAAATAAGAAAGGCGGACCCTGGAACCGCACACACCAGTGTGGGTTCACAACCGGGATAGACCGCACGGATGATGATGAAACGTTTATGAGTTTTTGAGCTTGTATGTTTGATGTAGGTAATTTCCGAAACTACCAAACCGATTCAAAATACATATTATGCTCGCTACGGGGTAGACTGAGGCAAGATTGATAGTTGCCGTCAAGGCGAACGGAACACTTACAGCATTTCGCCAGGTCAACTACAGCGCGGAAGGTTAAGTTTGTTTTTTATTTATCAGTGTTTTTTTACCGGGGACACATAATGAAAATATAGTAAAAAAATTGACTTTGTAATGAACATTTAGTATGTATATAAATAAAAATGAATCGTCAAATGTGTTGTTAAGCGGAAAACCCGAGAACGGCTCGACCGATTGGACTAATTGTTTTCTTATTTTTGTTCACTCCTAAAGATCGTTCTAATGTAGAGAAAAATCATGAAAATTACTAGGAATACAACATTATCTTTTGACGAAGCTTGTCGTGGCAGCTAGTTTTACTTAAAAATGGCATCTCTCGTCTAGACTAGAGAGCATCACTGAGCTACCGGTTGCTGTTATGGGCCAGACAAAACACCATTTGTCATAGTCTGTATAACGATAAATATCCTTGTATTACGAGGTAATAATAGACAAAGATTTATGCCAGGGGCCTAGCCTTTAGGAAAGTTCATCTCCTGAATCGACCCGACCGGTATCAAACCCGGGACATCATGCAAGTTAAAACAGCGCACTACGCATATCGTTTCGTGAGGTAGTGGATATACTCAGATCTCTAAAAAGGAAAAAAGACAACTTTTGGGTAAAAGCGTTGGCTAGAACACCGTTAATTGGAATAAAATATAAACATAATTAGCCATAAGCTTGCAAAATCAAGCTCTTTCGGAGGCGATATCAGTACGTCCACCACGAGTGGCCACTTTAAAATTACATTATAGTTCGCGTGAAAAAATGTATTGGGATTTGACATTGTCATGTCATGTGTCATGCCAATACAATTTGACTACGCGAACGATAACGTAAATTTAAAGTAGCAACTCGTGGTAGACGTTCTGACCTCCACGGGCCCAGCGCGCTCTGGCTGTTTAACTCACGTCCGTGTCAGCCACCGCGCCTTAAAGGAAAGAAAAAAAAGACTGAAGATTTTCCAGCGCCGCCTACTGCATACAAATTTTTCTACTTGGAAAATAATTACAAATATTTGGTGCATTGTCTTTTGGATTGTAGAGTTACGAGTATTGGTTACGTAAGTATCTACAGTTGCTTTATTGTTAACACTCGTGTGATCTTATTTTGAAACTCGCCAAGGGTCGTTTCAAAAAACCACACTCGTGTTTTAAGGTCCCTCATTATGTACCGGTTGCTTAAACGACTATTTCAGAAAGGAAATCTCCGTTTTAATTTTCAGACCGTAAACGAATTCTTTTCAGTTTTCATCGGTTGAAAACGTTTCACTCGTAGTTTTCAAATATCGGTTTTTTCTAGTACACTGGTAGTTCACAGAACAAGTTTTTGAAGATATGTTGTTTACCATATGAAATATATGCATGTATCAACGCATAACCAATAAAGAGGAGGTTGATAGGAAAATTGTTTAAATATTTTTCGGTGAGGTTTAATATTTATACCTAAATTAAGTTGATTAGATCAGCTTCTTCGTTTTAACTACTTCTAACTTCAACACTTTTCCCTCTTGAAAACGTACCAATCTGAAACAAAAAAACTTTATTAATTGGTATTGTTGGATTATAAGAAAGGTGATTAGTGTCATCATGAACTTACTATCTATTTTTTAAATATACTTAAGTTCCCAAATCATTAAATCTTATAAAGTTTATATTTTTTTTAAACTGTTTTAAATATGGAAAACATTATAAGGTTGACCCATATTACAAGCTCTAAGCTCCGCAGGAGGGGTATGAATCTTAAGTAAAATGTGGGTATATAGTCCGATCCTCGTTTATTCCTAATTATTTAAGCTTCCCCCCTTTATTTTGGGCTTCATATGAGCCACCAAATTGATAATTCTCTTGCTCATACACGTCTTTATCATTTCCTCATCTTGTTCAATTGAGATGGAAATTATCTTAATTTATTACTAAGCGGAGGCTCCCCTGAGGATAAAATTTAATTAGGAACGAAACGCGTAGAAGGGTTATAATCACAGACATAATTCTGAGTAGATGACACTAATGTACCTAAGTGCTCATATATCGCGTGGCAAGAGAGAGTGCAAAGCTCTTTAGTCCTGGCATAGGAAGATTGATATTTATTTTTCTGTTATGAACTTGATTTAAATCGATTGAAAAATGGAGCATTCCTCTCAAAAAAGCGTCAACGTGACATAAATTAAGAAAATTGGCCTGTTTGGTTTTCACGCAAACAGAGGGTCTCGTGTTAACTATTTTGATTTATATCTCTGGTATTAATTGGAGGGGAAGCCACAGAATAAAATACAAAGTGAAGCTCTGAACATCTGTGGCGGTGTTATGGGGTTATTTAAGGTGGTAAATTGGGAAGATGCTTAAAGTGTTTTATTTGTAATGTTAAAAACAACTAAGTTAACAAAAGATAACCTTCATTAATTGCATTTTCCCTTTGGTTTTAAGAATTATCAGTTATGTGCTAATTTCGAAAAAGTGGAAACAACATTGACAAAAATATAGAAAGATTTGGTGGGAGAAAGGCTCGATAAACGTGGATGTACATCATATGAACCATCACGACAATACAAGAGAATATCCCAAACATAAGTATATCAAAAAAAATTGCAGGAAAAAAAATGCATCACGCACTATCCCGCTACCTGGGTGGGGCAGCAGGGGAGTGTGGGACTCTCCGTCACAGAAGGTGACGGCATACCCACTAAAAAGACCCACGCTACACCTCATCGCCTTGACGGGACGACATGGTGCCTGGTTCGGATTACCGTGCCGTCCCTGGATTGATTTTAAAGGCCTCTAGTCCAAAACGACTAACAAATTAATGGGACTGTCCTGTTGGTGCAATGGCAGCAATCTTGCATTTATCACCGGAGGTCGTGGGTTCGATCTTCACCCATGACAAACATTCACTGACGACCATTTGTGTTTGCTATGTGTCTGGGTGTTATTATCGATATGTAAGTATTTAGAAATATTTAAGTATGTTTATCAGTCTCCGACACTCATAGTGCAAGCTCTGCTTAGTTTGGGGTCAGATGATCTTGGTGTAATTAAAACTTGTCCCGGATATTTAATATTTAGTATATCAGTCCAAAACTACTAGGTAACAAATTTGTCTGCCGGTCTGAAGGCTTGTCTAATGTCTACCTCAATCCCTTTCTGTGTCAGCTTTGTCGCCGTTATAATTGTTACGCCCCTTGGGACGGAAGACGATTCTGGAAGTCTATTCTGGAACCGATCGAGACCATTCTGGTTCAATCGATTGAGACAAAATCCTCCTAAACGTAAGATTACCAACATCAATAAGTTTAATAGAAGCTATTCAATAGTCCCTACTCCAAAAGGTTTTTTAAAAATAATCTACGGTTAGGATTTGACAATAAAACGCGCTTGCTCAGACAGATGCAGGCAGGATACTAAGGTGTATTGCTGAAGTTGTAACATATTGGCCTTTTTAAGAACATTCTACCACTAACCATGCCCTGGTGCAAGGTTTTTTTTTTTATTTACATAAACAAAAACAGGGAAATCAAGTATTCCAGATTAATTGACATTCCCTGTTAGTATAAGAAATAAGTTCATTATTGCAATGTGTTCTGTTGATTTTGGTGTGTTATGCCTAACTTGTTGAAAATAAGATGTTGATAATATGTTTTTATTTCATTTTGATTTTTTTAATTTTTATAAAATTAAAAATTGCAGCAAAATTTAATACACAGTAATTAACCATGTATTTATTGCTGTAATTTTTTACTGAAATATTATTTACGATGATAATTTGATGCACGTTGTTGAGTTCACATGAATTGCCCTGAAAATTGTGTGAGGCGTTATCTTTTCTTACCCACTATTTTTCGGAACAAATATACTAAGTATTCGATCGTATTGAGTATAATATTGTACTTTCCACGTTTAGTCAAAAAAATAAAAAACAATCTGCACTCAACGATTTGCTGCGTCTTTTCTGGTCCGCACCGCTAGGGAGTACCTTCAAGGCCACCTTAGTATCTTCAAGGCCAGAGTGAATAGGCATTTTTTGGGTAAGCGTGTACCACCATCAGCCTTGTCACCGCTTACCACCAGGGGAGACTGAGGCCAAACGCAAACCCATTTTAAATAAAATAACAAAAATATACTCGTAGAAAACAAAAAATTCAACAAGGCGAAACTCAATCAGAAAAAAAGACGATGTTTTTGACACACACAAAAACGAAGACTGCAACAGTGATGGTAAAAACTTTAGACTTCGGTAGCTTACATCGGTAATCGTTACGGATCCGCTATCGCAACGAAACCATGAGTTCTTCCTCTAAGCACCATGTAACCATTAAACGGCTTCAAAAGGGGGTTAATCACCAATTTGTGCAAACCTACTTGCTAATATCATTACTGCGCTCCGTCAGCATTATTAGCAGCCCAATTATCAGCAGTATTACGTTAAAGTTAACAGCCCGGCTCGTGGTTGGGGCTGCAAAATTTTAATTGATCTTGCCACAAACATTTAAAACTTTCATCGTCAAAATTTTAGGGAAAATATTCGGACATATTTGAGAGATTCTGACATCGAGATTTAGGGGACGGTGGATTCCTCCTCCCGTAATGCTGCTCGCCTGGGTGCAAATATTTCCTCTCCATGGAAAACCACATCTAAATAACACTGCTCTGGCATGTTGTGTTGCTGATAAGAGAGACTCAGTGAGCTCATCAGTATTTTTTATTTTGCCTGTCAAGATTACCTCACTCCGCCTGATGGAAAGTGGTCTTATGGTCCAGATATGAGGTTGACAAGCCCAGTCTTGCAAACCAATCACTATGCTGGCCATCCTCACCTTAATCGCCTGAAGAAATATCTTTTCACGCCCCGTTTGAAGACCCCGGGACTCTAATAGGAAGGAAACACATGCGCTGGAAGAACGTTCCACGTCTGGATGGTACGACAAAGAAACGAGTCACCGAACCTTTTTTCGTACGGGAAAACAAATGCCAAAACAAATGCAATTGCGTATATTTTTTTTAGACCACCTCATCATTTCTCTCTGATCAACCATTGTCTTAGCCTTATGTGTCGACCACACGCGAGTAATACCTCTAGCACAAAATAAAGAGTATACAGGAGGAACGCTCGCGCCTTTTTCCCAAACTTGCCTGACCGTCTAGGGTTAGCACTATATTCGCTCAAAATTTAAAATGAAGTAAGAAGGTTAAACCTAAATAACAGAACCGTCCAAAAACAAAATTCACTGTGTGAAAAATTGCATTGAGTTCGACAAAAACACTCGCGACAGTGCGACTTGCCGCGTGACCGATTCTCACCAGTATAGGCCCCGTAAACTCACTTTGTCTGTGAGCGTGATCAAAATGGCGGTTTGTTCTAAGCGGACTATCTTTCCAGGCCGATGCGTATTTTCTGCCTCTAGTACCTATCACACGTGTTAAGTGCGTGTTTGCTTGCACAATTTTTTTAAAAAGAAAGTCTTCTTAAGTAAAATCCTGTTTTACGCTGTAGCAGGTCCTTGTGATCAGCAAATCCTGCAGGCTCTGGAGCAAAAACTCTTGAAACTTGTTGAGTTCGTCTCTCGTAAGCAGCTCGTGTCTCTTGAGTGGTGAGGATAATCTCAGAGCTCAATTTTGCGATCGGTAGAGATTTTATCAACATTCTTTGATCGAAAAAAATTAAGCCACACTTTTAAATAGGGTAACTTATGAGGTATGTCATATGAAAATGCTTATTTTTCAAAATACATTTCACACAGACGCTCAAACAAACCTATGAATTTGACAAATAATACCCACGAACAACGCTATCGGCAACTTGCGGAGACTTGCCGGTCATGACAAAGATTTGTTATTCATTCAAACAAATTTAAAACCTGCTTTTTCGCTACAAAAAGCATTTAAACTTTTTTAACTTAATGTACTTTACTCAAACAAATTTTTCAAACTCCTTTTTGACGGGCCTGTTGGTGCAATGGTAGCATTCATGCCTTTAGCACCTTGACTTAGGTTCGCTCCCCACCTATGACAAACATTTATATGACGAACATTTGTGTTTGTTGGTTTGTTTAGAAATATGTATACTCCATTTATTATGGCATTAGATAGGAGTAAAAAGGTTCTTTTTAGAGTACACTTTGTGGTTTGAGTACAATGAACATTATTACTTTTGAGATTTATGCTGAATTTATTAAAGTGTATAGCAGCTGTCACACTTAATTGTTCTCATTTAAAGTAAAGTAACTTCAGAATGTATGAGGCTTTTGCTTAAATATATTATTTTTTTCTTGCATCAAACTATATTGTCAATGTAAAAAACTAAAAGAAGCAGGCCATGACCATTTTAATATAGCGTGATAAAATAACTGGGAATATCTTCAGACCTGATCATCTGACCGTGAAGTGAGCAGTAATTTAAATATAGGTGTCACACAGCCAAACTCTTGAGGCAATGTACATGCATGAATTTTTTTTAAATACCTTTAAACATAGCTCAGCACCTAGTCTTCAAATAAAGGCTAAAAGGAGCAAGTACTGAAATACATACTAGTTACGTATTCAAAAAACTGAATGATTCATCATCATTGCTGACCATAGCTTCTATATGAGTAGCCTGTGGGTGAAGTATACCAAGAAGCAGTATAGCGCCTTGCGCGTCCAGTATAATAATGCATTGAGGGTGCTGCTGGGGCTGCCTCGGTTTTGCAGCGCTTCAGGGATGTTTGCTGAATACCGCGTGGATTGTTTTTATACAACCATGCGTAAGCGGTGCACATCCCTGGTTCGTAGGGTTCAGGCCAGCTCCAGTAGCATCCTTGAGGTGTTATCAAATAGATTTGACTGTCGGTACATGAATCATGCAGCGATGATTCATGTGCGAACATCAAGTTAAGACAGCCTTGCCTAGGTATGAATTTTAATTTTAATTTTTAGTTTTTTAATAGCTTATACCAGGGAAGTGCGTGTAGTAGGTATGCATATAAAGTCTGTATAAAGTTCCACAGTCAGATATTTATGCTGAATTCAGCTACTAGAAGTACTCTGAGCTAGAAAGGGTTCTCTGAGCTAAACTGTGGATGGACAGTCGACTCAGTGAAATTATTGGGGTTTCTTTTTATTCACGCAACCATCAGAAACAGCTGAATTTAATTATATTGGCGACACGATTGGCGTAGTGAGCTGTAGCACGGTTTTGAGCCTTGAATTGCGTTCGAGTCAATTTCGTTCGATTCTCTGGTCTGCGTGTGCCGGGAGACGCCCCTGGCTCATTTCCCTGACTGGTACCTCGTAAAACAAAGATATTTAGAGACCATGACGAGTGGTGTGATGTCAGGCAAAAAAGTCCGCAATGACGTATTTGTATGAAATTTTGGTACAGCGCCCCTTGTGATAAGGAATGGGACTAAAAATGGCACACAAATTTTTATGTCAACTATTTTAGTTTAAGTGACATAATATCATGGTAGACATACATTGCTAACAACGCAATTGTACATTCTACTGTTTTTTACATAAATAATCCCGATTTGAGACTTGGTACTCAATAATCGTTGTCTAGACGCTATAAAGTTCTACAATATCAGCTCTGGCTTATCAAATTGTCACATTTTATAACTCACGTACAGAGCATGAGTAATTTATTATTCATCTGAGGCGTACAATTACAAGCTCTTGAAGCCCTAAACTTCATTTGTCCTCGTTTTACCAGGAATAAAATATCAGTTTAAAATGTTTAAATCATTGTCCGAAAATTCGTTTGGCCCGCTTAAAAACAATATTCAAAACGTTGTCTGTTCCAATAATCAGAACCAAGAGTTTACATCGATGACAGCCCTAACGTCTGTCGTGATGATTCTGTCATTGAAGTATTAGTACAAAATTTCAATGGGTTTTGTACAGCGCCTGCGTAGTAATGGAACCAACAAATGGTAGAACAGAAGCAACGAAGGTACCAAAAACGACCTGAACCAGCATGAAGGGTTCTTCCCGAGCAGCACGTTATTGACGACACAGGTAACTGCAGCCGTCGTCACTGTAGGGAACGATGCGAATGACTTCACCGTCACGTTTTGCGAGCACGCAAATGTCAAATTATGAAATCGAGTTAGCGCCATCTAACGGCCTTAATGTTGCCGAATTCAGCGCTAAGTGCCGCTGAATTCGGCAACATTACAAATTGACATTTACTTGCTCGCAAAACGTGATGGTGAAGTCATTCTCATCTCTCACTGCAACTCGCACTCGGCACTATGTAGGTGGTTTGTTGTCAACATGCCGGCGACTGACGGTCGATGCGGGAAGCTAGTGCAAGATTTGCAAGTTGTAACACACGAGCAGCACGTTGTCGAGGGTAGAGGTAACAGCACAGATTAGGTAATAGTACTCCGTACAGAAGGTTAACTCGGGAAATGCGGACAAGTAAAAAAGTTTTCGTCACTCTAACAAATACGTGTCTCACTAGTGCTGTTTTATTAATCCGTGCTATGGAACAAGGTCATGTTTAGGTAGCTTGCACGCGGAATCGAAACTTATCTCGTAGCGCTGGAGCGTTCATATTCCGCTGTGAACCGCTGAACGAAACCAATTTAACTGTCAGAGCGGTCTTAACTCAAGTATTTAGTACTTACTTTAGTAGTTTATTACTTACTTGTAGTCACTTATCTTATCTTATCTACTGTAATTTCAAATTACAATGTATCGAAAAATAAAAAACTAGAGAAAAATGATTTTCGGACCGTAAATAAATCAGGCAGGATCCAGGTCCGAAATTCGAAATTTTCTTGTTTTATATCTTTCGATATGAAAACAAGCATGTAAAATGCTAAAATAAACAAAGTAATACATTAGATGTAGTTACTTGTGGGCGACTGGCTTTCGACATACAGGTGGCAGGCATGACAGTGGCAGCCATCGACGTGTTGTGGATTGAATAAGGCTAACATACTCACTTTTCCACGTGTTGCAATTTTCATACTGCATCTCGCAGTAATTGTTAAAGTTCTGGTAGTCACCGTTGATGTTCTTCGCGCATATAAATTGGAACCTAGAATGAATAGTCTTTGTAGCGCAAAATAGAATCTAGTAACTGAGCGACTAATTATCTCATAAAATGGTTGAAGAGATTGAATAGAAACGAAAAATTTTGCTGGAATTCTGTATATTCTGGCTGTTTTTGAATAAACATCAATACCCTCAAAAGTAAAGTAATTAGCCTATACTTATTTATACAGTCGCACTGCTGGGCAAAGGCCTCCATCATTCATTGAAATCAAATCATCGCTACAATTGAGGGGTATTGACCACGTTTGCCAAATGCAGGTTGGTGATCGATCACAAACCCAGGCTAGTTCCGAAAGATCCAAAAACAAAATTCGCCTGGGATTTTAACCCGGTACCTCCGGGTTTCAGGCAGAGTTCTGAAACCACTCGGCCACGGAGGCGTCGTCAATACCCCAGCTAATCTTAATGTTTATATTTTTTCTGTATTAATTTATACTGTCCTTAACACAGACATAGAACGAAATAAATGACGGAAGTGTTAATTTCGCCTGCCAACGAGAAATACCATGCTCATTTGGACGCTGCTTACATAGTCCGCATTCTACCGTTGTGAATAATAATAATAAATAAATAAATATCTGGGACAATTTACACCAAGATCATCTGACCCCAAACTAAGCAGAGCTTGTACTATGGGCGTCAGAGACTGATAAACATACTTAAATATTTCTAAATACATACATATATAGATAATAACACCCAGACACACAACAAACACTCATGTTCGTCACACAAAATGTTTGTCATGGGTGGGGATCGAACCCACGACCTCCGGCGCTAAAGGCAGGATTGCTGCCATTGCGCCAACAGGCCAGTAATAATAAATAATAATAAATAAATATCCCTGGACATTATTCCACACAGCGCCATCTAGCCCCAAAGTAAGCTAATTAAAGCTTGTGTTATGGGATACTAGACAACGGATAAACATACTTAAATACATTTTTTTTTTGTAAATACATACTTATTATACATAGGAGACACCCAGACCAGTACAAACAGACATGTTCATGCACACAAATGTTTGTACTGTGCGGGGATCGAACCCGCGACCTCTGGTGTAGTAGCCAACTTATTAACCATTACACCAAGTCGGTCGTCAAAATAATAATCTACTTGCAGGATAGTACGCAAGTTTTTAAGCCTTACGTAATTTCTACTGAAGATGCGCTTGGCTATGACCCGTGCTCTTTAGATATCACCTCGAAAAAGAGATTCAGTTTGAAATGTAAATAATAATTATTAAATATTTATTTATTTCACAATGGAACATTTTTTTATGTTATACAGTTTTAGGCACAACTTAGGACTATATTATATAACTGCTGGCACTTCAAATTGGATGTCAAAACTAAGTAGATACTCGTATTTCATTGATAATGACGAAACCTCTGTCAAAAGATTAAGAAAAAGAGATGATCTGTATTGTATTGTATTTATACAGATCATCCATTCCTGAGTTTAAAACTATAATAACAGCAAAGTTTATTGCAACAGGTAAAACCATACTTCGAAGTATGTTTATTACTTTTTGACACCCATGGTACAAGCGATGTTTCGTTCCGGGACTGATTAACTTGGCATCATGTTTTTAAAATAAAAGAAATAAACAAACTCACTTGTAAGCACTAGGACATTCATCCAAAAAGGTTTTGCAACCTTTAACGAAGAAATCCGTTGCCCAGAATTGTGAATTGTTCGGATATCTCACCATAGGTTTTCTGTATCTCGACGCCGCTAACGCTAACATTGTTAGAACGTAAAAACAGGCTGAAATAACAAAATAACGAAGATTTACTTTATTTTATAATACCAATACAATACAGATTGTCTGACTGTGCGTAGTGTGCGTTGTGTCTCTGAATAATAACAGCAAATTTAAAGTAAACAGCTTATTTTTATTCTTAAATATGATTAAAATAAAGATAAATACGAATAGGACAGCTATTTTTAGAGGCTGAAAGTTTAACAATGATTCCAGGCCCCGAATTACTCGGTTTTTACGAAACTTAACTAAATCTGTTTTCGAGTAAAGATTTAGGTGAGCTTTTTGTAAAAACAATCGTTGCAAAACCGCTATATCTATATCAATCAATGCATAAGTTTCTAGAATGTAAGCCTTCGACAAGTTTAGTGCTTAATAAAGAAGAATGACCACTTTTAGGCGATCGACGGCCATCAAACAAAGTGGTGTCAAATGCAAGCAGTGATAACTAGGAATAACCTTTGCTACGGGCGTTTCACTGCTTTATTAGGAAAAATATATTTACATGGTGACTTGATTGCAATACTTTTTCAATTTCGACTTGAAAAAGTAATTTTGGCGGTTGTGTAAATCGTGAAAAAACAACTTTTTCCTAAACCGTACGTAGAAATGAAAAGCACCTGTGGTAGAATACACCAAAAAACAAAAATTTTGGTGATTTTTTTTAATTTTAGAGAATCACAGACAAAGTCGCAAACAAACTCTAACTTTCCTTAAAAAGGTGAAGAAGTTTTTCTTTAAATATTTGGGCAAAAATCCAAGACAGAATATACAAGTCTTATTGATATTAATTATCACCAAAATGGACGCGGTTTTTTCTCCATAACAGCGAATCAACATTGCTTCGTTGCGTTTTGTGGGGTCAAAAAATTTTAATGTAAAATTGAACTTCAACATCAGACTGACTCTCTCTCTCTCTCTCTCAGAGGGCTTCTGTTAGACGTCCTAGCTAGATACGAGTATTCATATTACTTATGTTATTCTAGCCCCAAAGTTAGTAATGTTAAGTTAGTGTAAAGAAAAACCAGAAACTGCCATTGTTGTCGTCAAGAACCGACACAAATTGTGTCTCATCATTTATATTTTTCTTTGGTATCTAAAGGTGGGTGTAGCTTGAGGAGCACAGTCGAGTACGAACCAAACGCTTGAAGCGCGCTCGTTTGAGGCTTGTAAGTCGGTCAACACTACACGAATTTGTGCCTGCCTTTACCCTTCCTTACTCCACTGAATCTCTAAACTACTGAACTGAAAAAGACGTTAAATTAATATTGTGGCTTCAATCGAAATCGCTACAAAACAATTAAACCCGAACAGCGACGAAGTATTGATCAATCTGTTGTTTACAGAAGATACGAGTATCAGCCTTTGTATAGGGAGGTTTGGGGGCATAAATCTGAATAGATAACGCAAAAAGCTAACCAGCTTGTCAACTTCCTGGACGCGTATTTTGCTGTCATGATAGCGTTACGTTTTAGTAATCTAAATCTGCTATTTTCAATCAATGTACAATGTCTATGTATAAAACAGGGATTTCGAATCTGGATACGGATATGAATATAGGAATAAAGTTATATCCGTTTCGGATACGGTTACGGATATGTAGTTATTTCGGATACAGGTGGTTTTGGTTTTGGATATTAGATTGAAGTAAAATATAAATAATGAAAAATTGGTTTTATTTCTGGGTTTCTACGAGTATCTAGTCTAGGTTACCCAACACTTTTCGTTCACTTTATTAAATGAAGTACCAACTCGTAAATTAAAAACTGACTAGTTACGAATGGGTAATGTTAAAAAAACACACTATGCAAGATTCACGTGGTGCGCAAGCGGTGAAACAAAAACCTGTCGAAACATGTTTTATTAAGACTCCCTCCTAATTCTGAATTTCTTCCGGAACTTGTGTAACGGTTACGGATATAGTTTTATTTCGGATATCCCATAGTTTCAGTTACGGTTACGGAGCTCCATATCATCCTTGATTTATTTATTTATTCATTTAGAAAACTTGCATGCTTACAGACTAAATCAAGTGTACAAGTATATACGGATATACGTATATACGGATTACGGAATCAAAATTGATTAATTAATTAATATAAATCAAATGTGTTTTTTTTTACATTTGAATAACAGCAACATAAAATGTTGAAATCAGAATAAATGTTAAGATAGGTTAAAATATTAAATTGTCAGAATAACATGTCACAAAATAATAAGAAGCAAACACAGCACAAACAAATAATCTCATAGAATAACAACGAAAAACAAAGTAAACAGTCAAATTACAACGAAATAAAACACAATGGTCAAAACAATTAGACACTGATATAAAACTCTTCGTTACGAAGTAACTGACAGACAACGCACAGCCTAAGCTGTACGTATGTCTACCACAAGTCGCCACTTCAAAGAAAATGTATTGGGATTTGACATTGTCATGTCATGTCATGTCAATTCCCAATCTACATTTTTTTTACGCGAACGATAACGTAAAGTTAAAGTGGCAACTCGTGGTAGATGTACCGAAAATTCAATTTGGCATAGGCAACTAGGGAGTGTACAACAGTGTAACAACATTAGGGATAGTAGGGAAGAACTAATAGTGGATCGACCAACATTCCCGAGGAAACCTACAAACTACGAAGTCTTGGGATTGCCCAAGAAATTAAAAATTAGCTAGTATGTAAGGATTTGGGGTTTTTATTTATTTATAGAATAGGAACAATACTCGTAAGTACAAACTGTACGTCTACCACCAAAAAATTATATTGGGATGACACATGCCATGACATGACAATGTCAAATCCCAATACATTTTTTTACGCAAACTTTAATGTAAATTCAAAGTAGCAACTCGTGGTAGACGTACTGAGTTCATTTTGATTTGTTGTCATGACGGTCAATCATGGACTAAATAAATGTAACCTAAATGTAACCTCTAAATTAAGTTTCAAAACTGCATTCTTTTTTGAACCGCAAAGTACAGGTTTTGCGTCATCCAATTCATTTTTTGTCTATGCTTTGGGGTACCGAAGTGGTCGCTGCTGCCTCTAATTATCGTCTCGTTTCAGAATAAGGATGCCTTCATGAGGGATAAGTGTCACAAAATCAACAATCTTGTTAGGGAATTTCCCTTTTTGGCATAAAATGATAAAATAAGATTATGATAAAAACTCCAAACTGATCACATAAGTGTTTGGTCCGAGTGGAATAAAAATCAATTTCTCGACCGTTGTCGCAATAAACGGGACCTCTACCCATAACGCTGTCAGTCTACATTGAACTAAAAAACTGCCGACCATTCAAGCACATTTTTCTGAATTATCGTGCTGATAGATTAAAGCATTCACTTGTATCAGAACATGCAGGCATGGTCATTTTCAAATTTACTCGAACCACAATGCGAACATGACGTTTGATGTTTTGTTACAACTTTATTTAGAACATTACATTTAGTGGAAAAAGTTTTTAGAAAACTGAGCATTTGCCCGTATTGTGCCATCCGTGAAGTCTACTCTAGCCTGTAGCCATCTTTTTTAAACCAATATTTTTTTGTCAAATCTGTAATTGTAATTTCTTTCAATAGTGCTTCTTATTTAAACACTGGAGAGCAAAAATAAGTATTAAAAAAATCAAGAATCTTGTTTCCAAAATAAGTAAGGACTCTTTTTTGAACTAAAAAAATATTTTAATTAATAAAATAACATTGCAAGCAATAATTTGACCTGTTTATCAAATAGCTACGGCTAGTACCAGCTAGTACTTACGACTTTATTCTTACTCCCCAGTGTATGAAGTTGGTTTTATTTTTATATCCAAAAAAGACGTAAGAGGAAATAACAAAAATTGTACGATACCAATGTAACGGCGAACCATAGCTATAAATGTTTACAGCTCAGTATGCGAAGAATAATTGTAAACACCTAGCAATCAGAGATAGCAAACCGTTTCCGAGAATATTTACGAGAACTGTGTTATTCGCGCTTTTGAGAACTGTTTGAAGTTTATTGCATCGGTAATAGGTAATACGGATTTGGTTAACTATTAAAATCCGCTTAAACTTGCTCTTGGTAAGTATTATTTAAGAAAATGGCAAATGATAAATTGACAAAAAAACACAACAGAAAAACATTTAAAAAAGGTTTCAAAGATAATGAAACGGTAATGAAACGCGTAACGGCCGAACTTGAAAACTGGTTTAAAAGATCTTAATTTATAATTTTTTCGATGTTCTGAACCCAACTAAAATTAATTAATAGAGTGTAAGGAATTTTTAACAAATTAACACACCAGACGGTAAGAGACCTGAATATTTGTCAATAAATTAAGAGTACAATACTTAAAACTTTGGATCTTAAGTGCAAGAAGAGTAACCATGGACTTTATTGTCGGAATCTTCCCGTAACTAATCGACGTCTGAACCGATGTGGTAGAGTTGTTGTAGAATAAATATACATAATGTGACCCTCATTCTGTCTATGATATTTATACAATGTGACCCATTCGTGATGTATCAGACTTTAAGCCGGTTAACTAAGATGAAATCCATCGAAAAGAAACACATTATGTAAGTCAGTAATTTGTAAGTAAATATTATTTTATTGCTTCTTCTTCTTAGTTGGGCACTCTTGGCAGAGTGGTCGTGGCTGCTGATGGACAGGGTTGCGGCTCGCCGTAGCCACTGGCTACCACACGTCGCGCGATGTCTCTCCACTTTTGTCGACTTTGTGCGTTGCGAGTACACACTGTACTGCGGTCGACTGCGTCGATTTCCTAATCCGGTCGATCCAGCGAGTCAGAGACCGGCCTCGTGCGCTCCTCCCCTCAGTGTGGCCCTGTACTACAAGCCTCGCCATCGAGTCCTCGTTTCTGGAGATATGCCCAAAGAACTTCAGTATTCGTAGCCGCACAATCGACGATAACCTGTCTCGTATGTGAAGTTCTTTGAGGATGGAAACATTGGTGCGAAACGCCGTCCAGGGTATTTTTAACAGACGTCTCCAACACCACATCTCCAGTGCGTCGATTTTCCGGCAATCTTGCTGTCTTAGTGGCCAAGTTTTGGCTCCGTACAGAAAGATTGGAAAAACGAGGGACTTCATTAGGCGAACTTTTGTGTTTTTTATTCTCCTGTCTTTCCAAATCTTTCCCAGTCGCTCCACTGCCGACGCTTGATCTCACCTTCGCATTCTTCAGAGTTTGAGATAATGGAACCGAGGTAGATGTAGCGTTCCACAACTTCGCAGTTAGCTATTTGTAGTATTCTTGTAGTAATATGTTCAGCTCGATCTACTATCATAACCTTCGTCTTGTCTCTATTTAAAGTCAGACCGAATTGGAGACTAGTGGTTTCCAGACGAGTCAAAAGCTCCTCCAAATCTTCTTTCGAACGGGCAAGAAGAGTAGTGTCATCAGCGTATCGTTCTTTTATTGCACACGAGGAAAATAATAATAACTTATAGATAACCAAACATATTGTACAATTTGGGTAGTTTTATCGCTAACAAGCGATCTATACCGACCCACAAGAAAAAGGAAATTGACAAGCAGGGCAAGTACGTGCTTGAAAGAAAAGTTATAAATAATTAAAAAGAAAATACTTTAAATAAAGAATTTAAGTGCCCGCAACGTTGTCAATTTATTCAACTTTTAAGTTAGTTCATCAATTAATTTAATTTTAATTAAGTTTTGTTGATCACAAACGGGTAAAACACACAAAGTATGTAATCATAATATTAATTTTATTTACACCTGTTTTAATATTGTATATTTTTATAATTTCTACTTACCTACTTTTTACAAGTTAATATGTTTTAATATGTTTTTTCACTCACTTTACTATACAGCACTTTTTGTATTGCATAAGTATACCCAGTTATTCATGTTCATTAGAGAGATAAGAATAGGTATTATGAAAGTTAGTTTCAAAAGTGATCTTAGCACCAGCGGCCTTAGTACAATCCCTTGTAACCTCTGGTGTTGCAGTTGTCCATGGGCGGAGGTGATCACTCTCCATCAGGTGACCTTCTAGCTCGTTTGCTCCCTATTACATAAAAAAAAAAAAAAAAAAAAGCTCATACCCCAAACTGAGCGAGCATAGCGAGCAATTTCGTTATATGAGTTTTTATTACCAGCCAGTCAGCGGTTACCTGGCACTAACGTCGCTGCCTCAGTTTAGGAAGTTAACTTGACTGGATATAAGCGATTGTATAATAGGCCCCCAGGACAAAAAGGTCAAGTTATGAATAATGAAAATACTTTAAAATATTTTAACACGGTTTTTATTTCATTCAAAACAAGCATTTTCTATTTTCCAATGGCATACTCGTACATCAAATGTTAAAATACCTTTGAATACAGTTTGTGGCTTACCAACTAATTCTGCGATGGTGGTAACTGATGGCAAACGATTATCTGTGGGTGAAATTTAGCCGAGCATCTATTTGTGGTTTTGTTAGTATTTAGATATCCGTTCCTAAAATAAGTGTACCGTCAGCAAATAAATATAACGAATAACAAGTTTTTTATTTTTAACATCCAGAACTCAAAATAAGTTATCGTACTCAAATTATCCATAAAGGATAACCTACACAAAAATAGTTTTTATTTATTTATTTCTCATGATTACTACTACTTCAGATGGTAGCTTTACAATCACTTAGTACATAATTAAAGTTTTAAAAAAAATGTGAATATTGAAAGTGAAATTAAAAATATGCCGGTACTATAAGTTACGTTCACGGGATGCACAAGGAAAACGTTATGGCCAGCGATCGGGTGTGTCAGCTTTGGTGGCATACCTACAAAATTGACGGGCGACCTGCTAAAAGGGGCCGGATTCCGTTGGTGGTAACTGGTCTTGTCCTCTTTGGAAATCTATGGAGAAGTCTATGTTCGACGTGGTCATACGGCTGTGAATGATGAATGATGATGATTAATACGTAAGTGATACCCCTGGATTTGCACGTGCCTTAAGGCTACGGTAACCACTCACAATAAGTTTTCACGCGTTATTTCGTTTTCTTCAAATTTGTTTTGCTATCCCTGCCTGTAATCATTTAGAAGGTAAATTTATGAGAGTCGATTTCAGTTTGGAGCTTGTATTATGAATCCGAAGATATTTGCAAAACCGCATAATTTGTTTTAGGTATTAACCCATTTGATTATTTCTTAAAAATATGTAGATTAAACTTTCAAAATGCATCCCTTCATGTTATTCAGCCTGTAGTGACTTCTATTTGCAATGTTAATGTCAGCTAATTCTAATTTCCTACAATGTTTAGTAAAAAATTAAACTAACTCCAAAAAAATCAGTCAAAATTATGAAATAACATGTTAAGGGGCCAAAAATTCTGTGATTTTCTTTAATAGATGCGGTTTGTTTGAAGTCTAGTAAAAATAATGACCTATTAAAGTTTTGTCATTGATAATATTTTAATTCTAATAACGCCAAACCTTTACTTCTAAGAAAACAACTTTCCTTACCCCTTAATATTATAAAAATGTAAATTCACATAACATGTTGAGCACTCCTGACATTCAATAAAATTTGAAGTCATATTTTACAACCGACATTTTCCTTACTTTATGTATGCGTCTCATATTTTTTTCCTTTTTCTGTGTCACCTTCGCGGAGTAAGTAGTATCTGAAGTACGATTGAAGTTATAACACTGAACGAGCTCATCCGAGCTGATCATTATACTCATGACTATGTCCCAATAGGGTACTCAGAGGCGATTCGACTGTTGCTGTCATCACAGAAGAAAAATAAATGTTCAAAGACGAATAAACCGAATTTTGGAAGCCTTGGGCTGCGGTAACCGCTCATCATTATTTTGGTCTAGATATCCTTTAAGTATTTCGCGATATTTATGCGGAATTTTTAAATTTACTTATCCACGCCCAATAAATACTTAACTCAACCTTTTTATTAAATATTTTACTGATAATTTCTCTTAAAAATATCAGATGTCTTTAAGTAGATAGATACTAATTTCGTTTAAATGGTCTGCCCTGAGCCTGATAATCTCTAAGCAATATTGAAATAGTCATACTTGCAAATTATCAATCTTAGCCCTGGTCTTAGCTCAAACGAGAAAAATTACTATGACATAAAAACACGTTGACGTATGAGCTGTTTGATACCCATACAGCCTTATTGGCACCTATTTCTAATTCATTGTTCCAACGAGTATGGCAAGAATCAGGAAAACTCAGATATCCACTGTTCACTTTTATGTTTAAAAAAACCTTTTGTTATAATATGAAATCATGTTAAAACCACAAACTGCTTACAAACGTATCTGATTAAAATAAGTAGGTAAGAACGACACAGATGCATACTCACCTGTTGTAATTTTCGCAAAATAAAACCTTCCAATATCGAAGAAAGTTAAAAACGATCACTATAGTTCCGACTGTTATCTACAGATATACAGACGGTAAATTTAAATTACAGGCCGCATGCGCACGCGACTCATTAGATTCATTTTCTGTTTTCTACAAATCGTTCGAAACAGACATAGATTTAAACAAATAACGCTAGTGTATGCCGTTCTCAAGACTATCGCCCTAAACCAGAAACGATTATCAAAGTTGCCTTAACTTTTACAGCTGTTACATTTTTTACAGAAAAGTGACAGGCAGGACCGCATTAATTATTGTTTAAGTGTGCTCAACGTTGATTATCGTTTCTCGCCTTATCGCGTCAACTTCAAGTGGCTAAATCTCTGATTAAAGCTGACTATAGTTGCAGAAAGAATCTATCAAAACGTCAGACATATAGTTTTGTTGAAACTTATTAAACCAGAATATGCATAATTCATCACATTAACTGTAAAAATAACTTTGGAAGGTCGCGGGTTCCAATCCCGCTTGAGTCACTAGGATCTGGTCGAATTTTTCTAGTTTCTATCTGTGTGTATAAAAAGTTTCAAAATTCTCAATTTTGCCGGTTTTCACACGGCCGCGGACACACCTTAGGTGTCTATTATAATGTATGTCTATGGCTCCAGATCTGTGCTTATGCGCTTTAGATACTTGCGAATATCGAACTAAGTCGTGATTGGTGGAAAGTTTAGTGAAAACTAGTCTAGCAATTACGAGTAGCAATAGCACATGTCACTTTTGGTTTTGACTGGCCTGCAGGCGCAACAATATACCTGGTGATTATTTCTACCTTATGGTAAATGAAAATAGTAAAGTAATATATATATACTATATACTATTTCACTGCTGGGCAAAGGCCTTCATCATTGAATGACTTGATCATCGGATCATCGCTACAATTGATGGGTATTGGCTAAATCACCACGCTTGACAAATGCGGGTTGGTGATCACAACCCCGGTCTGTGTTCCGAAAAATCCTGAATTTCCGGGATTCGGGATTTCGGGCTGGGCTAATAAAATAAATAAATATGCGCCAGACAACACACCACTTGTCATTGTCTCGAAGAAGGGATAAATAGCCTTGTGTTACGAGGTACCAGACAAGAAATTAGGCCAGGGGCGTCTTCCAGCACACCCAGATCCGAGCCAATTTAGAAAAGATCGTTTCCTGAATTGACCCGACCGGTAATCGAAGCGGGATACTACGCAAGGCAAGGCGAGAAACCGTGCTACAGCGCACTACGCCAATCGTGTCGTCATTTGTAGCATGTATGTCTTTTACCATATTTTGTATGTTTTAGCTCCACGTGAAAACTACTGGATGGCTTTTATTGAAACTCTGTACAGCTTGTCGAAAACGAAGATGATTTTAACAACCGAATATACTATACTCTTGAATATGATATTCAGCATACACAAATAAATATTTAATAACATAATATTGTAGTAGGTTTTTTTGACATATAAGTTGGACCGAAACTACGGACTTTGCGTTAGGCAGTAGGCCCCCTGAAATGACGTGCCCCTCACTCATGCGCACACAAAGAAAAGCAAATGAATTATCATCTAAACGGTCCCACTGCTGGACAAAGGCCTCAATCGTTGAAATCAAGTCATCGCTACAATGTAATAGACGAGCACTGGCTTCATGTAAAAATTCAAATATGGACGCAATTAAAATAGTAGCGCGTCATTTCTGGTAAGACAAGCTCCACCCGCCTTTAGGACCTAAAATTAATAATTATAAAAAAGTGTTTTACTGTTCTTGCCTTGACAACAACTGCAAAGTTTCTTCTACAGAAATTACGTTGCCTGATGGTTGCTTGGTATCTTGACAGCTTTGTTAATTTTATTAACTGTTCAAGAAAAAAAAATGCAAGTTATAAGATATTTATTTATTGTTCAACTGTGTACAATGGTTCTTATAAATATATGTCATGATAGAATCAACAGCTTGCTTGCCGGACGTACAATATTATACAAAAAGAAATTAAATTATTTGATACAGTATCAATAAAATTAGTAATTTAAATTTTAATTTAGCGAATGATACAATATCGAAATAACAATAAGTTTTTTAAAGGTTATTTTATTAGGAACAAGCCTCTGACGCTGGTTGGTTAAGTCACATTATACCAGCTCATTTGTCATACTGTAACGAAAAGGAAAAGTAATAATATCAATATTTTCACAGTTAATACTTTTAATTTTTTTTAACAATTAAAAAATATATAATTTATTTATTATTATTTAATTACCCCTAACCCCAAACAAAGCAGCGCTTGTAATATGGGAGTAAGACACTGATGAAAATCTTACTAAAACATTATTATAAATGCGAATATTCATGAGGATGTATATTTTGTGTATATTATGTTGAATTACTCTTTCACACAAAAACTACTGAACGGATTTAGACGAAATTTCACAGTAAAACAGCTTAGACATCAGAATATCATATGGGTACCCTAGACCTAGGCTACAACTTATGAAGATTCTATTTAATTTGGTCATATTATAACGATAAATTCAAGCGTAAAATGCCGCGGGCGGAAAGCAATTAATTAAATATTTTTAAAAACATATTTAACTAGTTAATAATACCCAGGCACACAACACACACAAAAATCGATCCCCAGATCGAACTTAGAAAAAATCGACCTAATTCTTGGGCTGACATGAATGTTTATCATTTTATCATCATCAGCATTCAGAAGTCCACTGTTGGACATAGGCCTCGCTATTGATCGCCATAGCGAGCAGCTTTGGGTCGTACGCATTCAACGGCTTCCCGCAACGTGCACCAGGCTATCGGTTTGCCGGGTAGGAGGCCTGCCCACGCTGCGTCTTCCAGTTGGTGGTCGCCACTCCAGAACCTTTATTCCCAAACGGTCATCAGCTCTGCGAGCGATGGGGCCTGCACATAGCCACATGCTTTCAGAGTTTCTACAGATGATCATTTTTATTGCTCTGAGATTATGGACGCCTGCTCTCTTGTACTTGCTAAGTTAATACAACATCCTTGTAAATGTACGAGGATGTTGTATTAACTTAGCAATTGCTTAATACGTTTTTAATTTTAACTTATATGATAGTTGCGTGTTATAATAACTGGGTAGCGATATCATTTTCTCTGTCTCTGTAGCAAATTCGAAAAATATTATACGTTAAAAAAAAATATCCGATAATAACTTGCCTGGAAGGTTGCCTGGAAGAAATCGCTCTCTAGCAATAAGGCCACCTAAATTATATTAATTGTTTGTTTAGGCTAATAATATTTTAACAACCAAGTATTAAATAACATTTTTCTTACGGTGGTAAATGCAGCTAGAATAAGTGAAAACTATTACTGCTAGTTACTACGAAGTATTCAAGTAAAGAGCAGAAATATCTATGTTTCAAAGGCTTTGAAAATATCTGATAAAACTTTAGCCACAAAAAGTCTAAACGAACTCTCGTATATACACGGTGTCGGGTTTCATGTGGTCCAAACAAAAACCATCGATAGAGGGGTCCAGGGGCTACTCTAAGGACCCCCATGTATGTTCCGCGAAAATTTATAGTTTTCGAGAAAACAGCATTTGTACCCAAAATGACGCATTTTTTAAATAAAAATAAAAATAAAAAATCAAAATAAAATAAAAATAAAAATCATTTATTTCGGACCGGAATCCATAGTGTAAGTAACAAATAACTTATCAACTATGTTAGTAACGGAAAAATTT
Source organism: Udea olivalis (assembly GCA_947369235.1). NCBI lineage: Eukaryota > Metazoa > Arthropoda > Insecta > Lepidoptera > Crambidae > Udea > Udea olivalis. The sequence goes on from OX376363.1 coordinate 5,324,982, forward strand.
GTTTACACAAAGAAAGACACTACTATCCCGCATATCTATTGTACGTGATAGCAGTGTCCTTAGTAAGGTGGACGCGAGTCCAGTGCTGCATTATTGCACTGTCCACGTCTAACCTCCCCGCCACGGTCTTCAGGAGACTGTTTGAGCTGCCGCGCACCCGCTGTATCAGGGACGCTATACGCTTTCTGATGATAGCAGAAAAGCTATCAACCTCAGCTGTGGCTAGCATTCCTGACGCACTGCAGTAGCGCGGAAGGCCCAACAGCGCCCTGTAGGCATTGTTATATTGGGTACGCAGGGCCCTGTATGCTCCCTGCGTGTAATTCATCCACAGGCCGTACGTGTACAGAGAGTGACAATACGCTTTAAAAAGTGTGATTTTGGCTTGTTTAGAACAACGTGCAAACCTGCGGGTAAGCATATTAGCTCGAATGCACAGGGCCCTGCGCTCCCGTTCCATATCGATATCGTCCTTGAGCGATTCCGTGACCCAATGCCCTAGGTACTTAAATGTATTTATTTGCTCAATTGGATCACCATTGAGCATTACAGGAGGAACTTTATACGACTTGTTACCAGCCTTAAACACAAGTAATTTAGTTTTTGTTGTGTTGTACCTAAGACCATGAGCCACTGCGAACCGCTCGCAGATGCTCACAAGTTTATTGAGCGCACTGATTGATGGGCACAGCAGCACCATATCGTCGGCGTAACTTATATTGTTGACAAAGGTACCGTCGATAGAACAGCCGACTCCGGCGCCGCTGAGCTCCTCAATCAGCTTGTTAATGTACAGATTGAAAAGGGTTGGTGAGGTTATTCCCCCCTGCCTCACATCACATTCCAAGCTGTACATACTTGAAAGACCTCCAGACCATTTTACACAATTCTTTTGATTCGCGTGCCAGTATTTTAAGATGGAAATATACTCATGTGGCATACTAGTATCGTTACCGAGTTTTTTCCAGAGCATGTCGTATTGAACCAAATCAAAAGCTTTGGACATGTCCAAGAACACAGCATAAACAGGCGTGTCCCTGGCAGTATAGTACTGGACAGTCTGCTTGAGGCACAGGACAGCGGCTTCAGTAGACAAACCTGGTCTGAAACCAAACTGTGCGTCGTGAAGTTTAATATTAGCGCCCAGCTGCTGGTCAATCAGCCTGTCCAGTACCTTAGCCACTATGGTAGCCAATGATATTGGTCTGTAATTGGATTTGTCACTAGTATCACCAGTCTTATTCTTAACAATAGGAACCACTAACGTTTTTAACAAACTATCTGGCAAGTACCCGTGATTAAGGCAGAGGGAAAAGAACAAGGTCAGAACCCGAGGCAAATGCGCACCAGCATATTGCAGATGTTCAATACTTAAGTGATCGTGCCCAGGAGATTTGCCCCGAGTCATTTTTCTCAATACAGATCGAACATCCGCTGCTGTAATCACAACCGGTTTTTTGCTAAGACAGAGTACACTAGAATAAGTGGTATTAACGCTATTATTAGTAGAAGCTATCCCCAAGGGTGACTGTACTTTAAAGTGCTCCTTGACATTTCGGCTATGAGTATGGGTTTACTGAGTCCCTCCACATTTGCTGGTGAGTTTGAAAAATCTTTTTTCGAGTGATGCATAGCCAGAATGTCCATCCCAATCTGCCGTTTATTTGTTTGACACCACTTAAGCTTAGCCTTAAAGATCTTTTTTGATTCATACATTTTGTCATACACATAACCAGCTCGAGGTTTATTATAAAGAACCCAGTACTGAAACCACATACGAGCCTCACTATGTGCTGACTTCACATGTTTATTCCAGCCACATACATACTTCTTATTACGCTTACATAAATCCCTTTTAGTACTAAAAATAGAGGCCTCTGTAAGAGTATCAACAATTTCAGTATACATATCCAACAAGACTTTATTATGACTAGGGCTATCACACATAGCAGCTGCACAATCACTACAAACCTCAGGAAAGTCAATTCGTTTTAATTTCTCATTACATTTAATGATTTCACCTAAAGTATTATTACTAGAACCGTGTTTTTTTTTGTGAATGTGAACAATTAATAGACGAAATTTAATATATTTTTACATTTTTACATATATTTTTACATGAGCTCAGATATTTTTGGAGCCGTGGAAACGTATAGATGTTTATGCTTTTGACTGTATCTAGTTCACAAGCTTATTTTTGTCCAGAAGTAGGTAGTATATAAAAGTTACAGAAACAGGATTATAATTTATATTTAATCTTCAAAGGCTAAAACTCCGTTCATTTTGCACGTATACGGCCTCAGCACACTTCAGGTAAATAATTTAATCTAACCCTTGAGGGCATTCTGAGCGGGGACCCTTAAAAATATTAATTATTTATATTTTAATTATTTCATGCATGCCAGGAATCTCGTTAAGGGGCAAGGTCCGGAACGAGATGAGAACCAAAGTGACTGACGTAGTCCAGAAGTGTAGCAAACTAAAGGGGCCGTGGGCTAATCACAACTGTCACAGAACCGATGGTCGGTGGAGTAGACGGGTTCACGAGTGGAGACCACGACTCGGCAAGCGTAGTGTTGAACGTCCACCGCGACGATCTAAAGAAAGTAGCTGGTTGTGACTGGATGGCGAAAACGGGAGATTGGGCTTTGTGGCGCGCCCTGGGGGAGGTTAATGTCCCGCAGTAGACTGCTATAATAATAAATCGTTTATTTAAAGATAACATTGATCCATGGGTTAGTATCACGCTTAAAAAAAACTAATGTTAATTATAATATTTAAAAATAATAAAATTATAAAATAAAAAAAATCATTTCTGATTATGACATTTGGCTCGCCTAGCCGTCAAAATAAGTATATGACTTATTTGATAACCAAGCGAACCACATGCTTCAGCAAAGGAGAGTCATAGCTCTCGGCAATGGCTATATGCTGATAAGAAAGAAAGAGAGCTATTATTTCAAGCAAAGTCCCCATAAAAAAATTTTTACACTTTATTTGAGTATAGGGGGTTGTCCTTTTTGTTAGTTGCTATACGCAGTGAGTCATTGATTTATTTATATGAAAAATGAAGTATTACTGGTTTTTATACCTATAAAAAACTTAGCCTCTAAGTTTAGAGCTTGAATTTTTTTATTATTCAAATGAATATTATTTCATTAATGAAATTCCAGCATTCAACTAACAATGCCAATTTATTACCGATACAATATTTTTTTTGGATTAATAACAGCTGCGCTAACGAACGACATAGTCAAAAGCACCGTAGAACTTGTCTAACCAGAAATGACGCGCGAACCTACTTTTTTATTGCGTCGATATTTAAAATTTGTAAATGATGCCAATACCGATCCACTGTACCGATCTTGATTTCAATGATGGAGGCCTTTGCCCAGCAGTGGGACAGTATTTAGGCTAATTGCTTTACTTTTCCTCACTTTATGAGTGCATGAATGCGGTGGAGGGGCGCTTCATTTCAGATTAGACAAGCTCTACGAAGACGTAACTTAAAGGTGGTCCCTCACCTAAAGCATTTAACTGTAATGTAACGTTTCAGATACGATTTTGAGCATTACATTACAATAGTGCCCTAAAAAACTTCACGGAAGTTGTATCAAAATATTATAAATTGTATCATCAAGTTGCGCACTGTAATGCTCGCCGCTTTTCCCTCACCAACGTAATGCTTGAATTTGTAACATTACAGTTTGCGCACTGTAATGCTCGGTTCTCAACACTCACTGGTGTAATTCTCGACTCTGTAACTTTACTAAATGCTCCTGGTGAGGGAGCACCTTAAGAGCAAAGGAATTGAAAAATGGATATTTGTAAAGTCTGTTGTTAACCTCGAGCACCCCGCAGAGTGCGATTGAGACAACTGCAACTACGCTTGTATGGAAAAAAGACACTTCTTAATTAAGAAAACACGCCGCTAAGAATCCGTGTGCTACTTGTGCTCAAATACTGCTATATCCTCAACCACCGCAGCAAAACTGAAGACATTCTTGCACTTTTATCCTTAAACCGGTTTCAGAACCAAACTCGCGTACAGCTTATGTTCGTTCGAACCAGTAGTGGAGATTCAGTAGCTGTATGGATTTAACGAGCTTATAAGCGCGTCAACTCTCGTATATGTTACGTATGTGGCAAAAGCGTTCCTATAAGTGCGTATAAAACGATTGTCTGACACCGTTCCAACCACTGCAGGCTACTCCAACACGAGCACGGTGAAACACGTCAGACAAAACTTTGAATTAAAAACGAACTATTTTTTTTGAAATCTATTTGGTTGTTCGATTAACAATCTTACTAAATCCATACAATTTTTTTTTCAGTGTCGTCTTTTGTTTAGTTTTTACAGTTGGGATTCTCTTTTAAATCATTCTTAATTTTTAAGTGTTTAAATTGAGAATTTTAGCCTAAGGAGCTATGGAACTTGATAGTTACTGTATTCAGCACAATAAATGCGAAAAAAAAATGTGTTGAATCTAAACAGTGAACCAATTCACGCCTTCGAGCTTTCATTTAGAAAAATAAACACCAAGCGCATTTTTTTAATTTTTCATTTACTGATGTAATATTTTAGTGTTTTACGTTTATTGTGAAAATGTACTAGCTTTTTTAAAATGAAAAATTGGAGGTTAGAATTGGATTACATTTATCCAGCGAAATACTTTACTCTAATTTCCATACTTTAAATGAAAACCCCAAACCTGGATGCAATATGCAATTAAACTAACTAAGATGGCGCTGCGACCCAAAGTGGGCCTAGCCTCCAATACCAAGAGACGCCATTTCGGTCTGCGAGCGCCACCTCCTTCCAGTCATCCACCTGGAGCTCGCGCAAGCTCCGCGCTGGGCCTCACAGCGTAGGGGAGCGTCCCCCGGGTGGCGGATGATTGAACGGTCGGTAGCACAGCCTAGCTACATACAAACGATCACGACTTCATCCCAAACGGGGTAGTCAGAGGCAAGTGACTGTTGCCGTCATGGTGAACGAAACACTCAGAAGCCCACTTTTCAGCAATGGTATTAGAACGCAACGTGGTAGGTGGTGAGACTTCCGCCGCTATCCGGGTTGATTTGATTTAGCCTAGCTAGCTACCGGCTAAGTCCGATGGCCAAAGTAGGATACGGCTCTCCAGTATATCAGGGGTTGTGCGGCGGGTTAACACCCCTCCCCTTCTTTGCAATTAAAAAAATCTATGAAAACAATACTTACAAAATTAATAAAACTCATTTTTCACTGTTTTCCGCGAATAAAATGCGAGCACGAATTCCTGTTCAAATTATACCGTTTTAACATATTAATTTTCATGCAAACCGTACCCACTAGACCTAAAAACAATTTTAAAGAACAAATTATGAATTTGGACCCACTTCATACGGTTCACATCCCGTATGAAACGTGAAGTTTTTGTCAAAGGGAAAATTAGAGTCAATTTATTCAATCTCTACCCTTATTAATAATGGGCTTGGATGAAACTTCTGTAAGGTTTAAAAATAACTTTGAAAATTTACCTTTAATGATTATTTTATAAAAGTTGGTATACCTAAGAAATTTGACAATTTTTTGACGTGTTATGTAAAGAATTCTCATTAATAGAAAAATTGGTATAATCGTAAAATATTACGATTACATTAAACTCTCAGAGGTATTGTTAAGTTAATTATAATTTTTTTCGCACTTGTCTAAAACGTTACGTATAATTGGCTCGTGACGTCACATCCCGCAGCTTCAGTTCTATTACCATGCGTTCTGCCAAAAAAAAATGTTCGGCAGCTGTATTAAATTTTGCGTTTATTTAAATGGTTTCTTCAAAAAAAATCTATAATTTATGTGGATTGTCGAGCGGTATATACATTTTTAATAACTTTATATTTCTTGAAAATTTACTGTCACGTTCACCCCCAAGTGTAGTTCCATAAAATAAATTATGCATAAGTTATCAAACTAAAAATTTTCATATTGCTCTTTTTTATGTATTTTTGCAGAATATTGAATAATTTTTGGAATCCGATGATGATGTTAGGTTCGCTGCCGACCCGCAAATCTGAGGGGTGCGAGGCGAGCGCGTGGTGCCGACCCCGCAGCGCAAATTGTAAGAGTCAGTGAGCGGCCAGCACTATAAAACATATAATAATACACAAAAAATATACATTATATTATATACGTTAGAATAATTATTATACTTATATTTTTTTTAATTTAACCTAAAATGCCCCACTGCTGGGCAAAGGTCTCCCCCATATTTCTCCATATGTCCCTGTCTTTAGCAAAGGCCTGCCACTCGCTAGAATAGTTCGATAGGTCATAGCACCATCGTTTCAGAGGCCTTCCTTTTCGGCGATGACCATCTGTGGGATGCCACTGTGTAGTTATTTGGGTCCATTTATCTGGGTGCATTCTACCAAACGTGCCCCGCCCAGTTCCACTTTAGTTTGGCAGTAGTTTCGCCTACGTCTTTTAAGCCAGTTTTTGAACGAACAGTGGTGTTCCTAATTTTGTCTATTCGTTTAACATCTAACAAACTCCGCTCCATCGCCCTTTGGCAGACTTTGAGCTTGGACCTTTGATGTTCGGAAGAAGTTAATTTGGACCCACTTCATACGGTTCACATCCCGTATGAAACGTGAAGTTTTTGTCAAAGGGAAAATTAGAGTCAATTTATTCAATCTCTACCCTTATTAATAATGGGCTTGGATGAAACTTCTGTAAGGTTTAAAAATAACTTTGAAAATTTACCTTTAATGATTATTTTATAAAAGTTGGTATACCTAAGAAATTTGACAATTTTTTGACGTGTTATGTAAAGAATTCTCATTAATAGAAAAATTGGTATAATCGTAAAATATTACGATTACATTAAACTCTCAGAGGTATTGTTAAGTTAATTATAATTTTTTTCGCACTTGTCTAAAACGTTACGTATAATTGGCTCGTGACGTCACATCCCGCAGCTTCAGTTCTATTACCATGCGTTCTGCCAAAAAAAAATGTTCGGCAGCTGTATTAAATTTTGCGTTTATTTAAATGGTTTCTTCAAAAAAAATCTATAATTTATGTGGATTGTCGAGCGGTATATACATTTTTAATAACTTTATATTTCTTGAAAATTTACTGTCACGTTCACCCCCAAGTGTAGTTCCATAAAATAAATTATGCATAAGTTATCAAACTAAAAATTTTCATATTGCTCTTTTTTATGTATTTTTGCAGAATATTGAATAATTTTTGGAATCCGATGATGATGTTAGGTTCGCTGCCGACCCGCAAATCTGAGGGGTGCGAGGCGAGCGCGTGGTGCCGACCCCGCAGCGCAAATTGTAAGAGTCAGTGAGCGGCCAGCACTATAAAACATATAATAATACACAAAAAATATACATTATATTATATACGTTAGAATAATTATTATACTTATATTTTTTTTAATTTAACCTAAAATGCCCCACTGCTGGGCAAAGGTCTCCCCCATATTTCTCCATATGTCCCTGTCTTTAGCAAAGCCCTGCCACTCGCTAGAATAGTTCGATAGGTCATAGCACCATCGTTTCAGAGGCCTTCCTTTTCGGCGATGACCATCTGTGGGATGCCACTGTGTAGTTATTTGGGTCCATTTATCTGGGTGCATTCTACCAAACGTGCCCCGCCCAGTTCCACTTTAGTTTGGCAGTAGTTTCGCCTACGTCTTTTAAGCCAGTTTTTGAACGAACAGTGGTGTTCCTAATTTTGTCTATTCGTTTAACATCTAACAAACTCCGCTCCATCGCCCTTTGGCAGACTTTGAGCTTGGACCTTTGATGTTCGGTTAGAGACCAAGTTTGTGCACCGTATGTTAGGACAGGCAGAATGCAACCGTCGATTAGTTTCCTCTTAAGCGACATAGGAAGATCACCCTTCATGAAAGCCTTCATGGGCCAGAAGCTCTTTTATACTACTACTCCTGTGGCTCAGCGACCCAAAGTGTGTCTTGGCCTCCGATACAAGATAGCGCCACAAATCTCGGTCCCCTGCGGTTTCACGCCAGTCTCCCGGTTGAAGCTCCTGAAGGTCTGCACCTACAGCGTCACCCCACCGGTAGCGAGGGCGACCGACCGGCCGTCGACCAACAGTTTTTCCGAGATATGCTTTCTTGACACTTCGATCTGAAGCCATTCTTTCAATATGACCGAGCCACCGGAGTCTGTGTGCTTTGGTCTCTCCGACAATGTTGGGCTCAGCCATCAGTTCCTCCAGCTCTGTATTTTTCAGGATTCTCCAGTTTCCATCCTCTGTTCTCTTAGGTCCAAACATTTTTCGGAGTATCTTCCTTTCGACAACCAGCAACTTATTTTCCTCTTTGAGTGTTAGTGTCCAAGTCTCGCACCCATACATGAGAATAGGTCGTATAACGGTTTTATAGATTCTCATCTTTGTTGTTCGGCTTAGGAGCTTGGACACCAACACCTTATGAAGTGCAGCGGTACACCTCAAGGCGTTCTGAATCCGGATGTCGATCTCTTCACCCCTGGTGTTAGTGTCAGTGATGGTACAGCCTAAGTATTTAAATTTAGCCACTCCCTTGTACGTAGTATCTCCAGCCTGTAGAACTTGTCGTTTAGCGCGTATATCTTTATAACGTCGCATGTGAAGATACTCTGTTTTATCGTGGCTAATTTTCAAACCCAGCTTTAAGGCTTCTTCCTCGAGGGTCATAGCAGAAGTCTTAACCTATGCACTGGTTTCGCCAAGCAAGGCCAAATCATCGGCATAGCCAATTACCTTATGCCTTCCATTCAGCTCTACCCCGACGTCTAGTGTCAACACCCGCCGTATTTCATTGTCAAGAACCAAATTAAAAAGCATTGGAGACAGAGCATCGCCTTGCTTCAGCCCGGTAACAACCGGAAACTGCTCCGTCAATTCCCCCTGGACTCGGACCCTCATCATACTGTCTCGGGTGGCTACCTGGATCATATCCACAAGTTTCCTTGGGATGTCGAAATTCCTCAGGATAGTAAATAAGGCGTTTCGATCTATGCTATCGTACGCCTTGGTGAAGTCCACGAAGAGGGCGTGGATGCTATGTGCGTATTCCCACCTCTTCTCCATAAGCTGTTTAAGGAGGAAGATCTGGTCGACTGTACTACGGTTCGGACGAAAGCCGCACTGGTAGTCCCCCACAATGGCTTCCGTGTATGGCTCCAGACGTTCGAGCAAAATATATGAAAGAACTTTATACGCTGTTGGTAGCAAAGCTATTCCCCGGTAATTATTGCACCTTTTTCGACACCCCTTTTTGTGGATCGGGCATATGACCCCAACGTTCCATTCCACCGGCTGCTGCTCCTTTTCCCAGATCATGCACAGTAGCTCATACAACTTGGACTGTGTCGCTCCTTCTCCATACTTCCATAATTCACCTGGTATGCCATCAATTCCTGGAGCCTTATTATTCTTAAGTCTCACTATGGCGCGTCTGGTCTCTTCAAAAGTAGGTGGTGTTAACTCGTCCTCATTGTCCGCTGAAGTGCGAGTAACGGGCTCTTCGGATGAGGGACAATTCAGAAGTTCCTGAAAATACTGGCGCCATTGCGATTTCACTTCATCCCTGTCCGTTAGCAAATTCCCACTGTCATCTTCGAGCCACTGTGCGATGGGTTGATAACCTTTCTTGAAGGATCTCACCTCTTGATAGAACTTCCTACTGTGGTTTGCTTTAATCAATGTTTCCATTCCCAGCACTAGATTATTCAGATGTTGTCTCTTTGCACTTCGAATATTTCTCTTCACCTCATGCCTTGCTTCCTGGTATTTATCTTCCCACTGCGCATCTTGTTCAGACAAGGTTTTATATCTTCGTCTCTTTATGACTGCACTTTCACATTCCTGACTCCACCACTTCCCTCGTCTATGAATCTTTCTTGTCCCTAAGATTTTAAATGCTGCACGTTTAATTGTTGTTTGTATCGTTTCCCAATTCTGATCTATATCCTCTTCTAATTTTAACCCATTAAAACTATTCCGGAGTTCCAATTGAAATTCTCCCTTGATATTTGTGTCCTTTAATTTACCTATATTAACATGATCTTGTCTTTTAATTCTTACTACTCTATTCACTTTAATTTTTACTTTTGTTTTAATACCTAATAAGTAGTGGTCGCTGTCACAGTCGGCCCCTCTATAAGTTCGAACATCCTCAATTATGGTTTTGTGTCGATCGTCTATAAGAACATGATCAATTTGGTTGACAGTTGTTCCGTCTGGGGACTTCCATGTCCCTTTATAGATAGTTTTGTGTGGGTACATCGTACTCTTTACCAGCATATCCTTTGATGCAGCAAAGTTTATGAGTCTCAATCCATTGTCGTTAGAGGTTTCATGTTTACTATGCTTACCTATCGTTGGAGTGAATGCGTCTTCTCTACCCACTTTCGCGTTTAGGTCCCCCAATACCATTTTGACATCATAGCTTGGCAACCGTTCGTAAATTAATTCCAGTTGGTCGTAGAATTCATCTTTACTCTCATCTTCAGCTATTTCAGTTGGTGCATACGCACAAATGATCGAGAAATTCTGGAATTTTCCTCTAATTCGGAGTACAGAGATTCTACTAGAAACCGGCTCAAATCTAATCACATTCCCAATCAGTCTCCGCGCTACCATAAAACCTGTGCCATGTGAGTGCTGTCCAGCATCACCACCACTAAAAAATAATACAGAACTGTTATCTACGTTGCATTCACCTTTCCCCGGCCACCTAATTTCTTGCAAAGCCGCTATGCCTATGTTATATCGTATGAGCTCCTGATTCAGTTGGTATATTGCTCCGGGTCTGTAAAGGGAACGCACATTCCAAGAAGCTAATCGGAGGTCCCTGAATTCATGCCAATGTTTGTTAGTTGTGGGATCAGATCGGTTTTTATCTTTTCTCGGTTTCGTAACTTTGAGATTTTTCCGTGGAAGGGGTGTTAACCCGTCGCACAACCCCCGAAGTGCTGGAGGACCACATCCTTCTTTGGTCAGCGAGTCCATCGGACTTAGCCAGTAGCTAGCTAGGCTGTACTACCGACCGTTCCCCCATCCGCCACCCGGGGGACGCTCTACGCCGTGAGGCCCAGCGCGAGTTCTTTTATACAAAATGTAAAAATATAAATACAGAGATAGTATTCATCACGTGGCATCTTTAAAACGTATTTACAAAAATCCAACATTGGCAATTTGCAAGAAATCTCTTTAAACAAGCCGCGAACCTGTATATCTACCCAATTCTACCGCCGGGCGTCGGTTTCCTCTTTATAACACCCATAAGTCCCATAACGAGTGGACTTTGGATAGTTTTCATACAACGTCTTCTTGCCAACCACTGTATAATTTTATGTATAGTTTCGTTTGAAAATAACGTTATGGGAAACATGAAAGTGTAATCCTTAACACGTGTAAAGTATTACACATTCATGTTTTCCACAACCTTGTCTATAACAATGGAATCCCTCTTTTGAGGGAATAACCCAACCAAAAGTTTTCAGTGGATATGTTCGCTTCACGTATACTTTTGGGTGCTAAATTTTCTCTGAGACGGAAATATGAGTATTTGCAACGTTTATGATAAGAAGTTTGTTCTAAGCTTTATAAACTTTGTGCTTTAGGGATAAAAATAACAAAAGTTTAGCGAAAGCTCCCATTTGCATATCAGCCGTAAACATTGCATTTGTTTTACAACAAAATCTGACAGCAAACTTGCAGGTCTGTTAAGATCATCAGGTCATTGATGATGATGAATTATTGCTAGGTATGTAGAAGTTTTGCCTAGCAATCAGGCCCTCGACTTTTATGGTGCTTTTAAATAAATAAATATCTGGGACAATTCACACCAAGATCATCTGACCCCAAACTAAGCAGAGCTTGTAATATGGCCGTCAGAGACTGATAAACATACTTAAATATTTCTAAATACATACTTCAATAGATAATAACACCCAGACACACAACAAATACAAATGTTCGTCACACAAATATTTGTCATGTGTGGGGATCGAACCCACAACCTCCGGCGCTAAAGGCAGGATCGCTGCCATTGCGCCAACAAAAATATAAATATAAATATAAGGACTCTTCCTCACGTTCTACGCGTTTTCTTTTTGGACCGAAACTGTACAGATGTTCTGCTGAAAAACATTTCCTGACAGGCTCTTCATGTTTTCGGTACGGTATTGTTTTGGTGTTGTGATTGGTGAGGAAGAGGCCTTGCTCTAAGTTCACTTGATCCAAAACTGAGCTAAGTTTATACTATGGGTGTCAAGAGACTGATAAACTTACTTAAAATAGGCACAGAACAAACACTTTGGAATCAAATCAAACCTACGATCGTTGGCGCTGATGGCGACTGTACTAGCAGGTCAGTCAAAGAAAAACAATTATCTTTCATTCTTAATTTTTATTTAAGATCTTTTTAAGAGTTTGGGAGTCTGATATTAATTTTGTAAGTTATAAAGTGATAAACGAGCACTTGAATAGTGATTTTTCAAAAGGACTTATTTCCACTTTAGCCCGAATGCCATCGTCTAACTAAGTCGTGTTAAAAGATATCCTCCAGGTCATAATCCATTACAAAAGATGCACATTTCCTTCGGAAATATAAGCATAAAAGACGCAAGTTTGTACAAAATGACACATTTTCACCTGAGTTCTTTGTCATGTTTAGACGCTTTTAGAGTTTGAAACAAAAAGACGCATTTACTATAATTCGCTGAGTAAAACTTCATTATTTTATCACAAATAGGACATATTTCAACTTAATTTTAGGTTCGAATCTTTTTTATCATTTTAAGTTTGTTTGTCAGCAACACTATTTAATCATAGACAACCAAACTTTTTTTTTCTAAAAAAGAATGACCGCCAAACGGCGCCAACTGCATTTAAATGTTTCCGACGATTGTAAGAGATAGATTTCTAGTTATAATTTTCACTTTTATTTCCTATATTTATTTGATAAGTAGCAAAATGTCTGAAAAGACCGTTCGTGAATTCAATAGTGGTTAAGAAAAGAAAAAACGTGAAATTCAAGACCGAGGAAAGACCAAGTATAATCGATTTCCGATTTATTGCCTTAGTATGTAAACAAAGATCACACCGTAACAAAATCACGAATTTTCGCATTGATCACACACTATACTAGGTCGCACATAAACGTCTTGCGTTGTAAAAAAGAAATACAGAACATGAAATTCATGCTTATCTGTTAAAATAAAGCATTATTTGACAGCAATTTGACAACTTTTTCCTCTTAAATAAAATAGGTTGTCTTTGGACCGTAGTGCTATAGGAACGTCATATGAATCAGAAACAGAACCATTTATTTCGGTTGAAAGAAGTATAAATACAATGCTGTCGATTTATGGTTCATACTATCAAGTGTAAAATAATATAAAATTAGCTTTAATACGGTGGTACATTGTTTTATAGAAAAAAAAATCACAATGAAAAATTCGCTAAAAATGAAATAAAACAAAACTGTGTTATTTCTTAACACAAATACAAAATAGAAAAAAGGATTGAAAAAAGTTGTTAATAAAAATCTGCAGTTTTTGGTACATTATTTATTTTGGTACGTGTTGATAGGAAAACCGCAGAATCACGCCTTTTAAGTCAAATCATGATAAAATTAATGGCCACAAATATATTTGCAACATCCAAAGATGCTACATGGGATATCGTATCGATACCCATCGTCATGATCGTGAACGTACAATACAAGTGTGAAGTAGTTTGACTATTGTGATTAGAAAAATCTGAAATACGGACCACGATATTAAGACAATTAACATTACGCTTAGGCTCATCCTAATGAAGACTTTGTTAAATTCGGTAGATTGTCGTTCAAAATCAGTATTTCACTAAACTAAGGCCAATTTCGGGAGATCTACTGAATTGAATCAATTTTAAAGTTAATAGCCTAAATACACGTAAAGTTAAAGGGCGAAGTCGTCGCTTCGCCACACCCGCACAGTTCTGTCCATCTGAGACCCGTCGGGCAAACCTATACGTGTATGTTAGGCCAATGACTCGGTATTCATTCGATGATTTCCCAACACTACGAAATGGATATGGTTGTCAATACGCCATGATTTTTTAAAAATAAGACTTGTAAGAAAAACCAGACTATACCTACATTATCAAGAAGTTATGTCATTGTTTTAATTTCAGTGTGTTTCGTTGTTATGAGTTTAGTGGTATTTTTCTACTAATTATGATTCTCATAAGCTAAAACTTTAAAATTCCTTGCTGTTAAAAAAGTGAGAAAACTATGTTTCGATTTCGATGCAAATCTTTAACCACGAATATCATTCTGACTGGACTGGTAATGTAGCACAGAATTAATTTCTTGCTTCTTTAAAAGTGCTAAGTGTTACTCGTAAATCTTTTTAATGAGCACTAATAAAATGTTTCTATAGTACTATAATGGTTTTATTTAATTCAAATTCAAATTCATGTATTGCATAAAAATTGGTACAAAAAGGTAACACAATATAATTTGTTCGCACAATTTACCATAAGATGGCATGCAAAAATAAGCAACATAAATTGGTCCAACAAAAATAAGGAAAAACAAAAAAATTAATATATAATCACGAATTTTAATTAAATGTCGGAATGCAGATGTCAGGGGTTACTTACACAAAATTAACATTAAGTTCACTAATATTTAAATCTCAATACATATTATTATTAAAAACGATTCTCAAATGACTGGAAATATTCATCCATCGAATAGAAACAATGTTCCAGCAACCATCGTTTTAGCCTGCTTTCAAATGTATTCAACGGCAATTTCTTTAGTTCGTTGTCAAGTCTGTTATATATTTTTATGGCCATGCAATAAGAATTTTTGCTGTATAGTGCTGTTGTTTTTGCAGGTAAATTAGGTTATCCGGATATCTAGTGTTGAAATTGCATTCGTTTTTTTTTGCTTTGAACAAGTGAAGATTTGTCCTAACAAACACGCACATCTCAAAAATGTAGATACAAGGTACAGTTAGTAGGCTCATTTCCTTAAAAAGAGGCCTGCA
Source organism: Udea olivalis (assembly GCA_947369235.1). Taxonomy (NCBI): domain Eukaryota; kingdom Metazoa; phylum Arthropoda; class Insecta; order Lepidoptera; family Crambidae; genus Udea; species Udea olivalis. Next base: position 5,340,030 of record OX376363.1, read on the forward strand.
AGAAGTTGTAGCATCGACGTTACAGATAGCTCGAAGACATTGCTTTTGGGATATAAAGTTGCCCCATAAGAGAATCCCGTTTCATAGCCATGGTAAGCTTGTATGGCAACCCCTTTATCGCATATTTTGGTTAGCCGCCAAAGCGCATAAGCGAAAGAGTTTATCTTCATCATCATCATCATCATCATCCGTGCGGTCTATCCCGGTTGTGAACCCACACTGGTGTGTGGTGTCCCAAGGTCCGCCTTTCTTATTTTCTTGGCCCACTTCGCGCGGTCTTGTGCATCCTCAGTGGTGAGTCTGTTGGCACGCATGTCTCGCAAAGAGTTTATCTTCGCGCATATTTTATATATATGACCTTTCCATGATAAGCAATCGTCCAACACAATTCCCAAGAAGTTTATTTGATTTGACTCTCCGATATTCTGACCCTCAGATTGTACATTAAGCGAGAGTTTATATAATGTCATCAAAAGATTTTTACTACAAAAAGCCGTATTTCCATAATATTCATAACAAATTGGCTTATTACCAAAAGGTTTCAAGACAATGGGCTTATTTCTGAAAGATTACACCAAAGAAGCACAATTTCAAATGATTTTTATTTTTTTCAACGAAAACAATAACGCTAGAATAAAAACTTCAAATGTATCAGAATATTAGAATTATATACTGTAACACAAAAAAAATTATAAAATCATAACTAACTGTTAACAGCCCTACTGGGATTTTTCAGTTACTGAAATTTTGCTTAACATGGAAATAAGTCCTTTCGGAAAATCACTCCTTATTTGTCCTTACGGATTGTAACCTCCTAACTAGGCCAGTTTATAAACGCACTAGCTTTCCGCTCGAGGCTTCGCCTGCATGAACTTCATTTTCATGACATATAGGATTTTTTCCGACTGACGACACATTATTCGCTAAAATCCCGTCTTAATTACACTTACGCCCTAAAAAGAACGCCTGTGCAAAACTTGAGACTCCTAGCACTCGTAGTTACGGAGTTTCATACAAACTGTCAACCCCAAAAAGAACCTCTTATGGGTATTTACGCAAAATCCCGTTTCAGTGATTAGTGACATCTGAGAAATGAAATGTTTATTTCCTCTTCACAATAGGACCTTAAATATTGTGAAGAGTAAATAAACATTTCATTCATTCATTCATTCATTCATTCATTCATTTATTCAGTGAGCATCTACGTCCTAAAAAGAATCCCAGTGAAAAATATGAAACTCCTAGCACTTATTTCTCAGATTTCGTGATGAGTTAGTGAGTGTGTGTCTATTCGCTTAAACACTAAATAGATCGATTCAATAAAAGTTCTTAAGTTCATTAAACTCGTGAACTGATTAAGTGCATTCAACTTTGTAATGTATATGGAAAACGTAAGTGAGATTAAATAAGTAGGGAAATCTGAATATTATATTACACCCTGTTCATTGACCTTTCGTTTTCTCATGACTGTAAAGTTCAAATAACTTTTTGAATACTATTGTCTGTTTTTATCCTAAAACCTTTTTTCCTCACCGGTTCGGAGCGTTTTCATTTCGGTATCGCCTCTGCAACGAATCTGCACAGATTTTCTGCTAAAAATCATTTCCTGCCTGGCTCTGCATGTTTTCGGTACGGTATTGAAGAGGCATTTACCAACTACTCATTGACTGACTCTCAGCAGACTTAGGAGTATGATTGCGGACAGAGTAGCCATTTTCATTGACATGACGTCTTTCTTCCACGGTACTTCAGAAAATGTAATTGGCTAAGACGGTTATTAACCGATAATTGTTTTATCTCAATAATGCTCATCGTAGTAAACATTCGCTGTTAGGCGACATAACAGTCACCAGCTAAAAGTAGTAAAGTTCAGATAACCTTTTTATTATTAAGTGTGTATTAATTCCTAAAAAACACTGCCTAATTTGGCATGTTAGTTCCTTGGAAAGGGTTTTCTAGTAAAGAGAGGGTTTCGTGAAATTCCTACAGGAATGGGAAAAACTGATACAGGCGTAGGAAGTTGCAGGCAAAAGGCAGTGAATGATGATCGTGTTGTCGACACGATTGGCGTAGTGAACTGTATTACTGCTACCCGCCTTGACTTGCGTAATGTCCCGGGTTCGATTCCCGGTCGAGTCAATTCAGGAAACAATCTTTTTTAAATTGACTCGGGTCTGGGTGCGCTGGGAGACGTCCTGGCTTAAATGCTTATTGACTGGCCTTTTGGTGCAATGGCAGTGATTCTGCCTTTAGCACCGGAGGCACAAACATTATGGAACGAACATTTATGTTTGTTTTGTGTCTGGGTGTTATTATATATCTAAGAATGTGTTTAGAAATATTTAAATACCTACGTTGATCAGTCTAAGATGCCCATAGTACAAGCTCAGCTTTGTTTGGGGTCAGATGATCTTGGTGTAATTTGTCTCAGATATTTAATTATTAATATTATTTATTTATATAAAAAACAGAGCGATAATGTTATAAATGCCAAATCTTCTTCTTCTTCTTCTTTTGTGTCGGCCAACCAAATGATTGCCCTTTTTAGCTTAACAAACGTCAGTTTCAGAACCATCAAGCACAAGAAAATGTTAAAATCGACGCAACAAGATCTCTGGTCGTTTCGGATTTGGGATTTGGGGCCAATGATGGAGGCAGTCCCACTGCTGGTCTGCCTCTATCATTGAAATCAATCGAACTGGGAAGTAGGTAACAATAAAAAACGATATTCCTGTTTCTTTTTCATCTTGAATTATTATTGGTTCTAGTGTCTCTATAATTACTTTACTTATGCACTCATTTAGGCGCTAAACGAAGGAAGAAAACGTGATGGAGGAATAAACAAACAGTAGACATTTTAAAATAATATTTCGCGTGTTTTTCATCTTTTATATGGTCCAAGGTCCAATATATGGTCTGAGATGTTTTTCTAATTAAACAAAAAAACATAATTTATTTTTAAAACTTAGCTCTCAAACGGAAACTAAAAATTATTGGCCGTTTGTCTGTCTGTCTGTAGCATTTTTCTTAGAAACGCGTGGCGAAGGATCATCACATACAAGCTGCATGCTGCAAGCAGCTGGGTAAAAAACAAAAGTCCAGATTAACGCATTCAGTAGATAAGGCTGACAGATAAATATAATCTTTAAGGTATTTTCGTTGACCTGAACTTTAACAAGAATCTAAGTTAGCTGAAAAATCGGAAATGTGACCAAATTACAACCGTACTTTTTGCAATTGAAAAAACCCAAACTTTATACGGCAAAGATTTTCATCTCCCAATCATTTTGCATTCAGAGTTTATGAACTAAAATAATGTTACACGTGGAAACGTTCGAGCCTCATTTCGGTTATTATCTTTAAAAAATCTTTATTTCATTCAACTACTAAACGAGATTCTTTGTTAATAATCTCATTAATTATATTATTTTTATATTTAAATAAAAAAGTAAGCATAGCCACAGGCTAATACTAGCTACAGAGCAATCCGAATCGATCCGCATCAAGGTAGCGATTCTAGATCATTTAAATAGCGAATCAGGAGCGCAAGCTTGACATTGGTTCGTGGAGAGACGCACGCGAACGTCGTCTCGAGAGTTTATCGATAATAGTGCTGTGCTGTGGTTTCTGCGCTGGTGATTTTAGTGCGGCTGTGGAAGTAAGTTTAAATTTAAATTCTGGAAGTGTCGGAGAAATTGCTTGCATTTTTACTCATTAACGGTTCTTTTAATATTTAAAAATCCTCTGTTCAATCCTCGTTGTGTCCTTTGTGGATTTAGGGATACATACAAAGTATAGCAAAATTCAAGGGTTACATACCGCAATGCTAAATTATTTTCTTGACAAGCATATTAATAGAAGTTTTTGAGTATAACGAGTATAAATATTATGAAAAACCTTTGCAGAAAAAAAGAAATAGAACTATTAAAATATAACAAGGACCGAAACAAGAGAGAAAGGAAGAACATTATTTATTGACCTAGACAACATAATATCAGCTTAAGCTACATGGTACAAATAAATACATACTAACAGAACACGTAATATGTCTAATTTACTGCAAATTTCAAAACGCTAATCTCAAACCTGTAGTTATGTTATTAACGTAGGTATGGTTAAACAAAACCCTGAAATGTTTTATCGAGTGACTAACCGTATAACAGTAATTAAAAAATAATGTATTTTTAGTGTCTCAAAAATGGGATATCACAAAAATAATCATCGATACTTTTAGCACATCACTAAATGATGCTGCCTGCGTATAATATGTCTCTTCGCGCCATGAACTATAGTGTTTCTGCGGTTACACATTATAATTCTGAAAGTGAATTGTGATCCGCTTTCCTAGGTCTAGATTGCAGATTATCACTGTTTCAGACCTAAGTTTTTTATAATGACAAATGTGACAAAATTGCAAGAAAACATACATTTGCTAATCTAATGCAGATTTCTTGGAATATATTTCTTTTATCAAGAACATAATCTTCGCACTTTATTTATAATGTGAAGGGTACCTTCCCATTGAACATGTTTAACTAATAAAATTAATCATGTCCTTTCCCATCAGAAAAAAGAAAAAATAGCTAATTAAATACTTCATAAACAACTTTGAAAAATATAAAATAATTTAGATATGTAGATGGCAACTCAGTTTTAAATTTAATGTCTAACAATCACTTCTCAGAAAGACAGTGTTACTATGATTTTTGTTTTGAATTCATAAAAATATCACATATTCCGAAAAGTACCTACAGATAAGCTACCTACTTTGCTGTTGGCGAGAATATTATAATCCCTTTGCCACTTGATGTGAAAATTTACATTTAAAATAAAGATTCTTTAAAACGCCAAGAATTTCCTTTAGCCGTTTTAAGAAAGAATAAAGAATGAAATTCTTTAAAATCATTATTTTTTTATACATCGATGAGACGTTTAGATGGACAAATATATTTTTTGTTCTGCATGGAATAAATATAAGTATAATATATTTAAATTAGTTTTTACAAAGTATACATTGATGTAAACTCGCTGCTTTAACACCAGAAAAAATCGACAAGTCTCGGTAGATGAATGGTTGAACGTCGCTTTCTTTGCGGAACGTGTCAGTTTCTAGTCTATCCTGAGATAAATAAAGCATTCTGCTACAAAAATAACAAAAATGTAATAAAAATTATGAATGAATATTTTTTATTTTTTTGTTGATTTATTTTTACCGCAAGGAAAATTGATATGGCTTACTCAGTAGGTGATGTGAACTCATCCAAAAAAAAAAAAAATGTTATGTTTACTTTTATAGGCTTCTATTCAGAATCAGACGTTATTAATTTTGGAGTATAATGATTTCAGTAAAACCCTACGTACGTAGTTTCTACATATGTCGACGTATATCTACTATAACCTATTTGGTTTTTCTGTTTTCTAAATATATTTTTTAATAAATAAAACATTTTCTCCAAACACGTGTTTTCATTACATTCACTCAAAGCTACGACTACTTCACGCATTGTAATTTAATCAAATCTTCCGATTAAACTAAGCAGAACGACCCAATTGTACCATTGCGACCTCATAGCTTAGGGTCAATAGTTCTAATAATTTGTTTATCTTCTCACGACAAAACAGTTGAAGATTTGGTATAATCGATTATGATTCTCCGTGGTCTAGTAGCAGGTGATTTAGGTTATCGACATTTGACTTTTGGGAAAATCAGCAGTATAACGATGATTCTTGATGATTCTTCATGCACCACTCGTAAAGTGCCTGTGATTAAGCAGTGACAGCAAAACGATGTTACGCTATTCACGCCATGTCGGTGATAAGATGGGTGACAACCCAGGCCGATTAAAGTAAGTGATATTTTTTGGGTGTCTCCGTGCACGTTATGCAGTTGGGCCCGGCTGAAGTTGCAAGATCAGCATAGTCGGAGGCCTTGATCATAATATGACTTCTAATACAAAATAATACTCGTAGAAACATACACTATGGTGAGAATAAAAGTACTTTTTGATAGTGATGCACAGTGTGGGATTTGGCCTGAGTTGCGGCCACATTGTTTTATGTGTGTAATAGATAGCCCGGATCAAACAAAAGCCACTAAGCGTACTCAGATATATTTAATATGGATAGATTTTGACATATGATTTTTTTATTTTAATATTAATAACCTCTCAAAAACGGTTATTTTTTATTGTCGCCTAACTAAAAGAAGAAATACTACTTTGACAATGAGGACTGGTCAAGTATAACTAAATACACAATATATATTTAATTTAGCGTTATAGCTAATAAGCTTGTGTTGTTAGAAAAATTTATTTAATTTTTAGTTTTTTCAAATTTTCTCAGCTTCCCATTAATTTACGGATTTTATTTTTGTTCTAAAATATGTAAAATACTATAACTTACAACAGTTCAATAATTGAAATGATATCTTTGCAGGACCTCTGAGATATTGCATTTCTAAAGTTTGACATAATTTCTATGGAAATAGGGTTGTCAAAATATAATTGCAATTAACTTTATTTTCACCGAAAACGAGGTTCTCAATTCAACTATATGTTTTTTTCTAAGACCCTGTAACTCGTTACGTTAGATGCAAACAGCTTGAAACTGTTCGCGATATACATCTTTGGGTGAGATATATGCGCAACCGCAGTAGGACTGCTAAAGTCCCTGCTAAAGCGCTTGTCGATGATCCAAGATTTTGTTTATCTTCAATGAAGGATATTATGTTACACAGGGAAGGGGTCCACCTTCGTTAGGCATCTGCTAAAACCCTGTGCTTATAAGGCGTGTTTACGTATAAAAGTTAACAATTGAACTTCGAGAGTCAGCGTTGGTTGATTGAAATTTTAGTAATAAATCGTCATTTTTGTTCATTTGTTTTGTACAGATCTCGCCAAAAAATATGTAGAAACGTACGGCTGATGCTACATGTCAGTGACATTCCACAAAATACTTATGCATAGGAGACAAATAATAGAGGCCAGCGCATTACCAATTGGTATGCTATCTGAGCAGGCAGGCGAATCACGTAATAAATATTGGCGGTACGACAGAGAGCACCATACTCGGAAAATACATCGGAAAACCACAGTACTCGATCTTTTTCAGCGTACCTTGGAAGCGTCAGATCCGTACCTTTCTATACTGTTTGCTCGCGAAAACAAAAAGAAACATCTTGTTCTCCCGGATAAAGTACTGCCGCTACTAAAAGCTTTAAAAGAAAACCAAAATATTAACTTATCATCCGAGCTTGATTTGGGTGACATGGTACTACCCACAGAAGAAACTCTGATAGACTGTAACAAGGACCTAGATCTAGAAATGAGCTAAATAAGCATGATGCAACACTTAATCATGATATTCCAGCACATAATCGTAATATGGTGACAACCCTAAGTAACAAATTCAAAATTCGATAACTCGGCCGTCCTGCTCTTTCTTGATTCCTTATTTAGTACATTAATAAACCGAAATTAAATGTTACTTTTCATCTTAAAATAAAATCCGTATATTATAGGAAACTCGAGAAAAAAAGTGTTTAAAAAAAACACAAATTAATTATTTTGAACGTTTTCTATAAATAAATTGTAATTTTTGCTAAATTTAAACTATGCTTTTCTTCATTCCTCACCTATATATAACTTTTAACTTAGTAAATACATATAAATAAACACGCAAAAACGTTTCTATGGTTTTATCTCGGGTTTTCAGAAAAACAAAATAGCTCAAAATCTACCAATAGTAAATTAGTGGGAGTTCTACTAGAAGCTTTTGTATGGCCCAGGCTATCTGTTGAAAACATAAAAAAGCATGGCCGCAACTCAGGCTAAATCTCACACTGGGTGATGGTGTTAGGTGTCCAAGATGTTTATATATTTATTTATATGCAACGCTAAGCCCTTATAAAATATCCCACTGCTTCCATCTTGCTTGTTGAATGTGTATTAATGATCAAGAATTCGGAATATGTTGCCACATATTTTTCTATCTTATCGTTATAAATATAACTCAGTAACGCCTTAGCCGTTTTATAATATTAAATTTAAAACTTCGAAATGTACGTTTCAATGTAATATACTTTATAGTTTATAGATAGACCCTGGTTCACTAATAAGCAGTAATAGAGGTAATTAAGAAACATATGTTTCCACTTCATAACTTTTGATTCACATTCCACCAGCTCACCCCTAAGTTTTTGCTTCCTCTTTTATTTTTTTAAAATATTTGAATGGTATAGACATGGCTTTATTCTTACTTTGTCTATCAATGCCGAAGGGCAATTGAAAACAAAAGCATAACTGTAATCAAAGTGTTTTATAGACATTTCATATAATCAAATTTCGATAGTTAGCACGCCTTTTATCCGTTTTTTGTGTTAATCTTTTATTTTTAATATACTTAATCATGAATTATGCGGGATTTGAATTAGCAATGTGTAGCAAGGGATCAAACTGTCTACAAGATTGCAACTCTAAATAGTTTGTTATTTATTTTAAGTCCTATTATGGGGTATCAAAGACAAACCCATTATTTTGTTGAAATAGGTACAGACACCATTTCGCGAAAATAAATATGAACCAGAAATAAGTCAAATAAAATAACCAAGTAACTACACAACAATAACTGTATGTTCGTAGTAACAATCATTGACCCCCGTATACACATGCGCTAATCAAAAGTTGAGCATACCTCAAATTGATGCTGCCCTGTCACATGTCAATAGAAATGAAAGGAACATCTATACATGTAAGGACCGCTCAGCTTTGATTGACGTTTGTGGATTCGGGCGTGAATGTCATAAATTCAACTTATTTGTCGTGGTAAGAGGGTGCACCTCTTTTTGTTAGGCCTTTATTATATTAAGTTGATAAATTGAAGCCGATTCTCTAACAATTTGATTTGAAAATATATCCACCTTATACTTCACACAGTATATGTGTCTCACTTAACAGTCCATAAATTAATATCTGCGCTCACAACTCCAAATGATCCTGTTTGAGTTTAGAACTAATAACAAACAGTATAACGACGGATGATCAATATTAAGTTTAACGAGACAGATAAGAAGAGTTCAAGATCTATCGGTTGAGAAGTTTGTCCTTTCGCTATTATAGTTTCGAACTCTAGTCACTTATTTTGTTTCTTGACAACTTGATTAAATTCTGCGAGCTAGACTTAAGCTATGAACAGGGAAATAGTTCAACATGAATCATCATTATCGTCATCTAAAATTTTAAGACATTGCAAAACTTGTTGTCAAAATCATTTGAATCTCAAAGCTCTATCACACGAGCACTAAAACCAGTAGTAATTTTAGACTCCTCTGCCTTACTAAAGTATTATGATCAACCATCTTTACCCTGTTGAGCAATTAATGGTCATCAGCACCAGCCTATGCATTTTGATCATCTGCTAGACATAGACTGCTCCAATAACATCGCACCTTATCAGGAGCATAATACTAATCGGCAGAGTTGAATATTGGTAATATTCATTATCATCATCTCGAAGACCACTGCTGTATATAGATCTTTATACTGTTCTTCAATCCAAGGGCGACCTGCACCAGGTCAACGGCACATCAGGTGGGAGGCCTGCCCTCACTGCGTCTTCCAATAGTCTTAAATTCGATAGTTACTATTATATTTTAATCAATACACATTTTTCGCTACCGATAATTTAGGGAACAATTGTTAACATAGTCGTATGCTTAAAATCTTACATAAAAGCAAAATGTAAGATAGGTGACTCGCCTCTAGCGCGTGGACCGCTTAAATCAGGCCCCCGTCGCCTAATTTCACTCAATCGAAATGTAATATTGTCAGGACTTTTCTCTGAGGCACGCCTGTCTCGCTTGCGCTATGGTCAAAACAAATAGGTTTTTCTCTGTCTTTCAACATCGCACAACGATAAATAGAATGACAGCGGTGTGAGTGTTCATGCATGAAGTTGTGCATCATCCCCGTTTTCAGTTGACAATTTTTAAGGACGCGCCGTATCTTATGCTATTTGATTTAATCTAAGCTTTAACTATCGATACTGTTAGTATTGCCCAACTACTAATTGGGTATATTTAAAATATATAAATATAAATATGAGCCAGACAACACACCACTTGTCATGGTACGAAGTAGGGATAAATATAAATATCCCAGTGTTATGAGGTACCAGACACGGAATCAAGGCAGGGGCGTCTTCCAGCACACCTAGACCCGAGTGATCGAACCCGGGACACTACGCCAATTGTGACGTCAAAAGGATAAATATTTCTTAGATAAATTAAATAGGTAACTTAGGAAATACCATGATTCGTGTAGAAGCTTATTTTTGTCAACAGTGTATTTTCATAAATTAAGATTCTTCGTAGGATTAATTACTTACTCGGTCCACTTTAACTTTGTGACAACTTCAGAAGCAAGGATTACCGTAAGCTTTCAGGTAATCTAAAGTTTCGCTTAAGTCATCCCAACTTTTTAAACAGTTACAAATGAATTCAAAATTAAAGTCTTGGTGGCTTATTCTTGTGTTTAGGCTTAACTGCCATCGTGAACTGCGCTAGGTCGAATGGACGCCACTCCGAAACGTTAAATAAATAAAATTTCAAACAGATTCAAAGAGAGCGAACTTCATTGTAGTAACTTATAAAATATCCGAAATAAATCTTAACATCGCCTTCTAGCAATGTGAATTCCTAATTGGCACAACGCCATCTATTGGTATACTGACTAAATTAACTTGAGATACAAAAATGGACCATACAGCTATAAATACGCTTAAAAGACGAAGTGCACGGTATTAATCTCGATATGTCATTGTACCAGTAAGAAAACTAAGCATTTTTCTCTTACTGTGCACTCAAAGTTAGGAAGCTCTCGATTGATGCCGTCTTAAAATAAATAATTTGTAAGTAGAACCAAATCTATCTAAGTGACTAACAAGCTTTAGGTATAACATAGTCCTCTCTGGTCAAACGCCTCCACTATTGAAATCAAGCGACGAACCAAGTGTAGTAACATAAAAACATCCGTCTCAAATTCTGTGGATCAAATCACAGATTGTTTCTTGTAACTAAAAGTCATTCCTATCATTTGTTTTCAGATCATCATATCTTGAAGAATGTCGTCATCAAGAGTAACTCCAATCAACATCTTCCTGTTCCTGTTAGTTTTGAGACAAGCCCAAAGCATAGAGGACGGATACTTACGATACGTCAAAGACGGTTGTTTCATGAGAGGAGAAGCACTATCGTGCGTCAAATATAAAGCTTTGAAAATAGCAAAGACAACAATTTTCGGTGATAACTTACATAGTAATGAAACTATAAAAGCCAACCAAATGATTAGCTTTGTGCCATTAGATGATGAAACGATAGAAACGCTTACCATTGGTGAGAAAGCTGATGTGGTTGCAAGTGAACCGAAAGGGTTCATGTCGGAATGGGCAGAGTTAGCAAAGTATGTGATGAAATTGATGAAGAATTTCTTCAAAGTTAAAGGGTTGAGAGTGAATCTGCCAGAAGGAGCTAGAACAGTGGAAGAAGATGATGATATTGATGGTAAGTAAAAATACATACTCACACACCACTCCGCTATTCTTAACAAAGGGTAGGCAGATATATATTACCTCCCTTATGTATAAAATTAAATTATCTTGCAACACTGTTTTCAGTAAGTAATGTAAGTTTTAATGAATAACGAAATATATCTTTATCTTATACTCATCATGCATTCCTGCAAATCCCTTATCCTTTCATAAATGTTCGTTGGTCACGGGTGCTTTTGTCCTAAGCCTTGCAAGAATCAACTCCTCCGACGCGGTCGCAGAGTCGCATTATGTTTGTATACTGTTTATTTATATATTCATATTATTATAGTATTCATGTCTATTATTTAGTATATTTTTGACTATTTAAAAGTACTAATTAAGTCTATTTAAATAAGGATATTTGAGTTTGAGTTTGCCTTGTTCTTTTTGCCCTGTGCCTTGGCTTACCCCTTTCACAGTTCCATTCAATCTCTCGTATATTTTTGTTTTAGTTTATATTATTCTATTCAATATTTTCACATCGGTCAGCTATCTGTCTATAATTTACCTTTCTAAACAAATGTAGAGAGCAAATATTTTACCAATCAAAAACCTTTATATAAAGTCGAACTAATTTTATTACAATAAAGATACACAAAATCTATTGATATTTAAATAAACTCTCAAGCGGTGTATTATTTTGCTTTTATGCAAATTATTTGCTTAGAATTTAAATACAAACGATCTATTAATAATAAAGGTTGATGAATAGCTTCGTATCGTTTGAAATCGGTTGTTGGAGATAATTTTAGGCCGCAGTCAGTTAATGTTAAAAAGCGAGTGAGACAATATTTGAACGGTAATAGACGTTTTTGAAGATATTGGTTTTTTGTCAAAGGAACTTTTAGCCCTACTACTGATGTCAACAGTTAATACAGTAATTCTGAAGCAATAGTTTGAATTTAAACCTTCTCAAGAAGAGTCTTCAGAATTTTGTATAATGTACCTAACAAATATTATGTCTCACATACAAAACCCATCGAATTATGCGTGTTGTATTTTATTTTATTTTATTCATTTGTAAGCCAAAATAACTAACAGTCTTCTTACACATTTAAATCAACAAATACATTCAAAGTTCTCATGATAGTGTAGTGACTACTTACTAGTAATCACAGCATGCAGATAATTCAAATTTAAATAAGTGTAACTTCATGCAAGTAATATTGGTGAAAACGTAGTTGAAAAAGTTAAAAAACAAGCGTTACAAACTAATTTCATAATTCTGCTAAGGTTTGCAATAATTCCAAAACATAACATTATAAAACCGAATGGTAGGTCATAAAGACATATTTTCCAAAATAATCTTACAAATTGTGTATGCAGAATCACAGTTAATATCACACACACACACAATATACACAGTCTGGGTAGTGGAGAGTTAGAGCCAAGAACAGTATCTTTGATAGGATTGCCTATTTTTGACTTTGTTACTCTGAAGTTTGTACAGAGGCGTTCACATCAAGCTTTACATAGTGGTCCACTCGTCTGTGAGCGAGGCCCGATCGGGTCTCGACTCGTAACCCCGTCATCTGTGGCGGCGACCCGATCATGTCGTATGGCAATCGGTATATGATAGAACGGGCCACCTTGCAAATCCAATAATCTGTGCGTCATAGACAAAAAAAACGCAACACGCGTTAGTCGAAATAAGATCATTGTGAGGTTCACTTGTCCAGTTTATAAGTGGTTTTCTACAGCATTTTTAGTGATTATTTCGCAGTCACTAAGAGAAAATACGTCGGAAATGTAAGTCAGTAATCTTGTGATAAATGCTCTAAAATAAATAATGCATTCATTTTTTTTTGCGCCAATTTCTTCCACGTACAGCCTATGGACAGCTATATGGAATGATCTTCCTGCGGCGGTGTTCCCAAAGGGATATGACATCGGGGCTTTCAAGAAGAGAGCGTATTCCCATCTAAAAAGCAAGCAACGCATCGGTGACACCTCTGGTGTTGCAGTTGTCCATGGGCGGAGGTGATCACTCTCCATCAGGTGACCTTCTAGCTCGTTTGCTCCCTATTACATAAAAAAAAAAAAAAAACACTGAAAAAAAAGTGCCTGGAGTGGTGTCGTCTACTAAAATTCATCTTCAATGTTTACTCATGTAAGCATTATGACTCCCATAACTCTAATTATGTAACGAAACAATGAGAGTGGCTAGAATGTTTATCTGGTAATTGCGTAGGCTAAAGGAATATCATAGTTTTCCAGTAATCTAAGAGAAAATCCACTTTCAATGTACCAAGGGTCCCTTCACCCCCTGTCTGTGGCGGCGACCCGATCGGGCCTCCACCTACCCCACTCACAAGCAAGGGGTCCGAGGCCATAAGTGAGCCCACAGTTGAGTGGAACTGCTGACATAATACCCATATTGCAATGGTTTTGTAAAGGTTGATATGAACGTCTATGTACGCCAGGGTTTAGTACAAAAACAACCGTTTCAGGCCCTAACAACCCTTAAAGTGTAAAATAAGAGACACAAATAAAAAAAGGCGGAAAGATCATTCGCTTTCCGCTCCCCCTATAAATAAATCCGATTCTAAGTATTTATTGAATTTGCCGTTTTAATAGATACTACCAGATAATGAAAGGGCTACAAATGGGCATAATTACAATGTTATGCTTTTGAAAGTGACTTTATTACAAAAGATATGAGTTATATTCAAATAATTAACAAGTCCATTGGCACAATGGTTATTGATCTGGTCTACTTCTGCTCGGAAGGTCGTGGGTTCGATAACAACCCAGAATATAACAAATCCTTACCGCTTTACTGGTTTTGATTGTCATTATCTACTTGTATAACCATGCTTTATGATATTTAAGATTTAAGGCCACACGATTGACGTAGTACGCTGTAGCACGGTTTCTCGCCTCGATTTTCGTAGTTCCCGCCCGGGTTCGATTCCCAGTCGTGTCAATTCAGGAAACGGTATTTACTGAATTGACTAGGCGTGTTGTCTGGCGCATATTTATTCATCTAAAATATACGTTTCTGACATCCATTTTACAAACTCTGCTTAGTTTGGACTTAGGTGTTGTTGGTGAGAAGATAATTCTGGCAATTACTAATATATTATACCTTTTTGCAATTATACTTTCTGAAAGATCAAATTAAGTTACTTGAAATAGATCTCTCATAATCCCCACGTATAGATCAAAGACTCATACACTGATGTGTTACCTGCGTAATGATCGAACCTAACTAAGACCATCAAAAATAATAGGCCAGACCTCCTTAATTGCACCAACGGTAAGGCATCGGCATCAGTCAAACAAAAAAAAATAGAAACTTTGGGGTGTCCATTACCCTAGTGAATCAGATAATTTATGGAAAAATATAAACCCAAAGTTATTTCTTAAGAAGGTGTGCTTTTTGCGTTTGGGGTACATCGTAAACATCGCATTTTTTAAGGATTTCGTGATTATTTAGCTCAATTCAAATTAAGTAGGTACCTAGTTATAAATATATAGTTTAAAATATCTCTCTATTATTGAATGCACCTTTTAATTTCATAATTATAACTATAACTGTGTACAGTGAATTATTACGTGTTTTATCAATTTAAAAAAAAACAGTTTTTTATTTAATTTAGCAAATAATTGGCGACTACCTCATTTGAGAAAATTCAATGTGTTTTTAAATACATAGTAATAGTGCAAAAATTTAAGTTTTCATTTAATAAAATAATCAGAAAAATCTTACAAAAATGCATCGTTATCGATCCACCTGTCATCTGTGTACTCTCAATTTATTTATGATAATGTAGTATATGTCCGTAAAAACTTGCATCTCTTCAAGAAAAACAGGGATGTTCATAAACTCAATACCAGAAATAAAAATAAGCTCGTAACTCCCAGTCTAAGACTGCATAAGGTAGGGAAATCATTTGTTGGTCAATGTGTAAAATATTTTAATAAGATTCCGCAAACTCTTGTTGAACTGCCTCTTCACAAGTTTAAGTCACAAATTAAAGCTAAGTTAATGAAGCGGGGTTATTATAGTGTTGACGATTTCTTAAATGATAAGAATTTATGGTCATCTTAGGTATAATCTGCTCCTCTGCACACTTTTTTGTTATGACTTTACTCTGTCAATTCCATTTTTGTGTATAAAAACAAGATTGAAAAGAGTAACCATCGAGTTTCTTGCCGGAGTCTCTCGATCGGAAACAACCTCTGAACCGGTGGTAGAGTCACATTATATTTAATTATGATATGAACTATCATAGTATTATTTTATGTAAGTTTATTTTTATTCAGTATATTTTTGCTACAATTTTTTTTTGTTACATGACATGTCATAAGTACTTTTTATAAGTCTATATGAATAAAGATATTTTTTACTTTACTTTACTTTACTTTACCCTCAGCAAACGCTCTTAAGAGCCATTTCGTATTTTGATCGCATGATCCAAAATCCCAAGCTAATTTATAACCTTTGGAAAAAATAGACTGTACAATACACACAACATGCAAAACATTGCAAATACAATCTTTTTTTTTTAATTATCAATCTCACCACCTCGATTTACGGGAAACTTACTGTGTCAACTTCAAGTAGCTACTCGTAATTATATATCTCTAATTTAAGCTTAATAATTGCTAAAAAGACAAAAAAGTCAGACATATCATTTTGTTGACACCATAATCAAAAAGAATCATTATTTATCACAATAACTGTAGAAAGTTTTACGTTCTTAAATTTTACCCAATAAAAGTCTGACTTTCTGACGGATTTTTGTCTCAAATCAAGCTTATGGCCCTTCATTTAATCGTTTTTTTAAATGTTGCATTTACAATCCAATCAGATAATTAGACGCACACAAGCCCTTTCGCCGTGCGTAATATTGGTGGCTCTTCAAATAAGGATTTTTTTTTTCTGAATTTCGAGATATTTTAAATTTTCTTAAGTTTCTTTTGTAAGTTTGTTATAAAACTTTAACAAAGGGGAAACTCATAAAACTTCTACAAACCTTTGATGTCTGTGTCAAGTAAATTCATCAAAAATGAATAGATAAAAATTTACTTAAAACTTCTTTGAGAAACGTTTGATAAATATCTGTTTCCTTAAAGATGAAGGACCTTTTGTGAACAAATTATAGTTTTTTTTGACAATATATTCTTCTTTTACGAGAAAACTTCTGTGTACGTAGGTATACGTTTTTCGAACTCAAAAAAAATTATATTTTTATAGGCTGCTGTCAGTAGGTCTTTCTGCTGTCTAATCTACACAGGATGAATAGATTTCAAAATAACAAGTGTGCCTAATATTATATGCCCACATTCTTTTTTTTCTGTTTTTTATATTGCCCGTCAAGATGACCTCACTCCACCTGATGGAAAGCGGTCGTGAGGTCCAAATATGAGGTTGACAAGCCCAGTCATTCAACCAGAGATTGTGAGATCCAGATATCACAATTAGTCGTAATGTGAATGCTTTTCATCAGTGGGCAATTATCCCGAAATACCTTAACCATCATTTTTAAATACTTTGAACAGTATACTTATTCGTATTCCATACTAATATAACTATAATGCGAACATTCTCACTGCTAAATTACTCCTGATTTTTGATGATTTCGTAATAGAGACGTAGACAAAGTTCATGTAAAAGCTAGTCAAAATATAAAATGGAAAACAAAATAATGCTTATAACTGCTAATTTTGCACGTGATATAATTATATCATCCATGCTAAGTAAATAGGGTGCTTTTTACAGCCTGTTAAAAAAAACTAAGTACGAAATTGTATATAGGTATGTTATGGAATCAGAACTTTTTAATATTTTTCTTTCATTGAAATCATTCACGGTCCATTGCCTGTAGTGATTCAAAGAAACAAGTTTTCTTAACAATTTAGCTAGATTCTATTTTAACGAATGGATTTCACTATAATTTTTCTAGACGATTGATTTTTCAATACCTAACCTCACTAGGGAAAGTCAAATTGGATGAAAATTACTGCGATAATGGATTTTGTCAGATTCAGATGTGTTACATGCGCTCAAATAAATAAGATCTGTTCACAAGTGGCGACAGCAAATTAGCATCAGATATTGAACTACTTATTGATCGTGGTTTTTCCCAGCAGTGGGACATTATTAGGGCTAATTGCTTACTCCAGGTCATAGTGGGTTTGAGCCCGACCAAAATAAAAATGATTTTAATCCAACAATTAGTGCATCCGGAGGGCATGCTAAGCATTTGGTCATGGCTGACGTCGCTAGATGTCAATCAATAAAGCCTAGTGACATCCAGGTAACGGTATAAATACAATCCAACTGGTCTTTAAGGTCGTTTCACCATACGCTCGAACCTTTTAAGAAACGCATGTGGGTGCGTACCACATGCGTTTCTTAAAACGAGCTTATATGTGCGTTTAAAACACTCCGAAACGGCTCTTGAGGACTATTTTTGTTTCCTTTAAAAAGGCAACGCGGATGTCGGATATAGGTAACGTATTAAGTATCTTTTCGGCGGTGTATTGGGGTAAACGCGCTAGTTGTGGTCACAGTTGTAACTGAAGTAAACAGAGCAAAGACAACCGCAGTGTCCGCTATTAGTATTCGTCCCCTATTAGGGCTAAGTTAGATGTTAGTACGTGGGCCTATTTTACGATCATTCGTGTGTAAATTTGTTGCGAGAAACTGGAGTGAGCGAAATTATTGAAAGAAAGTGTGTTTGTGAAAGTTATTTCGATTACAAATATGTTTTTGAATAGATGACTAAACAACTATATTATTTATCTTCGTAAATGGGTTCGTTTCTATTCTCGAATGTTTAATAAAGAAATATCATCATAAGTACTTAAAGATTTATAATGAAATCAATACATTGTGAATTTTACATTTACAACTAAACAGATCTTGTACTAAAGGTGCCAAAGACTGATAAACATACTTATATATTTCAAAGTACAAATGTAGCATGTAGGTTAATGTTGAATAAGAAAGTAATTTAATTCAAAAATTTCTGTTCGTTTTAGTTGGGGATGATGGGGTGTTTGATAAGACTCCCGGATATAACAAGACTCTCCCTACGTATAAAGGTTAGGCACTTTATCATAATTATCATTTTTATATTAAAAAAAATATTTACTGCCATTAAAAATAGATAGTCTGAGGTTTTGCTGGGTTCAAATCTCAGGCCAGGTGTATAGTTGCCAACTCGCATTTCACAAGCGTGGTGATTAGGCTAATGCCCAATAATTGTAGCGATTACCTTAATTTCAATTATGGAGGCCTTTGCCTAGCTTTGGACAGTTCAAATATAGCCCATTCACTTTTTTTATAGTGAATACGCTTGTTATTTCAACGCATTGTTTTTATTTTTGGAGAAGAATTTAGATTCAATATTTTGTGTCTTGTTGGCACTGCTGTCAGAATACATTACATTCAAACCCTTCGCGTCTGTCATAATAAGGAAAATAATAAAAACATATTAAGGCTGCTAAGAAATATAAATATATTATCAGAAAATATCTTGTTTATGTGAAATTGAAACCATTTTTGCTACAAATTTAAAAAACTAACGCGTTTCTATTGCAACAATAAAAATATTAACAATAATTTTAATACTCTACTTACTGAATCGTTATTTTTCATTTTCACGGGTTGCAATTATGCAGTAGAATAAAACCGGTTCGCGTGGAAAAATGAAATGGAAATTCTCATATTAAGATGCAAGTGCAACAAAACGTCTATACAAATTAAATCAACGATTTCCGACTACAATCTACGGCCTTTTCTCAATATTTGTTAAAGCCCTATAAGCGTTGAGCCCTTTTAGCCCAAATAGCGTTCAACCTGCAACATTTGACCTACTGTTTCAATAAATTGATCTGCATTTAATCCACTGACAGACGGATGGGGTCAACTTAATTGGGCTGGAACGTGAGAATCGGCTATCTATAAAACAGCTATCTATAAAATATCGGATAATTTGCGGAAATGAGACTGAGTACTGTGTAATCAGATTGTGCGGTAAAGGTTAAGGGTATGCGGTTTTTAATATTTTTAGGGTTTCGTACTGGAATAAACCATTTGTTTGAATTTAATGAGAGTTCAAATGAAATTTATTTCATTTTTGTAACTTACGTATTATTTAAATCAAAACCAATACCCCTCTCATATTTATCACAGACTTTGAAAAAATCTGTTTGAACATCCTTGTGAATGTGATTCCTTGATCCTTGATTGATTATGGTGATGTCTGTCTCAGTAACGTTTCACAGGAGCTTTTGAACAAAATGGATCGACTTCTAAATAATTGTATACGTTTCATTTTCGGACTGCGCAAATATGACCACGTCTCCATTTTCCGCTCTAAACTTAACTGGATGCCTATCCGGCAGCGTAGGTCCATTCGAATTTTAAATGTTCTCTTTTCTATTCTTTTTGATGCGAATTCTCCATCTTATTTAAAAAGTAAATTTCAGTTTCTTCATTCTTCACATTGTCGTCAGTTGCGTTCTGAAGATACTCTTTCCCTTCTTTCGCCCTCTCATTCTTCCGGTTTCATGTCTAGTTCTTTCGCTGTATCTGCGATTCGTCTTTGGAACAAACTTCCTGTTCCAATAAGAAAATCTATTAGTAAATACAGGTTTAAAGTAGCTGTTCGAAAGCATTACGGATCGGTGGTCACGCATTAGGGATGGGTCCTTGAGTCACTGTTAGGTGAATGTGGTTCAAAGTTAATACGAGGTTATTCTGAGGGGTTTATATGGCTATTATTATGTAATTTTTTTTTTTTGTGGCAAGCAATTCTTGGTTTGGTTGGTTCTATTTATATTATGACTTATATTTATGTATGTTTATTTTTATTGATTTATATTGAATTTATATATTATTTATTTTGTTGTTTTGTTATTTATAATAATTAGCATCTGTTGTTGTTTTCAAAAGTAATTTATTCAGTTTAATCTCGTGCACCGTGTTTAATTTATCTGTTTAATCGTGTGGTTGACTGGTAGAGAATGCCCTTTGGCATTAAGTCCGCCAATTGTATCATTAATTTTGTGCAATGAAGAATAAATAAATAAAATAAATAAATGTAGGCATCCTTGTATTTGGAGTGCAAAATAACTTATGTCCTACATAAGTTATTTTGCACTCCAAATTCTGGAATCTAAACTCCAGTTATACTTACTTAACTCTCGCTTACTATTCAAGTGCTTATCCGTTTCTTAATCTTTAATTTTTTGAATGTGAAACTGTATTCTTTTTTTTGTACAAACCCACTAAATTATAAAATCTACGATTGAGATTACGAAAGAAACATTTTTAGAAACTTAGTCTTCCGTTAGTATGTTCCAACGTCACGCAAAAACTGCTGGAAGAATTTTATTAAACTTTTATAAACGTACGTTTATTTTATTATTTTTCGTTGCCCAAAGAATCCAAAAAAAATGACATTCTTTACCAATCAACCACTGGGTGAAGCAGAAATCGTGTTGGCGGCGTTTAGTTAAAATGTAAATTGGTGAGAACATAAACAAAATGCTAAATAATATATTGTTAAATACGCTTACATTATATAATATATTATGACAGATTACTCTAATACTGAAAATTGTATGTACCTAATGTAGATATTGAAACATTTTCTCAGAAAGAAATGTGAAGCTGAGAGGTTTCTGTATAAAGATAATATTCTCTTTCCAATACTTAAGGTTTGACTTTCAAACTATCAAATAAATTCAAATTAAATTAATACATAATGTGGATCAAAATACTTAAAACTAATAGGGTACTTAAGTCTTATCATAAACAAAGAGGTAACTTTATTAAAGTTAAAACATTGAATATCAAAGTCAACTTCAAAGACCCTTTTTACCTTTGGCTAAATCGATTTTAAATATCACCCAATATATTCTCCAGGTCGTGGCAAAAAGAAGAAGCTAGCCATCATCATCCCACTGCTGACTCTGCTAGCAACGATCAAGACCAAGCTCCTGCTGATACCAGTTCTCCTGTCAGTGCTCCTGCTGAAGAAACTACTGCTTGTTGCAGCTCTTCTGCTGCCTAGTTTGCTGAACACATTGAAACACTGCAAGGTGACTGATTATAAAATAAATCTATACTAATATTATAAAAAGGTAAGATTTTATTGTTTGTTTGTATTGAATAGGCACCGAAGCTACTGATCCGATGGTAAAAATTCTTTCACTAACAGAAATGTACCCTATTCAGGAGTGATATAGGCTATATTGTATAATGATTGCACAAGAAATTTAGTGAAAAAGAATAGTATATTTAAATCATGTCGGAGAAAAGCGGGCGAGATATGATAATGGAGACCAGCTGTTAAATATTTGACAGAAGAAGTATGTTGGGGCAGCTCGTAAGAAATAAATATGCGCCAGATAACACACCACTTGTCATGGTCTCGAAGTAGGGATTAATATCCCTGTGTTACGAGATACTAGACAGGGAATCAAGCCAGGGGCGTCTCCCAGCACACTCAGATCCGAGTCAATTTAGAACCCGACCGGGGATCAAACCCGGGACAGCTACGGAAATCGAGGCGAGGAACCGTGCTACAGCGCACTAAGCCAATCGTGTCGTCTATTATAATGTCTGACAATATTATGCTTTAGTTCCTTTTAGGGTCAATGCACACCGAGACGCGACGCGACGCTGCGCGCACTTTTTCATAGAGGTACTCAAATGTAACTTTAATCACGAGATGCCTCGCGGCGTAGTGCGGCGTGGTGCAACGTAGATTATTTTTAATTTTCACAATAAAATATGCATCTTTTCGTGTAGTTAATGAGTTAAATTTGAAGTAGCTCTATTAAAAAGTGCGCGGTGTGAATTGACCCTGAAAGGAACTAAACCATAATATTGTCAGACATTATATTAGACGAAACGATTGGCGTAGTGCGCTGTAGCACGGTTCCTCGCCTCGATTTCCGTAGCTGTCCCGGGTTTGATCCCCGGGTCGGGTCAATTCAGGAAACGATCTTTCCAGATTGACTCGGATCTAAGTGTGCTGGGAGACAATTGAATAAAATCATGTATGTTCCCCAAACGATTGTCTGTCCTGCCTGGTTTTATATCAAACCCACGTTTCGCTGTCTAGTCTTGTTACTAATAGCACTATTAATCGAGTTATAAAGCCATTCAAGTAACAAAAAAGAAACTTGTAGGAATTGGATGCTTATTTGGAACACTCGACAAACTTTTGTGTGAATTTTAGGAGTCAATTTTTGTCATAGGTACACTCAATATCAAACTCATCGTATTCATGTAAAGTAGAATTTATAAAAGACCTAATCTTTCGGGAAAAATTGTTGGCAATAGCTAGTTACTACAGTAAATGATGCATGCATGCATGACTCTTAGTTCAAGAGAGTTAGTTGTGTCTCTTTCAATGCAAGGGTTGAATAGGCTGACTGAGTCTTTGTTCTTAGTTTCCATTTTTACAATCAGAATACATAATGTGTGCTGAAATGTTTTTGCTGGTTCTGTTTCTTTTGTAAGGTTTTCATTTGTGTAAAATACTCATTCATTCCTTTCTATGAAATAAATAAATCACAATATTGTTTTTCCATGTTGGTACGATTGCTACTAATTAACAGCGTCACGCACGAGTAATGTTTGTAGATATCGACCCGGTGAATACCAATTTTAGTGTGATTGACCTTAAATGTTAAAAGTGTATAGATTGACCCAAAAAAAACATTACATCTCCTTTACCTAGTGTTGAGTTAGAGTTAAGTTTTAGCGTAAAATTATATTGAATTGCAGAGGAAGTAGTGTCGTTTTATCAACTGCAAATTGCTTTGAGCATTTGCAATTAGTCCCATAACAAGAACTCGTAATTAACTTGGAGTTAGAGTTTATCGTGAGTTTTCAACAGCAGAATGAGTAGTCATTATATTTTATGCGTGGAGGCGAAAGAAAAGGTTTTTTAACGTTTTGCGGGGCTATTGACTAATGATGATGGCAAAAAATTGCAATTTTGACTGCATCGACATTGGCTGACATTTAGGGCGCCGCCTGATAGAGCATTCAGTGGGCCACTGATTAGTTCTGTGCGAACGGAATAACGCAGCGGCTTCCTTCTGTTTTCGTGTAATTAATTTAAAATATAATACCATTAAACAAATTAAAAAGTTTTAAAAGTTGTCGACCTAGAATATACAAAAACCTATCTATATATACATTTTTAAGTGCAAAATGTTAATAATATTTGAGAGTAATACAAAAAAATCGTCGACGTACTCATTTGTGGTTTTTTTTTATTGGTGAAATTATGCTATATCGTGTTTTGGAAATTGTTCGCCTTAGTTAAAGACACTGACCTACACGTACAATTTTTGATTTGCTAAAATATATTTTAATTTAGTAGTTATCTTTGAAAGAAGTCGATCTGATATTGACAATCTTGGGAAAGCATAGCCTTAAGGTGCAAGTTCGTAGCCAACTTCACGCAGCTGCAGCAAACGACGTTTCGTCGTGGAAGTACTGGTTTCTATGTATCTGTCTGACGCTGACAATGGATCATCTGTTGCTACTGTGTGAAGTCGGCTCCTATTTTGCACCTTAAGGGGTCAAAGGGTCAAATTTGCACTGCAAGGTCCTCAATTTGACTTTATATATATGCTGATTTGTTATTGAGAACTGAGTTTTCTATTACTACGAAAGTATATAATATATAGTTATTTGAGAATATTAGAGGCTTGAACATTATTTTCAAATTCATATATTTTTTGTTTGCCTATTTTACGGATCTATATCCGTATTTCCTATGAATAGAATATGTTTTGTATTTGTTATTTATTTGAATGGTATTTTTATGTATATTGACAAAAGTTATCTATATAAGTAAATATCAAGTATCTATTGAAAGATAATAACTGAAAATATAAGAAAACTTTTGTCTTTTGCAGAGCGATCATTAGACGAAAGAATGCTTTAAAAGTACTAGAAGGAACTTTCCCTGAAGATAAAAGCAACTAGCACAGGTAAAGTTCCTGACAGTAATAGAATGTAGATAGTCTATTTGATGAAATTAAATCAAGTTGAATTATATTATGGAGGATGGCACAGAAAGACAGACTAAGTCGTAAAAGGTATACTCGAAACAGTTTAAGTATTATCAGTCTTATTGCGATAGTTTCCAAATTATTCAAAATCAAAGATCTGCGTTTGAAACCATATTTAACGACGTTTCGAGATGATCAACTACTGATACTCAGTCAACAACTTCGACCACAGACGATTATCATGCTAACAGTGATTGATTTTTGGTTTTATCGATATAATTCGTTAGTCACCTGAAAAGTGTTGAACGTCTAGAATTACATTTAAAAGACTGTATGCCAAAGTAACACTATTTAAAAAAGTAACGTAATACTTTCAGCTTTGTCGGTCATTATGTGCCACTCTGTAATTATTTCAGTCAATCCATAATGCAATTACTAAGCAGTTTCAATCAAGCCTTAGACGTATGCAGAAAAGGCATCTTACTACGGTGATTTCAATAAAGCTTGACCCCATAAATTAAATTAACAGAATATCCTGTTGACATTGTCTGCCTCATATTTTTCTTCACCTACGTAATCATTCTCACAAACTCTTAAAATTAAGAGCTAATAGTTATTTAATAAGATGTACATTCTGTTAAAAAGTGGTTTCTTATCTTTCCAGCATCACCAGCCACATTCATACTCCTACTTCGGTGCCAGTGACAGTTCCGACTTTAATTCGGACTACGGAAACAGCTACTCCTACTCCACAGGGGCTGGATACAACAAGGACTGGGCCTCTAACAGAGCCTACAACATGCAGAAGCATAGGCCTACCCCGGCGCCTATGTATATGACTGCTCCAGGTGCTGCTGTGTAGGGAATAAGTATCACTATAGCAAGCACTTTGTAGACATACTTTATTGCTTTTCTTCCCACCTTTGGACCAATCAGATTTTATGTTAGATTATTCGTTTCAATTAGTGTGACTTGCAGATTACTTCTATATTATGATGTCTAATTAGCCACCCAAGAATTTAAAACTGTATCAATTATCGTACTAATCTTTTAAATGGTTTTTATTATCCAATGAAAACCCTTGCAGTGAAACTAGTGCCCTTAATTTGAAACCTTGCAGTCACATTTAAACTATCATCTTTTAAAGTGGCTATTATCAAGCTTTACCGACAGGAATTATAGTCATTGCAGTCTAAAAGTAAGTCCAGATTAAGTATCATGTTATATGACTTATGCTTGATAACATAATAACATGATAAATAACTTTTTTTACCAATAAAATGTTGTTCACACTAATGTAACATGTTATAAAATCATGTTTTTTATCTTGTTTTATCACTGGAGTTTCTTAAAGCAATAATAGTTTGAATTTTGCTCTATACTATCAAAGTAAATGAAGCCCGGGGCAATGTGAATGGTGTTGTCTAGTTTAATAAAAAATATTTTTTCTTATTTAGAAATAATAATTTATTAATTAGATTTAAGTAACTTATTAAACCTTAGAAAATACATTTCATATTTAGAAAGTAAACTATTTAATTTCATTTTAATGGCGTATTGTACAAAAATTTAGTTTTAAGCAGAATAATAAATAGGCCAAAAATTATTGATTTTATTTATTTATTTTGACATACCCCATATTTTTATAAATAACAAATCTCTAATGAAAAAGGCTTTCATAATATGGATCTACAAGAATGTCATGTCAAATCGAAAAAAGTCATTGACTGACAAAAGAGAGCCTGAAATAACTGATTTCCTGTAACAGTGATAGCAGAGGTCAATCGAATGGTGTTTAATCAGCAGTATCCCAATTTTAGTTCCATTACTAATCACGAGGTGGCGCTGTACCGATATTCTAAACAAAAACGTCACCACAGACGCTAGCAACTCATTGTAGAGCAGTAATGTTTAAAGTCAGAATAGTATTAGTTGAAAGCCATTTTATGGTTTTGTGGAGTAGATATGACGTAAGGTCTCAATTACTTACAAAACTTAGGCTTGCCTTTACGGCGATTGCCAAAAGCATGAGTCACGATTGCCCAATAAAACTTTTACTGCTGGTTCGGAAAATTGGATATTACCCTTGCTTAAATTCTTTGTGAAGTCGGAACTGAGTTTGCTTAGTGCTTTGATTAGCTTTCTTGCAAGCATACTTAGTCTGGTCTATTCCTGGGAAAATTTGGAGGGGGGGGGAATGCTAGTTCAAGTTAAAAAGCACGATGGGGTAGTTAAAGGAGTTATGTCCAACAATGAACTGAATTTCCGCCATGAGTTGACACGTTAACTAAAAAAAAATCGTGCCATTCCTCATCACTAGGTGCGGTGTACCGATATCCCATACAAAAACATCACACTCAAATATCTTCATTTAAACAGACTTAATCAGTACTTTTAAATAGTCAAAAAAAAACTAAATAATAAACATAAAAAATACTATAATAATATGAATATATAAATAAACAGAATACAAACATAATGCGACTCTACCACCGCGTCGGAGAAGTAGATTCTTACTGAGAAGACCTGGCGGGAAACTTGTTGTGGTTTTACAATGCGAGTTAGTAGAGTACAATTTGTTCGTTGAGAAAAAAAAACTGCTTCAATTCTAACATTAGACAGAACAACCTAACAAGTACAGCAAAGCTACAGAATATAAAGGAATAGGCTGTACTAAGTCATTTATACAACTCCAAACATAAAAATTGTTGGTCCTTAATACACTGAAGTCCGGTATTTAATTGATACGTATTACAATAGATAACTGACTCCGCAGTCCGCACTGAGCAGAGAGCTTCAATCCCAGGCTTTCTTTATTTAAAAGGTAGTCATCAACGTATTTACGCGGACGATAGCAGCTGTCAATTGTGTAATCTCATGGTAAACATGCAGCTTGTTCAGTATGCCTACATACAGTCTGTCTATAGTAATATGATGCTTTTTAATTGCTTTTTTTCACACATTTCGTGAATAATATTATAAGTGGCAATTTAATTTAATTTCATATTATATATTATTATTTAATATTATGTTAGTATATTTATTTTCAATGTATGTAGATAGGTATATTTGTTGGCATGATGAGTATATATAGTTTATATGTATTTATACTATGATCTATATATGATTTATTTAAGTTTACGAATTGTATTAGGTATTTGTTAGTTTGAGTATTAGTAGGTTTTAAAGTTTTAGTTAAGTAACAAATTTGTTGTTTGTATTTTCTTGCACCAAATTCCATACGTTGCACAGCCCAAAATTCGTATGTTCTCTGTTAAAACCTTGCGGTTGACTGGTAGAGAATGCTTTTAGGCATTAAGTCCGCCAATTGTACCTATTTTTATAAATGTACAACAAAGAATAAATAAATAAACAAATAATAATTCTAAGGATCGCAGTGGGAAACCGTGTGTCAGACTGCGCCAGACAGTCTGCAAACAGAGACAAATGGCGGGAGAGCGTGAAGAAAGCTGTGTCCACCTCTAACACTAATGTGGACGCCTCAACGTGACCACGACCGCTCTGCCAAGAGCGTAACGACAGAGAAGAAGAAGAGAATTCTAAGGAACAAGCATTAGATATTATGAGGCAGTAAAAAATGACTACTTAGGGGACCCAGCTGACGGTTTAGGTGTTTATAAATGTCTATCATTACGTCTACCATGAGTTGTCAGTTAAATTTACGTTATCGTTCGCGTAAAATATTTTTGTGTATTGGGATTTCGTACAGCGCCTCTGTTGAGTCGAAATAGTACTGAAAACAGGTGCCATAACGTAACAATAGCATCTAGGTACAGTTTTTTAGTTCCGTTGCGACTCAACGGAGACATATTTTACGCGAACGATAACTTAAATTTAAATTAAGGTGGCCGTACAGGCTGCTCACTATGATCATAATTTGTATCGTTCGTAATCGAAATACTGAGAATTACATTAGATAGAAATTTAATACAAGTTTGTTAGTTGCGTAATAATAGCAATGTCAAGAGCTTTATAATCACATTATGAACACCCACTGAAAAATACATTCAGTACAGTTAGATACAATCAGTTAAAATGACATAAAAGAAGAGATTTCTCTTGACGTCGGATTTATGGTAGAGCATCGTAAAATTTTATTACTTGACTCTCCAGGATCGCTATTTTACTCAGTCTACAATGTCGACGCAATCCTATTTTATTGTTATGTTAGAAATGGTTTTTTTATGCAGTGCCTTTGGCAAGCATGCATGCCGACTATGAAATGAGGGGTTACTGCAGCCTCTGGACACCTGCAGCATTAAAGGTATTTTCAAGTAGTGTCAGGCTAGGAAACTTTTGTCCTGTCAGGGTATACTGAAGACCACACAAGAGCCCCCTTTATTTATAATAATCCGGTAGCAAACGAGCGATTTGAGAGGAAACATCTCTGAAACTGAAGCGGTCGAGACCATGGTAGATCCAGAATGTGAGGATGAACTCCCAGGTGAAGCTAGTAGTGCGGTGATAGGAAGTAGCCGTGGGCATCATATCGAACTGTTCTTCAGGACAAGCGAGGAGAGCGTAGTGGCCTAGGGGTTAAGCACCCAAACTCGGATCATGGATCGTGTAGTCCCGAGTCCAAATCTGGCCAGAACCATCTTTCGCTACTTGTTGGCCGCCTATATTGTACACCTAATTAAATTAACTGAAACTGTAATATTTTGTTTGTGCAATAAAGTTTATCTTATTTTATCTTTGCCGGCTAACTCTCCGGTGATGAATAACATCAATGAAAACCAAATCAACCCGGTTAACGGCGGAAGGCTCAACACTTACCACGTTGGGTTCTAACACCATTGGTGAAAAGTGGGCTTTTGAGCGTTCCGTCTACCATGACGGTAACAGTCACTTGCCTCTGACTACCCCATTTGGGATATACCTAGTCGTCATGTAATGTTATGTCTTCACAATAAAACCTGTCGTTTAGTTAGTAGACCCTGGACACGTGTTAGCAGTAGACCTTCACCAATTCGTCTGTCTACCTTGCTGAACGCTAAGTATCGTTGAAGTACGGATTAAGTTAGTTAAAATAGAAAAGTAAGTCTACGTGGGTGAAGTTGCAGACAACAGCTAGTCAAGAATAAATAGAAAACATAATCACAATAAAATATTTAGGACTAATATAGATGACCTTTAATAATAAGATAAAAGATAACATAAATAATCTTTATTGCACAAACAAATACTTACAGCACGTAAAAACAAAAAAGTAAATATTAAAGTACAATTTAGGCGGTCTTATCGCTACAAAGCGATCTCTTCCAGACAACCTTCGGCATAGAGATTTAAAACAGAGGACGAGTTAGGCTACGCAAAAGCTATGCCACTATTGCTGTTAAGCACTTTTATGAAATGAATTTTACTTTTTGGGTACATTTTCCTACTTTTTAATAATTTATAGCTTCCATTTGTTTTCTTTGAATATTAATCAACGCTGTCGTAAGCAAGTACCTATTTCTAGCTATGGCGTGATTAGTATAGCAAGCGTGGTGATTTAGAGATAACCAATCAATTGTAGCGATCATCATGGTGTCAATGATGAAGGCCTCTATCTCGAAATGGGCATATAAGGGTGTAGCGACATCTATCTCGCCACATACGAACTAAGAACTATCGTATCCTACATCGCGCTATCAAAGTTATCCGAGCGATTAAACATAAGTACAAGAACCCGACAACAACCGTCGGGCAGTAGCCCACGAGACACAACACCCGTCTGGTCGGAGGATCCTTCCTTTACAATGGTGAATGAGGAACTTCACACCCTGTTCCTAAAAATAAGGGAATAATGATCTTATGCTTTGATTTTCTGACCTGAAATAAATTATTGTTCATATACAGCCTTATACTCGTACGTCCCACTGCTGGACACAGGCCTCACCTCAACTATGAGGTGGCGCGAGAAATACTACACGCGGGCTCAGTGCGGGTTGTTGGAGAGGTGAATGTAAGGTCAGTGATAAACCTTACCGTCAGATGTTATCAAGCCGCCTTTTTAGGCCTCTGACTAGGCATAAGACTGATATCTTGCGACGTCAGCCGGGACCAACTGTTTAACGTGCCTTCCGAAGCACGGTGATGCCCGAAAAACACATCACTTAATTTTGGTTGGGATGGGCACCCATCCATAACCCTACCTGACTGGCGTTGCTTAGCATCGGAGCGTTGCTGATCCGCTGCCGTCACTTAGCCACGGGCACCTCTTAAATTATTGTTACTTTGATTAATTTACTTTGAAGGTTTTTTGATTATAATTGTTAGTTAATTTATTTATTTATTTAATTAATGGTAATGAACCCACGTAGCCTAGAATAGTAAGATAAGACCACTTATCACTAAGCCTTGCTCAGGTGCCTTAATACAATCCCTATAACTTGTCAAGTTCATTCCCTTAGCGAGCAATTTCGTTAATGATTTTTCATTTCCAGCCAGTCAGCGATTACCTGGCACTAGCGCGTTTTTAGGCTGGATAGTAATTTATGGAATTAATTTGACTGGATTTATGCGAATGTAATAAGGCCCAAGATATATTTTGTTGCCGAGTTTTGTTTGTTCTTTTTCTATTTACGATTTGTGTGTTTTTAAAAACAACAAAAACGTAACGAAAAAAATTGTATTAAAATAAAGCTATCGTTAAATTGAAAGGCAGCAAACTGAGGTGACCAATAAAAAAAATCAGTTTTGCTGGGTGACTCCCTGATTTATTAATGCAGGCAAATTCTACGATGCCAGGTACGTGATAGATACGGATCTGAAGGCGCCTGAAAATCATGTAATGCAGAAAACAGCTAATAAACGCCTGAAAATTATATGTTTGAAAAGTGGATGGGAATTACTGTTGTTTAATTAATTTAATTAATTAATTAATAACTACCTCGGACAATGAATTAGTCCAGCTATTCAAAGAGGGAACGCTGCCAGTATCTTCGGAACCTTGCCTAAAGGGACTTCTTTTAATAATATATTTTAGTTATTAAATTATATTTTTTAAGGTTTTTAGTTTTAGGTTCATTTTAATAACTTCAGATGTGTTAGTATTTGTTTTATTATTTTTAATGTAATGAACTTGGCTTTACATTCCAAAAAAAAAAAAATACTGTTGTGACTTTTCTGTTCCTGCACACATTCATTGACCTCTTTTGGTTCACTTTTTAATTAGAACTTTTTCCTTGCCTTCAGTTATTCTTCTACATCCAGCAGTACTTATCAATTTTATTCATTATTCATCATCATTCGCAGCCACAAGACGTCCACTGCTGAACATAAGCCTCCCCAATGATTTCCAAAGCGACCGATTTCAGGCGGGTGGCATCCACCGGAATCCCGCCACTTTTATCAAGTCGTCCGTCCACCTTGCAGGTGGGCGTCCCACGCTGCGCTTGCCCTGAAAGGGTCTACATTCTAGAACTTTCTTGCCCCAATGGTCATCAGTTATGCGCGCTATTTGCCCTGCCCACTGCCACTTCAGCTTACTTACCCGCTGGGCTTACGTCGGTCGATTTCGTTCTTCTACGGATTTCCTCATTTCTGATTCGATCACGTAGAGAAACACCGCGCATAGCCCTCTCCATAGCTCGCTGAGCGACTTTTAGCTTTTCTATGAGGCCCATAGTCAGAGATCTCGTTTCACCTCCGTAAGTTATCACTGGTGACACACACTGATCGTAAAGTTTTGATTTGAGACACTGAGGTATGTTGGACAAGAAAATGTAGCGCAACTTCCCGAATTTCAGTTTTATTATGGCACACGATATCGGAAGACACTACCCAACAAGGCCCTGTCAGAATACCAGCGCTGTTGCAGCTTCACAGCTGCAGCGGCACATGCTGAGACTGGGGACCTGGTTGGCCTCACACTGAGACTCTTTTTAATTTCTTTATTTGATAGTTATAATTCTAATCAGGCGATCATTAGGTTATGCAGAATTCAACAATCGTTTTCGTTAAAGTCAATATTATGTTTTGAGTATGATTTTTATATTATGCTCATCTCCCATCACAGCAACTGTTCATACCTTTTAAGGTTTTTCTACCTGATGGAAAGGTTGTTTATTTAGTGGCACATGTCCAATCAAGAACCCGGTTCTCCATAGAGTATCGTCTTTAAATATTGCCAGCCAGCCTATACTATCACATTTGATTGGTATTTATACATCAAAGCTAAAAGTATAACCATAGTCCCCTCTATTATTGTGGATCATTAAGAATTTTACCCAAGAATGCACAGTCAAAAGTAACCTAAGTATCCGGTACATAAGTATCCTTATCGTGAGCATGCTCTACTAAATGATAACCCCACTCACAAAGGACGGATATTCGATAATAGACAAAAATGAAGTCGTCCACTTGAGACGAGGGCGGAATACGTACATAGCCAAATATTTTTTCATTGATACTTAGAAAATAATATAGAATATATAGAATAATGCCTAGCAAACAAGGAATTAATGAATCGCTAAGTACAGTCAAAAGCAAAAGTAAATGGTTGTTGTACAAACTTCTGAATTGGTTGTATGAATGAAAGCTTTCAAAACTCCATGTTTTTATTATCAGTAGTATTTAACGAGGAGCTATTTTTGGAATAACAAAACTCTTTCTGTTTTTTTAAATCTCATATTGGATTGGCGGGAAAACAGTACATTGCTAACTCGCATTGCAAAACCACAACAAGTTTAAAAGAGTAACTACTGAGTTTCTCGCCGGGTCTTCTCAGTAAGAATCGACTTCTCCGACGCGGTGGTAGAGTCGCATTATGTTTGTATACTGTTTATATATATATATTCATATTATTGTAGTATTTATGTCTATTATTTAGTGTATTTTTTGATAATTTAAAAGTACTGATTAAGTCTATTTACCTATATAAAGATATTTGAGTTTGAGATTGCATTTGTATTGTATTTTTTTTTTAAACGAAAAAAAACTATACATTTGTTTTATAGGTAGACTATATC
Source organism: Udea olivalis (assembly GCA_947369235.1). NCBI lineage: Eukaryota > Metazoa > Arthropoda > Insecta > Lepidoptera > Crambidae > Udea > Udea olivalis. Next base: position 5,373,590 of record OX376363.1, read on the forward strand.
CTCCTGCTCCACCAAGATAAAAACATCCATTATATATTTTTTTATATGCGCCAGACAACACACCACTTGTCATGGTCTTGAAGTAAGGATATCCTTGTGTTTCGAGGTACCAGACAAGGATTCAAGCCAGGGCCGCCTCCCAGCACAGCCAGACCCCAGCCTTAAATTGACCCGAGTGGAAATCGAACTCGGAAACCGAGGCGAGAAACCGTGAAAGCGCACTACGCCAACCGTGTTGTTTTGAATATTATGCTGAATAGTTTTTGTGATTTCATTCATTTTAAATTATCACTTCATTCTGCAGTTGACTGCAAAAATAAAAATAAAAATCCCCAATTGTACACATGCATCAAAATACGTTACAAAATCGTTAGCAATTATTGAGCAATAGTAGTATTTTTAAAGTGATATCATAATAATATCATTATAGTAGTATAGTAATATCATCATTTTAACATGAGTAATATTTATTATCTTTTGGATGAGCTATTGAAAAAGAAAATAGCTTTCTTTATTTCGCTGGCCATTTAATAGCTCGTTATCCAAAAATGCTTCATTCGCATTTTTCTCCATAAATCTCTTTCATAGCGTCAAACATTTCGTCTTTTTGTTTCATTTAATGAACTTTATGAAAGAGACTTGAGATGTTTATAGGTATTATCTTTTGCAGAATAAAGTTAATACACCATCTGCAGCTCAATTACTGAGACAAATATCACTATGTTTGACTACAGCCTTCGTTAGTAACTGATTAATGTACCTGAATCTTTTAAACTAACATACATACATACCATCACCCCTTTTCCCAACGGGGTAGGCAGATACCACATCTTTTGACTTGCTACGGTCCTGACACACATCTTGCGCTTCTTACACTCTCATGAATCCTTTCATACATACTTGTCTATTATGTGTACTCCTGACGTGACCATTTCTAAGAACGCCTCGTCTTAAGAACGTCCGTCTAGGCCTTCTCCTTCCAACAGCTCCATCCACCATCGCTTTGTAAATTTGTTTCGTTAATCGCCTTTCATCTATCCTTTGCATATGACCAAAACATCTTAGCATTCCCATCTCTCTTTATCTAAAACATAAATAAATGATTACCTGGGCTGGAGTTCTTGAAGATATAATAGACTTTACAATTTCCATAATATGAATATAATAAATACAATAAAACACAAACCAGAAAACAATGACGAGTGAATTTTTGTTTTTTTAGCTTTTAACAATAAATATAAATAAATAAATATAAATATGCGCCAGACAACACACCTCTTGTAATGGTCTCGAAGTAGGGATTAATATCCCTGTGTTACGAGGTACCACACAAGGAAATAAGCCAGGGGCGTCTCCCAGCATACCCAGTCCCGAGTCAATTCAGAAAATATCGTTTCCTGAATTGACCCGACCGGGAATCGAACCCGGGACACTACGGAAATCGGGGCGAGAAACCGTGCTACAGCGCACTGCGCCAATCGTAACAATGCGCTTTTATCCCGCTCGAGGTCACTTTTTTCCAGTTTCTATCTTTATTCATTTATTTATTTAATAGTTCGTATACAAAAAATACCTTACAACGGACAGCATTAGAAAAAGTAGAGGTACAGGTTAGCTTATCTCTTAAAAGAATTTTTTTCCAGCAGACCAAGTAACAGGATGCAACAAGTGCGACAGAGAAAACAGACAGCTGCGCACACAACTAAAATGAAAAAAAAGTAAAAAAATTAAAACAAAACCTACTACATAGCTCTTCCAGTACCTAAATAAAATCACTTTATACCCTAAACAAACAATAAATACACTAGACTCTACCTACAATAAGAATATAAATTAATATTTAAACAGATATAAACATATCTATTATTACAATCCAACGCAACTCAAGCAATCCGTAAAAGATGTTCCTTCAATTGGGTATGGGAACAATTTTTTTTATTTTATTTTATATTTTTTTAAAATACCTTTTACTAGTTTAAGTAACTAATTTGAATATTTCGTCGATCTAGCCGGTAGTTATTTTTTTATTAATTTTTAAACATTGTGAACTCATGACGTCACAAATTCACTTAGTGTCCCCACATGTGTTTTTTCCCCGATTCGTGGTAAATAAATTATGTGGAGAAAATTACTGATTTACTGCACTTACGACTGAAACAGAACTCGCAGTTCATCATGTACAATCTCACGAGATTGTAAGAAGTAGACTTTAGATACAATTCATTTTGCCAAGTTCTGAAACCAAGCCCTACCTGAAAGGGTTGGGATTATAGCGAATGGCTATTTTAAGTCCTACCTACCCGTCTGGGCAATGGGCGTAAATTAATGTACGTATTGTGGAAAAATATATTTCACCTGGGGGAATTTTAAATCTGCTATCTGGAAACCTCATTAATACCATGCAGTAGAATCACCTAGCTAAAAGTCATTCGTATGATACAGATCGCGTCATTTGATTGGTTGATGGATAGATTATAAACCAATCACGTGAAAGGACGTTTTTACGACCCAATAGGTTTCAATTGTGAGATGTCAATTTGATTACCGTCAAGAGTCCCTTAAGAACCATAATATACTCTTTGCGGACGTTGGCAAACTGGGGTCATTCATTTGACCCCAGTTTGCCAACGTATTTAATTAAAAATATTCTCGATTTTTTGCTTTTAAAAATGTTAAATATTTAAATAAGGTGTAAAATACAAATACTTCGAAATGGTTTTCGATTAAGGACATGTTGGATTTTTGTTCCCATACCCAATTGTCTTTTAAAACAACCGACAGTGCGACACTCACGAAGGCAGTCCGTTCCACAGCCACTGCTCGAACTGTGAAAGAATCACTATACATGCATCTTTGTATCTTTGTGCAGAAAATTATGTTTTACGTAACAGAGACCTGGGGCTTTATAACTTGTCAAGTTCATTACCTAAACTGTAAGTAGATTGCAATTTCGTCAGTAAATATCCAGCCCAGAAGGTCCGTTAGGGCCAGGTACTAACTTGACAAGTTATTAGGCATTTTAATAAGGCCCCTATAGTTATAAAAATCTAACAATATGCTGTTCTTTTAATTCATTCATTCTAATAACCAGATACTTTCAGATCTACGAGTATACTTAACGAATGCTCACTGAGTCATGAAGTTGAATCTAACTGATCCTAGCGTGCCGAAGTCGATATACCGTAAGATGTGGCGTGAAGATAACTATAGTTACTTACTTAGGCGTAACATAGTAGTTTATTGGAAAAAAAAACTTCAAATTGCGAGTGGTTATCGTAAAACGCAGTAAAAAGTTACGTAACACGCGTTTAAACTATTTTGCAGTCACGTATTGTGTTAGGAAATGACATCTAGTTTTAAAAAGCGTTACCATGTAAGAGCTAAAATAATGATAAAATGAGTAGTATCTCACAAATACTTCAACCACGTTCTATAAAATGTACTAATAACAATTCTTTTAAAAACTAAGTAAAAATTCTAGGAAATGTTTTCTATTGTGAAAGCTATTGCTTGGTACTTAAAAGAATATGAAATAAATAAATAAATATTAATATCTGGGACACCTCACACCGAGATCATCTGACCGCAAACCGAGCAGAGTTTGTACTATGGGTGTCAGAGACTGATAAACATACTCAAATATTTCTAAATACATACCTAAATAGAAAAAAACACCCAGACACACAACAAACACAAATGTTCGTCACATGAATGTTTGTCAGGTTGGGATCGAATTAGTAATGTACTAGGCTCGAGGCCTCCGAGTCCTTTTGTCTAGAGCTCGGTGTCGTTTACAGGGCTCGCCTCGTTTTTATGAAGCTTGACTCGGGAGGTTCGAGAAACTTGGGACTTTTCCAGAACTCGAGCCTTCGAGAGCTTGATCGATCTTGAGATAAAGCCTTCTTTTTCTGGGCTCGATCGACCTCGAAGCTTTTTCAGGGCTCGAGTCTTTTTTGGCGCTCGAGACGTTTTTACGTTGCGAGTCGCGCTCAAGTTAGTGTCTGTTTGGAGTCTTCCTTTTCAAAGCAGGCAATGAAATATGTGTTTGTGGGATATAATTTCCTTGCTGTGCTCTCTTACCTTCGAATTTCCTCTTCAGTGCTTTATTGGTTTTCTTCATCAACAAGCTGTTTGAGATTGACAATCTCTCTCAGATTGGTCAGGTTTGAATACTGGTGTCCCTCAGGGTGGCATATTGTCGCCTATGCTATTCTCAATTTTTATAAACATTCTGGCTGGCGAACTTGTATGCCCCCACCATTTTTACGCAGATGATCTACAGATCTACATGCAGGGAAAAACTGTTGAAATTAACAGCGCTATTGGACAAGTTAAACGCGATCTGCAGTTGCTGAGTGGTCTGCCAAATTCGGAGTCAAGGTGAATCTTATCAAATTAATGCCAAGCCATAATTATAGGTGGCCCACGACAACTGACGAAGCTTGATATGAGCGCAGTTTCACCTATTGTAATGGATGGTTTTCTTGTTCCTTACTCCCCTTGAGTGAAAAATTTTGGCATTCATATGAACTGCTCTCTCAGCTGGATCAAGCATGTTAGTGAAGTGAGCAGGAAAGTAACTGGGACTCTTCGCGCTCTCCATCGCCTGAAGAGTTTTCTGCCGTCATCTACAAAGACACTGCTAGTGCAAGCCCTTATCTTGCCGTTGATTGATTATGGTGATGCAGACATCACTGAGACAGATCTCAGTAACGTTTCACAGGAGCTTTTGAACAAAATGGATCGAATTCTAAAGAACTGTATACGTTTCATTTTCGGACTGCGCAAATATGACCACGTCTCCATTTTCCGCTCTAAACTTAACTGGATGCCTATCCGCCAGCGTAGGTCCATTCTTATTTTAAATGTTCTCTTTTCTATTCTTTTTGATCCCAATTCTCCATCTTATTTGAAAAGTATATTTCAATTTCTTCATTCTTCACATTGTCGTCAGCTGCGTTCTGAAGATACTCTTTCCCTTCTTACGCCCTCTTATTCTTCCGGTTTCATGTATAGTTCTTTCGCTGTATCTGCGATTCGTCTTTAGAACAAACTTCCTGTTCCAACAAGAAAATCTATTAGGTTTAAAGTGGCTGTTGGAAAGCATTACGGGTCGCGCATTAGGAATAAGTCCTTGAGTCACTGTGAGGTGAATGTGGTGGGTTGGAAAGTTAATACGACGTTAACCTGAGGGGTTTATGTGGCTATTATTAAGTTTATTAAAGATTACCCTCTTTGTAGTGAAATTTCTGAAATGGTAAAATGGTAAACTCTGAAAATTTTGATGTAACAATACATTTCAGCTAAACAAAAAGAAAATGTCATTTTGCGTTGCAACACATAAAGGTTAGGAAATGAAACTATTGCACGCGGACAAAGTCCAGTTAAAGCTGAATGCAAAAAAAAAGAGTTTACCGAAGGACCGTTCGCGCCTTTTACCTAAACTTGCGTGACCGCCTAGGGTTTCTACTTTCGCTCAAATTTTTTAAAAAGAAGTAGTAGGTTATACCCACATGACAGAACTGGTAAAAACAAAATTCATCATGTGAACAATTGCACCAAGTTTGACAAAAACACTCGTGACAGTGCGACTCACTGATGCTCACCGGATCGCCTGTAAACTCACTGTGCCTGTGTGCGTGATCAAAATGCGCGTTTGTTCTAAACGGACATTTCAGAGGCACGGCGTCGCATGCGTAATTTATGCTAATTGTCACCAAATAAGTATTGACTAGTATTGTGACTTCTAGTGTCAGAAGTGCCAGTTATCACCCTTGTATGAAAGACCCAGACGTTTCCATCAAATAAGACAATTTCATTTTGCTCTCCATGATGATTGCGACCAAACTACACATGGACTTCGAGGAGGTAAAACTGATATATTTTTTTTCTAAATTGGTCTGTATTGGTGTCAGGATTTAGTAGTTCTACCATGAATTTCCGTCACGTATGCTGTTTTTAGTTCTAATGGTTTTTTCTTTATTCATGCAGACTTAATAATGTTTCGTGTCCAGATCTGCTTGCCTCTAGCAACTTGACTGTGCCTCGTAGATGCCCTAGGAGGCATCTCACAAAAACTTTTACTTGAATCCTCACAGAACGAATCTTGGTCTTCATTATCCCTTGGCTAGAATTTGTAACACTTACAATAATTTTAATCTAAAGTCACCTGACCTGGATGTTTTCTGCGTTTCTGGTGAAGTCTTTAAAAGTAATTTGTTGAAGGTGCTAGTCTCTTAAAAGCTAATATTCAAATAAACTTGTAAAAGCATTTTTTCTTTATTTTATGTTTTACTGTAAATTTTAGTAGGTATACCTGTCACTTTATTTTCAAAAATGTTGTGTATGCTTGTAAAGGCTAACATGTATGTCCTAGATATTAAGTGGATCTATATTAATGCTGTAGATATACAGTAGGTACCCCTGCAACTACCGTCAGTGACTTTTTTTAATGACTTAGATTTTGATATTATCTCATTAATTCATTCATTATACTTTATACCAAACGGGGTACTAAGAGGCAAGAGACTGTTGCCGTCATGGTGAAACTAATACTCAGAATCCACTTTTGACTAATGTTAATTTAGAACCCTATGTGGCAGGGGGTGATCCTTCCGCCATTATCCGGGTTGAATTGGTGTAAAAAAGTGTTAGCTCGCTGTTCATTTTCCTTTCATTCAAGCCTTAGCAACAAGTCAACTGATGATAATATAATATTCCACAAAATAAGCTGACAAGATTAATATTATGTTGCGCTAGTCAAAACATAAAGAAAATATCTAAACTTGTGTTGCGTAATACAATATTTTCCCCTCCCACGTCTAGAGTTACCAATTACATGTTAATTACAAGAATAAGAAATTCGGTATCAAGACACTGAAACAACATTCTTCAATTACTTTTACAATGTTCCTACGTATAATAAAACGTGTTTTTATAAACGTGCTAATGATTACGAATATTCAATGTACGCGGTAATTAGGTACCCTTTTCATCATTGATGAACCATTAAATAGCTTTTAAGGTGGTTCCTCACCTAGAGCATTATCCTGTAATGTAACGTTTCAGGTTCGATTTTGAGCAATAAATTACAATACCTTAGGGAAGTTGTATCAAAACATTACGCATTGTATCAAGTAGCGCACTGTACTTAATGCTCGGTGCTTTTCCCTCACCAATGTAATGAGCGAATTTGTAACATTACAGTTGGCGCACTGTAATGCTCGGTTCTCCTCCCTCACTGATGTATTGCTCGACTCTGTAACGTTGCATTACAGGAAAATGCTTCAGGTGAGGAAGCACCTTTAGACACAAATTCTGACGGTAATTTGTAAGTACACAACCCTTTTAGTAGCTATTTTCATCATTCACAGTCATGATGTCAGTCAGTGTCTTCTCCTGAACTAAGAATCTCCTTAATCATTAGTCTTTTATAATACTTCAACCTACATAAAATTTAATTATTTTATGGTGAGAGTGTCGACCCACCATCTGGCGACCTTCATGAAAGAAGACTTTTGGTTGCAGGGAGTCGTGTACCGGAAGTTCCGGAAATTCCACTCAACTCGCGATACACGTCGCTGACTCAAAGGTGTAACTAACTTTTAAAATGAATTATTTCATTCATAAATGTATGTTAGTCTGTAAGGTATTTTTTAAGAGCCTCTGTTATAATATGTAACTTTCGTAATTTATGATATTGCTTGAAATAAATGAGTTATTACTATTATTATTTCTTTCCTATTTATTTTTTTGCTCTTGCAAAAATTTGTCATAATCTAACACTAACATTTTTGTCTGTCGAACATTCATTTATGGAGTAACATTATACAATGAAGAAAGTTCTGTAGGGTAACTTTAAAAAAAAAGGTCTTTTGAAAAAGTTTAGTGTTAAGGTGCTAATAGATTTGAGCATTCACTTCAATGATTTGAGCATCAGAACATCGCGCAATCGTGGTTTTTAAATTTACTCGAACCACAATGCAAACATGACGCTCGATGGTAAACGTTACATTACATGGAAATGTTTTTAGAAAACTGAGCATTTGCCTGTAATAAACCATCGTAAAATCTAGCAAAAGCTATAGTCTATATCTGTCTATATACATTCAGACCTATTTCACACCCACAGTTTTCTAACCAAAAATGATTTCTCAAAATAAATTCTTGAAGTTCCATTAACTAGTTGTTCGTGTGTCCGTAAGAGGGGGTCCATAAAAGCTTTCCCGGCCCGTACATTGTACGACGGCCATTGTCCGTTGTATTCCCAGCCACAATACTCGAATGATTATAAGTATTATACATTTTTAGTAATCTGCTTTTATGTTTTCGTAGCAAGTGGGCTTTTTAATAGCAGTGGAGGGGAGAACCTTGTGTTATTGATACCCTACTAAGAAGAATATGTTAGGTAAAATGTCTCGTCTAAGATCATAATAAGCCACTAATAAGCAGATGACTTTGTATAGTCTACACATTGATTTGTCCAGTCTGTTGGCGTTTGTTAGCACCAAAGGTCATGAGTTCTCCGTCCCATTTCTGACAAATAATAATGTGTGACTGATATTTTTGCTCTTTCTGTGTAGATAGATCAACCCATGATATCTATTGAAAAATGATGACACCCACAGCACAGATTACTTAATAGTTACTACGTAACAGATAAATCACATCATAGAAATTTGACAGGCATATATTGGCAGGGCTACCTTTTTCGATATATATGTACTGACTACTGAGTCAATACTTACTTTGCGTCATCGCGTCAGGTCAACCGCAAGATTCACGTACAAATGCTCTACGCGACTTTTGACAACCAACTGCCAAAATAGGTCTAGGAAGACCCGGCGGCTAGTAGGTAGTTATCACGAGGAAGTACATGGAGTCACAGAGGCCTGCTCACAGTACAAGCTCTGCATAGTTTGTGATCAGTGATCTTTCAGACAAATCAAATGTAAAATTAATAAAACTGCCTGGTTAGTTACTTCATTGTATTTGAAAATAAATCAGCGTATATCCGATTTCATTTTATATTAGGTTGGGGAAAAAGTATTTTCGCTTAGAGTATGTATAAACTTGTAATAAAATCTCTTTGGCAATACTATTTGTATCTGGCTGGTTTTGATATCATTAAAACTTTAAACTTTAAAGAAGATAATTCCAAATTCAAATTGGGAAAATGTGTGATTTTCATTTGTTTATCTTACTGTCAAGATGAGAAAATCTAATTAGGAAAAAGGTAAAATGCAACGCAATCCGCGAAAAAAATTTACAATATTTATGGACCTATAATTTTTATAGTTTTTATAGTGCAGTGTCTGTGTGAGTAGCACAAATTTGGTTTCAGCGTTTTCAATCCGGAAATTTTGATGTCAAAGATGCACGTCGCTCTGGTACGAATAAAATGGATGCCATTTTTGAAAAAGTGGAGCAAGATCGGCATATCAGTAGTTACGACGTAGCCGAAGAACTGTGAATTGACCACAAAACAGTTTTGGCGCATATGAAAAAAACTGGGTACAAAAAAAAACTATATTTGGGTACCTCAGCTAATTGAAAGAAACCTAATGAACCGTGTGCTCATTTTTGATCCTCAATTACGACGTAATGAAACCGAACCATTTTTGAAGAACGTGCAAAAAAGGTCGTGGTCAAAGGCCGGTCAGGTTTCACAGACTGTAGCGAAACCCGGGTTAACTCGCAACAAGCTGATGCTGTGTGTGTGGTGGGATTGGTAGGGCATTATTCATTATGAGCTGTTACCACTAGACAAGACCATCGATTCTGAACTCTACTGCGAACAACTGATGAGATTAAAGCAAGAAGTTAAGAGAAAGCAGCCGGAATTAATCAACAGAAAAGGTGTGGTTTTTCATCATGATAACGCAGAGATCTCACACATCTTTAGCCACTCAGCAAAAATTAAGAGAGTTTGGTTGGGAGGTGTTAATGCATCCGCCGTTTATTCCTGACCTTGCACGTTCAGATTTCCACCTGTTTCGGTCTCTTCAGAATTCTTTAGGCAGTGTCAGGTTAACATCACGAGAGGACTGCCAAAAATTCTTGTCGCGGTATTTAAAATTCCTATAGCAATGGGATCATGTCCCTACCTACAAGATGGCAAAAAGTAATCGAACAAAATGCCACCTACATACTTTAGTTAAATGTAAATAAACTAAAAAAATGTTTTGAATTTTCTTATAAAATGCGAACATACTTTTTCCCTAACCTATTATTTTATTTCTTACCTCCTTAGTTTATTCAGCCTGACTTCGTTTTGATACTAAGAAAATTAGCCTCAATTATAAGTAAAATTAAGGATAATTGAGAAATATTACCTCAAGGTGTCATATTTTAATGCTAAAACTAGAAGGAAGGAACATTATGAGATGTTGTTATTTTTCCCTATTTCCCTCGTATATTCTCTGAAACGGTCGAAAAGTTGTCAGATTTTAAGGAATAATTAAAATTGAATAAATAATTAAAATTGAATAAAACCTATGAAGTTATCACCACCAGAGTATGTTTTATACCGTTACATAACAACACGGTCTACGCGGGCGAAGCCGCTGACAGAGAGTAGTAATTACCTAAAAAAGTAATAATAACCTTGATATAATATTTTAGACTTTATTCCGTAAATCTTGAGATGTGATCTAATTCAAAAACTGAAAAGACCGTTAGACGTACTATCATCAAAAACTCCAGACTGATGACAACACAAAATGGAGGCAACTCCCGCTTGGGGAAGAAATAATCCAACCATTTAATCAAAATTATTATCAAATCGTCAGCGAATATTTTAACTCTAGTCCTTTGGCTAAAGTTATTCATTAACTGTTTTTTTAAATAAATAATATTTGTACTATTTACGACCGACTTGGTGTAATGGTTAAGAAGTTGGCAACTACACCAGAGGTCGCGGGTTCGATCCCCGCACAGTACAAACATTTGTGTGCATGAACATGTCTGTTTGTACTGGTCTGGGTGTCTCCTATGTATAATAAGTATGTATTTACAAAAGAAAATGTATTTAAGTATGTTTATCCGTTGTCTAGTATCCCATAACACAATCTTTAATTAGCTTACTTTGGGGCTATATGGCGCTGTGTGGAATAATGTCCAGGGATATTTATTATTATTATTATTATTATAGACTCAATAAGGATAGATGGATAATATTTTACGTTGTTCTTTATTCATCAGAGAAACTTAGTTATGTATCATATTTAAAACAATGCACAATTTAGGCAGCTTTATTGCTCATAGCTGTACATTATTAAATTGGTTAAACTTTTGTTTTTACTGAGAAGAACTCAGTAGTTACTGTTACTTTTAAAATAAAGTAGTTTTTATAATGTAATGCAAATCATCTACATTGTTTTTTGCTATGAAGTCATTGTGTTAAAAAGAATATATACTGAAGAGAAAAAATATCAGCTTTGCTCGGCATTTTGCTAAATGATTGAATTAAAACGCTTCAAACAAGAGAAGAAAGAAGTTAAGAATAAACAAAAACATATTTTTCTAATAGTCTTAGAGATATGGTCAATGAAACTCTATTTCTCAAGAGAATAATTGCATTCACTCACAGAGAAACATTTAATTAAACATTAACACACTACAATATTCTTAAAACACAATGAGCGTATACACCAAATTATTAAACTAATAGTGATTAACAAATTGACAATTAACAAATAATTTTTAATTTACAAAATCAAAAGAAGTAAAACTATAAATATAAATAAAACATAAAAATACTCGTATAATGAAACCCGAATCTTAAAAACAGACAATATACTTAAACATAAGAGTAAAAAACCCATAAAATATGTTTTTGCAAGTTTGGATGATATCCTGAAGTTTGCAAGTCAACATGGTTGAATCCTGAACCTATCTAATGGAATTTCAGAGTATTGCTTGTTAGGAAATCCTTGGCAAGGACACAATTTGAGTGTCCTGGAGACGAAATATCTTGAAACTTTACGAGGCGCTCTCGGTTCTAAAGTGTGACAGTCACAGACATAAATGGAAATGCATTACGCTAACATACGCCCTTCGCTTGTAACAATATTGCAGTGCACCACTTTCGACGCTGCTTGATTTAGTCCGTCTCTCTCTCGTCAGTCCCTCATGTCTGAGGATAGTTAGCATCGAGGTTGCCACTGGAGCGGATGTTCTGCCTTCACCGGGTTCTGTTCTGAGCGTTTCTTACAACGGTGTAGAATTTACATGACGATAAGCTTTTCGCCTCGATCGGTCCACCTTGTTGGTGAACGGCCACGTGATATTTTTTGCCTACAGTGTTACTGACCGAAAATTATTTCTTCCAAACTATTGTCGTCTCTGCGCACTCACAATATAAAGAGCTTACAGAAGGACCGCTTTCACCTTTTTCCAGTATTATTACCTAAATATTGCCTGACCGCCTAGGGTTACTGCTATATGCACTCTGAACTTTCAAAATGAAGTAAGAGGATAAACCTACTTGAAAGAACCTGCCAATAACAAAATTCATCGTGTGAAAAATTGCACCAAGTTCGACAGAAACAAAAATACTCGCGACAGTGCGACTCGCCGCGTGACCGATTCTCACCGGTATCGCATGTAAACTCACTTTGTCTGTGTGCGGCAAAATGGCGGTTTGTTCCAAGTGGGCCATCTCTCCTGCCCGCCGCCGCATGCGTAATTTGTACCACTGATGGCAACGAATGTCGAAATCAAGTAGATTTACTTATCTTATCATTCCTTTTTCTATGAATTGAGAAATGGCGATTTATTTGCTAAAACGGTATCGTGACTTTACAATAAGCGTCAGAAAAGTAGTACGCTTGGTTTGCATACAATTAAACGGAACACGTTCCGTTAGTTATTTCAATATATGGGTGAACTGCTGACTTGTATGTTATGTCTAGAACTAACTATGTACCCACATTGAACCTCCTTTTTTTTTTGTTATCCGGGTGAGAAATGCATTACGCACTATCCAACTGCCTGGGTCGGGCAGTGGGGGAGTGTAGGACTCTCCGCCGGTGAAGCCGGCGGCATACCTACTAAAAACCATATATCGGCGCTATGAAATAGGGAGACATGGAGCCTAAAGGATTACCACGTCGCCCCAGCGGTCGGCTCAGCCTATGCGCCGGGCCTCCTCACGCTACGGGGGCATCCCGGTATACTGGGACACCCCCAGACGGGTGCACCTTGGAATAGGGTGTAAGCCCCCCGGTGCTACTTTTAGGGAGCAGGAGGAAGACGGGCGAACCACCGTCTTCTTGCTCCCCGCCGTCTGTGTCGGAGAGGGGCCGCCAGAGGATCATCCTCTCGGGCCCTCTCCGCAGTCTCCTTCTGCGTCATCACCTCCTCGCAGAAGGACATTGAACCTCCTGACTTTGACTTAAGCTGCAAAATTAATGCAGGACTTAATTTAGATCCTGTTATGATTAAGACAACTATCACTATTTGAAAGTATAACAGTCTATTTGAATAAAGTGATTTGAGTTTGAGTTTTATCATTTTAAGATCTAAACGAACAAGAAAAGGATTAATCTTTATTGAACCAACAATAATACTTCAAGTGAATTAACCTCCTCCTAACACCTCTGTGGCCGAGTGCTACTGAAACTTGGCCCGAAGGTCGGAGTTCCTGGGGGGCTAGCCAAGAGCATCCCCATACATTTGGACGATTTCTATTGTAGAACTCGTCGTGGCGTGTTGGTCTTGGCTAGCCCCCCTTGGATCAAATCCCAGCCCGGACAAAGGTTGTTATTATTTATTTAATAATTTATACTGTTAGATGTTTTTGTAATTGGTGAAATAAATGGCTGAATACAGGAATTACTCGTTGGTTAGTAAAGATTCTGATGTTCTTACATCAAAACTAATTACAAAGTCTAAACTTCATTCCTTGATTTTATTGTACCATCAAGGAAGCCTAAAACTTTCCTTCCTATTTTTTCGGCGCCCATAACACGCACGTCACGGCGATAAATCAAAAACCGCACATCAACCTATTCGCGAACTCGACAAAAACTCGTTCAGAACGCACGCGGCGACTAAATTTCGACTTTTCAATCGTTTTTCTTTTGTCTTACCTCATGTTTATTCCCACTACATACATAATAGATCGATAATTGCCAGTCGGCATTTGTATCGCGTGACGATCACCGCTGCTTTCCACACGCTATTTTTAAGATGGCCGAGACTCGAAAGTATTTTTTTTTCACGAATTTCCCCGATGTAATGTGTTTTACTTATGCATGCGGTCCACCGCGTAACTCTCGTTCTCTCATTAATCCGAAGACAGGTTAAATTAATATACCTCTGTTTGAGTTTAATAATAGTATTCATTAAGTATAAATAAAATGGGTGAAAATTATGCGATGCAAAATAGTTAATGAATTCCTCAAGTGTTGTCTTTTTGAATACCGTTACCTAACAGGAAATTTTTAAAGGCACACAATATCAATTACTAACTTAATTGTATATTTCATGAAGTATTGTAAAACTTACGAGGGGACTCCACACCGTTACGACTGTAGGCTTTTAGTGTCTAGTGCTTTATTGCAATTCATTATAACTTGCCAAGTTTTCTTACAAACTGAGAGCAGCGAGCAACTTCATAATATAATATTTCATTGCCCGTCAGTCAGCAGTTAATTGGCAATAAGAATAGGCTGGATAGTTACTGACAAAATTTCTGATTGGATATGAGCGATTTTAGTAAGGCCCCTGGCCTCTAATCTGGTCTCATTGGTCATTCTGTAGACTTGGTATACTGCGTTGTAAGTGTTCTTTGCATTAATATTTGAAAAACTCACTTCAAAACTCACACACGAGCTTCCTTATTCTGTAAAACAAAATAACGAGAAGAGCCGCATTACTGACGAACGTACATACACCACATACACACAATGTTCACACGAGCAAAGACACTTCAGTTGAAAAAATGGTTCCCTAAAGTTATTTTTGACGCGAAACAGTATTAGAAGAAAAGAATAAACGCGTACGACGTAAATCGTCAATGTACACCCTAAAGAGCCCAGTATGGATTATGGCAAATTAATCTTTTTTTAAAGGTTAATACTTAACTCAAAGGAGACTGACCATTTTTGTATGAACGTTGGACCAAGTGCTGCCCTACATTGAATCATGGTGCATAATGTTCCTTAGACGAATACTAGTCTGTAACCCAAAGCGCTTCAGAATCTATCCAAGGAGTACTGAGAAAAAAAAAATACATTGACGAAAAATCATAACCAACAGCTTATTTTTAAAATAGAAGACACTTAAAACAACACTTAGTTAAGGATATTTATTCAGTCATTTAGTACTTACATAGGTTTACAAAATAAAAAATGATATAAATAAATAATAATAAATAAATATCCCTGGACATTATGTGCCTTCTCGAAGGCCTCAGGGGAAGAAGCCGAAGTCTTGCAAGCTCCCTTGCAAGTCTGTGACTCAGTGTCCGAGGAAGGAGCCATGCGATGAGGAGGGTTTCGTGAAGGTTGAGAGGAAGAAGAAACCCGCCAGTCGTAACCATCGAGGCTCTGCACCGACTGAACTGGATTGCGCCCTGCGTCCTGAAGTACCGGCGACGCAGCTGTACGTGTCCAGATTACACTGGTCTTCGAAAGTCGAGGACTTTGTAGACTATGTGCGAAGAAAGTCCAATTTCACCCTAAGGGTCGAACGGTTGGAATCTCGCCGCAAAGTGAATTTTAATTCTTTTGTGGTGAGAGTGCCGACCCACCATCTGGCGACCTTCATGAAGGAAGACTTTTGGCCGCAGGGAGTCGTGTTCCGGAAATTCAGAGGACGGCTGCCTGCTGACAACACGCGATACACGTCGCTGACTAAACGTGTAAATTAGTTTTAGAATTAATTATTATAACTCATATGTATGTTAGTCTGTAAGGTATTTGTCTATGGGCCTCTGTTATATGAAACTTTTGTTATGTATAATATTGCCTGAAATAAATGATTTATTATTATTATTATTATTATTATTATTATTATTCCACACAGCGCCATCTAGCCCCAAAGTAAGCTAATTAAAGCTTGTGTTATGGGATACTAGACAACGGATAAACATACTTAAATACATTTTATTTTGTAAATACATACTTATTATACATAGGAGACACCCAGACCAGTACAAACAGACATGTTCATGCACACAAATGTTTGTACTGTGCGGGGATCGAACCCGCGACCTCTGGTGTAGTAGCCAACTTCTTAACCATTACACCAAGTCGGTCGTCAAGCCTCATGTACCTAAACATTAAAATACCTAATCCATCGTCATAATCATCGTCGTCTATAAAAAAGCAGGGCGCCTCACGTCTTGGTGCCTAGACCACCCCAAAAACCAAACTCTAGGCAAACAATGTGGGCACTTGAAGAAGAAAATAATATTATTTAACGCACACGGTGATAACATATATGTATATTTCAAAATCCAAGGGATAAGTTTTTTATGGCCTCGGTAGCTCAGTTGGAAGAGTAACCACCCGGATTGTGGAAGGTCATAGCTTCGAGTCCCGCTCTAGCCCTCTAGAATCAGTCCGAATTTTTCTACTCTCTACCTACCATTTTTTTTCTACATACATTACCTAATCTAAACATTTGGCAGCGGGCGCTGAGTACATATTGAGGGAAGCTCATGTCTGGCATATGTAAACCATGACACATACACAAAATTGAGTCGTCAGAAAGGCCACAACAAACGATAAAAGGGGCCCATTTTTCCCAAAACCACCTAAGCGGAGTTAAACGAACATTAAAGGGTTAATTACTACCAAACCTCGTTATTAACCTACGGAACTCATTAAAACCGCCAATAAATAAACAAGGCTTAGGGTTACCCCTTCATTTATCGGGATAGACTAAAAGTAATTTTCAAAAGGATTGACCGATCTGGACCGAATGCTGCCCAGGCATGGAAATAATTTCATTTATTTTCTTACATGAACATAACATACCATCACGACTTTATCCCGAACGGCGTAGTCAGAGGCAAGTGTCTGTGTCGTCATGGTGAACGAAACACTCAGAAGCCCACTTTTCACCAATGGTTTATGCCATTGGTGAAAAGTGAAAAAAAATAATATTCAAAGGTTCTAATGAACCTAACGTGGTAGGTAGTGAGCCTACCGCCGTTATCCGCGTTGGTTTGGTTTTGTATCGATGTTTTCCATCACCGGAGAGTAAGTCGGATTTTTAACAATGAACACAAAGATTTTGGTTCTGGCCAGATTTGAATTCGGGACCACACGATCCACGATATGAGTTCAGGTGTAATGAGAGCCCCACGACGCTCTCAGTACAATAATACTAAAATTGAAAAAAACAGCTAAATGTAGGTATTATTTGACTGGTTAAGGTAAAGTTCCGCCCTTAGGTAGCACTAGCCTAACGTATTCATACAATCAAGACTGAATAAGTATACCACAACAAAATAAAATACAGAGTAAAGTGGATACTCCTAGGTCGCAGGTGTGGCCCACTTAAACTGGTGAATTATTTCTAAATACTCTAACAGGACGGCAAAGTGCTGTTGAATTTGGCCAATTTGCTTAATTCAACATTTTTTTCCTGATTCATGGTGACAATGACAATATTGTAGAAATGTTTACGGATTTCAGTTTTTTTGTTTACCTGCGAAGTGGACTATTTTATAATACGAATCTTACGTGATTTCAGTACAATAAATTAAGTGGCAATGAAATCTACCTACTGCAAATATTGAATTTTTTTCAAGTGTAGGTCCGTATGGCATTTACGTAGTGTCCTGGGTTCAAGTGATTTTTTTATTTTTGCATTTAACAGTGCACTATTTTTTTTCTACACAAAGACAGAAACTAGAAAACTTCGACCTGATTCTAGGGATCCCGCTTGAGTATCAGGATAGTAGGATCAGGTCGATTTTTTCTAATTTCGATCTTTTCTAAATTGGCTCGGGTCTGGGTATGCTAGGAGACGCCTCTCGCTTAATCCTTGTCTGGTACCTCGTAACACAAGGATATTTATCCCTACTTTGAGACCATGACAAGTGTTGTGTTGTCTGGCGCATACGTATTTAATATATTTATTTTACTTCACCTGTACACTTCTTGATTACCTCCAATATCTAACGTTATTTTGTTATTTTCATCAAGCAATTTATTTTAACGCTAATGAAGACGCGAATGGTGTGTTTCATTCCTCGTATTCTTCAAGCGGGGCGTGAAAAGGCATTTCTGCAGGCCTTCAAGGTGAGGATTCGTTTGAATGACTGGGCTTGTCAACCTCATATCTGGACCTCACGACCGCTTTCCACCAGGTGGAGTGAGGTCATCTAGACGGGTAAAATAAAAACTTTGTTTCACCGAAACTACGGATGTTTTGTTAGGGAGTAGGCCCGCAGGCGTGTAAAAGTAATTGTATCGTTGATTCAAATAAGACACATAAACGTTTTTTTTGTTTTCCAACAGATCCCTAAAAATCCAAAAATAAATGTTCCTATCTTAGTGACCTAAACAACATTCGACTCTGAATCTGCTCCAACCGTGAAGGAAGAACGTCTTTGTGATAAAAAGAATTATCGTTCATTCCTGAATGAACGAGTGGGCACGAAAGGGATTCAAATGATGCTTCCTTCGAATAATAATGAATCTTAGGGAGAAAATCTTTTGATAACTCATGTGGAATATGAGGTCCATTACAATGAAAATGAAAAGACGGATGTAAGACAAGTGTTTTTTCGCGAACCAACGATCTAATCCCAAGTAATGAGTATAATGAAAAGATTCATGATATTTGAAGCTTTCATGATATATGAAGCTACATTTCAGTGTATTTTATTTCTAGTCAAGTTTGTTGTTTTGACTTTATTATGACTGAATATTATTAATACACGCTCCTGGCTTATTCCTTGCATTGTACCTTCGTACCACAGGAATAATTATCCCTACTTCGAGAGACCATGGGCATGCTGTGTTGTCTGGAGGATATTTATTTACATATTATTATATATTATTATTTATTTTTATTTTAGGTCGTGGGTTCGATCCCCCACCCATGACAAATATTTGTGTGACGAACATTTATATTTATTGTGTGTCTGGGTGTTATTATCTATTTAAGTATGTATTTAGAAATATTTAAGTATGTTTATCAGTCTGTGACGCCCATATTACAAGCACTGCTTAGTTTGGGGTCAGATGATCTTGGTGTGAACTGTCCCAGATATTTATTTATTTATTTTACATTTCTTATATTCATTAAATTTGTATTTATTCAATTAGTTTTACTTAAATATTCACACCTTTTGTAATGGTCTCGAAGTAGGGAATAATATCCCTGTGTTACGAGGTACCACACAACGAAACTAGCTAGGGGCGTCTCCCAGCACACCCAGACACGAGTCAATTCTGAAAATATCATTTCCTGAATTAACCCACCCGACCGGGAATCGAACCCGGGACACTACGGAAATCGAGGCGAGAAACCGTGCTACGCCAATCGTATCGTTTTAAAATATAGGTGATCCAAATCTGTTGTCCTAAATCTAAGTAACTAATTTCTTTTAAAATCGTGTTTCATTAGTGCCGTTTGATACTCAAGTGCCGTTTAAGTATAATATCCTGTAACACATCAGTGAACCTGAAAGTGACAGCCTTAGGAAGGTTCTTGTACGAGTAAATGATGTTACATTGAGTGATCTTAGAGAAGTCTGAAGTCAACGTCAAAATTTTATTGCACTCATCTCGTTTTCAAAGGTATTGCATAGGATGAGTACCTAAGAACCCTGCTAGGATATTGCAATTTATATATGAATTTAAATTATCACAGACATATAGTCAGATTCCAATTTATGAAAATATTTTTTATTTTCACCATATTACATACACAAATTGATGGGTTTGAACTTGCCGAAAGCGGAATTATGATCTGATTCTGTCTTTTGCAAAATCCGCAAACACACCTAATACAATACTTTTGTTTTAAAAGAGGGAACAAAAAGATTGCAATCACCTCTCCCTGTGGAATACTGCAATACTTGCAACACCTTCTAAGAAGAAAACCCTCTTTTCTTGAAGCCCACAATGTCGTCTCTATCTGACAAGACTCTTTACCAATTAACTGCAAAAATAGAATTGAATAATTCAGCGAAAAATTCACCTAAACTAATGTTATTTTTTCTTCTACACGATATTCCACACACTGAAAGAGCAATGACAACTATTTACGCAATCTCCTACGAAGTACCAGACCCACACTCGTATACCTCGTATATCAGTGTACCCCACTGCCCACTACATGTTCACTCAACCATATACGTATAAAGCTGTAATACGTCTGGGTTGTTAGCATTTGCTGTATAATACCTTCGCGCGCTAACCCGGGCGCGTGATAAAAAAATAAAAAGTGCTAGTGAAGTGACCAATCGATAAAATGAAGGCCTTTTTGTTTACGATTTTGTTGTTCGGGATCGCGAGGGCTAGTGAAATCGATAATGAGGTGAGTGTTGTTGTCATTATCACCAATTAACAATTTGTGAGTTAGTATTATTATTTAAAATAAACTGTTGAAAAAACTATCAATTGAGTGAAGTGGTAGTTCCAGAAAGTTTACAAGCAGAGAATCGTTTATTTAATGATTAAAAGCTTAAGACTACTATCAAGATAAATGGAAACCTCGATTGGACTAACCACGAGTATAAAACCTCATCATGAAAATCATTTCATTGTCAAAGCTTTTGACGTAGGCTAAGCATTATACCCTAAAATTACTAGTATACTGTTATTGTGAAGTAAGCATGACACACTGCTCAATAATACTTGTATAGTGATTGCTGTACAATAATTGAATAGGTTCAATGCAAACTTGTTTCATTTTACATAGCTAAATGAGGAATCAAAAATTAGTATTACCATTTAGTTGAAAAATATTTTAAAGTGGTATTTAGTCCAAACATTTTGTCTTTTGATTGGGGACCTAGTTATGATGGTTTAAAATGAGTATTCTTTTCTGTATTTATATGATTTGAGTATAATATCATAAATATGTAAGCTATGTAATATAATTGTAGACATATTTTAAGCTATCAAAAACGATATCATTAGTTTAGTAATTGTAAGCAGTCATATACACCCTTGAAATTTTGTTAAATTTTGCCTTCGTAAAACAGACCCGTTGAAAAAAAACAATTATACCCGAATAAATCTGATTAAATCTAAACATTTGGAAAATGAATATTAATGCTATAGACAACTATTAATTTTATTTAAACACTGTATTATTCTAATGGTTGTTTATTTAACTGGCTTGCTGGTTCCTTTTTTTATCTGAATGAAGCAAGTCTGTGCCAATACACAAATCCAGATGAAACTTAATGTTATTAAAGTAATTATCAACTGACTTTTAGACGAAAGTATTCTTCGCCTACTAGTAGCAAGAAGAGGATTTGCAGCAGAATAACTTAAAGCTCTGAATAATGGTCGTGATAAAGAGAAAGATGAAAATACAGTTAAGCCTGAATTTAATGAGTTCAAATCAGCGTAGATGGTTTGAATAAGATTCACGTCTGATAAACTTCACCTGAAGATGACTTCAAAAACGTAATTGGTAAATCGATTGACAACTAGTGATGCGCACTTATAATTCGTTTTAATGATCTAGAAACATAGACAAGCATGTAATTGCTGACTATTCAGCTTTCGCGTTTTACACGCTTGTTAACTCGTACGCATAGCAGGCTTATCATTAATGACAATTACACTTTTCACTGGAATAAAAACCGAGTAATTATAACAGAAATAGATGTAGAAAATTTTTCGGGAAAACATTTCAATGTAAATTGTTTAGTCACTTAACATGAAATAAAGCATTATTAACGATAATTAATTGGATGTTGGACGATGCGTGTCAGTAATTGTAACAGCACTAGCCAAATTGCTGTCTTGTTAGTATTTTTCGTATTAGAATCTTTACCAAAAATGAAAGCCTGAAGCGAACATTTATATTTCACCGAACCCTGCGCGTGTATGTTTTCTAAGGCTAGCCTAAAGCCCATTATAGTCCATTACTCCATTGCAAATTTTCCTACACCAACGAGTACATGCAAAAAAACAAATTATTCTGTTCATACCGGCCGATTATGGCAAATGATATGACGTACTCAGCAAGTTAGGTAAGAATTTAACTTCTATATCTGTTAATGTTTTTAATTTTGTGCAATAAATTTTATCCATCTGTATATCTATCTTTAATGAGTAAATTAGAATTTCAAATCAAATTTGAGTTTAGGTTTCTCTAACAAAATCGGATAGACATTAGTATTTTTAATATGAAAACCTAACAATACAATTTTAATAAAGAAAAATTGGGATACCGCCTACTCAGCATGCCATACCATACCATTTTCCGTATGGTATGAATCAACAGTCGCTTTAAAGAAAATTTTACTGACTTCATAATGTAAAATTTCAGAAAGCCTTTTTTGGTTGATTACCAAAAAATTTTTATTATTATTTGAATGTTATAAAATCAAATGTGTAGAAAGTTCAATAACTTGCACGAAAGTTTCGCTGAAAAACTAAAAATACTTATTTGGAAATGCAAGAACTTTCAGAAGATGATTTTAGCATAATTTCAACCACCTAAGAAACTATTTCCTGATACGCTCAATGAAAATAGCGGGATTTCAGACTATTAATCCCTTCAATTACATACTACAAGACATTACCAAGAACCCTTTGTTACCGATACCTGCTTGAACCTGCTATTCAGAAACTTTGGAAGGGAAACCCCTTTTCCACTTAATGGCTTGTTATTTGAGGGTATTTGAATAATAGACGAAATACCTTTTCATGTTAACAAGCTACGAGATATTTCGTGCAGTTTGATATCGTGTTTTGCTGGTTAAGTTATATTTTTTCACTGAAAATTCCTTTTAATTCTTTTAGAGAAATCCTTTTCATTTCATTGCCACTTTTACTAATGTTTTTTACCATTGGGCGAGAATGATTATTGAGTATTTTAAATTATGGTGACTTTTGGTGCCGCTCTTTTCCCACATTCGATAGTGAATTTATTTTATTCATTTCCGTCCAATTTATTTCATTCCATTTATTTTTCTCCTTGGAGGATTCCGTTTTAGTGACCTCTTATATGTAGGCAAGGCTCATTCTAATGCTGGCTTATACAAGTACAGTCAATATGAAGAAATAAGGTCCCCCCCCCAGATGACCCAACAATAGCTCCCTTTTAAGCTCTTTTGCCACTATCGCAGCGTGACCGTTTACGGTTGTAAAAATGCTCACTTTGTATCGGTGTGACGTTACGATGTCACTTTTTAGAGCTACTTCTGCAACTGAAAAGTTTCAGACTGGTACTATTTGACATAATTACCATTACCACGATACAGGCTCGTCCTAGTGTGGTAACCGCTGTTAACCGGCACTGTTGAATGTACATTCCCAAACTGTTGTATTGTAAATTGTTTTTGGTATAATGTTCTATTTAATAAAGATTATTATTATTATAAACAACGGTATGATGGTATGAAACGTCAAATAAGAGTTCGTAATAAGAATATATACGCCGCGTGGAAGTTGAGTTTGCATGATGTATTGGTCACGTGACTGGGGTCAAGAAATCAAAAATACCAAATTGCCAGGACGCTTAATTCACAGACAAATGCGAACAAGCTCTAAGAGATCGTAATAAGGTCCCTGGCTGCCTTAGCCATGACACTGATTAGTAGGAATACAATATTTCCGTACTATGGTATTCATAGCTATTTAGGTCAGCCACTAACTCCCGTTGCAACGGAACTCATCCAATGCATTAGACTTGCATAGAATTCGATTAATATAACTGGCAGCGATACGATCAACTGAAAAAAGAATATCCGAAGCAATGAAATATTTATACAATACGTAAAACTCGTTACGAAAAACATTTCAAAGAGTATAAATATGTACGGAAAAGTTGTAATTAATCAAATATCTGAAGCAGCACGTGAATCTTGCAGTGAAATGGTGTTTTTCAATAATTCCGTCTCGGCTTCTCTCTTCTTATTTCTTTCATTACTTCTTCCTCCTTTATCATGTGGCCTACCATTTGTCGGTTTTGTTTATGACCTTCAATATATTACACTTATTATATTATGTTTCTACCTTAGACCATCGGTATTACTTTTGCGTTCTTCTTCCTACATTTTTTTATATAGGTAAAATGGGTTTGCATTTGGCCTCAGTCTGGTGGTACTTGAGGGATGACGAGGCCGATGCTGGTACACGCTTACCCAAAAACGCCTATTCACTCTGGCCTTGAAGTCATCAAGGTTGTATTGTAAGTATACGGAAACACAGACGCAGGATTTCCAGGTTATTCCTCCCCTCTGGCGCCATATTTCAAATTCTTACAATCATCTTAAGCTATGCTCAAAACATCCTTATTTAGTAGGCCGTTTCATATCATAATAACAAGATTTCATTATCACTGCCCCAATAATTTTAACTTCACAATGTGCATTTGTGGTCTACGATATCCCATAGCAAGGTCACGTGTAAGCTATAAGCGGAAGCGATTTTAAATTAATATTATTTATTTTGTAATTCATCGAAAATTCTTCTGCTTGCGGTTGTTGTGTCACTTTGTCTAACACTGTTTCCTAAAGGTTTATGAACAAAGAAACAGCTTTAGCTTATTGGGGAGCTGTTGTGTCATCAGGGGATCTAAAGTTCATCCCTGTTTGTCTTGCTGGCTTCAAGCTACAAAGCAAGTCAGATGTCAGATTCTTTGTGAAGAAATTTTATAAAAACCCAAAGTATTAGTCAAAATAGTGGGTGTAGGGCTGAACTTCATTCGTTGAGGAAAATAAGACCGACTTTATATAAGTAGAGCGTCGCGGCCAAGGGGTTAGGCACTCCAGTTTGAAGCTCGTGTTCCAAGACAGATAAAATCTGGCTAAAATCATTTTTGTGTTCGTTGTTGTAACTGTCTGGTGCAAACTGCAAACACCGATAAAAAAAACGCATATAACGGCGGAAGACTTACCAGTGTTCCATTCATCACCTTTGACTGCTTCGTTTGGGATATATTAGTTTTTTAAACACATAGACGCTCACGACTGCGTCTGTATGAATAAAAAACCGATCGAAAGCAACAAAAGTGTGCGATCACTAATACAACATGATCCATTATTAATGAGAATTAATGAGAGTGCAAGAAGCGCAAGAGGTGTGTCAGGACCTTAGGAAAAAGGCGTGATGGTATGTATGTACGAGTATGTATCAATTATGAACACAATTAGTTCTCATCTACGACAATGTGGTCACTTTCTCGCGACTTAAGCAACCGCCCTATACTTACGTATCAATTATACCTTGTGGAAAGTGGGAAACTAGTGCATAAACCCAACTGTTCCCAGAGCGATTGACTTCTCTTAAGGCGAAGTTGAATTACTCGTGTGAGGTCGTGTGACATTGATGTCAAAGGTGCCATTTTACGATTAGTTGCCGTTTGCCAGCACCTCCGTCGGCGTGAATGTACCCTTTAATTTGTTCACCCTGTGTATGGCTACTGATCTTAATTCAGTTAATACTCAGCATAAGTGAAGAGAGTTTCATAATTCATTCAGTTCGGAATTTTTTAAGTGATTAAGTTCTCGGTCAATCAGTGTATTTGAAAAACTGCTTAGCAAACCAATCTTACTCATCACATTGTCAGTCTGTCTTGTTGGCGAAAAGGTAGTACCTAATCCCGCCTCACAGCCATTTGGAGCTGAAGGTCGTGAGTTCGATGCACTCATAGAACAAATATTTGTGGTTATTCTGCGTGTGGGTGTTATCATTCTCAGTAGTATAACTCAAAAAAGAACTGCTGTTTATGAATCTCTGAAACTTTAGTACGAGCTCTGTTTATAGTTTGCAGTCAAATGATCTTGACTGCAAACGATTGATTCAATGTAGCTACTTATTGATTTCAATGATAGAAACCCTTGGCTACAACTAAATTTGTATCACTGATATCTTCTTAAATTGTTTTTCATAAAATTAACAATAAATGATGTACAAAGTAGATATTTCATAATTGTGTTTACTCTCTTAATTTAAGTTGTCGAGTCCATAATTTACAGAGAAAGTAAATTTTATAATAATCTGTTCAAAGGAACACAATGCTTTGACTTTCAATTAAAATCTTAATTTAATTACTATAGTATTGGCCAAGCCATAAAACGTTTTCATTAGAAGGAGCTGTATTAAATATTTTATAGACGTAAACATTGTTAAATAAAAGATAAGGAGAGCTCCGTGGCCTAGTGGTTCAGCATCCGAACTCAGATCGTGGATCGTGTGGTCCCCAGTTCAAATCTGACCAGAACCAAAATCTTCGTGTTCATTGTTAAATATCCGACTGGAGAGTTAGTCGACGGCTGACGGAAAACATCGATAACAAACCAAATCGACCCGGATAAGGGCGGTAGGTTCACCACCTACCACGTTGAGTTCTAATACCATTGGTGATAAGTGGGCTTTTAAGTGTTTCGTTCACCATGACGGCACAGTCACTTGCCTCTACTACCCCGTTTGGGATAAAGTCGTGATGGTATGTTATGTTTTGTAAAAGATGAGAATTTGCTTTGCAAAAGTCACTTTTGCTTTGGTAGGAGGAAAACTTACATATATGCTTTTTGGATTTATAAACACACTAGCATTCCCCCAGTAGCGCCCGAGTGTACAATTTCTTTCTTTGAAGTATTGGCTCAAAATAGAAATAAAGCAACCGTTACTAGTATAAATAAGTGAAAGAATTTTTAAAATCAGTCCATTGTTTTTTGCTTACAAACATACAAATGCTTTCTTTTTATAATATTAGTATCGATTCATTCGACACCTTACGCAACTTTTTCATTGCATAGCAAAGTATGATGCAAATTTTTCATTTCCCTATAAATAAATAAATAATAAATAAATAAATATGCGCCAGACAACACACCTCTTGTAATGGTCTCGAAGTAGGGATTATTAAATCCCTGTGTTACGAGGTACCACACAAGGAAATAAGCTAGGGGCGTCTCCCAGCACACCCAGACCCGAGTCAATTCAGAAAAGATCGTTTCCTGAATTGACCCGACCGGGAATCGAACCCGGGACCCTACGGAAATCGAGGCGAGTAACCGTGCTACACCACACTACGCCAATCGTGTCGTCAACGTCAAAATCATGTCCTATACGCCATAAAAACGTTCAGTGCTGAACCAAGGCGTCCCACATATAATTTCAGAACGTCCAGTTATTTATAGACTTTATTGTCATCTTTTCACTATAATTCCTCTGCTAAAATGTGCATTAACTAACCTTGGCTACGTCGCTTTAGTTCATATTTTCAGTTTTGACATAACTAAATAGGGTCTAAAATTACTAGACCGATTTTAAAAATTATTTCGCTGTTACAAAGCTACATTATCAGCGAACTACATAGGTTATAGTCTTTTTTAACGGGATGATAAAGTCCACACAATAGAAGCTGCTGACGGACAGCCAGTCTTTTTTTTTACAGTACAAATAACGTCTGGTAATAATAAACAATCTATGATAGAATTGGTTCTAACTTCTAGTTGGATTTTTTTTTTAAAAAAAGATTCTTTATTTATAATGCTGATACACTATGTCTACAGAATGAATGTCCTCCCCTTAATAGTGCTTTTCATGCTAAAAATTAATAGATGTCAATCTCATAAACGTTTAACTAAGTGTTTGCACCGGTATTGTTCTTCAAGCACCCACTAAGAATACTTCACATCATTGTCAAAAAATATTTAAAAAATATATACAACAGTAGTTAAGCTATGGTTCTTAAGTATTTTAATACAAGGTTCAAATTAGCTGGCTGTTTTAGAAAACACTTGAGGCAATTTCTTTCAATATCAACACGGAAGTATTAATATTGATCAATCGACTGTCAAAGTAAAGTTTACTTTGATGAAAATTTCATTTTACGCCTGAAATACAATATTGTTATTTTGGGTGAAATGTTGAATATCTTTGGAGAGATATTCTGAAAATAAATCCCTCTAAACCCTCTAAATCTAATCTATTGAAGAAATATAGAGGCTCATTGTTATCACTAGCGCGTTGCTCACCGTGTCAAACCTATTCAGACCTATTTACTGTTGATCATTTTTTAAACATTTATCTCACATTCCAGACCGGGGCACCCACAGAGGAAACGCTCAAACGAGGTCTGAGCAACAAATGCGCCCAGCGCGAGACGTCAGCATGCATTGCTGCGGAGCTGGTCGGCTACGTCGACAGGATGCTGAGGACAGCATCGGTGCAGCTAAGCGAAGACGCCATGATTGTCGATGAGAGGTAGGTTTATTTCTTCTTTCCACTTTGTACAATTACTAATGGTCGTAGGAAAATCCACACAAAGTGAACGGGAGTCGAAAACGCGGTTAAGACAATTGAACATACTCCCAGGTGACCACTAACCTTTACAAGTTGAAGAGATTTCTCAAGCAGTGAAAAATACTTGGGGGCGACTGCAAACCTTCACAATTAAGAGAGGTAGCCTCAGAAGAACATGCACAGTCGGAAACTAGGGAATCATTTTTAGCACTCATGAATATAACTTGATAGAGTAAAGATTGTTTTCAGAAGTAACTATGTGATACCAAGGAGTTAAACATAGTACATGGCATGTTTTTGTTCATGGGCATTCCTACAGACAGTTGAGATGGTGGACATTGTAAATCTCTCAGGTACCATAAGCATGATATTCAAGAACTTAGTTCTGGGTACCTACTAAGGTTGTGTCTTTTTTGTACATCTGACAATGTAATCTGGTGTCGAAAAAATGCTACCTGAAGGTACTGCTACTGCTTATATATTCTAATGATTTCTAAAATTAAAAACAGCCTCTATGGAACAACGAAAAGATAATTCATTTTTTTTTCTTAGCAGCAATTGAGACGGGTTCACAAGAAAAATTAAGTTGTAAAGTTTAGAGTTTCACTGTTTGGTTTGATTGTTTTTAAGTTGTGATAGCTGTTCGGGACTGCATCTTGCATACACTATGAGCATACACAGTGCTCTTTTCTTTCTAAATTATTCTTGCAGTGACGTAAACCCCAGAAGTAGAATAATGATAGTAACATACACTAGACAGATCCCTAATTCCCCGAGGACTTTTTGCGATCCAGAATACACATGGGCAGTTTAATGACCACATAAAACCGATCCATTAGGCCTGTCTGTACACAATAGTGGCTAATGAATGGCTGATACAATGGCAATTAGATTAACTTTTATTGGCCTAATAATTACACTATAGAACTTATATCCATTAGGGAATATTCGTTCTTATAGCCACTGGAATATATTTTTTTGAAAATAATTTAAAATATGGATGGAAATAAGTAGATGTCTTCGTGAAAGCAAAATAACTAAATCTAAATAAGTTTTTTTTAAACTTGTAACACCCATTTCGAGAGCTTTTTCAAGTAGACGATTAAGTTAAAAAAAAAAAACTGTGCTTAGTGTCTCCTCTAAGGCATCTATTCTACGGAAGACCAGCGCTGCGGTGTCTTTAAGATACCCTGGCATACGCTGAGTACATGCCTTTTTGGTGCTAAAAGGTGTCACCCCATATTAATTGAATACTTTTATATTATATTCATTTTGATGTTTTTCAACAAATAAATGTATTTTCTTTCTTTATTTATTCTTTCGAAAATATACTAAGTTCATATTATGTTTGTTTTTGCAGAAATTAATGGATGTTCAAATATGTTACCAGATTTGTACAAATAACTATAGATACGATTAATTTCAATGGAATAAAATGATCAGGACTAATATTTACTATGTTAAATTGGTTACAAATTGTATCGGACCGAGTGAATACCGAAAGCAATGAAAGAGTAATCCCTAAAGGTATAATTAAAGTAGTGACATAATTAGAGAAGTGGTATTGTTCGAAGAGTTTTGTTTAGCCCGGATACCCGATTTCAGATGTAGCTTACAAAAATGATTTTGTGAATGGTACTGCAATTGTGATGAATAAGAAAACTGAGAAATTAGTAAGATATATATTTTTTATTATTGTATGACGACGGTTCACTATCTATTTGCATAAAAGTTCGAACCATTAAATATATTGGACTATGGTAATTTATAACTAATGATACTTACGCATAATATTATTAGCCATAAAACATTTAGGGTAATTTATTTTTGTCAAAAATACAACCAGCAAAATCATCTTTAAGCATAACATTCACAACCATAATTTTAAAAAGACATAAATTGCATCAAACCAAAATGAATAATAAGCATAATCATATTACGCAAAATTTGAACGATAAACAAATACCAAGATAATTTAAAACTAAAATGAGTAAAATTATCAAAATCTAGATTAATGAGGTTTTCTGGCCTTTGGCACGCTCGCTTCGCGAGCTCGTCTTCGTCTATTCATCCATATTTGCCATCAATGTATTAATATTCATTTATGCGTAGAAAAGTATTATGCAAGTTATAATTATGCATACATATGCTTCAAAAAACAATTATGCCAAATTAATTTTATGCAGAAAAACATAAGCCAAAATCGTTATGCCAAACTATTTTAGGACTTAATACATTTTAGCGTAGTGGGCGGTAACTTACACGGTTTCCGCCTTGGCTTGCGCGGTAATCAAAATTAATTATTAAAATTGCAAATATTCAGAAATATTAATTCATACTCACATTCTACTGATTGAATTGCTGCAGCGCATTGAATTTATTTACACGAAGCTGACCTAACAAGAAATCTGATACAAATAATGTATTATGTAAATAAAATTAAAAATTTGCACCATAATCCGTCATCAGAAAAAGATTGAGAGGTAACGTACACGTATAGAGCGCAGTGATGTTGATCCATAGTCGAGGATGGGATGTTATCGATAAGAGTGCAATTGTCTTTTAACTGACTACGCCTATATTTTGACACAGTTGTAATACAATTTTGGTATAATTGTAAGTTTGCTTCCAAAAAAATATTAAGACACAATTAGGCACTTTGGCTATCGATAGAGCCGTTCAAATCATCGATCCCTCAGAAAGAGGTTAAATAGAGACTCTTCAACTAGCAGTTGTATTAATTCAATTATGAAATTGATGATATCGATAGGATATCCACTTAAACTAACTACGTCCTCTACACTGGTTGATATTACAATAAGGCTAAGATGATTTATTTGTTATCATCAAAAATGATAAAAATATGAAATCTGTTACCCCCAAATTATACTACTTTTTTAAATTTTTCATAAAGAATCTCTTTAAGAAACCTTATATCAAAAATGGTGCCCAATTTGAAATCTGAATGTTCTTCGTTATACTCCTACTCAGTCAATATCAAGAATGTTCCAATTATACAAACAGCGTACGGCAAGTTCTTTTTTGACTTCAACTCAATCAAAAAGGGAACCATATGCCCAGCCACCTCACATTTTCATCATAAGCGTGCCGAATTCAACTGAAAATCAACTTTGGACAGTGTAAATATCTTATTCATGGCATTATTTCCCCTCGAATTCCAGCAACGGTGCAGCAGCTGAGGTAACTGTCAAGCCGGAGACCCTCGCAAGAGCAGGCACTTCACTAGAAGACCAGGCTCAGCAGGTGATCATGAACAAGCTGTGGGCTTTCGCCACCACCCGGTCGCTGAGGTACAGACTTTTGGACAACGCTGATCTGGTCATCTCTGGCAAGACGGAAAAGGACGGCACTCTTGGTGTTGGTAAGTAAATTTTTTGAATGGATTAGGGACCATATTAAGCTATAGGTACGCGCGCTTATGTGTGTTTGCGTGTGATTGCGTGTGTTTTTGTGCAGTAGTGTAGGTGTGTGTTTAGATTAAAAGAATGTATCCAGTATTCTCTCTGTCTCTTCATAATTTTTCAGCTGAAGCCATTTCATAGTGTTTACCTTGCATTCATAATAAGAATTGCTAAAAATGTCCAGTTCTTTATCAACTGTATTATAGAGATGGGCAGCACGATAATTGTATTGTCTTTTGGCAAATAGAGAATAAGCGAAACGAAATTAGGATGGAACGTCAAATAAGAGTTCGTAATACTAATACGACGCGCAGAAGTAGCATTCGCGTGACGTAATGGTAACGTGACGGGGAATAAGAGATCTTAATACGAAAATGCCAGGACGCTCAATTCACAGACAAATGCGAGCAAGCTTTAAAAGATCGTAATAAGGCCTTGGTTAACTTTAAATCTCTATGACACGATATTAGTATGTCTACCATGAGTTTTTGTGACGTAAACTACGATAGTTGACTTTAAAAATTTGTATGTCGGTTGTCTATTTCCCAAATAAATAAAATAAAATAATACTGCAATTTTTGGTTCCATTTATAATCACCAGGGGCGCTGTACAAAAACCTTTACAACAACAACCATGATAGACATACTGGACAACGAAAGATCTTTATCGTTTTTGTAAATTAATCATCAATTTTGGCACGTTGACGTCCAGAAAGCTAAATGTTGCCATTTCGGTCCCTGCCTCATACTAGTACCAAGTTATTTATTTCTCAGAATAACCAACATCGTTGCTCGTAAACTCAAAGTTAGTGATGTATTTTATCTTAGATTTACCAATATCAACACCTTCAATGTCAAAAGTACGCAATCAGATCTGACTAAGGTTAAGAAAACTGCTAACATAGACAGGCTTATTCAGAAGCAAATAGTTTTATTTGTAAGACAAATAATAAGAGCATACAATATTTAATTGTTTAGGGCTTTTCAAACATCGTTTCTAGACTGATTGTTTTGCTCAAAATGTCATAGATTAGGATACCTATAATAGAATTAATTCATTTGCTACCAATAATGAAAGCAGACTTCACAATAAAACAAATTAGAACCAAGAAAAATTAATTAAAATACATCCTAAACATTTTAGACGGTCTCACGTTCGAATCCAGAAACGATAATCAACGTTGAGCAAACCTCAAATGTAGCTGTCCCTTTCACATTTTCTGGCATGTGACAGGACAGCATCAATTTGAAAGGTGCTCTTTCAGCATCAATTTGAAACTTTGACTGTTGTTCCTGGATTCGGGCGTTATTTTTTTAATATTCTCTTACTAGTACTTCTCTTGCTATCATGAAAACTGAAGATTTCATTAGGCTCATTATTAAATTTTTTTCATACAAACCTCTTTCTGTCCCTTATTTCAGGTGTAGCAATGAAGGCGCCCAAGGCCATCGAGACCGGCAGGGCCCGCAACAAGAACATCGGCCCCTTCCTAGCCGCAGCAGCCATGAAGTTCGGCCTTCTCGGGGCCTTGACCTTCAAAGGCCTCACCCTCATGGTGGGGAAGGCCCTCCTGATCTCTAAAATTGCCCTGCTACTAGCCACGATAATTGGCCTCAAGAAATTATTCTCCCATCAGGTGACAGACTAGATTCAAACACTGCATGAGTAAAAGGTATCCGCATGGATTTGAGTTTGGTTTAGTTCCACGTTTCTTTTTAGCGGAATTGGCCTGAAGAAACACTTCTCACGTCAAGTGACAGATCATTTGATGCATGAGTAAAGTTTGCATGGATTTAAGGTTTTTTGTTCTTTTTAACCACATTCTTTTTTATTGTTCAACACAGATGGTATGAATCTATTCTGTTAATATACGTGTAGTAAGATCTATGTCCAATCCATCACTGGGTAATATATTTAATCTTACAATCATCTTAATTACTTTTTGGAAATGCTGCTGCATTTAGATACATTTTATCATCCTTTTGTGTTATATATCATTAATCAAATTACTGAGAGATTATTTATACACTAGCATACCCCTTTAAGATCGGACAGAGAGCTTAACACATACTGTGTGATATTAAAAGACTTGCATGCATGCATGAAATAAAGATATTTCAACTCGTGAATTTATTGATCGCTTATATTATGATCATGACGCTTAAGTTACAAAAATATTCTGAAATACCTACTTGTTATAGCAAAAAGTTTAAGTTATGCATAAATAAATGAAAATATAGTAGATGAGAATCAGCATCACGCATGAACAGTCACCTAGGCATGTCATTCGCATGATTGCATGAAATCAACAAATCAAGCAAAAGTGTGTTTTTCCTGTATTAATAATGTAAGTGTTCGTTTAATTATTATAAGGAATATGATTTTGCTAAAAGCTTTCTGCAAAAGTGGGTTTGACCCCATTTTATCTAATGACGAACCTTTTTGAGAATTTTGGTTCAAATGTATCCTACAAAATATTCAAGTATTAATCAATCAACAATGAATAATTTATCAGAAAACCACCTTATTTTGGTATAGCAAAAGCCAGTCTTTTTATTACAACTATTATTGCTCCAATGTAAATTTTTAATAAACTTGACATGTAAGAAAATATGAGTGTCATTTTTTCATCTAAGCCGGGAAAGACTAATTTTATTTGTAATAGCTGTCTTTCAGGTCAAAATATAGCCTAAATAAAAATAAAAAAATAGCCTTGACCTGTTGAGTGAGTTTCTTGGCCCTAATCTGAGTTTGTCATGTAGACTTTTTTGCTACAACAGCGAACATAAACACAATATGTTTATGTTCGCTATTCTATGTCCACAAACACCGCAATATATCAATCTTAATGGTACAGTAACCACAGCTTAACACTTTGACAGTTGGTATTTCCAATGCTACCAAAGTCTTTAGTGTGTGGTTGGCTATACCCACTTATAATAATTAGAATCTCTTTTAGATTGGTTCAACCAGTAGTATCAATAATAAATACAGTTATATAGCTGACACATTCTAAACACTATCTAATCAGGGCTCGGCATACTCCTGCCGTACGGACACACAGGAAGTTAAATCGAATTTCATGTTATAAAATTCCTGAAAACTTTATAAATACCTGCTCTGCCGAAAGAGCTCTCATTTCAAAACCATCATGGATCCTGCGGTGGCTTAATTTTATGTTAATCGCCGGGATTTCGCTGTCGCGTCGAAAATATTCACCGCACAGCGCTACGCGTGCACTAGATTGGGTTATTGTGCGATTTTAGTTATTAAACCTGCTATTATGTAGTATTAAACATTAACCTTTTAAAGTCATTAAATCACATAAACCGTTTAACATAATGTAAACGTGTCAAAATACTGCTTATGTATTTATAGATAAGTGCTACAATTTTATTACTTGTGAATAAATAAAAATTGCATGCGCTACTAACATTCAACAGCTAGCTTATGGTGTATATAGATAGCAAAAAGTGCCTAAATATATTGATTACTTTAATATGCCTATCCGCGAGCTGCAGAATGAATGGTTACCTAACGAGCTATAGAAAGGGCTGTGCCGTATTTCTCTACAAAATCTAATAAAAAAGACGTTTGATCACGTTAAAGTTTTACCAAACTAGAATCACAACCTGAGTAGCCCAGCGCAAAAGTAAGTATCAGTAGCAAAACCTTCAAGATAAAATAAATAAATATCGGGGGCAAATAACATCAAGATCATCTGACCCCAAAGCAGAGCTTGTACTATGAGACTGATAAACATACTTTAATATTTCTAAATTAATCAGGTGCTAAGGTTAACCAGCTGCTTTAATGTTGTGCAAAGTCACATATGGACGTCATGGATGCTTACACCATCAGATAGAGATAGGTCCACTTGAAACTCACAGTGCAAAAACAAAAAACAGTAGTTCTTCAGACAGAAAAATTATTTCCACTATGGAAACCTATCAATGGCAAACCTATATGAGTTATGGATAAAGTTGAAGGATGATTTTCCACTACAATATAATTTATGAAAGTGACTTACCTTTAACAACAACACCTAATGATTATTTTCCTTTCGAAATTTCAACAAATAATTTCGAAAAAAAATCGAAATTTCACTAAAATACGTGACCAATTTTAATGAAAGCTGGCTATATCTTATACAAACAGATTAATATTGAAGATAGAGGCCGTAAGGCGCAAATCGGATTAATATTATCAGCGAATAAAAACGGTACTGAAATAACTTTGAGAATTTAATAAAATTTAAATTTGATAATCCAATTTGATTTTCAATAATTGCCATTGTCGTTGGACAAAGGTTTTTTTTCTGTTATGTTAATTTAAGAAAACCTTTTACAATTGTATTTTGAAACAAACTACAAGTATCATATCTACTCATAAAGATGTGTT
This sequence comes from Udea olivalis, assembly GCA_947369235.1. Taxonomy (NCBI): domain Eukaryota; kingdom Metazoa; phylum Arthropoda; class Insecta; order Lepidoptera; family Crambidae; genus Udea; species Udea olivalis. The sequence continues at coordinate 5,409,823 of OX376363.1, forward strand.
GGTTGTAGAATTTATTGTATTTTTAAATTATTTCATGTTTGTATAAGGCTTGATGCATATTAGGTTTTGGTAAAGGAAATATATAAATTAACTCCTGAATAATGTATATAACGTTACCCAAATACCCTATCAATTGCATGGTGCACGATTATAATGATAACAATTTTATATAGCGTTACATAATGTTGCATGAAATAACATTATACTTACTAACATAATTTAACAAAATTATAATAAAATCTGAACCATCTATTCCATAGTTGAGAAATTCAAATAAAATTATATAATAATATGTCAACATAATATTCACTTGGCACATAATTGCTACCTTTTATAATCTTTCAATTGTTTCTTAAAATAAGTCGTTAGAAAATTTTATTTTCAAATTTTCTGTTAAAAAATTAATACACTTACTGAGTTAGTCATTATTGTTAAAGTGCTATTGCTATTTGAGATTTATTATTTCTACTTATTAAGTAATAATTAAAAGTTTGAATCTTTCATTTAAAATTTTAAATCAATTTATTCTACAAAAAAAGAATGAACTCTCTTGATACACTTTTTTAATTGTTCTGAATCATAAGCTTAGTGGCTTATACCTTTTCGAGCTTTCAAAATGAAATTTAAGTACGAATACGTTTCAGGCTGTCATCAAAAAGGACTAAATCAAAATTATTGACTGAGGCTTGATGGAGACAAGGAACGTGGTCAATCTCACCTCTGCTTAAAATTAACCCTTAGGCCTATTAGTCACCCTCCGATAAGCTACCCTTAGCGGAGAAGCGTAATAAGCCAAGCCAACATAAGGTGTTTGAAGCTCCGGAAATTTATTTGTCGTCAGTGAACTGAAAATAAGTGCCAAAGATCACATTTGTGCGAAAACCGAATAGAACTTTAATTTCACGACGTTTGTACAAGATCACTGTGTCTGAATGAGTGAAAAGTCATCTAACTTTAAAAGAAAAAAACTCAGTTCCCTGATGATATTTATACAAAAAAATAGCAGAAATATTTATAAATATAGAGTAAAAATATTATGTAAATATCACGTTAATTTATTATTATATTTATTTTTAATCTTAGATTTATACTTGTGCTAAACTTGTACAATGAAGCTGGTTTCGCATTTAACAAAATAACTAAGCATTTGCTTTACAATTAATAATGGATGAATTATTGTTATTTAATTGCTCTAACAAATATTTATTGTGAATTAAACGAATTTAACACGAATGTTTTTATTTTTTAATCAGCCTCATCATTAACCACTAACCAGCTTTTAAAAATCTCAGCTGCTTTGATTTTTTATACTTACTCGTTGGCTCGATTGGTAGTTACCGTGTTTGTGTCACTTATCTTGGGTTCGACTCCCACGATTATTTTTGCTATTTATGTATGTATTGGAGTGATTTATCAAAGTATGTATTGAATATTATGAAAGTTCACCAGTCAGTTTATGACATCCACCTTGTTCTAGATAGGGAATTCATGATCAGACTGAACCTGTTATAACGTTTGTAAAAGATCACTGCGTCTGAACGAGTGAAAAGTCATCTAACTTTTAAAGTCTGCTGTCCGCTGGTGCCCGGTCTATCCGTTATGTCTGCGCGTAAATCTGTCAAAATCACGCCAATCAATAACAATTCCATTGACATTGAAATAACAGAATCGGGGCCCTGGCCCTGGTCACCTACAGTTCACGAACAGACATGAGACAGACCGAGCAGCCCGTGGCGGGCGGCCTGCTTAGTCAATTCTCCGTTTTAGTTTTGAGCTTGTTATGAAGAGCATATGTGTAAATCTGTGAGATATTGAGAAACAGTTTTAATTTGTATTATCTTTATTTTTTAATGATAGAGACAATATTATTTTTGTTTAAAGTATTTATTATCTTTATTTCCCATTTTTACAAATTTTCTCGCATAGAATCCTTTTCTTATACTAAGATCTTCTGACACCAAACTAAGCAGAGCTTGCACTGTGGGTGTAAAAGACTGATGAGCATACTTATATTATATTTCTAAATATATCCTTTAAAACGACACGATTGGCGCAGTGCGCTGTAGCACGGTTTCTCGCCCCGATTTCCGTAGTGTCCCGGGTTCGATTCCCGGTCGGGTCAATTCAGGAAACGATCTTTTCTGAATTGACTCGGGTCTGGGTGTGCTGGGAGACGCCCCTGGCTTATTTCCTTGTGTGGTACCTCGTAACACAGGGATATTAATCCCTACTTCGAGACCATTACAAGAGGTGTGTTGTCTGGCGCATATTCATATTTATTATTTATATTTATAAAAAAAAAAAAAAAAAAAAAAAAACATAAAAACCCCATAAAAACACCCAGGCACAGTAAGTACATACATCAACATGGTCTAGGGAGATATCAATTAAACCTAAATAACTAAAATTCTATTAACTTTTTGTTAAACACCTATACATTAAAATAAACCTTGTTTAATAGCCTATCTAATTTGATGAGTAAACTTTTAGACAAAGTTAAATTTAAAAAAAACTTAGAAGAAGAGGAAAAACTCAAAAAAAATTTCAATCTTAACTTTATTTTTGAAACATCAAAACCTAAACAAAACAACATTTTTTTTTTTAAATTGTTGAAAACTTAAAATTAATAATCCGTGGATCTACCTAAGACTCTCCTGACACATCTGCAGCGGTTCTGCATACTCAAAACAAGGGTGTCAATATCCTGTTGTGGAATACTGTCCCTAGTCCTGCTGAGATGCAAGTAAAGCTGGTTTTCATGCACAATATCTTCAGGGAAAATGTAAACGATAAGAAGTGGACTGTATTCGATAAATTAAATAAATACGATACGAAACAAAACACGCGACAATAGTGGGAAGAGAAAATCGTGTGGATAAAACACTCACCTTATGCAAATTGTGCTCTTGTAGAACCTCGGTGTTCGGCCGTTGGGTTGGGGCTCCTATAACTTTCGGGAACTCGAACTCACCTCCAGAGACAGTTACCTCTCGCCAAGTACCTATACCGGGTGTGATAAAGCCGTGCTTCCTCCAACTGATTTCTCTCTCCTTTGCAAGAATAACACACGCGAACGACAGCAACAAGGGATTGTGTGCTAAATTACTAATTATAAAGATAAAATACGAAAAGTGTGCTTGTGCACCGACAACGACGACCATCAACGAAAAACGATAATAATTTGAATGGCGCGCCGTTACAACTTTGTATGGGCTTATATACCATATTTGAATTGACCGGGGTTGCCAGGCGAAAGACGATCTATGGTTGCGTTCACCATCGACAATCCTGAACATTCCGCCCACCAAAATACGGCGTATTTTCGAAATAATTAAACTATACAATAATTAAACATAATTGGCAATAGGTTTCCGAACAAATACACAAATACAACGATATCAAGCTAAACTAATTACTAAAACGATTAGTTGGTTATCGAAACCAACCTTTTCAAAATCGTTGGAACCCGATACGACAAATAGGCGAAAAGGGGGCATCAGTATACGACCAAATACTTAAGTAATAAAGAACAAAAAAATTAGAGAAGGCTTAAAACTATGAACGAACCATTAGGCAGCGATAACGATAAAAGGGCGTGATGGTGCGTACCTACATAGGTAAGATAGTAAAACTCAATAAAACTAAGGTTTCAGCGTTAGCGATAAAAAAAAACACGAAAATATTGACCGAACCATCAGTCAGCGAAACGACAAAATGCCTGATGGTCAATTGAAACGACAAATGAAAGGAATTAAAACAAACTCGAAGTAAATAAGAAAACATTAAACTTACTGCGGCTGCAATTGATAGCCCACGCAAATAGGTAGTACGGAATAAGTGTAATTCGGGCGTACATAAAACGATGAATACTGAATTGAGTTTATTAAACGAACTCTGCTTCTTGACTTCAGAGCTGTCTGCTTGCACAAGTAGAGAATGCGCAAACCATGACCGCGAGCCAAGCACGCATCTTATGACCCTGCGCGTAGTTGACCGCTGATGACGAAATCGATTTTATTAGATGAACAACAAACGAGATATCGCGGCCCTTAAGGGGCGGTGCAGCAACTTTATGGTGAGCTCTAAAACATATAACGCAGGTTGACATTCCTGCATGTAGAACTCCAATCGACGACAACATTACGAAACGACAACAACGATATAATCGAAAAGCAATCCAACCTTGCGAATATCGCAGCCCAAGATACACAGAACGCGGATCACAGTTTTCTGTAAATACCTTGGCTGACCTGCGACAAAGCTGCAAGATAAACGGGTGTCTTACATCATACGACGAATCTATTTTACAGAGTCGACCGCCCACCCTCAAATGACCGCGTAAAAGTTTATCCTCGAAATGAAACAACTTCTCCGTGGATTGAGGCGCAGGACGCGATGAAGAACAAAGTTCAGAAGCGAACAAAATCTCCTGTTTTACAAATGCGAAAAAGTGAAGAGAATTGAAAGTCAACTTCTCACACGACAAGTAACGAATCGATGATTTCGAAGGACAGTGTAAGCCACTGATGGACCGAAAACTAAATATTAAAACGCGTAGACTGCCCGGTCTCGACGACAACCGATCTACAATTTCAGTAACGGACGATACGTTACATGATGACCAAAGGTTGTACGCCTTTAGTACATCATCGAAAACTAGCGTTTCCGGTGGCTCAAACTCTGACCATGACTTCAGCGATAAAGTGCGGAATTCTGATACGGAAGACTGGCTATGCTCCACGAGAGAGTGAGGAGAGTTAGTATTCTCGTCAGGCGACAAACTACGAGGCGAAGTAGGATCGCATAGCCTGCAACTCAGCCGACAACAAGATGTCATAATGTGCGGCGACGAGAAATGATATAAATGTATATCCACTACAGGTAGTACAACAAAATCTGCCCAATCAAACGACCCATTTGATGCTAGCCAAGACTCCCAAGGTTTGTAAGGCCAAGGAAGCCCCGCCCACCATCGGACATCCGGGGTTAATCCTTCTCGTAATAACCCACGAGAACAAGGATTCGTCAGGCTTTCAGAATCGGCAGTGTGGCTCAACGAAAAATCCACAGAGACAGATCGCAATAACCAACGACGAGGGATAGAATACGAGCGCCCATCCGATGATATAATCGGCTTAACCACCTTTATGTGACTACGCCTTTGGTAGTTATCCATGTTGATGAGATGCTTTAGAGCTATCTCACGACAACAAAAATCTTGAGGCCAATCCTGAGGCAAAACGACAAATAATGGTACCAATTCACCCTCAGGATTTCGATAATATGCGGCCATCACTCCACTTTCACGCGATAAATTAACAATGGACGACGCAATAGCTCTGGGAGATTCCAAATTCTCCAATTCCAGAGTACTACTGCTGTCACCCTCAAACGACGATTTAATTACAGAAGTTACTGTAGCCCTGGAAGAGTCGACTTTCTCCAATTCTAGTCCACAAGTATCTTTAGCTGGCGACAAATAGTAAACAAATAATGAGCCCCTGGTGGCGACGCAAGAACTATTCCGAAAACGACACGAAACCAAACCAAATGAACATTTCTTGGCCACAACACCAGGACCATTTCGAGAACGACACAAATTCAAAACTAAAAAATTACAAGTCTGAGAATAGTTACTCTCAACTCCAATAGGCTGACCCTGTTCACAATCTACAGGACCCAGTTGAGCCCGTTTAGGCACTGGACTAAGAAACCTGTCATTAACCAGTATGTCTACAAGTCCGGGTTCACTGCAGGTATTATCTGCCAAATCCAAATTCCCTATAAATGCCCCCAAGGAAGCATTGTTTTCCCCTGTTGGCATATCCAAATATAAATTGGGCGAATCGAAAGCCTCTAAGGAAATGTTACGAGATAAACTATTATGTGGTGGGACTTTATCACTACCAACTGACGCAAGTGTGTCAGCTGAAACCAGGCCGATGCTATTTGATAATTGACTATTAGTCATTTGTAGCCCAGGTTCCCCGATACTGGCCAATGAACCAATATCATACTTACTGGATCTGGCTTCTAGTATCCAATCAGGGACAATAAAATTGTTTTTATTTTTAAATAAGTCTATGGGTGACGAAAATGAAGTTTGAAAAGCTGATGCCAATTGCAAACTCTTAGAAAGCAATTGTGATTGTTTAGCAACACCAGAATTACCAAAATGAAGCAATGAATGATGCTTGTGCCTACACTCCGCACACTGTACCAACAAACGACAATTTTTGACAGTATGTGCTTCATGTAGGCAACAAATACACAGGGTCATCGTTTTTACCCTAACAAACTGCTTATAGGGTGTCAATTTTAAAAACTCCGGACACTTTTCCAAGCTATGACTAGTGGTTGAGCAAAAACTACATAATATTTTGTTTGCAGACGGCAAAATAACCAAAGATTCCTGCTTACTCACAGGCCTATTTCCAACTAAACTCGACTCGACAAACCTCAAGTTATCCAATACTTGACCCTTGTTTGCTATAATGCCACTAAGTTCATTATATGTGGGTACCTCAATGTTCAGTTCAGGTTGCACATGAAACTCTTTCTTTTCATTTTCCCTGTCCAACCCCGAGAACGACAGATTTTCAAACCTCCCATCGAAGGGGGGTTTATTTAGGCTGGGCAACTCACCACTAACCACCACAGGCTGTTGTTCGGTGACACTTTGCATCTGCAGTAAACGCAATCTTATTGACCTAACTAAATGTTCAAACTGGAATGTAACCTTCATTTCATTACGTCTATCGGCAGGCGCAATACAACATAACAGCTCTATTTGGGCCTTGTGGAACTCAGCAGCAAGCCTGTCCACCTCTTCCACAGAAAAACACCGTAAGTCGGTACCCACCATCTCCATACGGGCATACACATTATTCCGCACAATACGGTTCTTCTCCGCGGTGCCTAACATCACGCCGCCGTCCATGATTGCTTACCTCAGAGATTTAACGAAATTAACGACACGAAACGAGAAAAGCGACAGCGAAAAAATACGAAAAACGACGATTGTTCTCTAAAGTAAACAAAACCATGGCAGCAAGACAATTATGACACTGACAACCGTGAGTGACAATCCAATTATTATTATTTTTTTTAAATACTATTGATCCACCACAGATTCCACCGGTCTATGGCTTTAATAATGTCACGGATAGATATTGAGCAGTTTATATAACGCAACCGAAGATCATTACAATAAATAACGGCTAGTTATAACGGTTACGAAAACCTACTGCCAACTACCCGCGAAATTATAATTTTCCGAAAATGAGTTACCTTCCGAAATATTACTAAAATATGTACCGTTACGGCAATGACGGGACAATGTTTACAAAACGAAAAACCATAGGTAGCCTTCCAATAAATCAGGCTTGACGGACCAACAATGTAATGCTAAATAGGATTTAAGTCAGGGGATTGTGCAGGCAAGTGTAAAGCTTGGATATCATGCTGTTGTAACCAACTTGTAACGACACGTGCCGTATGTGGACGGGCATTGGCTTGCACTAGCTGGAAATTTTGTCTCATTTGCTGTCTGTGGGGCAAGATTACAGGCTCTAGCACCTCATCTCGGTATTTTAGAGCAGTCATATTGCCTTGTATCCAAACGAGGTTCGTTCTACCACCGAAACGAATTCCTGCCCAAACCATAATCGTGCCACCTTGATATGCATGAACTTGATGTGGGTGCTGCAGTCGATCTCAACGTCCAGGTTTTCTCCAAACGCGTACTCTTCGTTAATCAGGATGAAATCCAAACCTGGATTCATCAGTGAAAAGCACAAGTGACCAATGAGAATGGTTCCAGTTTCGTGTGCAATAGCCCATTGTAATCTGCTTCCTCGATTGCCTCTCGTTAGCGCTGGTACCCAATGTGGCCTACGAGCACGTAAGTTGACTTCATGCAGTCGTGTTCTCAAAGTTTAACCGCTTACCAGCAAACCATACTCTCTCTGTAGCCTTTGAACCAATTGCATCGCCGTTACATTTGGTTGACTTCGTGCAGCATTTACTATGAATCGGTCCTGTACATGTGTTGTAATGCGTTGAGGTCCTCGTTGCCGTTCCACCACTTCCCCCATGACACGATAACGTGACCAAAGCCTGGATATAACGCTCTGACTGGTCTTCGTGGCTTCAGAAACCGCAATTTGGGTAGCGCCAGCTTGAATCATGCCCACTGCTCTTAACATTACGTTCCTGGTCAAGTGTCTACGTGGCAAGATCAAATGAACTACGGAGATGCGTTTGACAAAGATTAATAGAAATTTATGGAGTTTTAATCAAGTTAGAAGTTCGTGAAGATTTACTTCTTTGGAAAAAATTCAATGAATGCGAATTTCATCTTAAAACAAAACCTTTTATATACAAATTTGAATTTAAAAAAGGAACCTAATAATGTTTTAATAATCTGTCATTAATAGTTTTTTTGTAAAGCCAGTACTTTTTAAGTTATTTAGAAAAGTTTATATATCCCTATACCATGTTGTTGTGTGTATGTAATAAAATATTCGTCAGATAAATATTTATCCTGGAGGGTAATCAAATCCACGACCGATATGGCGTCAAAAGGCTAGTTAAAATAATTAAAGCTTGTCTAACCAGAACCACTACTTGTTATTGCGATATCTATACTAATATTAAAAAGAGGAAGGATTTGACTGTTTGTTCGTTGGTTTGTATTGAATAGACTCCGAAACTAGAGGACAGATTAAAAAAAAAAACATTAAAATAGAGCTACATTCTCAGATAGTGACATAGGCTATTTTATTACTATTGAACAAAATATTCAGTGAAAAATAATAGTACAGGTGGGCCAAATCACCCTATTGGAAGTTGCTCTCATTTTTGCAAATGGCCGCCAATGTCAAATCTGTTTTGACATTTGAGGACTGTCATCGGGCCATTTTTTTTTCGAGAACGCCGCTGGCCAAATGACAACAGTGGAGAGAGTTTTTTTTTTCTGCCGCAATTGGACGAATTAGGACTGAAGGACCTGTGGTTACAACAGGTCGGAGCAACGGCACACACTGCGCGAGCCACAACCGATATTCTGAAGGCGGCGTTTCCGGGTCGCCTCATTTCTCGTTTTGGCGATTTGCACTGGCCCGCAAGATCGCCCGATTTAACCGTTCCAGACTTTTTTGTAGAGTTTTTTGAAGTATCGTGTTTACGTGAACAAGCCCGAGGCTCTATAAGTACCTACTCAAGGACAACATTTGACATGAGTGCGAGAATCTGTCGCCCGAAGTTCTTGCCGAAGTGATGAAAAATGCCACATTGTTACATTGATTTGTTTGTCTGATTGAATAGACATCTTTAAAAATGGACATTGCAGGTTGGGTGCCAGAGTTTGCAATACATAATGGTGGTCTTAAGAGGATACAGAAGCACCGTTTTTCCATTATCCACGTAGTCCCCTGTTACCTCACTGGATATTCTTAGAAGATTTTTTTTTTTTTCAAAAAATGTATTGCATCTATTGGAATGTTCCTATGTTTGTTATAATTATTATATTAATAAGAATAGGAACTTACAATAATCAAAAAAAAAAAGACCAGAGTTTCATGGCTGTGTTCAAACGTCCAGAAAACCAATTTCATTCGTTCATATTAAAAAGAAAAACATAGAAACACGGCCAGTCACCTTATTTCTACCTAAAAAAGTAACTAAATTGTTCAACTTTCCGAAAAGGGATCACCGGAAACCGAATCGTCGATTTTGTGTACTTTTGATACGTAATTTCGGTCCGAGATGCAGTTGTCTCTATCGCACTCTGCGGGAGGCTCGAGGTTAGCAACAGACAGCGATAGATTTCACAAATACTTATTTTTATTCTTTTGCCCGTGCTGTGTCCTTTCAAATGCTTTCAAAATTATCTTTTCTAAATTGGCCTGGGTCTGGGTGTGCTGGGAGACGCCCCTGGCTTAATTCCTTGTGTGGTACCTCGTAACACAGGGATATTTATCCCTACTTGGAGACCATGACAAGAGGTGTGTTGTCTGGCGCAAAAAAAAAACAAAAAAAAATGAATACCATAGAAAATAAGAATTAAGATCCAGATACATAACAAGCACAATGTTTGTCAGTGAATGTTTAACCACAAACGGGATTGAACCCTCTATCGGTGATATCTCGGTAGGATCTTTGCATTGCGCTAACCAGACGTAAAATATGTGTTTAGTCCTTCATTACAAGAAAAGTTGATTTTTTCTTTCGATGGAAAATAGGGAATTATAAAAATTCAGAAAATAAAATTCGTGTAATTATTAAGCCTCCTGTCTGATTTTAAGTGCCAAGACTATAAGAATCCCTTTTCGTATATTTAATGCCGGTGACTACAAATAATGAAGTTTTTTTCTCATTTTTATTTTAGTGTTTGTGTTCGTTCTGTGCGTGGCTACATTAACTTCTTAAGTGTCTGCCGAACACACGGGTGTGAAAACCCTAAAAAAAAAATTGCAAACAATGACTCACAATGCAAAAACCTGAACAATAGAAACACGGGACGGGTTGATATCCTAACGACCCGCCCTGGTTATGCAAGGGTTTCAAAATTATGGTAGTTTTTTTCTTTCTTTTCTTCAATACAAATCTTGTACTTACAATAACAAACACGTAAAAAAATATATATCTAATTTGGTGCAGTCGTTCAGAAGTTAGGAGCGTAACATACATTTTTATAGATTTAATGTATTTTGAACTTAAGAGTTTTATTAATCATTGTCACCCTTAATACAAGCTCAGCTTTATTTAAGATAGCGGTCTGTCACCGGCTTTACCCGCGTAGACCTTAGCGTAGTCTTTCGTGTCCAAATGTAGCCTAAATTTAAAAAAAAAATAGCATATTAAGTCACTCCCGGATTATGTAGCTTTATACTGGTGAAAGAATTTTTGAAATCGGTCCAGTAGTTTTGGAGCTTAATCTTACCGACGATATTCATAACGGGTCCATATTGGCTCACCTAGAGCTATTTACCCGAAATCGTTCCTCCTACCGATTTGTAACCCAAATCTTAGCTCCTCGCTAACCAAAGCTAGTGCTAGCTTCGTTTAGGTTAGCAAGGAGTGAAGTGACGAGCTTGTTAGATTGACATAATAGATGTCCGTGCGTCATCTCAGTCTGGGCCTACTGAAATTCAGCGCCTGGGCCCATAATGCCCAGGCTATATGCTGAGTGAGGTCCATTTGTCTTTTTGGGCATCGGGACACCGCTGTCTAATGGTATGGTCTTTTTTTCTGTTATATGTTTTGTTGTTAATGCCTACTTCTTTTGTGTTTACATTCTAAATGTAACGATGTCCTTAAAGTTAATAAATGTTTTTCTATAGCTATTTACATAAACACAGCGCATGAGCCGAGCGAGCGCTCGAGCGTAGCGGCGGCTATTGCCAGAAGATTGGGGCGTTTCTCACATTCATATTAATCACTTTACTTTTTGAATATTTTATCAGTAAAAATATAATGGAAATCATGTATAGGTATTGAAAAACAACAGTAGGAGTTAAAATAATATTAATTAAAATTTTCGGAAACATGAGTGTTATGAACAACGTCGGAAGTTATCAAAAATTTGTATGAATGAAAACTTTAGGAAAAAAAATTTTAGGAATTTGTATTACAAATCGGTAGGAAGTACAATTTCGGGTAAAGAACTTTAGGTGAGCCATTAAGGACCCAATTTGTATAAATATGTTTTACTTCCCTTACTAATATTTATTTTTAATTAAACAGAAGAAAAACATAACCTATGAAGTGTTCACGGACCTTCGGCCTCCAAGGGACTGGGATCAATGGAGCAGAAGCGTGGACACCTACAAGTTGTACCAGAAAACGAACTATTACTAGATTCAAACGATTCTAAATAAAAATGTACGAACCAAGGTATATGTTTCTGTATTCATAATTCATACTATGCACTAATTAGAATTGGGCCCTTATCATAAATCACTTGAATCCAGTAAAGTTAATTACCTAAACTGAGTGCTGAATTTCCAGCCTCGAAAATGCGTTAGGGTCATTGACGTCTGACTGGCTGAATATGAAAGATCTTGAGTCTTATTACGATCTCTTAAAGCTTACTCGCATTCGTCTCTGAATCGCGTCCTATCATCGTTTATCTGTCAAATATGTACCAGTCAAAACTACGAGTAATCTGTAGTGAAAACGTGGCGAGAAATAATTCCCACGAGAATTCTTCATAGAGATCACGACCCTCAGCCTTAAGGGTAGGTACACGACGCAAGGAGGAGGAAGTAGATGGGCTAACTTTTTTCATCGCATGGCAATGTTCACCAACAAAATCTATGATGGGCCGGGTATTTGAATTTTTGGCCAAATTTTGCTGTTCTTTGTTCAGATTGATTGATTTCTGAGTGATGCACCGACAGATAAAGTTCACACAATAAACGAATTCAGATTTTAATTCTGTGGTCGCGGGCCGGATTTTAACCAGTCACGGGCCACAGATCGCCCGCGAACCGTATTTTACCCCTGATTTAGAACATTGGCACGAATTGAAAAAGACAACGTAAGGCTATCCATCTGTATGAAAATCCAACGTACACGTCACGATAGCGCTTTTGTCATAGGATCTATCTATATCTCAATCGATTTTACTAAAGTCTAGTTTACGTTGATGTTTCGTTGCCATGAAGGTAAAGAGTTAAATGACGCAGTATGCTTCTTAAATGATTTTGTAAATGTACGAGTATGTCTTGTATTTTTAGTATGCTACTACCCCCTACTTCATCAGCATGGTGACCACTGAAAATTAGGGCCGTCGTGCCTCAAATTAGTACTTTCTGACACAATTTTTTTTGACGACCGACTTGGTGTAATGGTTAAGAAGTTGTCTACTACACCAGAGGTCGCGGGTTCGATCCCCGCACAGTACAAACATTTGTGTGCATGAACATGTCTGTTTGTACTGGTCTGGGTGTCTCCTATGTATAATAAGTATGTATTTACAAAAGAAAATGTATTTAAGTATGTTTATCCGTTGTCTAGTATCCCATAACACAAGCTTTAATTAGCTTACTTTGGGGCTAGATGGCGCTGTGTGGAATGATGTCCAGGGATATTTATTTAATTTAACAGTTAGTTTAGTAAGATAAGATACTCTTTAATGCACAAAAACAGAGGGGAAAAAAACAAGGATTAGTATTCATAATGATTCGTATATTATTCTAAGGTAAAGGCCTCACCTTAAAGGCCAAACCAGATTCAGATTCTATACAATTAGACCATTACTGATTTACTTTAACGAATTGACCGTCTATCGTATGTCATTATCACTTATTGTAAGCATTAGTTTGACGACACGATTGGCGTAGTGCGCTGTAGCACGGTTTTTCGCCTCGATTTCCGTAGTGTCCCGGGTTCGATTCCCGGTCGGGTCAATTCAGGAAACGATCTTTTCTGAATTGACTCGGGTCTGGGTGTGCTGGGAGACGCCCCTAGCTTATGTCCTTGTGTGGTACCTCGCGGCCTCGTAACAAAGGGATTTAATAATCCCTACTTCGAGACCATTACAAGAGGTGTGTTGTCTGGCGCATATTTTTTTTTTATATATATATTAGTGTCGCTCATTCGTCCACAACAACTGTCATTTGTGTGTCAGAAGAGAAGACATCAACATTCGTTTTATTATAAACAATACTGGTTAATTCTGCCTCTTCTAATTAATCATCTTCGTCGTAAACAGATGGCTACGCAAATACCTACCTGCTTGTTTAAGATGTCTTGTATTGGTTTCTTTTCATAGTTAAAACTATTTCTAGTTTCTCCTTTTTCTCTACTAGATGGAGATACAGGAAGATAGCTCGCGCTATAATTGTGTTCGGAGTACTGGATAAGAAGTTTCAATTACAAGAATTAAATATCTGTTCGTTCCAGAGTTTTGTTTGCTATCGGCAACCTTCGAACACTACCTATATATTTTCTTTAAAACAAAATTTTGTTAATTAAAAAAAGTTTGTTCAGGTTGTTTATCTCATTTCACTGGCCTTACTTTCTATTTTACTGGTTCACATATTTTGCAAACCGCAATATTCAGTTACCAAAATTCGTCTGCCAGAATATTATATTGAGCTCAAGATACTCGTAGGTAGCGCAACAAATGCTTGTTCGTTAAACGAATGTTCCAGTTTTGTACACCCCTACAAGCAATTACGGACCTGAATTGTATAGAAATTGCAGAGCCCACGGTTTGCATGCGGTCTGCTTTTCAATACAAATTGCAAGCAAGTTTGGACTTTAATGTTCAAATTTGCACTTTGAAAACATTTTCAAATTGTATATCTAACTTAAATTTAATAATAGTCCTTATGCGCTAGCATTTGAGAATCAATGTTAAATTTGATTGGATTTCTCTAATTATTTCCGCACTATTTGACCTACCAAAACATCCTCTTTAGGTATTTGTGTTTCTAAACTATTTCAAATGAGATTAAATGCTACTGTCATGGCAATAAAAAGTAAGGTAAAGTCCATATGAAATATACAATAAAAATTAAAACAGCCAAGTAAACTATTGACTGTCAGCAAGACTTTAAAACAACTTGCAAAAACATTGTTGGTTGGTAACTGCCACGAATGTTTGCGCAGGCGTTTGTCTTTCTTTCAAGGATGACCAATTGAACTTGCACTAAACTTTACTTATCCCACAACTAACAATCTTCATGTTTAGCATAGTGAAGTGAAATACCTATATTTTTAGAAGCCTCCTAAAATTAATGAAAATTTTGTCTAAATTGAAAGCAAAAAGATCAATGACCAAACTTTTGCTGATGTGATTCTGTAACCACGAAAACATTTTCGTATAAAAAATATATCACGGTCAGTCGAACCACCTTTTTTATTAAAATATTAATAACAGTCAGCGTTGTGGCCTAGAGGTAAATCACATGATTTCGGATCGCGGATCGTGTGGTCCCGAGATCAAATCTGGCTAGATCCAAAATATTTGTGTTCATTGTTAAGTTTCCGACTGACTCTCCGGTGATGGGAAACATCGATTAAAACCAAATCAATAACGATGGAAGGCTCACCACCCTCCAAATCGGATTCTAAGGCTATTGGTTAAAAGTGGGCTTCATAATATTCCGTTCACCATGACGGCAATTAGTCACTTGCTTCTGACCACCAATTTTGGGATAAAGTCGTGATGGTATGTTGTGTTATGTTAATCTGTCAATTCGATAGATCGGTAACAAAAAAAACAACATTCAAGAGTATGAAAACGAGTTGACATTATAAATCCTCACTGCTGACTCTGCCGCAGTGTTGCAGCATCTCCTTTTCATTTATGAATTTAATTACCTTTAATTGCCAAAGTACTGTAGTTTACTAGTGTTTGTAAATTCACGTCTTCATCGAAATTAAAGGGTGATCTCTTCGCCGACAGAACTTTCATAAAATATCGTTTCACAGAAAATGTTTCATAGAAAATACAGTCCATATATTTTCATTCCGAATATCATTGTTCAACGACTATTTACTTCATAGATTAACCAGTTCATACATTTTCATGTCGAATATTATTGTTTCAACGATTATTTACTTCAATGAAACATATTTCACAGAAGATCTATTGATTAGGTTTAGAACTGTGACCACATCGCATGAGCGTAGCGAGCGTGCCGCGATAGCGGCCGGCGATTGCCAGAACCGAATTGTCGGCGAATGAACATAAGTGGCAAAATAATATATTGATATTAAGGATACAATGTAATAAAATAATATATTGTCCCTAGATATATTATTTTTCTTGGTAATTGGTTTTAAATTGAGTAACTTAACATTATGATCAATAACATTATTTGAATCCCTATTCTATGATATAAATTTTATTTGTAACAATAATGATTTAAATCTTTTATGTAGCTATTATGCGTATTAATTATTCTATGAAATAATAATATGAGAAACAATTTATCTGAAACGAAATTCTATTTAACTATTTTCTATAAAACAACGTACAACCAAATTAAACACAAGTCCTCTGTTAACATCACTTTATTTCACTAAGTGCTGAATAAATAATCTTAACAAATCTTAACTTAACAATAAATTACAATAATTAAATAAAGTCGACGGGCTCGCGCTTAACAGTCTTTGAGAGAAGATTCAGTCTTAAGATTGACGCAATGTTTGAAGTTTTAGACCTGGACCAACGAAGAATTTGAACTATAATTTAGTTGTCTAAGCGCTTGAAACATTGCGTCGTTTGAGCTAAATGTCAGACCATCTTTAGGTATCGGATCAAGAGGCGATGGTCTGACATTTAGCTGATTCGTAATCTTGGTCACTTGATCCGTATTTCCATTGTCCAATTAGGTTTGTGCCGTTGGCATGACTGGGGCGCCATACATTTCTGACATGTCTGGCATTTGGGTCATTTGTGGCATTACATACATGGGCATAGTCATAGACTGGGCGTGACTCAACGGCGGCGGCGATAAGCCGAATAGGAATCTGAAGTAGCGCGCGAGGTTCCATAGAACATTGGACGTCTCCGGTACCCTGTTGAATTCAATACAATTCCGTGAATTACAAATATCAATTCAAATGCAGAATTGTTACATAACACAGTTAAAACGGAAATCAACTCCATAATTGCTTTAATTGCATGATATTATCACGTGAGAAAATAAACAAAACGGAGGCAAAGCTACACGTACGCGCGTGATATTGACGGCCTAGCCACAAAATAAAGAGTTTACATAAGGACCGCTCACGCCTTGTTCCTAAAATTGCGTGACAGCCCAGGGTTACTAATATACTCACTCTGAATTTCTAAAATAAAGTAGGCAGGTTACACCTACTTGATAGAACCGGCCAAAATAAAACTCATCATGTGAAAAATTGCACCAAGTTCTACAAAAACAAAAACACTCGCGACAGTGCAACTGGCCGCGACACTGATGCTCACCGGTATCGCCTGTAAACTTACTGCGTCTGTGTGCGTGATCGATTTGGCGGGTTTGTTCTAATCGGACTATCTGTCGGAATTTGTGGTACCTTTCATAGTCGCTTGTATGAAGCTTTCTCTCTGTTCCGTTTATATTCTCAAGTGCTAATATTACTTAACTATCAGACAGGATAATCAATGTTTTCTATATCTGGTCTATTAATCACCGATCACCTAACAGTGTTTAAGCCGAATTTCATTAGAAAACTCAATATCATATCAAAATTAAAAGCAATTATGGATTGGACATAGAACAGTGTATAAACATTTTCATTGATATTTACAAACATTTATCCCTTCAGCATCTTTACAACATATCAATCGAAAATACACATTTGCATATAAATAAACATGGGCCAAATCCATCACCATACGTTACTGACGTTACACTATGAATGCTGATGTAAATGCAAAGGACCTTAATTTTATGCAAATGGTTCGTTTTTCGTACTAAAACTATGAACCTAAGACTTTCCTTTTTTCGTTTTATCTGTTTTCGAAGTAGTTTTCTTTTTACCTTTAGCTAACTTCAGTTTCTCAACTTGTTTACTCGATACATGTTCTTCTAAAGCTTCTTCCACGCTTACATATCCGTCAATCATTTCTAAACTCCACATTAATATTTCGTACACGATACTGTAATATTTCGGAGGCTCTTTTGACTTCAAAGAGTCTTTGATAACGGATTTTGCGTAATCCTGGGCTTGCTTAACAATAGTAGACATGAACCCAGAATTGAAATAACCATCGAAAAAATCTAAAAACCCTCTACTAATACGACGGTTACTTCTTTTATTTACATTTTCATAAATATTAGAATTGCGATAAGCTATTTGAGAAGGGCCTAAGTCTGCGAGACTTCTTTTAGATCTAGTGTGAGATTTCAAAATTAATCTTGTTTTGTTGTAAAGCCTTTTTGTTTGATTCTTTTTAGTTAAGTTCAGGGATAAAACTGGATTCTCTGCTGGAACCACAATAGGTTTCCATTCACTAGAATTGACAGTCAATAGAGTGTTAGGTGTGTAGATGTTCATTGTATAATTGGATAAAATCGGTAGAACCGGTTCTTTCCGGTAAGGTTTAAGCCGGCTGTTATTCGGTCTTGGCAAAAAGGAATTAGGGTTTGCAAAGAATTTAACTTTTGGATAGTAAAAAGTATGGGGATAATTATATTTGTATTTCTTCGTTTTTATGTAATCATACAAGTCTTTATTGTGCTTAAGCCTTTCCAGACTTATTTTCAGTTCGGTGTACTTCTTCGGCCTTTGCTTGTAGGCCTTCCTGTTGTTTTTCCTCTGAGCGATCAGCCTTGGCTGTGGCACCAGTATCACTTTCGGCTGCACCACGCTCTCTTCCGCCACCTCCGGTTCGTAGCTTTTAGTTGTTCCCACATCGGAGTTCATTCCTCGGAAGGTAGCTGGCATCGAGTAGAACACATTAGCGATTGGGTCTATGATACTCCTGATTTTTTCTAGTACTGGTTCGAGTAATTTTAGCAGTTTCGACTTACCGTCCCATCTTTCTGAGGCGCGTGTGTTGTTAACTAGCTGAAGGGTCGGCGCCTGCTGCGACTGCTGAGCACTGGCGTCTGCTTGCTGCATCAGCTCGTGTGCATGTGGATGGTTCGCAAGGCCAGTCGGGTTATACATCTCTGGCGACGCGAATTGCGGGCTCACTCCGCTGACGGAGTATGCGTGCGAGGAGGCGCTCGGAAAGTCAATCGGATATTGCGAGTAAAGATATGGGTGGTTTTGTAAACCGACGCTGGAATACAAAACAAATGTGATTTAGGACTCAGTTTTATCAGATTTGCTTTGTCAGTCAGGTAACAGTCGGTTTGTCTTGAGTCTGTTTGTCTTGAGTCTTGAGTCACTTTGTCCTGCGTCGATGTGTTGTCATCTCACGGCAGTCGAAGATGAATGAATTTTTATATGTCAGGTTGATTAGTTTGATGGTCAAAGTAAATACAAATATGGGCTTCATAAACTCATTGCTATGAAACTTGTCTTGTTTCCTTCATAGTTTTCGTGCGTTTTCCAGTTTTTGCTATCAGCCGATTTTGGTTAATCACACATGTTTTATTTATGAACACACTGACAACTTAACAATACAGCTTGGTGTTTTTAATCTTTCAAGTCTCGGTGACCTTTTTTTAGGCTAACAGACAGTGGATTTTCCTATTGTGCCTGAATTCGTAGACATACTTATGCTTTTCATTCCTTTTCATATTTTATACCTAAGTGTTTCAACTATTGAACATCTGCTGAAACAGTTGCCTTACCTTGCTGAAATATTATTGCATATTCTTAATATAATCTAAGCTGGCCCTTTCAGTTGCTACAGTCATTGTATTTAATTTATTGACTAGAAAAGTGAAAATGTTGCTTACATGATTGCACATTCCAATTTAATGACTTTTTTTATAAATAATACCCGTGCGTTTTAATTTAAAAAAGAGAAATCCTTATGAATTGAACTTGTTTTCAAACCTAATTAAAATTTCTCTTTTTTGTTCGTTTGAGGGATATATTTTATTAAAACCCATTTGTAACAAAAAATATACTATTCCTGTAGATTTGCAGTAGAAAATTCTGGTAAAGCTAATAGGTCTTCAATGCATAATACCAAAATGAACTAGTATGTCTACCATGAGTTTCGGTCACCTAAACTACGATAGTTGACCTCAGAAATTTGTATGCCATTTTTGGTTCCATTTCTAATCACAAGAAGCGCTGTACCGAGATCCCATAAAAAACCATCAACGTGGTCAACGCAGACGCTAGCGGTTGTCATTGGTGCTAGCGGTTGTCATTGGTGTAAACTCATGGTAGTGACCCACTGAGCTGCAAAAGTAAGTCGCGTCAAATTCCACCAACCATTCTGAATCAATAAGTTTAGTCAGTCAGGCAAAACGGGGAGTGAAACTGTACAGTCATCAAGAAAATCCGTTTGATTACTATGGTGAAAGTCACAGAGGCACGCGGTTCGCGTGTGATGAAGAGGATCTCGAGTACATCAGCTATTCATCACCCTTTGAAGCGGAACCGGTACAGTCCACATCATTATGTACATTGCTATACGTGCGTGTCATTGTCAGTCGAGTCATGCTGAATACGGTTAAAAAAATAGAAAATGAAGTTGTGAGAAAGGAAATGATTTTCTCTCGCATTTTCGAGGAATGATCAGTATTGATTAATGTTTATTGCTACGAAGAAGAATTTTGATTAAAGCATTTGAATGCCTGAGATATATTCCTTTATTTTTTTAATCTGAGTACGTCGTACGGCACAGTATTAACTCAAGAACTATTTTGTCCGTACATCTTTGAATTTATGTGAGAAATTAATACTCGTTGTAAGTGATATGATATCTCTTGTGACAAGTGCCCTTTTTATAAATTCAATCAGGTCATTAACATTAAACTCTGATTTTTTTAATTTTGAACATTATAGGGTCACAAGAGATTTAGATACTCGTACATATCCGTTAACAATTCAGCTATTTTTACAACCTGCGACATAAGTCACAAATGGCTTCAGCGAATTCTAAAATTGTTTGTATTTCATAAAAACAACTAGAAACCAAAGTAACATTATTACAATTGGAAAAACGTTTCATTCTGAATCAGACTTAAATGTAACAGAATACTCTTGTTTTTGGCTTTTCGCTTGCTCTCCTTGCTTGTTTCAAATAGGTGTTTTATGCTTTTAGTAGCACATTTTTACTTTTCCTCAATACCAGTCATTCCTCGTCCAAAGTAAGAAAATAATTAGACATACACAAAAGGAAATCAAAGCGTCTTTACATGGTAGGTCTTAATTTCAGGTCAGAACATTGTTATCTTAATTTTATAACCTTATGAAAACCACATAGAGTTTTTATTATAATGACATTTAATCCTCCACAACCATAAGCTGGGTAAAGAGCCATTGTTAAAGCATTATATTGTAATGTTACGGTTTCACGAATGGTACAATACTGGCAAATGCTCAGTTTTCGAAAAAAATACCATGTTATGTGACATTTTTGCGTTTTTAATGCATAACATGTTCGCAATGTTAGACTTAATTTAAAAACGGCAAATGCCCAATGATCTGAACAGAGCACCTTTCGAGTTACAACTGCCAGCTGAGCAACTCCGTGCGGTTTTCGCTGTACCAATAACAATCACACAAATTTGAACCTTACATCCAGTACTGACCCTGAAATTTCTGTAGTTATCATAGTTTACGTACCCACTAGTGTACGATTCGTACAGTTTCTTGGCAGCCATGCCAACTGTAACTAGCAGTGCCATTTTACTGGCAATATAGGCCTTCAGCGTGAGGACTGTCACGATGGCCAGTGCGAAGATGACCACCGCTGCGGACTTCATGCCGAACAGCAGGGGAATGACAGCCATTAGGACCTTCTTCCTTTGTCTTCTCCCTGGAACAGGTATGAGAAAAGAATGAACGCTTGTTTGACAGTGTTAACAGATTTTGACAGTGGAAAACTAGCATTGTCCGGGACAAATATTTTATGTGAAATTATCTTGTAGTGTCTGACAATGTCAAACAAAACCACCTGTTTTTTGCTAATTCTTATATAATATTTTCTTCTTGCTATTTATAGCGCCCTTAGACGAAGAAAAATTAAAAAACCGGGGAACCTGATGAATGGATTTTCTTGAAACTTTTTCGAATGTATTATTAAAAAAAAAAACATGAAAAAGTGCTATCATTTGTTTTACCACTCTCAATGAAATAGTACGATTTTTTTTTCGTTTTAATTGTTTGTGTGATTCATTTGAAACATATAATATGATAATTAATGTAAGCTGAACTTGAATTCCTTATTACCTAATACTTTTCTTCAAAATCTTCAATATTTTTAATACAAAGTCATAATATTATAAAATAACGTTCACAATTTTATACGTGGAAGGTAATTGTTAACATTCATTCGCCGATTTCTATTCTTGAGAGAAATGCAATAAAAAATTCGTTTATTTTGCGATTGCTTCACAATGGGAACAACACATACACACTTCAATGTCTTCGAATGGGTCTAGACAAAGCAATAAACTGGTATTAAGCTCCGCATAGAAAATGCTGTAAGCTTCTTACGAATAAGTACCTATAACAAATCGATTCTTATTGAAGATGTGCCTTGTTAGTCTGGCACTTGAATTAATTTAATTCAATTACTTAAAGGTGGGAAACCTCTCAATGTCAATTTTGCGTGACATCAAACCATTCGTGAATGACCGGTTGATTATAACTCGTGTGAACTACTACCAACTTAGTCCAAGCACGATATTTGAATGACTATGAATACTACGGGCGTGACAAATTGCTGCGTAGATAATTATTCCGGCAATTTGTCAAATAGCCATATTATGTTTGTAATAGGCAATCCTCAAATTAACAGTTAACCGTTTTTTACCTCGCATAAATTCACTGAGCATGCTATTTCATCTTCCAAACATTAAAATAAATAAATAAATAAATAAATAAATAAATCCCTGGACATTATTCCACACAGCGCCATCTAGCCCCAAAGTAAGCTAATTAAAGCTTGTGTTATGGGATACTAGACAACGGATAAACATACTTAAATACATTTTCTTTTGTAAATACATACTTATTATACATAGGAGACACCCAGACCAGTACAAACAGACATGTTCATGCACACAAATGTTTGTACTGTGCGGGGATCGAACCCGCGACCTCTGGTGTAGTAGCCAACTTCTTAACCATTACACCAAGTCGGTCGTAAAAAAAATCACGCAGTATAAAAGTTTCGGAAGTGACATAGTTTTGGCCATTATAAAGATATGCCAGAGCAATGTTAGTATTCTGGATAAGCGTGTTGTGGATAAGTGGACCTGATCGTTATTCCGATTCTATAAAGAACGGGTTAATTGAAGCTTGAAGAGCACAGTATGATTAGTTATGGCTCAAATGCTATGAGTGTCAATAGATTCACGTCCGGCAGAAAGAAATTACTAGTAATTAGGTCTTGACTGAGCACAGGTCGAATCCGCATTAATCATTTCATTCAGTATTAACAGTAGTTGTTTCATTGTTATGAGTTGATTTAAATAAATAGTTTCAGAAAAATTCAATAGATAACGTTTGTTTCAGTTCTGCATGATATAAAATAAAATGTCACCAAAAAGCTATTTGCCCCAAAGAGTTCTTTCAAACTTCTACCATAAATCAAAGTCCCGAATATTGTTCAACAAGAAGTTAAGTCAATTGAAATACACACCTTAACTGTATTTACTCGTATTACGTATATTTGTCATAAAAATTGTTCTTAAATAGAAAAGTTTATTCTAGAAAAGAAGATAACACAAAATGAAGAATATACGATTATAACCCCAACCCTAACAGCCAAGAGCAACACGCCACTTTCGTGTCGACGTGCCAAATGTGAAAAAAACCCCATCCCCCTGGGGATGTATCTTGAGGCTAGCCAAATAACATGATTCTAGGCCACCAGAAAATTATAGCTTTGATTTATTTGTAAATGTCAAAATAAGCGAGTATGAATGGCTGTATTTTTCTACCAACTGCCAGAAAATGAGTGCTCCCTTTTTTGTTACAAAATCCTTCGAACCAGAAATAAAACGATAAAGACCTGAACATTGTTTACCGGGGAGAGAATTTACAACCTGAATGGCGACGGCACGATGAAATGTTGGGAAATTCGATGAAAACTTTTTAAATATTTGCTATATATTGTCTACAGCGTCCAAATACTAAATTATTCGGAAAGTACGATTTCTAAAAATTGGAGAGCTACTGAACACTTTTTAGTTTGAGTTTGAGCTTGAAAAGTCATTTACTCACTTTTTAGGTACGATGAATTTCAATTTGATAGTAATTAGTATTATTAATCAACTTTAATAACATAGCATCGCAGCCCAACTCGGGCCGTGGATGGTGTGGTCCCTAGTGCAAATCTGTCTAGAACCGCCTTTAGGGTCATTGTTTTTCCGACCAACTTATTTATATTAGAAAACATCAATAAAAAACCAAATCAACCCGGATAACGGCGACCTGCTCACCGCCTACCACGTTGGGTTATTAAAAACCATTAGTGAAAATTGAGCATCTGAGTGTTCCGTTCAACATGACGGCAACAGTCACTTACCTATAACTACTTTAGGGTATAGTCGTATCTTATTAATATAGACTGGACTTTTTGTGCAATGGAGGCCTCAGGGAATTGGCCCTGCTCGAAACTGACCCCGCGGGGAATGTTAACCAATAATATTTGATACCATTTTTAATTCATCAACTGGGCCCATTGCTGAAACTTGTACAGTCACTAGAAAAATTTAACCAATCACTACCAGGAAAAGCTCCTTAAGGCGAAGTGGTTCTGCACAACATTTCCCGAAGGAAACTGGTGAGCGCCACGCGGACCGTAAATCACCTAAATAATCGTATAAAAAATTATAGATGTAATTAAAAAACCATCAATAGAACAAAACCAAAAATAGAAGACGAAATGCCACGAAAAGATCTAACTTTATTACATTGAACCAACTTTATCAAATCATGTTTCCACCGGATGACTTCCCTGTATTATCCCCTCAACAATATCGGTAAATTTTATTACATTTTAATTTCACTGTTTACTACTTCATAAATGAATTCTAAAAACGTGTTTTGTAAACCTTTTTTCTGGTGACTGTACAAATCCCAGCTGATGGCCCCAGTTGACCAATTCAAAAATGGTATTGGTTAACTGTCCCCGCGAGATCAGTTTCAAGTGGGGCCAGTTCCTTGAGGCCTCCGATGTGAGATAGAGGTCCTGCCTACAGCGCCGAAGGCTGTGGTTTCGATGTCCAGCCAAGACCAGCATTCATGTAATAATTATTATTTATGTTTGCTCTGTGCCTGGTTTTAATATTATGTGTATTTAGAATTATATTTATATCAGTACGATACCTACATACAAGCTGTGTTTAGTTTGGGGTTAGATATTTTATTTATTTATTTTCTACATGCACTCGTCAAGGCGAGCCATAAAAATATTTCTCAATTGTCGCTACAAAAATAAACTTCAACGTAATAGTGATTAAAAATTCCCAACAGCGATATCATTTTACTAAAATATATTCAGAAAAGAAAATTAAGTCACAAGCAAGCTAGAATATAAATCACTTTGCATTGTTTTCCTTGGACTGAGAAAAGTATCAAAGAAATAAGGAAGACGTCTGAAGATTTATGATTTCGTTTAAAGTTATGTTGGCAAAGATGCCACTAAAATGGCCAACCTACTATAATGCAATACTTACAAAAAAAAAATATACTTACATCTTTAATAGATACTCGTATGTACTTCGACATTATTTTATTTGTGATCATTCTGTTCTCAAATGCATTAAATAAATAAATAAATAAATAAATAAATATCTGGGACAATTCACACCAAGATCATCTGACCCCAAACTAAGCAGAGCTTGTAATATGGGCGTCAGAGACTGATAAACATACTTAAATATTTCTAAATACATACTTAAATAGATAATAACACCCAGACACACAACAAATACAAATGTTCGTCACACAAATATTTGTCATGGGTGGGGATCGAACCCACGACCTCCGGCGCTAAAGGCAGGATCGCTGCCATTGCGCCAACAGGCCAGTCAATAAAATATGTTATTAACCAACTATTACAAGCCATTTATATGCATACTGCAAATGCATGCAAACCACATAGTGGTTGGGTAGTTGATAAAAACTCAATGATTGATCAATCACTATCGGTTCTAGATAGAAATAGAAAAACATTTATTAACTTTTAGGACATCGTTACACTTTACAAACACACAAAACGGAGCAGAAGCTCTCAAAAGGAAAAAAACGATTTTGAAACATTTTTCATTGCTCCGAAATTGATCTTAACGTGATGATATATAGCCTATAGGCTTCCTCAGTAAATGGGCTATCAAACACTGAAAAAAATTTTCAAATCGGACTAGTAGTTTCTGAGATCAGCGCGTTCAAGAAAACCAACAAACAAACTATTCAGCTTTATAATATTAGTCTAGATTGTGTAGATCCGTACCTACGAGTATCAATATATTTTAATAAATGAGCAGCTGTTTTTTTTATATACCACTTCGGTGACAATCAAGCATGCGGAACACCTGATGGTAAGCGGTTACCGCAGCCTATGGACACGTGCAACACCAGGGGTATCACTCGCGCTTTGTCGACCCTGCAAAAACCTTTTCAAACCCCTCTTGAAGAACTCCATACTATATCTCATTGGGAAAACCTCGGCAGGGAGGTCTTCATACAATCAACAGAGATATAATCACGAAAAAAAACATCCAACAGATTAACATAACTGTGTTTACTTTACATGCTACATTGGAAAATCTTTCCACGAAGCGGCTTGTAAGAATTTCTACTTTCATTCCGAATGATGCTATTTGTCAATTATGACACGATTACCTACGATTACGTATATCGACACCAAGATGTTTTGTAGTTTAACGTCTAGTTAAGTCAACAATTGTACATAATTACACAAACATGCGATTTTTTTGTCCGCGAGTGTAATTGACACAGCAATTAACTGTTGATAGTTATACTAAAGCGAAAGTCGAAGCAGAACTGACTAACTGTGTTATTACAAGAGATAATAATTTGACAAAAAAATAATGGTACTTCAATTTTTTAAACAGTTATTAATATGCCTCTACTGTTCAAAGGTGCGGTGCTGGGCAAAGGCCTTCCATCATTGAAATCAAGTCGAAATAAAGAAAGGCACAGAATAATCAAAAAAGGTTAGATCAGGAAAAAAGTAACAAATCATCAATCAAACATAATTGTAAAAAGTCATTTAGGTGACAGGGCCTACCAATCTAAAGATGTTTCAGTTCTGGAGCAATAATAAATCAATTTCTTTCAATTAAAGTTTTGGTGTCAGTGGGGGAGAGATCTGGAGATACAGGCTTCTGCCTAGTTCAGGCACCAGTCTCCTACAAACTTTATTGTTGTTTCCAATAAAATTATGTCTATAGCTCAAATTGTACTTTTAAGATTACGGAGAAAATGAATGCTTTTATCATTTATTTATTTAATCAGTTGAGAATACTTCCAAAGAAGAACCCTTAACTATCATTAGTGTGCATACCAGAATGATAGATAATGCAAACAAGACAAATTAAATGTGCGCTTCTGACACACTTAGAATCGTCCGAATTTTTATACATACTCGTATTGTTATTTTTACCTAAAAATCAAAAAAGTGGATAATTTATTGTTCTCAACCGACTTCAAAAAAAGGAGGAGGTTCTCAATTCGACTGTATGTTTTTTTTTTTTCATGTTTGTTACCTCATAACTTTCGACTGGGTGAACCGATTTTGATCATTCTTTCTTTATTTGAAAGCTGGTGCTTCCCGAATGGTCCCATTTTAATTTGGTCTAGTTCTGACAGTGTACGTTCGTAACTACCTACATACATACGTAAACGTGATATGTAAGAAATAGGTATATTGCTAGGTATATTGTAGTGTTTCCTTGGCTGACACCGACTCCAACAATAACAATAATTGTACCTACATTATATTAACGTATAAGTTTTAGAAGAATACGCAATTATTTCTTTACTTTTTAGTTCTTTGTTTTGGAATAGTTTTTTTTGAAGTTGGTTTTTTTTTTTGTTAAATTTTTTTGTGACAAATGAACTCAAAAACTGCTTAATTCATTTTCAAAATTCTTTCACCAATTAGCTACATTATCACTATCACAATTACTATTCAGGGCTTTAAAGTTATTCTGCTGTAAATCCTCTTCATGCTAGGCTAAAGATACTTTTGTCTAAAAGTCAGCTGATAGCAATTTTGATATTTAAGTTTCGTGTAGACATTACATAGGCTTAACTTAAAGGCTATATTTTAACAGGAGAAATAGTCCAATAGGGCAAAGCCACTGCCGGAAGGTAGTATCAAATGAAACTATACTTTCATCGTAAATACTCTTAAGAGTTGACTTTACACATTTTACATAAACAAACACATAATTTACTATTTTATGTCACTAATATATATAATAAGAGAGCGATGTGGTGTGAAAGAGGATGTTGTCACAAAAATTGAGATGGGAATGCCAAGATGGTTTGGGCATATGGAAAGGATGGATGAAATGCGATTAACGAAACAAATTTACAAGGCGAGGGTGGATGGAGCTGTTGAAAGGGGAAGGCCTAGACGGACGTACTCAGAAAAGGTCAGGTCAGGAGTACCCATAATTGACGAGCATGTATGAAAGGATTAATGGGAGTGGAAGAAGCGCAAGAGGTGTGTCAGGACCGTAGCAAGTGGAAAGATGTGGTCTCTGCCTACCCCGTTGGGAAAAAGGCGTGATGGTATGTATGTATGTATGTAAAATCTAGCAATTATGTATGCAATCTACTTGAACGTTATTTCACATTACTTTTGTAATCATTATTAACAAGTAGACAGAGTTGGGGATGCTTAAAGTATTAACACGCTGTTTTAGATTGCTGTTGAATAAAAAGGTTTTGTAAAACGTAGAAGTAAAGCCTCTCAATAGTAATTATGAAAAATACGCCTAAAAATAATACAGAGATAATTACACATGTAAGCGTAATGTTATAATTTCCGGTTAAACGTACATTAACAGTCTAAGGTGGCTGGTTTAACCAGTAAAATATTATAAATGGGAGTAATTATGATGATACATTTTATCATGAGAAAAGGTACGGACATAAAAATATTAGTTAATTGCTTCAGGTATTATACTGAAGTTACCAAAGGGATATTTACTACCCTTGTTAAGTAGGCACTGCTTTTATAAGCATTTACATTTAAAAGGCTTAAGGATCGGGTACATCCTATTCTTTTATATTCTGTAGCTTTGATGTACTTACTAGGTTCATATATATGATAATTTTAGAATTTATGCTTTTTTTCAACAAACAAGTGTCTCAATAATGTATTGACACTACTGAGTAGACAAAAAATCGAATAGGAGCGACCATTTTGTAATCAAGTCATTCGCATCAGTACCAGTGCGTCTGCCTTGTGTGCTCCAATAATATTGCTCCGCGGAGCTGAGATGTGTGATTTGAGCAATATTATTGGTCAATTTGTGTTAGCCTCAGCTTAACTCCGCGCAGCCCCGCGTCTGTGGAAACGCACCCTTACTCTTTTAAACTAGATTTGGCTTTACAATGCGAGGTAGTAGAGTACAATTTGTGTGTTGAAAAAAAGCATTAATTCTACTGTGTTTCTCGCCGGGTCTTCGCATTCAGAAACAACGCCGACGCGGTGGTAAAGTCGCATTTTGTTTTAATACTTATATAATAGTACTTTCAACAATTTTTTTCTTATTTTTCTTTTAAATAATAATAATAAATAAATATCTGGGACCATTCACACCAAGATCATCTGACCCCAAACTAAGCAGAGCTTGTAATATGGGCGTCAGAGACTGATAAAACATACTTAAATATTTCTAAATACATACTTAAATAGATAATAACACCCAGACACACAACAAATACAAATGTTCGTCACACAAATATTTGTCATGGGTGGGGATCGAACCCACGACCTCCGGCGCTAAAGGCAGGATCGCTGCCATTGCGCCAACAGGTCAGTCAATTTTGACAAGTCAAGTAAAAGTATTATAGAACAAAAAATGTTGAAGGTGAATTACTTAAGTTACTAAAATATTATAGGGATAGTGCCTGTTCAGTGATATTGTAGTTATAATGAAGAGTAATTAAACAAATGATATAGTACTCACTTAGACCTACTCTGTGCGGCCTTTTTTCTTCTTCTTTTTCTTCCTCGACTTTGCTTGACGATTTCTTCGGATTCGGATCCGAAACATCTGGAAACACAAACATTTACGTTTTATTTCGTAATTCCCGACCAAAAAAAAAATAGGACCAAAATAAATATTTACGTAATAACTGACAACAATCACAAGAATATTATTATTTAGGGAAATCTATAACACCTGACTATAAAATACCCTCTAAATTAAAGAAATGTAATGAGTTTTATAACTCACTTTAAATGTTGTAGCGTCTTGTTGTAGCTACTGTTTGGTATATTTTATTATTAACGATCATCAGTGCATTATATAAATATTAATATTAAATAAAGAGTTAGCTCTTTTAAGTGAAAGCTTATTTCAGGCGCTAATAATGGTTAAAGTGGAACGCCATCAATAAAGCACCAGACATTTTTTTTACGCGCACGGTGTAATGGAAGCATTCAGATTGCCTGATGGTGAGTGGTTACCGCAACTTATGGGTACTTGCAACACCCCTAATTTAATCGTAGTCTAAGGGTGAAGAAGTGTTAGGGGAAAATTTTGTTTAGCCAGCAAAAACAAATCAGGTCCCAGTTGACTAAACAACAGATCTCCGATACATGTACCATGGGTATACGATGACAGTCGCTAGCGTCTGTTGTCAAGTTTGTATTGGATTACGTACAGCGTCTCTAGTGAATAGTATTGTAACGAAAAATGCTAGCTAATTTGCTGTAGTTATCTATCGTAGTTTACTTGACGTAAACACATGGTAGAGGCAAAGATTACCTAATAGTTACTACGTAACAGATACATCACTTCATAGAAATTTGAACACTTTGTCAATAAAATTGTTAATGTGTGCTGTCATGTGAGAGAGACATATATTGCCAGGGCTACCTCTTTCGATATAAGTAAATGTCAGCAGTCAGTAACTGCAGTACGTCGATCGCGTCAGTTCAACCGCAAGATTCGCGTACAAATGCTCTACGCGGCTGTTGACAACCAACTGCCAAAAGAGTCATGGAATACCCGGCGGCTGGAAGGTAACTAACGCGTGCAAGTGCATGCAGTGACAGAGGCCTGCTAACACAAGCTGGTACACAACACGACCGTAGCCGTCATACGCCCGAATCTAGGAACGACCATAAAAGAATAGCAAACCTCAAACGTATACTTGTCCCTTTCATATCTACTGACATGAGACAGGACAGCATCACTTTGAAGGGCGCTCAAACTTTAATTGATGTTTCTAGATTCCGACAATAGTCTCATTCACATAGTATGATGATTTGGAATTTGATTTTCCATCAATCTAAATATTCTAATATTCTAATTATTATACTTTCACTATGAAAAAATAGGTAATCTGCTAAATTAGGCTTCTTACATTGAATTTTAGTGTTTACAAAAGCTTAACTTCGGTCTAAGACATAAAACTAGTTTATTACACTCAATAAATCTTATTTTATAATGAATAACAAAGTGCTACCTGAAGACTTGTTTTTTTCAGTCGTTATTTCATAATGGCAAAAAAAATACTACGAAAGCTTTAGAAATTTGTGATAGGAGTATAAAAATGGATTCCGTATAAAAAATACCAGATCACTATGATGCCATATTTAGCACTGGACTTCTTATGGCTGCAAATTAATGATGATCAAGAATAATTAGATCAAGGGATCCCTATTTTTAAATATATTTTAAATTTTTCTTGGTTTTTTCGAACAATGGATTTATTTGATTATTATTAATATGTTTGGTGTCTTTGGAATTCACTATTCAATTTGAAACTATCAGAAATTGTATTTTAATCTCTGATAATTAAAAATTTATTCAAGGTTTAACCTGAATATAGGTACCGAGTGATATGACAAAAACGAAATGGTATTATTATCAGTAAGTGATGTAGTATTTCTATAAGTAAAGAAACGGATTTTTCAACTTCAAGGTCACCATTCAAAATGAGTCAAACTGTCAGTATTTTTTGAATGAAAACTTTAAGCTAAAGTCAATTAAAACTAATTTTCACTAACATAGTTACTTACTACAATATACAGAAATTCAAATGTTTGTCAATTATTTCATAACCATTTTAGAAACAGTCAACTTAATATTATACTATTACACTAGCTCCTAAAGTGTGAGTAATTGCGATAAAATTCAACTATGGTGCTAAAACTAGAGTAACTTATAAGATACCGAAACAGCTAAAACGACCCCGACTTGTCTGTCTGTTAGTGATAACATTGAACATCACGTTATATTATGTCATAAAGCTAATGCTTTTGAATTAGCAGTCAAGAATGAAGCATTATGAGAATGAGGGTAGACGAACATTTACTCCGTTACATGTGAGAATTATTGGATAAATTAAGTTCGCACTAAATTCAAACTAAATTGGAATTGACACTTCAGCAATGAAGTAGGGACTTATTTCTAATTTAGTCTTTCTCTAAGTATGAAAGCTCAATGTAACTGAACGAGCTATACAAAATGTGGCCTTATATATCACGCAGCTCGGCATAGGCCTAACCTCACCAGGTGGAGCCATATTCCAACACGCGGGCCCTTGAAGGTAGAAGTAAAGATGTCCCTCATCTGGAGCATTTTCCGGTAATGTAACGTTACTGAGTCGAACCATACATCAGTGAGGGAGGCGAACCGCGCATTACAGTGCGCAAATTGTAATGTTACAGATTCGAGCATTACGTTGGTGAGGGAAAAGCAGCGAGTATTACATTGCGCAACTTGATGATCCAATGTGTAATATTTTGATACAACTTCCCTGAAGTTTTGTAAGGCAGAATTGTAATGTATTGCTCAAAATTTAATCTGAAACGTTACGTTACAGGAAAATGCTCCAGGTGAGGGACCACCTTAAGGACAGTGATAAACCAAGCCTTCAAATTTGCTATAGCCTTCGGCCTCCGACTTGGCTTAGCGACTGATATCTTGCAACGTCAACCGGGACCAGGATCAATTTTAAAAAAAGTGGCTGTAAAAGGTAGCTGCTCCTCAAACCCCGGGGTAGAACAAATCTACGGGGTTAAAAACTTTTAGCTGATACGGCGTGGACTGCTTCTACAATTGAAAGTAAACATACCATAATAGTAGTCATTACGGTCACTTTTGCTGTCAAAAGGACTTAAGAACAAAAAAAAGAATATTTTTGATTATAATTTAAAACTTAGTTTCGAAGTTTTAAAATAAGTGTTAAAGCTTACAATCTTTAAAAAGTATTGCCATTGAAAAGTGGACCTAATGAACCTTAACCGTAAAAAAGGCGATGTTCGCGTTACATTAACTAAAATAGTAAAGTAATTATTATCTTTTTACATCCTATGATTACGTTTTCCTCAAAGTAGTCATAACATATAGAGTTTGAAAATGTTAAAGTACAGACAAAATTAGAACGAAGAAACCGTGGTTTTAGTCACAGTCAAGAAAAATACAATATACAGGGTGTGCTCCGTGTGTTACGTTATATTTTGAAGTTATTTTTCAAGCGGTGAATGTCAAGTTGCTGTACACTACAAGCTTTGAAGATACCTTATAAATAATTAATTCTCAATTTAAAAACGGAGCACATACAGCTACTAAATCATGTGAAAAATGTCAGAATAAAGTCAGTTGTGTGTTTGTTTTCGTATTGTTTCAAGGTTTACTAGGATTGGGAGAACTTTCTAGATTTCCTTTTTAAAATAAGCGTTTTGAAAATAAAAAACAAAATAACGTTTTAAAAACAAGTTGAGGTTTAAATTATCATAAAACATTAGGGGTAACGATTGTTTCGCGAAAAAAGATCTCGATTTTCTCTGAAATTCACAAAACCTAGATTGGAAAATGGATATTTTCAGATACATTTTTGGAATTTTTGTTAAAATGTTAGGGTATGCATGAAAATTCAAACTTCGATTTCTGGAAATGGTAATGTAATTTTATGAACGATGTTTCATGCGAAAGTGCTCAACCTTTTTTAGAAATAAAGTATTGTATATAAACGTTCAGAATATTGTATTTTTAAAACGCATTTTTTAATTCTCAGACGTGTTTTAATGCTATTATTACTAATATACTTTGCTATTATTTTACTATGACATCACTCAGATTACTTATGACAGAGAATTATAGCATTAAAAGTCGTAAGTTACATAAAACCCAGACCAGGATTAAATTGTTTCTCACATGAATATCTTTCCTCGATCGAAACCACGACATTTGTTGAC
Organism: Udea olivalis; assembly: GCA_947369235.1. Taxonomy (NCBI): domain Eukaryota; kingdom Metazoa; phylum Arthropoda; class Insecta; order Lepidoptera; family Crambidae; genus Udea; species Udea olivalis. The sequence goes on from OX376363.1 coordinate 5,443,847, forward strand.
ACTGCCACCACACCAACAGGACCGTTATTACAATCGATTATATGCAGTTAAGTTAATTCCCTAAATTGAGCGTAGTGAGCAATTTCGTCAGTAAATATCCAGCCTAGAAGAAGCTATAGAGCCAGGTAACCACTGACTGGCTGGAAATCATAGATCATATTACGAAATTGCTCGCTACGCTCAGTTCAAAGAGTGAACTTGACAAGTAATAAGTGCCCCAGGCCAGTTAAAGCTATGACACCGATTGTACAATGATACTGAAAATAATTCCAGGGTGTTTTTAACCGTGGCCATAAAGATCCATTCACCAAACACGACTGACACATTATATTTCCATTATATATTAATTATAATAACACACGTTATATTGTTATCGTAAAATCATATGATAACGATCGGGAAAGTTAAATTGATGGCAAAGTTAATAGCTTTTCTTTTGTTTATAATGGTGGCCTTCTTGCGAATCAGCGAAGTGTGATAACTGTTCCATTTTTTCCTCTTGATTTCATAAAATATTAATGTAAAACGAAATGTGCAATAAGTCAATATTTAATATAAAAGAATACAGAGCATCTTATTCATGATTACTTATGAGACGTAGCGCGAATTATCGACAGCCGTTGGGGCAGGAAAGTGGATAGACGAACTGGAAAAGATGACCGGATTCCGGTGGATGCAACTCTACTCAAATTTAAGACACAAATTAAAGATAAATTGATAAAACGAGGTTTTTAAAATGTAGAGGATTTTACTTCAATGTGAACATGATAAATATTAATTTACAATGGCCACAGCTTCGTCGTAGAAAAAATCTCGAAACTAGGTAGGCAGACAGTCACACTGACGTAGTGAAACTAAGAAACTGTTTGTTTAGCGGAACCCTAATACCTTACACTACATTTCCCTTTTTGGTGACGTCACTACATAAAAAATAACCTTCAGCCAGGTAGATATAGTGCAGGTGAGCAAATGTCATAGTTATTTATGTGTCAATATCGCATATTGTATCGAAGCCGGAATTTATAACCTCGTAAAAATTTACGAGGCATATACCGGGTAATGACGGAAATGTGCTTTTGTTTTCTTCCTGATATACGTAACATCATTTGTGTTATGACATTGCAACAAATTAGTTTTTGGCAGCGACTTCGACTTGTGGATTTTGATTTAATATTTTTCACCCTGTACATGAATTTAGAAAATCCACTCTTTATCGCTGGCTTTTTAGTTTCCATTCAAAAGGTTAATTTAATTTTAATAAGGTATCGGAGAGTGTGCGAAAAAACTACACAACTTCATACCGACCTCTTTCTACCACCGGACCACTAGACGCCGGGAGGGCTTCCACTTCATGTGGTTGACTTACCAGCAATCCGCAATCAACGGTTTGCTGCTTCTTCTCTGGTCCGCACCGCTAGGGAGAGGAACGCTCTCGCATCTGTGTTTCCGGAGCCTGTATCAAAATTGGCCTCGTCATCTTTGACCAGTCTGGGTAAGCCAGTACCAAAACCTCGTCATCGTTTACCACCAGGCGAGACTGAGGTCAAACGCAAACCCACCCATAAAAAAATATTAAAATTGGAACACGATCATAATAATGCTACGCACACAGAGTATTATTACTCTTAGTGAATTAAGAATATCGTCGAAAAGTTTTAGTCCCATTGGACCATTTATTTGTACGAGTAAGTAAGTAGAAAAGTTACTAGACAAATTAATTCATTTAAGGAGTTCCGAATCGCAACGAGGAAAAAGAAGTCGCTAATGGATTTCATTCGATTCGTGGTCGCCCACTAGAAAGCCCAAAATAGAAAAATAGTTATTCAACCTAAGATGTTGCATTGCAGGGCGCAGGCCTCACCTTAATTATATAGTACGAGGTATTTTAAGATACTTAACGAGGTTGTTGGAATGGAAAGGTGTAGGTTAAATAAGGCATAGTGATGAGCCTTAGGCGGTGAGAGGGCCCGAGAGGACAATCCTCTGGCGGCCCCTTTTCGACGCAAACGGCGGGGAGGGAGGAAGTATATAAATATATTTCTACAACTGGATAGGGAAAGTTTTTTCAAAGTAGTGACGTTAAAGTCACGTGAACTAACGTGTTCGCGGGAAATTCAATCCACGCCAAATAACTGTAATTTTCGCCTAAAAACACGTTTTAAATCTTTTGTAAGGGGCATTAATAACATATTTTACGAACATCAAACCACTTTTCGAGAAACTGTCAAATAGCGAATTCTGAAAAATAAATCAAAGTAGAGCACGCTTTAAAAAAAATAATGCTGTTCTGTCACATGTCAGTGGAAATGAAAGGGACAGCCATAAATGTAAAGGCTGCTCAACTTTAACTGTCGGTTTAGATTGCGGGCGTTTGACTGAGACAGGTTTTATCACCACACAACTCAAAAAATGGTAGCTGAATGTGAGTAAAAAAACCATCATTTTTTGGCAATTGCGTGAATTGAATCTTTTGTAAAATCACAATCAGTATTTTTGTTACTATTTTTTTCCTGCAAATGCTGACCTCTCTAAAAATAAATTAGATTAGATAGTATTAGGTTAGGCTTAGGTTTTTTTTGAATTTGTATGAATTTTAGATCCTTTACGTTCCTCTGAGCTAAATCCAAACATACTCGTAACTTGGAACATACGACACTCTCTACCATTAACCACAGCGTTCCGTAGATGCTGCGTTATGACAGTAACACCTGCACCACGTCGGCATGACAACACCAATTAAATTTAATATCACCTGTCCAATTCCCCTGCCCAACAAAGCGCTGGGGAAAACATAACACATTGCTTGTAACTTAGCTCATTACTCTGTGGTAGTATAATACCTATATGATGTTATGCTTTGAGTAATAACACTTTTAGGTATAGTGTGGTCCCTAGTTCACATCTGGCCAGAACCAATATTCGTGTTCATTGTTAAACCGACTAACTTTCCAGTGATGGAAAAGACCGATAAAAAACCAAATCAACCCAGATAACGGCGGAAGGCTCACCACCTGCTCAATGGGTTATAATATAATTGGTGAAAAGTGGGCTACTGAGCATTCCGTTCACCATGACGGCAACAGTCACTTGCCTTTGAATGCCCCGTTTGGGATACAGTCGTCATGGTATGTTTTGTGATGTTGTATAGAAGGATACATACGAAAAAGCGCCCCAATCTTGACTACAAAACAAACACCATGGCCAATGCTACTTGCGCTGCCGCCAATGTTAATTTCCATAAAGCACAAGCTCGTATACGAGTAGTTTGAGGTCGGATGGTTTTGTTTTTGTAAGTCTTAAGTTCTTATAAACGAATATCCTCATAAGTAGACTATTTTTTTATGGGAAAAAATGTTTGGTTGGTTTCTTAATTTGGGAAAGATACTCATGCTGATCTATTAAAAACCTCTATATCTACCCAGAGCCGGTAGCGTCCGTGTTGATGTTGTTGACCGTTGACGATTTTCCATGGGATTTCGGTACATCGCCTCTGGTGATTATAAAAGGAACCAAAAATTAATAGAAATTTCTAAAGTCAATTTATATTAGTTTATGTGACAGAAACTCATGGTAGGCATACTATACTGTTATTTTTAAAGTGAATTGAAACTAATCTTTATATTATCTTACATTTTGATCTACCTGTCCCTTTTATTATTAACGCTGTCAACATTCTCGAGAGAGTGATAACGCAGTGTTATCTAAACTGGCAAACGACTATATCCCAAACAGGGTAGTCAGAGGCAGTGGCCGTTGCAGTCTTGGTGAACAGAGCACTCAGAAGCCCGCTTTTCATCAGTCGTATTAGAACCCAACATGGTAAGTGGTGAACCTACCGCCGTTATCTGGGTTGATTTGGTTTTTCATCGATATCTTCCATCACCGGAAATTTAACAGTGACCACATAATATTGATGCTGGCCAGATCTGAACTCAGGATCACACGACCAACGGGTGCTTAACCCTTGAGTCACGAAGCTTTACAAGACGACTTATATCAATATGAAGGTACTAATAAACATATCTCAAATCAAAACAAGGCTCCGCTACAAACATCTAGGTACTTTTCGATCTACTTGCTCGAATCGCGTGACTAAATCCATAGCGATACTAACGCGTTAGAAATGCGTGTTAATCATTTATGTAGTACTTACCAGTATTGTTTCCCTTTAATATTAATAAATCAAATTGAACGAATTTTTAGATTTTATTTCATGACATGGCTCTAAGCTGTTCATCCATTCATTCGCATCCACGACACGCCCATTGCTGAACATAGGCTTCCGCGACCGATTTTCAAAGCGACCAGTTGCAGGAAGTTTGCATCCACCGGGATGCTACCACCTTTACCAGGTCGTCAGTCGGACCGCCTTGCAGGCGAGCGTCCCACTCAGCGCCTACTTTGAGACGGTCTCCAATCTTCTGGTACAACGGCCATTAGTTCTTCACGCTGTGTTCATGGAACAGTTGATACCAAAAAAAAGAGGAACATTTCGTACATAAATACAAAACTCCGAATTTCTTATTTTTAATGGTGTATCACAATCGATAGCAGCCATTGATGCCATTATTATTATTTCTTTAGATTTCTAGTGTGTGACCGCCTTTGTCGAAAGTATGCGGATCAACGCATACTTCATCAGGTTTTATCTATCTTGCAGTCAAGCTACCACTTAAATTTTTTATACTTCTTGCGCTATGGGCTTTTTGGAATTGAATTATATTTCATAATACTATGTTTGGGAGGATGAAAGTCATCATAATCATTACCAGCCTTAAAAGTCAGCCCCATTGAATGCCACAGCGAGCGGCTTTTTTTGGGCTATTTGCGGTTTACTTCAACTTGCACCAAGTCTTAGGTCCACCGATAGGTGGCCTATCTCCGCTGCGTAAAGACGTAAGACTAAAAGTAGTTTGTGGTCGCAATTCGAGGACTCCTACGACCTAGCAATTATCAGACCTGCGGGCCCATTGTCACTTCAGCTTGGTTATCCGGAAAATGATGTCGGTCACTATGGTTCTTTTGCGGATATCCTCATTACGGATTTTATCCCGCGAAGATACCTCAAGCATATCTCTTTACATGGCGCATAGAATTAGGAGTATTTGGTTTAATTTTCAAGCTTCTTCACTTGGTAGAAGAATTATAAAAAATGGATTCATATTTTTCAATAATAAGAACCCGATGGAATCCACATTATTTTACCCTATTCAGGCGGAAATGATCCCTTTAGGGCTCTTATGGTATAATATTTTAGTACTGTAATAAAAATTTCATGTTTTATCATCTTGTACTCAACCTTCATAATTTATTGGAATCATCTCGTAAAATTTACATGTTCTTGTTTCACGATTGCTTTAACCAAGGCAAAGTTTTGTGCAATTTTCTGCTTTGTGGTTTTAGTATGTGCCCTGTCTTATGTTGTAAAACTGTAGCTATTGGTGGTTGGGATTTTCTGAAAGGCTGCTTTTCGATCAGAGATATACTTTCTCGCAATGCAGCGAGAATGTACAAGCTAAGCTACAACACTATTAGACCGTTTCCGCTGATGCTATGCTATGTAACGGAGCGAGTGTAAGGAGGATGTGATGTATCGACAGTAGCATATCCAAAGCACGCATCCATTCATATAAAAAACATAGAAAGTAGAAGCCGTTTCCACCAGTGCTGTGCTATGTGGACCAATGAATATGATTGGTGGATATCACACGCATCCACAGTAACGAACATATCACATCTCGGGTGGGAAAGCACTCTTAGGTTGGAGTGCATGTCACAGAATAGAGATGAAAGCGGTTTATTTGTCCATAACAGAGAGCATGATGAAGATTACCAGACCCGCCTCTTAATTTGCCCTCTAAAAAAACGCCCCATACAATTTTGGAGCGCCAAGCTTGAATCCAGTGTAATCCTGCCACTTTTATCAAGTCATCCGTCGGCAAATTTTCCTGTGCAAATGCGAGCTACGCTGCATTTGCCTTCAAAAACCCTTTGACTTACGCACACTGAGCAACGATCACTTTTTTTCTTCTATGAATTTTCGTTTTTGAGTTAATCATATAAACAATAATAGCTCTCTCCGTAGTTTGAAGTGTGACATAAAGTGGAGAACGCTACTTCCACATGGCTTTCAAAATTAGCAAGCTTATGTGGCGAGGCCACCGTCTCGTAGAACTGAATATCATTGGTCTGATCATGTTCTTGAGCGATCACGAACTCCCAAGTACCTACTATTTTACTTATTCTGTGTCTTGGTAGGAAGACCTTACGGTCAAATGGTATGAAGATGCAAGGCTTCTGCAAGAAAGTGGAGTAGGTACCCTATATAGGTAGCAGAGTCGTAAGGGCCCAAAATCCTGTGGTCCCAGGTTCAAATGCCAGATTATTTGTGTTGTTTCGAATTTTCGGTACATTCCCAAATTTTTATTTACGAAATCATATAACTAGCATGGTGAAGAAGTTATACCACATCAATTGGAGTGGATACTAGATTGAATTTGTTGCTTCATCCAGTGGGACAGTATATAGGCTAATTAATTTACCTCATTTTCGGAACAAGATTGTCACGGTTTTGAGCACTCGCTAATTGCTTTGTCGCGTGACACTGACACGAAAATTGCTAGGATGCGTGCGCCAGACGCGATTACATACTCGTACCAATACAAAAAATGGTAAAACTTTTTTATTGGAAACTCATTTTTGTCATAAATGTGGAAACATTCGCAAACTTTTTAATAGAACAATGTGTCAAAGTGGTGGGGTGTGTAAATTTTTCGTTTTAGTTACTAATTAAAAAACTAACCTCCACTTTGAGGCACCTTCGCCAATTTTTAAAATATCATACTCGATATTTGCCTCTACCTATTTTTTTAATATTAAACTGCGTCTTTATCAGCCCATGAATTACTAGTTTCAACATTTTGAAGAATTTTCCCTCATGAAGCGTGTTTTGGGCAGCACCCTCAACAAAGTAGTCCAACATCCAAATTCTAGACGATGCATTTAAATTCAATATGTACGTACATACCTTTATGATAACTTAACGAAGCATGACAATGCAGACCGTAACAGGCACTCGCTGTACCACTCTTATAATTATTTATAATAATGACGTGGAATTCTTAGAAAACAAACTGCAACCGTATATCAGACAGATGTGTTGTAATTATACTTCCAGTGGGTTAGCAATTAATAGCAGTAATTGAATTAAAATATCTTTAACATTAATTAAATCTAGAATTCCGGACCGAGCGATTTTGCTCCTCATCTTTAACGCCCTGAAGCTCTAATTTATTTGCAAAAGTTCTCAGGGACCATTGGTTATGTTTGCTTACCAAACACATGTATGACTGAATGCCCTGAGTGGGTAGACGTCCGTGACCGATGTTGGGGTCGCAAAGTTTCCGGATGAGGGGGCTTTTCGCGCATGTCTAAGTTTAGTTACACTTTCAAAATATCTGTTTAGAAGGGCTTTGAAATCTTATGAATTCCAGGAATATTGGGTTTAGGTAACCATGAAGGTGTCATTTTAGAACATGATTTAATGCTACTAATGTTCAGTTCTCAGATCTTAAGATTTTAAATCAGTTGGCATTTACATAAACAGTTTATATCCAGCACATCCTTAAATTCAGGTATTAATAACATGAAATGACAATCTGTTCATGGTACGGTTACAAATTACTGTTTGTTATTAGGTTACATTTTGGAGCTCACACTTTTGAATTGTGTTAACGTCTATGAAGTTAAGAAAAATGTGTAAATTATACAGCCAAAAAATAAACCTGCTTTACACAAGCTACTACTTATACGGATCATCAAACTTAAGTTACATTTCACATAAAGCCGTATCAACAAACCGTATCCATCTTTTGTGTATGAACGAATCAGTTCACTTACCTTTAGCACTCCTGCTCTCGTAGACTTCTAGGTCCATGACGTCATTTCTTCCCTGCGGTCTCGTCACTCTGAACGTGTAGTCATAAAAGTCGAAACTGAACGCGTGGTTCTTCGTAAATCTCGCTAGAGGGCTCTCATTCGCCCTCGCTTGCCTCGTGTTCATAGGTTCTATCGTCAACGAATCGAACAGCCTCACGGTCTTCTGCTGCCTTAAACTCCTCGCAGTCTCCTTCAGCATGCTCTCGATGCACGTCGCATTGTCACTACAGCTTAACTCTACCACCCCCGCGGTAACGTGTCCCAAGGTCAAAGCGAACAAGAAAACTAGAGGAGTCATTTTGAACACTTTATTGTCAGTATCACAAACACTTTCGCACACGACGTCACCGATCCATTTGTGGGTCACGCCTCCTCGAATCGTACCACCCTCAGCGGTGGTTCCTTCGTCAATGAAGCCTTGTTTGCTGCGTTGATGATTTTTATCCACCGTCACGCTGCAATGCTCCTGACGGACTGTGTGCGTTTTTTTTCTTCCACATTCGTGTGTGTTTGTGTTCCACTATATTAACGCTCCGGCACTTTTCTTTCCACGGTGAGCGATTTCGATCGATAATTTTCCGTGCTGAATGCATATAAGGTGCAAACTTGAAGATCAGTTAAGCGAATTTATGCAAAAAAAAATTACAATCCAGTACGCAATGTGCGGTACCATTAATAGGTCTGGTGAAATGATATTTACTTTCAAATGTAGTGGTAGCAAAAGCGGTTACTTATGGAGATGATGCTGGAGATAGGAATGTAAGAGAGTGAGTGGAGCGAATGTGGTGGTAGAAAAAAGTGTTTAGCTCGCAAAAACAATTGACAACGGTTAAACCGATACATAGTATTGGAGTGGTTAATGTATATGATTAGCAAAACAGTCTGCTATTTTTGATCTTGAATGATAAAATTTGTATCCACAGAACTGCTGAACTTGACATTCCCTCAACGCACGCGAACCAATAATGCATGACCCTTTATTCATTTGAGAAATGCCATTGTTCCAGTGAAAGAACTCAGTCTCAAAGATAACATTATCAAAAAATATAAATCGCCTGAGTCTTGAATTGCATTCCCTTATTCATTACTAGCTGTCCGTCAGCGGTGACATAGGCTATCTCTCCTGTCACAATATAGCCTAAATCATAAATATATAGCCTATGTCACTCTCTGATAATGTAGCTTTATATTGGTGAAAGCAATTCTAAAATCGGTTTAGTACTTTAGGAGCCTATTCAATACAAACAAACAAAACAACAAACAAATAATTCCTCTTTATAAGATGTTCCTCAATCTAAAATTTATTTTGACCTCCAAAGCCAAAACGCTCCACTCCTTTCGCCCCAGGGCCTGAGGTCCTACTCCCGTTCGTCGATTTGATTGATTTTTCTAATTACAAAATACTTGAAACCTATTCATAACATACTTCGTTTTGTGCCCTGTTTACTCTTCTAAAGTTTCACGTTACTTCCTAAATTGGTACCGAATTAGGACTCCTGATCCTGTGAGGCAGTACTTCAGCTTCAATACCTCAGAATATTCAGAGTATAAGAACGTGAATGACTACCTTCACCTATCATTTAGCGATAACTACTTCTCTGGGACGGAAAACTTCATCTGGGCTAATACCATATAATTCTAGAATATTACTTTCTTAACAAAGTGATTCAACGTGTACAAAGGAGGTAACTTTGGAAGGAAACCTCTTCCAAGAAATGTTTAAGCACGTTCAAACTTTTCGATATCAAGGAAGACGAAATTCGGGCTTTGGATAATCAAGCTGTTATAGATCTTCGGATAAATGGACAATAATTAATCTCTGAACTACTATTAAGACACTGTTAAAACCATTAAGCAAGATCCAGGCAAGGATCCAGTATAATAAATTTAGAAAATCACAACTTAATTTTTCGTACCCATTATTAAAGTAACAGCAGCCATAGTTGAATATTCTAACAACAGTAACTACATATTCAGTTGCTTTTACACTGAAAATTGCAGAATAAAATATATTTCTTCTAATTTTAAAATTAACTTCTCCTTATTTCGGATTTATATTTTATTCCGGAAGGCGATTGTCAGAGTGGATATCCTAAATTGCTCTTTATCCATAAAATGTAAAGAAAAGGGATAAAATATTTAATGTCAGTGTTTATTCGCTGTAAATTTTTAATTTTCTCATTCTTAAGAATTCAAAATGGATAATTTTTTAATTTTAGTTGCATAGTTCAAAGACTTGAAATAGTGTCATTTATTTACTCAATTATTCATAAAGATGATAGTAATATTAAACCTTAAAAATGCTTTTATTTTTCCGACGCTACTATACATATAGCTATGCAACATACTTTTCCAGAAGCACGCGACGCCAACTTATATAAGTTACCAGGTAAAATAATGGTCATGTCCTATAATTATTTAAATTTTAATAGTATTAAATTTACTTGCTTGAAAAATGTTTAGGCACTTTATAGATACAGCGACCAGAAACACCAATTTGTGATCACCAACTACCCCCACTGGTGTTTATAAAACCAATACCCATTAATTGAAGTGATGACTTGATTCCAGTGATGCAGGTTATTTGCTTATTAGAAGGACAGTGGGCTAATCACATAGCTATTGAAGAAACACACTATCATTAAACACTTACGAGTATGTGCAAGAAAACATTGAATAATTTCAGGACGTCCTTACGTTTTATAAAAAAAATAAAACAAGCACCCAACTACAAAAAGATTTAACGAAAAAAAAATTACCAGACTGCAGTGTCCTTATTTCCAAAAATAGAAAGGACGAGAATAACCATTCGGTTAGGCTTAGACGCTGACTTTTAATGACATCAAGATATTATTTCAATTGAAGGCACTTCAGCCACTTCTGGTAAATTCGGACATACATACATACATACATACATACATACCATCACGCCTTCTTCACAACGGGGTAGGCAGAGACCACATCTTTCCTCTTGCTACGGTCCTGACACACCTCTTGACATAAGGTCCGATATTTATATTGCAATGTTTACTTTGCAAAATTTTGCCATACGATTATTATTTTTTTATTTAAAATGGGTTTGCGTTTGGCCTCAGTCTTGCCTGGTGGTAAGCGATGACGAGGCCGATAGTGGTACACGCTTACCCAGAAAATGCCTATTCACTCTGGCCTTGAAGATACTAAGGTTGTAAGTATCCGGAAACACAGACGCAGGGAGAGCGTTCCACTCCCTAGCGGTGCGTACCAGAAAAGACGCAGCAAACCGTTGGGTACGGATTGTTGGATTAAATAAATAAATCAAGATTTATGGTATATTTTTTCAGTTTCAGCTAGTAGTTCCCTAAAAGAACAGGTAACCAGTGTATTGAATGAGTTTGGATATGACAGAGGCAAATTTAAATTACAATCAGTATAGATGCGATCGTATGTACGAGTATGTACTGTAGATTTTATATGCATGTTCTAAGGTTTTTTAATTAGTTTACTCTTTTTAATATTAATTAAAATGACATCACATACGACAACTACGAGTATGCCATTTTGATATATCTTCCCGAGATAAAGATTTGAATGGTCATTATATTTGTATTGATTTCAGAATATGAGCAGTGCACACAGTTGAAATGGTTTTCATAATGATTTGAACTATTGACAATTTGATTTAACTGTTCCAATGAACATCAGAAATGTAATTTTAGTTATTTATTTATTTAATTTTACAAGCAGATCAACATGTTGGGCCTGGCTCTCCTAAAATTTTTCATGTAAGTGCTATAGAAGTTTTCTCCAAGAGTGCTGTGATATTTAGTATTTTTTTCGATGAAGAAGAGCTGGCATGAACTCACTAGCTACTCTTTTCAAAAGCATCTCGATGTAGGTCAACCTTGTATGTTATAAAGGATGATATATTATGATTCCGGTAAATGCAGGTCGCCTCTGAAACAGATCACTCTGAAAATCTTTGATGAACTATTCAGTTCAGCAGTGGATAAGATAAATATTATTTCTTGCACAAACAGACAAATACAACAAGTTATACAGTAAGCAGACATAAAGTGTATAATTTAGGCGGTCTTATCGCTACTAAGCGATCTCTTCCAGACTACCTTCTGAAGAGAGACTTGTATAATAAAGAACAGGGAAGACTGCAAAACAAATAATAAGTGAGAGATACATAAATAATCAACTTGGTGTGGTGTTACATAAAATACATAGAGGTATTTTAATTGGATAGCCAGTTTCCATATATTGAGAACTGAAATATAAAGTTAGAGAGAGAGGAAGTACGAATATGTCTTGGGATTTCAAGACATGTAAGGACTGCGATTTACGGATGGGTGGGGACAGACGAATGGAGCGAACAACAATATGATGTGGATGTCTCATGCCTGCAAAAGATGATGATAATGACATACAGATTGCATGAACTTGTTCAGCTTCATCATTATCATCATCAGCCTTTAAAAGTGCCACGGCTTCACGTGGCTTCCTGCAACGTGCACCAGGTCATCAATCAATCGCTTAGAACGACTGCCCACGATGCGTCTTCCAGTTCGTGGTCGCCACTCGAGAACCTTCACTCCCCAACGGTCATCAGTTTAGCGACCGATGTGGCCTGCCTATTGCCACTTTAATTTGGTCATGCGATAAGCTGTGTCGGTAATTTTAGCTTTTTGCGGATCCGCCGAAAAGCCAACGCTAAGCGTTTACACAGCGCGCTGAATTGGTCAGCCTAATAGGGTTAAATTATGACGATAAACAAAATTGTGTCATATTATAATTATTATAATGAGACCTTGTCCTCAGTAAATTTCAACGGGTTAGCTACCATTTTTAATCTTCTATTTAATTCTTTAGAAAAAGAAATCTTGTTCCCATTTTCATGTAAATCCGGTTACCTCTTTCTCAGAACGAATCTTTAGGGAACGATTTTTCTTTTTATAACAGTTTCTATTCAGAGGCTGGTTCATTTGTATATTCACGGTTTTATGAGGAATAATTCTGAAAAGTAAGTAAGAATCAGGGGTAGCAGACGGCAGATCATCGCACTAATATATTTCTACACGTTTTACTGAACCGCAATGGCAATAGGTGGGGGTCCAGCAGGGCTGAACAACGCACTTTGGACCTCGCAGAGTGAAGATTCAAATCGCTTAGTCTGCAAAACGTCAACAACACTGTGAGGTGACGTCGTTGACGAATTTGGTAGTGAAATAAAGTAAGTTCAATGCGATTTTGGCAGTGAATGTAAAAATGTTATTGCATAATATGTAAAGAAGTGGATTCGGTCATTCTAGTGATTTCCAGTTTGAATTTGTTAAAAATCGCTCTGCTCTTATTTTCTTGGCCCACTTCGCGCGGTCTTGTGCATCCTCAGCGGTGAGTTTGTTGGCACGCAGGCTCTAAGTATCTTATTGGGGCCTTATTAAAACCCCTTATAACTTTTCAAGTTAATTCTTTAAACTGAGCGTAGCGAGCTATTTCGTAATATGATCTTTCATTACAGCCAGTCAGCCAGTAAGCGATTGTAATAAGGTCCTATAATGAACAGAACATTGAGTTTCAGTCACCTAAACTACGATCATTGACATACAAAGACGTCAATGCGGACGCTAGTGGCTGTCATGGATACTCATAGTAGACATACCAAAGTTAGTTAAATAGAGGACTTACAATAAGCTAACATGGCTTACAAGTTTGCATGGGATTTTTACAGCGCCTTCAGTGAATAGAAGTGGAACTAAAAACTAAATACAAGTTGACGTTACAGTTAACTATCGTCGCTTACGTGACGTCCACTCATGGTAGGGGTACTGGAGAATCTGATATGCCACATTTAAGGAGCAAGAGAATAGGTACACTTTCAGTTCGAGTTTAGGAGATATCGTCTTTTATAATATATTTATGTGTTTATTTACTTTTGCTCTCTCTATGTAGTATATTGCAGGTTACATTTTTTGAAATAGGAACTCACTTACAGAAGCTGTTTCTAGGAAATCTCTCTGATATTTTTCCTAATAAAGCATCAAAAGGCTCGTATTTTTGTGATATTGGCTACATAATTGAGGTTCCATTTCTACTAATAATATTGAAAATAAACCAATTCAAGACGTCGAACACCGCTGAACTTAGCTTGTCAGTCGGTACATCATCATCAACAGCCTTAAGAAGTCCACTGCTGGACATAGGCCTCCCCCATAGAACGCCACAGCCAGCGGCTTTGGGCTAATTGCATCCAGCAGCTTCCTGCAACTTGCACCAAGTCATCGGTCCACCGGGTGGGTGGCCTACCTACGCTGTGTCTTCCAAATTCATGGTCGCCATTCGAGGACTCTTACTCTCCAGCGGTTATCAGTCCTGCGGGTGCTGTGACCCGCCCATTGCCACATCAGCTTGCTTATCCGAAGAACTACGTCGGTCACTTTGGATCTTTTGCGGAAATCCTCATCATATCACGCAAAGAGACACAACGGCTTTGGGCTAATTGCATCCAGCAGCTTCCTGCAACTTGCACCAAGTTATCGGTCCACCGGGTGGGTGGCCTACCTACGCTGCGTCTTCCAAGTCATGGTCGCCATTCGATGACCCTTACTCCCCAGCGCTTATCAGTCCTGCAGGTAATGTGACCCGCCCATTGCCAATTCAGCTTGGCTATCCGAAGAAGTATGTCGGTCACTTTGGTTCTTTTGCGGAAATCCTCATTACGGATTAAATCATGCGAAGGGACATCAAACATAGCTCTTTCCATAGCGCACTGTGTAACACAGAGTTTGTTTAAGAGGCCAACTATCAGGGACCATGCCGCAGTACCGTAAGTCATCACTGACAACAGGCACTGCTCGAACATGACTTGATCGGTACATGGTAAATCTATACATATAAAAGCGAAAGGTCACTCATCACGAATTCTCAGAAACTACGAGTACAAGTGCTAGGAGTTTCACTTAGACGAGATTTTGCAAAATTCGACCCCTAAGGGGTTGTTTTTGGAGTTGATAGTTTGTATGAAACTTCGTTACTACAAGTATGTGTTAGGAGTCTCACATTTTGCATAGGAGTTCTTTTTAGGAGGTAGGTGCTTACTAAGACGGGATTTTGAGTCGGAAAAAATCCTGTATATCATATAAATCAAGTTTCAAAGCCACTAGTGGCAGATTGGGCTGCCATTCCTAATTTAAAAAGTTATCATTTTCATATAGAAAAATAATTTAACAAAAATAGCAATAATCGCAACAAGGTCTGATCTGAGTAAAGGTCAAAGCCAATCCCTCCCCCCCCCCCCCCCGACGTTCTAGTAGAGGAATATTTTGGGCAGATTTTCCGCTGTTTTCAAACTTTTAGTTTATTTCAAAAAAAGGAAAACATAGAAACACGACCACAGCCCTTCTTTAATTTTCAATGAAAAAAGTAACGAAATCAGTCAACTTTTCGAAAAGGGATTAGGGGACTACGAAACGTCGATTTTGTGTACTTATAATAGGTAATTTCGGTCCGATTTGCACCTGTTTCTATCGCACTCTGCGTGGAGCTCGAGGTTTGCAAAAGACAGCAATAGACTTTACAAATACCTATTTCTCAATTCTCTCGACCGTGCTGTGTCCTAATAGAACGTTACTGTGGGGCTGTCAAGCTGTCATCGCGTCGTATTAAAAAGGCAGGCGGCTCGCGGTCCGCCTTTTCAAATTGACATTGTAAAATAAATTATAGTGCACTCAATTCAATGCTCTCATTTGAATGGCAAGTTAATTGTCAGGTTGGAGTGGTGCTGGGATAGTGTTCAATGACTGGTTTAGTATTTACTATATCCCAAACTTAGTTGTGAGAGGCAAGTGACTGTCGCCGTCATGGTGAACGGAACACCCAAAAGCCCACTTTTCACCAATGGTAGGTGGTGAGCCTTCGTGGTAGGTGGTGAGCCTTCCGCCGTTATCCAGGTTGATTTGGTTTTTTATCGATGTTTTCTATTACGGGAGAGAGTCGGAAGTTTAATAATGAACACACAGATAACTAGTATCATTACAAGCCTCAGTGGTTTTCGAATACTGGAAATTATTAATGTAAAGTGTCTTTTAAACAATAAATGAAAAAAAAAACAATTTAGGCGTTTATTTTTTAATAATAACTAATCTGGGACAAATTACACCAAGATTATATGACCACAAACTAAGCAGAGTTTGTACTATAGGTGTCAGTGACTGATAAACATACATAAATATTTCTAAATACATACTTAAATAGATGATAGCACCCAGACACTCAACAAACACAAATGTTCGTCACATGAATGTTTGTAATGGGTGAAGTTCGAACACGATCTCCGGTGCTAAAGGCAGGATTGCTGCCATTGCACCAACAGGCCAGTCAATGATTCTGGCCAGACTTGCACTCCAGACCACACGATCCACGATCTGAGTTGGGGTGCTTACCTCTAGGCTACGACGCTTTCTTTAAGATATTATACAATGTAATGAAAATTAATAACAACACCTACAGCCTTAATCATCATCCTGCAGGACCTTAAAGCATTAAAGTGAATAATATAAATACTAACAGGATGACGGGCTTTACATCAAATACACAATGAAACAATGTTTTACCGGCCATACTCCAACACGCGGGCTCAGTGCGGTTTGTTAAGGCGATTATAGCCGACAACTAGCGCCACCGATCTAAAACTAAAAAACAGAATGAAAAGTCGTGGACGGACATTCAATGTTTAAAAGAAGTATTTGAGGTATTCATTGTTCAGTTTTTAAAAACAATGTCTAATTTGGAAGTTAAAAAAATTGATCAATTGGTAGCGCTAGTTGGCGGCTATAATCGCCTTAAGGAGATGTATGTGAGGCATACTGTCAGCTGCTCTCAAGCCGCCTTGAGGCCTCCGACTAAGGCCTCATTTACGGAGGCGCGGGGCGTCGCGCGTTGCGTTGGGCGGCGGCGACACAACGGCATTATGTCAGTATTGTCAGTACTCATTGCGGACCGCGCCGCCAATGCGACTCACACGCCACACACAAAAATATATTTTAGGTAAGTACACAATGCTTCTTAAAAATCAATGAAAAAGAAATATGGTAAATGTCATCAATATCTTAAGAAATACATTTGTAAACACCCAAGCGTAAAAACTACCTACGCTTCAATGAAATATTTCGAGTTTTATCAACTTATGAAGCATATTTCCTTTAGAACAACGTTAAATTGGTAATATTTTTGTGATTATGATTCCATAACTATTAATAAGATAATTTCAATGAATTAGAACCTTCAAATTTTCGACTCATTTCCGCTTGCTGTGCAGCGCGGTTATTGACTAACAATATTTCTTTTTAAATTATTGTTTGAATGACCTTTTTTATATTCTCAAATGGTTGTTTTCTTTTCTCTTTGTTTTATATTCTTTTTGGTTTATTTGTATCAAAATGACACACTGCTTGTGCTTTACTAACGCCTGTTGTAAACCCAAAACAAGTTTAAAAGAGTAACTGCTGAGTTTCTCGCCGGGTCTTCACAGCAAGAAACAACTCCGACGCGGTGGTGGAGTCGCATTATGTCTGTATACTGTCTATTTATTTATTCATATTATTATGGCATTTATGTCTATTATTTAGTATATTTTGCTGTAAATTTGACGATTTGAACTGATACAGTCTATTCGAATAAAGTTATTTGAGTTGGAGTTTGAGTTTATTCATCCAATTACCCGACCCCATGCGATGACGTTCGCTAGGTCCGTTGTCAAGTTTTTGCATGGATTTTCGGTACATAACCTCAAATGATAATGGCATACAATGCAAGTTTCGATAGTCAACTATCTTGTAGCTCTAGGAATGGTTTTAAGGATAGTAGCCTTGAACCGGGACAGTACTTTTTTTATCTGTAAGCTTCTCCAACACAATTATGAATACCAACTTCCATAAACAAACAACGAAAACAAAAGACAATTTAGTATAAAACAATCAGTTTGATTGCTTTTACGTAAATATTTGTATTTAAATAGAACTTCCTTCATCGACGGAAACCGGCTACAAAGTCAGGGCTGGTTTTAATTGAATCGCGGTACACAAATAGTAAGTGACCGTAAAAGTTGTGGGCAAAGAGTAGTTTGCATGCCGAGGGGTCTGACGACTCCAAGGTTGTTGACTCGGTACTGACAAATACTCGTGAACTGCTAGAGACTTACCGATGGCAACGCTTTTCTGATCGTTGAAAACTTCCAATAACATGGGAAATAATGGGAATGAAAAATGCAAATGAAAATGAAAATGTTTTATTTCTTAAATAAACTAAGTTTACAACATATTTTGGAAACATTCCTTTCATAGTTATTAACATCAATAAGTGTGTGTGTGTGTGGTGTGTTTTCGTGCATCTGTGTGTGTGGTGTGTTTGCATGCATGCATGCAACATTTATGGAAGTGGAGTTCGTTGACATTAATAATGGCAGATTTATAAAGTTGTTCTTTAACATCATTTTGTGATGTAATCATTAATTTTATCATTTTAATTACTAACCGTAAAAAAAGGAATAAAAGATTATTTATTCTATAGATATGATTGATAATTATTATTTTGTTTTTGTTTGTTTTTATGAAGTTGATTCTATTTGAGTGGATGTTGAAACTTGAGAAACATCTAAAAGAAACTGTTTGTCAAATAAACATTTTTAACAATTATTGTAATGCAAGATAAATATGGTAAATTGTTATTTTAGACTTGTGTGGCGTAGATGCAATGCAAGGAAAATGAGATTATCTCCCACAGTATTTTTTTCCTTACCTACTTCTACGGTTGTAGGTAAAAAATATTAGACACTTAAACGACATTTATTAATCACAACGGATAATATAATCAAGAAAGTTGTACTGAATCCATGCATTAGTGAGATCCCTTCCAGTAAATCCTCTCAGGATTTCTGTCTTATTATAATTTCCTTTTGAAAATTATTTTCTCTAATCTGATTCTCCGATAAATAATGTTCAAGGATCCATTATTATGAAATATTTTGTCTGGCTCAGTCATTTTCCTTGAAGTAAAGTTATAGCCCTTCAAACGGGTCCCCCTTGCTAGAAAGAAGAGGTTTTATTCAAAGCATTATCATTCATGATCTGATGGCTTCAAGTATGCTGATGATGATGTATGATTTCAGGACGACTTATGCTTATGACTTTTTCATTAAAACTTGCTTTGTCTGATGTATATATTTGGAGGTATGTACGAGTAAATAACTAGCCTACGCTTGTAACATCCGGTTAGTTTCCAAAAAACGTTGTGCCACTATTTATTTTCAAAATTTAGTTCACATTCTGTTATTGAAGTCTAAATCTTTGAGTGGCTATAACCATTTTACTCAAACGTTAGTACGAGTATGTACTTGACTTGTTATGTGCTAAAATTAAAAATTAAACTACTATGAATGGATTTGATGGGTTTATGAGCTGTTATCTTTGTGGTGAATATCAAAAAATGATACATAATCAAAAGCAGCCCATGAATTGATTATTTCTTAGAGCTCTGCCTCATTAAGACGCCATGGCGACTTCGCCGGTTACGTTACCAAGCAGATAATATTGAAATGGACGGTTTGGCCACCTTGCTAAACCGTCGCCAAGTGAGTAAGGTATCATAAATTTCATGCTCTGACACATAGCTAGTCACGTCGCCATGGCGTCTTAAAGAGACAGAGCTCTTAAAGTTACTTGCTAGCTAAGTCAGACGGAACGCCGTTTAAGCTAAATTAACTACTAAGCTTAGTCAATGCCTTCCGTTGAAGGCAGAATTTAGCCCGATTAGCTTATACCGTGTCATTGACGTACAGGCAAACTACACATTGCTCTGTCTGCTTAAACGAATAGTCTTTGATATAGGAAATTGATTATCATGCGAGCGGGCCCCACAATTGCGTGTGCGATTCTATTCCTATTTTTTCACTCTCTACTTACTAACTTACTTCCTAATTACCTATTTCAGATTTTATACGACATGTACTCAGTAAATGACTGTGGTATCGAAGGTAATTCATATTTGAAGTATTGATAGTAACTCATTAATTATTTAAACAACTACATCTATTAGTTTCTTTGCTTGTACCTAAGTGGCCGTTAATGGTAAAAAACTGTTTAATTATGAGGTGGTGAGTAATGGTTTCTGTATTGAGTTTGTAAAATACAACTTTTAAATTATGGCAGCCTATTTGTAAACGCAATAAATCTTAAAGTGCCAAACATTACGTGTGAGTAACAATATCATGCACGTTACTGTAAATAAAATAAAATAAAATTAAATTACGCTGTCCGTCTGCGACTTCGCCGCTTACAAGAAAAAAAAAATAGCATGTGTTACCAACTGATAAACTCAAACTCAAATAACTTTATTCAAATAGACTTTCACAGTAAGTACTTTTAGACTGTAGAGCGATAATATTTCGGAGCCTATTCGATACAAACAAACAATCGAGTCTTTCCTCTCTATAATATCACTTAGTTGAGATTATTTCATCCAATTATTTCGCATATGAACAGATAATCTTAAACCATGGTTTCGTAACCTGGGTTCCAAGGCCTAGGTTTTATGAGTCCGTGGCTATCTGCATTAGCAACCGTTTTAGTAATTTCTGCCACATTATGTAGAGGTTCTTATATTTGTTTTAATTATCTTGTTTAATTTTAGTGAATTGTAACAGGACTGCAACAAGATTTTGAAACCCAATGCCACCAAAATCATTGTAGTTGTTTATTCTTGCAACGTCTATCTTTTGACCACACACACTAATTGGTAATGAAACAGATATGCACCTACGTTGTTTCTAGTATTATAACAAAATAAAAAACCTTACTCTTTGAATATGTATGATGTGGCTGTGCTTTTTAAATAATTACATAATTAAACCTTACTTCGGGGCAGGGTTTAAGGAGAACACTAAAAATATGTCATCTCTAGTAAGACAATACTGTCCTATAAATATTGTGTTTTTTCTTCTCAGCTATTCCGTGCAATCTGAAACTGCACTGCAACTGATCATTCGTTACCCCGCACAGTCCTCATTTTACTTCGCCTTTTGATTTGCAATTTTGCAGTGTAGATTTCATCTTCTTCGCGCTTGTGCACAATATTCGCAATATTTCTATTTTATCTACAGCATTCTCAACATTCTGACCAGTGTTAGTTTTTGATCTTACATGACACTTAATGCTGCTACACATTGAGCCCTGTGGAAACAGGTGGACTCTTTAGTCGCGGTCCCAGATGGCCGCCACAAGCTGCGGATGAAATTATTTTTGTTTTTTTAGAGAGCGTCGTGGCCTAGTGGTTCAGCACCCGAACTCAGATCCTGGATCGTATGGTCCCGAGTTCAAATCTGGCCAGAAGCAAATTTTTTGTGTTCATTGTTAAATATCCGACTAACTCTCCAATACTTCGATAACAAACCAAATCAACCCGGATAACGGCGGACGGCTCACCACCTACCACGTTGGGTTCTAATACCATTGGTGAAAAGTGGGCTTCTGAGTGTTTCGTTCAGCATGACGGCACAGTCACTTGCCTCTGACTACCCCGCTTGGGATAAAGTCGTGATGGTACATGGCGTTGTTCATACAACGTCGCGCGTCTCCGTAAACGAGGCCTTATAACTTGTCAGGTTCATTCCCTAAGTTGTCCCTGATTTCGTAAGTTGCAATGATCATTCATTTCCAGCCAGTTTAGGTAGCAACTATCATCCGCGTAAACATAAGTGCGATTGTAATCAAATGACTGCCTAGTCGCACAATGAAAATTAAAAACGATTTCGCAAGACTAATTTGTCTTTTCAGGCCGAACTCAAAATGAAGTCTTCTACGCAGTAAATAGGTATGAGTCTCTCAAGTAGAATTTAAATCGTAATAAATTTGTATTTTATTATGGCAGAGATCTAGACTGTAGAGAAATTACTTATCTAGTTCTGAGAGTTGTTACGAAAGCGAGATGGGTGTTGCTCTAGCTAGAGAATGGGATAATTAATTCGAGATCTTCACAAATAAACTAAATGGACTCTTTTAAAGTGTAAGGAATTTGTTGTTGACAGGCTTTACTTTTCGAGAGTCATTGTATTTTATTTATTTATTTTTAAAATTGATAAGTAAGTATATTTGGAGCGTCGTGGCCTAGGGGTTTTTTAAACACTCCAACTCGGATCGTGGATTGTGTGGTGCTGAGTTCATTTCTGACCAGAACCAAAATCTTTGTGTTCATTGTTAAATTTCCAACTCTCCGGTGATGGAAAACATCGATAAAAACCAAATCAATCTGGATTACGGCGAAAAGCTCACCACCTACCACGTTGAGTTCTGATACCATTTGTGAAAAGTAGGCTTCTGAGTGTTCCGTAACTATGACGGTTCAGTCACTTGCCTATTATGACTAGGTACTTCGTTTGGGATATAGGCCTAGAGTGATACGAATTACATGAATAACATACCATCTTATATTCATTCGTATTACTCTTGGTCAATATTGAGGTTATGTTTGACATACGTTTATTAGGATACTTAATTTCCCGAATAAACTATTGTTTGTTTTTATAGTGCGTATAGCGAGTGTCATAGGGTTCTTATAAATATATTTGTAATAAAATATATTTGTAAATGTGTGCAAGATTAAATATTCATTTAAGTGTTGTATTTAGAAATGTTGAGCACGCTCAAATACAACGGTTGATTTCACATTAATATAACATAGAATGAACTTCGGACTAAATGGAAAACAACCTCAACAAATGAACGACAAACTCAATTTCGTATGAGTATATTATTTTCACTACAAACAATTCAGTAACTGATTATTGGGATTGACCTGCTTATGTGGTATTAGGATCAAAATCCAGGGTTGCTGGATTATCGTCCAAAACTGTTTGTCGGCTTTTTTGGTACGTAATTATACGGTTTCTGGGGTGGTTGCATTGTGTGACGGGTCGTCTCATTTCTAATAGTAAGGTTGAGTGTAACAATAGTCGGCTCATACGTTTATTTGGTTCATTGTCACAGACCTCAATCGGAATAGATGACGCTAGTAAGGGAGCATATAACTCTAAATTGTACATCAACTTTCTTTGTAATACTCCATTTTTCCACTGTTTTTGTGCAATAAAGAGTATCTTATCTTATCTTGACCTGGGGTCAAAGGGGAGGACAATGCTCTTCCTTTAACGATGCCTCTATTTGACCCGTTAGTAGTCCGCGCTCTACCACAATGTTTATTCTACCACAATGTTTATTTTATTATTTCAAAATCAAGTAGTTTTACTTTAATCATTCTTCTGTCTATGTACTTGATTAAAATCGATTTATAAATCCTAAATAATTCCTATTCCCAAACTTTATCGTGACGTCACAGTAAGTTTCAGAAAAGTGGTACACTTTTTTATGTATTTCGACTAATGCATGTGTTCTATATGTCGATGTTTTGTATGAGCCAGTACGCGTATTGTAGTTCATAACGCATAAACTCTTTAGCATAATATTCACCTGTTTTCTTTCGCAACATTACCCATTCAACTTTAAATTACATCGTAGCTAATGGATACTTTCGATTTCTACAAAAGGCTAAAAAGACATCGATACCAATGCTATTGTTAACTAGAAAAAAAGAAAAACGTCAAAATACGGCGGGCTTTCTACGCGCTAGTAGGTATTGGAGGTTATTTTGCTTCACTTTCACTCATAGTAGGTGTGTACCAAATTGTCTTCTCTCTCTTTCTGGCCGTATTTGTTTGTTTTTTGGACAGTCTAGATGTCATTGACGAGGTTATGTAATACACTTCCAATGAGTTCATCCGTGTATTCTGAATAAAATGAAGTGTCAGCGTACAATAAATTGATTTTCTTAAACATGCTCGGAAATATTGTCATTACTTTTGAATAAATAACACGCGAAGTATCATATTTACGTAGACTGAAAACCCAAAATCACTTCCCGGCGCGTTCTTTGAATTTCGAACGAAGAGCGCGCCGGCAATGTTGTATGAAACGGTATTGGCGGTAAAGCGGAGTTGTTATTTCGTTAATAATATTAATTAAATTTATTATGTAAAAGGCCCTTTTTATTTCCTTGCATTTTTTCAGAAAAGCACTATATATGCCTCGGCCGAAATGGCAATTGCCTGTCTCGTATCATTGAAGTCCTCGCCTGCGACTCGGCCTTCAAACTCATACTCGACCTGCAATTGCCTATTTCGCTGCCTTTGCAATAATGTACTATTACGGTATTTAACATGTATGATTATTATTTGTGCTTCTCTGTTATGTTGTTACAGCCATTTACTGCACAAATAAATATTTTGAAGAAGCTCTTACCTCGAGAAATTGACATCGGTAAGTTCAGATTTAGCCGTGATATCTCAATATTTGTGGTATCAAAACGGTTGCCCCGACTCTCCTTCTGTGCGTGATTATTGTAAGCTTATAAGTAAAATTAGAAGTGGATTCGTATTTTACTCGCGACTGTAAGCGAATACGTGACAAACAATTGGCTTTCGTGTAAAGATGTAAGTTTGACGACACGAGTTTTTCAAGTTCGATTCCCGATCGGGTCAGTTAAAAAGATAGTTTTTTGATAATTGGATTCTTTCTGGGTGTGTTGGAAGATGCCTCAGTCTGGGTTAGGGCCTTGTCTGGTACCTTGTAACACAAGGATATTTTATCCTTCTTCTTACTTCGATACCATGATAAATAATGGTGTGTTGTACGGCGCATATATATAATATTTTATATTTATTTATCTACCTATGTACCATACAAGTACATGCAAGGAAAACCTGCAGGATCAGTTATACCTACAAACAGACGCTTTGTGGGTGAGTGTTCCTTAGAAGAAAAATCTTTACCAATACGAGTATAACAAAATGTAAAATGGACCAAGTTTAAGTTCTCATACCGTAACTATTCAACCAATTTTGATGAATTTTGGTGCAGTGATAGATTGGAACTTCAAAAGTTTAGTGGGTACGTTTTAAGGTATACCGTAACACTAGGATATCCGTAAGAAACCATGACAATGGTATTGTCTGGCGCATATTAATAAATCATTTATTACGAAAATATGGTATGGAAAAACCTGGTTCTCGTGGGTACGTCCACGGAGAGCTCTTGCGGAGAGCTAGTAAAATAGAAAAAACCGCCCAAGTGCGAGTCGGACTCGCGTACCGAGGGTTAATAAATAAATAAATTATGATGTAACTAAAAATTCACGGCTTTCGCAATTTTTCCTTTATCTGTGCTATAAGACGTTGCTTCGTACCAAATTTCAATATTCTGAGTTTACGGGAAGTACTGTAGGTTTTGATTCCCTTGCTAGTGTCGAAAATTTGCGGAAATTTGCGGCATAAACGGCTATATCTTTTGATTGCGTTGGCTTAGAAGTTTTATTTTTTCACAGCTCCCAGGGACAGTAGACTTAAGTATTTGATTTAAATATCAGATTGATACCTTTACGCGTCCCTGAGAAAAATGGTCTTGATAGACAGACAGACGGCCAAAAAAGTGATCCTCTGTGTGAGCGATAGAGTGAGATGATAATAATATAAGGGTTTCATTATTACTTTCGAGGTACGGAACCCTAAAAAAATAACAACAAATACTTATTTTGATCACTTGTCTGAAGTTCCAACTGCTCGGTACTTTTATGCAGATTATGTCTTTCGACATTAAAACCGCCATTAGAGCCCGTGCAAAATAAGGTAAATTCTAAAGAACCATCTCTTTAAGAGTGATTTCAGAGTAGCTTTTTATTCGCGGGTATAAGATCGCTTTGGCATACGCTTTTACACGCGCTTCAACGGCAACGGGCTTATTGCGGCGTGTTCGCTCGAACTGGTAGTGGTGAGTCAGTATAAATAAAAAAATATGCGCCAGACAACACACCTCTTGTAATGGTCTCGAAGTAGGGAATCATATCCCTGTGTTACGAGGTACCACACAAGGAAATAAGCCAGGGGCGTTTCCCAGCACACCCAGCCCCGAGTCAATTCAGAAAAGATCGTTTCCTGAATTGACCCGACCGGGAATCGAACCCGGGACACTACGGAAATCGAGGCGAGAAACCGTGCTACAGCGCACTACGCCAATCGTGTCGTCAAAATATAGTTGTAGTATATGGCTTTTACGAGCTTATAAGCGCGTCAACGTTCGTACGAGTTACGCGTTTAGCAAACATGCGCTTGTTGGCGCCTGTTCGCGCCTAAAAACGCATACGCGCGTATAAATCGCTAGTCTGTAACTGCTTTAAGGCCACTTTTCGATCGATGTACACTATTAACCAGCTTGGTAGTTTTATTGTAATTTCTAATACAAAAATTATACATTTTAGTATGGTAATAATATGTTATTTTTCAGGGTTGCTACTTGGCTCAATGATATAAAAAGAAGTAAAATCTTAGAGCTATGTTTTGCGCCAAGCGAGCTATTATTAACTATTTGGTTCTATATTTTTTGTGGTTAACCACATGGTAACTGTAACTTGAAAAGTAATGGTGTTAGTAGGTTTAGGTAGGCATGAATGAATGACTTTTCTGTTTTGCTAGATTTAATAAAGTTGGCGAATTGAACGCTGAAAATGATTTCGGTGACTGAAAAATGTACCAAACATAAAACATCATCAGTAAGGCCAATTAACCAATCTAGATAACAAATACGCATTTTCCTCAGGTCCTGAATTGTACACACGGCCTCCGAAATGAGACACATTTTATCAGTCTATCAGTACGTCTATCACGAATTGCCACTTTAAATTTAGCGTAATAAAATTGCATTTGGATGACACATGACATGACAATGTCAAATCCTAATACATTTTTTTACGCGAACGATAGTGTCAATTTAAATTTGCCATTTTAAATTACAGATTTTATTTCTTAAGTAATTTATTATTTAATCTTGCTTAATTCGACGTTTGTTATAGCTATTTATACAATAAATGTATACAAACTTTTTTTATTTTCGTGCCATCTTCTCGTTGAAAAATTTACTTTTTATATTGAATTATAAGAGATTTTATAATCATTTACCAAGATCCATTTTGAATGTAACAGAAGTTGTATCTTTTAAACATCAGGTAAAAATGTTTCTACTGCGACATGCCTATTATAGTATAAATGAATACTTGAGGGACAAAATAATATAACATTGCATGAACTTGACTAGTTATTGGTATTGTTATTTTTAATTTGATTTTATTTTGAACTTGTGACTAATTTTGTAATATGGTAACTGAATTAAATATGAATTTGAATCTAATTGTAATAAATTTCCATTGTAACTAATTGAATTATGTGTACATTTGCTTGCCGAATCAGGCTGAATATGGTGACACTATATATATATTTTTTTTGACATCTGTATAAAATACACCCATTTTTCTTGCAAATAAATAATTTGGAATTTGGAATTTGGAATTTGAAATTAGATAAAAAATGTGAAGATAGAAAAACTGGAAAAAATCGATTTCGGCCCTTGATGATCTCGAGCGGGAATCGAACCCGCGTCTTTCACATTCCGGGTTTCACACACCACTGAGCTACCGAAACCTCAGAAGGACGAACGAATCTTTCCAGTATACGTATAATATATACTGGAAAATCATCAAAGTAATAATCTTGCCTACTTGCCTTGAAACATTGATGGAATAACGTTGGCTTGCAACTGGAAAGATTCGTTCGTTCGCTTGAGGTTTCGGTAGCTCAGTGGTTTAGAGCAGTCACCCGGATGAGAAAGACGCGGATTCGATTCCCGGTCGAGATCATCAAAGTCCGAAATCGATTTTTTCCAGTTTTTCTATCTTCAGATTTTTAATCTAATTCAATATAAAAAGTTCATTTTTCTACGATAAGCAATGAAACATGGTGTGAGTAACCAGACAATCACGGACAATTTAAGATGATTTGTTACACTATTACATCTAAAGCGTAGAAAAATCATGTGATTTACCATAAAATTCAGTGTGACAGTATTTAGATTAATAATCTATCTCAACCCAGGTTCCTCTATAATCTCGAGTCCCTCTTGAGGCCTAGGATCAGGTCGTTTTTTTTTAGTTTCTGGGTAGATTTGTACTTACATTTTTGTAAACACATACCAACTTCTGACGTTATAGGTAGGACCAACATTTTCACCAACATTAGCATATCTGAATAATTAAATATTTGAATAAACGGACAACAAGTTTTCCTAAAAAATCATTTCATATAACATGAAAAAAGGCTCTAATAGGCAAAAAATAATCTGTCTTGTTTAATATTTATCAAAAATTTTAGACTTCTCATTTACTAAGTAAGATGATTTCCTTTTTTGTCGGTACACAATTTGTTTTCTCGTAAAGTGTGTTTATTTGACATTTATTTCAAGAGCAACGATAAATTGAATCCAGAGCCGAAACAAATTACCTTACACAGATGAAGTCATAAACTTCATCAAACCGCGACTAACCGGACGCTCATAATCTCACCGCAACAAACCAACACCAAAAAAGTACAATTTAACACTTACACCTCTTTTGTCGGCCCTTGGAATCAAAACTTTCCGACTTACACTCTCACTTGGGAAGAGAAAAACGTTGGCCACTAGCCGCTGGCTAAAAAAGGTGTTGAGAATATTTTCGCTATCGGAACACGGATGTTGTGGTCATTATGGATATTTTGCTAGATATGGCAAATTAATTGCTCAAAATATAACATATTTTTATAAATTCATTTCGTGAATGTTCATTAATGTATTCATGGTCGTTATTTTTGTAAGACTATGTAAAACACTATCTAACCTTAAACATTTATTTCTCATTTGTTCCGTGTAAAAAATGTCTAACAAGTTTCGGCTCGATCATTTTATTTATATTACTGGTCGCCACAACATTTTGAATATTACAAAAACTGTTTTAAGAGTCAAACGCATATACTAAGCCCCCTACCACGACAAGGCGAAGGCTCATGGGGGTTCACTTACCCTACCATAAGTTTACCTCACTTAAACTGAAATATTAAACCACAGCATCTCGTATGACATTTTCATAAAGTACTAGCTTTCCGCCCGCGGCTTCGCCCGCGTGAACTTCATTTTACTTTCCCGCTTTTCTGTTGAAATTTTTCCTGAATTTTCTTTGCTATAAACCTCACGGAGCCCGAGATCTTTCCAACGAATGCAAAACCGTGGAAATCGCTTCGTGCGTTCTGGAGTTATAGCGTCAGGAAGGAAAACTCGACTTATTTTTATGTAATAGATGTTTAATTATTAAAAATATCACAAAGTGAATTTTTATTTTTAGTATTATAACAATGAACTATTTATTATAAATCATACACCATCTAAAGATAGAAACTAGAAAAAATAGACTTTTTTTTTTTGATTTCCGGGTGAGAAATGCCTTACGCACTATCCCACTGCCTGGGTGGGGCAGTGGGGGAGTGTGGGACTCTCCACCGGTGGAGCCGGCCGCATACCCACTAAAAAACATCCGGGTATACCCTCACCGCTTTGGAATAGGGCGACATGGAGTCTTGCGGATTACCACGTCTCCCCAGGCCCGGCCTACGTGCCGAGCCTCCTCACGCTGCGGGGCGTACCGGTATACTAGGCATACCCCCAGATGGGAGCACCGTGCAATGGGGTGAAAGCCTCCCGGTTAACACCCCGGTGCTGCTTTCAGGGAGCAGGAGGAGGGCGGGCGAACCGCCGTCTTCTTGCCCCTGGCCGTCTGCGTCGGAGAGGGGCGGCGAGAAGGTCATCTTCTCGGGCCCTCTCCGCGGTCTCTTTCTGCGTCATCACCTCCTCGCAGAAGGAGACCAGAAAAAATCGACCTGATCCTAGAGCTCAAGCGGGACTCGAACTCGCGTCTTCCACAATTTGGATGACTGCTGTCTGGATGACCGCTCGAGATCATCAAGGTCCGAAATCTAATTTTTCTCGTTTTTCTATCTTTAGATATGAAAAACAAGCATTGTAAAATGCTAAAATAATCAAAACTAATGATTTTACAGTTATAATATAGATGACTGCAGCCATACATACTATTTGGTGGTAAGCGATTACCACAACCTCTTACTAGTGCAATATCAGAAGTGTTTCGTTGCCGGTTTAATTCAGTTATTGGGGGATTTGCCTTAAATAGTCGGGGTAGCATCGATATTGGTTCAACCTTAAGTTCATTTTTAAATCAAATTTTTGTTCATTTGAACCTTACTTCGACTGTATTTCTGGTTCTGTTAGAACTACAACAACAGACAAAAGACAACAGTTTCCTTAATTATATTTGAAATGGCGCTTCCAGTAGTTTATCAAGTCGCTTAGCAGACTTTAACTATTGTTTTACTTTTATTTACAAGTTGTTTCAATGTCGTGATCTAGAGCAGGGTTATTCCACAACAAAGATAGGATGATTTTGGTGCGATATAAAAAATTACGCCTATGAAAACAACAAGAGTTACAATGTAGAGTAAATTGCATAGTTATAAATTAAAATCTTTCGCTTTTATTTATTATTCAATACATAAAAATGTATATACTTAAGTAATTATAAGGCAATATTAATTTTACCCACGTTAAATGAACCTAAATAAAATTATAAGCTTGTTGAATTATTATAACCATTCGTGTTGTCATGTAAGTAAAATTCCTTTCCTTCGCAAAGATTAGAGCCGTAAAACAATATAATTTGCTAACTACAGCGTAATTACCATTGGCGATTATGACTATGAACACATCATAATCACTGTTACCTTTATCAACATCATGTTTGCTACTTCAACACTAGTTTCAGATACTTAAACAACATGGCATTTTAAAAGATAATCATTTCCATCCTTTAATCAAAGGACTATCTTACCTTTTTTTTTTATTCACCTCCACATTTATTGTGCCAGAGTTTTTTTGCTGAAAAGTAGAATGTAGATAAAAGTACCGGCTTTTGTTATTCATCGATAAATTCGTGAATTCTTCCTGAATTGTCATAAATCATCGAATGTGACATCTGTCTTTTTTGCAAAAACTGCTGTAAACCATACACTTGTTACGATGCCGTTTTGTTCCTGTCTCATGGACGTTAGAACCTCCACGATGGCTGGAAATTTCATAGACTAACTTACTGGCCATCAATAGTATTCTGTACTGTACACTATTTGGGGTATTGCTTTAACAAACTTTATAATGTAAAATAAATAAAGCAGTCGTTCCTAAAAAAAGAAAAACTCTTGAGATTATTTTTCATTAAATTTTAACATACTTTTTTATTTACCTGCATCAAAACCAAATAAGTTGTTTGTCATTATAACCTATATGGCGTTATACTAAAAATAAATGTATACACGACGACACATCAAGCTTCACACGAAGGCACCTTATGCTGCCCACTTAAGGCCTATTTTACAATGTTTGTTTTGTAAATATTGACCTGCCACAATAAAGCTCTTTGAATATGAAAGGCGTTGTAGAATCACCCGACTTTTTTACCTCAATCGGTCGCCAAAGCAATTCAGTTTTAACTTCTCATTTTTTTGAAAGCTAAAACTATAAAAGCATTTCTGTGCCTCTTTCCATCTTATTTCTTGAACTGCTGTCTCGCAAAATGTATCGGGAGGCTGTGTTTTTGTTGGGCCTTATAGCGTTAAGTTTAGGGTCTATTTTGGACGGTGATTTGGACTTGGCCGAAGGTGTTAGACTCGTCAGTATACCAGTGTCGAATAACCTTGAGGATGGAGGCAGGTCGTTTGGAGGGAACTCCATTCTGTTGAGGATGGCGAGGTTTCTTCAGGGACACGAGCTGCATGTGAAGCTCCCGAGGCTGATAGAGAAGGACAAGCTGACGGAGTTCTTCGCTGATTCCTTGAGGACTGTTGATGAGACTTATAAGGAAAATAAAGGTACTCGTAAGTAGACAAGTTTCATTTACTTTCAATGTAAGTCTTATCATAGTGCGTTCAGGGGTTAAAAAATATGTTTTTAAATGAAAAAAGAAAGAGTTTTTTTTTCTATTTTGATAAATAAAACGTATGAACTTCTTATTAAATGACTGAACGAAATATGATGGAACTAAATGGCATGAAAACAATACAGCTTATACATAAAATAACACATAGACTAATTTATAAAGGTTTATGTAATTTGGCCTTAATATAATAAAAAAGGATAAGTATCGTAAGTTGAAATAAATCCTTACACGTGATCGGATAGCTAGTCTTCACTAAACATAGAATCTAAGAGTCGTTTTTTTATAAAAAACTGAGGTTGTCAAAAGTAAAGAAGTGACTGAACTATGTTTGAAAAAAAAATACCTGATGTAATTTTTACTTTACAAGGGGTTAACTGATTAGTCATAAGTATATTAATAATCAGTTAAAACTATTATTCGCTTAAATTTGAAAGAACTTGTTCAAAACTAGAATTTTAACAAGGTTTTGATTATAAACTACCTACTATACTTAAGTGACAGAAAAAGCAAACTGAGCAATTGCTTTAGTTTTAGTAAACCCAGTTACAACTTTATTTCATTCACAACTCATGTTACGATGTTAAATTAACCATAAAAAGTTTTTTTTAATGAACATATTTATAATGCTCTGACGGCAAGTAAAACAAGTTCTAATAGTAAATTATATGTAATATAAAACTATTGTGGGTTTATTACAACTTGATGTCCCACCCTTAGAATATAATGTATAGAAAGATAGTCTTCATACAACCGCCCCGTCAAAAATGAAGCACTAATACGATCCACACATGCGTGACCATTACTTGCTTACGTGCGGCGCGCTTTGACATTGAACATTGCGGAGCTGTAATGAACACTGCAAAGCTGTCCGTTTGGACCCATTTATGGCTCCAATGAAGGTGCTTCAAAATGGCCGCGCAGACTTGGTTTCCATATGTTATTATTTTAAGGTCCCACTTTTAATAATTTAAATGCTTTTGCGGGCAAAGTACAGTGAGTGCATTAATTTCAGTAGTATTAAAATTTGATTACGTGTTTATAAAAACGGAGCGAAGTAAAAATATATACATAAATTTATAAATATGCGCCAGACAACACACCTTCTGAAATGGTCCCGAAGAAGGAATTAATATCTCTGTGTTACGGGGTACCCCACAAGGAAATCAGCCAGGGGCTTCTCCCAGCACACCCAGACCCGAGTCAATTCAGAAAAGATCGTTTCCTGAATTGACCCGACCGGAAATCGAACCCGGGACACTACGGAAATCGAGGCGAGAAACCGTGCTACAGCGCACTACGCCAATCGTGTCATCAAAACATTCTTATTTTTCAGTTCAAAATAATAGAATTAATATTTTTTAGAAAAGGCTCAACCCTAACATCACAAAATATTTTTTTTTCCTTAAACAAAACATAATCAAACAACTGTCCTAAATTAATCCTGTACGTGTACCGTGACTTACCAATTTCAATGTACGTTATCGTTCGCGTAAAATGTTTGTTTTGTTTTACCATAACGTAACAATAGCATCAAGGTACTGTTTTTTAGTTCCATTTCGACTCAATAGAGGCGCTGTACGGAATCCCAATACAAATATTTTAAGCAAACCATAACGTAAATTTAAAGTGGTAGACGTACTCATTTAATGTTTTTATATTGATACGTTTACGTGGCTAAGCTGAGTGCAGATGATCTATCCTTAGACAATTCATTAAGATATTTCCTTTAGCAGAATTTGTGAATACTTAGTCGCTGAAAATGTATTTAGTTCATTGTCTTAGTTTATTAATCTTTTCACTCGATAGTTATTTTAACCAATATTACAATGTTTCAGCAACCGGTCGAGGTAAAGGGGGTGGTGGGGGTGTGGCCCTTCTGGGCCTGATGTTCGCGAAAGCCATGGGAGCCGCTGGTATCGGCGGTTTAGGTCTTCTCACTATGAAGGTAAGATATAGATAGATAGATAGATAATATTCTTTTCACTTCTCATGCTACGGAGCGGGACTAAAGTGACCACTTGGGACTAAAAAGTAATTAGTTTTTAATTTCCTTCATGTGACATAGCCAAACTCAAACAGCCAGTAAATATACTATTATCTGTGGAGTGTGGACCATCTTCATTGCGAAAATGTTGAGTGTTTCAGTTCCAAGGTTGTCCGTAGAGAAGGTGGCGCATTGTGTTTTAAATTGTTAATCTGTGACTGGTTCTTTTTTCGAACTTTTGTCGAGAGTAAATTGGTTCGGATTTAAATGTTTTTGTACTAAATTGACTATATTTCTCACACTCAAAGTGAAAAGTAGAGTTTGCACCTCGAGACTAAACGCCAACTTAATAATACCCTCAGTTTCATTGACTCTCTCGCTCGGGAGTCAAACCACCTCTGGTATATTATGGCTTCGTTTAGTCCCTCGATATAAAATATACTATTATTGTACATTTTACAAAAGAAACGTAATGCTAAGTATTACATTAAAATAATGCACAATTCAAGATCAATATCACAACAACCTTAACCTTTTAAATCATGTTTAATATCAACGGGGTAACTGGTAGTGAATGCATGTAGAAATTGAATTCGCCAATCATGCTTTATGAATAAAGAGGATAGATTTGTTTGTTTGTTCGTATTGAATAGGCTCCGAAACTACTGGACCGATTTTGAAAATTATTTCACCGTTATAAAGCTACATTTTGTATTTTTTTAATTAAGGCTATATTTTGGAGGGAAAGACAGTCTACGTGGGCGAAGCCGCTGACGCACAGCTAATACTTAAATATCTCACAAATACTGGACTAATTTTAAACATTCTTTCACCAATAATAGCAAGCTACATCATTCGCAAATAACATTTAAGCTATCTTTTAACATAAATAAAATTGAATTTTCCATTATTCTCATATCCCTTAAAGTGGCTTAAAGGGTTGGGGTGGTCAGAGGCAAGTAAAGTTTGCCACGGGACACTCAGAAACTCGTTTTTAAGCGTATCGTGGCGGGGGCAACTTTATCCTGTCACTCAAGTGTGTCATATGATTATTTTAACGAGGTTTATTTATTTAAAAAGCACAGCATATTCAAAAGTTACGAATAATCTTAGTTTGGTTTTTATCAGCGTAGAGTTTAACGCAAATTGTAGGGTAACAATCGTTTATTAACTGTCCCATTGAGTCAAAAATACTCAAGCAGAGACAGTAAAGAGAGTCAAGTAGATAGAGAACTGCTGCACTGCCACTTAACACGCGTTTAGACATATGTTTTAATACCACTGTCTTTAAACAGTCTGAATCTTCCAACGTCCTTTCGTATATGGCAATGTCAATAAATCTCCCATTGAGTCTTCATTACCGTTCCAGCTAGAGACAGAAACGAAACATTTTTTTAACCAGAAATGCAATTCGTGCTGTGATTAACATCGTCTGCAGGCATGCCACACGATCGGCGGTATCGCATATTTTTGTGTGAAAACAGACGGAAACGCGTGCGGAAGCCATGCCGAGTGTTCACGAAGATACTTGTTATTAACGTTAAAATTTTTTGAAAGTAAATTGTTAGATTGAGGTTTATTTTGTTTGCCGGAATTCCTTTTCTTTATGTTAGGAAGTACGAGTATTTTAATTATTTTGTTTAGGTTTTTATTTCTGTTGAATTTTATGTCAAAGATATGAAACAAATTGGATAATCGATTATTATTATACCCTTCTAGAATAGCTACGAATTCTTATTATACTTGCTCACAGGTGGGGTACATAACTTTTGACCAAATAATAAAGGTTGTTTTCAGATTGCAATGTTTCGTCTTCAAAAAAAAATCAAAGATATTTATTTCTTCATAAAACACTATACACAATATATATTAAGCATTAACAGAATATACTTGTAGCAGGTAACCCCGCTCCTTCATAACACGTACATATAGTTGTTAAGTTAAATTACGTGTAAACATTTTGTTTTTCTAAATATTTCATTTTGACCAAAAGCCATTTTCCACTTAATAGGCACATAATACATTTAGTTGTCTTAAATAACGTATAACGAGATAATGTCCGAATAGTTGTACCTACATAAACTAAACAATGGTGATTGGTGACCAAGACGAAAACTGAACCGTAACGTAAAAACTTAATAGTTATTACGGTTCAGTTTGCGTCTTGGCACAGGTTACTTAATAGTAACCTGTGCCGTAACCTGAGTTCAGAGCTGTTAATCATATACATATCAGTTAGCACTAACGCCTAATTAGCGAAGTTGTAAAAGGCTTATGACTGTAAAAACTGCAATGCATACAATAAAATCCACAGTTAATATTTCAGCGAAACGACTTAACTGTCTGTTGCATTGCCGGTGCAACCATATTCTCGACAAATTGCACTGCTGTCCTCTGCACAGCATAGCAGTCTAAATATATTGCATTAATAAATTGTTCGTGATTTATAAATTTGACGACATCATTGGCGTAGTGCGCTGTAGCACGGTTTCTCTCCTTGACTGACGTAGTGTTCCGGGTTCGATTCCCGGTCAGGTCAATTTAGGAAACGATCTCGTCCAATTTAGCTAGTAGACGACTTAGATCCTTAACTGGTCCTCGTAACAGGGATATTCATCCTTATTTCGAGGCTATGACAAGTGCCGTGTTGTCTGGCGCATATTCATTTATTCATGAATATTAGATACCAATACAGATTGAAACCATGTATTTCTTCACAAATATATTTTGAATACTCATGACATGAGCCTCTCTAGGTTAGAACTTAAGGAACACTGTCAGAGACACAACAAAAAAAAATGCTCGTCACATTAATGTTTTGGGTGGAGATTGAACCCACTAACTTCGGCGCTAAAAGCAGGATTGCTGGCGTTGCACCAACAAGCTAAATTGATCCTAGAATCTGTTGAATTACGTCATCGTCATAATATTTCTTAGGTACCTATCAAAAACTTGACGTGAAGCAGACGCCAGTCTGTGTCGCAGAGATATTTTGATAACAAAACCAAAATGATCATTGTATAAGGCAAATTTGAAATATTTATAGCTGAAATCCAATAGCATAGAAAAATTAAATTACTAAAATAGCTACCTAGTTTTTTTAAAATATCTCTTTAGGTACAGAAATTTATGAAAAAGATATACCAGGTTTGTAAAGAAAACATTTGAAAGTTCCAGAGACTAAATCGATTCAAACCAATACAGGTAAGTCTAAGTAAAATAAATGTCGTTCAAAATGTCTAATTTTGTTAAAGGCAAATGCAATTTTAAGCGCCTCTGCGCAGCCTGTGGTTTGATAAACCTAAATCTAGTTTAATCACAAAGATTTCATATTATATCCTCCTCCAAGATGCCTATCTCAACATGACAGTGTATAAACTGCTTTAATTGGTAAAAGTGAATAATTAGGAGACCTAGATGTGCAAAGTGCGGAACGAGCTCACGATCGGGAGTGAAATGAGCGAATGATTTACACCAGTTATGTGTGCACTTGGTGGCAAATTAACAAGTCAGGCTGAACATGTTGACATCGCTAATTGGGTTGGTGGAAATCTAAAATACTTTTCGTCATTTCAGCACTTGAGTTGTTAAATGTGTTTTAGGGAAATACATGAAAATGGTAATTGCTCTATATATGAGCTTACTAAACGTAACTTGTATTACTTAGATTTATATATGTACTTACTTAAGTCATTTTAGAAACTTTTTAAAGGTAACTTCTGTTTTGGTGAGGTTTGATAGAACTGTAATCAAAAAGTGTAACTCTGAGCAAAAATGCAGAGTCAAACACTATAACTCATTTTCTGTATAACATAGGAAATGAGGTTTACGAGAGTGGGCCGTATGTGATTTCAGGAACATACAATTTGAAACACAAAATTATTTTTTGAATTACGTTAAGTTATTTTCCACCCTTATATAAAGCATTTATATCAGTTTAAATTTAGATTTCAAATAAATTATGATCGTCTAAAATAATACGTTCAAGTAATTAAATAACTAAACACGAAGATTTTGCTGACCAAAATAAACAAATTGTTGTCTGTACGTCTACCAGTTGCCACTTCAAATTTACGTTATCGGTCGCGAAAAAAATTGTACTGGGATTTGACATTGTCATGTCATGTCGTGTCGACGTTATGCAATCATAAAAATAAGATCCAAAAAGAGCGTTCCCCAACGAGACACACGCTTGTACCATATAAAACAAATGAAAAAAAAAATTCTATACCTCAGATTAAGGGATGGTAATTGTGCGACCTAGTTTGATAACAGTGTCAACTTAATACGCTTATAGCATCATTTAAGTATTCTTTTTTATATGAGCCCTTGGAGTTTTAAAATTGCCATTCAGACCGTGCGGTTCGTGTCACTGAATTAACAGAAATCTTTACTGTCTTATCTGTGGCCAATCTTGAAGAGCTTATCTGTGGCCAATCTTGAAGAGATTGGCCACAGGTAAGACAGTAAAGAAGCACAGAATAAATTGAAGAGCTAGTAATCCAAATACTGGGCCCTGGAGCTCTACCAAGCTCGCCGTTCTCCTTTACTTTTGAAATAACAAGTTGTATGATCGTGTAAACTTACAGGTTACTTAAATAGCTCGTAGTATTACCGCATAATATTTTTTTATTTAAAACCTTAAGTCCCAGGTCAACTTTTCAAAGAAAATTTGAAGAACATCAAAGATTTTGTTGTGACTGATTAGTTTGGCTTCATGTGTAATTGGGAACGGAACTATGATTAATGCTGGAATACTAATGGTTCGTTTTATAGTCACCTGTTTTAGCTAAGTGCGTGAGGAAAAACAAATAAATCGAAAAATTGCAATCATTTAAGACTATTTGCATCAAAAAACATTCGTTCAAAATCACTAAAAGTTTTAATAGAGTACTTATGAAATTTCAAAATTATTCACCGGAAAAAATTAACGTACCTAAAATGTCACCTCAAATTATATTAACATCCGTCGAATACATACACTCCTAGGTTGATTTAGAATCAATTTTCATACCAAATCAGGCCATGTTAGATTCCCGACATTGTGTTTGGGAATAGGCCTCCAGGTATCTGCAACAAGACAGGCTGTTTCGCTATTACAGTGCTTGTCAGCCTTATATCTGGACCTCACGACCACTATCTATCAGGTGGAGTGAGGTCATCTTGACGAACAATATAATGAAGAGAAGCATATTTGTCAAAAAAAGCAAAAAGAAAATTTATATTTCTGTTAAAATTTACAGGCTTTGGCAGCATCAGCGTTGGCCCTCTTGCTGTCAGCCGTCGTCGGAGTCAAGAAGCTAACCTCCCATGACGACCACGACGATCATCAAGTCATTTACGCTGGTCATCACGGTCATCACAGAAGAAAGAGACACCTGGACACTCCGCTCCCTTACCAGGGCTGGGCGAAATACGCCACCAACGTTAGTAGTTAGAAAAACGACCAAATGATTCACAATAGCACTACCTATTGGTTTATTTACAAGATTGATTTGTTAATTTTGCACCTCTTGAAATACCTTAGTTATTTTAACGTTTTTTCATTGAACAAAACATAATCGACTTTATCCCAAACGGGGTAGTCAGAGGCAAGACTGTTGCCGTCTTGGGAAACGGAAAACTCAGAAGACCACTTATCATCCATTTTATTAGATCCCAACGTGGTAGGTGGTGAGTGAAGAACCTGTTGATTGGGGCATCATCAAGTTGTTAACTTTGTCTCACTATAATTTAATTTTAGGTATGTTCGATTCTTCTGTTTTTTAAAAAAAAATTGGCAACGCAAATCAATTTATAAAACGTAAATTGACTGAGTAGGCCAAAAGTGCTATTGATGAATTATTGATTTAAATTATTGTTAGTATGAATGGGGTATTCTATGTCGCGATAATTTAATGCAATTTATTAGTAAAATAAGACATTATTTAAACTTGTTGTTAAGTATTTATTCAATTAGTTTATTGAAACTTGAAGTTATTAAATCATAAACAAAACTGTTGTTTTTTAATTTTTATTTTTCATCTGCCTGGAGTCCATTTGAATATAATATTTATGTTGACAAACTATTTTATAGATGTAATATATGTCCCTGCAATCAAAATGTTCAGTTTGTTACCATAATAAATACATCACTTAGGACATCTTTGCGCCTCGCATATATGATTTATGATTTAAAAAAAGACTTATTATCAAAATTAATGATGTACCATTTTGAAACGTGGCAATATTAGTTATTCTATTTGTGGGAACTAAATATAACTCCTTTTATTTAATATTTTCTCTGATCAATAACGGATGGTGTACTTTCTGAGCAAATACACTTCATCTTGTGGTGTTTTTTTTTTTTTAATCAAATTTGAGACTTACAGAGTAGCATAATGATAGAATTTCAACAAATTTTTTAGTTTTTCTCTATTTATATAGCACATAAACACCAAAGAAAATAAAGCTATTTTCGCAAGCTTCAGCCAAACTGTGAATTGATCTGTAAATCTACACAGGTTTCATTACTATAACCAGTCTCGTTGACCTCAATCTCATCAAAAAAATGTATTTACTCAGAATATTCAGTAAAATACTTCATTCAATACAGCCTAAAAGGTACGTGTCGAATACCGAACACGAAATTCTCGAGTCTTCATGAATCAAGTTTGATGAAGCATAAACCCGCGTAGATACGAGTAGTAAAAATGATGGCAGAAAAACGCATAAATCTTTATTGAAATAACATATAACTATATTTATCAATGGCGAGTACCTAACACACCTGCGATTTGCCGATGATGTAGTTCTTATGGCTGAGACCTTGGAAGACCTGAACATAATGCTCGAAGATCTCGGTAATGCTTCTCAAAGAGTGGGTCTTAAGATGAACATGGACAAAACGAAAATCATGTTAAATGCCCATATTGCACCCGCTCCAGTTAACGTTGGGAACATTACACTCGAAGTTGTTGACCACTATGTTTACCTGGGACAGACAGTCCAGCTAGGTAAGTCCAACTTCGAGAAAGAGATCTCTCGTCGAATCCAGCTCGGATGGGCAGCGTTCGGGAAGCTCCGGCATATATTTGCGTCCGAAATACCTCAGTGTCTCAAGACAAAAGTCTTTGACCAGTGTGTGTTGCCAGTAATGACCTATGGGAGTGAGACGTGGTCCCTTACTATGGGTCTCATAAGAAGGCTCAAGATCACCCAGCGAGCAATGGAGAGAGCGATGCTTGGTATTTCCCTGCTCGATCGAATCAGAAATGATGAGATCCGCAGGAGAACAAAAACAACCGACATCGCTCGAAGGATTGCATCGCTGAAGTGGCAGTGGGCGGGACACATAGCGCGGAGAACCGATGGCCGTTGGGGCGGAAAGGTTCTCGAATGGCGACCGCGTACCGGACGACGTTCCGTGGGCAGGCCCTCTACAAGGTGGACCGACGATCTGGTCAAGGTCGCGGGAAGCCGCTGGATGCGCACAGCGCAGGACCGATCGTTGTGGAGATCCTTGGGGGAGGCCTATGCCCAGCAGTGGGCGTCGTTCGGCTGAAATGATGATGATGATGATGATATTTTATAGGGCAACCTACAACCTACTTCATAATCTGATCTCAAAATCAGCAGAGCAAGTACTATGGTTGATGGTTGAAGCTATGTCGGAAAATTACGATTTTTCTTTTCTAAAACCTTAATTTTGCGACTTTGTGAAACATTTTTCATTACATTTAAAAAATAATTGTAATAAAAGAGTAACTATCACAGAGATTTAAGATGAAAGTAATTGACGAATCTACGAGTCCTGCGTCAGAAGCCCCTTTTACAAATAAGAGTGCAATTTTCTTTGAAGGGTGTTACTTTGTTCATGAGCGGAACGGACTGGTAATTTATACTCCCCTTAAAATTGTCACAAAACCTTTCCTTGAGTCCATGCGATATCAGTTAGCACCACTGTCCACGGAGGCGCATATAGCTGCAAATAGCGTTTGCTTTTAAAACACGCTTCTCGTACGCCCCTGCTAGCCAGATACCTACTTACTAAATGACTAACTTCTTCAACTACAATAAGGAATAGAAAAGAATACGATTATTTGCTTTGAATGTGGTATCAAAGATGTTTTTTTTTATTAAGTCACACACTTAGATTGCATTTTTAATTTAATCTCACACAACACATTCAGCTAATGCGAACAAAATACTCAACATAACTACATTGAAAAAGATGCCGTATGGTACCGTGCCACAAGTGAACGCTGGATTACTCTTTTCAAACTGCTTCATTTAGTCCTCGCCCAATCGTTATGCAGCGAATGTCAAAATAAAGTAGACTCATATTCATTGATTCCTCTTTTTATGAACAAAACTAGCGGCTTTGCCTGTGTAGACTGTCTTTCCTGTCAAAATATAGTCTAAATTAAAAAAAAATAGCCTATGTCACTCCCTGATAATGTAGCTTTTTAATGGAGAAAGAAATCGTTTCTTTGTCGTACCATCAAGACGTGGAACGCTCTTCCAGCACATGTGTTTCCTTCCTCTTATAGTCCCGAGTTCCTCAAGCGGGGCGTGAAAAGGCATTTCTGCAGGCATTCAAGGTGAGGATGGCCAGCCCAGTGATTCGTTTGAATGACTGGGCTTGTCCACCTCATATCTGGACCTCACGACCGCTTTCCATCAGGTGGAGTGAGGTCATCTTGACGGGCAATATAAAAAAAAAAGAATCGGTCCGGTAGTGTCGGAGCCTGTTCAATACATACAAACGAACAAACAATCAAATCTTTCCTCTTTGAAATATTATATCATTATTGTAGTATATAGATGCAAATTGATTGCAAAATGGAGGTTTCCCCACTCAAACGCCATCGTGAGTGCGGTTTTGACGTTTTTATTCACGCATATACAGTTGCGTTGGCATCCACCCTTACACGCGCGTTACAGTAAACCAACGGCCTTATTGCGGCGTGTTCGGCCGATTCGGTAGTGGTGGTCAGCATCTTTAAAGGTGAGCTAATCGGCGCGTCAACGCTCGTACGAGTTACGAGTGTGGCAAAAGGCGCGCCTGTTTCTGCCTACATGCTCTTTCAAAACGCTTGTCTGAAACCACTTTGTAACGATGCCGTTTCGTTCCAGTCTCATGGACGTTAGAACCTCCACGATGGCTGGTAACTTCATAGATTAACTTACTGGCCATCAATAGTATTCTGTACCTGTGCTTTCAAAATTTAATTTATCTTTCCACGTTCCCTGTTCAGCATTTTGAGGAAGTCCTACCAAAACCATTGTATTAAACAGAGCTTGCGAGCATTTTACCAGATTACCAGTATTGGTTCTCCATTGGTACTCCTAAATATTGTGGGACGAATCCCGGCGCTCCAGCTCCTGTATTGCTGTTGCTGGCCTGCAACGAGAATTTCGCCACAACTTTAAACGTTGAAAAAGTGGCACGATTCAAGTTATACAAACGAAGCGCTTTGCGTTATTTATTGAGGTTTAAGTCTGTGTCGTCTACGGAGCGGTAGAGTAGTTGCAAGCTTTATAGTTTTGTGTGTTAGCTCCAAGCACGAAGATACCTTGTGGACAGTGGTGCTATCGAATTGGCATTTCCTTTGTAATGTCAGGGGGTAAGGCGCTGTCGTGGGAAAGGTAAGTTTTAAAAAGGCGACCATTTGATTTGTACCTTTTTATCATTAAGGTCTCAGAAACAAATTGCTCAGACATTTTTTAGACTTAAAACAAATATTTAAAGTTGCTAAAAAATATCGAATGATCCTCGAAGAGACCTGAAAAAAACAAATTTCGGACCTTGAAGAAATCAGGCAAGATATAAAAACAGCTAAAATGCTAAAATAAAAACAAAGTAATTATTGCTGAAAGATGTTCTGCAAACCAGACAAACAGGAATAAATAACCCTTTTCTAAAACAAGTAAGTTGTTTAGTGCAAATCAACGAAAATAGTCATTTTCAAATTGTAGGTAATTTCTTTTTACGTAAATACCACTGCCACTCACTGCGTACTGTTATCCAATTTTGTATTTTAACAGCTACCCAAATGGTTCAAGTTCGCAAGTTTTCTCAGTTTAAATTTAATAGGTATATCAAGTTGTATATCGTTTTTGTAAGTCTTTTGATTATCACCCGGTATACAAAGATCATCTAACTTAATATAAGCAAAGTTTGTGCTTTGGGCAGCTAATAATAATTAATATTGTTTTACAAATGAACCAAATCAATTAAAGTAAGTGAAAGTAAAAAATCATTTATTTACTTAAGCTTTTACAAAGAAGCACTTAAGAAATGTCAAAATTCACGAAAAATATATAAAAAATAATAGACGTAAATAAAATAATACAATAATAGTACATATCCTAAATAAACATATGGCGAATCTACCACCGGTTCGGACGTTGCTTCTTATCGAGAAGACTCCGGCAAGAAACTCGATAGTTACTCTTTTGTACTTTGTTTTGTTTTACAACAAATAAATTCAGAGTACAATCAAAAGAACAATAAAAATACATTATTTGAGCAGAAGATGCAATGCTTCGAACGATAATATTCAACAAGTTTATTCTGCTAAATTAAATAGAATATAATTTCAATGCCTCTTTGATGTAAATTGTAAACAGTCTTAGACCAAAACATGGTTAAACAGCTTCTTCAAGTTCAGAACCTAGATAGCATAAATAAGCAGTAAGCAGCAAAAGTTAGTAACCAAAGCGCAAACTTAAGCACTACGAGCTCAGAGTTCGGGAACCCTTAGACCCTTAAGTTAGCATGTTCTATCGAAGTCTTCAGATAAATTTAAGTTTACATCTGCACTAATGTTATAAACTGTTAAGCGTTGTGAGTTTGTATGTTTGAGGTAGGTAATATCCGAAACTACCGAACAGATTTCAA
The DNA here is from genome assembly GCA_947369235.1 of Udea olivalis. Taxonomy (NCBI): domain Eukaryota; kingdom Metazoa; phylum Arthropoda; class Insecta; order Lepidoptera; family Crambidae; genus Udea; species Udea olivalis. The sequence goes on from OX376363.1 coordinate 5,488,597, forward strand.
AAATTCTTTCACTGTTATGAAGCTACATTATCAGCGAGTGATATAGGCTATATTTTTTTCAAATTTTAGCTTAGAAAGTTTACGAATAAAGCTATCAATGTACAAATTAAGCAGAGAACAGTATTTTAAAGATTAAAAGGTGTGCTTCGCGGGCCACAGACTGCAGACCGCAAAAGCAAACTGGAAAATTTTATCACCCACTTTAAATGTCAGTAGTGACTAGTATACGTTTTATGTTTCGTTGATCTGTTAAACTAGACAATTGTTTTTATATTATTAATATTAAACTATTAATTTAATATCCCATCACTACTATATCAGAAATGAGGTAGACAGAGGCACGTAACTGTCCCACAGCTGGGCAAAAGGCTCCATCGTTGACAAAAGAGCCTTCGCCATCACTACTATTGATAGGTATTGCCTTATTCTCCACGCTTATCAAATGCGGGTTAGTGATCACCAATACTAGATGTTTTGTCTCATAATTAAATCGTTAAGCAAAATTTATCCATTTTTAAAGCCAGAAAGGAAACAGAACTCGGCAATCTGGAAGTACAGTGCTCAAATTCCAGTACATCTACCACGAATTGCCACTTTAAATTTACAATATCGTTCGCGTAAAAGAATGTATTAGGATTTGACATGTCATGTCATGTGTCATCCCAATACAATTTTTTTACTTTAACTTCCATGTAATTTCAAACCTCTACGGGCCGCGTACATAAAAGAAATCGGTTGATGTTTTTAGAACTACGCTGGACTAACAAAAAAGTTAATTGTTTTAACTCATTTAAAGCTGGGTTTTTTTCTTTATTTGTTTTGAAGCTTTGCTCGAAGATTCGATCATGCCAGCTCCATCGCATCCTAATCTTAGTAACTAAACCAACATAAGACTAGAAATTACAAAATTAATGATAATTTTAGCGGCCTCTGAGGACGGCTCAGCTAAGAGATTGGATAGACAACCAATATCATTTTTATTTATATTAAACAAACTGTAAACTATATCTCTAAGGTGACGATTCCGCTCACATACCATTCATAAATGGTGTACCTACATCCTCTAATGTTCCGCACACGGTACAATTTGGAGACTCTGATAATTTCATGAGATATTTAAATTTGTATAATGGTCCGTACGGACCGTAACCTGAGAGCTGTGACAATAATAATATATAGTCTACTCATACATGCATTTGTAAACCAAGGGACCCGAGGAGGTTCTGACTGTATGGTTTTGTACCAGATACCTTTTTCAACATATCTTCTATCAAAATGTTCTTTCCGCGTATTTTGAATAGTTTTTTTATATTTAACGAAAACTTCCGAGCTACTGGGTTCCACATCTTGAACAATACCTTCTTCAAGTGCTAGTTTAGCTAAGCGGTCAGCCTCCTCGTTTCCCAAAATACCTGTATGAGCGGGCACCCATTGTAAAATAACATTTTTGAAACTATTTTGATACAACAATAAATGGTTTAAAATAGCTCAAGCTATCGCCACTCCTCTGTGTCCTGAGCAGCAGCGAGCTATATGCTGGAGAGCGCTTTTGCTGTCTGATAAAATAACAATGTTGTCACTATCCAAATTTATTGCATACGAAAGTGCCTCATTTATGGCAACTAGTTCTCCAGTCATAATGTTGATATTACAATTAATTTGAAAAATGCTATTTCCTTTAAGTTGTGGGTCAAAAAAGGAAGCGCCAACAACATTAGTGCTATTAGAACCATTTGTATATAGTATTTTCCACCATCCGTTGTATTTCTCATTAATTTCCTTTAAAGTGTCTGCTTTTAACATATTACTAGTTAATTTCGATTTAGCTGTGTCCAAACAATCTAAATTAGTTACAATATTTTTAATTAAATTTCAGAACTCCAAGTTGGTAAATTAAAAATTTCAAGACGTGGTGTCTTATATATATTTTCTAGTTTAACTTCATCAAAAATTAATTGCCATTGTTTTATCATCAGACCAAGAAATAGATCTTAGACAGTATTTATATAGCTATATAGCCCAAAAATTTTCTCCTTAAGTGTAGTGGAAGGAGATAAAGCTCACTTTCCATCACATGGATTGGCGTGCTTCTAATGAATCCACCGACAACTCGCAAAGCTTTGTTTTGAAGCTTATCTAACTTAGAGACATTACTGTTCGCGCTGTTGTCATAAAAAATACATCCATAGTCGAGCCGGCTGCGTACCAGTGAAATATACAAGCGTCGGAGATGCATTGGATGGACGCCCAGCTGGGGTTAAATTGATTTTAAAGCTATTGAAGGTAGTGAGGTTAACTTAAATCGTTGGTGTTTAATAATTTTTGAATTAATAAAAGGACACCGATGCTTACACATCAGTCAGATTTGGTCCGACGTAAGCGGGTACATGTTCGGGCGTTTCACTTTCGCGTTTCGGAGGCTGTTTTTCTTAAGTGATACAATGCAACGTATAATATCCGCATTTTGTCTGACTAGGCACGGTTTCATGCAAAGTATTCCGTTCCGGAGAATTGTGCGGATCGGCAGACGGGCCCACGTCCGTGCGACGGGTCCCGTCGCGGGTGTACGAACGGGCTTGTTCAGTCAACAGCGCTACATGATACGTGCAATGAGAACCCTCGATGGGCCTCATTCACCCTTTACCCGTCCTATGCAAAGGCGCACTGCGAGTTTGTTAGTACGACCGCGTGCTTCTCTTACTATGCGGCTGGGTCTGTCACCTGTAGCCCTTATCACATCATCACAAAACTATAGAACTAGACAAAAAACAAAAGAAGTACATTTATGATGAACCTAAATTAAGTTTGTTCAGTTCAGTGTGAGGCATATTAAAGTTTTACTGCTATGTAAGCTACGAAATAAAAAACATATTAACTTATTTATGTACATTTATTTAAATATTTAAAAAGTTGTCCAAGAATGCAGCAGGAGCTCCGAAACGATCCTGATGACAAGCGTAGGTACCCCATTTACCATAAAATTGACATTATGTGCGAGCAACACCCAACTGTGTGATACAATAATACCCGAAAATGGCTTCACTCCCTTGTACTACTTATAGTCTACTAGGGCCCTTCTGCGTATAGACTCAGGTACATGAAGTTTTTCCCGATCATCACACTCTGGAAACAAGCAACGGCCAGTAGTGGCAGCTGCTCTTCTTAGTAAATGCTCAAATCTATCAGCACCTTCACGATCTTTCCAGGAACATTCAGCTTCTAAATTTATTTATTTATTTATTCTTCATGTTGGAAGATCTATTTGATTGTTTGATTCATTATTTGTTTGCTGGGTTTTCAATTTGATTATGTTTTTCTGCAACAGGTGGTACAGGTAATTCTGGACGGCTACTTTCTCTTACAGTTTGTTATAAATGTTTCTAGCCTTCTTGTTATAAATATTATAATATTAAAAATCGAACGTAACGTAATGTGAGTGATTTGACATTGACACTGATGACAACAATGGGAAGGCAAAGAAGTATTTGCCCATACAGCCTCTTTATCAGTTTGTTTTTACACTTTGCACTAGAATACATTCAAAATACAAGTACCTTTATGGCTTTAAAATGTTCATTAAAATGTATTTATTGATTTAATTGATTAGGTCAAAACAGATAAAATATAACTTACCATAACACAAATTGAAAATAGAATTGATTGCAGTAATTGAAAACTTCTGCGTAGATTGAAATGCTCTTACAGCACATAAAACTGTTTAGTTTTTGCACTTTTTGTTGCACTACAGAAAACTTTTGTTTAATTGAAATCGGGAATAATTTATCTTTGACCTGCCTTCTTTAAAAATCCCGATTATATGGAAATAAATTCAACAAATTTAACTCTATTTATTTAACATAATTTGTCCGTTTGGTAACGTTTTTGTAAAATATGCAGTCGAGTTTCGCCGCCCTGCTTTAAAGGGTTAAAGTGGCAACTTATGGTATACATACGTCAGGTCTGAAAAAGTGTGTTCTCAGGACATAGCCCGGGTTTATGATCACCAACCCGCATTGAGCAAGCGTGGTGATTAAGCCAATACCCATCAATTGTAGCGACAACTTGATTTCAAAGAAAGCCTTTTCTTTTTTTAATTCGTTTGCGTTTTTAGTATCTAATTTTCTGATGAAATTCAGTATACTTCTTATGACTAATTATAACAAAATGAAACAAACTCCCGCCATCTCTCATTTCCTCTGACCTATCCCTAACATTCTTATTGTAAAAAGAGTGAATAGTTCCATTTCAGAACACGGCTCACCGCCATTATATGGCTCTAGGTACCATTCTTATCGTTTATTTAAATGAATCTAGGCTCACAGATATAAATCTAAATAAATAAGTAATTCTTATTTTGAAGTCACATATAGCTATTCGATTTTATCTATAATAATATCTTAGGATAATTACACCTAGAAGGATAGTTCCATACAAAAAGTCGCGCCATTTGTGATGCCAAAATCAACTGTCAAAAATAGTCAAAATAACAATTCGTTATGTACCTACACATAACAATTTTCAGTATTTAACATGTATGAATACTACTTGTGCTTCTATGTTATGTTGTTGCAACCATTCACTGCACAAATAAACATTTTGAAGAAGCTCTTACCTCGAGAAATTATCATTAAGTTCAGATCCAGACGAAGCGTTCTAATATTTTTAGCATCAAAACGGATGCCCCGACTCTCCTTCTATGCGTCATTATTCTAAGACTAGTATTAAAAAGAGGAAATAGTCGATTGTTTCTTTGTTTTTTTGTTATATTGAAAACTCTTTAACTAACAGAAAGCTAAATTATTCATAAGTGATATAGGCTATATTTTATTCTGATTAAACAAAAAAATCAATGAAAAATAATAGTATTATGTAAATCAAGTCGGATAAAAGCGGGCCAGATGTGATACTGGATACCAGCTGTCAAACATTTGACAGAACGAAATCTGTTAGGACAGCTCATTTTCCATAAAGAAAGAGAAATGTTAAATAATAAAAGTAAAAAGTAAAAAATATATTTATTCATATAGACTTATAAAAGTAGTACTTATGAAAAAAAACTAAAAAAAATATAGCAAAATAAATACTAAATGAAAATCAACTTACTTACATAGAATACTATGATAGTCTTCTAAGTCTTCTTGATTTTACATCAGTTGTTGTTATGGTTGAGCGGGGATTAACATATGCACCGTCAAGAAAGAGGGATGTCATTTCTGTCACTTAAACTACAAAAGTTGACTTCAGTTTGTATGCCATTTTCGCCTCAATTTTTAATTAAAAGGGGCGCTGTAGGTACCTTAATCCCATACAAAAACGTCTCCTATCTAGCGCCTGTGATTGGTGTAAACTATAATGACAGATTACCTACTTAATGGTTACTACTATGATGTAGACATACGGTGCACTCCTTCTTGACACGGGAAGTACTTACACTCGCGTCATTTATTTCTATTTATGTCTCTTGCTACCTAAAGCTGGTCTAGAAAATAAGATAAAAAAGAACTCTCAGATTTTTGAGCGAGATGTAATAATATTTCACTTGCTTGAAATGTTTGCAATTCATGAACATCAACCGTCACGTCTACTCGTATATCCCAAACGGGGTAATCAGTGGCCAGTCACTGCTTCCGCCATGGTGAATGGAACACTCAGAAGCCCACTTTTCACCAATGGTAGTAGAACCTATTTTACTGGAACCAAATGCCATCTATTGCCGTTGTGTGTTAACTTTTAGTTTGAGTAGCTAAACATAGTGCTTTCTCAGTCGCGCGTACTTTCACTAGCATGCTTTACACAATTTAACTTTTACTTCTTGGAAAGTAGGAATAATGTTCATCTGTACTACTAGATGGCGCTTAGTGTCATGAAACAACAACGATGTTCGATCATCAGAGTGACTGCTATTCTATTCTATGCTGATAAAAGCTATTAATAAGACAGTGGATATTAATGAGTAGGCCTGTAAGTCTCATACTATTGTGTACTAAGGTCAAATGATTGCTCTGTCTTGCCATCTACCCTTAATTGGTAATATTACTTTATAATTGTAACTTGTCACTTTCGAAACCTTTGCTTTGTTTTGTACACGTAGGACACAAGCACTGTAATTTCACTCGCACAACAAGACAGACAGATGGCGTTTCAATCGAAACACGTTCGGTTCCTAACTGTCTTGGTAAACAAATGGGTGCAACAGTACTTCTACCACGAGCTGCCACTTTAAATTTACATTATTGTTCGTGTAAAAAATTGTATTAGGATTTGACATTGTCATGTCATCTCATGTCAAATCCCAGTACAAAATTTTACGCGAACGATAATGTAAATTTAAAGTGGCAACTCGTTGTAGACGTAGGTACAGTACGTCGATACTGATTACAGAATGGAATCAACGACAGATTTAGGCTGAACACTATATGAGCTCCATACAGTTTATTCCGTATTCTTAAACGACTACTTTATGTGTACTTATGAAGAACAATTTGCACGAGATAACCCGTGAAAAACTAGAAGAATAATCACCCGGTTTTCAAAAGATTGAGTGTTCATTCGTTCATTCTTTCGGGTATCTTTGCCCGTAGGCAGCTTCTTGCAACGAATTTATCATTCATGGCCCGGACATTTTTTCATGTGGTTTTCAAATTTTGGTAGTTTACCATCTTGATATTGGCTTGGCAAGGTCAGCCAACTGTGAAAGTAAAAAAAGTAATTAGCCTATATACTGTCCCACTGCTGGGAAAAGGCCTCCATCATTGAAATCAATTCATCGCTACAATGGATGGGTATTGGCTTAATCGCCACTCTTGCCAAATCCGGATTGGTGATGACAAACCAACTGGATGAGACATTAATCAGCGGGGCTAAGATGCGCGCCCGAGAGATCGATTTTGCCAAGGATGGTAGACAAATCGAGAAGTTACAAAATCTGACTATACCGTCCTTGACAAAATCGAGAAATGATAAAATTTATTGGAGTATTTTTTGTCTACTCTTCTCGTAGGCATCTTAGCCCCACGGCTCGGCCTGGTGAGCGCAAAGCGCGAGCAAGCGATCAGGCGGCGCCATACTCCGGTAGTCAAACCAAGTGCAAGTTAGCTGAATTTGAGTGGTTGGTAGCAAGTTCATATATCGCCTGATACCAAGATTAAGTATGACAGAGTCGTGGCCGTGGTTATGCACCGTGTAAAGATCGTGGATCGTGTGGACCTGAGTTCAAATCTGGCCAGAATCTTTCTGGTCACTGTTAAATATCCGACTAACTCTCCGGTGATGGAACACATCGATAAATAAACCAAATCAACCCGGATAGCGCCGTAGGCTCACCACCTACCAGGATGGGTTCTAATACCATCTGTGAAAACTGGGTTTCTGAGTGTTCCGTGCACCATGACGGCAACAGTCACTTGCCTCTGACTACCCCTGTAAGGGATATAGTTTTGATGCTATCATGATGGAATGTATCAAAGTGTTTTTTCTAGCTCTCTACTTTGGTTTGATTTTGTATGTTTCGTTTTACGCCCAAAAAGAACTCACTACAAAATGTCATAAGATAAAGTCATGAACGTGACCACCGCATAAAAACTGTTGTTCTGCACTATTTCATTGTGTGAATAAAGCCATTCAAAGCAAAACTTAACTTTAACATCCATCTCACGTAAACACATGTAAAGCAGGTTACTGTGGAATAGTGATGGGAATACTAAATTAGCACTATCGATATCAAATTAACTGTTGTTTTTAGAGTATGTTTTTTGTAAATGTTTGGCCTTTAGTATTTGAATTTAAGCTTTGCATAGTGTTCAGAATTTATTTTCTCAATATTTTGGCAAGGGAAGTCTTTGACTCTTCGTGCTATTTTACTTTACATGGTTGCATTGTGTTAGAATATTTGTTATAACTTTGTTATTTCTGTTTCACTTTCATATCGATTTGCATTATAGTACGAATATTTCTGGATTAACACAAGTTTAAAGCGCCACCTTTCTTTCTGTTTTTTAGCGATCATAACCAACATGTTTGTGATGTGATCGATTTTTTTTTAATGTAAGTGTTGCTATCAAACCTAAAATGAGAAACTTCCAACCATTTGGAACGAAAAAAAAGCAAACTAGTACTGTCTTAGCCATTGTCTTGTTTTCCTTTCTTATTAAATATCATGCCATATCAAAATCTTTTGAAATAACTAACAACGGCTGATCCCATTTCTTTGTATCCCACTGAACGTGTAATAACTTAAACAGTATTGAATTACTTGAAAAAATATCAGAATAATTTGACTTTGTCATTATTTGGTTTGTGCAATAACTTATGTTTTCATCTTAAAGTAGTTTTACAAAAATAAAAGATTTGTTAAGTAATTCAATAGGAAAGTACGTGACTCCTATCAATATCGACAACCTCAATTCCCATCCCTAGCGCGTAATAGAGGAGCTCATACATCTAGGTTACAAGGTGACCTGAGTGCTTTACTGAATAGCTCAGACTTGACACGATCGCTAAGTTTCCTCCTCATTACCATACATACACCATAAATATTATTCTGTAGATACAAATAGATAGATAATGATGCCTCTTGGGACTGGTGCATCTAGTGGAAAGAATGGCGACAAACGTTTGAGACAACATGTTTTGTGAACGATTCTCTACTCACTTAATGAGACATGGTCAATGTTTGGTTTAAAATGTACCTACTGATAGCTCTAAAGCTTTATTTGTAAAATACAAAGTTCTGACAATGCCGTCACTGTATACCCTAGAAGTAGTAATATTTGTAAAAACAAATTCGCATCTGTTCCACGCATGTCAGAAACAGTAGCTCGTAATAGACGCCCGCAACATAAAAACAGACTCAGGTTTCCAATCGCCAAGAAGACGGGTACCTTTCCACCAAAGATGTGCAAGGATTCGTTGAGGAATGTGTGTGTTAAGAACCAATAGAATTGTTTCATTCACCTTGCTCCGCGATTTTATTGGTTCATTCACCTAGCTTCGCGATTCTATTGGTTCTTACCACATTCCTCGCAACGCATCCTTGCACATCCTCTCCATTCTCTGGTGGAAACGTAACCTGCCTAGAAGCATTTTCAGCATGGGTCCTGTAATTTTTAAGAAACTACATACCTGACGATTTAAAGAGCCTTAATTTTAATCAATTCAAAACGAAAGTAGACGATTTTCTTAAAGATAAAATATTCCACAATTTAGGCAATTTAGCAATTTGACATTATGTAATTTAGGACTATTTTTTTAATAATATATTAACAAAGATTCAACGACCACCCTCGAAATTTGAACGCCTGTTTACTGGTCGTGTAGGCCATCCTGTGAAGGAGGCCTATGTATAGTAGTGAAATTCATATGAATGATGATGCCGAATGAAACATTTTAATACACTCCATGGACGGCCACACCAAAGCCAAAGCTCAATATCAACAGAAGAATCGCATAAAAATACAACGCAAATCAACTTTATTGTCGATGCTGTGACCCGTCAATGAAATGGAAACTTAGGTTTTTTCAATTAATTGGATATTTTTTTATATATTGCCCGTCAAGATGACCTCACTCCACCTGATGGAAAATGGTCGTGACGTCCAGATATGAGGCTGACAAGCACAGTAATGCAAAGGAATAACTGGGCTGGCCATCCTCACCTTGATGGCCTGCAGAAATGACTTTCACGCCTCGCTTGTAGAAACCGGGACTGTAAGAGGAAGAAAACATATGTGCTGGAAGCGCGGTTCACGTCTGGATGATACGACAAGGAAACGAGTTACCGAACCTTTTAGTTCGGGCCAACAAATGCTGAATTGTGTGTGGATGACGCCGTAGTCCAGCACGCGTGGTACGGGAGTTGAAAGGTGAGGGTGGAATAAGCTGGAATAATTTGTCAGAGCATACCCCATTGTAGAAGCGATAGAGAACATCTAAATCATCCAAATATCATAAATATTAGATCATCTAAATATTTATTGCTCTTTTCTTGCTTCCTTCAGGTCAGAGTTGAACCTTTAAAGGGTGCCAAAGGGGGATGGCCTCTTCTAAGCACTCCCTAAGGAAGAAGAGTAAGCATACTTTCCTGCAATTGTAATAATATTTGATTCGATAAACAATCGATCAAGAGATGGACAAGAGAAGAACTACATTTTCTTAAAATTTAGCTGGATGACCCACTGTCACACACCCACATTTTAACTACTAACTCTGGCAAGGGAAAATTTAAGAGCTTAAGATTTCTCAGCAAATGGCGGGATATCCTCAGAGCCACGGAAACGGTCATTACGGGAGAGAAGCGGTTTCTATTAGTCTCAGTAACCGGACTACGCTATCTACAGTCGGCCGCGTAGATGTTCGAAACTTAGTGTCGTTTACAAAATAATTACTTTGATTGAAAGTTTGAAATAGAAAACGACAGGTACTAAGTTTGTATGAAAATTACCAATGACATTTTTTCCTTGCTCGTTTTTTGACGACACGTTTTAGTGATAGGAATCGGTCATTTCTCAATTAAATAAATATAAAAAGCAATGATCAGTGTGATCCTACTTGATATTCACAAATATTGTCATAACGTGTGACTTTATTGAGTGTGAAATGCATTTTTTTTTTAAGTTAGAATACATACTCGTACTTCGATCGATTTCGTTATCAGACAACGACATCATTATCGACCGAATTAGTAAATTGCTCATGATTATGGCAGCTAAAGCTCATCGGGAGTTATTGTTTCGTCATCTAGGGAACCGGTGGTTGGCCATTAGCTTCTAAATCTAACCTTACCGGGTTGGCATCCCTAAGTATTGCACGATATTAAGATATCGGCTGCAATATCAGCTCTACATCAAGAGTTCCTACTGTTGCTGGATATTTTCAATCAAAATTACTTAAATTAAATTATCATGGCAACTGTACCACATTTGCCTCGCAGCGTAGGCCTCTACGTAGAAACCGCACAGTATCGGCACGCATCGTATAGATTGCAGCTATATGCGATCGTGTAAAATAACCGCACGAGCCATTGCTATGGAACATTCTAGTGTTAAGATGATGACAAAAGTTGGAAAGAAGATTATGTTGAAGCTAAATTTTATTCAAATCTAGCTTTACTGAAAAAAATAGGATATTGATGAATGCTTAAAATTTAAATTCACTTCTATAGCTAGTTTCATCTTAATCGAAAGTCAAATATTAAATTATGTTCTTCCACAATATAATATTAATATTTAATTAAGTGGTTCCACAATATTATTTTAACTAAAAATTAATTTGTATTTTTTAATTGCTCTGCTCCCACAACCTTATTGTATAATATAAACTATAATAATATCAAACCGTGATCACAGACAGCCATGGACAATTAAACAAAAAACACAACATGTAGGTACAGCACAATAATTTTAATCAGTAAAAGAAAATGAAATAAATGATTTCTGTGGATCAGTATAATAAATAAAAGCTGTAAGTGTACGAGTATGTTTGTATCAGTGTGAATAAATAACAACAACCCTACTAGCAAAATAGGTCTTTTTCACTTGCAATAAATAAATTTAAAAATGAGTTCACTGTTAGGTCAGAAAATTTTAGAGGAGCACAATTATTTAGATCTTGTCAGCTCCTTAAAGTAACAGTGTGACTATGAGTTATCGGCAATTCATTCAAATGTAACTACTGTACAGTAAAACTTTACGATGAAGCCTTGACAAATGCGTTGCAGTACTAAATAGTATTGAAATTATACTCTATAGTATTGATCTTATTCTCACAAGTACGCGTAATATCCCTGGGGCCTGATTCTGTTGTTTAAATATCAATAGAATCGTGATTGAATTCCACGATTTTGACAATGCTAAAATTGACAAAATCTTGCTTATCAATTTCGATTCATTAGCATATAATAAGCAGAATCTTGGCCCTGATATTCAGAAGCAACTTGATTGTTGTCTTAATGATTAATAATTAAAGCGAAAAAACCTGCGAGGTTTTATTCCGTTAGAATCGGGCCTAGACAACAGATGACTCTTATTATTTAGTATATACTCTTAGCATTTAGAGAAATAACTGTTTTTATTTTACTGTTTAGAATGGATAAGCTCCAAAATTAATTAAACTATTTTATAATTCCCGGGCGGGTAAAGTTTTAGGCGGAAAGATACATTCTAAGAATGCATTTTCACCGTAAATCTATGCTAATATTAGAAAGAGGGAATATTTAATTGTTTGTTTGTTTGTATTTAATAGACTCCAAAACTTATGAAACAATTTTGAAAATTCTTTCACCAATATAAAGCAACATTATCAGCGGGAGAAATAGTTACGGGTGAAGCTACTAACTGACATCTAGTCTATAATAATGTTTCTCTACAAATATGTCAGTTCGTGCCCCAAGCGAATTCCCATAACAAAAGCGTCGCCAGCCGCCGTACAACCTATGTATCTATGTATTGAGGTAAGTCGTTTCCAGTGCAATGTTACTTTCTACGCAATTTGCCGAGAACAGGTAGATCAGCGAACACATCTTATATTAGGTACTGCAAGATCTCATGGCATAAAAAATGAAATTGTTAGAATTCTGATACTTATTTGCGATTGCATACTTTTTGCGATCAATTGGACGACACTATTGGCGTAGTGCGCGAATTCCGTAGGGTCCCGGGTTCGATTGCTGGTCGATTCTGAATTGAGTTGGGTCTGGGTATGCTGGGAGACGCCCCTCGCGGATTTCCTTGTGTGCTACCTCGTAACACAGGGATATTAATCCCTACTTCGAGACCATTACAAGTGTGTTGTCCGGCGCATATTTATTTATTGCAACCAGAGTCATAAAGTTTAAGCATAAACTTAACATAACTAGAATTTGCATCATGGAACCCTAATGGTAGTGAACCTGAACGCTTATTTCCTTTTAAACTAGTCAAGTTCATCCCTAAACTGAGCGTAGCGAGCAATTCCGTAAATTATCTCTCATTTCCAGCCAGTCAGCGGTTACCTGGTATTAACGCATCTTCTAGGCTGGATATTTACTGACGAAATTGCTCGTTATCTGTAGTTCAGGCAATTAACTTGACTAGATTTAAGCGGTTAAGTTGACGTATGATCTAGCCATCGCATCGTTCCATTCAACCATATTTTCAGGGAATAAAAAGACTCGTTACACAACGTCAACATACCAGAACATGATATTTTATAGATACGCATTGGCTACACTGGAAAAGCTTGTGAACGACCAGCTTAGAAACCAAGTTCATCAACCAGATAATACCCTATTAATCACATACTAAGACGGAACCAAACCTACACGGGTGCAGACACTTCCCACCGTTAATGAATCGATACAACTGGTTTATAAACATAGTAACCCAATCAGCTGACTAACTGTTGTTTAACCTCTAGAACAATAGACTGTCTAGATCATAAGTGGAGTTTAAACACAAGAGCTTCGAACATCCCACGAAGCGTTTTTTGATTAAAGTATTCAGCTAATTATGACTTATCTTACAACAAAATTAACTTTGTAGTGCTCGCATAGATACAATAAAAAGTTTCAAAATATCCAGGTAATTTTTACGGCAGAGTTATTTAAAAAAAGGACCGCATTCATTATGATTATCTCATGTATTTTGATTGTATTTTCCATCCATCGCACGATAAAGTCATACCTCATAATACTTCATAATTTTAATGAAACTAACAATTAACTTAAAATTTCAAGAGTTACGAGTAATTCACTGACTTAAGCCAACTAAAATTAATTCTCAAAAATTACTGCCAAAGTAATAAGATTTTTACCTCTTTTCATAAAACATGGCAATAACAATTTACAGTTGTATAGTAAGGTATTATTATACAAGCTTTCTCTTCTAAAACTTGCACTTTCATAAGATTTAATTATGGGTATCGTTTTTTTCTGAGTTCAAAGGCCAGAACTAATGGCCATTGGAACAGGAAAGTTTTAGAATAAATAAATATGCGCCAGTCAACACAACTCTTGTAATGGTCTCGAAGTAGGGATTAATATCCCTGTGTTACGAGGTACCACACAAGGAAATCAGCCCGGGGCGTCTCCCAGCACACCCATACCCGAGTCAATTCAGAAAATATCGTTTCCTGAATTGACCCGACCGGGAATCGAACCCGGGACACTAAGGAAATCGAGGCGAGAAACCGTGCTACAGCGCACAACGCCAATCGTGTCGTTAGAATAGTGTCTATTTGATGGAACAAGCTGCAGCTATCACTGTTCTGGTAGTATATAGTACTGGTGAGTTTGGTAAGCTCATCAGGGAGAGGTGAATTTTATTTTCAGAATTTAACAATGCACTATTTCCAAAAGATAGAAACTAGAAAAAATAGACCTGACCCTAAGGCTCAAGCGGGGCATGAACCCGTGTCTTCCACAGTAAGGACACTCATTCAACTGAGCTACTAACTGTAGTCGTAGTTTGCGAGAGAACCCATGGCAGATGAACTGATGAAGGTCGCGGGATTCTGAAAGATCCAAGCTGATATTTATAGATTTTTTTTCTCCAGTAGACGTCCTATGGCAGCAAAAGATGAAAGTCTAAAGTAAAGGGGTTTGAGTTACTTTGTATGGACTTGTGACGTCATTTTTTATATTGGCGGACAGCAATCATTTTATCACTATTTTATAGCACTTCAATAAAGAAACATATATGAATGGTCAACATTGTTCTAAAAGATATCAGAGTTGAAATATAATTTTTTTAATCATTATTTTCTGCCTTAGTTCTGCTAAAATAATACATAGTTCTGCAACGTTACTCTATGGAGATAATTTCTCCTAACAGCCGTTGAATAAGATGCAGAAAAGGAGAGGAAGGTTTTCTTATTAACATGTACCTGTTGGGTGTATTTTTCTAAAAAAGTACATCCAGCAAAACGTCAAAATATAAAATCAGAAGAAAAACTTTCACTATTTACTAAAAAACTTAAACAATTCTTAATAAACAAATGTTTCTACACAGTTAATGAATATTTCAACACAACTTTGCAAAAATAATAAAGATATAATATATAAAATAAATATAAATAAAAATAACTGTTTAATATAAAAATGTAATAATATAAATATGCATAATTTAAGATTGATTTATTCGGAAATATAATATACCTATATAATTACTTGTAATTTTTATGTGTTCCTGAAAATGTAATCTATTTAAATGTTATTCAAATGTTTATAATTGTTATAATGTAAGTTATGTATTATTACTATAATTAATTAGATAGCATGTTGCCTAAGTTGCAGTGCTCGAAAAGAGCAACTAAGTTGTAAGCACTAAACATAATGGACCAACCTATGTACACTTAGTTTGCAATAAATGATTTGATTTGATTTGATTTGAAGTAATAAATCCATAATGTTAATATCAATTTAAGTAGCAGTCTACTAGATCTTAAGTATTTGGCATAAGTAATTGGAACACAAGTAACGTCTTAACGTCAATGACATCAAAAATACATATTCATAAAGTCAATATGTTATCTAAATTTTAAAAACGATGCTGCTTTTTAACCTCTTCTTGGTATTGACTGACACAATTGAATTAAGTTGTAACGGAAATTAAAATGCCCAATATTCAAGCTCCGATTCAATATACTTTAGCTATATGTGCTCCGTAACAAAGTTTGTTACCCGTGATATGTTTTTTCATGATAATATAGTTTGGTAAGTGGCTGTGACATTTCAAAAATGTCGCCGACATTACTCATAGCCCTTTAGTTAATCCACTCGAGTAACTGAAACCCAAAGCTCGTTGTGGTTACAAATGGAGGAGGAACATGTCCAGTAGTGGAGTTTTCAATGCTGTTGGTGATTATCATAACACGCGATAAATGTCTACTTGACTGTATTACCACTATTAGATACAGAAGTGTAATCGAAGCAAAGAAATGGCTTTCCTTAGAAATGCAACAATTACTCAAGAAAAACTAGAAAAAAACAACATAAATCTAAACCTTACCCTCATTAAGCTAATTACGCCGTCTGTATGTTTGTCTGATGAGCAAGAACTAACTTTTACTCGGTATTGTTTCGAATATCTCAATCGACGGTGAATTGGAAACGGATCTTCTACTAATACTATTGAATCAACAATCGTTATTCTTGAAACTATGAGAAAAATAAGTAAGTTTCATGTTCGGACATAGCCAGCTTAAACAAAAATTGGTAAAGATAAGATGATGAGTTTCCCGAAGCACTACATCTTCATCTTATAAGAGAGTGAAATCATGGCTTTGGTACGCCCCCGTGTAGTACTAGATCACATCATCAAGTCTGCCTTTTTGAAGGAAATAAAAAAATCAAGGTAAACGGAAGACCTAATATAGGTTTCGGGATTATACAGTGTGTCAAAAAAATTAGCACTAATACTTAAAGGGCTTATAATATCAGTGATGTTTGATTTTAAGAGCTATGTCTGATAACTTACAACGTAATAGTTTTGAAGTAAATTGAAGTTGAAATCTGTATGAAAACTTTCAAGATTCAACCATAAGAGTCTCTAGAATCTCCAAAACATAGAATAAATGACTGTACAGTGACGTTGACCATTGACATTGCTCTTGCTCGACTAAATATCCTTGGACTGTCAAAAATTCTAACATTACATTAATAAAATATTTTAACATGGTATGTATGCTTACAACTGGCGTCGCATCGTGCGACAAGGATTGCTCCGATCGAATGACCACGACCCTCAGTGATGAGGATACCGATGCAAGGAGGAGGAGGATGCTTACCCTTAAGTATTAGTGCTCATATTTTTAAACCCTGTATACCTCAGTGGCTTTGTCCGCGTAGTCTATTTATCCTCTTAAAATATAGTCTAAAAACTAGCTTTATAGTGAAATAATTTTTAAAATCGGTCCAGTGGTTTCGAAATCTATTCAATGCAAACAAATAAATAATCCATTCCTTTTTCTTTATAATATTAGTAAAGATAGATAGATAGGTACATCACTAACAGCTTTAATACATCATACTTAACCTATCAGCAGAAAAATCAACTTTTTACATTGGTGGAAGGTATGGTAACATTATGATTGGCAGTACAACGCGTTCGCTACTACTGCTGTTTTCAGGATACTTTCGCACCAGAGGTATGCTATGCAACTATGCTGCGAAGCTGTGCGAGCTAAGCTACTAAACCGTTCTACTGATGCTATGGAGTGATATAAAGGAGTGATTAAGATGTGCTACAAAGAAGCGCCGACGCAAGGTATTTGTACGTGGAGGATGCGCAGCTCGAGCTAAGATAAGATTCTTTATTGCACATCAAAAACAACATTATAGGTTGGTATAACAAGATTATGATAAAACAATTTGCTTTAGCTTTGATTAAGCGGTCTTATTGCTAAACAGCAATTTTTTCCAGACAACCCCAGTAGAAAAAAATGTTAGAAAGGGTAAGCAAACTAAGTGCAAGAAAGCTAAAAATTTTGATTTACTTGAAAATAACAACAAAAGTTAAAAACATAAAATAAAAATAATAAAATACAAATATTACACATGAAACTTATAGACATACCAGCTTTCCGCCCGCGGCTTCGCCCGCGTGATCTTCATTTTTCTTTCCCGCTTTTCTGTTGAAATTTTTCCTGAATTTTCTTTGCTATAAACCTTACGGAGCCCGAGACCTTTCCAACGAATGCAAAACCGTGGAAATCGGTTCGTGCGTTCTGGAGTTATAGCGTCAGGAAGGAAAACCCGACTTATTTTTATATAATAGATAAACAACAATAATAATATAGGATCCGTAACCATCAGCTATGCGATACGAGTATATCGACATAGGGTAGGCGCGCACAGCACGCATATATAACACGCATCCAAAACACGCGTCCCTGTCTCATGTCATGTGCCATATTGACGACACGATTGGCGTAGTGTGCAGCACGGTTTTTCGCCTCGATTTCCGTAGTGTCCCGGGTTCGATTCCCGGTCGGGTCAATTCAGGAAACGATCTCTTTTGAATTGACTCGGGTCTGGGTGCGCTGGGAGACGCCCCTAGCTTATTTCCTTGTGTGGTACCTCGTAACACAGGGATTTAATAATCCCTACTTCTAGACCATTACAAGAGGTGTGTTGTCTGGCGCATATTTAAATTTTTTTATTTTTTTATTATATTAAAAACATTGCCTAGTAGAATCGTTTACACACACCAGTGCTATGCTATGTGGACCAATGAATGTGATTGGTGGATATCGAACGCATTCACATCAAACGTAGCATAGCAAATCTCTGGTGGAAAACAGCCTTTCTGATGAAAATTGACAATATTGTTGTTTATCTGTGGCTTTGTCTTTACTGATTTGTATATCTTAAGGCTGGGATTTAGCACGGCGCCGTCCGATAGAGCATTCGGTTGGCATTCTGCGCGAGCGGAATAACGCCGCGGCTTCTTTCTGTTTATGTGTATTGAATTAATTATGAAATAACATTAGACAAATTAAAAAGTTTTAAAAGTTGTCGACCTAGAATATACAAAACCTATCTAAATGTATTTTTTTAAGTGCATCATGTTAATAATGATTATTTGGGAGTAAAACAAAAAAATCGTCGACGTACTTCTGTTTTCTTTATCAGTGAAATTTTGCTATGTCGTGTTTTGGAAAAGTTGTCGCCTTAGTTTAAGACACTGACCTACTTGTACAATTTTTTATTGCTAAAATATCTTTTAATTCAGTAGTTATCTTCGAACAAAGTCGATCTAATATTGTCAATCTTGGGAAAGTATAGCCTTGGTTTTCTTCTGTTGTTTCTTTAAACGTCGACTTATGATTGCTTTTCATTCTAGTTCCAACTGTTAGATCTTGATGGACCAGTGAGAAAAAGCTGATTGTCTGTTAGGTTGCGATGTGATAAATATCTAGATGGCACTGTCTACGTTATCAGGTATCAATGTCGAAATAAGAAAGGAGGTACGACATAATTTCGGTGAGTGTGCTTCGGAACTCCATGAGCTTATCTCACCATCCCTCTTCTATCATAGAACATCCAGGCACTCTGCGAAGTGTCACCCGAATGAATATTAATAAATGTGTGCTAGATAACACACCACGTGACACCACCTAGTAATGGTCTCGAAGTAAGGAATAAATATCCTTGTGTTACGAGGTACCAGACACATCCAGACCCAAGCCAATTAAGACTATAAAATTTCCTAAACTGACCCGGCCGGGAATCGAACTCGGGACACTATGAAAATCGAGGCGAGAAATCGTGCTACAGCGTACTACGCCAATCGTATTGTGATAAATAATGTGGTTGACATCCCTGCCACACCGATAATATATATTTATAATGCACTTTGCAAAAAAATGGAGTCTGCCGGCATGTTTCCTTCCGAGGACGCTTAAATTGTGGAATGAACTCCCTGCCGAGGTTTTCCCGATGAGTTATAGTATGGAGTTCTTCAAGAGGGGTTTGAAAAGGTTTTCACAAGGTCGACAACGCGCGAGTAATACCCCTGGTGTTGCACGCGTCCATAGGCCGCGATAACCGCTTACCATCAGGCGGTCCGCGTGCTTGATTGTCACCGACGTAGTATATAAAAAAAAAAAAAACTGTGTTTCCGGTCCATTTTAACCTAAGGGCTTTCAAGAAAGGAGTGGATTAGCTTCTTCTGGCCAAGCTCGCTTCAACTTAGACCACATCTCTTCTCTCGGGAGAAATTGTGGTCAAGAGCGAAACCATTGATTAAAAAAATGTACTCACCAATAACTACCAGTCAACATTAAATTAAGCTCTCCATGCTTCCATGCTTGTAGTTCATACAGTTAAGAGAATATTGGCTTGGGTTATTTAAGTGACGGTTAGAAAAGAAAGCAAGAAAGAAAACGAAACTTCTGAACTAAACCTAAGTTCGTTTCAAAAGTTGCGGCCAATTTTGATGATGGAAGAGATGGGGATGGGCTTTTGAGAGGTTCCTTCACCACGGCAGCAATAGATAACTTTTTCTGGCTATCATTTTGTAATATATTTGAGAGAGTACGAGTATTATCTATTACAAATTGACAGATGATACAAAATTACTGCGATGAAATACAAAAACTAAAAAAATTAGGGACAGTTTAGAACCATGGTAAGGTACATCAAATAAATAAATAAAAAGGGGGAAGACCTCATATCAGAATCCTGGCATTTTATTGCATAGGTATATTCTCTTGTATGTCTACCATGAGTTAACTACACCAATGACAGCCGCTAGCGTCCGTGTAAATCGTGTTGAGCGATTTCGTAAGGGATTCCGTAACAGCGCACCTAGTGATTAAAAATGGAACCATAAATTGCATACCAATTTCTGAAGTCAACTATCGTAGTTTACGTGACAGAAACCCATGGTAAACATATTGCTGCCTCATTTTTCTTTAACTTTAAATCATACCAATACCGATTACCTAATATTAGTCACCAAAAAACCTGTCACTGTTACCCCACAACTATTAACAAAGACAAATGGTATATTTATGCAAATGTATTACCGTTTGGCACAGCTGAATGAACTTCCGAGGCAGACAAGTGCTAGACGGACCAGAAACCTGTTCTTGTTTAAACACGTGGCTTACGAACTTGTAGTTTTGAGTTTGTGATACACTAAGATTAATTAATGTAAAATAAAGTAAAATAGTAAGCTTATAAATTGTCCAATAGCTGAGCAAAGCCCTACATCATTGTTGACTCATTTCGACATAAAAGCACAGTCATTCTCTTTTTAATACTGTTTGCTTTTGCTAGTCGTATTTTTCTGTTTTCTTATTTCTAACCAAATTAAAGAAGGAGCACTTATGAAATATTTGCTGAAACTGACACCAAAAAAATCGAATGCCCCTATGATATTATTTCATTATTTTAGGTGATTGTTTTGTTGGAGTCGATCCAATCTTTTTAAAGTTCAGTTGTTTGAATTAAATCCATTCATTGTATAGAAAATCATATTTTTCATTCATTTAGAATATACTCGTATCTTAAGTCCACTCTTTTGTTCCTTAGTTATCAATTGTATTTATTAGGCTTTAACTAATCTTATGATTACATTAATTGCGTGAAAGCTTCTTTTATGAAGGTTTTTGGACTCCTCATTTGTTTATTTTATTTAGTTTACACCCGGTGTGCCCAGATCACACACAAGTAAATATTTGTCCATCTTATTAGCATTCTACTGTGAAATGTTGATACTAAAATGAAGATAGCTCGGATTCTGTTTGTGTTCAAACGTGAGTCATTTTACAATGTTTTGTAAAAAGTGGCTTTTACAACCAGGGGCCGTATTACCAACTCATATAGCCAGTCAAGTTAATTTCCTAAACTGAGGGTAGCGAGCAATTTCGTCAGTAAATACCTGGCCTAGAGGATGCATTATTGACAGGTAACTGCTGACTGGCTGAAAATGAAAGATCATATTAGGAAATCGCTCGCTATGCTCAGTGTAGGAAATTAACTTGACTAGCTATAAGAGATAGTAATACGGCCCATGTACTTGAAAATAAGTATAATAGACCCAGGACTAATGTGGTGTGACAAAAATGACCTGGCGGTCTGCAGGCTTGTTGAAATAAATCAATTAGTAGATAAAACTATTCCATTACTGACCGAGAGGGGTTTCAGAACAGTGTTTTATACGCGTGTTTAAGCTCGTTTTTGGAAGAGCATGTAGGTGCGCACAGGCGCGTCTTTTGCGTAACTCATACAATCATTGTAGCGCTTATAAGCTCGTGTAATCCATATTGATACTGACTCGACTTCACGCCGACTCACACCGCAATAATTTTCTGTAGCGTGCGTGTAAGCGCGTATACCAGACATACACGCACGAAAAAAAACGCTTTAACAAAATGGCTACATATACGTAAAGGTAATATAGTACCTCCACCGATAATGGATGGATAATTTATTTTTTTCTTATTAATTTCTAGTGTCGGAAGAATCTGTTTTTATTTCATTGAAGTATTTTAAAAATACTTCAATGAAATAAAAAAGCAGGGTTCATTTGAATGTAAATAGGTAAATTTAGAAGTATTCAATTTGAACGGGCCTTAACAATTTCAAAACAGGAACAATGGCCCCCCACTAACAATGGCCCATCTCACTGTCAATATCGGAAATGTTCAAGAGATATATACTCAGTATACTTAGTACTCCTTATTTAAAAAAAAAGACCATAGAAGAAGTATTAGGGCCAGGCGGTTGCCTGACTGACTGGCTGAAAATTAAATATCATTTACGAAATTTCTATCTACGCTCTGTTTAGGGAATGAACTTGACGAGTTTTAAGGGCTTTTAATAAGCCCCTCACTTTGTCATTTAAAGGAATGATAAAATAAATTATAAATTTTTATAAATATAATAATTTAGCAATATTTTGTAATGTATTCTGAATTGCTGAACCAATTTTCTTTTTAGTTCTTAGTGATTTCTTAACTGAATATTTTATGACAGGCAGGGTATTGAGTGCACTATATAAAACTGTTATTGTTAACTTACTACGTTGATCACATAACTGAAAAATCATTTGAAGTAAAAGTAAAGTTAACATGCAAAATTACGTAACATCCAATCAAGTTGTATGTGTGATGGCGCTCATCAACAGTATTGTATAGCACAATACGAGTGTGACTATACAGAATCACTTTCTCCCATCGAAAATCATTACACCCAGTTATATTCTCATCATTTTAGAGATCCACGGGAAAGTAATTCGCGCATTGTTTGTTGAGAAGTTTTTACTTTGAAACAAAAATCTAACTATGATGCGATGATTAGGTGCGTGAAATATGTCATTGTTTCGTTCTTAGCAGTTGAAAATGTACTGCTCTGACATAGTTCTCTTACCTTTAATGAAACAAGCTATAGGTCAAGATGTATATTTAAACTACCCATAAAAAAATGATACTATTGAACGCATTCTTGAAATCAAAATATTTTGAAAACTACTGTCCGTCACTATTTCTCCACTCTGCAATACAATCGGTCTAGTAGTTAAGGAGCCTATTCAATAAAAAAAAGAAACAAATCTTTCCTCTTTTTAAGATTAGTAAGTATAGATAAAATATTGCGCGAACAAAGTCGCTTTTGAAGGCTTATTTAATAATAAACGTATTTCGTGTAAATTGAAAAGTACACTATTTTGATCACGAAACCAAAAAAAAATTAATAAATTAAGCTTTATTTTTTTTAAATAGAGCTGCTGCTGAAAGATCTATATGATAATAATATGATCGATAATGGCAGCGAAGTTTTTCGCATCAAAGAAGTGGCATACTTCTACTAGCTTAAACACTTCCTGTTCAGCAAAATTCTACCTAATACCACCAGATTTTCCCACATTAGGAAAAGGTACGTTGTAGAAGAATCTCCACAATTACCGGAGCCGTCGACCCGCACTTGAAAAGTGAAAGGGCAAGAAACAAAATCTTCAAATTGTAAAGTAGTTGATTGGAGTATCTTAATTTCTAATAGTTGGTTCCGTAGATATGATTTTAAAAATAAGTTAATCTTCGCAGATTACCTTATTTTATATATATGAAAAAAAATATTATATTTATTGTATAAAACATGAAAAGTAGAGTGTATCACTCGGGCGCAAAATATATTTTTAGCTCGGGCGACGTACTTTGAATTCCTCTCTACGTTCAGGATTCTACTCCTAGAATCCCTCACTTCGCTCTGGATTCAAAAAAGCACCCTCGCCGTAAAAATATTATTTTGCTCCCTTGATACAATCTACTTACTATAATGTGCAACCGAGGAATTGGCTGGCATTGTCTTTGGAACGCGTTGGTTCAATCACTGGGCTTTTTACCTGCAGTGGGACTGATTGAACTGATTCAGATTAAATAATTTGTAAGTTTCTCGGTACCATATAAAATGGCCCAATTGAAGTTTTATTGAAAGAATTTTGAATTTATTTTGATTCCGTACAGTTTGAATTATTTGGCCTTATTATACTCCCTTATGAACTTGAAAGTAAAATTTAATTACCTAAACTGAGCGTATCTAGCAATTTCATAATCATCATCATCATCATCATCCGTGCGGTCTATCCCGGTTGTGAACCCACACTGGTGTGTGGGGTTGCAGGGTCCACCTTTCTTATTTTTTTGGCCATTTCGCGCGGTCTTGTGTATCCTCAGTGGTGAGTCTGTTAGCACGTATGTCACCCTTGACGACGTCGAGCCATCGCTTCTTGGGTCGACCTCTTTTACCGGTACCTGGCGGGGGCAGCATGGCCAGACATTTGTTGCACACGTAGTTTGCCGATCTCCGTGAGACATGACCATACCAACGAAGGCGGCACTCCTGCAGCGTGTCTGCGATGTCACAAACACGAAGGCTGCCGCGGGTGTGGGTGTTCCACACGCGATCTTTGCGTGAGAGTCCACACACATCACACGCATCTTCATTTCCGTGACACGCAGCTCCTGGTTGTGTCGCTCTAGTAATGGCCATGTTTCACTGCCATATAAAAGGACAGGCCTAATGATGGTTTTATAGACCTGCCCCTTCAGCTTGATCGGCATTTTGGAGTCACAAATGACACCAGTCATCTCATGCATTTGGCAAATTCTGGCTTTGACTTCGCTGGCGATGTCCCCGGACGTGCTTAACACAGATCCCAGGTATTTGACACGGTCCGTGCGCTCGACTACGTAAACGCCCATGCGGACGGACTGGGGATTTGTGGTGTTGCAGGCCATGTACTCCGTCTTCGCTACATTAAGTTTCAGACCACCGTTTTCAAGTGAATTTTTCCACTTATTCACCCGTTGTACCAGCCGTCCCCTTTCCGAATCTGCTAGCGCAATATCATCAGCATACATGAGCAACCAAGGTGGTTGCTCGTAGTGGTCTCCGATCCTGTTCGACAGCACGTCTAATATAACGCTGAACGGGCTAAGCACGGAGCCTTGGTGTACTCTAACGCTGATTGGGAAGGGAAGAGTATCACTAACCGCAGTCCTGACTATGAAACTGGAATCGTGGTATATGTCCCGGATAATATCAATAAAGACTCGATCATCTCACGAGGGACACGGTCGAAGACCTTCTTACATGTCTAAGAAAAGGAGATGCAGAGGTGTGTTCTTCAGTATGTATCCCTCCATAAGCGTTCTCAAGGCAAATACGGGGTCCATGGTCCCGCAACCCGGTCGAAACTCATACTGAAACTCCCGAGATTGTACACTCCAGTCGAATCCGAGAGTCCACAATGCGCTCGAGGAGCTTCATGGTGTGGGACATCACCTTTGTGCCGCGATAATTGCTGCACTCCTGCACTGAGCCCTTGCCCTTGAAGACTGGCGTGATAATGCTCAGTCTCCATTGGTCAGGTATCTTCCCGATGAGGAGAACGCGGTTAAAAAAGTGGGTAAGTATGCCGACACCACGAGAGCCCATCGATTTCCAAGCTTCGATAGAGACTCCATTCGAGTCCGAAAGCTTTCCGGTTCTTCACGCGGCGAAGAGCCGACTGGACTTCATCAGGCGTTACCGGGGGCACTAGTCCCTGATTCAGAGGGAGTTCAGGTGGCTGCACCTCTTTGTGCTGCTTGTTGAGCAGCTCGTGGAAAATACGTCTTCAGTAATAATAATAGTTGTCCCGATAGTCGTTTCGGCAAACGGCTTAATAGCGAAGAGCCTCGACCAACACCTCGAGAGGCTCTCGCTCAGCGGTTGGGTCAAGGGTCAGATACAGAAGGCGGTGCTCCTGAACACAGCTCGCATTGTCAGGAGGTTCCTCTTTCTGCAGCCCTAACCACCGGTAGTCTGGGCCTTGCCTGCCCTGCTGCCGGCGGCGCCCTAGGTTAAGGTTTTTATATTATTTTTGTAAATCATTGTTTTTATAACTTTAATTTAAGCTTAGGTTTTATAATTGTAATTATGTATTCTGTTTTTATAATTATAATTCATAAGTTGTTTTATTGTTAATCTTTGTTTTATATAAATACTCTACTGATTTTATACTTAACTTATTTAATGAATAAAGAGAATAATAATAATAAAATCATTCATTTTCAGACATAATTATCCATAGATTGGTTAATAGTTGTTAGTAACAATTAAAGTGAATAGTGTTAGTTGGTACAAAAGTGATTATTACTTATTTACCTAATTTGCCCAGTCACAAGTTCCATCCAGTGCGTTTGAATAGGTCAGTCAAGACGCGCAGCAATTACTTTCAGAATCCGGTAATACGATCTTTTATTTCTAGTCTAGTCAGCAGTTACCTGGCACTAATGCTTCTTTCCGAAATCTCAATGAACGAACGAAACAAGAAAGATTCGTTCGTTCATTGAGATTTCGGTAGCTCAGTGGTTAGAGCATCCACCCGGATCGTGGAAGACCCAAGGGCACCAAGGTCCGAAATTCGAATTTTTCTATCTTTTAATTTGAACCAGTTTCAGCCTATTAATTTTAACCAGTTTGAATCCGACCGCGGAACCCCAAAGCTCGTTCACTGCGGATTCCCTCACGTATGATGCAAAGCGGACAGATGGTTCCGTGACTTCACGAGCATGACTAATCTTATCGCTGTTACTTTCTTTAACAAATTTGCGTTCACCTTTGCGTATTGGAACGGAACTTGCGTATGTAGTTTAGGAAGCAAACATAATAAAAAAACCCCATGACTTCACTAAAATTAGTGCCTTTACTGAACATTGCAACAAAAAAAAAAGACTGAAGTATACAAAAGTGAACATAAACAACAACTGTGCATAAATATTATAAATGAATATGCAGGACAAATTACACCAAAATCATCTGACCCCAAACTAAGCAGAGCTTGTACTATGGGTGTCAGACACTGATAAACATACTTAAATATTTCTAAATTCATACTTACATAGATAATAACACCCAGACACACGACAAACACAAATGTTTGTCACATAACGGTTTGTCATGGGTGGGCATCGAACCCACGACCTCCGGCGCTAAAGGCAGGATCGTTGCCATTGCACCAACAGGCCAGTCAAATAAATTATGTTAGTTAAATATGCAGATCGACACAATTGGCATAGTACGCTGTAGCATGGTTTTTTGCTTTGATTTGTGTGGTATCCCAGGTTCAATTCAGGGAACGATATTTTCTTAATTGACCTGGTTCTGGGGGTGCCTGGGAGACGCCCCAGGCCTAATTCCTTGTCTTGTGCCGAAGCAACTTTCCCCTTGTTCCCCTTGTTCCCTGTGTTACAAACAGGGATATTTATCCTTACTATGAGACTATGACAAGTGGTGTGTTGTCTGTCGCTCATTTATTTAATGTAGGGCCAACCAGGTTCCTATCTTAGCATGTGCCGCTGCAGCTATAAAGGTATGACGAGATCCTCGATGCTGGCCAGCAATACAGGAGCCGGAGCGCCGGGATTCGTCACACAATATTTAGGAGTAGTTGTAGTTGTGGAATAGTTAATAAAAGATCAGCCAATCCAGTGACTTATTTATTATTTAGGGTAAAAGTATAGGTAGGAAAGAAGAACTGTAACAAAATAACAATAAATGAATACAAAGAGTCCTAGGTAATAGATTATCTAATAGTAATAGGTAAGTAAATAGGTATGATATGCTTACCCCGATACACGGGTTCCTGTTACTTATAACTGTTTTAACTGTTTACAAAATTGGTTATTTAGAGTATTTAAAAATACACCATCACGTAAGTTATACTAGTTAAACTGGTAATCTGGTAAAATGCTCACAAACTGTTCAGTACGATGGTTTTGGTAGGACTGAATCAAAAAAGCTGCGCATGCAATGCGAAACAAAAATCGAATTGAATCAAATTTGAAAACAAGTACAAAATACTTTTAATGGCCAGCAGTTAAACCATGAAGTTTCCAGCGATCGTGGAGGTTGTAACGTCCACGAGACTGAAGGGAAACGGCATCGTTACAAAGGTATGCTGGTATTCCGACAGGTTCTTGATTGGTGATTGCCACCAACGAGCACATAAACATAACAACAATGATTACACCAATAGTAGATGAAATGAAATTGTTTTACTTCATTTCGATCGACGACACGATTGGCGTAGTGCGGTGTAGCACCGTTTCTCGCCTTGACTTCCGTAGTGTCGTTCAGTGGTTGTCGATGGTTTAACGCATCAATTTCTTCTGAATCAATGAACAAATTTATTGGGACTCAAGTTTTCACGCTCTAAAAAACAATTGCTGGCTGTTAAGTTCAACATAAACATTCGTCCACTACTATATGCCATTCACGTGTCACAACTAACCAACCCACGACACTGCGGAAGTCAAGGCGAGAAACCGTGCTTTCTCGCCTTGACTTCCGTAGTGTGGCTTGGGTCTGGATGTGCTGCGCGACGACCCTGGCTTAATTCCTTGTCTGGTACCTCGTAACACAGGGATATTTATCCCGATTTGACGACCGACTTGGTGTAATGGTTAAGAAGTTGGCTACTACACCAGAGGTCGCGGGTTCGATCCCCGCACAGTACAAACATTTGTGTGCATGAACATGTCTGTTTGTACTGGTCTGGGTGTCTCCTATGTATAATAAGTATGTATTTACAAAAGAAAAATGTATTTAAGTATGTTTATCCGTTGTCTAGTATCCCATAACACAAGCTTTAATTAGCTTACTTTGGGGCTAGATGGCGCTGTGTGGAATAATGTCAAGGGATATTTATTTATTTATTTTTATCCCTGCTGCGAGACCATGACGAGAGTTGTGTTATCTGGTGCATGTTTATTTATTTATTTCTGTCTTCCTTCCACTCTTAAAATGTCTTTAGATCTTCATTTTGAACCCAGTTAATAACCGAGAAAAGACCAGAAAAGCGGTTTCACCATCTGCTTCATAGTGGAATAAAAACAAAGAAAGTTAAAGGAATGTTTATCTCATTTACCATTACTTTTAATTGCCCCTAATTACCTATGGCTTTAATCTTATGACAATCAGCGTCATAATTAATTACGCTTAGAAGATTGCTAGTTTCATTTCACTTAATAATTATGAGTTAGTTACACACATCTTAAGGTACAGACTAGCAATTGAACTTCCTCATTTTAGGAGGTCACATCATTGTGAGAAAGACCCTTCGAATTCTTTATAAGCCTATTAATATCCATTGCTGCATTGGACACACACCCCTCTGGCTTCTTTCACATCTTACCATGCATCGCACTCTATCCATCCACATATATAATCATTGGTATAAATTTATTTGCACTCAAGTTTTAATGCTATGAAAAACTATTGCTGGAAGGCTGTTAAGGGCAACATAAACATTCATCCAAGACTATATGCCATTCACGGGTCTATTGAAGTGCCGGATTAGTGAGACTCTACAGTACTAACAACTAAGTATAGTATCGAATTCTATTCAGCAACCTACTTGAAAAATTAAGATAGGCGCAAGTATGAGCATAAATACTAGTACTACAGTATTTGAGCTTAAATTTATGAATTACATAAATAAATAAGCAAATAAAAATGAATATCAAAACGTGCATGTTAATCGAAGTCAAAGTTAAAATATTTATTTACGAGAATACATGTCAAAAAGGTCTTAAAATATAGCTTAATTATTGTCCATTGTATTTAGTCTGCATGCAGACGTGTAAATGTTTAATAAACTAGCTGGTTTTTACATAATTTTGAACAAAACTCTGTATATTCCTAAACACTATAAAAACATTTCTCTAATAGCCATATCGTTATGTTTGTCTCAAATACATTAAGTTTTACTATTTTCAATTCGTTCGGCAAGCTGTTGTATATAGAAATGCACATACTGTATTTATTCTTTTTATATATGTATTTGTGACACGTAATCATAAAAGTAACAATTAACAAAAAACGAAAGTTATAAGCGGTCAGTATACTTAATTCACGAAGTAAACTAACTTATCATTCCCTAGTAAATTCACACAGCTGCAATTTACCACTCACTGGTAGAGATCTCGAACAAAGAGAACCCAAGTACAAGATGAAATCTCTTTCGTAGAGCGGTGAATAATTTTGGTAATGGATGCGCAAGCGCAGGTGAATGAGCATGAGAGTTGGGAATTATGACTTTTACTTGCCACATTGTTGCCTCGTACATATTTGTATAGACTTTTGAGTGTTAGCTGATTTAGATGAGTATTTGTAGAGAAGACCAAGGGGTGTTGAAACAATTTTTCACATTATTTGTACACAAAAAAATATTAGATAGATATGGCCGAAATTACTAGTTACTATCTACTAATCGATAGGGCATATCTTTGACTTTCAGGTATGTAAATCATAAAGAGAGTAAGTGTGAAAACCAGTAAGAAAAATTAACTTGAACATGACAATTTATTCTGTTTTAACTCCGCTCAAGCCTAGGTAATTTGAAACAGGGGTTTAGGGGAGTTGAAACAGTTATTAATTTTAGAGAATTAGGACGGCAAATATGCTGCAAGTCCTATTATAATTTGCTATTAGGTGGTCAAAAAAATTAACAATGAATAAATAATATCTTAGAGAGAGACATGTTACAATACAGTTACTCTGATTAATATAAATAAAATGGTACAGAAGTTAGTCTAGATTACTCGTAGTAATAATTCTATAATAATAATCAGCTAACCTTAGATCATCACAAAATCAACTTACAATTTTTAATGAGATAAACAACTTATGACAGGTGTAAGACCACTCGCCGTCAGTGCAATCTTAATGTGACTAAAGTTTGCATTGCAGAAATTAGACCCATTTTTCATTAGCTCTATTTGAAGAGAGGTCGAGTTATTTTTGAGAATCAAACGAACTTACCAAGTGAAGTTCGATACCAATTATGTGACAGCTTCATTCGACGCGATTTATATACACCCACCCGATAATTAGCCCGATAATTAACCACCCGATGTGCAGTAACCAGGGCCAACAGAGTCAAAGTCTTTTGTGAAAGTGTTTTCAGATTAAGACCTTCGTTAGGCCATTCTTGGACTAAATAATCCAATACACAGCTGGGATTCCACGTTAAGTCATATTTTGGTTTTGTTGGTCTTAACCTGAAAACTCCTTTCATGAATCTTTTAATCCTACTATCATTAGTTATGTTGTTACTGATTAACAAAGATAAAGCTGATTTATAGCTATTAAGAGTTCCATATTTAGCTCCTGAATCAAAAACTTCAGTCAAAAAATGAATCACAATTGGTACTGAAACTGATGTATGATCATAACCATGAGTATTACAATAATTCAACCATTTCCTTATGGCACAATCATATTGCTTATATGTATTTTCCGATAAGGAGGAAAGCATTATTTCGACTGACCTATCGGACAATGATCTTTTTAAAAGAGCTTGCCTGATAACCTCGCGGCAACCAACCGGAGGCTGCGGTGCAAGTTGTGTGGTTTTCTGAAAGGAAAAATTAAAAGGTTGATGTCAGGGTCAAATGTTATCATGCTATTAGGTACAATCAAACTTTGGAAAATTGGAAACCAAGGTTGTGTTGGCCAATAGGGTACGACAATAATGCCTTCTGCCTTATCATGAATAATTTTTTGCACTGTTTTTAAAATAAGTGAAAAGGGGGGAAAAGCGTAAAATAACATTTTCTGCCAAGATATTGTAAAAGCGTCAACGGCCCATGCATCAGGGTCCTTCTTCCATGAGACATAATAAGTACATTTTGAGTTTTGGCGAGTGGCAAACAAATCGATTGTAGGTTTTCCCAACTTTTCTTTTATTTCAAAAATTGCATAATCAGCTAACTCCCATTCTGTATCGCTAAACTTCGTTCGAGATAATCTGTCGGCATCCAAATTGTCCTTTGTGTTTATGTATGATGCAAAAATGAAAATTTTGCGCTTTTCACACCATTGCCAGACCTGTCGTGCAATATTATTTAGATGAGGAAATTGTACACTACCCATGCGATTAAGGCAAAATATTGCAGTTACGTTATCAATTCTAAGTAAAACTTCACAGTCACTTAAATTTTTGGCAAATATTTTTAAAGCAAAAAATGCGGCTCTCATTTCTAATTCATTTATATGTTGTTTAAGCTCATGGTCTTTCCAATAACCAAATGATTCTTTTTTGTCACAATAAGCACCCCAGCCAGATGAAGACGCATCAGAAAATATTTCAGTACAAAAATTATTAAAGCGGAATCTTGACACGTCGCTCTTTAAGTGTTCTACCTACCATTGCAATTCATATTTTAGTTTTTCAGGTATAGGAATAATTTGATCATAACTCGGGTTTAATAACAAATATAAGTATTTATGGCGTTCTAAGGCTTTTGTGTACATCCAAGAATAATCAATAGCGGGGCAGACACTAATAAGCCTAAAAGTCTTGCGAATTGGCGAAGTTTGCAGACTTTTAATTTAATGAATGTGTTTAAGATTTCAGTGATTTTTGTACGTTTAGTGTCTGGTAACGACAAATGCATGTTCTTTGAATCGAAAAGATAGCCGAGAAATTGGCAAACCGTGTTAGGTATCAAACAACTTTTGTCATTATTAATAATGAAACCTAATGATTTTAAAACTGTTATGGTGGTGTGTACGTTTTCCTCGCATTCTACGTATGAACGACCAAAGCACTGTATGTCATCCAAATAAATAACCGACACAAATCTCTTAGATCTTAGGTATTGCATGACAGGTTTGAGAATCTTCGTGAAAACCAACGGCGCTGTACAAAGACCAAAGGGTAAACAATTGAATTCGTAGAGAGTGTTGTTATAATTGAACCTGAGATACTTTCTATGTGATTTTTTGACTGCAATGAAAAAGTAAGAGTCCTTTAAATCCACTGTTGCCATTAAACAGTTTTCAGTGATTAACTTTAAGGAGGTTCGGTAGTCCTCCATTTTGAAATGAGATGTAATAATAAATTTGTTTAGGCTTTTCAAGTTTAAAATAAATCGTTTTTCTCCATTGGGTTTTGGTATTAAAAATACACTAGAGATAAACTCTCCCTGAACATGTTCACATTTGGAAATAGCATTAATTTTTAATAGTTTTTTAATAGCAATCTCAAAATCGAATGAATCCTGTTCGGATTTTGGATAGACAATTGGTTGTGAAAACTGTTTTGGGATTGATTGAAAGGGTATGGTGTAACCTTTTACCCAAGCAAGAACTGATGTATCGTCAGTTATATCGGCCCACTTATGAGCATAACGAGAAAGACGACCAGCGTACTGTACCTCAGATTGGTGCGGATTTAGCGGCGATAGTGTTGGTGAGTCCTGGGAGGCGGCGGCGGTGGTGACGCCCGGCCCCGGCGCGGTGGCGGGGGCTGCGTCCTGGGTGCTGGCGGAGCTCTGTACGCTGCTGACCGATTCTGCCCTGCATCGGACCTGCTCACTATTTGTCTCGGATGCAGGGCTTTGGTGTTTAATCTGCCCTTCGATCTGTCTTTATTATTAAAACTGTTTTTATTAATTTGCGGTCGGTATTGATTTTTCAACGTTTCACCAGATTTTTGTATTGTTTTTGCAGCATTTAATTTTTCAGTTAAATTTTCTCCGAAGAGGAATTTGTCTCGGTGTGTATCAATTAATGCGCCTTTCAAGTTACTGTTAATGGAAGATATCACAAAACTGCGTCTGGTCTTCGTTTCTAAGTTGTGGCTATCACAAAGGAGCCGACTAGCATCACTAAGAGGTTTAAGCAATGTTTCTCTCGAATATTCATTCGAAATCAGCATTTCAGTTACTTGCGCCAAGGCTGCCAGTGCTGTTGCTAAGTGTTTTTGTTTATTTTGCAGCGAACAATCCCTTTTCACTAATGCTTCTGGGAGCGCTGCCTTAGCCTCTGGATTTAAGGTTGGTGGTACTAAAAGATCACAATTACCAGGTATATGGTATTCACTTACAAGTTTTTCTTTAGTTTCTTTCGGCAGTCCTTTGGCTAGTATTTCTTGCCATCTAGAAGCAATGTCTTTATGGATATTTTTGCCAAAAATGGTCTCAGGTTTAGGTGCGTCACCAAGAATAGTCAATATCGAATCGTCCAGATTGTTTTCGCCCGCTACCTCCGTCACTAATGTCACGGGTGCGGTGGATGGTCCTGGTTGTGGTGAATAGCTGGTTGCAGGTTGAGGTTCCATTAACTGCGCTGGTACGTTAGCAGACATGTATTGCTCAGGCATCGGTGTGACAGTGCCGGCCCAATCACTTGGTGGCATGTGAATAGAATCGCAGTCCTCGTTAAAAACAAGGTCGATATTGTCAGTCCTGAACGGACCTGAAAAATAAACCAAGAACCTTTATTAGCAATGAAGGAGAATACCCAGTGTGGTAAGCTCGCAACATATTTTGTATAAACGGTAAAAGCCCAGTGTGGCAGTTACGCATTTAGAGTTTATAAAGATCAAAAATTAAAGAGGTTCATGGCCGGTGATATTTTACTTACTTGATACTGGTGAATTTACTTGTGTATGATCTTTATTCTGTTTGTCTTTTAATTTTTCCTGTAATTTTCTTATCTTTCGTAATAATTTTTCCTCGTCCATATCTTCATACTTTCGTTTTTTCCCCATGTTGAGAGACGGTTATTCGCAAATTTAAATAATTCCTACGAGTGACAGTGGACGTGCGAAGGCTGCAACACGGACACGCAGAATGAATAAAATGTCGGAGTCGACCCGAGCCGTTGAGTCTGTAGAGTGGGGGTAGTAGGGATATTGACTAAAGAAGTCAAATGAGTGACTTAATTTTTTTGTTTTACTTTAAAAAATCGTGTTAGAAGGCTGTAGCGTGGTAACGCTACAACAATATGTGAGAATATAAATCGCTAAGAATGAAGCTGGAAACATAATTCTTCTTCAATACCCTTTTTGACTGGAGGAGTTATTCGTCATCTCGCCCGAAAAGAACTCGCCCGATCGGGCGACATGACACCTTTCGAATTTACCTAATATTTATATCGTCAACTCGCACGCTCGTACAAAGTACAGCCAGGTAATACATTTTAAACTAAATTTTTAAAACGACTTCGAATAAAATGACATTGTATTAAATCCTAAAATAAAGCTACTGACTAACTTTTATCGGCCGTACACTATCAAAAAGAATTCCGACGCGAAAAGAATAGCGCTCTTCTACACTGCCGAGTTAAACAGGTTTCTCACAAAAGGATAGCGCTGTCTCTTTCTTTTTATCTAACCCTTTATCTCAATCGTGGCGTATCTTAGTGACGTAAAGAATAGCGCTCTTCTACACTGCTGATCTAAACAGGTTTCTCACAAAAGGATAGCGGTGTCTCTTTCATTTATCTAACGCTTTATCTCAATCGTGGCGCATCTTAGTGACGTCAGTCAGTCTTCCCTTAAGCGTCCCTTACTGCGCTCGCGCATATTAAAACTGCAACATGCACACGTTAAAGCAAGTTTTCGTGCCCAAAAAATTCAAAAGTATTTTATTAGCTGATTACTACAGCTCGAGGAATAGAATTTTATGTTTTCGCTAGTGAGAATTGTAAAACAATGTTGGCCTATTTGCCAATTTGACAGTTTTATGTGACGGAACTTTTCAATTTTGTGTAAAAACCTTTCAGCAATTGTAAACCTTGCATGTTGATTTAGGAAGCAGTGAAACACATACTAACATCATACCTGTGATTTATGCATTATTGCCTAACAAAACCAAAATAACTTGCAAAGTATTGTTTTCCCTGATCATTAGTCAAATTCCTCAGTTCGAGCCAAAAAATATTATACTCGACTTCGAGCAGGCAGCAATGTCAGCGATCAAAGACATATTCCCAGATACTTGCATTTATGGGTGTTTCTTTCATTTTTGTCAAAGCTTGTGGCGAAAGGCTGACGAATTAGGCATCACAAAATCTGCACTGGCTCGAAAACATATAAAAAAGTTGTACTGTTTTGGCACATTACACATACATTATACATTTGGTTACCTAAAGAAGTTATTGACAGTGGTTGGTTGTACATTATGTCTCAATGCCCCAACGATGAAAAAATTGTCTAATTTAATAATTATTTTGTAGGAACATGAGTTAAGTGAAACTTCATTTTTTGCCGACAAATGGTCGTGCAGTAACAATCGTCACCGTACTATGAATATGGTTGAGAGCTGGTACGCTACTGTAAACAAAAAGTTAATAATAAACTGAAACCCATTGCACATTTTTTGACTATCCTACAAAGAGAAGATAATTATATTTAAAGGATCAAAAATTACGACAAAACAGAATAGTACATTGTTACCCTAGGGGTGAAAGTAACTTATTTAGTCCCGAGACGGGGTTTGGCGCCCGGAACGAAGTGAGGGCGCCAATAGTTTGAGGGACTAAATAAGTCTTAATAACCCGAGGTAAACACTGTGCTTTTCATTACAAATACAAGGAAAGTGAAAATAAAAACATGAATTACCTAAAGAAAAAATGAGTAATTTTTATTTTCCACTACCGCTTTAGCCTTTTCTCTTATAAAATCAGGCGTTAAATTCATATCAGAATAAGATGAACTCATTTTATAGGTACAAATCTCTGCTGTACATATAAACAAAAGTCTTCAAATCGAAAAAATAAATGAAGATCGAATTGCCGCTTTCCCGCCTATTTTGTTTATTTTTTTTCTGTGGCGGGCCAGCTATTCAGCCATTATTATTATTTTCATCATTGGAAAAATGGTAAATATTTTGCCCAAATCTAAGTTATTTTAAAGAAATTGTTGAAACTAAATTATAATAAAGTTATTTAAAAAATATATATTCTTTAATCAATACTTAACTTTAACTTATTTCAATTTTACATCGTGGCTGTATAGAAAGTTGGAACATGGTTCAATAGATATGTGAAAAAGACCTGTTTTTTTTAAATAACTTGACAGCTGTCAGTTGAAAGTGATTCTCCCTAGGGATGAAAAGTTTTACTTTCATCTCGCTTCTCAGGCAACTTCAGACCTACTTTCAGAGTATGAGTAATGAAAAGAAACTTGTGCTATTGATGAACATATTGCTACCACAATTACCGAACTCAGACTCGGAAACATAAGTATTGAATTATGTATCGAAAAATTTATATTGTAATTTTTTTAAATATTTTGATTTGATAATCAATAAGAAAAAATAGTGATCTGTGATAATTATATTGACAATTATTGTATGTTACTTATAAGAAGTAGTTGTAACAAGCCAAGTGCTATTGTGGTATTATTGATTTTTTTATACTTAGAATGTTTTTGTGATATTGTTGATTATATTTTATTTTTTTGATTACATTTTCATTCTTAGATAATAAGAAGCCAAATGCTTTAATGATATTGTTGATTATATTTTTATACTTGGCAGGTGATAACTAGGAAAATTACAATTGTTGATTCCATTTTTTGATGTTGATCATTTTTTCCTATATCTATTTAATAACACGCCAAATATTTTGTTGGTTGTAATTTTATATTTAGCTAATAAATAAGCCAAGTCCTTCGGTGAATAATTATATAATCTAATTTTTTGACGTTGATTTTTATTTCGTGTAATATGCTTTTGTTGTTTTGAATATATCTAAAATTATGATATAATAACATTTTATTTTATTTTAAAGTCAAATCATAAAATTTTAAACGTTTTTAAAAAGGATTTCTGTAGTTGACTGTACATATTTACCTCACATTTTTATGGTCGGGCGAGTTGACGACAGAAATATTATTTAAATTCGAAAGGTGCCAACTCGCCCGATCGAGCGAGTTTTTGTCGGGCGAGATGATGAATAACTCGACTGGAGGCTTTGGTCTTTTGCGTGTATTATTATCTTTAAAGTTTGGAGCCTTGACTTTTTCTTGGCTGTTTCAATTGCAGCTAGTTAATTTTTAACGGGAGTGTCGATTAGTCCGCTTGCCTTTTCTTAGTGGAGCCTTTGGCAAAGGTCTGTGAGTTTTGATGAGAACGAGTATCCCGAGGAAACAGAAGTTGTAGGTTTAGGTTTCACCATCGCGGAGGTGCCAGGGTTAGGCTAAAATAAGTCATAATCAGAAACTTGTTCTTCGGGACTCATCATCAGCGTCAGCGTATGTTCAACTGCCTACAAAGGTCTAGGATTGAGAGTTTCAGGTAAGAGTGGAGTATCACAAGACTTTGAAGGTTTGGGTTCAGTAAACAATATGAGTGTAATCAGGAACTTCTTCTTAGGTCTATTTGCAAGTGTTTGCATAGGTATATCAGTAATTCAGTAAATATACTAGGCAAATCAGTCATACAAAATAGAAACGAGGAGAGTTGAAGCAACCTGTTTCTAATCTCCACAGATGCAGTAATCCTACCATTCGTTAAAAACTTGCAATGAC
Source organism: Udea olivalis (assembly GCA_947369235.1). Classification (NCBI taxonomy): domain Eukaryota; kingdom Metazoa; phylum Arthropoda; class Insecta; order Lepidoptera; family Crambidae; genus Udea; species Udea olivalis. The sequence goes on from OX376363.1 coordinate 5,526,882, forward strand.
TTGCACAACCCATATTATTTGAATCCTTGGCAAATGAGCTTTTGAAACATACATGCTGAAAACAACTAATGAGGTACCAAAAAAACCCACTAAAGATAGCATTATTTTTTCACATGGGTTCAGGAACTATGGAATCACGTGCCGTGAGCGACTGACGTATACTGAGGGGCCCGCAGGGGCTAAGGCACGACAAAACAGTGTAGTTAATAATATAATAATAATAATATGCGCCAGACAACACACCTCTTGTCATGGTCTCGAAGTAGGGATAAATATCCCTGTGTTACGAGGTACCAGACAAGAAATTACGCCAGGGGCGTCAGGCCAATTTAGAAAAGATCATTTCCTAAATTGACCTGACCGGGGATCAAACCCGGGACACTACGGAATTAAAGGCGAGAAACCGTGCAGCGCACTACGCCATTTGTGTCGTCAAACCAGCTCGCGGTTTAATCCGAATTCTAAACACAACACACTACATAATAGTTCGAGACGGAACATTTCTAATTAAATAAAGCAGTTACAAATTTGTGTCATCAGAACCGTGTCGTAATTCGTTACAGAGATATAATAACGCAAAAATAAAACAAAATGGACGTCGCGCGCCGTGCACAACCAAAACAAAACAAAAGTTGTTACCACAATAAGTCTGTCAACTGCATTGAGGCTGGTATGGTGAACTTGACATTGCTAGTTCACTGGAACACCCGGTTATTCTCGCATAAATTCATGTTGTGGGAATTAGGGAGTTCAGTTTTTATACGTCGATGGCAGACAAGCATTAGGGGCTTATTACAATCGCAAATATCCAGTCAAGTTGATTCCCTAAACTGAAGCTAGCGATCAATTTCGTCTGTAAATATCCAGCCTAGGAAGTGCGTTCGTGCCAAGTAACCGCTGAAGATCTTAAAGTGCTCCCTCACCTAAAGCATTTTCCTGTTATGCAAAGTTAAAGAGTCGAGCATAACATCAGTGAGGGAGGAGAACCGCGCATTAAGTAGGTACAGTGCGCAACTTGATGATACAATGTGTAATATTTTGATACAACTTCCCTGAAGTTTTGTAAGGCAGTTCTGTGATGTAATGCTCAAAAGCGAGTCTGAAACGTTGCATTACAAGAAAATGCTCTAGCTGAAGGACTACCTTTAGGTACATGTAGTGTGAAATCGCTACCTACACTCATTTTAGGTAAAGAATAGGTTAGGTATAAGGGATTGTAAAAAGGCACTTGGTAATACAATTTAAGGTTATATTCATCCTGCACATGAAAATTACGATGCTTATTTCGACGCGCAAAAATCTCCATTATCTCATAGCAAATTTAATTTGTGACGTAGGTTTGAATCTAAAAAAGGAGCAATATAAACCAGCAGTTTATCAAGACAATATAAAATATTACCATTTCTTTTTAATTTAATTCTTGTTTAACACGAATTCTATCCGAAAATCATAGCATCGCGTGAATAACAGTTTAAAAGTGATAACGGAAGTCTGCTAAGAATTTTCTTATTTTTTTTGAGGTGGCAGGAGATTCAATCACATGCTGAGGGTCAACAAACTTTTATAAGATGTTTTTCATACGAATGTTTCTTAAGCATAATAATTTTATCTAATGGTAGGTACACCAAGGTCAAAGAGTACCAGCATTTCCCATCGTTATTAAATGTATAGAACTTTAATGTCACTTTCCAACTTTCAAACGTTTACAACAAACGAGTTTTATGATATTTTCTGTAATAATTCAGATGATTACTCAAAGATAAATAATAGTTAAGTACCATTCGTTACTTGGAAATTGCTTGCTATTATATTTGAAAGATACGCGTATCAGATATGAGTGGCGAAGAATTTATACAAAAAAAAGTTTTGAAGAAGTAAAATATTAAACCTTGCAAAGGGTTTATGCCATTGTTATTCAAAACCAGCGAAATACTTTGCACTTTTTTACTCACACGCCAAATATTTAATTACAAAGAGTAGGTATTATTTTACATTTTATATTATTTGCACAATCATGCATTATATATGTGAAACAAAGAATTTATGAAAATAAAATGGGGAATAACTAAGTTGTGTTATATTTGACCCAGATACATTGAACATAATTACTAAGAAATTCCAAGTGCTATTAGGAAAATGTTAATAACGTCTTTAATGAATATTTTATAAACAATAACCATTTCTCTCCATGTATTTATTGAAGATTGTTTTTTACTTATATACTCTTTACTTATGTTATATAGTTAACGCTTTTTTATCAAGACAAAGAATTTTGATTTACTGAAATTCTAAAAGGTAAAAGACACATTCTTTTAAATAAAAATATTTAAATTAGGTTGAAAATAAGTTTTCAATCATTCAGCTTCTATTTTGAACATCATGTTTGTTTAGTAAACATTTTATCTTCCCAAACAATGTTCAACAACGTACACAAGTCAAACCACTGAAACCAACACAATACATCACGTCAAGTGCATAAACTCGAGTTACCTTGCGACCTTTGCATTGACCGCACGGAGGCTTTCACGCAAACGCAACATTACGAAACCTGGACTTTACTTTTACTCCCAGACCACTGAGAAAGTCCATTCTGAGTTTTCGGAGCGTTTTTTCAACGGCACCATCGCGAGGGGTGCGGAGAGGTATTTAAGAAGAAGCGGGCGACGCCGGCACACAGTTAGACCCCAACCTTGATAACATGTGGAGGACTGTTGCGTTCGTTGCTCTCGCGACCGCCTGCGTCGCTTTACCCGCGCAAGAAACAGGACACTCGGATAACGACCTCGAAGGACTAGGAGACTGCCTCAGGAAGGACTCAACAACATGCCTAAAGTACAAATTCTTCTCGTTTGTCGACAAGATGATTGGACAAAAGGAATCCTTCGCACTCACAGACGGCGTCACTGTCATCAGAGCTGCCGACGTTCCTGCTGAAACTGGAGCGCCAAGGTCACTGGACCCGTTTACAAGATTGAAGAACTACTTTGAAACACATTCGTTGCGTGTCGAAGTAAAAGGATCAGATGTCGTAGACGCGGTATCGAGTGCGGGTCGTGCGTTGGAAGATACAGTGTCGAATTTCGTTGAAGATGAGACGGAAGAAGGAAGAGGGAAGAAGAAGAAAGCTGCCAAATTACTCGGACCGTTAATGGCAGCGTTGGCGTTGAAGATGATGGCGCTCACCCCGATCGCGATTGGTGCGATTGCGTTGATTGCTGGAAAGGCATTGCTGATCGGAAAACTTGCGTTAGTCCTGTCTGCGATTATAGGTCTGAAGAAGTTGCTATCTCAGCAGAAGCATGTAACGTACGAGGTTGTAGCACATCCTCATCACACTTCTAGCCACACGTCAAGCCACGATTATGGTGGTACTAGCGGATATGGTGGTGATTCAGGTGGTGGCAGCTACAGCAGTGGAGGAGGCAGCAGTCACGGCGGCGGCAGCGGCGGCGGCGGCTGGGGCAGATCCATCGAAGCTCAAAGCTTAGCGTACTCGGCGCAAAAGCCTCAATAACCGTGTCCTAGATACACGTCCTCTTTACGTAGACGATTTCACCGCGATGCTCATCGAATGGTTTATTACTTTATTGTGTGAGAGTGATGTACGATTGTTATTTATTTTGACTGAGTTAAGCTAGAATAGTCCTCCTTCAATGCCATCCGCGCTAACTTATTATATATAGTCAGTATTTATTTTTCTAGACCTTATAGGTCGGCTCGTGTAACTATTTTTTATAGTTTATGTAATATATTGTTATTGTACCTAAGATTTACGTATATACTTTTATTACTATATAACTATTACCTAGGGATAGCTGTATTTATTGGTTTTCAAAACCTGTACCTGGCTTTAATATCTTGTAAGTATTTTGTAAGATATGGGACTGTTATTGTATATATTATGATGAGTATTGTATAATTTTTCGTGTCATCCTTGCCAGTTGTTGGTTATCCATGAATATTTATATCATCCATCATCATTTTAATTAAGTTGCCCTCTTATGTCACAATTTTAATGAAATGTGAATACAAGGATTTTTATTTATTAAAAAATAATATCATACCGCTCGTTTCATTTACATGCGATCTTCATGCATTCAAATCAACCGCAAATTCTGAAAAAAAATATAAATCACGTATGTGGAACAAGTTACTGATGAACGATCTACCTATATGAAGTAAAAAAATAATGAAAAAGTACTCAAAGAGAGCTTAATCAGTCACGATCAATCATCCACACGTCAGTACCATCCATTTTTTTGTCATCAATAACCTCATTTGACGTAAAATTGATTTCCCATGTATCGTCAACGCTGTGCAGTAAGAGTGATAGGTGAAAAGCGGATGCACACAGTGGGTCAGTGTCATTATAGCAATATATTACTAGAACTCATATATCTGTCTCAAGAAAATCTTAGTACATAACTGGGATTTTCTCGAGACATTGACGGAGTGTCTGGTTGCAACTTGCTAAGGCTATATTTTTCCGTGAACACTAGGCCGAGTTTTCCATTCAAGACTAGATTTAGCTTTCGATGGCAGATACCATGATCCTGTTTTCTAAATGTTTGGTCCAAGTGTACTATTAAATTCTTTCACGAAAAATGGCGATTCATTTTTGAAAAAGTTTTGGACTTTCGAAATAATATGTTTGTGAACAGTCTGGTATTGATTTTGCTGTTTTGGATGAATATAATTATCCATATTATGTGGTAGTTCTTTTGAATGTGTCTGCTTTTAGAATGATCCATGTTCTGTATCTAATATTATAAAATAGCTATTGTTTTCGGTCAGTCTAGATTTTGGCGTGAATTGCCAGTGAAATGTTTAAATCTCATAGGCCTAGACCAAAACCCCTACAGACAATATTTGGACTGATGTGATATTGTATTCTCCACCCTAATCCTATATCGACGAGCCATTTAAAAGGCGTTAAACAATAAAACCATTTTTTACGTTTGCTTGATGCACCAATAAGACAGACTACCAAAAATATGATAACAAAAACGGCAATTCTAATTTGGTGGAGATTTATTCTAAGCATCTAACTAATGACTGTCAATGATGATGATGACGAGGTGAATGTACTTGTTCACCTTTAAACTTACATTCGCAATTTTAAGTCTACAGCTGATGTCTTATACCATGATATTTTTAATAGTGACTAGCAAATTGTAAGAGGCGAATATTTTAATGATCAGTGAAAGTGGAGATTACCCATGTTCAATTGAAGTTTGAATACCTCAATCAAATCTTCAAAGTCATGGAGTGAAGAATAAAATAAGAGTTACTAAATGTTGTCAAATTAAATTGTTAAAACACGGATTTTTCCATTTGAAAACTGAGATAAAAGTTTGTTAAACAGCTATAATACAATATCTGGTTTCATCATCATCATCCGTGCGGTCTATCCCGGTTGTGAACTCACACCAGTGTGTGGGGTCCCAGGGTCTGCCTCTCTTACTTTCTTGGCCCACTTCGCGCTGTCTTGTGCATCCTCAGTGGTGAGTCTAGTTTATTTGGCACTAATGACTTTACGCAATCCATTTGCTGAAGATAACAATAGAAGTTTCGGAATGTGGTGAAGCACCCTCTGTCCTTATTACAATCCTTTAAAGCTGGTCAAGTTCAATCTCTAAACTGAGCGTAGCGAGCAATGCCGTAATAAATATTATGATTTAATTTCCAGTCAGTCCGCGGTTACCTGGCAGTAACGCATCTTATAAGCTGGATATTCGTTGGTACAAGTCACATTAGGCTCAGTTTAGGGACTGAACTTGACCGGTTTTAAGAGATAGTAATTAGGCCCCAATTGGTTTTTTTTCGCTCAACCCCCTTTTGCTTTATTCGCTCCGCTCTTATGGCTTGCACACTTATTGCAGCTTTCCTTCTATCCAGGTCGAAGACCTGCCCTCTAACACGGGAGAAAGGTATGGAGAGAAATTGCATTCACGATTTGAACATTGCATCAAAATTAAAATTTCTTATGTAATTCATCGTATACGGTTAAGAAACATCATACGTTTCTTAACCGTTAACGTTTATTAAACGTATGATGTTTCTTAACCGTACACAATGTTTTGGAAATATCCAAAAAATTGTAAAAGTAAATAAATATTATTCATCTATCTAAATTACCTTAAAGGTGAGACTTTACTAGTTGTACAAACCCACAGAAAAGTGCTAGTTTGATTTGTCGAAAGGTCGTTTGAGTAATACGTAAAATTAAATCAAAGAGATGTTGTATGAAAAATGTTGATGGAGATGAAGTTCCTAAATGATATTATATAAAAACCTTAACTCAGCTTTCTAGCAATACAAAATTGCTAATCATCACAATATGTCATCTATGGGCACTGGGATATACAGAAATTGACGAAATGAAATTAGTCAGGACGGACGCCCCTAAAAATGTTCGAGAAAATTCAGTGGAAAAGCCTACAATGCTACTCTGATCTTGGCCTGGCCCCCATGGACCAGGACTGCTGGACATCTCCAGCATTGTATGTTTTCAAATCATAATAAACTAGAACTTAACATTTCTGAAGTTCACATAAATTTATTAGATTAGATTAGATTATTTATTTCTTATTACAAAAATACACATTAAATTACATTTGTTTATGGTCAATTATTGGATTTTCACAATAAGATCGTCAAAAATAATAAAATAGAATAAAATGAAAACAAAATAAGAAATAAAATAATGCAAAAAATCAAATTAAATACAAAAAGTCACAAAATAAAAAAATAAAAAAAATGTCAAGGCTCAAAATCACAAAATAGAATTTTAAAATTTATATAAAAATAGATGTCGTCAATATTATGTCAAGAGAGGAATAAACAATGTCAAGTAAAAGTTACACGAAATTATAAATAAACAATTTACAAATAATATAATAAGTCATTACGCATTATTTAACATTAGTTTAGATTATGATTTCATTTCCAAAATGTTAGACATATGAAGAAATTTACCTGTGACATCTTCATTCTGACTCTAACCTTGGACAGACGATGTCCTTTTGATTTAAGAGATTGATAATTAATTACAAATAGATCAAAAGCATTTACTATCTCGGATTTATTATGGACTGGTCCGGCCTGTCGGCTCAATGGTAGAGCTCCTCCATGCCCTCAGCGTCGAAGGCTATGGTTGCGATTTAAGAATCGCAACCTGGTTGAGTAAGCTCAGGGCAAATACTTACAGTTCTGGGTCAGAAGATCTTGGTGTTTAAGCTGTCTAAGATATATTTTTTTTTAATATTTCATCAAAAAATATCTTCAACAGTTAAATGCACAATGAAGCTACGTACTTCGGAGTTCTCTCATACTTTCACTTCAAATTAATTCTGACATTTGTAATTACCACGCCACATCTCTAGCATTCATGACGTCGTGTTTATTTTCCTTAAAACTTAAAGTGAGGTAGTTATCCATCGTTGAAGCGATACCAAAATATATGAAAGCTATATTTTAACCCTTTTAATGCAAAAAAAACTCTCGATGAAACCAATAATTTTAACACACTACCATGTGATACTAAAATAAGCAGAGCTTTTACAATTGGTTGTCAGACCCCAGAATTATGAAGAGAAAACTCAAGTGATGTAGATGTAATTGATAGCAAAGGCTTTACTAGTAAGAGTATGAAAGTCATCAATATTCATCATTTTCATTTGCAGTCATAAAAAGTCCACTGCTCAATTTAGACTTACCCTTATACCCCTATCCAAACTCCAGTTAAACCGGATGTTAGCATTCTTTGACACTGTTTATCATCACGGGAAATTGTATGGTTTATTTCTCGACATAAAACAACAGACACAAATGTTTGTCAGAATAATCTTTCTAGGGATGCCTTCCCCTCACAAACACAATGTTACAATAGTTTTGGGAAAACGAAAATAGTCTGAATTACAATGAAAACGCAGATGATTTCATAGACCGTCTTGTATTTTTGTACTCTTTTCAAAATATTCACCATACTCAAATTAATTTTCAAGAATATCATATTGTTAAGTTCCTTGCCGCATTAGTTTGGCTGAAACTACGGCCATTTCGTTCGGGAGAGAGACAAGATCCCGAAGCAAAATTGAATGACAAACAAAACTTAATAAAATATAATCTTTTGGTGTAGCTTTAACTGGATAGTAATGTTTAATCTTTGAATTATGCGAATTTATATTCTAAGCAGAGAGGGCGGAAAGTTACGCATAATCACCTTCAAATCAAAATTAAGTTAATCTTGACTGCCCTAGAAGGGAAAGAAAAGTACTCGTTACACACTATACTCGTATATTGTACTTATAGACCGTGATGAGTTGTTATCTAAATGCCCCTGTTAATAAGACAGCACAAACACATATATAAATTACACCAAATGTAAAACGTGAAACCGCAATTGTAGCTCATTCTATTGTTATACAAAACCTCAAAAATAAAGCAACAAAGATAGTTACGCCATCTCACCGCGGCGTCGTGCAACAAAACAAAAACAAGTTGATCCATTCACAAGATCTCGAGTTCACTAACACTAGTAACCTTGGCAAAGAAAACCACGGCGCTTGCGTCGATTCAGCGTAGCAAATGCTGTGCACATCAAGTTACATACTAGGTTTTAGTTACAATAAATTAGCAGCACTGTGGTTTAGTTCGGTTATTTTTTGAGATAAAATGTTAATGGTAAACACACAAATTTTATTATTAAACTTGCCTTGAGTGGTGAACATAAGTTAATAAAAATTCTAAATTTTTAAAATTTTGCTGCCTTTCCGTGGATAGCTTATTTTGTTGAAAAAGTATTACAGTTCATATAATCGGTCTTTATACTTTTAAGTTCTCATCCAAATAACGCGTACGTCAAAAACAACAAACCGGGAGAAATTACAATTCAGTATTATGTATTATTTATCCTTAATTCGGGAGTGTCCAATGACCTGCCTATGATATTTAAGACCGTAGGACCACGTTGCAAGAAATTAACAAAATAAATTACTTTTCAAACCTATATGGACAAAATAAATTAATGATATGATATATTTTGCAGAAATATCTAAATATTATGAGTTGTAAAATGAATGCAGAAGTAGATATACCACTAATGGCATACGCAAAAGTTCTGTAGTTACAAAACTGACCTACGTCAACAAAAGCTGTAAAACCAACCAGAAAAATGAATGGAACATGAAAATAAAAGACTGGCGAAAAACAAATAAAAATCAAGTTCAACGACTTGAAAATCGACCGACTCACGCGCAGCGGCGAAACCTTGAACTTTTTTATTTGTAAACAAAGATGGCCATGAACAAAGTACCGAGTGTTTGTAACAGATGGCGCTGGTGTCAAAACTGTGAACAATTTTGATTAAGATTTAAAGTTCAAGGGATAGATAAAGACAGTTTAATGACAGATGATGTAGAGGAAGTGGTGTAGATGGCGTTGGTTATTGTTTTTTTTTTGGATTTTTCGAAGCTTTTGATTCTTAGATGCCAGGTTTGTAAAAATATATTTACTTACTTTGACCAATAAAAAGTTTAAACAGGTTTTGTCAACAACAAATCTGAGATGTGCCAAAACCAGAATCACATGGCTTGGTCATGACCTTGATAATATTTGCCTTTTTAATATTGCCCGTCAAGATGACTTCACTCCACCTAAAAGAAAGCGATCGTGAGGTCCTAATATGAGGTTGACAAGTCCTGTAGGTAGTGCAGAAGAATCACTGAGCTGGCCATTCTCTCTTGAAGGTTTGAAGAACCCAGGACTATAAGAGGAAGGAAACATAGTTGCTGGAAAAGCGTTCCAAGTCAGGATGGTACGGTGAAGAAACGAGTCGTCGAACCTTTTAGTTCGGGCAAACAAATGCGGAATTGTGTACTCTGAAATGATTTTATGGTAATTTCAAAAATATAAATAAACAATGTGACCCATTCGTTACCAATTTAGCTTAAGGTTGCATACTTAAATTAATTTTATTAGAAAAACACAAAGTACGAGGCCGCAACATCGCTGTTCTACGAGAAAAGATTTTTTTTTCTGTGCTTGCAATTTTGTGATTATAATAATTCCATAATTGTGTTTTTTTGCAAACAGTAAAACTGAATTCTAAAATTTGGATAACTCAATTCAAATCAATGAACCAAAAATTTTTAAAAGCATACTGACCCGCCTTATATAAAACAAAGTCACTCTGTCTGCCATTTCAAATTTCATATGCGTATGACACTAATGACCGACTCATCGGATTCCAATGGAATTTCTTAGGCCATCACCTCTGTATGTATTAGGAACAAGTCGTATTCGACATATAAATCGAACTTGGGTGCGGTCATTCTTGTTTATTGTAGGTAACCGTGTTTTGGAGGCGTTTAGTAAGGGCCGGACATTCCTTTCTATTCTCATTATTTTGGGATTATGGAAAATTACTAGAAAATTAACACGAAACATTGGAAGACGCCTGGAAAGTATCAAAAAAACATGCTTTTTTCAAGTTTCAATATTTTTTAGGGACTTTGACGTTTGTACTCATAAAAATAAGACAAATATATCACTTTTTCAAACAGAATGGTGACAAGCTGATTTAGATGAATATATATTTATTTACGCAAACATGACAGGTCAGTCAGCTTATAAATGCAATTGAATATAAAATAAACAAAATATGCGCCAGACCTACACTTATCATGTCATGGTCTCGAAATAATGATAAATATGATAAACATGTGTTACGAGGTGCCAGACAAGCACACCCAGATCCGAATAAATTTAGAAAGGCTCGTTTCCTAAATTGACCCGACCGGGAATCGAACCCGGGACACTAAGGAAATCGAGGCGAACCGTGCTACATTGCTCTACGCCGATCGTGTTGTCAATGGTTTTGAAAAGCTTGCTTAAGTTTAAGAGTAGAAACAGGCTAATAGTTATGTACAGTAACTGAAAGGTATGAGGTCGATTACTTATTGACACTAACACATCTTCCAGGCTTGATATTTAATGACGACATTGCTCACTATTCTCAGTTTAGAAAATTAACTTGACTAGATATGAACGATTGTGATATTGGCCTCTGCCTATAGCTCCGAAGGAAGTGGATTCGATCAACCACCTAGGACAAACCTTATTGCAGCGAACAAATCTCTTTTCGCTGTGGGGTTCACTTTTCTTTTTTGTATGTACCTATAAATATTTATATATGTTCATCAGCTCCGACGCCCTAAGCTTAATATGTTGTCAAACAAACTTGCTGCTAGTTGTGTCATGCTTTTTTTATGAATTGTTTTAAAGTTATTCGACTTGGAAAACGTACGTACTCTAGAGCACATTCGTGTTTGAAATGAAAGCAACAGTTTATGAGGCATTGTTACAATTTACTTTCTGTCAATGCGTACACTTTCTTAGCATTTATTTATTTATTTATAAGCCCACAAAACAAGATCATGGAAATAAATATAGTCTCGCTAAATTGCTTTTTGACGACTCATAACGTCTCGTCAATTCCAACAACGAAATTATTAAAAGATAACTTTAATTGGTCCGGGTGTGGTAAAACGGGAGACCCTAACGAACTAAAAGTATTCATAATTATGCCGCGTTTTTAAGTGTAGTTTATGGTTATTTTAAATAATTTTTAGAATTCGATGTTGTTGTCAGCTACCCAATTATCTGGTCTGGTATCTCGTATATTTGTCCTTGTTTCGAGACCATGACAGGTGGTTTGTTATCTCGCGTACATTTATTGCTCACTCATTCTCGCTCACTGTTTGTCTGTGGGATCCTTTTAACATACAATTACTAACCAATAAAAACTTTTATCCACTCTAATTAAAAGCTGACTTGCGTAACCAGCCAATCTAAACACTAACTACTGGATCTGGCGTTTGATGCATGGTTCGTGAAATAAGGCGCATCACATTTCAAAACCCGAGAGTTAGATTTTTCTCAAAGAGCTTGGTGGACAAGCTCTTTCATGGTGAAAACTGGGCCTTAGACTGACCTGTTGGCGCAATCGTAGAGGTGATACATTATAGAGCTGTAAGTAGGTCGTGAATTTGACCCCGCCCAAGACCAGCATTCATGTGATAAAGATTCATTCATAAATATAGAAGTACAAGCTCTGCTTGATTTCGGGTGAAATGATCTCGTTGTAAGACTTCCCCGATACATTTATTTTTAAATCATGCTGAGCAACCCATGTCCAAATACCCAGTCTCTTCTGGTTTTGGTTAGTACAAAACATTACAGGTAATTTTATATATAAAACATCATTGTATCGAGGACGAGATTTTCAGCCTTTGTCGTCCTTTAAGCCAAAATTCATTAAAACTAGTTAGGACATTAAAACGTAAATAGACAGCGGACCTAGCTATTTTCGCATTTAAAATCATATTTAGCATAAAGAAATAAATAAATACCCAGCACAAATTACACCAAGATCATCTGACCCCAAACTAAGTAGAGCTTGTACTATGGGCACCAGAGACTGATAAACATACTTGAATATTTCTAAATATATACTTAAATAGATAAGAACACCACAAACACAAATATTCGTCACATAAATGTTTGTCATGCGTGGGGATCGAACCCACGACCTCCGGTGCTAAAGGCAGGATCGCTGCCATTGCACCAACAGGTCAGTATGAGCATATATGGTAAAATATTAAAAACAAATAATTGAAAGCAGTCAAAAGTAGGTACACCGGTTATTACTATTTGAATCTAAATGGCCATGAAACCGTTCCAGGCTATCTAGAAAGGGCTCTGCATGCCCTAAAAACTTTCACTGTTAGGTTCCGTGTCAGTTCATATAACCATGATAGGTTAGTAAGTGGGTATACTCGTATGTTTGTAGCAATGAATTTTCGGAATCAGTTTCGCTATAATACATCACCTTAGAGAAGAGAATCTCTATGCATTTCTATAGTTACTTGCATAAAAACGTTCAAAGCAGAAACAGCGCAAATTATTATATTTAATAATGGAAGAAAAACTAACACTTGTAATACGTCACTTCAAATTGAATTTTTTATTTTTATTTAAAATGGGTTTGCGTTCGGCTTCAGTCTCGCCTGGTGGTTAGCGATGACGAGGCCGATGGTGGTACACGCTTACCCAGAAAATGCTTATTCACTCTGGCCTTGAAGACACCAAGGCTTTTCAATTTTATAGTTGTATTAATGTCCCGACTAGAATTTGTCTGTGTGCGTTTTTTTTTTGATAAAAAATATTGTTCCTGATTATTTCTTCATAGAAGTATGACTAATCAGTGGGCACTGTGTTTCATGAAAATACTTTGATAGCTAGTAAACCATTTTGAAATTGGGTCCAAATCTAATTTCTTTTAAGAACTCTTCTCGCTTGCTCAACGTAAGTAAGATTTCTCAATCAGGATTAGAACTCCGTTAAGAAAGAACTCAATTAACTTCAGCGAACTATTAAATGTATCAGCGTAAAATAAAACAAAGCTTTAGATGAATGACTAATATATTTTTCATTTATTTGAGGGTGGTTTGTTATTATTATTCATTTAAAGGTACTAGGAAAATGAAGAAATAAAGATTTATACATTCTTGAAGGGCATCACCTATAAAAATAATAAAATACTTATTTAAACAAAGCTTTGATAAAAATCTAGATAAAATTTATGGTACTTAAATAAAAATAATATAATAAAATAAATATTCTGTATACAATTGAAATAATATATACAACTATATATTTTTAATGAAGATGCAAAAAACAATATTTTACGTAAATACTTTCATACGAAGGATATTTACAAAAGTGATACAATACTATATTTTTAAAAAGATGTAACAATATTTTATACGACTAGAAGAAAATTAACACGTGAAGTAACTTATTAAAGAAAACGAACTAAAAAGTTAAATAATTAAAGCTATCTTGACAACTTATTCAATTAACTAAATAAAGAATAGTCTTAACAAAAAACAGGTACATAGTATAGTATGGATAACAATGAGTATTATAACGATGCATAAAGTGGTGGTGATGCTTTGGAAATCAAAGTAGAGACAAGATACACTCGTCGCGTTGAATAAATTAAATAACAAACTTTTAAATAATTTAAATAAATTATTAAATAATAAATTAGAATCTCAATCTGAGGTCCGTGCTAGACTAACCAGAGATAATAACAATGACCATTTGAATCAAAAAAATGATACTAATGATCTTTTAAAGCTATCTTAGGCATCAGTTTGAGTAGGCACTGTAGGCCAAGTTTTGCGCATCAGAGGATCTTCCCCATCCTCCGTGGCTGCTGCCATGGCTGTAGTGCTCATCATGATGAGGGTGGGCTACAACTTCGTAACTCTCATGGCTATCTCCCTTTGAAAGCAGCTTCTTCAGCAGCAACAAGGCAGACGCAAGAAGAGCGGCCTTAGCCAACATCAGACCCTTGACAGCGGCAAAGGCGATGACTCCAAGGAACAGAGGGATCAGAGACTGGATCTTCAGCTGGAGGAGAGCAAGGATTGGGAGCAGCTGCTTCAACTTCTTCTTCTTACCACGGCCTAGAAATCACAAATGATCATCTTAGTACAATTGTAACAATCTTTTTACACCATAAAAAGACAATTTGTAACTGTCTGTTTTTAAAGCATTGGAAAAAGTCTAGATCCATGATTGCAAGTTGTATGGGAACACCAAGCCGATATTAAACAATACTTTGACCTAGAATTTGAAGTTCTCACATAATAAAAATGCTACATGAAGGCGTGTTCTGTATCAGTGAACAAGCAAGCGAGTCATTGTCCAAGATCTAATTTGAATTCAAAGCACCCGGCGGAAGACGATGCTGAAATTTAAACAATATCACTTTCATTGAAATTCACGAGGTTACGTTCGGTTTGCATAACAACCTCGTTCATCTAGAAAGTGCATCGATTACCGGACGTTATTCGAAAGCTCCGAACCCACTTCCATATTTTGTTAACGAGATTCCGCCCGGAGCGGACTTTTACTCGGTTCTCGATCAAGATTTCAATCACGGCAGGCCGAGTTAACGGGACCATAAAACTAGTTGCGTACAGTCCTACATACTTACAAGTGCAAGGTACTATGGAAATCTAGCAAAAACTAGACTTAGACCGTCCGCTTTCCACCATAATCAACCTTGTTAATAGGTTAGAGAAACTCTTACCAGACCTGTTTGTGCAATTTCTAGTGTCTTCTTTTTATGGTATATGTCACGGACTGGATCCGGATGTCCGTTGACAGTTCTAACTTGCAGGAATTTTCGCATCACATCCATAGTACCAATTTCGCGGATGTAACGAATTCATGTCTTTTATTAAGTACGCAATTAATTTGGAAGTTGCAAAGATGACTTTCTATTTTAAATTCTCATCATATGTGCTCGCTGAACCGGTTTCGGGCAAGTTTTTAAATTTATAATTTTGTGAGCGTTATGAGCTACAATTATAATAAACATGACTACAATGTTTTATATAACACTGACTTTTTACTTCTTAAGCGTTCGCGTAAAGCGTTTACCAACTCTCACATTTTTACTATCTAGAAAAAAATAATTAGAGGCTACATCATTGGGGCTGTCTTTGCCAATTTAGAGCAATTATTTGAAATGAATACCTGACTTCTGAGGAAACAAATCTACTAAAACGGAACTAATATCCGAAACAACATCCGAATTTCGTACGCCATTCAAATAAACGGCGTGCATGGCACTATAACCAGTTATACTAATATGGTTCGAACTTTTTAAACATTAGTTATCTAACAACTGATGTAATAACGCTCTAACCAATTGCGAGATCAAATTCCTGCACAATGGATATTGTAATAGCAGTTCACGTTTCAAGATCAAATTTAATGGCACGTGTTTCTATTTCAGACAGCCTAACTGTCTTATAAATGCTTAACTTTGAGGTGTTTTTTTTGTAATGAGATGATACGCCAATTCATAGATACAAAAAACAGAGTATTTTATTTGTAAATTATTGCTTGGTTAGAAGATAATTAAAGTTAATGTTGAGAAAAACTGGTGTATAATCACTAATTGCCCCTTAATTTTGGGAACCAAGCATGATTATCGTTTGTTAGCGTACTTTCACTCGTGTTGACAGTAGTGAATTCAGCACTTACGAAAATTACACGGTTTTATAAATTTTACAAAATAATTTGCTATTTTTCTTTTGTTGGGGCGCAACTCCCAATATCCCACAGTGTAATTCGAAATTGTTGGAAACTACACGTTTTAAGACACGTCGAGTACTTTTCATCGTAAAAAGAAATTGAATTTGTCCAACCTGCATTCACATATTTTGTGTGTTTTGCAAAGTTTAATTCTACAATACTACAGTGTCACAATCTGTAGCACAAAGAACATAATATACTAACTCTACGCCCTAAAAGATACATTTACGAATGAGATAGAAAAGTACTTGAACAATTACTACAAATCGCGAGCAACCAACTGGATACCGTCATTTCAGTAAACATTAACTTACATAATATCCGCCGCGCGTGACTCCGATATTAAGGTTAAACTGGGCAAAAAGAAAAGAACCGTCTACGATGGTACTATGAATCATTTCGGTAGTATCAGTTTTATTTTATTTGTTGTATTATTTAATAGACCAAATAATGGTGTTTACTAACCGTGACTGTGTAGTGTTTAAACTGGTAGTTTGATTCTAGCGAAACAAATACAAATAAACTTCATTGTGAATCACAAGATCAAAACTATTAACAATTTTAAATCAACATCTTAAAGATCAACATCGGAATTAAACTCTTCTAAATTGATTACGTGAATCGCTCTTAAAATCCTAAAATGATCTTTTGCAGCAGCGTACAGAAGAAAAATACTCTCCATCAAATAGTTATGATTAATGACTACGCTCTTTGATGACAACTGATTGATAGCTTTTAATTTCAAGAATTGATGAAGCGATAGAGTGAAATGCGTTGGATGTAACGGTTCTTAAGTCACTGCCCGAAATAATGACGTACTATGATTTAGTAGTTTTAAGTAACTAACCTTCTTCAAGAGACCGTTTGACATCATCAACAGTGCTTTTTGGTACACGCAGTTGGATGACATGATTTTCCAGGAAGTCTGCAGCAGCGTCCAGCAGCCTAGTCTCAACAAGGTTTTCTCTTGCCCTGGGTTCTTCTGGCAGAGGCTCGAAGGACCTCGCTGACCGAGGGGATCCAGTTCCAAGGAGGCTGATGCCGTCAGTCAAGCTGACTTCCCTGGAAGCGGCAATGTTCTCAACGTATCTTAAAGCTCTTTCCTGTAAAAACAAATTAGTTGTTAGTTTTGAACAACGGCTAGCACAATAAAAAAGCCTGTTAATTCCAGTAACTTCTGAAACTTAACTACTCTAACATGAGTTAGCTATGAAGCTTTATTTTTATTTTGTTTTCTATAAACTTAACTAGTTCATAGTTTCAAGATTAGTTTGGTTTGACATTTACAGTTAAAAAGGAACTTTTAATTGCTGTTGTCATTTGATAGTATTTAGCCAGTTGGAATGAAATTACGCAACTCTATTATGGTTAAACTATGCATAGAGATTTGGAATTAGATTCGATTTTGGTGCGGATGCAGCGTCTTTAACTATATAGTTTAGGAATCACCATTCGATTATCTAACTAGCACTTATAATTTCAATGGAAATGATTCGAAATGAAAGCAAATCCTCAATTTTGATTAGAAGTTACACCACTTGGAAAAATATTGGATGAAGTTCAAATTTCCTGAATTTTCTTGATGATTTAGAAGCACATAAGTCACTATCACAACACACCTTCAGGCACAACGACATGTCTTCTTCAGAACAGCTTTTCACGACTCCAATGACGGATCCGACGACGTCATCGTCGCCTCCTGCGGGCTTGCAGCTCACCACCGCGACACTCACAAGGATTAGAAGGAAGGTCTTCATTTTGGGATATCCTTACACTCCTTCGGTGGTGATAAGTGAAATGTAATGTTGGGAGAGTAGCCTAGCGGTTTTATTCCGCCTACCCCCACTGCGGGCTCGGTGTTCCCGCCAAAATGTGCGTACGCACATTCAGAGTACGTGCGCAATGCACTTAGAATAGATAGAGCGGACATTTGAATTGTAACGTTAGACAGCAAAAGTGGCCTTTACTTATGCTTGGTTACAAGAAATTAATGATATTACGATCTTGTGACATTATTAAACCTTTGTTAAAATCGGATTCAGGATAACTTGGCGTAGTTGCACATGTTTTGCAAAGCCATCACCGTGTATATTTGATTGATATAATAACACTTTTTTAGTTAGTCCGTCGTTAGTATATTACTTTATAGTTATTGCTATACAGGATGGTAAAAGACAACATTTTTTGAAAAATCGTTGTGTCTGTGGTAATATGACCAAGGAATTAATCATAGCTGAAAAAAGTACAAAGTGGCTTCACTGAAACTTTATACCAGTGAAATTGCATTGAACAGTTTCAGTAATTTATATCTACTACTGAAATTACGACTCTTTAATCAAATACCAGTTTAAAACAGTACAGTTACTTCTATCCACTCGGCAATGTTTCATTACTGCGAAACACTATTATATTTGTGCGCTTCTAAATTCGAAAATCTATTATTATTTTCACTTCTGAAAAATATCACTGATAGCGAAACTCTTTAACTTTATGCCCGTGAACTTTGTTTCGTAGACAAATTGTACTCCATTTCAATGAAAAAAACGCGTTCCACATAGTCACTGCCAATTCTAACGATTTATTGGTCTATGGGCACTTGCAGTTCACATGCTCTAGCATTCATTTGATTGGTCTAAACATCTCAATGATACGTCTCAACGGTAATTTTGTACGCAAATTAATATTTATGTGATGTTTTCTAAAATTGCATAACTCACAGAACCCACAGGTGTTCGATTCATAACTTTTTAATTTATAATTTTGGATCGTGATTGCAATTTTTAATGTTTATTGTATAATCTGTCTGGTGGTTCATATTAAAGTGACGTAAGGCTTTTCATTCGTTGGTCGAGAGTTCATGAATTCGGCGGTCGTTTAGAGTGATTTTGACTTTGGAAATGTGTGGTAACTAAAATTTGATAATTTTCTGGGTAAGTCAATTGAATTTAGATTCTGTCTGTAAGTAATTTTTCGTAAAAAATATAATTGTATGATTTTGTAAATGAGTTAGTCGATATAGCTTCGAAGGTTTTTGTATGTAATCACAAATTTTTTTTTAAATAACGGCTTTAAATGTTCTATATTTACGTTAATTTTTCATTTCGTTGATAGTGAGACAATCAACGATTAATAAGTATATCAGTTAATAAGTAATTACTAAAATTGGTATTGGTATACAAATAAAATAGAACATACGAGAACAATTTATCTAAAGTGTCACGCTGTAAAGTTCTCAGTTATAAAGTGACAGTTTACCTGGTTTTAATGAACTAATAATATGAACAAAATAAATATGCGCCAGACAACACACCACTTGTCATGGTCTCGAAGTAAGGATAAATATCCTTGTGTTATGAGGTACCAGACAGGGAATCAAGCCAGGGGTGTCCCCCAGCATACCCAGACCCCATCCAATTTAGAAAAATCATTTTCTGAATTGACTGGACCGGGGACCGAAAACGGAACACTACGGAAGTCAAGGCGAGATACGGTGCTACTATTAAAATCGCGTTCATTATATTATATAAGTTAATTCCCTAAACAGTGGGTAACGAGCAATTTTGTCACTAAATATGCAACCTCGAAGATTCGTTAGTGCCAGGTTACCCTCCGCTGAGAGGGCTCAGGGGTGACTGTACACTTTTCAGCTGTGGGTGGGGCAAGTTGAGCAATTCAAAAATGGTACAAAGGCCAGTTCCCTGAGCCCTCACCGCTGACTGGCTGGAAATTAATGATCACATTACGAAATTGCTCGCCACGATCAGTTTGAGGAATGAAATTGACAAGTTATATATGTACCACGTTGGTAACATAACAAGTAAATTAACTGGAAAACTATGCTAGGTGGGTACGAACACCGATGATGTTACATTTCTGACTGTCTGTGTTTATTTTGGTTCAGTAAGTATGAATGAATCTCTACTCTGTAGCTAGAACTTAAACTTCACTGTTGGTCTGTGACCTAAGCAGAAATTCCGGTTAGAAGCGACTAGGATACAGGGAAACTTTCTGAATAGGTGGACGACTGAAGATGACCTTTTGAGTGTAACTTACCATAAACAGTTTGTATAAGTTGATATCCCACAGCTTTAAATTTAAGACTGCTATGCACACTTATACTCCATTCATTTTAACATTAGGAATAAAAAGCATAAAGAAGCAGGGGTGTTAAAATGAATGTCAATTTGCATTTAACGTTGCAATGCCTGATGGATGACATACCTGAGTATAACCTGGCAAAATTGAAAACCCCTTCCGCCACGACGCTCTCCTAGGCCACGAAGATCTCCTATAAGTAGCTGTAGCTGCTATTTAAGTTGGTTTTAATAAATTCGACATAAACCTTAAAAGTAATGATGTTTCTTTTACTTTTACCACAAAGTGTACACGAAAAAGAACCTTTTTTTACTTCTGTCTAATGCTTTATTGAATGGAGTACAGATAGTTTTAAAGAGATCTAATTACACACACAGATACACACCAGGTAATTATCAAAAAACTTAAGAAACGATATGCCAGACTCACGAAGTGCTGTAGTAACAATATAAGTAAACATTAGATGTTTTCGGTTGACCTTAATTTTACGGTTTTCATACCAAAAGATACTGACTGTTCGACTGATTTGTATGGTGACCCTGAAATTAAAGTGAATTAAATAAACTTAGTTTTCACTTAGATAGTTTCTTATAGTTATATTTCTATATGCCATATCGTTTTTGTAAGTCTTTTGAAAATCACCCGGTATAAATACAGAAACATTGTACCCACGGCCGTTGGCTTAGTAGACGAGCTACCACCCAAGCCAAAAAGGTTCTTTTAAGGATACACTTTGTGGTAAAAGTACAAAAAACAGTAATACTTTTAAGATTTATGCTGAATTTATTAAAATATACATAAATAGCAGCTGTCACACTTAATTGTTCTCTTTTGATGTAAAGTACCTTCAGAATTTGTGAGGCTTTTACCTAAGTAAAATATTTTGTCTTGCATCAAACTATATTGTCGATGTAAAAACCTACAAGAAGCAGGGGTTTTCATCCGAACACGTTTTTACTGTCACTATAACTCTACCAAATCTAAAATGTTACATAATCCCTTCATACGTTGTGGGTTTTCTATTTTGCTAGATACTCAGGTATGTCATCGTCATGGCAACGTCAAATGCAAATTTTAGCACCCCTGTTTCTTATTTCTATATGTTTTAATGAATAAAGTATAGGTTGTTGAGAGTAAGTACGTAAATATTGATTTACAGATCTTTTACTATGTGAAAGTCGAACCTGCGACCCTACTCTTAGATAGCAGGTACTTGGTTTAGCTCTCAGTGATAATTAAAATTCTTCCTACTAGAAAACAAGTTTAACTACATCCTCTGTATCCAGTAGAGAAGACTGTACTAGCAAGTGCACTTGAAATTCTAGGTCGCGATGGTTACAATCTTGTAGTCTTTCTTTGATAAATATATACAGGGTGATTATCAAAAGACTTACAAAAACGATATGGCATACTCAGCAAGTGATGTAGAAACCATCTAATTGAAAACTAAATTCATTTAATTTACTTTCATTTCCAAATTAACATATAAATCAGTCGAACAGTCAGTATAATTTTTGTATGAAAACCTTAAAATTAAAAACAATCGAAAAAATTGTTTTTTTTACTTACATTGTTACAACGTCACTTAGTTTGTCATATCGTTATTGTAAGTCTTTTGATAATCACAGGTTAGGTAGAAAAACAAAAGGTCACTCATCACGCAATCTCAGAAACTAAAAGTGCTAGAAGTTTCAAATTTTTTCGGTCGTCGGTGCCCACAAAGACGGGATTTTGCGAAATTCGACCCCTAAGGGGTTGTTTTTGGGGTTGATACAAACAACAAGCTAGGAGTCTCACATTTTGCATAGGGGTTCTCTTTAGGATGTAGGTGCTAACTAACACGGGATTTAGCGAATCAAGTATCGTAGGTCGGAAAAAATCCTGTATGTCATAAAAATTAAGTTCACGCGAGTGAAGCTGCGGGCGGAAAGCAAGTAAATAATATGCATGTGTAAGATTTTCATAAATAAATAAACATTGCAAGTATTGCAACCGATATCGTCCGAGAGGTCGACCGAAAAGAAAATGGCGGAACGATCTGGACAGGTACTCGCAGGGCTGGCAGATTTTAGCTGGTTTGGTGGGACAACATAGGCTAAGTTTAAAAACATTGTAGACAGCGAGTTAAACGAGTTTTGAATGAATGGTAGAGACTGTTAAACTTATTGACTCATTTAAACACACTGATATAGATATAATACACTCATTAAACACACAATGTTCATCACATAATGTTTTCGTGGTTATGAGTGAATCATCAAACCCAATTTGTTGTCTCAATATGCCAGATCCATAAACAGTAAGTACTCCAACAGGAACACTGGTAATTAAACATATAGAGAGCCAGTACCATCCATTCATAGTGAAATATATATTATACCCAAACACAGAACAAATTCATGAGGCACCATAAACCAATTAATTCTATTTTTTTGAAAGGCGGCAAGAACAGTGTTGCCACTATGACATGAAAAAATATGTCCAACTAGCGTTGTATCCAACACTTACCAATTAAGAAAAGATCGTTTCCTATAATGACTCGTCCGGGAATCGATCCCGTGACATTCCTAATGAAAAGCCTTAGGCGAGAAACCATGCAACAGCGCATTAACTCTTAGGTTATGGAAAATATAGATAAAAAACCAAATCAACCTGGATAACGGCGGAAGGCCACCTACCGCGTTGGGACCTAATGCCATTAGTGAAGAGTGGGCTTGTGATTATTCTTTTATATTGCCCGTCAAGATGACCTCACTCCACCTGATGGAAAGCGGTCGTGAGGTCCAGATATGAGGTTGACAAGCCCAGTCATTTAAACGAATCACTGAGTTGGTCATCCTCACCTTGAAGGCCTGCAGAAATGTCTTTTCACGCCCCGCTCTAAGAACCCGGGACTATACGAGGAAGGAAACACATGAGCTGGAAGAGCGTTCCACGTTTTTTTTTTTTTTATATTGCCCGTCAAGATGACCTCACTCGACCTGATGGAAAGCGGTCGTAAGGTCCAGATATGAGGTTAATAAGCCCAGTCATTCAAATGAATCACTGGGCTGGCCATCCTCACCTTGAAGGCCTGCAGAAATGCCTTTTCACGCCCCGCTTGAAGAACCCGGGACTATACGCGGAAGGAAACACATTTGCTGGAAGAACGTTCCACGTCTGGATGGTACGACAAAGGAACGAGTCACCGAACCTTTTAGTTCGAGCCAACAAATGTTGAATTGTGTGTGGGTGACGCCGTAGTCCAGCGGGAGTGGAAAGGTGAGGGTGGGATAAGCTGGAATAACTCGTCAGAGCATTCCCCATTGTAGAAGCGATAGAGCACACTTAGCCTGGCAATGTCTCTACGCAATTGGAGAGGCTCAAGGGTCAAAGTTGCCTCTGGGTTTCCAATAATACGGATAGCACGCCGCTGCAACCTGTCAAGAGCTTCGAGTAGGTACTTAGAGGAACCGTCCCAGAGATGAGAGCAGTTTTTCACACACGAGCGAACTTGTGTCTTATACAAGAGACAGAGCTGCTCAGGCGTGAAGAATCGTCTCACTCTGTTCAGGACTCCGAGTTTACGGGATGCAGTTCTAATGACGCTCTCAATGTAGTCCCGCTGGTTTAGGTTGCTACGAACATCCATGCCAAGGATGTTTAGGCTATCTTTAATCGGTAGCGGGGTGCTCTGAAGAGTGGGGTGGGAAAGGAACGGCGACGCCTTTGCTGTGAATGCACACACCTGCGTTTTCTTGGCATTGAACTCGACAAGATTGCATACACCCCATTCTGAAATGCGGTCCAACACTCCGTCAAGCTCAACAACAAGACTTCGCCTCTTCTCCTCGATGTCAGTCTGCTTTGCCCCAGGGCGCTCGAAATAACGCGCGTGGACCGTGCTATCATAGCAATGAATATTACCAAGAGATAACATGTCATTGATATGCAGAAGATACAACGTCGGCGACAAGACGGAGCCCTGCGGCACTCCGGCATTAATCTGGAGAAAGCGTGATTTTCGACCATCGCAAAGGACACGATTTCTACGTCCCTCCAGAAATAGTCCATAGGCGAGGTGGCAGACCATATGCCGGAAGCTTGGAAAGAAGCGAAGGATGCCATACACGGTCGAAAGCTTTGGCAATGTCAAGGCTGATGGCCAAAGATTCCCCATGCTTGTCCATAGCCTCCCCCCAGATGTGTGTTATGTACGCTAGAAGATCACCCGTAGACCGTTGTTTTCGTCTGGATGGTACGACAAAGAAACGAGTCATCGAACCTTTTAGTTCGGGCCAACAAATGTTGAATTGTCTGTGGGTGACGCCTTAGTACAGCACGCGTGGTAAATAAATAAATAAATAAAAAATAAAAAAGCCTTTTATTTCTTACTAGATAGGTATAAATTAACAAAACATGCATTTTACTTAAAAACTACACTAAATTCTTAAAAAATAAAATATAACAAATAAAATATGTACATCAACTTTTAAGCTAGTAAGAACCCCTCGTTCTCGAAGGTGAAGGCCTCCTCTAAAGATTTCCAAGTGTCCCTGTCTTTCGCTATCTCCATTCACTGTTTGCCAGCCACTTGCACGATATCATCAGCCCAGCGGGCAGCTGGTCTGCCTCTCTTCCTGGTGCCCGGCGGTCCGTTCCAACATGTTATTCTCTGAGTCCATCTATTGTCTGTTAGTCTAGCTATGTGGCCGGCCCAGCGCCACTTTAATTTTTTGCAGTGATATAGAGCATCAGTAACTTTTGTCTTTTTCCTTATAGTTTTGTGTGATATTTTATGGATTCTTCTAATTTTTAATAAACTCCTTTCCATGCCTCTTTGACATGTTCTGATTTTAGATTTCACTTTATGTGTGAGCTTCCAGGTTTGGCTAGCGTAGGTTAATGATGGCAGTATACAGGAGTCCATAATTTTTTGTTTAATTAAGATTGGCATATCACTCTTCATAACTTCTTTTAGGCTCCAAAATTTTTTCCATGCATTTGAAACTCTCCTTTCTATTTCATGTTTATTTCTCTGCTTATCAAACGAGATTTGCTTACCTAGGTATATGTAGGTGTCAACGTACTCGAGCGCTTTATTTTCAAGGTATACAGGATATTTAATAAAGTTTGTCATAACGTTGGTTTTGCTGCGATTAATATCCAGGCCTACTTTTTGGCTTGCGAAGTGCAGGGCGTTTATCATTGACTGACGCAGCACGCGTGGTACGGGAGTGGAAAGGTGAGGGTGGAATAAACTGGAATAACTCGTCAGAGCATTCTCCATTGTAGAAGCGATAGAGAACAACTTATTGATTGTTCAGTTCACCATAATATAGCATTACATACCATTACGACTATATTTGGGATATAGTCGTAATATCCCAAATATAGTTATAAAACTATATTTGGGATATAGTCGTAATGGTATGAGAGCTAGTAAGTACTATCTAAGGACAAAAATGCTCTTTGCATGTGTTAGAGGGACGTAAGGGTGCTAAAATTAGTTTACATGTACTAAGAGGCGAGAGGCCTTCACGCAGTAGTGGGATCCAAACGGCAAATTTAGAAACATGTTCTTTATTTATATCAATGTTCTAAATCAACAGGCTATTTGAAGTCGGTTAATTTCGAAGTAATGAATCAACATCACAGATCATAGATCGTTGCGATGATAATTATCAAAATT
Organism: Udea olivalis; assembly: GCA_947369235.1. Lineage (NCBI taxonomy): Eukaryota > Metazoa > Arthropoda > Insecta > Lepidoptera > Crambidae > Udea > Udea olivalis. The sequence goes on from OX376363.1 coordinate 5,552,827, forward strand.
GTTCGACGTAATTAAAATATCCATTTTTTATACTACCATGGTGGCAAAAAAGCACCATCAGAAAGCGAACAGTTAAATTGATACGTATGTGCTGGTAACACTAGGTTCGAAAATATATTATCACACAAGCGTTACCGTCTCTGAAAAAAGAGCCTGTCAAAGAAAACCAACTTTACAACTTGCTAAGAACTGCACGGGGTGCACGTAGCTTACTTCACAACTTGTAGCCATTTTTTCACAATGAGTATTCTACCATACGTTAACCAGTGAGAAGTCAGTTTAGTGTTTTTGTATTATTTCAAACGACGAGCGACGCTAGAAGAAACGCTGGCGTTTGACGGACCCGCATGGTTAAGGACAGATATTTCACTTTATTAATTCATTTTTTCTTGATTTGTACCTTGATCAGCATTACAAAAGGGCGGATCGAATGTCGTTAAAGAATTAATTACTAGTCAACTATTTGTCTATAGCACCTGTATTAAAGATCGAATTAAATTAAATTTAATAGTACTTGACCACATAATAGCTCCCCGATGACCTCTGTTTACAATACTAGCTGTATCACAGCATTGGTTGGATACAGCTAGCTATAATTGACTGCACTCAGTAGGAACTGGCTGCAAGCACTTGAGCTCAAAGTAAGAAGAAAAGGAGAGAATTGTCTCCGGGATACCTGCACTGAAACATGAAATAATAAGGTTATCTAATCATCTAACCATCCCACCATTTACAGGTAAATGCTTCACTCCAGCTACTATGAAATTATCGAATTAAATTAACATATATATCGTTCAAATTACTACTAATTGCCCATTTGTAATGAAACGCTTGGCTGGCGATACGTATCTTTGGGTTATCAATGTCTTCCTCATAAGCCTTTGCATCAAGAGTTATATTCTGCAACAGTGTCTGGTTTCATGAATATACTCATTTTTTGCGTCAGGAAATGCATTTTGCATTCCCAGGGTAATGGGTTCGGGACACTTGGATTTGTGGGACTCAGCACTCCTGAGAAAACAGAGACTCCTACCCACTAAAACCTGACGGTCGTCGTCTCCGGCGCAGAATGGACAGGACCGGGATCCTCAACATGGGAGAAACTCCTCGCAGGACCCTGCGGCGCGCAAGGGCGCCTGGCAGCCAGCCTCGGGAGGAGCAAGCTCAACTCCAGATCACTGTGTCCGAAGACACGCGTTGCCGTCTTCCTCTGGATCGCAAACCGAAACACATGCAGGCCCACGTGGTAAGGTTGGTGCCTTCATTTAAAAGGCAGCATAGTAGGAAGAGGTAATTTCTGTAGAAATATCAACATGTAAATGACATGATGGTGAAATAAATATATAAAAACGTATAAAAATCCAGTTTGACCACAAGGAAAAATTGCAATTATTTACAGTAGCAAATAATTACTTCGTAGGTATGATATTCATGATATTTTAGAGATAAGATGCAAAGAAAAAAATTAGGGTCAAAATTTACTTGGGCACAAACATTTATTTTCATGCCAGTTTCAGCAAGAATACTATGTGTGATGTTGAAGATGCAGAAACGGTCACACCAACCCACACTAAGGACAGTGGTGATAATATTAGAGAATTTATTTGTATAGCTTAACAAAACATTATTTTTTGCGTCCGTATGCAAATATGTACCTTGAACTAGACTATAGCACTTTCACTAACGATTACATACCGTGGTTCTCTTACCTAATTTCCTTTTCCTATAAAGAATAAGTATAGTTTGTTGTAATCACGCTATTTTACTGGGAACAGTAATCATGCATCATCACGAACAGGCCGATTATGTTATTGTTACGTGTGTTGTGATTTAATATACCTTACAATTTCTTTTGATAGCCCTGACACACAAATTATTGTCTTTTGTTTTTCTATTCAAGAGCATCGTGGGTAAAGCACTTGAACTCGGATCGTGGATCGTGTGCTCCCGAGTTAAAATCTGACCGGAACCAAAATTTTTGTATTAATTTTGAAGTTTCCGACTAACCCTCCGGTGATGGAAGACTTAAATAATAAATCAAATCAACCTGAATAACGGCGGAAGGCTCACATACCACGTTGGGTTATGATACCATTGGTGAAAAGTGGGCTTCTAAGTGTTCCATTCACCATTACGGCAGCAGTCACTTGCCTTTGACTACCCAGTTTGAGAGTAGTCGTGATGGTACGATATATGGAAAATGTTTATCATTTTACTATTTAATCGGTTCCCGGTACAATGATTTGAGATCCACTTTCACGGTGTTCCTCTTTTATCTGGAGATAAATAAAGCTCATCATTAACATGATGTTCAAAGTCCTCACTCTTCGGATCCACCATGGGCTGGAGAGAGATGCTTGATGCTATGACGATAAAATTGTGAAATAAGCTGCAAAGGTTCTTCCAATGACCTAACGAGTTCTTCAAGAGGGGTTTAAAAACGTTTTTACAGGATTGCCCCACTGGTTGTATGCATAGCTTGCGGTAACAGCTGATCATTAGGCGGCCCGTATGCTTGTTTGCCACTGCCGTAGTAGCAGAAGGATTTGGCAAAGCGCTGTGGATTTTATCTGTTGAACCTTGGACCCGTGACAAGCTCTGTTACCACTCGGCCACGGAGGTATTGTTGAGGACTTGAATTCAATGGTGTTAACTTAATGACTCGTGTGTGACGTGTGTGTTGGCTGAATCATCAGCAATACTTACGTGCAACCATAGATCCGTAATACTAAGTTTCGTACCACCGACATAAATTTGAACACATGAGGCGAGTTTGCTCACGTCACGTGTCAAAAAAGATCACAGCATTCTTCAGCTGCTGCTTCATTTAATCCACGATCAAATTATGGTCATGCATGTCAGAATCAAGTAGCGCTTCATTTTTTGTATTTTTTTTTAATAAATAATTCTTATTATTTCTCAACACATGACCATCCCCGTTTTCTACCCTTTTCTTTTATTCTTGTTATGTAATAAATAACGACGAAATCTAAAAAACTGGAAGTGCAAATTTTTATGCTTTTAAATGCGTAGTAAAAGATGATAAGAAATGGAGTGCAGCTGTCATCACGACATGATGAACAAGCAGCGAAAAAGTGGTGCGCTTAGTTTTCATACAAACGGAGCGCCTTGCGTTACCTATTTGGATATATGTATGTGTATCTTACTATCAGCTGGTGAAAAGTCTGCAGTATGTCTTAAGCTTTAGCTGTAACTAACTATACCTAATTAACAGCCCCTTTCAATTAATTTGGTCGCGTAAATGTGTAAATTTCTCCGTGTGGCTAATTTTAATCACACTGGGCGCGTTTAGATGTCCGTTTCGAATTGTTAATTAGTAGATTTTAGCTAATGGGGTTCGGTAATTCGGAGAATGGTGGCGCCATCTTGATTCTAATCTTGACCCTGCATGTTTAGTTTCTTTATCATGTGAAAGAATACAGCAAGATTATTTTATTCAACGTAGATGACTCACAACAACGCTTTACCAGATGGTACACTGTTCTCGAAATATATAAATAATTGCAATACTAGTGATAAATACCTTTTTAAGACTGAACCGAAAAAGAAAATAACACAGAAACTAAAAAAACATTTATCATTCAGCATGTAGTTACTGTATGAGACTATGTTGGCTAGGCCAGGAAAACCCCAAATATCCTACATCGAATCATATAAAAACTAAAAAAAAAACTCGTAAAAAACAAGATAGATTACCTATATTAAACAACATTGAACATGTTACTATATCGTAATAATATAGATTACTCTCACTTCAGAGCATTTACTTGGCAAAGTTAAGAGTACACCAAGTACGAGTAAAACAAGAAATTTGGATACGGCATTAATTTAAGCCCATGCGTAGCAAAAGCAACTAATAAATAGCACAAAAAACGCATGCGGGCGGCGTGCGGCGCACTGGGCAGTTGTCTGCTTAGAAATAATTATCATTTTGATCACTCACACAGGCACAGTGAGTTTACTGGCCGGTGAGAATCAGTGTCGCGTCCAGTCGCAGTGTTTTTGTTTTTGTCGAACTTGGTGCAATTTTTAACATAACGTATTTTGTATCTGGCGAGTTCTGTCAAATCGGGCTTATACCGACCTACTTCATTTTAAATTCAGAGCGAATATAGTAGCAACCTTATACAGGCGGTCAGGCAAGTTTAGGTAATTATACTGGAAAAAGTAGAGAGCAGACGAGAGCGGTCTTTCTGCAAAACTATTTATTTTGTGTAAATAGCTTAAATAAATTTGCTACATAGGAAGTATTATCCTCGGCTCCTTAGCCGACAAAGAATGTATTAGACAACCTTAGACCCAACATGAGCTCTCAAATCACTATGATAGAAAAAAACATACCTTAACGTCAACTATAGTTACAGTCTAATCCCAAATTGGAATGACTGGTGCGTCAATGCAGTAAAACTTTTAACGTGTAATGTTATTTTTGGCTTGCGTATACAAATTCAAGTATCCATAAATTCAGGCGAATAATAAAAAAAAACATTTTTATATTGTTAGCAACCATTGGATACATTTTATATGATAAATTAATAACTAAAACACTTACAACCGCACGTCAAGCCTTTCATGGGGAGCATCTATGCTGTCAATAGAGGACCTTTATTGCAATGGTTCTCCGTATTCACCATATGTTAACAGGCTACAGTAAACTCATTCTATAATTTATCCTTTAATTTACGCAACAAATAAAATGCCGCATCCAAAGAAGCTCAGCTTTTTCTCTTTCTTAGCTCCGAGTGTGATGGATCAGGCGTGTCACGCTAGCTCGACCGCCAATAATTTGTTACTCGCGATACTATAATAAAACTTTCATCAGCCATACTATTATATTGACGATTCAATGAATGAGTTTTTTCACTTTCAGCAGATTATTAGTGAAAATTTAGCTTATAGCGTGTTTCTTTGTAACTGTAAGGCAACTGATGGGTACGTTTTGTTACTTGTAATTACTTATAACTCATTATTTAATTTTTGCCTAAATCTTTTTCATGAGAATCTTACCGAAATATCAGTCTTAATTTAAAATAAAGTCACTAATGTGTTTTTTGTTCTAACGCCTAGAAATTCACTGTACCCAATTATGTTTATTATTTATAAATATATACTCACACTAGCTTTCCACCCGCGGCTTCGCCCGCGTGGTAAAAGATAAATGTATTGTGTCGCGGAACTTTTTATGGATCTACTAAATAATATATTTGTGGTACATTGTATGCAATAGTATGCATGTATAATCAACAGTGGGGACAGCGCACGCACGAAAATATTTTGGATAACGCCTTTTTCCCGGATTACTTGATAAGTGTTAATTGATCTGGCTGAAAACGAATCATTTTAAAACAAATATTTGCCAAAATCAGGGATAATGTAGCTTTTTAACAGTGTATTTTTTCAATTTGGTTCGGTAGTTTCGCAGATTAGTACCTACCTCGAACATACAAACTCACAAACGTCTTTATAATTTTAGTATAGATAAAGAGACAGTGAAATTCAGCCACAAACTGGAATGTTGTCGCAAGAATAATTATATCGGGTCTAGGTTTCTCTGCTACTGGTGCATTGGTCAGAAATATTACTTGATTCAAAATTACTTACATTCCAGTAACCAAGTATTGATCATAATATAGGTCGTCGGAGTAAGTAACTGAGTCGTGTGATCTTGTTTAATAGTTCAGTGAATAAAGGGAATCAAATTGAACAAATGAGGTTTTAATCTCACTAATAACATGAAACCGATAACCAATGGGGGTTAGGCCTCATTTAAACAAGTCCTTCTACAATGGGGAATGCTCTGACGAGTTATTCCAGCTTATCCCACCCTCACCTTTCCACTCCCGTACCACGCGTGCTGGACTACGGCGTCACCCACACACAATTCAACATTTGTTGGCCCGAACTACAAGGTTCGGTGACTCGTTTCTTTGTCGTACCATCCAGACGTGGAACACTCTTCCAGCACATGTGTTTCCTCTCCGTATAGTCCCGGGTTCTTCAGGCGGGGCGTTAAAAGGCATTTCTGCAGGCCTTCAAGGTGAGGATGGCCAGCCCAGTGATTCGTTTGAATGACTGGGCTTGTCAACCTCATATCTGGACCTCACGACCGCTTTCCATCAAGTGGAGTGAGATGATCTTGACGGGCAATATATAAAAAATAAAAAATAAATCCCCACAGACCACGAGCGAGTAAAAGCTAGTAACAGTATGAAACAAATGGATAATTGGTGTGTGTTGTATGTGGTTTGTTCCACACTGTGATCACAGCCCTCAACGTAAACACAAGATACTGTACAGAGAATATTAATTCACTGAAACTGTGAGTGAACACGACTGAGGTAAACTTCTTATCTCCCTCTAATCTAGGGCAAGTTCATTGTTTAACTACGCTTAAGATTTTTATAATTATAATTTATGAAAGTACTATAAGTTGTGAAAGTTGATATTAATGGTGTTTGCAGCAGAAAAGCACCATAACGTCTTTAGAAATTAGATGAGTCACTGATATTACGGTCGCAGCGGCTATGAACCCACAATTATGAATGGTTGTTGGAGCCCTTGGTTAAAATGCGTACCTAAGTTTAGAACCTTTTTAATTTGCTAAAGAAAATTATGAATTAGCTTGGGGAATAAATAGGTGAAGGTGGTGGCAACGTATATTCCGCAAGGAACTGATGTCCGACACCCTACCTGGACGCAAGCCGCTTGCACCCGGTCGCTCTGACAATGTGCGATAGGCTTATTTCAGCATCTGAAGAGTAAAGCATCCATCAAAATCTTGTAACCTTCATCAGATCTTCTAGCTCATCGGCACTTACCAGTACACGCTAACCGCGCAGAACAATTGGCGATCGTTAAGTGTCGTTCAATTAGTATGGACTGAGCGTGAGAAAAAGCTTGAGACTTTGTCGTGGTGAGCTTCTTAGCATTGCTGGACTGGTTTCATCATCATCCGTGCGGTCTATCCTGGTTGTGAACTCACACTGGTTGGCTCACCTTTCTTATTATCTTTGCTGGACTGGTTTGTGAGTAGCATTTTGTGTCTTCGATCATTGTTAAGAAAATATGTAAAAACTTAATTTGTCACTGAGACGAAAGTACACACATCAAAAGTGTCTAGGGATCAACATATATTTTTGCAATAACTTTTCTCCTGATTGATATTAATTAAAATTTTCTTTAAGGCTTCATCAAATAAAGTGTTTTCGTTTGTCTACAGTAACGATAAACCAAGTCACCTTTGCATTAATAAAGAAATTTGCCATTTTCCTAATAAAGGGATTTTTGACATTTGAACCACTAACATTAAAGTTCGAAAAAAAGACTGAAATAACAGTTTTCTTTAAAATTTTATTGGGTAACTTAAACAATTAATAATCCGTGTTTCTACCGCGAACACTAACAACACAAGAACATCGGTTTGGCATACTCAAAATGAGTTCATCCAAATCACGCTGTGGAATGGCCGCCCATGTTCGTTGCAACAACAAAAAAAGGTCTTCTTGCGACTGGATACCCTCCATATTCGGCAGAGCTCTTCTCTGTAGCATATCCCATGCATGCTCAATCGGGTTCAAGTCTGGCGACTGAGCAGGCCAGGGCAGGACATTGATGTTAGCTGCGGCGAGAGTCTGTCTTACAACTCTTGCGGTGTGCGGTCGTGCATTATCATGCATTAACTGAAATAAGGGACCGATTTGCACTTGTAGAGGAACGATGACGTCTGATACAATCGTCTCAGCATAAATTTGAGCGTTGAGGTTGCCTCTGATCCAAATCAACTCAGTTCTTCCGCCGATCCAAATACCCGCCCATACCATGATGGTTCCACCACTATAAGGATGGACTTCCTGGCAGGATTTTAATCGCTGTTGGCGTCCAGGGGTTCTCCAGTGTCTTGTATCCGGTCTCATACCAAAACGAGACTCATCAGAGAAGCACACAAAACGCCATTGTTCTTCTGCCCAATTTCTGTGTTCAAGAGCCCATTGATATCGAATCCTACGATTGTGCATTGGTATAGGTGGTACCCTTAGCGGTCTTCGGGAATGAAGGTTCACTTCATGCAAGCGGTTTCTGACTGTTTGGTCGCTAATTAAGTTCCCTGAAGAGTGATGAAGCCTCACGGCTAACATCATGGCGGTTATTGTTGGAGCTCTTCGAGTTGTGATTTGAATGTATCGGTCTTGTCTCCGTGTGGTGCAGCGATACCGTCCTCCATGGCGCTCAGCCACGGTACCAGTGCTTCGGTAACGTGTCCAAAGTCGACTGATAACACTCTGACTTGTATTCAGAGCTAAAGCCACAGTACGTTGCCGGGAACCAGCTTCTATCATTTCCACGGCTCTGAGCATTTCTTCCCTGCTTAAATGACGTCGCCGCTCCATAATAACGTTGGTTTTAATCAGTAGTAGGGAAACAGTAGCACTAATAATGTCTTCAATGCGTTGTATGTTTTTATAGGGAAAATATTGACAGCTGATTTTCATCTTTTACTCGAATTTGATTGACAGTTCCTGTTTCAAATTATGAAATGCACTAAAAAGGATCCATATAAATTTATAAAATCATAAATTTATTACAAAGCCACATCTCAATCTCAAGAAATCCGCATAAAAATGCTTGATCCCTAGACACTTTTGATGTGTGTATTTTATAAAAAATATCCATTAATTTATTTATCCGTTCGCTAAACTATGACAAGACACAACGATTTTAGTGCTAAAGCTCGTCAATTGTTTTTTTGTCATCGCTTTCGATGTTTACAATGCAATTCAACAAACGTAAAAATTTTTACTTACTTACTTTAAAAATCGGCTTACGAGGAATTTTGCTGCATCTTTCACTTTCTAGATTCTTTTGAAAGTGAAAATCGGGACATACGAACCCCATAATACATATTCACGAAAACACCAGATTTCGACATCAAAATGAATGCATTCCTGTCACGGTCGCCCCAAATGTCGTTTCATCGACTGTGTCGTCAAATTTATCGTCATTGAGTCGTGATCGACACAAATATGGCTTTTTAATGCTAAGCGATTAGAAAAGATAGGCGAATTTGTATTTATAAGACGGGCGGAAGACGGAAGTGTCTAATTGGTAATCGTCTGTGATCGGTTGAGTTAGAAGAACAGGAGGAAAGTTTTATGCCCGATTAGGTCTTGCCCGCGACGTTTCTTCCCATTCCCGTAAGAATTTTGGGAAAAATTCTCTCTTTCACACTTTCCAAGGAACCTAAATGCTAAATTTTCGTTTTATACGCCCAATAGTTTCACGTGTGCGCTGGCTGTCTGTCAGAAAGTAACGGAAGTTTTAAATAATAAGTTGACGATGGATTGTCGTCTGCCAGTAACGACAATCCATCGTCAACTTATCGCAGTCGTGAGGTCAAGATATGAGGCTGAAAAGCACAGTAATGCAAAGGAATCGCTGAGCTGGCCATCCTCACCTTGAAGGCCTTCCGAAATGCCTTTTCACGCCCCACGTGAAGAACCCGGGACTATAAGAGGAAACACATGTGCTGGAAGAACGTTGCACGTCTGGATGGTACGACAAAGAAACGAGTCATCAAACCTTTTAGTTCAAGCTAACAAATGCTGAATTGTGTGTGTCATGCCATGCTTTACTAAGCCAATAAGCTAGAACTATCTCAGCACTAGATTGGCTAAAATCCTGCGACTCTGAATCGGGTCGTCTTCTTTGAGTTGCACAGTCATCCACGTCTTTTTAGGTCGCTTTTTCTTGTTATGATCATGTTATCTCTGACCCATCAATGCTTTTTGCGTAGGGTCTGATAAACTTGGTGTATGATGTCGTAGATATTTCTCTATCCGATGTAAGGGTAACCAACGATGATTCGTGAAAAAAATGCTACTGAAATTTAAATGAATAGAATATTAAGAAAGACTTAACAATAACAACTCCTGACTTCTGAATCGTAACTTATAGTTGAGAACCCTGCAAACTTATGCTTTCCTGTCACCCACACAACTATAGCTAAAGGGATGTCTGTACAAATGTGAGGGCTACGTTATCGTTTGCTTAAAAAAATGTATTGGGATCCCAATACAATTTACGCGAACGATTACGTAAATTTAAAGTGGCAACTCGTGGTAGACGTACAGAACTCGGGCGCAAGGTTACAATTTGCTATCAATATGTTCGAGCATGGCATACAGCTTCTTCAATTTTTTTGGCAGATTTCCAAGTTTAGTGTTCAATAAATCCATATTATGCATTCAAAAAGCATGTTGATCGATACTTATAACTTGATTTCGTTCAATGACCACCGTGCTTCGGAAGGTTTGCAAAGCTTTTGGTGTAGGCTCCCACCGCTAGATGGCAGCTACATAACAAGCCATGTCTTTTTCAAAGGCCAAAAGCTTGAAAAGCTTACTAATTAAGGAATAAACAAACATACATTTTGTACATTAACTTTTTTTAGTTTTCTTTTAAGTTTCTCTACGGTTGCGCGTTATCTGAAAAATTCGCTCTCTAGCCATAATTCTGACTTAATTTTACAATTAGGTGATAACGAGTGTATGTAATTGTTTGTTTGTGTAGATATTATTTCGCTTCAACGAATTGAAATCAGAAGTAATAGAAATCAGAAGTAATAGAAATCTGTTTCGATAAATGCACATTTGTGTTAATATTGCATAGTTTTCGCCAATTACTTACATCAAAGTTACATTAATTATCATATTGTTTTATACTATCAGTAGATAATAATTATACTTCTGTGCAATTATCAACAGCTAAGGAAATACTGTCGGGGAAATGGTATCACCCTGTTAGCACAGTGATTTGGACACCGGTTGATAAGCAAAGTATCGGGATTTCGATTACCGCAAAAGTAAAAATGTATTGAAATGAAATGTACATTTATGTCGGGACTGGTTTTCATTACACTAGAGACTCAGAATAAGCCAACAACTCTTTGCCAGTAAGTCTTTATAATCTTATGACTAAGGGAGTATCACTTGATCCTACTTTTGCAAGCGTAACATAACAAATAATATTATATAATAATAAATATTAAACATCTAGGACAATTCACACCAAGATCATCTGACATCAAACAAGCAGAGCTTGTACTATGGGCGTCGGGACTGATAAACATACCGAAATATTTCTAAATACATACTAACACCCAGACACTCAAAAAACACAAATGTTCGTCACATAAATGTTTGTCGTGGGTGGGGATCGAACCCACGACCTCCAATGCTACAGGCAGGATCAGATTCAGATTCATTTATTGCAAGTCACATGTTAGATAGGATGTTACAGGGTACATAATAAGGTAGTGACGCCCTACGATGGCACAGCAAACATTAGATAAAAGGCAAGTATTGCCTATTTACATAAAACATTACAATATTTAAAAACTCAATTCATAATCGCTGCCATTGCGCTAATAGGCCAGTCAAAAGATATACCATTTACAGATAGTTTTGTAAGAAACATTTAGATCCTAATATATTTTTATAGCATGACTAACCCGCGAATTCAAAAACGATAAAGTTGAGCAAACTTCAAATTGATGCTGTCCTGTCAAATGTTAGTAGAAATGAAAGGGACAGCTAATATAATGTAAGGTGCTCAGATTGGTTATCGTTTCTGGATTCGGGCGTATATGGTGATATCTTTCTTCTGTGTGGGGTAAATTGCTTGTGGCGACATCATCATCATTTGCAGCCACAAGACGTCCACTGCTGAACATAGGACTCCCCACCGGTTTCCAAAGCGATCAATTGCAGGTAGTCTGCATCCACAAACACTTTTCTAGCAGATATTAAATCTTAATATCTTTCATAAACATTGTCACATTAATTTTAACTATTGAAATGTCTTCTGTCTGAGACCCTCAACCATATTATCCCCTCAGTAGAGCGCCATCCAACCAGTACGAGGGTCATTCAATAAATACTTAGCCTACAAAAAGTAAACGAAAATTTTGGAATAGTGGCAATTTATTTTTCAACATAGTCTCCTTTTAGTTCGATACACTTAGCCCAGCGATGCTCCAACTTTTTTAACCCGTCCGAAAAATAGTTTTTGTCGAACTCGAGGCCTCCGTGGCGGCGATGACCTCCTCATTTGATCCATATCTATTCCCGGCGAGTGATTTTTTCAGATTAGGAAACAGAAAGAAGTCACAAGGGGCCGAATCTGGAGAATACGGTGGATGGGGCAGCAATTCGTAGCGTAATTCGACCAATTTGGCCATGGCAACGGCAGACGTGTGAACCGGTGCGTTGTCGTGGTGAAACAGCACTATTTTCTTCGCCAGATGGGGTCGTTTTTTCTTTAATTCGGCGTCGAATCGGCCTAATAAATCGGCATAGTAAAGCCCTGTAATTAGTTTACCCTTCTCGAGGTAATCGCTGTAGATCACACCTTGTGAATCCCAGAAAACGGTGGCCTTAACTTTTCCGGCCGATTTTACAGTTTTCGCCTTCTTTGGAGCACGTTCCCCGGTCTGGATCCATTGTTTTGATTGCTCCTTGGTCTCTGTTGTGTACCAGTGGATCCAGGTTTCATCGACGGTCACAAAACGACGCAAAAACTCCGCTGGATTCCGCTTAAACAGCGCCAAACACGTCTCCGATGTGGTCTCACGGTTGCGCTTGTTCTCCGGTGTGAGTAAACGCGGCACCCATCGCGCCGACAGCTTTCTCTTGCCGAGTTCCTCGTGAAGAATATGATGCACTGTTCCTTATGAAATGGCTACAGTCTCAGCTAGCTCCCGAACCTTCAATCCGCGATCTGCCAATACGAGATCATGGATTTTTTAATGTTTTCCTCCGTAGCAGCAGCTGTTTTCGGTGCACCTGGACGTGGTTCATCAAAAACCGACGTACGGCCACGTGCGAACTCGTTGAACCAATTCTTGACGGTGGCTATCGATGGAGAAGAGTCACCGTACACAGCATCCAAGCGCTCTTTGATTTCGATGCGCGTTTTCCCTTCCAAAAATAGGAATCGAATCACCGAACGATATTGCTCTTTTTCCATTTTTGTAAAACCGATCGACACGTTCGCTTCCATAAGTTGTCAAATTAAAACAAATGAAGGGATTGGAATGAAAATTTGAAAAAAGAATTAAAAAAGAATGTGCTACACTGTGGGAAAACTCTTTTGAAACTACAGAGCGCCCTCTGGCGATGAGGCTAGGTACTTATTGAATGCACCTCGTATGTCTACCATGAGTACCAATGATTGACGTTTGAAATGCTTTGACGTTTTTATATGGGATTTCGGTACAGCGCTAGTGATTCGGAATGGAACCAAAAATGCCAAAAACTATCGTAGTTTACGTTACAGAAACAAATGGTAGACTTACAATCAGCTGTTTTGTTTCACTAGTAACGTATGCCACAACCCTCATACTACTACTTGATGTAACCTACTTCTCAATGAGATACAGTGCGTAAATTCAAGAAGGCGCGAACGTGTGGTCTGTGAAAGTGATCACTTGTCTCGCTCGCTTCCGTAGCACCTGCGTTATTGTAAACGCACGGGAGTGAAATACGTCGAGTTTGCTGGCGGACATGCTGGAGTTGCTGGTTAAATATTATTTTATTATGAATGAATTTAAAAGCACTGGAATAGTATAAAATAAAATAGAAAACATTTATAAATTTTCGAGTGGGAATTAGAACTATTGGGGATTCTCTTGCCGATAGTGTGCTTTGCTGTGACGAACTAGCCGCGTTTGCCAAATTGTGATCCAATACGGATCCATCCGATCAATCGTTGAACATTTTGTATCAGTTTGACTGTAATTGTGAGAATATACGTTAGTGATTTCCAAAAAGACTATTATTTACTATTTTCCTCCGTGTATTCTGACGAAAAGACCGCTCACCTACCTACCCTCGTAATAAAAAACAAAAATCTATCAAACAGCGATTTCCGATGCCAGAAATAGGAAGGACCTCAATCAGCATTAGCCTGGGATTGATAGGCTCACGCGATGATATTTAGTGGATTCAGCTGAGTAGGCGCTCGCAGTATACACTCGTTAGTGAAGTAGCAAATCCAGAAGATTTGCTAATCAATACCTGGCATACCATATACATACTCGTACATAACTCATCGAAGCTAAAATTATAATTTTCAAAGCTACTTTTGTTTATAGGTTTTTAAACAAAATCAGAAAACCTAAGCAAACTTTGGGGACAGGGCTTTGGACCCAAAACAAACATCCTTTTATATTCCTGCCACTGCCAATAACCTGCTGTTTTGCCACATTGAAAGGGTTTACTTACAAGATCGGGAATATTTTGAACTTATTTCAAGCTGCCGAAGATCAACTAATTTTTAAGACAAGTTATGTGTTATTTTTCTTTTCTGTTAGCGGACGATTATAATTGATTGTGATTGTGGGCTCAGTTGATACATTGGACAGACCAAGAGGAGCATCGGTACACGAATTAAAGCATATCAGTGACGTAAAAAATCGTAGAAGAAATAAGTCATGAACCCAATCATTAATAATAAAGGTGTTACTTACATGTTACCCAAAGATACTGATACCACAAACCCTGCCAAATACAGACCTATAACGTGCCTGCAAACTATATACAAAATTCTAACAGCTTGCATCAGCGAGATCATCTATAAACATGTTGACGACAACTTGATTCTTACCGAGCAGCAAAAAGGGTGCCGCAAAAATAGCCAGGGTTGTAAAGAGCAGCTGACAATAGACGCAATAGTAATTAGAGAGGCGCTAAGAAAAAGAAAAAATATACACACAATGTTCATCGATTACCAGAAAGCATTTGACTCAGTCCCTCATAGCTGGCTGATACACGTATTAGATATGTATAAAATACATCCAACAATCACACAATTTTTAAAATCATCAATGCATAAATGGCAAACAGTTCTACAAATCAGGAAAAATGGAATACCTTTGACTACAGAAACAATCCGTATTCGGCGAGGAATATTTCAAGGAGATGCCCTCAGTCCTCTGTGGTTTTGTTTAGCTTTGAATCCACTGTCAAAGTTGCTAAACAGTGTTAATATCGGATACAAAATCACTTCAAACAACAACCAACAGATATTATCCCATCTAATGTACATGGATGACATAAAGTTGTATGCAAGCAGTAAGGATGATTTATTTAATCTGGCAGATATTACATCTACATTTTCAGCAGATATTCATATGCATTTCGGAGTAGACAAATGTAAAATACAATCAGTGGAACGAGGTAAAGTTCAGGAAAATACATACTTACTAGACACCGGAGAACAAGTAACATCAATGAATGAAGAGTCCACATATAAATACCTAGGTTTCCATCAGTCCCGCCAGATACACCAAAAACAAACCAAAATTCTTTTAAGAACCAAATTCCGACAGCGACTCACATCCCTTCTCAAAACACACCTTAACTCTAGAAACCTAGTAAAGGCTATAAACACCTACGCCATTCCTATACTAACGTACTCTTTTGGTATCATTAGTTGGTCCAAGTCCGATTTAAATTCATTGCAGCGTGACATAAATACTTCCATGACTAAAAATAGAAAACACCACCCCAAATCATGTGTTCAGCGACTTGTACTCCCTCGTGGCGAAGGAGGAAGAGGACTGATTGACATAAAAAATTTAAACAACAAGCAGATTGCAACCCTTAGGTATTTTTTTCATAGCAAAGCAGAAGTTTCTCAACTACATTTTAATATTACATCAATAGACAACAAATTAACACCACTGAACCTTCAAGACAAAACAAGTCAGTCTAATGAAAACTGTGTAGATGATCAAATTAAAATTGACCAATGGGCAGAAAAATCTCTGCATGGAAGACACAGATCTGACCTCAGCCAACAACACGTCGACAAGGACGCATCGAACGCTTGGCTGTCACGCGGTGAGCTCTTTCCAGAAACAGAAGCTTTTATGATTGCGATCCAAGATCAGATAATAGCCACGCGTAATTATCGCAAATACATAACTAAAGAACTATCCACTGATATCTGCCGACATTGTAATAGCGCCTCCGAAACAATCCAGCATATCACAGGAGCTTGTAAAAAACTAGCTCAAACAGACTACAAACACCGACACGACCAAGTTGCCTCTATCATCCACCAACAACTAGCTTTCACACACCAATACATTCCCAAAAAACTCCCATACTACAAATATTCACCAAGCACAGTATTAGACAACAGTAACGTAAAAATATACTGGGACCGTACCATTATCACTGACAAAACCATTTATTTCAACAGACCAGACATAACACTGCACGACAAAAACAACAAAATTGTCTACCTGATAGACATCGCGATTCCAAATACTCACAACGTACAATCTACTATATCAGAAAAAATTGCCAAATACAATGACCTGGCAATTGAACTAAAAAGGCAATGGCAAGCCCAAACAGTGTACGTTGTACCAATAGTTATTTCCTCAACTGGCGTGATCCCCATAGTTTTGCATAAGAGCTTGAAGGTTCTTGGCATACCTGAAAGCATATCAAATCTACTTCAAAAGGCAGTTATTCTGAATACGTGCAGAATCACCAGAAAATTTCTGTCATCTGACACATCCTCTTATGGGACTGTTATGCTTGGCTAAGGCCCGCATAACATTTTTCCCACCCACTTCCTCAAGTGGAGATATATAAATTTCAATATAATAATAATAATAATACATTTATTTGCACAGAATACAGGTCACACAGGTTATTGTTACATTTGTGCTTACAGTACAAATCTATATTCTGCCAGTCTAAGGCATGCAAATGTTATAAGGCAAATTAAACATCAAATTACATTATTTAAATAAATTAACATTTTTTTTTAAATTAACATATTAAAAATTATCGTTGAGGAAATCATCAATTTTATAATAACACTTATTAACTAATATGTTTTTAAGTTTCGTCTTGAATAATTTAACATTTAGCTGTTTAATATCGCTTGGGATTTTATTATAGATCTTTGGTGCCATGCAGACTATACTGTTATGTAACAGAGTTGTTTTGGAAGGGAACAAACAGAGTCGATCCACATCACGACGATTTCTTACAACTACGTCAGACATGCGTGGAAACAAACCAGGGTTCCTCTTTACAAACAGGGCTGCTTCAATTATATATAACGACGGAAGTGTAAGAATTTTATGCTGCACAAAGAGGGGTTGGCAACTGTCTGTACTTTGAAGCTTAAACATAGCACGTATACAGCGTTTCTGGCATTTAAAAACCATATCCTTGTTGGTAGAGTTACCCCAAAAAATAATTCCGTACCTGAGCACTGACTCGACAAGTCCATAATAGGCTGTGAGTAGTGCATCAGTGTTTACAGTCGAAGAAAGTTTGTACAAAGCATAAGCTAGACTACTTGTCTTTTTACTGAGATCATCTATATGATTTTTCCAGTTCAACTTTTTGTCTATTAATAATCCGAGAAATCGTGCAGTCTCCACTTCTTTAATACGAATGTTTTGGTAAGTTACTTTAATGTCAGAATGGTTTTGAGATCTTTGATTGAAATGCATTATGTTAGTTTTATTAATATTGATTTTTAAATTATTATTATCTAGCCAAGTAATTATTGATGTCAGTGAATTATTTATGTCAGATTCGTAAAAACTAATATTATTACATTTTATGGTTAGTGTGCTATCATCAGCGAATAATGTCATCGGTTGATTCGTTACATTTGGTAGGTCATTGATATAAACTATAAATAGAAGAGGCCCTAATACGCTGCCCTGAGGAACACCATACTTAACTTTGCGTTCATTTGATTGGTATTTTTCCTCATATTTCGTTTGAAAGTTAAGTCTCAGTATTTCAGTTACTTGTCGGCGATCGGTTAAATACGATTGCATAAGATTTAAGATATTTCCTCTTATTCCGTAACACTCTAGTTTTTTAATTAATATGGTATGATCTACGCAGTCGAAGGCCTGAGTCATATCACAATACAAGGCGCAGACTGGTAGTCTCTTATCAACTTGGGTTATAACATTTTTAATGAAGTCAAAAATTGCCATGTTTATCGTTTTGTTGCGTCTGAAGCCTTTCTGCTCATTACATAGGATATCGTTTTTTTCTAAATAAGAGTTTAACTGGTCATAATAGAACTTTTCAAATACTTTTGAGAATATTGATATTAATGCTATTGGTCTGTAACATTCCATATGTTCTTGATTTTCTTTTTTGAACAAGGGTTTCACCACTGATATCTTGAGATCTTTTGGAAAGATGCCTGTTTGCATGCTTAGATTAATAATATGGCTTAAATGAGAACATATATGCGCATTTACTGCTTTAATAATTTTTGTATGAAAGCCATCATAGCCACAGCTATTTGTATTTTTTAAATTATTTATAATTCTCTTGACATCTTGTGGAAGACAAGGAGCCATAAACATCGATTTTGATCTATGCTTGATGTGTGCAGTTACCTTTTTTCCACATTCATCTAAGAGTTTGATTTTATCAATAAAATAATTATTAAATGAATCAGCTATTACAGAAGGGTTCGATGTATAGTTATCATTGATTTTTATTTTAGTAATCGATTTATTAGGTAAGTTAAGCCTTGCATTACATCAGATTTGATTCAGATTTGAACCGGTATGTTCCTAGCAATAAATAAATAAATAAATAAATATCCCTGGACATTATTCCACACAGCGCCATCTAGCCCCAAAGTAAGCTAATTAAAGCTTGTGTTATGGGATACTAGACAACGGATAAACATACTTAAATACATTTTTCTTTTGTAAATACATACTTATTATACATAGGAGACACCCAGACCAGTACAAACAGACATGTTCATGCACACAAATGTTTGTACTGTGCGGGGATCGAACCCGCGACCTCTGGTGTAGTAGCCAACTTCTTAACCATTACACCAAGTCGGTCGTCGCAATGGAAGGCCATTAAAATTAAGAAACATCCAAATTTCAATAGGGGAAGATGGTTAGAATCTACCACCTGCTTGGGATTGGGTAATTTTACTCATCAAGCCTAGGGGGCAGCACAATACCGCAAGACTTCAAAATACGGTTAGTTCTCTCGGCGTGGATAGGAAAATTCCCGGGAATTATAGTGAAAATGACGGTAGTTGAGTGACGGTTTCTGATAAAATAATTACTTTCTTGATAATAACATCTGTATCATGCCGTGATCACGACTGCTGTAAAGGAGTTGAAACCGCGGGTTTGAAAATATAAAAATATGAATTCCTCGAGTTATATCCGTAAACTGGTTTTAGTACCCAACATGCTAGCCACAATATTTTCTCGTAAGTTTACAAAACGTGACTGGTCAGAGTGGTTTCTTTGAGAGTCACCGACGATCGGCCGACAAGATTTAAAAACTCTGGCATGTGCGACATAGTTGCATAACGTCGCGTATTTCAGTTTAGTATTTTCGCGTAAAACCTTAGTGAGAGTTATCAACTCTCACATCGAAAATTTAAGTGATGAACGCAAAAAATATGCGTTTCACTTTTGACCGGTATTTTGGTATTTGGTGGGGTGATCCCTGTTTCACAGACAGAATTTTCATGGAATTTCTGTTCACAGAAAATGTTTTATAGAATATTCGGTTCAAATATTTATATTTCGAATATTATTCAACGACTATTTACTTCACAGAAATGTAATTAATTTAATAACAGACATCAGTTTTAAAAGCCTCTGTTGGTTAGGTTAGGTTAGAACTGTGACCTGTGCCAGAAGCAAATTTTCAGCGAATGAATATAAGTGGCAAAAAAAATGTTCTTGAAAATACTACTTACAAAAGCCAAACATTTTGAACAATAATATTACTTGATTTATTATTCTATGACATGAATATTCTAAGAAAATAATTTTTTTTGTAACTAAAATCTATGATTCAAATTTCTTTGAAGTAACTATTCTGCGTATTGATTATTCGATTAAATGATAATATGAGAAACATTTAGGTGAAACGAAATTCTATAAAACAGTGTACAACCATTTAGTGGATCATGTTTTTAGTTCAGTATAAGCAGCTAATTACTGTTGTTGCTAATTAGTGTTGTTTAATAGGGTTGTGAAAGAGACGGAAGAAAAGATTTGGGATGCGCAAGCGGGATTCAGAAAGGGAATGGGATGTACGGATCAGGTTTTTTCCTTGCGTTGCGTAGCAGAAAAAATTTTGGCCAAAAATCAAAAAGTCTGTTGCATTTTCTTGGACCTGGAAAAAGCCTATGATCGGGTGAAAAGGAATGAGTTGTGGTTGTCTTTATCCGCACATGGGGTGAGCAGCTGTCTGATACGAGCGCTGAAATCTCTCTATGAGTGTTCCAGTGCTTGCGTCAGAATAAACGGGGCGTACACTGACTGGTTTGACATCCATGAAGGGGTTAGACAGGGTTGTGTAGCGTCCCCATGGCTGTTCAACCTATTCATGGATGACTGTTTGACAGATCTGAAAGACAATGAATATGGACTGAGAATGGATGGGCTGCTTGTTAAATACCTTCTCTACGCTGATGACCAAGTCATACTGGCGTCGTCAGTCGACGAGTTGCAGGTAATGGTAACATTAATGAATGCGTAGTTAGAAGCGAGAGGTATGAAAGTGAACGTAAGTGAGACAAAAACCATGGTTTTTGAAAGAGATGAGGATATGACAGAATGTGATGTTTTAATTGGAAGTGAAAAGGTAGAACAAGTGAAAGAATGTGTGTATCTGGGGACTAGGTTCATGAGGGATGGAAGGCATGCGGGTGATATTGATAGAAGAGTGAATGCAGGGAATATGTTAAATGGAGCGCTGCATGCCTTTATGAACAGCCAGAAGGTGTCAGAGAAGGCCCGACTGGCTGTTCATGTGGGGGTGTTAGTGCCGACGCTTATGTACGGAAGTGAGAGTTGGGTATGGCAAAAGAAGGATGAAAGTAGGATAAATGCAGTGGAAATGAGAGCATTGCGAAGTTTGGCAGGCGTGATATTGAGTGATAAAGTAAGGAATGGCATAATAAGAGAGCGATGTGGTGTGAAAGAGGATGTTGTCACAAAAATTGAGATGGGAATGCTAAGATGGTTTGGGCATATGGAAAGGATGGATGAAAGGCGATTAACGAAACCAATTTACAAGGCGAGGGTGGATGGGGCTGGTGAAAGGGGAAGGCCTAGACGGACGTACTTAGGACAAGTCCAAGACGTGCTCAGAAAAGGTCAGGTCAGGAGTACCCATAATCAACGAGCATGTATGAAAGGATTAAGCGCAAGAGGTGTGTCAGGACCGTAGCAAGTGGAAAGATGTGGTCTCTCCCTACCCCGTTGGGAAAAAGGCGTGATCGTATGTATGTATGTATGTACTGTTTTGGATGAAATCCCTTCAGATGATGGCTATAATTAGTTCACCTCAACGAATTAATCCTTCTGGAATAATTGGCTGCTGGATATACATTTACAAATTATTCAAGAGTATGCTACAATGTCAATGGATTATAATACTCATATACAAGACCTTTACTTTACCTTTTTTAATTTTTAAAGAATAAAACAACTTATCTAAACATAGTTTATTAATAATATGATCTTCTGAAATCATACTTAAATTACAAAAACATCATAATACTAGCTAGATACGTTTTAAACTTATATGGTCACTAACATTAGAATAGTTGTTATCCGTGATCATTGCAATTGCAATGCAAAAAATGCTGAAATATCTGAAACTCGAAAGTAAAAAGGTACATAGTAGAAATCCCGTAAGTAGCAACTATTAAAATTATACAATAGATACGACGAATCTTACTAATAATCTTTCACGCAAAAACTACTGAACGGATTTGGATGAAACTTTACAGTAATACAGCTATACATCAGAATAACACATGGGCTACAATTTATGAAGATTTTATGTAATTTGGCCATAATATATAAAGATAACGCGGGCGCAGCCGCGGGTGGAAGGCAAGTTTAATTATATAATGGGGATCTTTCTTTAAATATTCGTCAATAATGGCGTCTCTAATAGCTTGATCGTTGCATTCGTTGCCAGTACTTTGTATTTTGCTACTTGTCTATCCTGAACTATTTTTATTTACGAATGTCATGCTACAATATCAGTTAGTGGCTCATGCTTTATTCTTTTTTAATTTAAGCTATATTTTGACGGCAAAGTCAGTCTACGCGGTAGAAGCCGCTGACGGATAGCTAGTGTATAATAAAACGAACATCTTGTAATGTTGCTACTAATATTAATTATGTTTGAAAGCTATTTTTAAATGCATGCGTCACACTCTTATAACTCTAAATTTACAATGGCTTTGCTCAGGCGCCTTTACCATAAACTGTAATAGTAACAACGGATATTATAGTATATTAACATAACCATTAAGGCGTGCGTAGACGAGGGACTATAAAAATAGATCTCTTAAATACTGTATCGAACAACGCACACGAAGGACAAAAAGTACGCCGTACAAAAAAGTCCGCAGAATAACCGCGGACGTCGAATGGTCCAAAACACGGGAGAATCCGCGAAAAAAATAGAACTAACGAACTAAGAACAGCAACGCCCTACCACGAACTTTAGTCTGCGTTGAGAATGGACCCAGTATTATCTTTTAAAAAGTTTGATTTTTTTCTTAAGCTTCATGTTTTCAACGCAACGTAATCTCAGAACATTTGCCACCATATCGTGCGCTTCATTTCTGGACAACAATGATCGCACAGCGTATGCGTTGAGCCCGTGGTAAGTCCTCGGCGGCTTTTTTTTGCGGCGAGGCCTTTTTTTCTCTTCAGCGGACAAAAGTCCTTCGTCTGCACAGGCCTTTTACATACGGTATCATTAGCCTTAAGAATTATGCACTTGTTGGTGTTATAGCGCTTAGACGGCCTGCAAGATCGACCAGCAGGGATAAAGGTGGTTGGCGTGGAGACCGAAATATGATTAGCAGACCTACAAGTGTCTTCATCTTCTGTTGACTTTGTATGGTCTCATTCGCACTCACGAACTGGCGCCCATACAAAGCAATAGTATAAAGTGATCTCCGGTCTCGATCACCATTATTTGGACGTCTCAACTCAACTTGAACGCGGCCCGCTTTAAAATTATCTAACGTTTTTGCTCGCGCGATATGATTTTCTCGCGGTGCGCATCTCAGCCCTGATAAAGGTAGACGCAAGACACTCTCTACGTCTACCATTAGTTTACACCAATGACAGCCGCTAGCGTCCGCGTTGACAGCTCTGACGTATCATTAGAAATGGAACCAATATTGACATACAAAGGATCATGCCCATCAAAGTATGAAGCACGGTACTGAGTGGCATCCAAACCAAAATCGTTTTAAACGGTACATAAAATTACCATCTACATTAGGTAGTTGTTATTTTTGGAATCAACGCCCGGGTTTTGATGCTTTTATTGAAAACGTACTTACCTCAAAACAAAGAAAAATACACAAAACAAACCAAAAATGTATCCCCATTGTGCCAGTTACTTCCACTTGCTATTAAGCTATTAAGAAGGATTAAGGCTACTGTTCCGTTTTACAGGCATGTGTATCGCCGCCTTTAAGCAAAAGTCAAAAACTAAAAATCAGTATTAAACATAACAATTTATTTGTTATTGTTACCGAGAAAATATCGATTGTAGTTCTCGTCTATGTACTTATTTATCATGGCAACATCTCCTTACAACCATAACGAAATCCGGTGATGCAATTTTATATCTTTTTGAGAATAAAAAAAATCCCCGGTTCTAAAAAAGAATTCCAAAGGTACGATGGCGATAAAAAATAAGGATAATAATTTTAACGTAGTTTTTATCTTGAAGCCAGAGACAAAACCTGTACCACAAATGGGCATTATCCTTTCAGAAGTCTACTATCGTAGTTTACGTGACGAAACTCACTCATTCACCTACAGGGTGTTAACTATGTGTTCCACGTACTTATTGTCAGTGTATTAGCATAATATACACCTTAAAGTATACATGTCATATATTTGAATCTAGCTTTTGCCAGCGACTTCGATCACCAAGCCCAGAGTTTATTTTAGCAACAAAAGGATTTTTTTTTTCAATGTCTTTTTTCAACATAATTCTTTACTTGATTCAAAATTGGTGCATTGGTGGCTACGGAACGATTTTAACTACTGAAAACCTTCTTTTTTAATTTTGCATAAGCAATGTTCATGTTTAAAACAGCTATGGGTCACAGTCATATCATTAATTGCGTCACATAGTTGAACAAGATCATCAATAGAAACAACTAATTATAATGATTAAATGTTTGCATGAAATTTTTCACAGAAGAAGTAACGGCGGCTATTCTGAGATCTAAATCTAAATCAATTACAAATGCTGACGTAACATTCAGGTCGACGATCTGTTACATAAGGTGACCCACACGGATGTACGAGTATAAGTTCAAGTATACCATCGAGGGGCGGGCATTGAATGAAGGTGCGTTTTATGACAGGATGACGAAATCGGCAAGGCTTGGCGAAGTGAGTGAAAGTTGTGAATTCCTGGCGTTGATGAAGTAAAATTACGTATCTGGATGGTACAAATTAAGACTTGTAGTAACAGTTATTTTACACGGCATTTCACATGGCATATTCTCTTTCTTTGATTTAATGTTCCTCAGAATCATACAGTAATCATTATTATTTATTTGAAACATATAATACAACTTAATTCTCACAAAACTGTCTGGAGTAGACGAAGACTGTTTCCAAAGGTACTCCCTCACTTTGAGCATTCACTTGAACAGTCATGCTTCCTCGACATGCCTCCTAACATTCGCCTGTAATGTGAATTTCAGATTCGATTTTGAGCAGTACATTACATTGCTGCCTCCCTGAAGTTATATCAAAATATTAAACATTGTAACATCAAGGTGCGCACTGTAGTGCTCGTTTCTCCTCCCTCACTGATGTAATGCTCGACTCTGTAATGTTACATAACAGGCGAATGCTCCATGTGAGGGAGCACCTTAAAATACCGCATTAAAGACATGTCCATGTTCATGTTTGAATGACTGGGCTTGTCAACCTCATATCTGGACCTCACGACCGCTTTCCATCAGGTGGAGTGAGGTCATCTTGACGGGCAATATAAAAGAAAAAAAAAAAAATGTCCGGGCACTTATGATGATGCAACTAAAATTTAGGAATGGCAGCTTATAAGCACATACTCGTACCGCCAGTGTTCAATGTCAAGTTTTTGTGGTAAAAGCCCCGATAATTTGTTTATTTAAGCAATAAATGTCTGTAACAACATATTATCGGGAATGCACAAATGTCATTTTTACAGTTGATTTTGGCATCACAATTTTTGTATTGTATATCGATTGTATGAGTGTTTTTCTGAGAATGTTGCAGATAATGAACTCAAACTCAAATAACTTTATTCAAATATACTGTATCAGTACTTTTAAAATCGTCAAATTCACAGCAAAATATACACCACACTAATAAATATCATTAGTGTGTTGAGCTGGACAGCACTTGTATAAAGAAACAAGTTATTATTTTATATTTTAAAGAACCTTTATCACTTGAATTATAAAGAGGCATTCTGTTGACACTAAGCACGATTTTGCACCGATATTTTTTATTTTATTTTACTACAGTACACCACTTTGCTAGCTTTCAATATTAACGTTTTTTAATAAGCTCTACATTTGATGGTATAATGTTTAATGATAAATTAAACACATATTTTTCGTCAAATTATTCACACATACTTTGATTGTTGTGACGTCTTTATTATGTTAATATTTGAAATTTTTGAAGCTTTTGTAATAATGGCTTGAGATGGTTTTTATGACTGGATTTATAGATTGTGTTAACTTTTTGTTTTATTCATAAGGAGCCTCTCAAAACTGATGCAACATAATCTCACCACCTGGCCAGAATCTTCGTACATGATAGACGCATAAAAAAAAGACTTCAGTCTAAGTAAAAAAGTATATTTTTGAAGACACGATTGGTGTAGTGCGCTGTAGCACGGTTTTTCCACTCGATTTCCGTTTTATCCCTGGCTCGATTCCCGGTTGGGTCAATTCAGGAAACGATCTTTTCTAAATTGACTTGCGTTTGGGTGTGCTGGGAGACGCCCCTGGCTAATTCTTGTCTGGTACCTCGTCACACAAGGATTTTTATCTTTACTCGTCCATGACAGGTGGTGTGTTGTCTGGCGCATATTTATTTATTTATTTTTATATATCAAAATATTGTCTGTGCGTTGTCTGTCAGCCACTCACTCAGTCAATAACAATGCTTGATTTAAGGTGTTGAATCTATTTGAACTATTTGAATATGCCCCATTGAACGTAATCGTTACGCATCATTATCTCTGATATAGTAATAGAAGTAATTACAGTAATTTCTCCTCGAGGGGACATAGCTAATTACGTCCAATGTAATTACACTCGTAGGTACGTGACAGAATTGCTATAACACTTCAGTGTAGGGAACCGAATAACAATAGAGTTATCATACTTAAGTAACATTGCGATTATTTTGATGTCAGAGAAAAAAATATATGAAATTTGAAGAATAAAACAATGGCCTGCCTAAAGAAAATGATTCATACAGTTTTCCCATTGCTTTGCTATTGTGCAGGTGTTAGATGAGAGCGATAATAACTTTCGTTTGGATTACAATAATGTTAATAATTGATTTGTGTTTGTTTTTACATGGCTTTATGATTCTACGAGTACCTACATCAGCAAAACTGATACAGTACTGGTACTGTTGTCGTAAAAAAACAAAATAAAGATGAGGCAACCAATCGCTACCCGCTCAAAGGCCCGTATTCACTTTCATTAGTAGTAAGTGCAGGTGATTATTGCAGGTGCTAAGTGATTATGAGAAAACACGTGTGGACAGCGATTGATTAGTGCGATTGAATAGAACACGCATCTCATCACTTCACGACGCAGGATACTAATCAATCGCAATAATCCTTCGCTGTCTACACGTGTTTTCTTTTCATCTCTAAGCACCTGCACTCGCACTAATCAAAGTGAATACGGACCTTTACATGAACAGTATATAGCAGAGGATTAGCTAAAACCATATTTAATAAATTATAATTTAAAGTCCAGATCATTATTTCGTAACTATCTGACCTACCATGCCGTATGTGAAGGTGCCCGTGGCTAAGTGACGGCAGCGGATCGGCAACGATCCGATGTTAAGCAACGCCAGACAGGTCGGGTTATGGATGGGTGACCATCCCGACCGAAATTAAGTGATGCGTTTTTCGGGCATCTCCGTGCTTCGGAAGGCACGTTAAACAGTTGGTCCCGGCTGACGTCGCAAGATATCAGTCGTGAAGCCTAGTCAGAGGCTTAAAAAGGCGGCTTGATAACATCTGACGGTAAGGTTTATCACTGGCCTTACATTCACCTCTCCAACAATCCGCACTGAGCCCGCGTGTTGGAGTATGGCTTGTACCACCTCATAGTTGAGGTGAGGCCTGTGCCCAGCAGTGGGACGTATAAGGCTGTATTTGTTGTTGTTTGTTGACCTACCGTGAAAACTCCGAATGGTCATTTCGCTAATGATAATATTACACGAACACTTGTGTAAAATCTCTATATTAAAAAATTAAAAAAAAAACAGGTGTCCCAAATGAACGGGGTCTCACCCTAGTGATAACAAGCGCTTGGTTTGGTCGGCAAATCCACTAGTGATATATATTTCACAACTGATCAAAAGTGCCCGTGGAGTCCAGTTAAGCGCAATTGCTGCTAAGCTGGTCAACCTCATCTTCAAGGCCAGCATCTAGATCGTTTCACATCTGGATGTTGGTCTTCCTGTACTGTCTAAATCTAATCTCACCCTAGTGATTACAAGCCCTTGGTTTGGTCGGCAAATCCAATACTGATATATTTTTCACAACTGATCAAAAGTAGCCGTGAAGTCCAGTTAAGCGCAGTTGCTGCTAAGCTGGTCAACCCCATCTTCAAGGCCAGTATCCAGATCGTTCCACATCTCGATGTTGGTCTTCCTGTACTGTCTAAATCTAAATATTTGTCAGAATATAAAAATAAGTGACGATAGCTTTACAAAATAGCTGGTAACAAAATCCGAGGTTTATCGTTGTCGAATTTTTGGTGCAGCTGCTCGTTGTGTTTGGGTAAGTAAGGCCCATATCCTAGAATCATACTCAAGTGTTCATCTGTACTTGAGTAGAGATTTGAAAACGTCAGTTCTTACGAAAACTTTACTCAGATATACTATACTCAAGTCAAGCACGCGCGGGAGTGGAAAAGTGAGGATGGGTTCTGTTGAGATGAATCGTTTGAACATTCCTTGCAGCACAGCAATTTCAAAACCGATCAACCGGTGTTCTTGATTTAAGACTATTGGGTGGCCTTTATTTGTAACTTGTATGAACAGAAGCTTTAACACTATCTGAATATGCCTACCCAGAATCCGTCCGTAGATATTTTTTTTTCTGAATGGGTTTGCGTTCGATCTCAGTCTCGCCTGGTGGTAAGCAATGGTAAGGCAAGTGGTCCCACCACGCTTCTCCTAAAAAATGCCTTCTTACTCTTGCCTTTATTAAACAAGGTTGTATGTATTCTTTGCAAAAACCTACGTAAGGAAAGCGTGACACTCCCTAGCGGTGCGGACCAGGAAGGACGCAACAAACCGTTCAGTGCGGATTGCTGGAACGTCGACCACATGATGCTGAAACTTTCCCGAAGTATAGTAGTCCAGTACTAGAAAGTAGAGGCTGGTGTCCAGAAAGCTTTTATTCTTGTTACAAATATAGTTTTCTGGTCAAATAAAATTATTAAATAATAATAAAATTATTAATTATTAAATTATTAAATTCAAATAAATTCTGTGTTATTAGCACAAATACCAACTCAGTCATTCACACATAGATTACACTCTCATCCATTTGCATTCTCCCACACACACTTTCTCACTTTCTCTCTCTCACTCACTCACGCATAATCACACACACTCACGCACACTCTCTCTCTCTCTCTCTCTCTCTCACACACACACACACACAGCATCACACACATTCGTATTTGCATCTTGCTTTTTGTCAATCCTTTGATTTATTACATTTAAATTAGTTCGTTATTTTGTTTGCAGCCTGTTTTTATGTAAACCGTGCCATTAACGTATAGTTATCTTTCCCCATAGAACGTTCTCTGCCTAGTTTGGGGGCCAGATATGTTCATAGTTGTTACTGGGTTTAATAATTAATATTTACTTTGCTTTATTAAAAACGTCTTATTTTAGTAACTCTACGAACACCTTGGCTTCGTTACAAAAACCTTATGTATATTATTTAAAGTTCCCTCGTTTTCTTTACATTTTTCCGGTTTTTCTTTTATAGAGCGACTTTGTTTTTATGAAACTAGAAGAATCCGGAAATCCGATATAGTTAAAAGTAAGAATGAAGGCAAGAAAACGAAAGCCTGCTTTGTAAGGTGAAGACATCTGCCAAGTTCACGATGAGTTTCGACTTTTTGACCATATTGCGCCATTAGGGCGATTTACATGGTACGATAATGTTCTAACATTTGACCAATGGACGTAAGGAAACTTATCATCATCATTTATTTTTATATTCAAAGATAGAAACTAGAAAAATTCGACCTGGTCCTGGGACTCAAGCGGGATTCGAACCCGCGACCAAAGAGCAGTCACCCGGATTGTGAAAGGTCCCAGGACCAGGTCCCAGGACCAGGTCGAATTTTTCTAGTTTCTATCTTTGTGTAGAAAACAGAGCATTGTTTAATGCTAAAAAATAAAAATTCTCTTATTTTTATATTGTTAATGCATTTGCATAAATGGCATTAAAAAACAAAAGTTAGGTTTGTAGTTATAATAATGTACTTATAACATTTACCATCATAGACCACATCGTCACTCACCACCTGATGCGTTGATGATCAAATGACTGCCTAGCAATTTTTTTAATTTTTAATATTATGTAGAAACCTATTTGTGTATTGCTCTGGGATATGACCTTTGGACGTGTTGCATGCAGATGACATTGACTTGGTATTTTAAAATGTCATTTATGCCCTTCAGTAGCCCACATAGTTAAACAAAGGCTTTCCCTATAGCACAGTGACCTTTGACCAATTGCATCTAAGGGCTTCCTGAAATACGCAACAGGTCATCGCTCAGCCATAGGTCGGTGGGGGGCTAGTTCAATATTAAAAACTTGTTATTTTATTAGCTTCTGATGAAACCATGTCCGCTTCTGCCAAAGACCACAATAAAAACAACATGCCTACAATTAAATAATCGTGTGGTGTAAACGGTCTTTAACGGTCTGCTGTCATTTTCATCCACATCTAACTTTCGTTATCGATCGATTATGTGTTGGCGCCTATCTCTCTCTAGTACAATAAAAAGCATAATTCTGTCTCTTTCTACAATAGACAATATATCACGGGCAGAACTAATTGTTTCAGTGACTCCAACTTTCTTTAAGACGTGTCTATGACCGTGTGAAACGATCTAGACTAAAGTACCTACACGCTCAAAAAGGCACAAGAAGTTTTTACTTCGTAACATTTCAACTATTTGAAAAAAAATGTATTTGATTAAAAAACCTTAACTAGGTGCGTGAACAGAAATAGTTTATTCAAATTTCATTTATAGTTTAGAAATGGCCCAACTCGTTTTAGTACTAAGCCTTTCAATGGATAAAATATAATTAAACATATCTTCAAAAATAAATTTATAACAAAATGTGAATAAGGATCCCGATTTGGAGCAAAGATTTGCCATTCTTAGGCACCTCTTTGCGTTATTCATCTTCTGTTTGGCACTGGTCAACGATCTTAATCCACCTTTCCTGGTCCAATGAAAAGGATCACCCAATCCTTAAGACTAGCCTGTTATCGCAATGGTAGATCCTACCCTTCACACCGAAGGTCTTGAATTCGAACCCACCACAAAGATTCATGGCTCTAACATTTTTGTTTTTTCTGTGCCTGGGTGTTATAATCTATTTAAAGATGTATTCAGTAATATTCAAGTACCTCTAACACCCAAAGTTAGTTAGTTTAGTTAATTTAGGGTCAGATGATTTTGGGGTAAGTAGTCCCAGATTGATGGTAAAATGGGATGACAATTAATGTTGAATTTGCCACGTAGACAAATCTCCAGGAACAGTTAGTTATTATGTTAGATGAATTGTAATTTACACTTAATTATCATAGCTGAAACGAGACAATGCCACTTAAGCGGTGAAGCTTAATTTAATGAATTAATGGCGTTAAAAAGGAATGACAGCAAGTGGGTGGTTGCGGTGGGTGGATCATCACAGTACTCTATGAATAATGAATGTATTGCATGTCGCTAAAAAGATATAGAGTAATTTTTTTTTTTAATTATTATTATTAATATAACGACCTCGCAATACAAATTAAATTTATCAAAAAACACAAAACACAAAATGGTGGTAAATCGACAAGCGAAAACAAATACAGATAACCGATTAAGATCAGCCAATTCAGTAGGTAACTAACTGGAAGTGTTTTTATATATTAAAAAAAATACTTATCTTTAAATGCCAGAATCTCTCTCAAATCTGTAAACCGCCAGTAATGAAGACAGAATAATTATTATTCATTCTTAAATTGTAGCCTCATCAGTCTTACCATTCAAATATTAACATTTTTATTGCTTGGCTTAATGTGTATGTTACTGACAATTACCTAAAAACCGAAATACTCCTATATTAAAAGAAAACATGCCGTACTAGCAGTCTTAAGAACTAATTACGTAAAAATTATACTATCGCCTAGAAGTACAAAAAACTAGTTTTTGGCAGACCAAATTTCTATTTGCTTGTTTTAATGTGCACAAGTCTTGTCAAGCAAGTTCCAGATTTATTTACATACTTCTTCACTGAATGGGCAGCTGCTTAAGAAGTTGTGTAATGAGGAATTTGTCAATTAACAGCTATTTAGGAAGTTTTTTAATCCCCTAAATACAACATTCAGCTTTGCATGAGTTCACAAAATAAGGAAATGCAACAGATTTTCAAATATTATTAACACATTAGCTGCCATGGGGGTCACCGGTGACCCGCAAACAATAGATTTTCTACTGTGTCTGCTTTAGCGGCAGTCAAAGACTTAATAAGTATTTTCAAATATTATTAATCAGTATTTTGAAATATTATTAACAAGTATTTTCAAATTTTATCAATTATTATTTTATTTTTTATCAAATTTCAATATTATTATTAAATAAGTGAAATAACCTGATTGTTAAATTTGCTAAAAAATAACTCTCCTACTCTTTTTCTTTTTCTGAGAACCCCTGACCTACATTTAAAATGTATGTTAAAAGAAAAGCTATAGATTTGTAATCATTGTAATCTTACTAATATTATAAATGCGAAAGTTTGTGAGTATGTATGTTCGTTACTCTTTCCTGCAAAAACTACAAAAAAAAAATAGATGAAACTTGTCAGTAATAATGGCTAGTAGTTAAAAATGTGACCAACGAAAGTAATTTTATACCAGTAATTTTATATGGTACTACTTAAAACAATTGTAGCGACTGGATCTCTCAAATACATAATCAGTTTGACTTCTTAACTATCAATGACATTTTATTTATGAATGATTACAAAGTCAATTAATTACCCACATAAATGTTGACCTTCATTATAGATCTAACAAATCTAAGCATGAGTGATTGATTCAATTCAATTATCGCTTTCTGGCATTTAAAAAAACGCCAAGTCTGAGCCCCTGTAGGTAATTCAATTTATCTCGAAATCCAAAAATTCAACGCAATTCCTCATGAAATAAAATAACGTCTTAATTTAACTAGTTGATGTCATTCAATTAATTCATTGGCTAGATAAGTCAAAAAGGAGTGTCCACAGGAAATTACAATCATAAGAAATTTGTACATTATCATAAATTCCTCTCATTTTTAACGATAAATTTATCTTCAAAATGTCCTCGAAATCGAACCTAAAGTAATACCTTAAGATGTCCCCAAATATTTGCCACGAAAAGAACGTATTTGCATAAAGATTAGGGTCCAAACTGAATCAAATTTCATCTTAACCTAGATGAGAGCCCCGTATGAGCATAACATAGAATGTAGGTGGGGGGGAAATGATAAAACTGTATGGCGGACTCGCAACCTCGCCAAACATAGCTTGACATCTCTCGATGTCAGAAAATTAACAATTCGGCCAGTGAAAGAAAAAGTTTTAATTTAAAAATAAAAATGAAGTTCACCATAGCTTTCGTGCTTGCCCTTGCGGCGTTCGCCTCTGCTAACGACAGTGATAACACCCTGGAAACAGCAATCAACTTCGTCAAGGATTGCAAAGGAGACTACATCCTTTGTGTTAAGGTCCATAATTGTATTATTTAAGTGAAAGTGCATTTGTGAGAACGGGACGTGTTTATATTACAGTGTAGTCAGTGCGGTATCAAATTACATGTGGACTTTTTCTTATAATTTCACTTGATTCTGCGACCATTAGCCGTCTTGGATGGTTTAACTTAGTTTTTGCATTTTTAATAATAAACCTAATATCCACTTTATAACTAGCTGAACAGGGTTCTAATTTAAATTTGTTTTGCAGGAAAAACTTCTGAGGATTGTTGACAATGTCAGGGCTGCCAGGAGCATCACGCTGGCCGAAGGAATCGTCATCAAGGGTGACCCTGACAAAAGGGCGAAGAAGTTGGACGCTCTCCCAGTGGACCCTTCAGCCAGAGATGTCGAAGTTAACTACAGGCTTATGGACGGAGTCGTCAGCCTATTCGAGACCCACGCCGTCGAGGTCAAGATGAACCAGGCTGACAAAGAGACCCTGCAGAGGTCTCTTGATGAAGGTCAGCTATGAATATTTACTTACTTTGTATCTTACTAGGGACCTGCCTTAGCAATGCCATTGAATCTTAATTACTGTGTTATTTGTTAATCTTATAAAACCTAACAAAAAAATCTACTAAAGAGTGGTCAAAATCGCATTAAAATCCATCAGCTTCATTATTCAAACTAAAGTTTGGTTCAAGATTATATAACAAAATATAGACAACTCTGTTTTATAAGATTAAGAGATCACAAGTAGTTGTATAATTAATGAGTAGCCAATGCTGACTTGAACAATAATAGGAGTCATTAATTTTATCGCCTTCATAAATGCTACTATCTATCTTGCATAAAAATGCTTAGTATAGTTTAATCAACGAGTGTAGAAATTTAATGAAAAGCAAAAGTTTTGATTGGTTATTTGATCTTTGCAAAAAATGCAACCTGTTTTTTTTGTTAATCGTTAAAGACAGATCGTTGAAGGATCACGGAAATGATAACTGAGCTACCCTTTTTGGGCGCAGATAGTCAATATATAAACTATGTATCTGTTCACAGGCCGTGGTAAGAAGAAGGGCAGCGGCATGGGCGGCATCATCGGTCTCCTCGGAGCCAAGATCCTCCTCGGAAAGCTGTTCATCGTGAAGCTCATCGCCCTCAAGGCCTTAGCCACCGCTAAAATCGCGCTCGTCCTCGCCGTCATCCTCTTCGTCGCGTGGTGCTTGAAGCACGACACTACCAAGACCACCTACGAAGTTGTTCCTCACGCTCACCACCACGAGTCCCACCATCCCGTTCACGTTGAACACGTCGCCCACGACATCGGCCATGGACACGGTGGCGGCGGCGGCGGCGGTGGCGGCTACTCCAGCTACGGCTCCGACTGGAACAAGAACCTGGATGAGGCCCAGAACCTAGCCTACAGTGCCTACTCGCACAACAAGTAGATAGACAATTACCAAACCGGGCTGAGCCCGAAACTTTAACCTCTGTTGTACAAAGACTTACTTATTTATTTAATTTATTGCCATTAACTTATGAACGTCATAATAAATTATTGAAAAATTATCCGCTGTTTCATTGATGCTGCAAATCAATACACCCAGATTTTGGTCACATACATTACACCCGCAATTATTACTCATTAGGGGCATTCAGCAATTTCCATACTACTATCAACCTTAATTTTATATTGCCCGTCACTCCACTTGATGGAAAGCAACCGTGATGTCCAGATATGAGGTTGACAAGCACCGCAATGAAAAGCAACTACTGAACTAGCCAACCTCATCTAATCTCTAAATCTATCTTAATATCGAATAGATATATAGCTGTAAATGTTGGGAAGAATCTACTGATGCTTCAAAAACAGATTCAAACTGTAATAGATAACCTAAAGTACTTACAGATGATGTTCATTTCACGCACACAGTAACTGAGAGATCTATTGATAGAAATTGCATCCTATCAGTTACATTAACAAGCTATTATTACCACTTTCTTCACTAAAGATGTTTTATAGCATAAATTCAATGTGATTATACAAATCCATTATTTAGCGAACTACCCACGTGTTCCGGTAATGATATCTGTCCATTCATATCTGAAGGTCCGGTTCCAACTCTCTCTAATATGTATATTTATGTATGTTCCACATTTTTATATCAGTATACGATTATTAGGCGTCAGAGAGATTTCTCAGT
Organism: Udea olivalis; assembly: GCA_947369235.1. Lineage (NCBI taxonomy): Eukaryota > Metazoa > Arthropoda > Insecta > Lepidoptera > Crambidae > Udea > Udea olivalis. The sequence continues at coordinate 5,588,389 of OX376363.1, forward strand.
GAATACTGTGCCGCGAAAGAACAGGTAAAGGCTAAAACAGGTTTAAGTAGATATTCATTAAAGGCTAACTTTCTATAGATGGTGTTTCTCGAGATTTCGACCAATTTCATCTTCGTTGAAAGTGAATCTCGATGGAGGAAGTAATGAGTTACTGACCTTTTAAGGATCTTAATCGTCGTTGCTGTTGCGGGTTTAAAAATTGATTTTGTTTCATTTAAAACGCCTCCTTGGACGAGTGGTAACAGAGCTCGGCCTGAAATCCGGTGGTTCCAGGTTCAAAGCCGGAACATGACCCGGGCTTGTGACCACCAACTCGCATTTTGCAAGCGTGGTGATTATGACAATACCCACCCGTCAGTTGTAGCGATGACTTGATTTCAATGATTTGCCCAGCAGTGAATCAGTATAATCGTTAAGGCTAATTAGTTTACTAAACTTCTTTTAAAACTCTATAATTTGCATGAGCTTGATAATACATTTGTTATTTTTCATGTGCCAGCTGTTTAGTATTGTTAGTTTTGTTCATTGCACTTGACGAGACTTTATAACTGAATCGTGTTCTACCATTTATTCGACTGTGTAAAACGGAGATCTTGTTAAATAATGTATAAATAATAACTGAAATCTATAATAACTATTTACTTCACCTGCGTTACAGTAGGCATTCTACCCCCTGAAGACACGATTGGCGTAGTGCGCTGTAGCACGGTTTTTCCCTTTAATTCCGTAGTGTCCCGGGTTCGATCCCCGGTCAACTCAACTCAGGAAACGATCTTTTTTAAATTAGCTTGGGTCTGGGTGTGCTGGGAGACGCCCCTGGCTTAATTCCTCGTCTGGTACCTCGTAACACAGGGATATTAATCCTTACTACGAGAGCATGACAAGAGGTGTGTTAGCAAGAAAGCCTTGTTCTCAAGCAAGAGTGTGTTACTTAAATAAATTGAATTAAACAAAGCAAATCAGATAATCCTAAAAGAAACAAAACTCTAAGCAGACAAAGCACGATGATCAAGATAACTATGATTTACGTTCGAACGATTGGAGCGATTCATAGCAGATAGTATCAGGGATTTAGCTTTCGCTCTAAGAACAAAGAGAAATCATAAAATCATAGCCAATGAACCAATGCTTGTAAGTGGCTGGTAATAATCGATAACTCTTAAATAGGTAACAGTTTTTTTTTATACAACCAAACACGGGCCGACGGGTGGCAAACAGTTACCGCAGCATTTAGACGCGTGCAACAATAGGTGTGTTGGCGACCCTGTAAAAACACTTTCAAACTCCATGCTCTATAAGAAATCCTTCGACAGGATCATTTCACAATTTTTGAAAGTATAGAAAGGCAGAATATCCAAAATTATACGATACTATGGTAGATCCAGACTGATTATCTTCAACAGGAATGTCGATAGCGAGCTCTGCAGAGTGTGATCGTGAAAACATATCTCATTTCAAAAAAGAAAATGAATTAGTATCATATGTAATTTGCTGTCGTAGTGATGGATCACTCAGAAGTCCATACTTCCCAAGCAGCCTTCACCCGTTATCTGGGGTTGCTTTGATACTAACGGTGTTTTCTAATATCGAAGAGGTAAAGACTTTCTATCTCACGAAGACCTTTTTACTATGCTTGTAGTAGTGACTTGTACATGTACATACACTGTCTTAGTGACACTAGTGTCAATTGTTCCCGCTGAGAGCACGCATACAGCGTATGTCATACTGGTATGTCAGTTCATGTCACTACTACAAGCATAGTACAATATACCCATGAATAACTCATCTAACTACAACGTGAAATAAAGTATTTTAAAGAACCGTAACAAAATATTGTGTTTTTATTCATCGTTTTCTGATATCAATGATTAATTTACGTTCATTGTCTCGTCTTAAAAAATAAACTTTACTGTACATATTTGGTTGGTTTCTTATGAACGAATTATTATGCGCTTTCTCTGCAGTGTTATTTAACGAGGCGGAGGCAGAAGTTACCGTAATTTCTTTATTTAAACTTTTTAAATAAATTAAAACGCGAAAGTGAAACTGTTATTAAAATTTTGTTATGAGGTAAAAACAAAGGCAGCAATTAGTTTTTTGTATAAATTATTGTATAAATATTGTTTTTCGTTATGATTACTGAGTTTTATAAAAAGTAAAATCATTTCAATGAAGATTTTGGAGGAGCTGGTCTCATTTATATTTTTATGGAAATCCAGTCGAGTCCAATTTATCTAGTAGGTCTTAAATAGGAACCAGAATTGAAATCGGAATGGTTTACCACCACGTTGCCAATGATTTCTTGATAAGATAAGATATGATAAACTTTATTGCACAATCAAATTATTACAGATTCAGCTAATTAAATTAGGTGGACAATTTAGGCAGCCTTATCACTTGTAGCGATCTCTACCCAAATCTGTTCAAGTTGATCACAAAGTCTGTTTTCTGATAAATCACTATTCACTTTTTAACATCTTTGATCTGAACCTGAGACCCATATGATAGTGGACGAGTGCTCTTACTACTCGGCTACCGAGTAACATCTATATAAATGAAAAATAATGGGTAAGTATAACTTCTGAAAAGTTGCACCAACTTGGTTAATTATTTTTTCGTTTTCGTTATTGTAAGCATTGCATAAATAAATATGCCATGGTTATATGGTCTATAGTTTAATGGCGGAAAACGAAACTGCCAACATCATAGTCCACTGGGTGAAGCCGCGAGCCGAAAGCTAAGCTAGGCTAATATTATAAGAAAAAAAATATTACTGATTATTTGTTCATATTGTATAGGCTAGTACCTACTCATATCTCATTTGACGACACGATTGGCGCAGTGTGCTGTAGCACGGTTTCTCGCCTTGGCTTCCGTGGTGTCCCGGGTTCTGTTCCCGGTCGGGTCAATTCAGAAAAATGACTTTTTCTAAAAAAAACATTGTTTATCTCTTCAACATAAGTGCAAATACATAACCGTGGCTGTGACCTACCAAGTATCTATATGATAACACCTGTGATAGGAGGTTATTCCATTACAACGCATATCATATTAATAACCTTTTAAGGAACAAAACTTATTTGGGATATAATTTCCAAACAATAACCCAACTTTGAATAAACAAACAATAACAAAAAGAAAAATGCATGCAAAAGTCTCACTTGATGTTTGCACGCGCGCGCGCTGTGTTTGTGCGCGTGTGTATGTGTGTCAAAATGTTATCTAAATAAATGTTAAAATAATTCTACTAAGGGGTTAAATGTGTCAAACACGTAACGCTGCTTAGCCCTACGATAAGTTATCTTGGGATCAGATTAACTTGGGGTTTATTCTTCAGGCTATATTTTGACATGAGAAGTAGTATGCGGGTGTAGCAGCTGACAAATAGCTAGTTTCTTAGAAATTCTTAAGCAAAATTACTAATAAACAAAAAAGCAATTAAAAGTAACTAGCTGTCAGACAATCAGTTACTACCTGTAATTGCAACTTACCGAGCAATCAACACCATAATTTGAAATCTAAAAATATCTTCAATGGTCACCTGACACCTTCAAAACAAAACAGAGAGCAATAATACCTGTAATTCTGCGGGGGCCATTATTTCAAAATTACATCTGTACGACTATCGTTATAGAGTGAAATTGCCCTTGAACTGATTACCGACTAGAGTCATTTCAATCTAGTGATGGGGAAGCCGGCTTTTAAGCACGATTCTTGATGCCACTTACACAAGGCGTTGGATTACAAAATACGCAATGTTCAGTAGGTATACAATTTTTTAAGTCAAGTTATAAAAAAATTAACAAAAAAAAAACCAACTTCAAAACAACATTTTACAGAACAAAGCACTAAAAAGTAAAGAAATAATTGCGTATTCTTCTAAAGCTTATACGATAATATAATGTAGGTACAATTATTATTATTGTTGGAGTCGGTGTTAGCCAAGGAAAAAACAATATACCTATTTTTACATCTCACGTTAACGTATGTACCTACGTAGGTAGTTACAAACCTACATTGGCTGACACCGACTCCAACAATACCAATAATTGTACCTACATTATATTATCGTATAAGTTTTAGAAGAATACGCTATTATTTCTTTACTTTTTAGTGCTCTGTTTTGTAATATGTTTTTTTTATGTTGGTTTTTTTTTGTTAAAATTTTTGTTTATTTCTTGATTTTCAGTAAATAGTTCTTATTAATTTTATACACCGAAATAGTATCGTCCAATTGCTCCTTAGAATTGAAGAGTTCCGGTATTTTGTCATGGATCCCATAATCAGAACCTAACTAAACTCTCATCAAACTACCCTTAAAGTATATCCTTTCCAATAAAAAAAGCATCGAAATCGGTTGGCATGAAATTGAGTTATTCGTCCATTTGTCGCGCATATGGTTTATCTAAATTTAAGACTTATATGGATTTCCCATGGATGCCACGGTCAAAACTGGACTAAATCAAAACGGAACCACATGGGCAGCATCAGCTTTCAAATAAAAAAAGAATTATCAAAATCGGGTGTCGTAATATTGATTTATTCGTCCATTTGTCGCGCATTTTGTCTATCTAGATTTAAGACTTATATGGTTTTCTCATGGATGCCACTGTCAGAACCAGACCAAATTAAAATGGGACCACTCGGAAAGCACCAGCTTTCAAATAAAAAAATAATGATCAAAATCGGTTCACCCAGTCGAAAGTTATGAGGTAACAAACATTAAAAAAAAACATACAGTCGAATTGAGAACCTCCTCCATATTTTGAAGTTGGTTAAAAAAGACGTACTCTTACTGTGACAGCGAGAGTCATGTTGCATCTGAATCAGTCAATTGGGATATAGTCTGTAGCATTATTTGCTGTTGAAGAAAACTAAAATATTAAAACGGTTAAATATGCGCCACACAACACACTCACTTGTCATGGTCTCGAAGTAACTGTAAAATATCCGTGTTACGGAAACTGGATAAGCAATTAAGCCAGGGGTGCCTTAGCAAACCCATACCCGAGCCTGTGCTTGAGCCTGAGCCTACCCGACCCGGGATACAATGTAAGTCAAGGCGAGAAACTGTGCTACCGCGAACTACGGCGATCATGATGTCAGAACAAAAAAAAATCGAGAAGTCAAAAACAAAAGTATATCATTTAAAGTAAGTAGTTGTATTAAATGACGGGAGCTTCATAGTGGAACAGGTCAAACAATTTTTAAAGCTTAGTTTATTTCAACGACATATATAAAAATGTTCTTGTATTTTCCCCTCACTATTTGACGTTCAAGACCAATTACGACTACTGATTTGAATGTTGTTTACGTCTTTGGAGTAAACATGACGATTTAAAACAGTGTGGAATTGAGAATCCCACGATTTATGTTATGTGTAACCGCAGTCTTATAAAGCAGTTGAAACTATCATATTTGATTGGCCTGGGGCCTTATAAAAATTCCTTAAAACTTGTCAAATTCATTCCCTAAACTGAGCGTAGCGAGCAGTTTCGTAATAAGATCTTTCATTTCCAGCCAGTCAGCGGTTACCTGGCACGAAACCATCTTCTAGAGTAGGTATTTACTGACGAAATAGCCCGCCTCAGTTTAGGAAATTAACGTCGAGAGTTTAATCCCCACCTGAGACAAATATTAATGTAACGATAATTTGTGTTAATTGATCTCGGTGTAAGAGGTCCCATTATTTTATTATAATTATGTTGTACTTCATATTATTGACTGACCTGTTGGCGCAATGGCAGCGAGCCTGCCTCTAGCACCCTAGGTCGTGGGTTCAATCCTCACCCATGACAAACATTTGTGTTTGTAGTGTGTCTGGGTGTTATTATGATTTTTATATTTAAAATTATTTAAGCATGTTTATCAGTCTCTGGGACGGTTGTACACTGTTTTGTAGAAAATCGCTTCATAGAATATCGTTTCACATAAATTGTTTCTCATATTTCTATGAAACATTTTCTGTGAACCGAAATTCTATGAAAATTATGTCTGTGAAACAAGGGATCACCCTCTGGCACTCATAGTACAAGCTCTGCTTAGTTTTGGGTCAGATGATCATAGTGTAATTTGTCCCAGATGTTTATTAATTTAGCAATATACTTACAAATTGAAAAGTTTAAAAAGGCCACACAAACCAATTCGCTTGCAACAGCTTCCTCTGAATGAAAAGTGAAATTTCTTCTATTACCTGCAACTACAAGTGTTCACAATAAATGGCCGTATTATCGTAAAACCACATCCTATCGATAGGCTCTATTGCTAGTTCACTAAGTAGGCTCCGGAACTTTTTGCCAATTCCTACTAAGATTGCTCTTGTGCAGGCTTTACTTCTTCCTATTCTTGACTGTGCCGACGCCTGTTATCTGGATATCAGTGAAAACTTCCTTAATAAACTCGAGCGACTCCAAAATTTCTGTATTCGTATTATCTTCGTTTGCACAAGTTCGATCATGTCTCCGAATTCCGCTCTCAACTTAACTGGCTCCCAATACGTCTTCGTCGCTATCTTCACGTTCTTTCTTCACTCTACTCCGTCCTGTTCGATCCGCGGTCACCGCCACATCTCAAACAACGTTACAATTTTCAGCAATCGGCCAAAGGTGATGATATGCGATCGTGCCGTTCATTGCTTCTGTCATTTCCTCCTCATTCCACTGAATACCATTCTAAATCTTTTACTGTCCAATCTATTCGCCTATGGAATACCCTGCCCTTCTCTATAAGGTCTTCCAAATCCCTGCATATTTTTAAATCACGGGTCAAAGCATATTTTCTGTCCCTTTGACTCAAACATCGTCTTAATGATTTAATTAGTTTTGTTACTTAGTGCTTACTGAATAATCCATACAAAACTCTATGTTTTTAATTTAAGTCTGTTTATGTAAGTTTATTTATTGCTATCTTAATAATATGTATGTCTTTATTTTGGTAATTTTTTTTATTGATTATCTGCTCATCTTGCACCTCCTCAACTGTTTACTCTTTTTAGTTTCTCTACCCGAAGGTTGCCTGGAAGAGATCGCCTCTAGCAATAAGGCCGCCTAAGTTGTACTCATAAGTAATGTAAACTTTATTTTTGTAATTATTATATTTGTGCAATAAAGAATATCTCATCTTATCTTATCTATTTGTTCTCTCCAGTTGTTTCTAGAGAAAATCTAGCGAAGATCACACGAGTCAGACCTTCGCTGTTAAATAAATGACATTTGGCGGTTTAAATTCATTACATTCCCTACCAAATTATATTCAAAGTGTTTGTTAAATGTCTATTGGACACAATCATTCATTGCAAGCGGCTTTGCCCGTGTGGACTGTCTTTCCCGTCAAAATATAGCCTGTTTAAAAAAAATAGCCTGTGTCACTCCCTGATAATGTAGCTTTATATTGGTGAAAGAATTTTAAAAAACAGTTCAGTACTTTTGGAGCCTATTTACGAGTAACACAAAGATACAAACAAACAAACACATCTTTCCTCTTTATAATATTAGAATATAATTTTTTTTCCATAAAAATAATCAACTTCAAAAAAAACTATTGTCGGTGTCGGTGTCAGCCAATTTAGGTTTGTAACTACCTACATACCTACGTAAACTTGGGATATAAAAAATAGGTTTATTGCTAGGTATATTGTAGTGTTTCCTTGGCTGACACCGACTCCAACAATAACAATAATTTGTACCTACATTATATTATCGTATGAGTTTTAGAAGAATACGCAAATTATTTCTTTACTTTTTAGTGTTTTGTTTTGGAATAGTTTTTTTTTAAGTTGTTTTTTTTGTTAAAATTTTTATATATTTCTTGATTTTCAGTGAATTGTTGTTGTTTATTTTATAAATCGAAACATTATCGTTCATTTGCTCCTAAGAATTGAAGAGTTCCGTTACTTTGTCATGGATCCCATTAACAGAGCCTAACCAAACTCTCATCAAACAACCCTTGAAGTATATCCTCTCCAATAAAAAAAGAATCAATAAAATCGGTTGGCGTGATATTGAGTTATTCGTCCATTTGTCGCGCATATAGTTTATCTAGATTTAAGACTTATATGGTTTTCTAATGGATGCCACTGTCAGAACTGGACCAAATAAAAATAGGCCCACACGGGCAGCATCAGCTTTAAATTTTAAAAAAAAATATCCAAATCTGTTAGCGTGATATTGAGTCCATTTGTCGTGCATTTTGTCTATCTAGATTTAAGACTTCTAAGGTTTTATCATGGGTGCCACTGTCAGAACTGGACCAAATTAAAATGGGACCACACGGGAAGCACCAGCTTTCAAATGAAAAAAGAATGATACAAAATCGGTTTAAGCAATCGAAAGTTATGAGGTAATAAATATTTAAAAAAACATACAGTCGAATTGAGAACCTCCTCCTTTTTTTGAAGTCGGAAAAAAACCACTCGATTCTGTGAGATGAATTTCTGAAACTCGTAGTATGTACAAGCCGTGCTTAGCTTAGCTTCACCATTAACATTATTAATGCATGTACTTTTGTTTTCATTTAATTATTTGAAAAGATTTAATTGCCAATTTAAAAATAAACTACTTCTTAACTGTTCGGTCCGAAGGTAAAATAACTCCGATTTAAGGAAATGAAAACTTGAGGAATATAACATATTTTTATTTCTATTAAAGTCTGAGCGGTAAAAGCAGGCCTATCCCAATTCCATCAAATAGTTATTGGGGTATTTATGAAAAAAAAACCCGAAAAACTCTTACGGTAGATGCAAAAATTTGCTATCACCGTCTCTGTTTCACACGGTTAATCATCCCACTCTTAAACTGTCATTACCGGTTATTAAGGCACCAATAAAATTAAAAGTGAAACTGACATGTCCATGGGAACCGATCTACTAACCAATAAGTTTTTATTTAAGCTCACACGATGGTGGCAAAGCTTCCAAAATTTCCGGTTGGACGAAGAGTAATGGAATTTTCTATTTGTTTTGAATTGATTTGATTTATTATGGCTATTTGTCGAGTTTAAGATATTTGCTGTAGGTCTTTGATTGATATTAGTATTTAGTTACTTTAGTATGTATAAAAACGAAGCCAGTGTTTTCTTTTAAAACATTTTTCTCCCAAAGGAAAAAAGGCACAGAGGACGATACAACCTACACAAAACCAATGCAAAATGGGTCTTATGTCAGCTATAGAGCTTGATGTGTTTTCGTGTACCTCTGTTGGTACTCATATCACAAATGCCTACAAACTAGAATAGTGGCATGAGTTATGCTGCCAGATTATCAAAATAATATTAAAATTTTTACTTACTTAACATTTACCTTCCTCTTGATGGTGGGCTTTGCACCCAGAATGTTCTGAACCCTATCGAGGCTAATAAGAACGCATGCTAAGATTTACAAATCTCAATTTTGACTTAATTTAGGTACTAAGTACATTGTCTTCTGACCCTCAGGCTCTAAAGCTTTTACTTAAACTTTCTATTATTACAGTTGGAGGAATCAGCTGTGTAAGATATCAAAATTGACGTTTTTTTTGATATGGATGGTTTAGTCACAACGCCTGAAACAAGATCATCGTAATTTCACAACAGTGCAAATGTTCGCAAGATATTGCATTAGAAGAAATTGGTAAAAGCTTTCTCTTCTTGCGAGAAGGAGGATCGTTGCTTGTATAGAACGGCAGGCGTTTCAGTAGCTATATTAGAGCTTGTGATAAAATGCTACTTATTTTGATTGTAAATACTAATATTATTAGAACAGTGTTTTCATTATACATTTGACAATCAATTTTGATGTGCTTTTCAATGTGACAGATTCAGTAATTTGCCTCACGATTTCATATTGAAAGAAGTGTTCAATTTTTACACGCGCAATGTTAACATTTCATCCATGTTGAAAGGACACACACAACCTTAACTGTCTATGTGCTTAAAATCTATATTACCTACTTTTACTATAAGTACTACAAGTCACAGAACAACTTAGGTGAAGAACTACTAGAATAACTATCAGTATTAAGATATTTCTATTGAATCGTCTCTAGATTGAATCTCAGCCTTGACAAACTTTGAATTTTAAAATTTTAAAACATTAGGGAAATGGGTCTCTGAGCCAGAGATTGCTCTTCGTACAAGCAGTAATAAAATTTTCTTGACTGCTTTCTTTGTTCGGCAACCAGTGAGAAGCAAGTTTCACACATTGGGCACAAAATACCAAAATAGCTTGATAGTGCAGTTAGAGAACTGGTTTGAAAACATCGCTTTATGTTTTGTATACCGGATGAACTTTTGTATCGTAAGAAAAATTATGAAAGCTTCAGGTTGTTCAGCGTGATATAAAGAGAGCTGTGCTTGACCTATTTATGACGTCACTTTACGCTAGAAGATATCCTCAAAAAAAGTCACTGACATAGTTATCGGATAACCAAGATATAATGGGTACTTTTTTTTTTTTTTTTAATATTGCCCGTCAAGATGACCTCACTCCACCTGATGGAAAGCGGTCGTGAGGTCCAGATATGAGGTTGACAAGCCAAGTCATTCAAACGAATCACTGGGCTGATGACCGTAGGGAAGTAAAGCTAACTAGAAGATGCAGTTTGGGCAGGCCTCCTACCGGATAGATGGACCAATGACCCGATGCAGGTTGCAGGAAGCCGTTGGATGCGAGCTGTGCAACGCCGCTTAATGTGACGTCCTTTGTGGTAAAGTAGTTAAAAATAAAACGACGTTCTTTATTTATTCCATCTCGTCAAAGACAGAAAAATAAATTATATTTATTTTAATATTTATTAATTACTTAATTTCAATTTGAATTGTACTAACATAGTTTTAATCTTCCATTGTTATTAGCACTATATGGACTCAGGTTCGAAATAAACTTTTTTTTTTTTTTGTTTTTTTTGTTTTTCGTAGGCAAATCTTAAATCAGTACCTTAATATATTTCTTGTACTGTACTGTTTCTGTTATTAAATAATGCCATTTGATCTCCCGGTATAATTTCTCAATAGTTGCATTCAAAATTAGGTTGCCGTTGTCACACGGTTGGTTGGCTTACTAGCAGTTGGTTTAAGTTAACAATACTCATTTTAAAAAGGTTTGTTTGGATGAGGAGATACTGTAAAACAACAAATCTGTCATGTCCGTTAAGATTCAATCTTATGCAATTCCAACTAAAACCAATACTTTAACATCATTTTGTCCTAAAATTGTAATAAATAATATTGTATCCTTTTACTCTTTCTGTGAACTACTTTTTAACTTGTAATTTTTATTTAACACTCTAACAGAACCTCAAGTCAGACATAAAAACTTCAACTTTACTTCAACTTTTGCTGACATTTTGAATCTTATCGGGAGCTTTAAAATAAAATTAAAAAATAAATCGATTTATGCATTTGGTTTATTTTATGGCTAAATTGTACAGGTTTAATAAATTACCACACTCACACAAACATAATCGCTAGAAATATACTAATACGAGTAATATACATTTCATCATACACGATTAACGATACATACCATACTGGAAAAGTAAATTAAATAATTAAATATGTGTATTAAATAACAAATAAGAGATCATACATACTTAATATATAATATAAAACAAGTACATAATATAACATCACAATACAGATGATGAATAGAAGATAATAAAAACTGAATCATAACTAGCAACTAAGGTAAATATTTGGCATTTTAAAAAAAATAAAAAAAAAATGAAAAAAACTTAAAATTCGTTTAACTCATGATAATGACAAACAACAAAATATAAGTGTTGAAAATATACACAAAATACAATAAAGAAATCAAATTAAATATGCCTTCTGGCTAATATACATAGAAACATAAATATTTAATATGAAGCCAAAAATATAATAAACAAAAAAACATATATGAATTTACACAATACAATAAATTACTTACATAATGTAGATTCCTTTTCAGCCAGATTAAAACACAATAATTTAATTATACCCGGATATTTGTACATGTAAAATGACCGAAAAGAAAAGAAAAAGTAAAACAAAAATCACAAAACATACATCACAATCACGCTAATAAATACAATTACCATTGAATAAATAAAACTGGCCTCGTTTACTCCGAAGTGAATGACATCGAAAGCATCGGTTAAGTCTAACAATTTTTCAGCTATTGTCGTTTAAATTTTCAAATTTTGTCGACAATTTACTTTCTATAAGCGGAGTATGCCAGGTTGTTAGCATCGTTCTTGGACCTGGACCAGCCTTCATAGCCTCCGTGGCCGTGCTCCTCAACTGGGGGACTCCATTCGTGAACTTCTTCGTGCTGGCCCTTCTTGGAGAGGAGTGATTTTAGGGTCGTGATAGCTTTGAAGATGAAAGCGATCTTGGCGAGGAGGGCCAGCTTGGCGATAGACACGGCGATGAGCACCACGGAGAAGACGATCAGGGCAATAGCTTTGGCCTTAGCGATGAGTACGAGAGGAATGAGCATTTTCAACTTCTTTTTGGTTTCCTTCTTCTTCTTGCGGCCTTCCTCAACTGTAACCATAATAAACACATGAATAAAACAATAATTCTCTAAGAATAAATTGCTCATTAATTTTGGTCTTAGTATTTTTCAATAAGTGCATTTCTTGATTTATTTCACTGATTGTAATTTTGACTATAATTATTACAGTCAGTGAAGTCAATGCCAGACTGCAAATCTACCAGTGAACTACATAACTTTTTACGGCATCAAGAGTACGATTTTAATATTAAATTCAAGTGTTCTAAAAAATAAAATGTATATCTTTTATTGAGCACAGCCAAAAACTTTTATACAAAACTCTTTTGAAATGGAAATTTGATGAATTACCTTCATTGGAAAGAGCCCTGCTAGACTCTGGCTCTTCATCATCACCACCAGCAAAGCTCAGTTCCAGGTCAGACTTAGACAAAAGGTCTGAAGCCTTTTCCCAAAGACGTTCGGTGACCTGCTTGTTCCTTTCTTCTGGTTCAGAGGAGAGGGCCTCCAAGGACCTGGCTTCCTTAGGGTTGCTGTTCAGGATGGTGATTCCATCGGTGAGCTTGAGCTTACGGACCGTTCCGAGTCTTTCAGTTGCGCGCAGAGCATGTTCCTGGGTATGAAAAAATAAATTTATTTGAATGTATGAAAATAATCATATTTGCAAAGAATTTAATAAAAAGAATAATTAAGTGAATTTAATTTTTTGAATCTTTTTTGACTACAATGCATTTAAAAGATATCTAATTATTTGCAGGTATCACTCATAGGATGTTTTTAGCATACGATATTTGACTAGTAAGTTAAGTTATTATGGTAAAACACAAAAATACTAGTCTTTTCATAAGAACTCTTTAAAACATGTAACCAATAAATAACTAATTAATTTTAAATTTAATTTTTCTTTTATATATGTCTTGTATTTATGTGAGTATATTCTTATAGGTATGTGTACGTTTATTACGTTTTTTAATACTTAATAATAGTTTGCATCTGTTTTTGTTTTAAATGTAGTTTATTTAATTTAATTTCATGCATCGCTTTTAATTTATCTGTTTGATCGTGTGATTGACTGGTAGAGAATGCCTTTTGGTATTAAGTTCGCCTATGTACTTTTTGTTTAGTGCAATGAAGAATAAATAAATAAATATATTAAGATAAGTTAAAAAAAGTGAGATTTTTTAATAAACAACATCACAGCTTATATTTTTTGCCTGAGTCATTTATTCTCACTTACTCGTAGTCAATCTAAATCTAACGTCTTTGTTTCCTAGTAGTAAATTTTCATTTTCAATCATTAAAAAAATTTAGACGCATTTGACTAATGTTTAAATTATACACGATCTAAAAATAATAAAAATTCTTTCTTAGAATCTAAGTTTCGTTTTTATATAATGAACCACTTTTAATTTCAATAAAGTTATTTGCGAAGCGTTCTTGGAGTACATTCAGGTCACACAATATAATGGCACTGTTCCAAAAACGGATCACGTAATTTGTATCACTGATATCACTTAGTTCAATCACACTCCAAGTACTTCACTGCACGTACCTTGAGACATAAACTTAGATCACTGTTGGCGCAATCCACAAAGTTGCTCGCCACCAAACGGAACACTGAATCATCCTGAGACACTGGGCCACAATGAGCCAATGCTACCAAACTCAACAACAATCCGACGAACTTCATCTTAACTTGAACAACACAACACCGAGGCCAATGAAACTGTGATACACAGCTTGATTGGTAACAGTTTTTTATCTAAATTCCCCCCACTAAGACGTTTCGCCGAATTAACATTTTAAAACGATATATGCCTTGTAGAAACTTTGATGACACTATGCCATAGTGACCGACGGATATATTTTATTCATTAATATTAATTTACTTCACCTTTTACGTTCATTCTTACTTTTCTTTTATCGTGAAACGTTTATGCAATATGCGTTCATATGTCTTTAAATATTTTTATGAAATATTTTTTTGATGAAATAAAAAGCTAATGGATAATGATCTTATTATAAGTAGTTTGATAAAGATTTTTTTAAAACTAGTATTATGATTTAATTATGATAGTTATATTGTTGTAATAAAACGAATGAAAAGTAACCTAAACATTGATAACAGTTTCTTTTGAATATTAAAATTAAGAGCTCATTAGCAACTTTGCTCGTCTTCACGCTTTCATTGTTTTATATATGACACCTTTATAATTTAGGTATTTTATGGCATTTTTCAAATTATTTACATTTAGGATTCATAATTAACCCAATTAGTGTTACCACATCACACTGTAATTTCATGCCGATATAATGTTTCAGAAACAGATCGAACTAAATTCTCCCTGTAATACTTGCTTCACACTGTTTTGAACAGTTCCGAACTGCATGCGTTGATGTCGATACAAATTGGTGGGAAAAATCAAAAGCAGACTCTATATGAATTATTTATTTTATAAATACTGAGGTACTCGTAAATGGCAACGGCGGAAAAATGAAGATTCACACAACATACAATAAATACAATCACACACACACATTCTATACATCTAATCACAATTGACCTCCGTAGGCTAAAGATTGAGCATCGCTAGCTTGTCTGCTCCATCCCTGAGCCGGCTCGTAGTTGTAGCCGGGGTGTTCTTCGTGATGATGTGCTGGTGCGTAGCTGACACTGGCTGATCCTGAGTGGCCACCTTTGGAGAGCAGCTTCCTGATAAGTGTGACAGCGTTCATGGCGAATGCGATCTTTCCTAAGAAGACGGCCTTGACAGCGACAAAGGCAATAATACCGAGGAAGAGGGGGACAAGGGCAGCCAACTTGAGTTTCAATAGAAGGAGGAGGGGGAGGAGCTGCTTAATCTTCTTCTTCTTCTTGCCACGAGCTGCAAACAATGAAGTTGTGTTATAATTATAGATGAAGCAAACACAAAAAGACATTGCCAACATTTTCCCAAGCGGAAAATTAGACCTATTTCATTTAATTATTCTTGGCGTATTTTGTACTAGTTCTAAGGACATACAAAAATCCACACGAATTTCGAACCAAAATCATGCTAATTTACCCCTTAAAAAGAAGTGGCATAAGCCTGCAAGTCCACTTATGGGTCAAATTTGGTGCACAAAGCTCACAAAAATCTGATGATAACGTCCAAACGAAAAAAAATGGTTTGTAGATGATACGTGATTATCAAACCGTGTATCACTTATTATCTTTTCATAAATTACAGTTGTTATTTCATTGGATGTTCATGACATAATTATGACACATTCCCAAGCAAACATGTAATAAAAATGCCTTAACTTGTTCGAAAGCTCACGACTCGCAAAAACTTACACTCGTGCCCAAAACTGCCAGATCTGATCATGCGCAAGATAAATGCTTCTTTATTACAATTTAGCTCGCTTAAGTATGAATGGACAAATTGAGATGGACTGATCTACCGTTCAAAGCCACGCCTTTGAAGATTTATTAACTCCGACGCTGTATGATTAATGGATGTTTGAATGCAAATAGAATTTGACAATTGTACCGTGGTAGCATTTCTATTGTTAACGTTTTTAACTATTCACATTTTTAAATTTTGTTTTGATGTACTTTGCTTTTAGCAAAAGCTCATTCCAATATTTAATCTTGAATCAGGAAGCATAGAAAGTGAAGAAACCGAAGCATTACTTTATCTTTTCAGATAGAGATGATTTATTTTCAGCAACAGAGAACAAAATAATTATTACAGATGCTGTTGTCGCATATTAAGTCCAATTAGGCTGGTAATAATATTGCAGACATAATGGATGTTTGTTTCTGTAATATGAAGGTGGAACAGGTCGAAGAAATATGAAGAGATAATTACCTTCCTCGTCCAAGTCTCGAGATTCGTTCTCAGACTGATCAGTCAGACGTAACTGCAGTACGTGGTTGTCCAAGAAGTCACCAATGTTAGTGGCAATTCTTTCTTCCAGTTGAAGTTCCCTGGCCTTGGGTTCTTCAGCTAAGGGTTCGTAGCTTCGGGCTGACCGAGCTGAACCGGTACTGATGAGGGTCATGCCATCGAAGATGCTGACGTCTTTGGTGACAGCCAAGCGATCGGTGAATTTGAATGCTTTTTCCTGTAATTTAAAGGCACTCGTTAGTTTTTCTGAAGTTTATTAATTGCTCCGTATTGTGATCAACTTTTTTTTAATTCAATATTTAAACAGTTTTAAATGCAGAGGAATTCAAGTCAAATTTTCTTTATAGTGTTTTATTGTTTCTTAGCTAACTGATTTAAATAATTATTGGGATGGTATATGCAATCAATTATGAACACTATCATTGGGACACGTTTGTTGGTATTAGCATTAGTGTGGGTAAGATTTTTGAAAAATTGTTCCTCATTGTACCAATTTATGAATATTCAAACTTTTATTCACTGAATGAACTATGCTGGACGAAATTTTAGCAACTCTTTTATTAAAGCAGCAAATTTCTATTAAAGAGCTTCAAAAGAAACTCCATTAGCTTAACAATAGTTTAAAACACACACGCTCGGCAATGACATTAAAATGTCAAACAAAGCTTTCGATTTAGCTTGTCCGATTTCACAACACTTCACACTTAGCACTGTAAATCCATTGTATTCACCTTGAGGCACAGTGAGGTATCACTCTCAATGCACTCGGAGATCACACCCACGAAATTTTCAGCGACACCACTTTCTTGCACTGGTCCACACCGAACTGTTGCCAGAAGGGCAAGTACTGCGATTTGTCCCAACATTTTCATTGTGAGATGATCTCACTTCAACCGACGCTTGGTAGCTTATGATGATTTTCCAAAAAACTGATGGATTTTATCCTGCAAGCCCCACCAGTTTTCCGTACGTGACGTAACACCCATCGTCTTTTGACGTTGCCTGCTAAATGATATGCCATAAGCTTCGAACGTAAGGATAAGTAGAAAAATAAATATTTGATGTTAGAAAGCGAGTTTGCTTCTGACATTCAATACGACGGCATTTGTGATGTTAGTGCAAATGAAACGAAAGAAAAAGTGTGATTGTTTGATTTTCGTGCCTAAACAAACGATGGGTGAAAATGATCGGCGCAACCGGTTCATTCAAATGTGTTGTCTTTAGAAAACCTCAAAGACTCTTGTGAGTTGACAGTCCATTCATGATTCTTCAGTTTCTCAAGTGTACAGCTTTATAGTTAAGCTATTAATAGCAATGCGATGAAAAAACTTTGTTAATAATGTCTCACAATATTCATTTTTTATCACAAAATACACCCTCAGATCTTATTAGCGGAAGCTTTTGCACGCTAATTCAAAACCTATTATTTTTTTCTCAAATTTCAAATATTTAATCAAACAAATATAAAATGATATTCATTGTTCGATCTCGCATGAACGCCTTCTAATTTTATATGTAGCTATTTTTTAATTTTACGCATTTCGTAGCCGATTGAAAACCGGATAGGTTTAGTGGCCCCAAACATCGACTTTCTGTCGTCTGTCCGCTTTTAACTGTTGGATGTATACTCGTCTCATCGTCTTGACCCTTTTACCGATATTTTTGACGAACTTTTAAATGGTACTGCCGCGCCGCCGCCGAAGGTCGCGAGATCGAACAACAGGACAGTAATGCGAAGTGTTCGTTCTGTATATTCGTGTTGTTGTCTAATAAGTATGTATCTCTGAACATTTTTTTAAATTCTGATACTTATAGTACAAGCTCCGTTGAGTATGTGTCAAATATGCTCTTGGTGTAATTCTGCGTCTCCGTCCAAGTGGAATTATTTTAAGACTTTACATAATTTTCTTTGCAAAAAAATATATTTGAATAAGCTCAAGTACCGCAAATTTGATAATATCCCGTTTTAATATTACTATTATTTTGCAATACATGGGATTAATTTTTAAAACTTTTCACTCTGTACTTTTATTTTAAGTCACCAGTATTAAAATTCAGCTGTTATTCAAAAAGTATGCAAAGTGTCTTAAATCTACCCAGTTGTTTTCATGGGATGTTGTAGTATGCATTCAAAGAGAAATACAAAAAAATATATAAATAAGTAATTCCCAAATTTAAATTAGCGTTTAGCGTTTGATCACTAGTTACCTACATCATCCGTTTTGGATATTTGTAAAATTTGTAAATCTTTTGAAAATTCTCATCGACATTGACTGCAATACTTGCATAATAATTTATTTCTGTTGTTGACTCTAGTTTCCAAAAGCATTTTCAACATATTATTATTTTACTGTCGTCTAGCGATTTATGCACTATGCATACAAATTACCTAGACATACCAAGGAAGTTCGGTTCAGTAGGAATTGCATCATGTGTTACGTATATGTCCACAAAATAGACAACGGAATCGAACGGAATTGAAGCAGTAAAACTTCTTAGTTGGGAGTTTATTAGGATTTATAATCAAAGTTTCAGTTGGTGTCAATACGCCAAATGATATTTTTGACGCCCTATGCTTTTGGGGGAAATAAGTTTAAAAGCCGTCTAGTGTACAGCGGATAGTGCAGCTATTTGGATATGCAACCTCAAAAGTTTAGACTAGCTATTTGCTGACTACAACTGCTTAGGTTTAATTATACTACAGATAACTCAATAGTTACTACGTAACAGATGAATCACTGCATAGAAAATTGACAATTTTGTCAATTTGTAAATGTGTGCTGTCCTGGCTGGGACAGGCATATATTGCCAGGACTACTTCTTTCAATATATATTAGAAGGTCAGTAGTCAGTGCTTACAGTACGTCATCGCGTCAGTTCAACCGCAAGATTCACTTACAAAATTAAATGCTCATTATGCTCAACGCGGCTGTTGACAACCAACTGCCAAATGGGTCTTGGAAGACCCGGCGGCTGGTAGGCGATTATCGCGCGGAAGTACGCGGAGTGACAGAGGCCTAAATACACTCTAATCCTGAGGTGTCCGTCAAACTTCTTACGTCCCTAACAAAATAAAAACGCTCTTCACACATTTTTATTCCATATTATGCACGCCACGATTAGTCGTAGTGTGTTGTTGCACGTTCTTTCGCCCCAGGTTCACTTTCCAGCCGGTTCAATTCGGAGAACGAACTTACCTAAATTGGCTCGGGTCTGGGTATGTTGATGCCCCTGCCTTAAATCCCTGTCTGGTACCTAGTAACCCAAGGATTTTCTTTTTTCGATACCACGATAATTGGTATTAGACTATTAATATTTATCTTCTTTTATTTGTATGCGGATATTCGTGCTATCGAGAAGCTTTATAACATAATAATTATTTATACGATAATAATCTTCAATGATAGTAATCCTCAGATCAATTGCTATTGTCCAATTTCGTGATCTCTATGCGCGGTAGCAACTGACTAACTATGTCAGTAGTTACTGACATAAGTGTAATAAGTTATTATAAAACTATTAAATCAGAGTTCAAGTGTACGCGCTGTTACTCGAACGGTGAAAGTAAACGTTGGGACTTTTTTTCGCTAAAGATAAGTGACCTTATTGGTGGGTTACGGATAGTCACAAGTTTTGAGTAAAAAATTAATTTTAACAATAAAGGAAAATAAAATACAAATAGGCTTTCACCCTCTAGTGTCCTCACCCCTAGTACAGGGCGTCACATGTAAACTATAACCCTAATAATTGTCATCTTATTCCATGTGACGTGCAATTAATGAATGAATAAACGATTAAATAAAGTAAAATAATATTTTGACCGTCAAATCTTTTTAATTACATCCAAAGATAAGCAAGTAAGCCTATATACTGTCCCACTGCTTGGAAAAGTCCTCCAATATTGAAATCAAGTCATTCAATCAATCGATGGTTATCGGTTTAATCACTACGCTTGCCAAATGTGGGTCGGTGATCACAAACCCGGGCTATGTTAAGAACAATCCGAAAACACACTTTGCCCGACCTTGGAATTAAACCCGGTAACTCCGGGTTTTGGGCCAAGCTCTAAAACCACTCGGCTACAGAGAGGTAAGATAGCAACTTGAAAAATTTAATTGAATTGAACCCACGGCTTCTGCAATCCGAAGCCTTTAAAGGACCTAGTGAATTTCCGTAAACAAAGTAGTCTTGCAACTTAAAATACACTAGACAAGCCAGGTTAGTTATTGGCCTCGGTAACATAAACTTAAGGTCCCACTTGATCCCTAGGACCGAAAATAGTTCCTTTTTTAAAATGCCTGTCTGACCTCACTCCATCTGACGGAAAGCGGTCGTGAGGTCCAGATTATGAGACTGACAAGCACAGTAATGCAAAGCAATCACTGAACTGGCCATCCTCATCTTGAAGACCTGCAAAAATGCCCTTTTACGCATTGCTTAAAGACGATGACGACGAAGGAAACATGTGGTGAAAGAGCGATCCATGGTGTGGTACGACCCGGGACGGAAGGCCCGCGTTGCTCGAAGGGTACGACAAAGCAACGAGTCACCGAACCTTTTCAAGTAGATTGTTCTCTTCTAGTTTCTATAATGAGATTATTTTGAAGCTTTTCTTGATAAGAAAAACTGCATACCCATTCCATTCA
This sequence comes from Udea olivalis, assembly GCA_947369235.1. Classification (NCBI taxonomy): domain Eukaryota; kingdom Metazoa; phylum Arthropoda; class Insecta; order Lepidoptera; family Crambidae; genus Udea; species Udea olivalis. Next base: position 5,609,397 of record OX376363.1, read on the forward strand.
TACAACATACACATGAGACATTCTCGAAATTCTTGCAAACAACCTTCTAGCGGTAACTAATTAGGATTATACACCCACATGACCATTTGCTTTTCAATACGTAGGTATTTAGAAAACAACACATTAGGAAACAAGGTCAATGGCCTTTTCTTTTAGACCCTGCTTTTGTGTTAAAAGCTTTCTATTTGAAAGGGAATCTATATTGGGTTAAAAATATATTGACAATTGTGGGTTATTCATTTATTTTGATCCGAAATGGCGTCAATTGTTAATAAAACTATTTTTAATAAAAACGCAAGTGAAACAATAGGAATAAGTTCTTTTAAAAAAATTAAGTTCCTGAAACTGACTTCGGACGTTGAGAAGCCATTCGTCTCACTATTCGAAAGTTAAATGTGATAACTACGCCTTCTGAGGGCTGCTTGTTGAAATATGAGATGTTTTTTTTCGTCCTTACGTTAAATTTATAGTTTTTCATCTCCCTCGCATCATCTAAAATCGATGATTTCCTCAAATTTCAAACCTCAGCGTTTTGAAAGTGCTATAATATTTTCGATGTGCCTGTGGTTGGTCTAATTAGTAAAAATACATGTAGTTCAGTAAGTAACTTAAGAGCCCTGCCTTATAACATGCCCTTTGCTGCAATAGATATTGCATGATGTCAAAGGTTGCGGGTTCGATCCACACGCAGAACATTCCTGTGCGGAATATTTCTTCTTAGCACGATTCTGGGTCTTATTATCTATTTAATTACGCATTTAAAAATATTTAAGTATGTTTATCAGTGTCTGACATACATAGCCGAAGCTCCGATCTGACCCCAAGGTCAAATGATCTTGGTGTGAGCTGCCCCAGATATTCAACTTAATTATGTCTGTAGGCGTCGGCGTCCACTGCTCAACAAACTAGCCTATACTCCATTCATTATAGCATTAGACAGAAGTAAAAGAGTTTCCTTTTAGAGTACATTTTGAGGTAAAAGTACAATAAACATTATTACTTTTAAGATTTATACCGAATTTATTAAAATCTACTCAAATAGCAGCTGTCACACTTAATTGTTCTTATTTAGAATAAAGTAACTTCAGAACTTATGATGCTTTTGCTTAAATAAATTATTTTGTCTTACATCAAACTATATTGTCGATGTAAAAACCTAAAAGAAGTAGGGGTTTTTATCCGAACACGACATTTTTACTGTCACTATAACTCTACCAAATCTTAAATTTCACATGATCCCTTCATACGTTGTGGCGGAAGGGATTTTCAATATTGCCAGGTTATACTGAGGTATGTCATCGTCATGGCAACGTCAATTGCAAATTGTCTTTCATTTTAGCACCCCTGTTTCTTATTTCTAATATTATAATGTATTAAGTATAGAGGATATAGGCCGCCTACTACAGCAAGCAGTAGCTGGCCTATATCTTCTTAAATCCTTTGATATGCATCCTAGGTCAGCCGTTCACCTTGCTGGTTGTCCTTCGCAGCGATTGCCAACTCTTTTATTATACAGTCTCCGGAACTTTTATACCTACCTCAGGCTTTAGTTCTATTATGTACCTTGCCTAGTGCCACTTAAGCTTTAGTATCCGCTTAAATAATTTTCCCACTGATTTCAGCAAGTGTTATCGTTCATTAAATTACATTAATTAAATTGATTTTTTTTATTAGACCTATAGATATATACGATTGCGATTAACAAATACGTAAAAGTATATAGATATTGTCCCAGGGCAACTGCCTCCATCATTGGAATCAAGTCTTTACTACAATTGATGGGTTTTGTCATAATCATTACGCTTGCCAAATGCGGGGTTAGTTATCAATAACCAAAGCTATTTTCCGAAATATCCGAAAACACACATTACCCGTAACCCGTAGTAACATATAAAAAGCCTTATATATATAATTTAACCGACACTAGAGACTCCTTACGAATTTCACTAATGTGAAATAGCAATAATTATCAGTTGACGACACGATTGGCGCAGTGTGCTGTAGCACGGTTTCTCGCCATGGCTTCCGTGGTGTTCCGGGTTCGATTCCCGGTCGGGTCAATTCAGAAAAATGACTTTTTCTAAATTGGCTCGGGTCTGGGTGTGCTGGGAGACGCCCCTGGCTTATTTTCCTGTCTGGTACCTCGTAACACAAGGATATTTATCCTTACTTCGAGACCATGACAAATGGTGTGTTGTCTGGCGCATATTTATATTTATATTTATAATAATGAAATTCGTAAGGATCTCCATTATTTTCAAAATAAGCTACACTCGTGTGACTCGCTATTAATGTAGCCAGATGAATTAATCTAAATAAAATAAATGTAGATTTTGTTCATGAAACTATTTTAAAAGCGGTTAAGTAATTTTTGGGTTTATACGAGAAAAACAAAGCCAAGCCACTCTTTCTCATAATAATATTTGAATTCATTTCGTTAAAAAAACCCTTCAGGAAAGTTCTTATCAAAGAGGAGATCGGCGTTAACTATCGGCCTATAGTTTCAAACATAGTTTCGTCATGCGCTTCAAAAATAGTTTCAAACATACAAATCAATTATTTACACAATTATCACCCAATACAACTCAGGGCCTCATGCCCGAGTATGGTCACGTCTCCGAAGAAAGTGTTCGATGGTAATGATGAGTCAGTGCGGCCTTGGACTAACGGGACTGCTCTGTTGGCACCCAACGGTGCACACTACGCGAATATTTTAGTCATTTATATTCATATTCAAATACCGGGTGATTATCAAATAGCTTACGAAAACGATATTGCATACTTAGTAAGTGATGTAGTAGCTATTTCAGCGAAAATTTGTTTTTTTCAATTAGCTTTAATTATAAGGTGAAGAGTGATTCGTATGGTGACCTTGAAATGAAAGTTAAATAAACTTCATTTGCGCTTAGATAGTTTCTACATCACTAAGTGAGTATGCCATATCGTTTTCGGAAGTTATTTGATAATCACCCGGTATATTTATGGAAATATCATATTACCTTCATACAAACAAAAACTTTTTAACTGGGTTAAAAGCATTTCTTCATCTTAGCATATACTTTCCTATCTAAAGATAGTATTTACCTTTAATTAATAGGGTGCTGTTAAGTTAAATAAACTAAACTGTGTTACCATCTGAAACGGGACACTTTTAATGCTAGGTCATCACAAAATAGCCTCGTTAATGCCACAATTTGAATGACCAAAAACGCAGATATGAACAATAGATAACGTTCCAGGCTTCAATTTTTGATCTTCTATTATTTCGAAACATTTTTAAACTTAGCGCACTTGTTTATTTTACACCGTAGGTAAATGTATCCACAATCTTCATGTAGATTTATTTAATTATTTTCAGTTAATTTGGCAAACATTCTGAATTCAACAAATTATCACAGACATCATTCAAAATAGTATTACTCAAGTATGTGATTGTGGGCGATCAGGCTAATAGCTGAGGTTCTGTTTTAAAAAGATGAAAATGATCACTTTGTTAAATAACGTATATTTTGATATTTCATGTAAAACATTTTTTTTTCATAATTGAGTAAAAAGTTCACCCGTGTGTCTCGACGCCCACTTGGGTCTCTGGGAGCGGCCGAACTTTCCCGTCACATCGTGATAACCGGCACATGCTCACGCCCTACGAACCAGCATGCGTACGCGCAGGTATGCGTTAGGGCTGCCAACAAAATCAATATACTCGTATTATATTTGGAAATAAAATAATAAATAACTTAATTAGGGTAAAGTAAAGTAATTAGCCTATATACTGTCCCACTGCTGGGCAAAGCCCTCCATCATTGAAATCAAGTCATCGCTACAATTGACGGGTATTGGCTTATACACCACGCTTGCCATAATAAGAGATAGATTTAAAATGAAAAAAACAAATACAGTAGGAATTTGGTATTTTACCCTACTTATTGTTTTTTTTTGTTTGCATCTATTACTTATAAACTGAAAACATACTTATTTTCTTTAAATTTTCTTAATTGGTTACAGAAGAATTTGTGTATTTGAATCTTCCGTTACTGACAAACAATGCACAGCCGAACCTTCAGGGCGTAGAAACCTGAAATTTGGCACATAAGTTTTTAGGGAAGTGTAGGGAAGCACAAATCTGAGGCTCCACCGCAATCCTTACATAAAACGCTTACTAGCGTACGAAGTCACAGGCAAAAGATAGGAAATTGAATAAAAAAGTAATAGGCCATTGAAATCATCTCATCGCTACAATTCATGGGTAGAAAAAAGTTTGCGTCAAACTTTTAGTCCAATCTGAACTGAAGTTGTCCCGAGTCCCGCGCTTCTATTTTTTCCAATGTAAAAGTGGTATGGTGCATGCGCAAATCAACTTCGCAGTGAACTAGAAGCTTGACTTTAACTTGGTTTAATCGCCAATCTTACCAAATGCGTATCAACACTAGAGCTATGTTCTGAAAAACCCGAAGCCAATTTAAGCGCACTCACCTCTGGGCCACAAAGGCATCAAAAATAATAATTTCGATACATACATACATACCGTCACGCCTTTTTCCCAACGGGGTAGGCAGAGACCACATCTTTCCACTTGCTACGGTCCTGACACACCTCTTGCGCTTCTTCCACTCTCATTAATCCTTTCATACATGTTTCCTTTCCTCTCATTACATATTTTTTCTTTAATAATTTAGATGAAATTCGACTTATCCCTCTTTAAGGCAACATTATATTTTATTATATAAATATATTTATTTTAAATGTATTTATATAAGTATGTATGTTGGCATGATAAGTATATATCATTTATATGTATTTAAGTAGTATATTATGATCTATAAATGATTTATTTAAGTATACAAATTGTATTAGGTATTTGTTAGTTTGAGTATTAGTAGGTTTTTAAGTATAAGTTAAGTATCAAAGAAGGGCGGCGAAACTCGCCTCCATATTTTACAAAAACGTTACCAAACGGAAACATGTTAAATAAATAGAGTTAAATTTGTTGTATTTATTACCATATAATCAGGATTTTTAAAGAAGGCAGGTCAAAGATAAATTATTCCCGATTTCAATGAAACAAAACTTTTCTGTAGTGCAACAAAAAGTGCAAAAACTAAACGGTTTTATTTCGTGTAAGAGTATTCCAATCTACGCAGAAGTTGCAATCATGGAATTAATTTTATTTTCAATTTGTGTTAAGGTAAGTTATATTTTAACTGTTTTGACCTATTTTAATTAAATAAATACACTATAATGAACATTTTAAAGCCACATACTTGTATTTTGAATGTATTCAAGTTCAAAGTGAAAAAACAAACTGATAAAGAGGCTGTATCGTAATATACTTCTTTGCCTTCCCATTGTTGTCATCAATGTCAATATTGTCAATGTCAAACAAATCACTCACATTACGTTACGTTTAATTTTTATTATTATAATGTTTAAAACAGTTTTTTTTCGCTTTCATCAAATAATCAAACTGTAAGAGAAAGTAGCCCTCCAGAATTACCTGCACCACCTGTTGCAGAAAAACATAATCAAATTGAAACCCAGCAAGCAAATAAGAAAGCAAACACTCAAATAGGTCTTCCAACAATAAGAAGAGCAGCTCCACTGCTGGCCGTTGCTTATTTCCAGAGTGTGATGATCGGGAAAAACTTCATGTACCTGAGTCTATACGCAGAAGGGTCCTACTTAGTAGACTTTAAGTAGTACAAGGGAGTGAAGCCATTTTAGGATATTATTGTTATTGTGCTGCTGGAAATCATACAGTTGGGTGTTGCTCGCACATAATGCCCATTTTATGGTACATGGGGTACGCTTGTCATCAGGATCATTTCGGAGCTCCTCCTGCATTCTTGAACCACTTGTAAATTATTTAAATAAATGTACATAAATAAGTTAATATGATTTTCATTTCAAAGCTTACATAGCAGTAAAACTTAAATAAGCCTCATACTGAGCTCAACGAACTTAATATAAGTACACCAGAAATGTACTTCTTTTGTTCTTTGTCTTGTTCTATATTTTTGTGATGATGTGGTAAGGGCAACGGGTGACAGATCGCTCGTGCCGCGCACTGATGCGGCACGAGCTATACGCGTAGTAGAAGAAGCACGCGGCCGTACTAACAAACTCGCAGTGCGCCTTGCATGGGATGAGGATGTGGTGGATGAGGCCCATCTAGGGTTCTCATTGCACGTATCATGTAGCGCTGTTGACTGAACAAGCCCGTTTGTACACCCGCGGACGGGACCCGTCGCAAAGACGTGGGCCCGTCTGCGAGGGCGCGGAGTCCGCCTTCCCACGACGGTCATCCGCGCAATTCTCCGGAACGGAACACTTTGCATGGAACCGTGCCTAGTCAGACAAAATGCAGATATTGTACGTTGCATTGTAGTGGAACATGTATCCATTCTGACTGATGTGTAAGCATCAGTGTCATTTTAATAAAAAAAATGATTAAAAACCAGCGATTTAAAATATAACCTCACTACCTTCAATAGCTTTAATATCTTTTTAACCCCAGCTTTAAAAGAGTTAAAACAATTAACTTTTTTGTTAGTCTAGCGTAGTTCTAAAAACATCTACCGATTTCTTTTATGTACGTGGCCCGTAAGTAGAGGTCTGAAATTACATGGAAGTTCGCCGTCCTTCTTTGTTGTTTGTCTTTTCTTGCACCAATTTCCATACACAGGACAAAACTCGTATGTTCTCTGTTAAACCTTGCGGTTGACTAGTAGATAATGTCTCTAGGCATTAAGTCCGCCAATAGTACCTATTTTTGAAAAATGTGCAATAAATAAATTTATTAAATTTGCCATTCAAATTCAAATGCTAGTGAAAACCAACCTGTTCGTGATATCCAAACGGAATCGATCTTGCATCCTTTTGCTTAACGACTGTAAGGCCTTTCTGTTGGGTGTCGACAGCAAATTGCCTAAATAAAAAAAAGGGAAACATTTATTTCTAAATATAATTATCCATATAATGATAAATACTTGTTAGTAACAATTAAATACTTAACCTATATTAGTAGTGTTAGTAGGTACAAAGGTGATTACTTAATTACTTAATTTGCCCAGTCACAAGTCTTTTCCAGTGCGTTTGAATAGGACAGTCAGGGCGCGCAACAATCACTCTCAGAATCCGCTGCCGTTGCCGCCGACTCTGGCGCCCCTCAGGCTCTGCATCAAATAGGCGGCTTTTTTGTGGATGATAGCATAAAAGCCATCAGCATACGCTTCCACAAACATTCCTAGGACGCCGCAAAAGGGTCCTGAAAGCGTTGTTGTATTGCACGCGAAGTTCACTGTAGGCTCGTCGCGTATACGTAACCCACAGACCGCTCGAGTAAAAGGATTGACAAAAAGCCCGGAACAGGGTCAGTTTTACCTATCCCGTACATCGAACAAACAAGCATATTGATTCTTTCCGCCAATGCCCTACGCTCTATTTCTATGTCTAAAAACGCGCTTGTTTTTATTACAGTCATTCTGTTATTAAATTTAAAAAAAAACACTGTTTACAGACTTGACAACCCTATCAGAAATTAGTTTAATTATTTCATTGATAGAAATGATTTCATCTGACTAATTATGATTGCGTCAGCCCAAATTCTGAGTATTTATTGCTTTTTGAGAAGAAAGTGATTAGGATATCCAAGCTGTTAGACAAGAATGTTACGAATAAGTTTTATTTAATTCAATGCAATCAAATTTTACATTTGTTAGATAATTAATGTGGGAATCACCAAATAACAACAAAAAGAAACGCTTCAATCAGTGGTTTTAACTATAAGTTGCAATCTTACTTACTAACTAGTAGTTACTTTAGTATAAATATAAATAAATAAATATATTTGCGCCGGACATAACACCACTTTTTATGGTCTCGAAGTAAGGATAAATATCCTTATGTTACGCGGTACCAGCCAGGGACTCAAGCCAGGGACAACTCCCAGCAAACCCAGACTCGAGTCAATTTAGAAAAAATCGTTACTTAAATTTACCCTTCCGGGAATCGCAGCCGGGACACTACGGAAGTCCAGGCGATATCCGCTACTGCGCACTACGCCAATCGTATCGTCAAGTAGTATTGCGTGTTGTAACTCTGCTTGTGAGTGAGGTAGCTAGAAACCGTTAAAAGTTGTTTATGGTCAGCTGGAAAAGCTTATTTCTTCTTGCAAAACTATGCAATTATCTTTTTAAATAATTAAATATGCGCCAGACAACACACCACTAGTCATGGTCTCGAAGTAAGGATAAATATCCTTGTTTTACGCGGTACTAGACAAAGAAATAAGCCAGGGACGCCTCCTAGCACAGCCAGACCCAAGTCAATTTATAAAATATTGTTTCCTAAACTGACCCGACCGGGAATCGCAGCCAGGACAATACGGAAGTCAAGGCGATATCCGCTACTGCGCACTACGCCAATCGTGTCGTCAAGTAGTATTGCGTGTTGTAACTCTGCTTGTGAGTGAGGTAGCTAGAAACCGTTAAAAGTTGTTTAAGGTCAGCTGGAAAAGCTTATTTCTTCTTGCAAAACTATGCAATTATCTTTTTAAATAATTAAATATGCGCCAGACAACACACCACTAGTCATGGTCTCGAAGTAAGGATAAATATCCTTGTTTTACGCGGTACCAGACAAAGAAATAAGCCAGGGACGCCTCCTAGCACAGCCAGACCCGAGTCAATTTATAAAATATTGTTTCCTAAACTGACCCGACCGGGAATCGCAGCCGGGACACTACGGAAGTCAAGGCGATATCCGATACTGCGCACTACGCCAATCGTGTCGTCAAGTAGTATACTGCGTGTTGTAATTCAGCTTGAGAGTGAGGTAGCTAAAAATCGTAAGAAGATGGTTTTGGTCAGCAGGTAAAACTTATTTCTTCTTGCAAAACTATGCAAAAGTTTTATATTTGCTTAGTTAATTTTCTTGTGATAGGCTGTGTTAACTTCTAAACATTGTTTGAGCCATCAGCTCCCATCTTTGCCACCGACTTGGTATAAATAAAGGGTTCCTTTGTCTTCGTCATCTGACGATCCGTGGTCAACGCCTCTATGCCCGAGTGGTAACTGAGCTCAGCCCGAAATCCGGAAGTCCTGATTTCAAATCCCGAGGGCAGAGTGTTTTCTCGGATTTTTCAGACCATGGTCTTTCTTTATGATCACCCGTCTACATTTGGCAAACGCCAATACCCATCAATTATAGCGAAGACATGATTTATATGTATGTCTTAAAAAAAATAGTAACTGCTGAGTTTCTTCTGCCCGGTCTTCTCAGTCAAGAAGCAACACCTTTCCGGCTTCGGTGGAGGATCCGCATTATATTTATGTATTGTTATTCAATATATTCATAGTATGTAACTAGATTTGACTATTCGAAAGTAATAACTGAGCTGATTGCTATTGTCTGTTTAAGTAACGTCACATTTGTTTCTACTTTTTATATATAGTATGTATGTGTCATGTGAATATATAAACCTAGTCCTATACTGTGTAGATATTTATAATTAAACTTATTTAATTTATTATTTTTCTTGGTGCACTTACTTGCCCTTTTCGCCAAATTTCCTTTGCTTGTGGGTTGCTTGGCAGAGATCGCTTTTTAGCGATAAAGCCGCCCAAATTGTACTTTCATTTAGTGTAAATTATTTCTGTACTGTAAGTTTTGTGTGCAATAAAGAATATATTATTATTATTATTCTCTTTATTCAGTATAAATCTTAGATATAAAATTTGTATAGTATTCTTACAAAAACAGAGATTTATAACATTAAAAATAACTTATGAATTATAATTATAAAAACTAAATAATTACAATTATAAAACTTAAGATTAAAGTTACAAAAACAGTGATTTATAAAAATACCATAAAAATCTTAACCTAGGGAGCCGCCGGCAGCGGGGCAGGCGAGGCCTAGACTACCGGTGGTTAGGGCTGCAGAGAGAGGAACCTCCTGACAATACGTGCCGTGTCCAAGAGTACCGCCTTCTGTATCTGACCCTTGATCAAGCCGCTAAGCGAAAGCCTCTCGAGGTGTTGGTCGAGGCTCTTCGCTATTAAGCCGTTTGCCGAAACCACTATCGGGACAATGATCGTCGAATCTACATCCCACATGGCGGTCACTTCGTGAGCCAAGTCCAGGTACTTGCTGAGCTTGTCCTTCTCGACCTTCACGAGGTTATCGTCATGCGGGATGGTGATATCGACGAACACTGCCCGGCGTTGGGATCGGTCTACCAGCACGATATCGCTATTGTAGCTTATTGGCTACAATAGTCCTGTCTGTGATGACAGAGCGATCCCAATAGAGCAACGCACGACCATTTTCAAGAACTGGCACCGGTGCGTACTTATAGTACGGTACCTCCGATTCGACAAGATCATATCGAAGAGCAAGTTGCTGGTGGATAATCCTGGCTACTAGGTTGTGCCTATGCAAGTACTCTCCGTTAGCAAGGTGAGAACAACCGGAAATAACATGGCGAATAGACTTGCCAGGACGGCGGCATGCCCGACAAATGTCGACCGTACCGTCCTTCATGATGTATTTCCGGTAGTTATTCACCTTGATAACTTCATCAGCAATTGCACAGACAAAACCTTCGGTTTCCCCAAAGAGGTCCCCGAAACGTAGCCAGTTCACCGATGCGGAGAGGTCAACATCAGGTCCTGTTAAGGCCCGATAGAACCTCCCATGCAGCTCCTTGCTCTTCCATATTTCCTTGCGGTCATCGGTGGTGAGCACTGGTAGTTGACGCCAGTTCTCGTTTGCCAAGGAGAGCGGCGTGAGGCCCTTATCAACTGCCACAACATCGCGATGTATCCCACATTCGTTGCTGAGGAAAAACCTCCTAAGACTGCACACCTCGCGGTTATAAAGGTTCTTGGCATTTAAAAAACCACGACCCCCCACCTTCCGCGGGATGTACAGTCTCATGACAGACGAGCGTGGGTGTAACATACGATATGTTGTGAGCAATTTTCGGACCCTTACATCCAGAGCGTCCAGCTCGGTTTGAGTCCATCTTAGTATGCCAAAGGAGTATATCAGTAAAGGCATCACCCAACCGTTGAAGGCGCGCACCTTATTGCCACCTGACAAAGAACTCTTGAGTACCTTTGTAAGGCGACTAAAGAAGCACTCCTTCACCGATTGCTTGACGTCTCCTACTGATACACCCAATGACTCTGACATACCAAGATATTTGTAGGTTTCGGCTTCACAGAGGGATCTGAGTGTCATCGTCTCAGAGAGCTGTAAATTCGGTGATTCTACAACCCTCCCTTCTTGTACATGCATGACCGCACACTTGTCTACACCGAACTCCATCCTGATGGCATTGCTAAAAATCTCAGTGATTTTTAACAGTTCCATCAAGACCTGGGGTTTTGGTGCAAACAGCTTCAGGTCATCCATGTACAACAAATGAGAGATGAACTCACCCCCTCTGCGAAGCCGATAGCCTAGCTCAAAATCCTTTAGTAAGGTACTAAGAGGATTTAGAGCCAAACAAAACCACAAAGGACTCAAACTATCGCCCTGGAAAATACCTCGCTCTATCCTTATCAAGTCCTGCGGAGCAGGCGAGTCCTTTGTCAACCACCACCTGGTTGACAAAGGACTGTGATCCACTGCCCCATGCATGTGCTTAAAAAAGATCTCAGAGTTGCATCAATTTTATACAGCTCCAAGATCCTTCTCAGCCACGAGTGGGGCACCGAATCATAGGCCTTCTTATAGTCAATCCAAGCAGTTGAGAGAGCTTTCCTGCCTCGCCGGACTTGCTGGCAAATGGTCGTGTCTATGAGGAGGAGTTCTTTAGTACCTCGGGACCCAACCCTACATCCATTCTGAGCCGGAGCCAAAACATTGTTCGCAACGACATGTGTGTTAATTTTTGTTGCTAGAATGGACGTAAGGAGCTTGTAGATGGTAGGTAAGCACGTGATGGGTCTATAGTTTTTTGCTTCCGAGGTACTACCAGATTTGTGTAAAAGGAAAGTGACACCTTTAGTAAGGAAACTAGGAAGAGAACCAACCTCAAGGGATTCCTGGAACTGCACTGCCAAGCATGGATGCGAACATCGAAACCACTTGATCCAGAAGTTGTGTAATCCATCCGGGCCAGGACTTTTCCAGTTCTGAGCCGTCTGAATTGCAAAACTAACGTCTTCGGAGTCAATAGTTACTGACTCCATGGTTCCGATGGATTCGCATTCATGCTCGACAGTACGCATCCAGTCACCCTCCGTGTGCTCGACAGGCATCGACCAGATGTTGCGCCAGAAGTCAATCATGACACTTGCATCCGGCCGCTGACTGTCGTTCACACGTTGGTTAGTATCTTCCCAGTTTCGGTACACCTTCCTTTGGTCACTTTGGAAAAGGCGATTTTGTACATATCTGTCCACACGTTCTCTGTAGCGACGGATACGGTTTGCCCACGCATAGACCTTCTGCTTCAGAAAGTCAATGCGTTCCGTGACACAAGCCATATACTGTTCGGGCCTAATACCCGTCCCAGCAAAGGCTTGGTTCACGTAACGCATGACCCGAGGGCGATGGTTCCCTCGGCTGAAGCAGACCAGCTTCGCAATGAGAGTCCTAAACGTGTTGATACGTCGCTCGATTCGCTTTTGCCTTGCGGGTACATTGACGGCAGGTCGCACTGCACGGTCAGAGTCCGGAAACTTGACACGAGCAACACGGCATGCCGCAATGGCCCCGCAGTACAGAATCGAGTGAGTATCAACTAAATTTTCACTAGTCCTTATAAACGGAGCTAGTAAAGCGTCCAGGGCTCCCATTAACGCTAGGTTGCGTCTATTAGTAGGCAAACGTTGTAACCGCGGCTTAGGGACTCGTGTGGAGCGATATTCTGAAATCGTGTTCTCCAAAGCCCTCCTCAGTTGCTCTTTGGCCTAAGTACTTACGCTTGCGTTCGCACTGGCCTCTCCATCAGCATCTGGATCCATCCGAGGCGCTACCGGAACCGAGTTGAAAACCGCACTCGGATGTGACAGCGCGCCGGAAGGTCCCGCGTCGAGGAAGAGGTCGCGCGAACTGGAAGCGCCTCCAGGCGAAGCCGATCAAGCGTAGGCTGATCTAGCATCTGTAGACGCTGAATCGCCCGCACTTGATCCGACAGTCGTTGGGCGGAAACAGCCACGGCTGGTTCAAGGGCCTGAAACAGAGGCAGCATCCGGTCACGATACGCAGACAGGTTGGTTCCTCCCTCTGTAGACCCGTAATAGGCGCGCATGCAGTTGACATTCATGTCGTTTGTCCATCGCATGCGACGCACTACACCACCGGTAGCGAGAGCCCCGCGTGGGGCAGACTGCCCCACAGGCCCCAAGCGTGCCGGCAGCGGTCGTCGTCCACGTCGCGCAGGTGGTCGCGGCGGTCGTGTCGGCGGTGGCCCGCTTTCATCGCTTGAACTGGAGCTCGAAGTGGTATCAGGAGTAGTAACAAACTCCTCCACCGACGACGAGCTGGGCGACGGAGCGGGCTGTGGTGTTGGTCGTGCGCTTCCAGTATTTGCTCTTCCTCTTGCCCTCGCTCTTGTTATCATAATATTATCAACATTTTATATCGGAAAATATTTGTGTAGGCATTGTGACAGTTGTCACACTTGACATTTATTTTTGAAATTTACACATTGTGGCTGAAATGATGTAAAATATTGTCGGAATTGATTTCTGTACTTGAATATTACTATAAAATGCGTAAATCACTTCAATGGAGATGGAAAATGTACTAAAAATATTAAATGATAAATCATGATAACTAAAAGACGTCTGCTGTCAACGAGTTTTTTTATTTATTTTTATTATTATTATTATTATATGTGGTATATTTGAATAAAAATACTGTTAGCTTTGACTTATTGAGGCCTTTGCTCATCTGTAGGACTTCTATTTCTAGCCTTTGTAACACAATATGCACTCCGCTTGCAGTATTTGTACCCCTTCGAGTACAAGTGAGTCGTGACCTATCACAACTAACAAGTATATCCGTATTTACAACAGACAGCAGATTGTTCGCAAACTAAACGCATGGTTTTCCTCTGTAAAGTACATCCGCGTAGCATTCCAAGCAAATATACTTGTACGGCCGTAACTGTGTGGGAAGCTGAAGTTATTTGTGGCAGCAAATAATGTGAGTTATAGTTAGAGTTTACAAAGTTTAGGTAACTATAAAAAAGTTACCGAATTCAACAAAAAAAAACACTTAAATTAAGTTAATAATACCATTAATGCTTCCTCTCCATTTCGACTTCTGAACAGAATTCATGCCCAGTACGTCTACGAGTTGTCACTTTAAATTTACGTTATCGCTCGCGTAAAAAATTGTATTGGGATGACACATGACATGACAATGTCAAATCCCCATATTTTTCCCCGTAAATTTAAAGTGGCAACTCGTGGTAGACGTACAGGCCTTCTTATCGACAGCGGCGCAAAAAGTAAAAATATCAATGTTCTATTGTTAAATTAAAAATACTAAAACAAATACTAACACATCTGAAGTTATTAAAATGAACCTAAAACTAAAAACCTTAAAAAATATAATTTAATAATTAAAATATATTATTAAAAGAAGTCCCTTTAGGCAAGGTTCCGAAGATACTGGCGTCTACCATGAGGGCCACTCAAAATTTATAACATGTAAGTACATGATATTCGGGTAATTTAACAGAAAATAAATAAACCATGTTTCTTAAAAAAACTATAGAATCTCAATTTTTTCCTATTCTTGAAGATTTTATTCCTTATGTTAAAAAGGGTCAACAATAAATGCTAAAATTATTCATGAATTCGTTTATTCGTTTGTACGTAGATCCATCGTAAAATAAATTACTTATTATTATAATTTATTCACATTCATTATTACAATAAATTAAGCCATTCAACAATAAATACATGACTCCAAAATCCATCACTCTAATTCAGCTAAATAATAAAAATAATATTTTAAAATAACTTTATGTACATAAATAAAAAAAATGTCTTTGGAACTAAAACTTAATAATATTTTGTAAAATAATCGTTCGTTCTAGACTTAAACAGATATATATAGAACTTAATATTTACACATGACTTACATACATAAATAATATGGTAACAAAAGGGTTTAAATAGATACGTATATTATAATACATAAATAACGTATAGAGAAGTCAGTCAGAGAACTTAAGAAAACTAAAAGAAAAAATACTGCACTGTAAAAAAATACATGTAAAAGACCATTCACGACTCACACTCATCCAAATTGAATCATTGTCATCTAATGATAAATGAAACGGTGGTTAAATAATTAAAATGAAGGCCCTTCAGTCATACGAGCGAAAATTAAATATACCTCAATCCTTTGGAGCAGAATTGCGGGTAATAAATTATAAAGCTACTTATGTCTACGCTTGCTTGGCGTGAGCTGCGTAAGCAAGGTTTTGAGCATCTTGGGATCTTCCCCAGCCACCACCGCTTTCCCAGCCATGTTCCTCATGAGCTGGCTCTGACCATCCGCCGCCGCCGCCTCCCTTCTTTTCCAGGAGTTTCTTGATGGCGCTGAACGCAGCAGCGATGAAGGCGATCTTGCCGAGGAGGTAAGCCTTGAACACGGCGAAGGCAATGATACCGAGGAACAGTGGGACGAGGGCAGCCAGCTTCAGTTTGATCAGGGCGAGGATGGGGAGGAGCTTCTTCAGCTTCTTCTTCTTCTTGCCACGGCCTGGAAGGAAATAACATCATTGTTGTAATAGATAACTACGATAATTACAAGAACTGGGAAATCTAGCTTCATCCAAGTATTCTCAGTTTTACAAGTATCTGGAGCCTTATAGAGTCGAAAATCGACAAAAACACGTCGCACATCTAGTTCAATGACATCACATCTACAGGACATATAAGTTACGTTATTGCATCAAGTGTGCGTATTTAAGAATGGTTTGAACATAATCATGGAAAAATAACAACGACTGTAACTAGACAGACCAGTGCTAACATTAATGTTACTGGAAAAAGAAATGCAAGACCTTATTTCATTGCAACAAAGCTCAACAATGCAGACAAATAAATACACGTGTTGGAACAACTCAATAGGACAACGAAACACGCAGTCGTCAGAGCCAAATATGTAAACATGAATACAATAGCAAATATTGAGGGACAGCTTGCATGAATAAAAGTGAAATGAACTATGGTATTCCTGAGGAGAAATCCGTTTTGTGAAAGTGAGAAGAAACATGTAAATCACGTTATAACTAAAGGTTGTGAACTTGCCAAAAACCGGTGGTGATTTCCATAATTTAAGAAATGGTTCCGATCCGATTTGGCATCAACTTTGACCAAGCCGACCCATAAAATTAAAAAATGAATTTAATTATGAACGCCAAAAGCTTAAAAGACATTCGCAAACTGTTGATTCCATCAACAAGATAGACAGTAAGATTGAAATGGTTTAACATGGCATTCAAAACTATGTAACTGATATAACAATCATTATATGAACAAAATTGAAAGAAGATCCTTAATAGGGATTGAAATAAAACGTAAATAACCATTATAAGATTATTAAACTGATAACAACTTAGTTATATAATAAAAGAACAGAACTTTTAATAAAATAAATATTTATTGGTTTTATCTTCTGTCATCATTATCATTAATATCATCTCAAAGTTGTGTTTTAAAAGGCAGTTTTGAGTCACGATGAAAAGTACTGTCCGTCACAGCTTCAAGTAACAATATCTACAAAATGGATGAAAAAATGTAGACTAAATTTTTATTTTATACCACTAGCACATTTTCTGAGAGACACAAAAAAACTGATGTCAGTACCTCTAACCAACGCCGCCATTATTGTTAAGTAAGAATTTCAGAAAAGTGAACTACCAAGCAGTAAATTTTACAATGCAGCTCCTACAGAACTGCTAACCGCTTTACCGCATGTTCATTTTGTCCAATTGTCCATATTGCATGCATTATAATACACGTCTTCCAACACCATTCGTGGTTTAAACATGAATAGTAAACCAGTTAAAGTGGTGAGACCCAGTATTTCTCTCTCGTCATGATTACATTCGATGTACGGTCAACCTCAACCCAGGAAACTGACCATTCGTGTCACCATACAAAATAATAGAGGTCATTTCCCGACTGCTGTCATGCTTGCCGTAGGAGGACTGTACTTATGGAGGCTTGACCGACTCTAGTGCAAGTGGGTGTGTATAAATGTGTCCGTGTACACAGAAATTAGAGGCTAGAATAACAAATATTAGACTTTCTGTGTATTTAACTCTCGCCGTGGGATCTTCAGATAATTAGGCACAGCGTGAAAATCCGTGATGTATAAGTGGGACAAAAAATAGGACGTCACTTTCATGTTTCAATTATGTATATCAACAAAAAGAGTTAAAATTCAGGTTATACTTTTGTTTAAAACTTTGCAGTGTGAATTGTTACAAGCAAAAACAGTATTCGCTGTCATCTAAAATAATAATGAAAGTCATGAAAGTGGCAATTATGAGCTTGACAAATTAGTGCCTTCATGTGTTCTATGAGAATGTGCTAACAATGAAGATGCACCATTAGTTTTAGTACTGACAAACGGTGTTCGTAGCACAAAAGCTCAATAGACCGGTTCTCAGAGGAGTTGTTCTGGCGTTGGATATAGAAAAGAAATTAAAACGTCCGTAAAGGTGAGTGTGCACAATGATTCTTTATTTCTAACACCTTCGCTAGGAATATATGGCTTTTCCTGGGATTTTAGTTAAAAATTAACGTATAAAGATAAAGATATTGATGTTTAGAAATAAGACTAACTATCCAAAGAAGGACACATAACATAAATATTATTTTTTGCACACAACTCATATTTCAAGAGGTCCAGATAAAAAAATAAGAAGCCCAAGTCAAAGAATGTCCTTTGCATTATTAGAGGCATTTTCCGAAGCATAAGGACTCTAAAAGTAATTTTGTTTGTGCGTATCCGATCTTACTAGTATCATTTTCAAGTTCTTAAAATAATCAAATCAAAAAAAATCGGGCTCGGAATCCGTCGGGAAAACAAACAACGATTTTACGAGACTAGCAATTGTAAAATGTGCAATAATAGAAAGTAACCTTTGTGATGAACTTAACAAAAGGAATGTTTCACAAGCAACCTCGCTATTTAGCACCTACGACTAAAAGCAAACCCATAAATTAAAACTCTAACCATGATCGTAAAGGCTTAAACGAACTGCATTTCTAAGACTTCGTACTAGGAGAACAACAATGAATTGCAAAGTGACGTTAGTGGTCAGCGCTTTTCGAATTTTCACTTTGTGGTAAGTAAATGTTGCAATGGCAAAGCGATTTGCATTCTGCAAAGTGTTCGTCACGGTGTATTTTATTTTCACGAAACGGTAGCGCAATTTGAAAAAAATATTTTTGCATTCTAAAAATCCTTTCAGAATTTTGGTTGCCGTTAATGTGATGAAATGAAAGTAAAAAACAGAATGATTTAGCGTTTTGGTAAGTTCATTGAATAATTGCACTTTTTGACTTTACGCCAAATACTTTTTTTTTTCTATATTGCTCGTCAAGATGACCTCACTTCACCTGATAGAAAGCGGCCACGAGGTCTAGATATGAGCCACCTTTAATTTTTTCAATATCTGAGATATTAAAGGTTATGTCCGAAATATTGGGAACATTATTTAAAAAAATGAGGTTTCAATTTGTTTTCAGGTCAATTAACTTTACATAAAAGCTCTCTCGACATTGTATATATTTCTGTAATTGTGTTACTGTCTTTATAGCCTTCCGCCTTTTTTATGTTGGTATGAAAACTAAGGTCACAACCGTGTGAACAAGATTAATAGACTCTCACCGTTACAAAAACAATCCAATTCAACGTGTTAATTGTTTTTTCGCCTCTATGAGTTAAGTTGAACTTTTGATCTTGAATCAACTGATGCTGAGATTCATAGTGTTATTGTTTGGTTCGGTTAATTCAGGTTGACAGCTCTAGCAGTTTTGATCGTTAAAATTGAATTCTTTCGACAGCAAATTGAGTTCAAAATGAATAGTTACTTATTTATTATAAAATAATCAAAGATAATTTCTAGACTGTCGTTTGCATATATTAATTCTCCTGCTGGACACCTTTTACAACAAGAGAAGTAAAGAAATCTTGTATAATCAGTTACAATTTTTTTAATGCTACCGCAGGCCTGCTCACAAAATCTCATAACCAAAATCATCAGAATACATACCTTCAACATCATCAACAGAGTTGTCATCTTCGAAGGACTTGGGCATTCTCAGCTGCAAGACATGGCTGTCCAGGAAGTCAACGACGTTGTCTAAGATCCTATCTTCGACCTGGCTCTCCCTGGCTTTCTTGTCTTCTGGCAACGGGTCGTAGCTTCGAGCTGATCGTGGGGAGCCAGTCCTGGTGAAGGTGATGCCGTCAAGGACGCTCAACTCTTTTGACACTGCCAGGTTTTCTGTGTACTTCATCGCTTTTTCCTGAAAAATATAGAAAAAATGTGTTATTTGTGATTCCTGAATTACCTATTTCCGTTTAAATATTTAAGAAATGAATATTTTTGCTTTATATGTGAATATCCTTTTTGGTTTTCCTTGTGAAGTTAAATAATGCATGTAACTAAAAGGTCAGCTCGCGTATTTTTTTACTAACGCTGAAATAAGTCTAAAAATGTCCAAAGTTTTAAAATGCACTGTTATCTCAACATAAAATGTTGATAGATCAGACAGCGTACAGTAATTGCCACTTAATTATGGTTAACGATACGCTTGACTACTCATTATACAGTTTTAACAACCCATCCACCTGTCAGGTGGTCTGACTGACGCATATTATTTAAAGCAATTAGCGCCGGGAATTGAACCCGCGTAAATGTTATTGAAACACTGAATTCCGTTTTCCTGACTTCACTGTATTGCACATAATTTTCACTTCCGTTAACGTCCTTTTTCCATTTGACCTAATTTCAGAAAATGCAGCCATTTTCAAATTCCTATTTCGAACTATTCACTTAGGCTAGTCTTATAAGAAACGTCCAGAGCCCAATTTATGAAACTAGGATGTTCACTTCCTTATCCTTAATCTAACTTAAACACTTAATCACTGCACAACACTTCACTTCACTGAACACACCTTCAAGCACAGCAAGGTGTCCGTTTCCACGCAATCCCTGAGGGTTGAGATGAACTTCTCCATGACCCCATCTTCCTTGGCCATGGGCAAGGCTGATGCCGCCGCCAGCACGCTGAGAACCACCACATAAACCTTCATGTTGGTTGTTAAACAGCAATTGTTGAGGATGCTTGTAAGCCGGTGAGTTTTATTTCGAGTCCCCCCTCTTAAATTTTCATATGTCACGCCGCTTCAACGCGGTGACGCTATGACGAAACGCAAATACGCAGCTTTAGACCCCAGTGTTAGCACATTGTCGTAAGTTTTTGAAGATTCAAAAGTGTGTTAGGACGACAGGTTATCTGGGGCAGACGAATTCCTTAAATTTTTGACAAGCCTACCAAATATAGCAGGCCGCTTTTTGATTCAAAAATTTCGCAGGGTACATGTTTTGATAAGAATTTTCTGAGACTCTTAAAATAATCGGCTGCTATTACGGTTTTGCTCGCCTTATTAGCGGAGTGGTAACAGCACTTGGCCCGTGTCCCAGAAAACCTAAATTCAGTAAATAGTTAATCGTTATCAAACATAAA
The DNA here is from genome assembly GCA_947369235.1 of Udea olivalis. Lineage (NCBI taxonomy): Eukaryota > Metazoa > Arthropoda > Insecta > Lepidoptera > Crambidae > Udea > Udea olivalis. Next base: position 5,630,142 of record OX376363.1, read on the forward strand.
TAATCTTGATACAAAAACTAATTCAAATAAAATATCTGTCAATAACAATTTATTCAGAACGAATAAATAATTAATATATACAGTACAGTAAAAATTAAAAAGAAAACCTTAAAATAAATATAACTAAAAATATAAATATATATAATAGTTTGATTCAATAAATGTGCAAACAATAGTTTAGGAACTTATTTACCTTTAATTTAAATGTGGCAGGGTTGTTTAATATAACATTTATACTGATTATTATATCTAGGTCATCATTTCACTGATTCACATTAACCAGTTATGACCACCCACATAGCAACTACCATTTTTTAATGATTTTGTTGATATTCAAAATCAAACAACACGCTTAGTTTAAACAAATCATCACTTAAAGTACTTAACCTACAAGACTGAAATTAAGTACAAAGAAAATAAAACTCGAATACGGAATAAGCTCAAATACATGTTAAGTTTTTGAATTCTATGTTGGGAGTGAGCAAGTACGCTTGCTTGATAGTAAGCGTTTACCGCAGCATGTGAACACCTGCGACGGCACTAGAGGCAGGTTACACTCGTGCGTTTCCAAACCAGCCCTCCGTTTCAGAACGAAATTTTCTAATCGACCACCACGCTTGCATAGGCAAGAAACCACACTACAGAGCATAACGCCAAACGTCAATAATGTTTTATCCATTGCGTCTATTCTAAAAAAGTTTTGCTAGCCAATTTACGCCTTAGACCTATTGAGAGGGACTATATAATTTCATTTGCTACGATCTTGAGACACCCTCGCCAATGATACTTCCTTCATATATATATACTTCCTACTCGATTAGAGCTCATGTGTACAATGCAGTGGTAAGACACTGTAACATTAAAGAGTGCTCAGTTTTTGAAGCAAAATCTGTTTTAACTAGGTGGCTTCTTTCTTTAGATTATTTAAGTACTGAAGATCTGGTTATGTAACTGATGTTTTTTAGGTTTTTAAGTCTTTAATTTTTGTGAAACTTCTAATTTCATGTTATATCCCTTCCAAATTTAAAAATTATATTTTTCGTTTGTAATTTAAAATTCATTGTAAACACAGGTTAATTATTTCTTTACTGGTTCCCCAAGATATAGGCCCAGCCTAGTTTGGGGTCCTCTGTAAAATTCTCATCTGCCTCACCCTGCAATGCATGTATTTGATTTAATTTAATTTTGTTTGATTAACTGTTGTTTTGTGCAATAAAGAAATATTATTATTATTATTATTATAATTATTATATTATCCCTGCTCATTGGTTATAAGAAAACATATTCTTCGCTGACCTTTGCCAAGAACACATTAATAACACAAACAAAATAAAAGAGTGAAAGATTTTACTTTACTTTACTTTACTTTACTTTACTTTACTTTACTTTACTTATTCCTTTACTTCACCATTGTCATAAATTGCTCTTATTATTTCCTAAGCATTTCACACAATCGAATTAAATCACGGCTTTCTCGATAAAGTTCAACGTTTAAAAACTGTGGGAATAGAGACTATAACCATTTGTTTAATCGTTTAATCATTACATATAGTTACTTTCTCGTAACGTACATAGTTACAGTTATCTAACGTTTTTGAGATATGGTTAGCCAGTCTTAATTCAACGTTTCATTGAAGAACAGGGGCCTTTTTACAATCGTTTATATCTAGTCAAGTTCATTCCCTGAACTGAGGGTAGCTAGGTATTACGTCAGTAGACCCAGCCTAAAACGGCATTAGTGCCAGGTAACCGCACCGTAACTGGCTGGAAATTGAAGTCGATATTATAACTAAATTGCTCGCTACGCGCAGTTTAAGGAACGAACTTGACAAGTTATAAGGATGGTTAGAAAGCCCTAGCTCAATAAAAAAAGTGTTGTCCAGGTCCGTAATTGCGCGTTGGCGCAATGTGTAAAGGTTTTGCATAAAGCGCCAAAGGATACAGTTCGATCATCTAGATCAAGTCATCGAAGCTTCTTTACGAAATGATAAGAGTAGGTTGTGGTTTGAGAGTACCACGCTTGCCAACTGTAGGTTCGTAAATCCAGCCACGGTTCCAAAAAACCTAAATCACACTTTGCCAAACTCCGCGGACTCCAGAACCTCCAAACTGATGCTTCCGGACCTCTAACCACATGGCCACGAAGATGTTCCCCTATTCCCCCGTTATAAACACAGATAACATCAGATTACTTTGACGACACACGACACGATTGGCGTAGTGCGCTGTAGCATGGTTTCTCGCGTCGATTTCCGTAGTGTCCCGGTTTCGATTCCTGGTCGGGTCAAATCAGGAAATGTTATTTTCTGAATGGAGCCGGGTCTGGGTGTGCTGGGAGACGCCCCTGGCTAATTTTCCTTGTGTGGTACCTCGTAGCACAGGGATATTAATCCCTATTTCAAGACCATTACAAGAGGTGTGTTGTCAGTCGCATATTTATTTATTTCCCTAGTGACAGCTTATCCCTTGTTTTATCGAAACAGCTCCTATGAACATGACGACACGATTGGCGTAGTGTGCTGTAGCACGGTTTCTCGCCTCGATTTCTGTAGTGTCCCGGGTTCGATTCCCGGTCGGGTCAATTCAGGAAACGATCTTTTCTGAATTGACTCGGGTTTGGGTGTGCTGGGAGACGCCCCTAGCTTATTTCCTTGTGTGGTACCTCGTAACACAGGGATTTAATAATCCCTACTTCGAGACCATTACAAGAGGTGTGTTGTCTGGCGCATATTTATATTTATATTTATGAACAAGGTCGCATCTGGCAGCGGAAATGGTGTCATAAAGTGTTAAGTAATCCCACATGACGGATTTCCTTTTCGTCACAAGAATGTGCCGCCAAGACGTTGATTTCGCAAAATCACTTTCTAAAACCAATAATATTTCATCCACCTTACGATTTTCTATGTATTTTATGGACAATTTGTATTCCTCTCCTAATAGTTTTTAAACTATTTGAAGGCACTACAGCAAGCGAAAGTTAAAAGTAATGTGCATTTATGGTGGCTGTGCGAAGCTTTTGTGAATACAAACTGTGGAATTATGTTACATGGAATTGCGTCTTGAGAGTTCAGGTTGACCATATTAACAGTTTTTGTTTCATTGACGGGTCTTTGTTACTTAAATGATGCAAGAGCTACTTTCTTTAACTGACATAAATTATTTAGCATCGAAATATGGAAAGGTGATGCAATAATTATGACACTTCAGGATCGTTTACGAAGTCTGATATTGGACTCGTATTCAATTTAGAGGGACAATCTAGATTTTCATTGAGTTGATATGATTTTGAGGTTTTTGGATTTATCAGAATATAGCCCGGGATTATTAAGCGTGGTGATTAAATCAATACCTATTTATCATAAAGTTGACTTAATTTCAATTATCGTCTTTGGGGCAGAAATAGCCCGATTACTTACTTATTTATTTATTTCACTAACTTGCACACTTACACATTAAAATCCAAGTCGTGTACATACAAGCTGAAAATACAAATATCATCGAACAATAATAATAAATGTGAAAATTAGTAATATTATTGTGTACCTACGTATACAAAATAAATTACAATCAATTAAAAAATTACAAAATTAAGACGATGTCAATTAAGATACATTTTAATATTACCATGTATCAGTCAAATATAAACGAAATGTATTAACTACACATCCAAATTGGTCAGAGAAAATGTCAATATCATTGTGCTGAGCGAGCAAGTCTCGTGCGAACTAACAGTTGGCGTGGTTACTAAGAGTATAATTAGGCTTTAGCTAAAGATTATATTATTTGAGTTTGCCAATCAAGGTGATCTTTTTCCGTAAACAATGGAATTCATGGATTCTTTCGCCGAATCGGTTAATCAATTGATATTATTATTGTCTAAAAACAAGCTCGGGCACAAACAAACCTTGAACTTCTTATGTACGTGTAAGTATACCACCTAAATTACATTTCGGTGGCACTTGAATAAGATCACAGAAAGAAAAGTCACATCATTAAAATAATAGCCAAGAAGATGAGAACAAAAGATCGGAACGAGGAGTACCTACATGTAGAACAAAGGAATCTGCTGGTCATAAGGTTGGATCATTATTGCAGTACATATCGAAAAGGCTATTATTTAAAAAGTAAAAATATCTCTCGAAACCTTTGCTTTCTTAACCTAGTTTGAAGCCAGAATGCAACGCTTCAAACTAGAAACAGAACATGCAGGTGTAAAACACTGACAAAAAAAAATCTAAACAAGAACTTCAAAAAGCCACCATAAGATCAAAAATAAAAATTATATATTACGTATATGCGTATGTTGACTATTGCACGTAGTGTGGCTACAAATAATGGTCATGAGGTACCAGAGCCCAGAATAGGTAATAGTACAGAGACGTTTACACCAACCTTTACATAGAGGCGTCTTATGCTGCTGACACAAGACACATTTTGCAATGGTTTTATAAAGGTTGATGTGAACGCCTCTGTACACCATAGTGCGTAAAACTGATTGATATTGGTAGAGAAGGTATAAATAAGGGACCATTTTGATTGTGAATGCGCCGTGAGCAGACCCCATTAAGGTCACAGGATTTAAGGCGAGAACTCAAGCCAAAATCAAAATTCTGTCGTGGTCAAAGGCCTAAACGTACAGGCAAAAAAAAATTAAATTAAATTTAAACATGTTATCTTCATTTTGTTTGTTTTTAATTTGTCGTAGCAAATTACTATACTAAAAAAAATAGACGAACACACGGGCCTTAAGGTTACAGAATTTAAGTAAATGCCACCGGTATGCGCACAACTCGCCGCCCTGAAGACTTAACTTAAAGGACAGGCCATTGTTAGCAGTGAAGGTTTCATAGGTGCAAAAGATAGTATATTTTTGGTAGAAAGCGCCAAACCACCTCAAAAAATCAGCCCTAAAACACTGTAAGTTTACACTAAACTACTGGTCAACACGTCGTCAGTCGACATAAAAGACACAATACAATTTAACGCATCTGGTGCATCGACTGACGAGGTGTTAATAATATTACTAATTATTAATTAATTGTAACATTTGCGATTAATCCTCTATCTAATGACGATACGACTGGCGTAGTGCGCTGTAGCATAGATTTTCGCCTTGATTTCCGTAGTGTCCCGGGTTAGATACCCGGGCGGGTCAATTCAGGAAACGGTATTTTCTGAATTGCCTCGGGTATTGGGAGACGACCCTGGCTAATTAATTCCTCGCCTGGTACCTCGTAATACAAGTGGTGTGTTGTCTGGCGCATATTTATTTTTTATAAATGTCTGCTCCGCAGGAAAGTGGTTGAAATCAGTATATTAAAGCGAATAAACTATTTATTGTGTTGCTTACTCGCAAGCAGTGATAAATGGTGTGAAGAGGTCGACCCAAGAAGCGCTGGCTCGACGTCGTCAAGGGTGACATTCGTGCCAACAGACTCACCACTGAGGATGGATGCACAAGACCGCGCGAAGTGGGCCAAGAAAATATGGAAGGTGGACCCAGGGACCCCACACACCAGTGTGAGTTCACAACCGGTATAGACCGCACGGATGATGATGATGAAGCAGTGATAAATGGAGTCCCATTCACTTTTTACTAAAAAATGATCAGTTGGTACAATACTAGTCAGGATTATTATGAAAAATAAACAAAGACAATATATCAAGGAACTTTATTGGTGCAGTTTTTGATTCAAAAACTTTGCGCATGTTAAGTAGTGGTTTACTAATACTTTAGTTGGCTAATTATCGAATGACGTACGTCTTTGACACAACCGAACAATGACATTTAAATCGGTGAGAGTTCGTTGTAAATATGCATTAGGTGAAAGAATAGACTGAAATAGATCTTAATGTTAAGATGGTTAAGTTAGGAGTTGGTTGTAGGAACCTGATCTGGAAAGGACAGTTTCTAAGCACAGAGTTGGCGCCAAGAACGAATCAGTTGATCACTCCCGGTCACCCATTGAATGTACAAGTGTATGCAAGATTTCTCTAAGTACTGTCGGAGAATTCGAATCCCAACCAAGCCTGCAATTTCCTACCAAAAATAGTCTCACATTTGATAGCATAGCTCAGCGTTAAATCTTTGCTTTTTTAATCTACGTAATTTTTGAACGCTAGTCTGAAATCCAATTTTTATGACAATATATCGTCATCACCATTTTCAATAGTATAAATCACATTTGGCCTCATCCATAAACAATGGCAGCAGCTAGTTGTGCCCTCAATACGTCAAAACAACCCGGCCTATTTGATCAGTTCGACAGTCGACCTAGGCCCCTCACGCCGTGATGGTAATGTCGAATAATATCAATGCACAAGATAATACAAAATATAATTACAGTAATGCAAAAGATTAAAACTTTTACCGAAATCAAATTCGTTAGTTCCCATTGTCTATACAATGTATCTTCATCGAAACCACCTTGTATTTCAGTCTAATTTACTAACTAACTTAAAGACTAACTTGTAATGTATTGAATTATTGTAATTACCGGACCGGATTATTAGAAACTACGTCTGTCATAGCCTCCTTTGACTGGACGACTAAGACTTTTACCAAATAAAGTCGGATAGGATTAGACGGACAGATCTTTACTGGGACGACAAAAGAACGAAGGAATATTTATGAATATTCCAGCTTTTTCATTATTTTCCCTGTTTTCTTCCTTTCAAAGGCGTTGGATAGTATTTCCGTTTCCTCGCCTGTACAAGGGCGTTAATGATTTATGAGACGTACCTATTCAGTTACGTTGATTTGTTTACCTTGTTACTTTCCTAAGAGCTTTGTACGTGGTTAACTAGCATTGCGGTGGACACGCTAATTAAAAGGCTAAGGATGTATTATTAGGCACGCCTACATATACGCATAGTAGCTGACAGTCCGCGGCTTTGCCCGCGTAGCTCCTTTCTTCCTTTAAAAAACAGCCTACATAAATAAAGCCTATGTTAACTCGCTGGTAATATAGCTTTATGTTAATTAGTGTAAACTTTAATCAAATTTTAGTGTATTCGGATCAACAGAAGACGGTGTCAATATCCTTTTATTTAATAATTTTACTCCTTTCATAAACCATCTCCAACCGTTGTTGTTGTTGTTGAGCTGACGGAGTGTTGGACCGCATTTCAGAATGGGGTGCATGCAATCTTGTCGAGTTCAATGCCAAGAAAACGCAGGTGTGTGCATTCACAGCAAAGGCGTCGCCGTTCCTTTCCCATCCCACTCTTCAGAGCATCCCGCTACTGATTAAGGATAGCCTAAACATCCTTGGCATGGATGTTCGTAGCAACCTAAGCCAGCGGGACTACATTGAGAGCGTCATTAGAACTGCATCCCGTAAACTCGGAATCCTGAACAGAGTGCGACGATTCTCAGAGGCAGCTCTGTATTTTGTATAAGACACAAGTTCGCTCGTGTGTGGAATACTGCTCTCATCTCGAGGACGGTTCGAAGCTCTTGACAGTTGCAGCGGCTTGCTATCCGTATTATTGGAAACCCAGAGGCAACTTTGACCCTTGAGCCTCTCCAATTGCGTAGAGACATTGCCAGGCTAAGTGTTTTCTATCGCTTTTACAATGGGGAATGCTCTGACGAGTTATTCCAGCTTATTCCACCCTCACCTTTTCACTCCCGTACCACGCGTGCTGGACTACGGCGTCACCCACACACAATTCAACATTTGTTGGCCCGAACTAAAAGGTTCGGTGACTCGTTTCTTTGTCGTACCATCCAGACGTGGAACGCTCTTCCAGCACATGTGTTTCCTTCCTCGTATAGCCCCAGGTTCTTCAAGCGGGGCGTGAAAAGGCACTTCAAGGTGAGGATGGCCAGCCCAGTGATTCATTTGAATGACTGGGCTTGTCAACCTCATATCTGGAACTCACGACCGCTTTCCATCGGGTGGAGTGAGGTCATCTTAACGGGCAATATTTAAAAAATAAAACCGACTACCTACGAAACAATGATACAACTGTAATGAAACAACTCTACAGACTTAATTCGCTGAATTCATATTTTAACGTTTCCGAATATCTAAACCAACTTAATCTGCGGCTATCAGTTCACGGCCACCACTCGAGTTTTTGGCCAGTGGTTATCAGTTCCCGACCGATGTGGCCGGCCCAGTGTCACTTCATGGTGTTAAGGTAGAGCGTCGTAGTCTAGGGGTTAACCACCCCGACTCGGAGGGTGGATCGTGTGGTCCCGAGTTCAAATCTGGCCAGAACCATCTTTGTGTTCATTGTTAACATCTCCAACTAACTCTCCGATGATGAAAACATCGATTAAAAACCAAAACCACCAAATAACGGCGGGAGGCTCACCCTACCACGTTGGGTTCTAATACCATTGGTGAAAAGTGGGTTTCTGAGTGTTCCGTTCACTATGACGGCAAGAGTCACATGCCTCTGACTACCCCATCTGGGATATAGTCGTGATGGTAAATGTTATGTTTTGTTAATAAGTAATTTAAATCATCTGACCACAATCTAAGCAGAGCTTTACAATGGGAGCCTGAGACTGAAGCTTGAACATTTCTAAATATATACGTAAATAGAAAATAGCACCCAGACAAGAAATACGACACGATTAGCCTTTTGCGCTGTAGCACGGTTTTTCACCTTGACTTGCGTGGTGTCCTCGATTGCCGGCCGGGTCAATTCAGGAAACGATCTTTTTTAAATTGGTTTGGGTCTGGATGCACCCATCAGACGCATCTGGCTTAAGTCCTTGTCTAGTACCTCGAAACACAGGGATATTTATATATTTACCCTCACTGCGAGACCATGACCAATGGTCATGGGTTCTCTGGCGCATGTTTATTTTTATTTATGATGTGATGGTGCCTAAGTGGGTGCCACATCCAGCGCTGTAGTCAAGACCTATGATGGAAGATGGGTCATTTAATTAAGTTATCTTTGATAAAAAAACCTACACAGCAACAAAAAACTAGTGAGAGGACCAAAACCTGCTAGACGACTATATGCACATCCGGACAACGTTACCTAATATGGCAAATTTATTGCCTAATTCAACCATTTGCGATGCTCATTTAGAATTCCGTGCAGTATGTGGTCGATTATGTCTCGTGGACGTTAGATAAGAATTTCGTAATCTGCTGGCACGATCTATATTTTTGAAAATGTCTGAGGCGTGATCTTTTGTGCTGAGTTAGAAAATGCACTCAAAAAAAGAAACAAATTGACTTACTACAGAGTTGAGGGTCTTATCTCATTAGCATCTCATCATCATAGTAAGATAGTTAATATGCATTGGCTTCGGAAGTGTTTTGATAACTTCCTTATAATATCATTTGCAATAATATGTGGAACATGGGCACTGTGCCGGATGGTCACGTAGTAAGATTAGGCACACACAGTGTACGTGTATGAGTTCGTATATAAGCTTTAGTAGAATTATAATAAACCAGACTATTACCAACTGTTGTCTCATTTCACTGCCATTCCGTCTGTGTTTATATAGTAATTCTTAAGGTCCAACTGTGTCTTATTGCGTCTCCTCGACAGCACTGCAACAGTGGTGGACCCCGACGTGACATCACGTCAACAGTGGTGACCCCGCGTCGGAACAAATACGCGACCCTGAAACAACAAAATGGTATTTCCGCGCAAATCGTGTATCAGTGCGTCGCACGAAGTCACTATCAGCACCGCCGTCGTATTCCATATTCCGGAATTCTGGAAGGATCAGCCCGTCTTTGGTTTGCCCAGTTTGAAGCAGTCATCGCTCTACAAAAGCAAGCCGTCACAGAATCTTCGGATCTAGATGAAGGACACCCTGTTTATACGACAGCGCAAGCGAAGGTCATTATCAAATGTTAGAAGGTGTGCTGACGCAGCTAAAACAAGTACAAACGGAAATGTGTGCAAAAACGATACGAAACGCAAGAATAGCCGACGCAGCAATTATCGCAAGTACGAGTATGTATTACGCGCCGAAGTCAAGTTCAAGATCGCGTAACAAAGAAGCAACAATTTGTCATTATCATCGTAAATATGGAAAATACGCTCACAGATGTGAGGAACCATGCAATTGGAAGCAACCCTTTTTAGCGACCGAAAAGGTCGAGGTTGAGTTTTTTAATCGATACAGGAGCAAATATCCTAGGTAATGTAACCCCTCATTGTTACCGAAAAGGTGGTATGAGGTATTTTAACGATACCGGAACAAATGTCTCCGAAGTTTAAGCTACATCTAGGCCGCAGATGGTTCAAAAATTAACCCATGGAGATTGTGTTCGAAAAATTGTACGAAAATGGGTTAATTAATTGGTTAGTTAATTCCTCCAGAGCGAGTTTGATTTCTTAGGTTATCGTGTAACGAAACGAGCCAAGGGATATGCCAGGATGAAGAAATATTATAAAACATCAACAAGTTCCCCAAGCCGAGGACAACAAAGGTGCTAAGAAGATTTTATTTCACAATATTGCACACATAAGTGGCCGTGACAATATTGTCGTAAAAGTGCATAGGCATACAAAATCACCTATGAGAAGGTATTTGCCTGCACAGCGTTTATTATAAATAATGGTTCGAGAACGTGATGGTTTGGAAAAAGACAAGAGCACGTACATGATAAGATCAGGTAGATTATTCAAACCAGTGCTCAGATTCCGTTTTCCGATCCCCGCACAGTACAAACATTTGTGTGCATGAACATGTCTGTTTGTACTGGTCTGGGTGTCTCCTATGTATAATAAGTATGTATTTACAAAAGAAAATGTATTTAAGTATGTTTATCCGTTGTCTAGTATCCCATAACACAAGCTTTAATTAGCTTACTTTGGGGCTAGATGGCGCTGTGTGGAATAATGTCCAGGGATATTTATTTATTTATAATTAACATCCTATGTCATTGCAATTTTTCAAGACTTCAATTTTGCAAGAGGGTAAATTATGTTTTTTTTAAAAAGGGGGGAGTACTGTGCCGGATAGTCACGTAGTAAGATTAGGCACACACAGTGTACGTGTATGAGTTCGTATATAAGCTTTAGTAGAATTATAATAAACCAGACTATTACCAACTGTTGTCTCATTTCACTGCCATTCCGTCTGTGGTTATATAGTAATTCTTAAAGTCCAACTGTGTCTTATTGCGTCTCCTCGACAGCACTGCAACAGTGGTGGACCCCGACGTGATGTCACGTCGGAGTCCGCAACAGGCTTCTTCAAAAGAGTAAAAAGGCGTTCACTACATTTAAAATCAAAGACCACAGTCAAACTTAGGTACTACAATCCATTATTAGCCCTAAGCTAAAGGAAGGAAGTTTAGCAGCCTACTACCAGCCTTGGTTCAGGGAGTCATACGCCATTGAATGCCATTTGATTAGAAAACTATGTGTCGCCTCTTAAGTCAAATATCATGGAATTCTACGTTTTGGACATAGGGTTCCTTTAAAAATTTGATAGTTTGCAACCTACTTCTGATTAGTTTAATAAGTTTTCTTGTAAGCTTCATGCTTTGCTGCGTGTTTTTTTTATGCCTGCAAATAATGATAATTAATAGGAAGATAGTTTCTGAGAAAAAACTTTTGGCAACAATAGAGTTTTAGGTGGTAATTATTCACAATTAACAAAGCTACATAATGAACGAGAAGAGATAAGAGATCAACCTCATTAAAAGTAACTACTGCCTTCATTTCCCATTCTTCACAAAGCTTTGCGATTACCACGATCACTTACAAGCAAAAATGTAACCAGGCTTCATTAAACTATATCTTGACCACAACCGTTTTTCTGCTCTTTGGTTGATAATACGAAAAAAAATATAAAGTTACTCTTTTACCGGCATTAGAGGGGCAACAACCAAGAGCAACACGCTACTACCGTTTCGACATGTGAAATTTAAAAATGTATGCAACTGACACCAAATGTCATCTCGATTAGACGAGTGCAAATGTCATTCCCGTACATTTTTCACATTTGCCATGTCGACACGAATGTAGCGTGCTGCTCTAGGCTCGGGCCCCAGGGTTTTTCGTAGAACCTAGGGAAGAAGAAATTCAGCAGTTACACTTTTCAAAAGACCGAATAGACCAATGTTGCAAGGGGTCAAAACTTGACTTGTGAACCAGTCATTATTCATTATAATAAAGGACTATACAGTGAGTGATGTACAAATGATACCAGAAATTGTATTCAGCCCTTCAGAGTAGTATTCCCGCTGAGAACGCCATTTAAAGTTTTCTACATAAGTGCCCGCGCCATCCCCAAAATTACCATGGGAACCGCTAGTCTCCCCAAAATAATTGTCCGACATCAGTGGTTGAGGTATATTGAGGCGAAATCCTGGTGGTTATTTGAATTATGAGCTGCACTGCGCTCATGGTCAGGCAGCAGCTCTACAAACTTTCATAAACTCACACAGATCATATTTGTTCATGAGCAAGCGCTTGCGCTCTCATGGCTGTCCCATTTTTTATTTGGCACACCCGAGAATTGCGAAGAAAATTACCTTCACGTCAGGTCAGGTTTTTCACGTTCAAATTGACAGCGCAGCTTTGCAAATATATGATGCGTGCTGGGCGTACCTTCCCTACTGTCGATACATCGCATAGCTCGAGCTGCGCATCTTCCTCGCACAGCTCCTTCGCGGCAGCGCATCTTCGTAGCACATCTTACTCGCTCCGTTACATACCATAGCATTAGTGGAAACGGTCTAATAGTTCCTTAACTTAGCTTGCACATCCTTGCAGAATAGCCGTAAAGCACATCTCTGGTGGTAAAGCAGACTCAGTGACAGCATCTAGTGGTCAAGCTCAAACACTAGCCCCTGCGCTTAGGGGCCACGACTATTCTACATTATAAAAATATGAATATTAAAATATGAAAGTGTATCCCAGCCTACATTAAAAAAATGCGCTTCAGGGACGCCTGTGATGCTGCTATTTCCCATTTTTGAAGTTGATCCTGCCCGTCAGGAAACCCTCAAGCACATTTACTCCACTCCAAAAAATTCTAGGTGATCATCAAAAGATTTACGAAAACAATATGGCATATCCAGTAGGCAATAAACAAACTTTCTGAGTGAAAAAGAAATTATTTAATTAATTTTCATTTCAAGATCAGCATACCACAAAATAAAGAGTTTACAGAAGGACCGCTCGCACCTCTTTCCTAAACTTGCGTGAACCGCCCAGGGTTAAGTAACCCTACTGTATTCGCTCTGAATTTTTAAAATTAAGTAATTACGTTATACATATTTGACAGAACCGGCCAAAAACAAAATTCATCATATGAAAAATTGCACCCAGCTCGACAAAAACAAAAACACTCGCGATAGTTCAAATGGCCGGGTCACTGAAACTCCAGTAAGTCGCCTGTAAACTCACTGTGTCTGTGTGCGTGATCAAAATGGAGGGTTTTTTCTAAGCGGACTATCTGTCAGAGGCGCCGTTTCGCATGCGTAATTTGAGACCATAGCTAAACAGTAAAACGTTCAGTATTTTTGAGTGCAAAAATCGAATTTTTACTTACATAGTTAGAACTACATTAATTACTGTGCTGTTTATGTTAGTCTTTTGACAATCACCCGGTATATTTTTTTTATAGTGCCCGTCAGGATGACCTCACTCCACCCGATGCAAAGCGGTCGTGAGGTCCAGACATGACATGCTGACAGCACAGTAATGCAAAGATATCACTGAGATGGTCACACTCGTCTTAAAGGCCTGCAAAAATAAATGAAGTATATGATATTTAGCGACCCGTTTCCAATGTAGATTATGATGGATTACAATGTGTTTTCTTTACTATATGCGTGTATTCACTGGAATCACTGGTACCTACTATTGATTAAAACCGCATATGATTTATATGCGATTTTGTTGCGTAGTTTGAAAGATCCAGCGTAAGGAAGCGACTTTGCTTTATTAGAGACACCCCACACTGAGGTCTCTCTTTTAAGTAGAGATGAAAGGCTAAAAATATTTTATTCGCAATTAAGAAAGCCTTCTTCATGATCTCCTGTTACATGATTTCTGTAAAGAGAATGGCAAAATCACTGGTATATGTCATAAATAAACCTGCAAGAAGATTCCAGGTCAGGGCAGTTTTTCATTGCCTTAAACTACGATAACAACTTAATAAAAATATCACTTACTTTAAGTGCAACAAGCTCCTACCTATCAAAGCTATAAACAAGATTATCTACATACAAAATATGTAACAGACTGCTGTGTCACGAACAACAAAACGAGGAACGAAAGCTGCGATGATTCAGCATGACGCAGCAATCGAGTATTGTGCCATCGAACGCCTATTGTTAGGTCCACTTGTATAAGAGATACTTGTTGTACACTATCTCCTACTTAATTATGTGCGCCTGGTACTTGGCCGGGTGCGGTTCTAATAATAAAAGTGGGATGACCTTTGCAATACAGCAATAGAAACAAACGACAAAGAGCGTCGTTGCTTAGGGGTTAAGCACCCCAACTCAGATCGTGGTTCGCTCCCGAGTTCAAATCTGTTCAGACATGACAATGTGAAATGAAAAACCTAAAGTGGCAACTTTTGGTAGACGTACAGAATCAGCGTACAAACCATTTTTGGGTTCATTGTTAAATTCTCGACTAACTCTCCGGTTGTAGAAAACATCGATAAAAACCAAAAACTCAAGTAACGGCGAAAGGCTCACCTACCACGTTGAGTTCTATCTAATACCATTGGAGAGAAGTGAGCTTCTGAGTGTTCCGTTCACCATATCAGCAAAATCCAATTCTAGTAAACCCTTAGTTGGCTCAAACCCCTGTCTTTCGAATGTGATGGGACCGCGCGACACACATGCAAAATGGCGGAAAAATGGCGGACAGAACAGAGGTAGATTAACTTTTTAAACTTTGATTGATTATTCTAGATTTTATTTATGTCATAGTTGTCCGTTTTCTGGTTTTGCGCTGTGTGGATCATTGTAAGCTTTCGCTCCTGTTTTTCGGCTTGTTTAATTGTTTTAGCCGCCGGCCTCAAAGACATCGCACACCTTAATTATTTTTATATTAAGGTGTACCGTTTCGTCGGTAACACCATGATCCTTTTCCAACGTTTGAGAAATACATGTTTGCCAATGGTTCGCCCCAGTTTGGCTGAGGCATTGAGATAATGAGGAGGTATGTATCCTTATCAACTATACCACGATCTTTTCAGGCGCATGTGGCACCTTAGGGGCTGTAGCATCCACAATCAGGTGGTTTTTCATAAATATGTCAAATACGTCCAACTTTGAAGAGAATTAGCAAAGAACTGATAGTCCAAAAAATATGCACCGGGTCTCATTTTATGCTGGATTAAATGCCCTACAAGTTTTAAGAACGTAATAATCGATTAAAGTTCCTTTAAAGATATAACCGTAAAATCGCAAAAACTCGAATTGCGAGGGGTAATTTGAATACATTTTCACCTCCAGCCACTTGAGCACAACTCCGCCTGGGTAGAAACCTAGAAGAGTAACCAACCAATAAGCCTCAAAACAAAAAACCTTTTTATAGGCGTTTAATCCGACTTAAATTCTAACCCTAATATAGAGTTAAATAAAAATTGATGATCTAAAATTGTTTATATTCGATACAACGCCATCTGTTTATTGCAGACCGAACTTTCCTATCACGGTCTCTGTACATTCACTTGCTTGCACTACACTTGATCTTGGAGAGTAACCAAAGCGTTTGTTTGCCGCTAGATAACCTTGTTAAATAAGCATTGAAAAGCTCCTGTAGGTAACGTAACATTGTGTGTTTAATGTAACACTCGTAATAGCTGTTGACAGCGACATCAACTACCTAAAATTATCCCGATTTTTTGAAGTTTTCGAGTTATTTTTTTACGGGTTTTAGAAAATTTCTGGGTTAAGTCACTTTTTCGGTCACTGTAGCGATCTCTTGAGATAAATGCCTGATTTTATTTTCTACTCAGATTAATAATGGCGCTAAATGATTCTGAAGAATTTACATCCATAACGCTTATAATCTCTTAAAAAAAATGAGAAATTGAAAAAGTTAGATGTGCTGTTTTTTCCCTGAACTTTGAAGGTCGTTTTAAGAAAAAACATATTTAATTATACATCTAAATGTTTTTAAAAAACTACAGCACACTTTTACTATTTACCATGTAAATTTCAATGACTTACTTCAACGGCATCATACTTAAATGTTCATTCAAAGTATCAGAAGTGCAAAATTCAAGTAATCTGTGTATCAACAAAAACTTGATTATGAATAAACCAAAATAAGCCATAAAACGCTTTCAAAATGACCACTTTAATGCTCAATACAGATAATACATTGCCAAAACAAAATAAAATTAAGGCTATAAATGCTTTCATTTAGACGACTTTTTTATGATGTTTTTTTTTTAAACGACATCAAATCTATGTGTAACTAAAAAGTCACCATTTTGAACACTTATCCTGACGTTTTAGTTATTAATACATTAGGCGTTGACGTTTCATGTATATGATTTTGGTACAACGCCCCTAGTGATCAGAAATGGAACCACCAAAAAGGGCATACAAATTTCTAAAGTCAACTATTGTAGTTTACGTGATGGCAACTTATGGTAGAAATATAGATGCAAGGTATCCTGGTGGAAAAGTAAAATGCTAGGATGAACAACTGTCAGACGGAGAATATAGGCCACTCACAACAACCAACCACTTTACTGGCGATTATGTTCTGCAATGGACGTCGTCCAGCTGCTGATGATGAACATAATGATCTTTGATGATGCCGATGATGATGAACATGATGATGAGCACAATGGCAGCGATCCTGCCTTAAGCGGCGGAAGTGGGTTCGATCTCCACCCATGACAAACATTTGTGTTGTGTGTCAGGGTGCTATTATCTATTTAAGTATGTATTATGAATATTTAAGTAGATATGTTTATCAGTCTCTGACACCCATAGTACATACACGCTCTGCTTAGTTTTGGGTCAGAAATCAGAATGATCTTGGTGAAACTGTCGTAGATATTTATTTATTTTTATTTAAGTAAAGTCATCTTAAGTAGGGATAAAGCTATCACAATGGATGATATTAATCTGGGATAATTATAACCAATTGACCTCGACAAACCTTCCTGTAAAGTGTAAACCATTGGCAATATAAATCGGATAATTTACTACTTTGAAAGAAGTCTCATTAGATCTATTTTCCAAAAAAAGCATTTCCAAATTTTCTCTTACCTATTTTATATCTTGGCTGGTGATGAGTGAAGATATAACTATTTCACCTAGCAAAAGTATTTGCTCAGAGCGAACCAACTATACTAAACTCTGATTATCATAAGAGAAGTTTTGTAATCTCTAACTCGCTTGATAGTCAAATAAAAGTGTTAGTTTTTTCAAAATATTTCTAGTTTCAAAGTTTATTTTTGTTAAGCGGTATGAAAACATTCCTTTCATTATGGGGATAATCAATAGGTGCTGGCCTTAACTGGGATATGAGTGTGCGACCCATGGATTCATCCTGTTATGTTCCATATTAAAATACTTAGTTTCGATTATGTTTAGCACAAGTAATATTTACTAGTTCAAGAATTCTACTAGTTCAAAACATAATGTAGATCAAAATTTAATCCAACCATCTTTCGTCATTAAAAGGAAAAATGCAACACTAAAATGTTTCAGTTCTTTATTTGTACGATTGATATTACATAAAAATACGAACAATAATACAAATACATTTAAAATAAACTAATGATTGAGATGATAACAGTTTATACATAGAATAATGAAATAAATATTTACAAAAAATATGACATTAATGATAAATGGCAAAATATATAATAGTAAATTTCATATAGATAATACTGATAAATACCACATATGAGAACAAAAATTAAAGTAGGCAAATATAATAAAATGTCCTAGATACAAAATAATAAATATTATAACTTCAAATGAATGATAAAAGTAGATACGATTAAATAAATCATG
The DNA here is from genome assembly GCA_947369235.1 of Udea olivalis. NCBI lineage: Eukaryota > Metazoa > Arthropoda > Insecta > Lepidoptera > Crambidae > Udea > Udea olivalis. Next base: position 5,648,096 of record OX376363.1, read on the forward strand.
AAATTATAGGGTCGCATATGAAAAATATAACATGTATGCAATGAATTATAAAATAAAAATATGAGATGATCATGATATTAGGATTACAGCATAATACAATACTATATAAAGTATGAGGACTTAGAATAGTGGGACTAGAAAGTAAATAAACATACTTAAAAAGTCATTTTAACTCATAACAAGTAGAATCTAAAGATTTGTAAAACAAAATACACAAATACGGATACCGTATAGGGTGTGAAAAATATACTAATATAGTACAACATACAAGAAATCATACAAACTTAGAACACTTTTTGGTTAACAAACAACAAGATATTTCGAAGTTTCACCCCTTACAAAGGGGCGTCGTTTTAAATATTCAATAAATTAAAACTTACAACTACAAATAAATATTAAATAAACTCAGTATACACATTAACGAGCTCTAATGATTGTGACTATTTTATACAAATTATAGTACGGGCCCTAATATTGTTCCTTGTGGGAATTTGTACTGAAGCTTTAGTCAGATTTGACATGACCGGCATATGCTAAGTTTTGGGCGTCTTCAATTGACCTGCCCCATCCGTGGCCGCTGCTGGCAAAGTGTTCCTCATGGTGAGGGTGAGCAACAACCTCGTAGCTGGTCTCATGATGTTTGCTGGCCAAGAGTTTCTTCAGGGCAATGATACCGGCAACGAGCAGGGAAACCTTGGCAAGGAGCAGAGCCTTGGCGGCGGCGAATGCGATGATTCCGAGGAACAGAGGAATGAGGGCTGTGATCTTCAACTTGGCAATGGCGAGGAGGGGCAGGAGCTGCTTGATCTTCTTCTTCTTGCCACGGGCTGCAATAATAACAATTGTTGTTGCAGATATTTATAATTATCACGCTGCCTGTAATGTTTTCGCGTTCGAAATCTTCTTTTTTGCATAAAATTTACATTTCTTTACATTTTCACCAGTGGTATGTGACAATGAAAATTTCACATACAGACCCGTCGTATTGCTAGTGTTTTATAATTCCTTAACATACCCAAAGAAATAAATTTTAAAAATTTTATTTAAAATGCCCTAGCAGAGTTCACTGTTAGACTAATATGTTTAAAATCTTGTGACCAGAGTTTTTCGGCTTCGCTACGTTGGTAGGCTGAATAACCTATTTAAACAGTGAATTGTCAATGCACTTTAATTTTAATTATAATTAGTTTTTTTAAAACTTCTGTTAAATCAGCCTCACAATGCATGTTCAGATTGATAAACTTACGTTTTCCTCTTTTTTGGATTTTTGTTTTATTTTAAGTACCAATTTTTGTTTAAAAACTATTTTGCGCCATTTCAAGGTTACTTACTCAAAAGTGTGAATGTACTCGTACTCAGCGTTCTCAATACCAGTAACCTACTAATTCCCCCATGTTAGTGCCTTGCGTGCTTATTAATTGTACTGGAGTTTTTGTTTTTACAGTTTCTTCTTGTAAACTAGTATTTCCTGTATGATTAGAAGCACTCGCCGTTGTATGAGATTATTGTCTGGTTTTTGTCTCGTCCTAGATACAATACAATCCTAACTAAAGAGATCCAGTACCGCAAGGTTTTAATTTTGTGATGGCGTTTTAAACTGACGTTTGGACAATTAACGGGCAAGTTTTAATATAACTTTCCGATTTAAATAGATTTTGGATTATAAAAACATTACATTTGCAGCTTCATTCTTATGTCACGACAAGTAACTCTTATATAGGTACAATATGACTGATTACTTCAAAATACTGACTGTTTAAATGATCAATAAAAAAAGATTGACAAAGACAAAAAATGATACTAGCAGTGTATCGATCGATATTATGGGTGTGTATTGACTGCAATGATGCATTAACGTAGTACCTACAAACAAGTCGATATAAATTCTTTTAAAAAGGTATTTAAATAAACTTTGATAGTAAAGGAACTTCAATATTAAGTGACCATAATAATATTGTGAGTAATATCAGAGAAATGATAACAATTGTTGCTGATTGCTGCATGACTTTATCCAATCATAGTCATAAAAAGAGTTAGACTAGTGAACAAGTTACTGACCAGTCACAACAATAAAGATAGAAAGAGATTTACAAAAGATTTTAATATACATTGGAAAGGTAATACAACTTTCTTTAAGAAGATACTGGGAGTGGTTTACTATGGCTCGATTTCACGATGACTGGCCTGGCCTCAGGAAACTGGTTTCGCCATGAAAGTTCAAGACATAAGGATCTTACCACGGAACCTGTCTAATGGGTCGAAGGAATGTAAGTGCCACTTTCATGACCTAGTGAGGGAAATTTATGTTTATGCGTAACCATGTGTGGCACTTGACTTTGTAGGCAAAATTAATAAGTATTAACATATTTTTCTAGAAAATGCGCAAGATAGTATGATAAATGTAGATGCTTTTGAATGCAGCTTAATGGCGAATAACTTAATAAAATCACACATTAAATTGCATCATATTTGTTATAAAACATTATCATAAACGTTTCTTACTTTTTCTTATGTTCGGAAATATTATGGGAACATTTTTATTTAGATTGAATCAATTATTTACAGCTCAATAATGTTCTATTACATAATATTCAGTGTTATTCGTCCATTTTGAAAAATTAGAATAAGGTACGAGTATATGCGTTCAATGTGGGTTTAGTTTTAAAATAGTTCTTTGAATCTTTAAGAAATATTATAAAGTTATAAAATATACTGTTATACAAGAAAAAGATTAAATTTTGATAAACTAAATCAATTTAAAATAAAACCAACAAAATATCATAAAACGAATAAATGTACGACACAAAATTTTGTAATCAGATAAAATACAAGTAACAAAATCTTTTCAAAATAATTTATTTTAAATGAGGAAATTGTGATTAACCGATGTATGCGTATTTTCAGTTTAAAATAACCATCTAACAATTCCAGTAATTTTTAACTACCTGAATCAATTTAGTTCATAAGAGCAAAGTGCAGTTTGCATGGAAATAGATTTTGTTTTTTTTTTGTGATGATGATGATGATAGATGATGACAACGATTACCTATGAACACCGCCCGTGACCTTATGCCTTTTTTTTTAATTTACAATGACCCGCTGAAGTTAACTGCTTTTGTATACCACAACTTGTAAATTTTACCTCATAAAATAAAATAAAAATGCGCCAGACAACACACCTCTTGTAATTGTCTTGAAGTAGGGATTAATATCCCTGTGTTACGAGGTACCACTCAAAGAAATAAGCCAGGGGCGACTCCCGGCACACCCAGATCTGAGTCAATTCAGAAAAGATCGTATCCTGAATTGACCCGACCGGGAATCGAACCCGGAACACTACAGAAATCGAGGCGAGAAACCGTGCTACGCGCTTTACGCCAATCGTGTCGTCAAAATCAAACTCTCCATTAAAACCAGTGGCAGGGACAGGACAATCCTAAAAAACAAACTCGTCTTATGGGTTTCCACATACTTATGAAACAAAATAGAATAGAATTAATATAATGCATAATCTAAACAGACTGTTCACGTTATGAATACATTCGCTCACAGCGACAGTCCTCAATCCTTATATTAAAATGACTCGTCGAAATCATATCACGTTTCATTTAGGTGAAAACTAGAAGCAGGTGATAATCAAATATGTCAGTGGGTCACAGTAGCAACTTAATTCCTAACCTGTAGTGAGTTTACACGCGTCTGACCGTCAAAAGCTTTATAAAGAATATTAACTTAGTAAACAGTCATGCTTAGTGAATAAATAGCTGAGAATTTAGAACGGACGTGTTAGAAAAACAAGAAAGATTTTTTACTTTTCTGAATAATGATTTCAATTAAATGTCTTAATACATAATATGATGAAAAATATAATGACAATGAAACTGAAAAAGAGGATATTGTTCGTGAAAATGAGAAAAAGATAAAGTTGAAAGATGTACCTACCATAGAGAAAAAGTACCGGAGCGATTTGAATAATCAGATGAATCTATTATTTCAAAAAAGAACTGTGGAGTCTCCAATAGAAGCGAAGTTTAAAATTCTACTATTATTAGCCATTACGACGTCATAATCTTTAGTATGGTACTTAGCATACAAATATTTACTGAGATGTCTATTTCAACTCTACACAATGTTTTAATTGTAAGATTTAATACGCAAGTATTAAGTTCTCTTAATCTTAATTGACAGGCCAGCCTACAAATATCAATTGGGATAAAGAAAATACGGTGAAGGTGATACTTACACTTAAAGAAAACGCTTTCATACTACCGTTACAAATAACTAACATGTTAATGATGGTATATGTGAAGATAACAAGAGTGATTTGTCAAGATAATCATAGCGTGTCCGAAAAGTAAAAGTTGTTTATATCAGATTAATCTAATTTCGATACTAGAGAGATCACTTATTGAACGAGAACGGAAATACGTGCCTTAGTCATAGCTATCACTAAACCACAGAGATTATTTTGCTCTATTTGTTTAACATTGAAATAAAGTATTCCACTAACCATTAGATCAGGCTCTTTAACTTTTTTCGTGCTCCAGATAATCATTTTTTATTTTTTCTTGCATCTCATTTCTTTCTTTTGTTGTTAGATAATGTTGTTCATCTTTTATATTTATGCAGTTGCATAAGCAACATCGATATAAATTAATTATAGTGAGATGAAGTTTAGTAGCTTTTGATTTACGATTTTGTAGTCATAAAATTAACATAAAGTACGATGGTTTTTAATTCCTTTACTATTAATGTCATGTTATTTTGTGAAGGTTTTAATTTGTGATGAAGTTAATAATTTAATAACTAAAGTTTTATCTCATCACTTTTTTTTAAAACTAGATCGTTTTATTTTACTCTTTTTATACTTTGCATTGGTATTTCTTAAAATAATGGTAACTCGTAATAGAGTTGTTATTTAACTATTAATAATATATAAAATAATTAACATTAGTTTTAATATTGGAACTGTAAGAAAATGTACGCGTTTTATTAAAAAAAATACTTAATTTGCACGGTAATTATTTAATTCATAATTCTAGTAAGATGTTATTTCTCTTTCAAATATTATCTGGATTTTCTTATGTCTGACCTATTTTTACTATGTGATGAACTAGCCGAAAATATGTGAAATCAATATTTACCTTCTTCAAGCGACCTCTTCATGCCTTCAACGGTAGACGACGGCAGTCTGAACTGGATGACATGGTTCTCTAAGAAATCGGCAGCGGTGTCTACAAGCCTGGACTCCACCTGGGCTTCCCTGGCTTTAGGCTCTTCAGCCAGCGGCTCGAAGGCCCTAGCAGACCTTGGCGACCCAGTTCCGATGAGCGTCACCCCATCAGCCAAGCTCATCTCTCTCGAGGACGAGAAACTATCCGCGTACTTCAATGCTTTCTCCTGCAACCAAAAGACAAACTTAATACCATTACACTTATAACACAACACTGACACTGTTCACATCACTTCACTTCCTAACCTTCAGGCACAGGGATACATCGCCTTCTACGCACTCCTTGACCGCTCCCAAAACTCGGCCGACCAATCCTGGATCAGCTTCATTATCCACTGCAGGCATAGCCTGCGCCACCGCAAGCAAAAATAGGGCAAATACGTATCGCGTCATATCGTCCGGTGTAACTACCCCTACAGAAAGCTTAACACAAAGTGTAGCCACGATGTAAAGGCAGTCTGTTTTAAGTCCCTCACCCCACTCTCGGCCGCCGGACCTGAGTGCGCCCGAAAACGGTCGATTAAACTGGTACCGAAGAAATTATTTTATGTTAATGCGAGCAACTGCGTGTACGCACGATTTCGGGGTTCATTCACACTGTACGCGCTCGCTGTGTGTGCGTGGCTGTCTGTGTGTGCGTTCCGGATCAATGGTCGTGAGTCGTGACACTTGTGAGATGACGGCAGGCGAAAAGGAAACGATTTGGTCACAGGTGTTCTGTTATGCAACTGTCTACGGAATTATAATCAATCGCTGCCGGATTTTTGATAAAGAAGCCGTTTGATTAAGTGGAGCGGTGTAAATGATTTTATTGATACAGTTATTGTTTGAAACGCATTTTCAATTTTCTGTTTGACTATTTATAAGAATATCTACGTAAATCTAGTGCAAATTAAAATTATTCAATTAAGTATTATGTTATATTTTTATAACTATCAAAAAATTTAAAATTTATTTTATCTGAAGATTTTATAGGAATTGTATTAAAAAGAATTATCCCAATAGCGCAGTCCCTATAGATAGTCGTTGTGTCTGTGGCACAGAAGGTCGTGGATTCGATCCCCAACCAGAATCAAATTATGAGACCATCATTCGATAGTGTTCTTAAAACTAGGTTATAGGTCTGTAGAAGCATGTATTAAGTCATAGTTCTTTATTGCTTCATGATAGTACGTATATGAATAATTATCAGATCAGATGGCTGCCATTCAAACACATGCCGCAAGTACTTACAGGAAAATTTATCTCCATCATCATCCGAGTACAACCCAATCTAGCATAGTAAATGAGACTCACTCGGCCTGGAAGTTTCATTTTAAAATTACCGAAATATTTTTATTTCGAGAAAAACAATAAAAAAAATTATCATTTCATTTATAAACGTTTTAGTGTCTTTATCAGTCTCAGACATTCTTACTCCGAGTACAAGCTCTATGTTGTTCAGTTCAGACTCAGATGATCTTGGTGTGCTTTTTCAAAAATTTAATTCATAGATAGGTATTTATTTTATAGATTTTAATTCTTAAATATATTTACATTAATAAAACAAATATTAACACTTCGAAAAATTAGATTATAAAATACGTTAAAATAAATATTTACAGTGAATAAACATCTTCTAAAATTGGTCCTTGTGCCATTGACCCCAGGACGCTGGCAGCGTTACCGCGCTGGATAGCCAGCGCCAGGCGCTGAGCAAAGTATGCTCCAGCTCTAGGATCGCCCGAAGCATGGACCATGTGCCATGGACGTGAGACGCTGCCAAGGTATCCACACAAGTGGCATCCCAGATGAGCATGCGACCTAGCGTCCATGGCACAAGTGTGGCACCATCTGGTCTCTTGCCATCATCTCTAAAGAGACCCCGAGGCTCCAAGGTGGCGGGAATAGAAATAGTGGCAAGAGAGCGACGTATGATGTCATTGAGAGCCTTATGGCGGAAAATCCGGCCAGAGCTCTGGGGACAAGACAACCCATGGTGCCCAAATTCATCCACGCCTCTTCCGCAATGACATGTATAGATTGTGTTTTAGGCACGAAAAATTTATACCAAACTAGCATGAAAACGTAAAGAAAACCACAAACAATTATCTTACAAGTGAATGCAAGTTTTTAAAAGTTTACAACTCTGCTAACAGTAAGGTTTAGATCCTATCAGTTCTAGTAACAATATAGTAATTATTTATAAAAAGTCAGAAGATTCTACTGCATACTTCGATCAACATTGTCTTAGCCATAGAAGTCAGTAAAAGATAGTAAAATCGATTCCCTTCCCACGTGAAAACAAACAATGCCCACCTATATAATTACTATGTTACAATTTACTTTCCATTTTTACGAAATCTCTCATATAAGTAGTCATTAGAAAATTAATTCAATTTAGTACATAATCAGTTGTGTAATTAGCCTATAAACTATCCCACAGCTTGACAAAGGCAATCATCATTGAAATCAAATCACATTGCAGATTTTAAACACTGTCCAATGATGAATCAATATTTGTGTTTCATTCGAAATACTTTTTTTGGTAACTGTACTTGAGTTCAAAGAACGCAAGTTTTTACGTTGACATCGCAAATGTGCCCAGTAAGTCTACCACGAGTTGCCACTTTAAATTCACGTTATCGTTCGCGTAAAAAAAATGTATTGGGATGACACATGACATGACATGACAATGTCAAATCCCAATACATTTTTTTACGCGAACGATAATGTAAATTTAAAATGGCTACTCGTGGTAAACGTACTGTCCTTTGATGAAACATTATTAAATAAATGAATCAGAGAACTGACTCCGCCTAGCCAGTTCCCTGATGCCCCCTACAGCAGATAAGCAGTGGTTATACAACTATGTTTAATGTATGTTTCGAAAAATAACAGTTTATCCTAAATTTCTCCACTGCTGGATATAAGCCTTGGAGGCCTAGTTTCAGGTTTCAGTCACTTCCTGCCTGATATTTTCCCCAAGCCCACCTAGGGTGGCCCCTACTCTACGTGTGACGAGTCTTGGTCTTAATTAGATTTCCAGCTTACCTTATTAACATTAATATTTCGAGAATACAGCTTCTTTCAAGAATACTTTTTCCTTCGCTATTTTCTCTCAATTGACCGGTAGAACTAGCCGTTTCACAATTACTGCCACGTCTCTGGAATGAGCTTCCTGTCACTGTAAGAAAGTCTGGTAGTGAATACAAGTTTGGAATGGCTGAGAGCGATCAATACAAATGATTGACATTCCACTTTAGCACATAATATTGCTTACATGCATCCTGCTATCTAACATTTCTGTTTTAAGCAAACTTGATATAGTATATTTATTTTATTTCCTCCACATTTCTCGAGCTATACTTAAATACCTTTTCTCTCCAATCCATCCGCCTGTGGAATTCCATGCCTTTCCTTATCAGGAAAAAAATCTATTCCCACCTTTATCAACCTGATTTGCCTGGAATCAATTCGACATAATTTCGACACGATTGGCGTAGTGCGCTGTAGCACGGTTTCTCGCCTCGATTTTCTTAGTGTCCCGGGTTCGATTACCGGTCGGGTCCATTCATGAAACGATCTTTTCTGAATTGACTCGGGTCTGGGTGTGCTGGGAGACGCCCCTGGCTGGTTTCCTTGTGTGGTATTTCGTGACACAGGGATATTGATCCCTACTTCGAGACCATTACAAGAGGTGTGTTGTCTGGCGCATATATATATATATATATATATAAATCACTTTCTAGCGATAAGGCCGCCTAAATTTTACAAATAGTTTCTATGAAATATTTGTTTTGCTGCCTTTTGTTCAGTGCAGTATAATTTATCTATAAATTCGGCGAATCGACTTTTAATCGAGGTTGAGAGCAGATTGTAAATAATCATTTATTTTGTTATGCTGCCATCTCCAACCTCAGACCACATCATTACTTGTGGTCTCAGTTACTAACAAAATTCACCACAAAAAAGTGTATCACAAAACCAAATAAGATCAGCTCTATGAGCTGGCTTTTTCAGATACTTTTTTTAGAATCTCAGATTTTTTTGTATACTTTAAAAACTAAGTAATTCTAATGTTCCAGTAAAAATAATCAAGAATAATACCAACGTGGAACAAGTAAAAGGAATGTTGCAATTGGAATGACGTGACGTAGCACGGTTTCTAGCCTCGATTGCCGTAGTGTCCCGGGTTCGATTCCCGGTCAGGTCAATTCAGGAAACGATCCTTTCTGAATTGACTCGGGTCTGGGTGTGCTGGGAGACGCCCCTAGCTTATTTCCTTGTGTAGTACCTCGTAACACAGGGATTTAATAATCCCTACTTCGAGACCATTACAAGAGGTGTGTTGTCTGGCGCATATTTATTTATTTATTAAAGTGTGATTTTCGGTTTTCCACGACTATTCATATGTTGAAAATGGTAACATACTAAATGTTTTCCGGAGGTTTCATATGACATAATATTATATTCAAACAAGTGAACAAATAATAATTAAATAAAGTAGGTCTGTATTCGACCAGACTGTTATTGGTGTATGTTTCTCTGCCACTTTAATGACAAAATAGTGTCATGTTTCTTCATCTTATTATCATGGTACACGCTGTAACTGAAAAACATTTTTTTGGAAAGGAAAACAGGGGCTTTAAGTTGCAATTTGTGTTGGCTGCATCTTTTTTTTTGGCGGTGGCTCGCGGTTCCGTGTGAAAAATTCGCGCAAGCCGTCCCAATCTGCCGACGAGTAGTGTCATAAACGCCACGTCACCTCCACAGGTTGTAGGGGAGCTGCACAAGGCACAGTTGCGCCAACCAGAGTGATTGGGGGAGCGCCAACCGACACTTGGTACCCGGCTGGGTGACTCGTCAGCAGAAGGTCCAATAAAGAGGGCGCATGACCGACAATATCCGGCACCTGGGTGGGCAATCCGGCGTCAGGTCTTGCGTGAGAGCAAACGCATGGGCAATTCTGCCTGCATGGTCTGTTTTTGATGAGCCATCAAAAACAGACCATGCAGGTCACTTGCTTTTGACTACCCCGTTTGGGATAAAGTCGTGATGGTATGTTATGAAATAAGGCCCCTGGTTGCGGTAACAAACAAGCATATGCACTCTTGGAGAGCAAGAGTGCACATGCTTGTTTGTCTACGAAATTGTAAAAAAACCTTTTCTTCTACGTAAAACTACCATTATGTAGTTGCATAAATAGTAGGTGCCATAACAAACAATGCCCTCACCAACAAGGAATTCGAATTACCCATACATTACTACAAAAAACTAACAACAGCTTTCGTGATGTAACCCAGATTTAAACCGGCGTCCATAGGACTCTTTCTTTTGTTATTCGTATGTTTCTTCTTCAAATACCTTTTGGGAGATCTTTCTTTTTGTTACGTAATTTTAGTAGGTCAATATCAGTAGGTAGTTTGTTTGAGTTACAGTGGTTACACAAAGGATGAGTAAGAGGTAGAAATTTAAATGTTTCCTTTTTAGAGTCTTTACGCAATAGATCGGTGATGTATCTTATTCCGGACTTAAGTTTAAACGAATTAGTATGTCTTCATTTTCTAATGGTAAGCTTGGGCGCTCTGCCAAAGGTGCGAATCCTAGGTTGAGAAGTGTGTATTTCTAGTGCTAGTAAGAAAATATTATTTATCGCAAATAAAAATGGCAAAAATAACAAAAATAATGACTTAAAAAAATTCCCTTATCCTTACAGATTCGGCAACGCGTTAGTCAAGGAGACCGATACAGGAGACCGCAAAACGTACTTGTTTAATATGAGTTTTTTTTTTAATTCCCCTTAAGATGACCTCACTTCACCTGGAAAGCGGTTCAGATATGAGGCTGACAAACACCGTCATACAAACGAACCATTGAGCTGGCCATCCCAATCTTGAAGGCCTGCGTCGCACTTCAACCGGCACCTTAACGTCTCTATTGGAACACAGACCAGATGGCTGGCCAGGTGGGAGGTGGTATAGGTGAAATACGGCCGTTGCTGTGTACACATCTTCTGTTTACTATAAGATCAAGAAGAAGAAGCAGGAATCCAACAGCTGACACCTAATTTTTGCATCAAACCTTTGTCATCCTCACCCTAAAAGCCGTAACAGTTTCCTTCAAGGTACTCTGGCTATAACTAGTTATCCTAATACATGTGGCTGAATTCTGGGCTGCTACGATGTAATTAATTATCGTGTTCCATCGACACGCTAAGAAGAAGAAGACTAGTTATCCTGACAAAGCTCGTAGCAAAATATGTAAAGAGATTGCTCTACCAACTGAGAATGAAACTTCTACTGAGCGCCTACCCCCAGGCGGCGACCTGCCATGGCCCACATGGAAGTCACTCAACCGCCTCCAAACTCAAGTGGGCTGCTGCAGGAGTAACCTTAGTAGATGATGGGGATACATTACACCACTATATGAGGCCACCTCACTAGGGATAGCGGTAGAGGAGCACTGGGCATGTGTCATATAGTTTCATCTGCACGACGAAAAAAAATACTATAAGGCGGTCAGCACGCTTGTTTCAGTGACAAACAAGCGGGCTGACTTATAGTCTAAAGCTAAACCTCGGCTCATATCATTAATTCCATCAGATAAAGTTATTGGCCACAACTAACTCTAAGGTCAACGTTCTTCGTAACCTCTCCGAGTCACTGCACCCAGTAACTGCATTAACAACACTAATACATTTAACCATAACTATTTGCAGGCATTTCCATCGTTCTCGCTTTCGCATGTGCCACCCGCCTATGCTGGTAATCGTATTGGAAAACTGAAAGTGACCACAGGTAAGCTCTCTCAAGTAATAATACACCAGATATATTGACGATATATCATTATTGTGCCATGCTTGGCTCTCTGAATAATTCCATATTAGTGAAGAACGGGAATTTATTTTATTTAGGACCAGCTTTTGCCAGCGACTGGTTCGCGTGAACCATGATTGCATTACGCTTCAGAAATATTATGTGTAAAATAATTAACCATACCAAAATTCATCAAAGTTTGCTCACTGGTTTAGGCATGAAAATTCCATCTAACGAAATTCATTTATCTGATTAGAGAAAAAAGTTTAGACAAACGTACCTTAACATAGACAAGTACATGAAGCTCTTAGGAAAGCTAAAGTCAAGAACCAACATATGAAAAGGTGTTAGAGGAACTTACTTTATGATTATTTACAGAATATATACAATTTATTACCATAGTTTTATTTTATTTATTTTGTTGTTCAGATTAAGGCGCAAGTCTTTGTAAAAGCTCACATGATTTCGATTTTAACCCTTATATATTCATGCTTACTTTCCTTCGATTTTTCAATACTAATATATAGGATGTTACTTAATAGTAGTAGGAAGTACTGTATATTATCAAGGCTAACATTCATACACGCTCATTCATCAATAATGCAGACTGTTCACCGTTGCCAAAAATTCGTACTGAACCCCCAGAATGGTGTCAAACATTTTGTATGCAATAGTGACGTCGTTTTGTAACAGTTTTTGAGTAAAAGTGAAATTATGTTTATAATTTCAAATGACAATCATTTACGAGCTATCGATAAGGTAAATAATATAGCCTAGTACATACATGCACAGGGCTCATCTCAACTACCAAGTGGTCCGAGCCATACTCCAGTACGGGTAGTAAATATTAATTAATCTGTGGTACGGGTGCTCCGTACGGATTGTTGGACGGGTGTATGTAAGGCTGGAAGTATTTTTTTCGTTTTATTTTTTTATGTAATAGGGAGCAAACGAGCAGGAAGGTCACCTGATGGAAAGTGATCACCTCTGCCCATGGACAACTGCAACATCAGAGGTGTCACCGATGCGTTGCTTGCCTTTTAAATAAGAATACGCTCTCTTAATGTCATATTCCTTTGGAAATACCGACGCAGGAAGATCCTTCCATATCTTGGATGTACGCGGAAGAAATTGACGCGAAAAACGTGCGTTGTTGAGCGCCAGCCATCCAGGTGATGAGCATGGAATTTCTACTTATGACCTGTCGTGCGGTGATGAAATTCAGCGGCAGGTATAAGATCATGCAATTCTTTTGAGCACTCCGCATTGTAAAGACGATAGAAAATACATAGAGATGCAACATCTCTCCGTAGAGCCAAAGGATCTAAGCAAACCTTACAGTCAGATGTTATCGAGTCTTGACGACTTGAGAGAGACTATACGTACCAATAAATGACGTAATACTAAAAGGTTCAGTGACTCGTTTCTTTGTTGGCGTTCACATAGGAGCACCTAATGCTGCTAACATACGGCCCATTTTGCAATGGTTTTGTAAAGGTTGATGCGAACGCCTCTGTACCATCCAGACGTGGAACACTCTTTCACATATGTTTCCTTCCTCTTATAGTCCCAAGTTCTTCAAGCGGGGCGTGAAAAGGCAAGAGTGAGGTCATCTTGAAAGGCAATTAAAATAAAACCACATTGCGTGAGATGAAGAGACAGTAGACAGAGCACAAAACTAAAAATTGACAGCAAATCCAATTCTTGGATGGAGCCTATTTGAGGGCAAATGCTGCGTGGGGCGCCATCCATGACCTCCTACCTAAATGGGCAGAAAACCTGATAGAGGTTGCTAAAGTGTATATTTTATATGTTTAAATTGAACGCCGGTCTTGAAATAAGAACACATAATCGAGTAACCAACAGTTTTATTGATAATATTGGGCTATAAATTAAGTTAATAAATTAATAAGTTGACTTCAATAAAATATTACCCAAGGAATAAAGTAAATTATGTATAAATTATTATGTATATTTACATTACATTTATGAGCACCACATTAATATTCATATATCTTTATTCATACGATAGATAGTGAGATCAGTCTCATTTATAATAAGTAAAATGTAATATGCAAAATAAAAAATACAAAAACATTAATATACACAAATACTTAATACTTTGATATGTATGTATATTCTTTATGCTGATAAACTAAATAAATGCAATTTTTTATTTACTATATGTACATTGCTTTGCAATAATATATTTTTAAAATATATACCTATAATAGATATTTGCATTTATATAAAAGTACATATTTCAAATTAATAAATAAATAACATACATTATTCGAAATAAAACATAAATAAGAAACTAATAAAATAAATAAATAAATAATATTATAATAATATGCCCTTTGTACACACCATTGAAACGTATATATAATAAAAATATTTAAAACATAGACAGTACATAATTAAAAACAAAACTATTACAAAACATATCGCAATAATAAATAGATACATAAATAAATTAAAGCAAATTCCAAAGGCTCGTTCTATTGTACATAAATATATGTAATTATTAAATATACACTTAAAATAAGTAATAATACCCTTTCTGTTGGTCTATCTATGTAAATAAATAGTTCAAGAATAATTTAATTAATTTACAGTGCATACGGCCCTTTTTGAAGTATTGAGGTTCTATAACACCTTCGATGCTAAGAGATGAAGCTCCCCAACTCATTCAATGTTATTATTAGACGTTTCTCATAATCCGTTTTCCTTGCAATTCGTCGTAAATCCATATTAGGTATTACTTTATGTAAACCATTCCTTAATTACTGACCATTAAGTTAACACATCACTTCACAAATAATTTTATACGGATTTTGATTTTTAGAGGATTTACACAAAGCGATTCGCTCAAAAAGTTGTGTCGGTGTTTTTCATGCTTTATTAAGTTTTTGGCAGCCAGTATAGTAGGGTTTCAGTATATTTCAAAAATGGTTTTGATATGAAAATCTTATATTCTGAGTTTTACCATTCATATATTTTGTTAATTAAATAGTTGAAATGCTTTTGGTCGAGATACTTTACGTTATCTCTGATTACAACTGGTAGTGAACTGTGTATTGTATTGGGTTATTTATACAGGTTATGCATTAAACAGGTTGCAGAAGGCAGCTTGCTTGTTCCTATCTGTTTTATAAGGAGGACCCAGATTGAAAAATATATGATATGACTGTGCCTTAACCTCAAAATTTTCTATACCCTTGAATTCAGAAACGTTCTTCAAAGTTAAGTAGTTCATACATGTCCACTGTCGCTTTTAGCTTGCTACAGGACAGCAACTGATTACAGTTTTACCTTTGCGAGACATTTCAGAGTTTGGCAGATAATCTCATAAATTCATCATTGTTCGAAAACGTTTAGTGTAAATCCGTTTCATTCTCTCAAATAGTCACTAGTATTCGATTTATTGACGTCGCTTATACTAAATGGCTACTGGTCTAGATTTTGCCTTATGCCATCTTCGATTTCACCTGTTCTCAAACTGTATGCTACTTCATAAACAGCTTCTAGTATTAATATTTATTTAGTTGGAAGAACATAAAGGCTGTCCCTTTCTTGCAATAAGTTAATTTGGTGGGTTAATCTGGCTATTGGGAGTACGCGTTGTAAGCTAAGTCATGTGCGTTCTCCAACGACCTGGAAGAATAAACAAAAATAAATTAAAATCAAATGAATTTATTTTTAGGGCTTGGATTTATAATTTAACTCAAGCAACTTTTATTTATGATAAACTAGGCAGTGAATGATCACCATCCCACAGATGGTGGTAAGTGAAAATGAGTACTTTGATTGTGCAGAGGCGTTCACATCAACCTTTACAAAACCATTGCAAAATGGGTTTTATGTCCGCAGCATAAGATGCCCCTACGTAAAGGTTGATGTGAACGCCTCTGTACATGTCTGCCCCGTAACACTGCCCTATTTACTCTTGTCTTGACGAGACCCAAGTTGTATTGTTCCGGATAAACATGTGTGATGAATTTCATTCTTTTGCTGGTGTCCGCATTATAAGAGTTTGGCAAGACGCTGGTATTATTGTTCAAATTTTGATTAAAGCTTGCTTTCATCGTTATCCTCAGTGAAAAGGCAATAGTCTCTCACCCATATGACATAGTAATGGACATACACTGCCCTGATTTCTTAACCCCATATAATTTTACGTCCCACGGATATAGGTGGTTATACGAGAGCTTTCCCTACAAAGTTGTTATGGCGGCACATAAACTTTTCTCTGTAACTACTTTAGCTTAAGAGTTTAAATTATTATGATTAGAATAACTGACAGTATCAACTTTTTAAAGTATAAGGGTAACTTAAAAACCTGTGCAGAAATATAAACATGAAACCACCAAAAAAGGCTCTGAAGGCCACTTCTATTGTTTTATGATTTAGAGGTTATTAGCAATCCAATTCCCTTTGGTTTGCCGAAGCTGCAGGTTCGATTCTCGCATGATTTATTGTCCAGTTTTTTTAGTATTTCTATATTCACATAATAAGACTTTTCAAGTTTGTTCAGGGTCTGAGTGTAGTTTTCTATTTGAGTTAGTTTGGGGTTGATGGATCATGGTGTAAGTGGTCCCAGATATTTATTTGCATGGCAACATACACTATGGTCTTAAATTCATTATTAATGCAAAAAACTCATGAAAATTGGTGTGTTGTCGGGTGATAACACACCAATTTACATGGTATCGAAGTAAGGATATCCTTGTGTTTCGATGTACCAACAAAGTATTTAAACCAAGGGCGTCTCCTAGCCTAGCACACTCAAAGCCAAATGAAACATTTATAAAAAAAATTACCTGCTCCATCCCGAGCCACCGTGTCCAGCAGACGACACTACCACCTCATGGGCTTCTCCACCACCGCTCGGCGAGAGGAGCTTCTTCAGCCCAATGATACCAGCGAGGACCAGCGCGAGCTTGGACACGATGAGAGCCTTGCCAGCCAGAAGAGCCAGGGCTCCGAAGGCCAGGGGCACGAGCATACCCCCGATGAGGAGGGGGATGGCGAGGAGGGGGGCGAGCTTCTTCCTTCTGCTTCGGCCCTCGGCGGGTGTGGAAAGGTCTGATTCGGATGGGAATTTCACCTGGAATTGAGAAGGTTTACTTTCATTAAGTGAACTATTGCACATGTGAATCAGTCTCAGACACAGGTCCTACCTACATTAAATGTTCTATGAATGAATAAAAAGGTCTCTCAAGGCCGAAGTACGGAAGTACTTGGATGTTTAGCTACCGAACTATTCGCTATCTACGGCGCCTGTGAGTGTAACTTAACAATCTTTCAGTTTCTATACTTATGCTAAAAAAATACTAGCTTTCATCAGTCAACTTCTGTTTCTGTATGTCCCTGATAATCTAGCACAATTTTCCATAATGGTAGGCAACATAATAAAACATAAAAATATTTCCTTATATCAAAATTAGTTGAATAGTATGACTCTTAATTTTCTTGAATTTATTACCTAGTGAAAGTTTTAAATCGTCGAACTTCACAAAACTGCTAATACAATGACGCTATTTTAGTTACCTAATATAAAGCTCGCGCTTAGGTCTTGCAATGTGTTAGAAATTATGAACTCCTCCATTGAAACAGATGACCGGAACGGAACAAATTGGAATATATTTCGTACAACACGCACTATTACATCTACGCCGAAGAAAGTGCGGAACGTATAATGTTTTCTTCGTTCGTGAGAATTCGAACTTCCGCGGATATTGGTTGATTGGAATTTGTGGTCATTATTCCTTCCTCTTTGACGTTTCTTAGTGAAGACTTAAGAGCAAACTTGAACTCAGTGACATTAGGATTCAGAATTAGCAACTAAAAAGCAAGTTGTACAGATGTACAGATGAGTGGGTATGGTGTCTGTGTGAATATATATGATTATATTTACTTTGTGTATGTATGATTATGATCTGTGAATGTGGTGGGTATCATGTATTATTCTCGCTGTGGTGAAAATTTGCACGTTGGTTAAATAATTAAATAATTGTGGGTAAAGTAATTGCGGTTTATCAAATCAGTTTCCCTTGAGTATTTGAATGATATTTAAATCTTTGCATTGTTGTTGCACTCTTGTTCATCTCGAGCACCGATTGTAATACGTTGGACAGTCGTAATTGGCCTACATAATTGTATTTAATATTGTACTTAAAACTGTATTGAACTGTGTACTGTCCCTAAATAAATAAATAAATAAAAGTTATATCCTATCATGTGTGTTCTCAAGAAGAGACCTTTTCTTAGGAAATGTAGTGAAGCGTCTTTCAACCTTAAACCTTAAGGCGTCCCCTTGGAGTAAGGTCAGATCTTATCCCCGTTGAAGCATAAACGAACGACTTGATAAAGGTTGCAAGGTTTTTGTGAATGCAGGCCGCTTAATAGTGGAATCTCAAATTAGCATGGTTAACGTTTAACAGTGGAAGTCTAGCTGATGAAGATGGCAAGCACGCCCTGGATACTTAAGTAAAAATGTGCAGCAAACAAAAGACACTGGCCCAACTACGTAGCAAACTCAGTCATATAGACTGATGACTTGATAAAGATTACAGAATATCCAGGGGAAACAAGGGAAACCCAAGTTGGCCGTAGTAAGGACAACACAGTCAAATGGGGGTTCACTGAAGAAGCAGACCAGGAGTGCAACTCAAAAACCAGACCAAACTATGTCGACTCGAGTGCCCTCACTGCCCAACCACCTGCACTTGGCGACCGGTGCTGCACTGGATGTCGCTAGGTTTTGGTTGGCGTTTTAGCACATACTTTTTTCTGTTAACACGAGAAGAAGAAAGAAGCAGAAGAACAGTATAAGTTTAGCAGCCTGGGAATCTATTTTGTTTAATCATTATAATGATGATCACCGTAAATAAGTTTGATTAGCCAGAAACATCGTAAAAAGAGCTGATGAACTGCGGCACAGAAAAGGTCTAGAAAGGAGACCATTGGACGCCTAAATCAGAAATCCCACAAACCTACCTGGAAGTCTACAAGCTAATAATGATAATGAATAGCCACGTTAATTAAGTAATAAACAGTTAATTAAAAGGAAGATACATGGTCAACTAGAAATCATCAACGTTAATTGATTCCGTTTGTGTCGCAGAATTAACGCGGCATAACCATCAATTTAAACTTAAGTACAACTCACGCATTTTGAGTAATTAGTCAAAGAAACTCATGTTGGCAAGTAGGCTGGCCTAAGAAAAGTGTTTAATAGAGTGTGTCTTGTAAAAAAGTGAAGATAAATTAATTGCATGCAATTACCAAGATGCAGGTAGAAAGCCGTCACGGTATGCATTCGGTATGTACCGACTGCATTTCGTGTTTGATCCATGCATGCATTTTTATCGATGCGTTTTTTGTGTTTCGATAGACGAGATTCTCATATTTTATTAATAGACGCATGATTATTAATGAACATTGATTGCGGTAAAAAACCAGGGTAATTACAAATTGTCTGAACGGTATTTTCTAGTAGTCACAGAATTACAAAAAATAGAAACGAAATAGACCAGAGGCAAGACTAGACCAACAGACCAAGACTGACAGTTAGAGTAGCGATATTAGCTTTAACTTTACGAAAACTCTGTTGCCTAGCAACGTTGTTTGCGAATTTTCCTTTATGGCTATCACACCACTTTTCTTTGTTAAAACTTAAGTAACTTAATTTTCGGAAGGGCAATCCTTGTAATTGTAAAAAATATGAATTAATTTGTTTCAACTAAATCGAACTAGCGCGTTTAAATTTATGTCAGACGTGATCTTTAGGAGCCATAGTAGAGTACCGATTTTGATACATTCAACCGGCTCATTTTACTTGGAATAAAAAGTAAACAATGATTATGCATAAATAATATTGAAACCAGATTGAAACTGAGTTTTGGGTACTTCTCCCGCCTCAGTTTTCAATTTACAGTCACACAAGAAATCTAATGGCAGATCTAATTAGAGTATTTGAGTATTTGTATACCTCTACATCTTTCACATCTTTGTTTACTATTAAATGTAAACAATTATGTTTTGTTTATTAATAAATGTAAACACTGAAGTAGACCCTGCATAAATAAGTGTTTCATGAATATAACGTTTGTGAACACACGTCCTTTCGCTAACTACGGCTCTGAATAAGTTGTCTTTGAAATACTATTCAAACGATGAATGAACGCTATGCAACAGAAGAGCTTATTTTATATTTGGAGTTATCTATGAGTCTTAACAAAATAAAGCGACGATAAAATAGCTTTTTAGGGTATTCTTATAGGGTATACCCTATGCTGTTGGCCAGTTAATTAAACGGCCAACCCCTAAATACTTACTCTCTCTCTAAGCAGCTCTTACACTTTCGGTATTACTGACTTATTTACAGCGTCACATTAAGGCATCTCATTTTTAATATCGTTCGAGAATTGAGGGCTAACGAATTATTTCTTTTCTGAGGACAATTATTACTGAAAATGACAATTATTAAGACTGATGTTTAAAATATCATAATGTTTAATATTAAATTAGACGACACGATTGGCGTAGATGCTCTGTAGCACGGGTTCTATTTCCGGTCAGGTCAATTCAGAAAACAATCTTTTCTGAATTGACTCGGGTCTGGGTGTGCTGGGAGACGCCCCTGGCTCATTTCCTTGTGTGGTACCTCGTAACACAGGGATATTAATCCCTAATTTAAGACCATTACAAGAGGTGTGTTGTTCGGCGCATTAAAAAATATATATACGCTTAGATAAGTCAAAATGAATTATATAAAATAAATTTATAGAAAATGAAGTATCTGATATATTTTACCTTAGAAATGCATAAGCGTGGGAAATTAAGGCAATCTAGGCGATGGTCAGCAAACGTAGCGTAACTTTCAGGAACAGAACAAATTTGATTTGATAAGATAACGCCACGCAATCATAGTTGCCTAGCAACGCTAACTGTAACTTTTTTTAACCAAATAATAATTTAATTTTTTTTCTAACGATTTTTGCGAGTACTAACTAAGTCCACTGGTCCTGTTAAGAGATACAAAAAACTTGGAAAGGACCAACTTTTATTTTTATAAATTATGAACCGAAGAATGAAGACGCAGTCATGTTGTTGTTGCACTCGATTGAGGTCAAAAAGGAAAAGGCAAATAAATTGTGTTAAGTAATGTGCTTATTTGTAGCACGAGCATCCAATTTATGCGTTAATCAACTGGTTTAAAAAAAAGTAATCATCATTGAAATCAATTCATCGCTACATTTGATGAGTATTGGCTTTATCACCACGCTTGCCAAATGCGGGTTGGTGATCACAAACCCGGGCTATGTTACGGAAAATCCAAAAACACACTTTGCCCGACCTAAGAGTTGTACCCGGGATTTCCGGGTTTCGGACCAAGCTTTGAAACCACTTGGCCATGGAGGCGTAGGCAGCAGGTTTAAATAACATTTATTTCTAAAAACAATACAACTTATTTTCAGATTTATCATCATCTACACCTCCATTGCCGAACGTAGCTCTTTTCTATAGATTTCCTATCATAAACCCCTCCTCTATTGCCAATAGTCGCGTTATCTCATCCAATTCGCATGGATTGGTCGTGAGCAAAACCGTGAGATAATTTAGGCACGGATAGCGTATTCTACAGACGTGACACTGATGACCGTCATGACCTATCCACTTTAGTATGTTATTTTGAACGATTGTCACGTCATTAATCGGCCGTCATAGCATTATCCGTAAAACAACAGGATGTACTGCGTGGAGATGATATTGCAATGACATTTAAACGTCTTACGATCTATTTTTGGTAATCTTGAATACCCCAAAATTAGTATCTACACAACTTGAAAAGCTTTTAGATAAGAGGATGCAGTAGACGAAAAGTAACGTTTTTAAATGGGATTCGGTACAACGGTGATTATGAATATAACCAAAAATGACATACAAATTTCTGAAGTCTACCATAGTAGTTTACGTGACAGAAACTCTTGGTAGTGTCTACTGCTTTCAGAAAAATTACCTTGACAACGTTCATTAGGCAATAGCTTCGTTTCATCTGTTTCTTTTATATGTCAAAGTGACCTTCATAAGGTCAAATTACAACTGTCTGCTGAGATTCTCAAACATTTCAGTATGAACTCTATTGATAATCACCAGTAAGTAAAAATGACAGAGCATATTAATAACACCTAGGACAAGACCTGGACGAGACGGGGACGTGACTGCCTTGTTGAAAACGCCACGTTCCCGTCTCGTCCGTGACTCCGTGACATAATGTCCTTCATGTAGATTTTGTATGAAACGATATTTCCAAAACTTCCCGTCCCGTCCCGTCCATAAAAAAACCCCTCACGAATGCAGCGGTCGTCAACTATACTTATCAACAGAGGTTTGATCATTAAATCATCATACGGTATACTCGTAATAAGGATTAACAAAGTTCATTCAAATGTAAGTGTTATGTAATGATGGTAAGAGTTCCTATTCAGTAGGTAATAAGCCATTAAAAATAATGTGCGCAGGGATTTGATTATCATAATATTGGTGCATGCTATGAATCACAATAGTGTGTGCTATAATGTTGTAGATAGAGGCAGCAAAAAGATGAAAGATGACTTTTATTATCTTTTCGTTAGGTATTTGTGTGTTTCTCTCTAGCATTTCTCACTCTACCTGCCATCTCTGTTCTAAAAATATTATCTGTTTCATATAGATAAATAAAAAAATGTGTTAAGGATATTGTGTGGTTCAGATTTTCATTTGTCAGTAATTTAGCAGTCATTTTTATAACCCTGACAGGTAGATGTCCATAAATCAAGAATATAATGCTATGAGTAACTCTAATAATAAATTCCGAATTATCAACTCTTTTTTGGATACACCAACATACCACTGCTTACCTTTTTTATTATCTTATCATTTGTTAACTGACAAATTGCTGGACAACATGACACTAAAAGGTTTGAGGAGACTACCAAAAATACTTCATGAACTCGAGATACCCTCATGCTGCTTAGGGATATATACATTTATACCAGCAACAAAAAAACATTTTCTTTTTTTGTCTAGTCTGGGCTATCATTAAGCAATAAACGACCAGACAACTCCTAGCATCAAGGAGATCCATTAAACCTAAGTCTCATAGGATTTGAACCTTCTACTTTGCTTCCAAAGTTTTCAATGCTTTCAACTTCAGATCTTTCATTGCAAATCTTACTATCACTAACCTAAAATACTTTTAATCCCTTACCTGGATAGTATGAGACTGCATGAACCCAACGATCTTGTCCAAGATAAGGTTGTCCAGTGAGCTCTCATCAAGACCTCTTGGAATCGCCTCCTCAACCACATCATTGACCTTCACATCCTTGTCTTTGGTTATCGTAACCCCGCTCAAGACCGACACCTCATCGTTCTTCGATATTCTCGTGATAGCCTTCGCAAGCTTCCTCTTGAGACAGCTCGAAATTTCGCCGCCACTGCAGTCTTTGTAAGTCTCATATGCGACCTTGAGGTCTCCTAGGATAGTGTCCTCTGAACTCCTAGCCTCGTCTACTGTGTTTTTGTTGGTGGAAGCTGTCCTGGCGCTGGCGGCTACGGCCAAGGTCAAAATTAGGAGGTAGTGTGGCACCATTATGACGTTGTTTCCACACCGTTTGCAATATGGGCACTGTGTTTAAATCTAGAGCACTGTGAGCGTTTATATGCGCTTAGTTTCACGGTACAGTGGTTGTTACTGAGAGGGATGCATCGATGCATTTATGCAGTCGGCTGGACAGGTAGGCAAACAAGTGTTAAATAAAAATACAAGCAATCATTAATTGAGGTTATTTTTGGAGAAGACCATGTTGCAATAGTTGGCAGATAGATGGCAGGTGCAGTCGTTACGTTACTGCGATGTATGGTGTCTGTCTTAAAAAAAAGTCGCGTCTCAACCGTACAAGTAAATGCATGCACCCAGAGGCACGACTTTGCCAACGGCTTTCATTGCCTCTTAAAATACGTATTGGTGTATTCCAACCCTAATACTTGTACCGTTATCTGTATCAGTTTTGATGCAAAAACAACAGATTATCTTTTGTGACTCGTTTTTCGGCAGTCAAAGTCTAAAGTGATTATTTCAGCTTTTGAGACTCATACTCGTACTAGCCCAGTACTTGGCCGGTTGAGAGATGATTCAAATTTATTCGACTTCATTCTATAATAATAGAATAATGTTTAATACGAAACAGGTCGATCGCCATCACAAAGTAAAGTTAAACTTACGACAGGAAACAATTTTTCCTGATGGGTACATCAACCTTCACTTAAGGGCACCTTATGCTGCTGACTTATGATCTATTTTGCATTCGTTTTGTAAACGTAGATGTGAACGCCTCTGCACTAAGAAAAAACATATTTTTCTAATTGATGGCAACTGTTATAAACAATACGATTGCCGAATGTGGTTCAGGGTTAATCAAAGACATAAAACCAGGCTAAAAGCTTAATCTACTTTACTAAAAACATTGTGCGTAAAGAAATATAAAACTTTTCGCTCCGCCAGTACTTTTGTAGGATATTGAACCATTCGTTGAAATGATAGCGCGCACTGATAGCAGATACAGTAGCGGCTAGGATATTATGAAACGGTAAAATTGACATAAGAATATCAAACAGGCAGGAATGAATGCTTGTTACGTGAGACCGTTTTTTGCCAGTCGATCTAATGGTGTTAATTTATTTTTTGTCATTTCGTAGAAACAGAGCAACTCAGAGAGAGTTGCTCTCCCTTACACTCAGGGAGAATCGCAATTCTAATAATCTTATTGCTCACCACGAATTGTGCTGACTGCCCCGTTTGGTATATAGTTGTGATGGCATGTAATTACTGGTTTAAAAAGTGATTAAAAGTAAAAATAGTGCGTTTTTAATAGATTTTTGTAACAACGCCTCCCAAAATATCCGGTTTTTGCTACTCGCAGGGAGGTTGTGATATAAAGTCCAGTGAGGGTAGTACCTAATTTGATTGCATAATCTAGTGGAAGATCGAAAGCATCCGCAATACTTGTTCCGCCTTTCCCACTTCAAGCAGCTTGTCAAGGTTATTTCGCTCCTGCCAGGCGATATGACTAGAATAACCAGACTCTAAGTGGTTCCAGTGGGGCTTAAAAGCCCTTAGGGTCCCATAGGGACGTATTGGGGCGGAAATAGTAATGAAAATTACGTTGTATTTGTAAGCATTTTGCCTTATTCTTCGTAGGCATAGGGCGTTTCCTGCTAAACTTAGGACTAACTGTCTTAAAGAGTGACTTTCCTATACCGGTTGATTACCAAAAGTCTTACAAAAATGATATGGCATATTCAGTAGGTGGAATTTGTTTAATTAACTTTTAATTCAAGGTCACCGTACTAATCAGTCGAACAGTCGATATGTTTTATATGAAAACCATAAAATTCAAGTCAATTGGAAATTCACTTTTTTCACTCATAGAGTTAGTACATCAATTACTGAGTAGCCTATTTTGTTTTTGTAATTATTTTGCTAATCACCCGGTATAATACTAGAATTAAAAAGGAGAAAGATTTGATTGTTTGTGGAATAGGCTCAGAACTACAGGACCTATTTTAGAACTTCTTACACCAAGACAAAGCTTCATTATCGTATGTAGGTTATATTACACGGAGGAAATTGTCACCGTCAAAATGGCGCTATGTTTAAAATAAAACATCTTCTAATCTTTACAGGCCGTAATTATTGTTAAATACCAACTATAACGGTTACTCAGGAACTATAAGTAAAACTAACGCAATTACATTTGAGTATTACAATGTCAGTGAATATGTGCATGCGCAGGAAGTACAAATGGCTTACTAGTTTGGATAATCACTTCATGCTCAATCAACATTACTGTATATGTATTCTGATCTAAATCGAAAGAATTAAGTTCCTTTACTAAGTTTGAGAGCGTCGTTACCCAAAATAAAATCTGAACAGAACCATCTTCGTGTTCATTGTTACATTTCCGAACTCTTCGGTGATGGAAAACATAGATAGAAAACAAACTAACCCGGATAACGGCGGACTACCTACCACGTTGGGTTCTAATACCATTGGTGAAAAGTGGGCTCCTAAGTGTTCCGTTCACCCTGACGGCAACAGTTACTTGCCTCTAACTACCCCGTTTAGGATATAGTCGTGATGGTATGATGTGTTATGTTAGAAGCGCCTTTGGTTCCCTCATCCCTTTATTTACCTAAGCTGTTGTAATTTAGTCTTATGAGAGTATTAAAAGGCTCTAAATGCCCATTAGGTTTGGTTGTGTGTTGTTTGACAGTCACTTACTCAGTCAGTAAAGGAATAGAACAAGAATATTGATATTACTGAATCTGGATCTGATTACATACTAATTATTCATTCGGTTTTTTTTTATATTGCCTGTCAAGATGACCTCACTCCACCTGATGGAAAGCGGTCGTGAGGTCCAGATATGAGGTTGACAAGCCCAGTCATTTAAATGAATCACTGGGCTGGCCATCCTCACCTTGAAGGCCTGCAGAAATGCCTTTTCACGCCCCGCTTGAAGAACCTGGGGCTATACTAGGAAGTAAACACATGTGCTGGAAGAGCGTTCCACGTCTGGATGGTACGACAAAGAAACGAGTCACCGAACCTTTTAGTTCGGGCCAACAAATGTTGAATTGTGTGTGGGTGACGCCGTAGTCCAGCACGCGTGGTACGGGAGTGGAAAGGTGAGGGTGGAATAAGCTGGAATAACTCGTTAGAGCATTCCCCATTGTAGAAGCGATAGAGAACACTTAGCCTGGCAATGTCTCTACGCAATTGGAGAGGCTCAAGGGTCAAAGTTGCCTCTGGGTTTCGATCTTATCTGCCCGATTCCTAAATAACAAGGGCCCATTCATTATCTCTAAGCGCAGTATTACAACTATCATCGGAGCTGTCAACGTCTTTTAAGTTTATAGCTGATTTCAGAAGACCATTTCAGAGTATAACTTTTAGATATTGCTCTGGTTCCTGGATAAAATCCTTATAAGGTTTTATTTAATGAAGATGAGAGGGTTACGTTATTGCAGTAAATTAAAATAGTATTTTTACTTGAAATGATTGTCCCTTACAATGAAGTGTCGTCTGAAACTCCGATGAATTAAAAAAATGTTATGCCAACGAAATCAATGCTTTTGACGATAAAACTTTTACGCCTGAATTTAGAAACGTCAATCAAAGCTGAGCAGTCCCTACATGCATTAGCTATTAGCTGTCCTTTTTATTTCTATCAATATGTGACAGGCCAGCATCAATTTGAGGTGTGCTCAACTTTTGATTAGCGTTTGTGGATTACCGTTACTGTTTCCAATGATCACTCACATCGAGATGTCCGACCTTAAATACAAAACTTAGAAGACCTGTGTAAAAATAACATTAGGTATCTAATGCGCAAACAGCTATCTGAAGCTAGGACATAACTAAATTAGATTGGGAAAATTAAATTAAATTTAAATACTAAAATAAATATCTGGGACAAATTACACCAAGATCATCTGACCCCAAACTAAGCAGAGCTTGTACTATAGTTCTCAGTGACTGATAAACATACGTTCATCCTAAAAAATATATATTACGAGTGCTATAACCCTTGTATTTAAAATCTTATATAGATTATCCTTTATTTACAAAATTCTTACCGAATCGGCGAAAAGCATTTCTTTTGCATTTTCGGCCTACTCTAGACGCTTCCTCAGTAACAACAGAAAAGAATTTCATATTGTTATTAATGTTTAGATTTCTACGTAGCTATACTAAGCAGCAAACCCTATAATTACCTAGCAACATAACCTGGTGACTAATTGCTCACCACTGAAAAACCACGAGTAAGTGAGTTATAAATTTTCTAAGTCCAACTCATTGGCTACAAAAACCTAATGACTATGTAAGCCTAGTAATGAATGGCTTTCACGATTGACATAATTGATGATGTTCATGATGTCATAGACCCCAAGTGTTGGATGAATAGAAAAACTCTCAATTTCAATATCAAGAAAACATAAATACAAAATGCGATGTCGATTATGAACACGCAAAATTATAGTCGGTTCGGAGTCGCTTGCGCACGTGAACATAGTAGACGCGCATGATACTGATTGTAGATCTTATCAAAAAGTTAAGATATGATATTAACCACAGATAATATTGCTTTACTATGATTAATAGTTGTTTCGGCAATTTGGGCAGAAAAGTTCCGAAATATAAAACATTTGAAGACAAGGATGACGAAAAGTCTTATAAAGAATTTCGGTGGTAGACTGCCTACCAGTAACAGCAAGATGAAGAGCAGGCTTGAAAGCTTTAAGGAGTCTAGATGGGTTTGCTCTTATTGCTGGAATAAACCGTCTAAAGCCTATTGTTACGCTTGAGTCGTGGGTCTCTACAAACCATTCTACAAATCTTAATTGGACACCTTGGACAATCTTCAGAAAACATGTTAATTTTTAGATCACGTCAAAGATTGATGCTGTCCCTAACACATGTCAGTATATGTTAAAGGGACAGGTATACAGCTGAGGTTTGCTTAACTTAAAATGTCGTTTCTGGATTCGGGCGTTAGTCTTTACGTCTACATCTTAAATGTTCCAAGGTAGGTAGTTCCAAGTAGCCCCTACCAACTGAGCCGACCACTTGAAAAATAGCGACCGAGTGCCAAACTGAAACCAAAGACCAGTGCCAATAAGGCTAGTTCAGAAGTTTTTAAAAATAATCTGGTGATTAAAAACAACATTTATTTAACACAAAAATCAGCATTACGCCTTCTTACGTACGAGTACGAAATACTCAGTGCGTGTCTAACTAGCCAGCTATTTCCTAACTGTAACTGCGATGTAGGTGAAATAAGGTAGGCGTTCCCTATTTTGTTTATCCACAGATAAAAATAGACTGTGAAAAAGTGCATCTATACTTGTACCGCTAAAGTAACGTCTAGCTCACTCCGTTGCATCGGTTGTATGTGGGACGATCACGCTACCGTGGCCATACTCATATTAACAAGTTAGATAAGACAAAAAATGGTGATGCTTTATCTATAGTCCATGCTTAGAATGATTTAAGACGGTAAAAATATTTTCATATTGCACGACAAGATGACCTTACTCTACCTGATGGAAAACGGTCGTCAGGTCTAGATATGAGACTAACAAGCACAGAAAAACAATGGAATCACTGGCCATACTAATTTTGAAGCCCTGCAGAAAGGCCTTTTCACGCCCCACTTGAAGGTGCCAACTATAGGAGGATGAAAACACAAGCACTGGAAGAGCATTCCACGTCTGGGTGGTACGACAAAGAAACGAGTCACTGAACCTTTAGGTGCGGGCCAACAAATGTCGGATTGAAAGTATTTTTTTTATTTTGCCACTGAATTACTGTAAACCAAAAACCATTTAGTTAAAATCGTTCGTCAGCTAAACTTTAGCGCAGTTAAAAAAACTGTATGGAAAACAATTTTATTCAACTAATAATATTTTCAGTGATTAAAAATATTTTTTTAATCACTGAAAATTTATTAGACAGTTTGTCCTTAAATACTCGTTATTTTATTTATTTAGAAAAAATTAGAACTGGACAGATAATTAAGAGAAGTTGTTCAGGGTTGGCAAGAAGCGAACGTGGGGGCGAGGCCTAAAAGATAAGCGCAGCGTTTCATCAGGCAGAAGACCGAAGCACGATAAATGGGACTCCAACGGAGTGCCATTTATTGCACGGATCATTCGCAAGAGTCACGATACTCAAAGGGACCGACTGGGGAGGAAAAGTTAGAACTTGGTGTAAAGCCTATTGTTATATCTATTTTACCTTATATAATATTAAAATAGAAAATAATTATCTTTGCTATGGCATAAGAAGCAGCAGGTTAATCCATAGCTGCTGCTTCAGCTTAGTTCACTGTTGGATTCCACAAATTTAATAATATTTTCCTTATGTTTTTATTTGCAAATAGATATTTTTTATAACTGTGAACGTGTTAACTAAGACAGTGATGGCTGTTTATGTTGTGGACCGGACTATAGATACGGACAATTTATTTTCACTTATGCGTTATAATGCCTATACAACTGTTTAATGTGCTAGATGAATGTTTTATTCATATTTTAATCTACTTCTTATGAGTTTTTTTTTATCGATGACATATAATTTTAATATGCAAATATTACAGCTTTTAGTTCTAATGATTAGATACACTTCTGAGAACAATACCCCCTATCATACACGACAATATTTCTTAAACGGATCCTTTCTTTATGCCAGGATTAATAAAGTGACAATATTGTTAAGCAAAACATCTAATTGTATAACCTTTTTCTGTACCTTAATTTAAGTTATTCTGATTAGTGTTGCCCAAAATCGGTCTTGGTCTTGCAGTCTTGGTCTTGTCATTTTCGCAAGACCAAGACCAAGACGAAGACTGCCTAATTTTAGCAAGACCAAGACCAAGACTGACCGTGCAAGATTTGAGCAAGAACAAGACTAAGCCTGCGAGACTCTTGCGTCTTGCACTTAGGCCTGAGTGTCGTTTCAGGGTGTATAGGAGTTCGGGTATACGCTTAGGGACTCCATGAGAAGCAAAAAAATGTATTAAAAAATTGGAAAATTGCTCAAAAACAAAGCTGTTGTGCACTGATTCAGCAAACGAACTCTAACATAGATCAGTCACTTAGCTTACTGATAAGTCAAAACGAGGAATTTCGTAAAAAAATAGATATGCTGGAGACTCAAATGAAGAGAGATCACGAAGACATCGTAATTCTTGACAGCAGAATAGAGGACCTGCAACGAGTGTCACGTAAAACCTGCATTGAAATAAAAAATGTACCAAGAAAACCTGAAGAATCAAATGAAGACCTAATTAAAATGATGACATGTCTTTCCCAGACTATCGCCATGGAAATGGAGCCTCGTGATATACGGGATATTTTTCGGCTACGGCCTAGAAAGGGGAACATGAACTCAAACCCCCCGATTATAGTAGAACTTGGCTCAGCTTTACTCAAAACCGAACTGCTCAAAAAGACAAAGTCATTTAACATAAGAAACCAAACAAAACTTCAAGCTAAGCACCTAGGTCATTCAACCAAAGAGGACACCCCTGTGTTTATATCCGAACAGCTGACACCCAAGGGTGCACGTCTGGTTTTCCTGGCCAGAGACCTGGTGAAGACAGGTAAATACAAGTACTGCTGGACATCCTTTGGCAAGATATTTCTTCGACAAGATGACAACTCACGGATTATTCACATCACAAATGAAGCCCAAATTCACAACTTGTTGCAAAGCACATGACTGTCCCTTATACTAATTATGTGTTTATTATTGTGTGCTAAGTTTTCAAGCATGTTTAGTTCTCTCTGTTGTTTTCTACCTTGTGCCTCAAGTTTTATTAGCAAGGCTACACCTGATCTTAATGACTGCATAAATGTGTTAATTAAGAAAAGTATTTTTCCCGTTAAGGACAAAAATTTCGTAAGTATACATTCACCACAATTTTTTCATAATAATATTAATCAAAACAAGACACACCTCCTTCACAAAGTAAAATACACCCTATTGTCAACTCAGTATCATCTATCTATATTGCCTATGAAAAGTTTAAACGCGCATTCTTTTTTGATATTACATTATTTAAGCCCCCTAAAAATTAAAATAACTACATATATTCAAAAACGCATGCATTATTTAAATATTTACAATGAGTAGAATACAAACTATAAATAACATAGACTATATTGATATTGCCAAATCAATAACATGTGATATAACTGACTTACCTAAACATTATACGACTAGAAAATCGAATCTTACGATTTTCGCCCAAAATATTAGGAGTATTTACCGCAACCTTGATGACTTCCTTGTGAATTTATCTAGCCTAGACTTTGAAGCAGATGTCCTGGTCTTAACAGAGTGTCGTTTACATCCAGATAAGCCCATACCAATAATCAAAAACTATAACTCATACGCCACTACCCGTAGACTTAATCAAAACGACGGAGTGGTTGTTTACATAAAGAATTCTATAGCATCAAAAGTGTCTGAAATTAACTTAGCCCACGCATCGGGAATGCATATAGAAATACTTACCCATACCATTCTTGGTATCTATCGTTCGCCATCACACCACAATGCAGATGCTTTCATTGAATCTCTGTCACGCCATCTAAACACTATAAGTCCTCAACATAAAAATATAATCATAACTGGCGATTTTAACATAAATATTCTGCCTATATAAAACGAACAACCTATTGATATTAAAAATCGAAACTTAAATCTTGACATGCTATCAGCCATTGGTATTCTGCCGGGCCATACTCTTATTACACGAGAAAAGAAATGCCTAGATCATTTCATGCTTAAAATTGATAAAAGAGAACATACTGCCTTCATTGCTATCTTAAATACTACCGTTACAGACCACCTAACAACCTTTTTATCTATAAATAAGTCTAAAAAAAGATCGATTGCAAAAAAAACAACCATCAAAATCGATTTTGCCAACGCTTTAAGGTACCTTCAAAACAAGAATATTTCTGAGCTTCTTTTGTGTGAGGACCCAAACCAAATCACTGATCATCTTATTCAATACATAACAGAGTCAATAGAAAATAATACTAGCACTATAATAATACCTAAATGCAGGCGTACTTTAAAGCCATGGATATCAAATGGCATCCTACGCTGTATTAAAAATAGGAACAAGTTACAAAAACAGTCACGTAATGACCCAAAAAATGAAATAAAAAGAATAACATACGTCCGCTATAGAAATTATTGCAATAACCTCATTAAAAAATTGAAACGGCAATACGACCGAAACCTGATTAAAAATTCTTTAAATAATAATAAATTACTCTGGAACAATATTAAAACACTAACATTTACAAGTAAGCAAACAAACTTAAACTCGGAATTACCTAATTAATCAACCCCCCTGGATTCAGCGAACTTTATTAAAATGTATTTTTCTAACATTGGCAATGATCTTGCTAGTAACATAAGTGCAACAATATATGAGGATAACTTAAATAAATACCTTTGTGATTTGCCATCTCAAACACAATCATTTGTAATGTTAGACACCAATAATGATGAAATATATAGCATAATCACAAACCTTAAATCAGACAGTGCGCCAGGTTGGGACAACATCTCTACTTCATACCTTAAATATATCAAGAACGAAATAACACCTATTATCACACATTTATGTAACCTTTGTTTTAGGATTGGCATTTTCCCTAACTCTTTAAAAAAATCTATAATTACGCCCATACATA
The DNA here is from genome assembly GCA_947369235.1 of Udea olivalis. Lineage (NCBI taxonomy): Eukaryota > Metazoa > Arthropoda > Insecta > Lepidoptera > Crambidae > Udea > Udea olivalis. The sequence goes on from OX376363.1 coordinate 5,681,456, forward strand.
AAGGTGGAAATAAAGCTGACATTATTAATTACAGGCCTATTTCAGTGCTTCCCGTTATGGCTAAAATTTTAGAAAAGCTCCTTAACACTAGATTGCTAAATTACCTAGATGCGTATAAATTATTATCTCCAAACCAATTTGGCTTTAGACGTGGAATCTCAACTGAGGATGCAGTAGCTTCCTTAAGTACACTCCTAACTAAAGAATTAGACAAAAGTAAAAAGTGCTAAACGGTCTTTATAGACCTAAAAAAAGCCTTTGACACAGTTTCAAACTACATTTTATTGAAAAAATTAGAAAAAATTGGCATTAGAGACACTCAATTATCAATTTTTAGAGACTACTTAACTAATAGAAAACAAAAAGTCAAACTGGGAAAATATGTAAGTGAAGATATAGAAGTATCGTGTGGCGTCCCCCAGGGAAGCGTTCTAGGCCCAACCCTGTTCCTCATTTATATAAATGACTTATGCAATATGTCGCTAAATGATGCTAGTATAATCTCCTATGCTGATGACACAGCAATAGTCTTTACTGCTAGTAGTTGGACTTATGTAAAGGAAAACGCTGAACAGGGTTTAAGCAGGGTAGCTCTTTGGCTAAAAAATAACCTCCTAACTCTTAATGCTGACAAAACCAGTTACATATGTTTCGGTATTTATAACAACTCGCAACCTGGTCATGAACTGGACATAAAAATACACACTTGTTCTATGAGTCATAACAACTGTAAATGTCCTCAAATAAACAAGGTGCATAGCGTGAGATATCTTGGAGTTGTGTTAGACCAAAGGCTTTCGTGGTATCCCCAGCTCGAACAAATAATAGCGAGAATACGCAAATTCAACTGGATCTTCAAACAACTGAGATACATTGCTCCAAAAGATATTATTGATGGAACCACTACTTCTAAAAACCTGCTGAATCAAGTTTACGTCTCCCTGGTGCAGTCTGTACTAAGTTATTGTATCCCAATTTGGGGAGGTGCTCTAAAGACACGCTTTCTAGATGTAGAAAGGGCACAGCGCACTCTTCTTAAAATAATGTATTTTAAAAGAAAAAAATTTCCAACTCAAGACCTTTATCAACTATGTAATTTATTATCAGTACGTAAACTTTATATATTACACATAATATTAAATAAACACAAAAACCTAACATTGAAAAAATCCATTGAGGGCAGAAGAATAAAAAATGTGATCGATGTACCTTACAGAAAGACAAAATTTGCATTCGTGCAATTTGAAACACGCTCGGCTGTCTTGTATAATAAAGTTAATAAGGAGGTACATATTTACAATAAAAAATTATATGAATGTAAATCTACTGTTACGGGCTGGTTAAAACAACTTAATTACAATGAAACTGAGACTCTGCTGGAATAAATACAGGTTATTTTGGTAACTTGTATCAGTTCCAAATGGGTTTTAAAAATATATATATTAAAATGTGTACAAACAAGTTATGTAAATTGTGGACAAGAATTTGTAAAAAAAAAAAATTATTATTACTTCTGTTGCCTTGTACGTATATAGATTTAAGCGAATGTCGCTCTCTAAATTTGTTTTTTCTTAAACTTATTAAAAGGGTTGCATAAACTGTTTCTAAGAAGGAGCGGAGTCTCCTGGCACAGGCATTGTTATGCTTAAGAGGAGGCTCCAGCTACTGAAAAGCCATATAAATGTATTTATACCCAATAAACAATTTTGAATTTGAATTTTTTTTTTTTACTGTTCTGTAATTTAATTTGTATTGCATTTTATTTTTTATTTAAATAAATGGTAAATTGTATAAATGGTGTAACGCTTTTATTCCATTTCATATAAGGTGAGTGTCTATCAATCTTTTCCTAGACAGATAATGTTCCTAAAATTGTTGAAGGTGAGTTAAAAGTCAAGTTAATGTCATTAATTTGTTTATTATATGTCCTAACCATGCTTTAGCATATGTAAGCTTATTAAATGTAAACATTTATTCAGAAACAGACCGACTCCCGTAGGTCACGGTAGATAGCTCAGTTGGTTAGAGCATCGGCACGGATCGCTTAGGTCGTCGGTTCAAACCCCATCCAGTGTCAGTTAATTTGTCGAATTTCTCACTAAATGTTTAGACATTTATTAATTTGGTTGGTTTTTACTATGGCTATGTTAGTTCAAGCTTAAAAATGTACCTACTCTGTTGCCGTGTTCTAAGACTAACGTTCAATTAATAGCAATAGGCTAATAGGTAATTGTGAGACTTGCGAGACTCTTGCTGCAAGACCAAGACCAAGACTGGGAGCGCAATACCAAGACCAAAACCAAGACCGGGTGTATTGGCGCAAGACCAAGACCAAGACTGGCTAAGTCTCGTCTTATTCTTGCATTTGGGCAACACTAATTCTGATACGAACCCTGTCCCAATAAATAACTATCTACTATATTTAGTAAAAATGTTATTTATTGTACAACAAATTTGCTGTTATTGTATTGTACACTTAGTTTTCAATAATATCCTTTCCATTTCAATCATAGTATAATCGTATTGAGTAATTTCACACTTAATGACTACTTATTTTTGCTCGTGGGTGTTATTAGCTGCTTGATCAATCGCATTTCTAAACAATATTAAATGCAAAATACTTTAATCTATACTAATATTATTAAGAGGATAAATTCGATTGTTTCTTTGTTAGCATTGAATAGGCTCAGAAACTACTGGACCGACTTCAAAATTATTTCACCAATATAAAGCTACAATATCAGCGAGATATATTTTTTGCGATATTTTAACGGGAAAAATTATCTACGCAGGCGAAGCCGCTGACGGACAACTAGTTTAAAATATATAAGATAGTCGTTTCGTACGCTATAATAATATACCTAAATAATAAAGATTGGTGAATAAGTATGCACCGGTAACAGTTCTCGAGAATAGTCGTGCATTGCTCCATTTGGATCATCACGGACAGGACTATTGCAGCCAATAAGCCTGATATCGTGCTGGTAGACCGATCCCAACGCCGGGCAGTGCTCGTCGACATCACCATCCCGCATGACGACAACCTCGTTAAAGCTGAGAAGGACAAACTCAGCAAATACTTTGACTTGGCTCACGAGGTGACCGCCATGTGGAATGTTGATTCGACGATCATTGTCCCCACAGTCGTATCGGCGAACGGCTTAATAGTGAAGAGCCTCGACCAACACCTCGAGAGGCTCTCGCTCAGCGGTTGGGTCAAGGGTCAGATGCAGAAGGTGGTCCTGGACACGGCTCGCATTGTCAGGAGGTTCCTCTCTCTGCAGCTCTAACCATCGGCAACCGGCAGACTGGGCCTTGCCTGCTCCGCTGCCGGCGGCACCCTAAGTTAAGGTTTTTATAGTATTTTTATAAATCATTGTTTTTATAACTTTCAGCTTAGGTTTTATGCTTGTGATTATTTAGTTTTTATAATTATAATTCATAAGTTGTTTTTATTGTTGTAAATCTTTGTTTTTGTAAGAATACTGTGCAAATTTTGCCATAAGGAGATGGGCAGCAGCGTCTCCGGATAACAGCAGGCCATACTGCGATCGCCAACCCGCCTGCCAAGCGTGGCGATTATGGCAAACCCCCCCCCAAAATGGCTGCACAACCAGGAAATCGGCCCCCAGTCCCCGGCGGCCCTGCTATTCCTAGCTACGGCAGCGGCTATGGTAACGGCAGGGCAGGGGGTGCTAGGAATCCCCGGGTAAGATCCGGCTGCCAACAACGACGACTCGACCTGGCAACATATAACACGCGCACACTGAGGCTCGACGCGAAGCTCATAGAGTTGGAAGAGGTAATTAGTAAGTTACATTGGGATATCATTGGGTTATCTGAAGTCCGAAGAGAGGGGGAGGACTCGATAATCCTGCAATCCGGTAACTTACTATACCACCGGGAGGGCGACCAACAGTCCCTAGGTGGTGTCGGGTTCATCGTCCATAAATCCCTTGTCAACAACGTGATTACTATCGGAAGTGTTTCGAGCAGGGTAGCGTACCTGATACTCAGAATATCGAAACGATATTCGCTGAATGTCATTCAGGTCTACGCTCCGACCTCAAAGCACGACGATGTCGAAGTGGAGGCTTTGTATGAGGAGATCTCTAAAGCCATGCATAGCTATAAAACCCACTACACGGTTGTGATGGGGGATTTTAATGCAAAGTTGGGGCAACGTTGCGGTGATGAGTTGAGAGTGGGGCAATTTGGATTTGGGCAACGGAACAACAGGGGCCAGATGCTGGCAGACTTCATGGAGAGGGAGAACCTCTTTATGATGAACTCCTTCTTCAAGAAGCCCGTAAGCCGCAAATGGACCTGGATCAGTCCGGACGGTAGAGTCAAAAACGAGATCGATTTTATCATGTCGACGAAGAAGCATATATTCAATGATGTCACTGTGATCAACGCTGTTAAGACAGGAAGCGATCACCGCATGGTCAGAGGCACATTGAATATCGACCTAAAGCTTGAGAGAGCGCGACTGATAAAATCCACGCTCCGACCAATACCGGCTCAAATTCAAAACCCCGAGTGCTTTCAGCTCGAGCTTCAAAACCGCTTCGAAGCCCTTGAGAACAGCATCGATGTGGACGATCTGTACAACATGGTGGTGGATACTGTCCGTACGGTAGGGTCCAAGCACTTTAAAACCCGCCGTCCCAAATCAAAGAAACTCTCCAGTCAGACTCTCCTACTCATGGATCAGAGAAACGAAATGAAGCTACAGAACTCAGCGGATGCCCATCGTTATCGGCAACTCAATAGACAGATATCTAAGTCTTTGACGAGCGACCTTCGCCAATTTAATACCCAGCGTATTAAAGAGGCAATTGAGCGGAATAAAGGCTCCAAAGTGTTCGCCAGAGATCTGTCTATTGGGCAAAGCCAATTGACGAGGCTGAAAACTGAGGCAGGTAGCATCATTTCGTCAACACCTGAAATCCTGAGGGAGATTGAGAGTTTCTATGGACAGTTATATTCCACGCAAACACCTGTTGAAAGCAAGGCTAAAGATCCTAGAGCCAAGCTTACCCGACACTATACCGAAGATATCCCGGACGTCAGCCTGTACGAGATTAGGATGGCTCTCAAGCAGCTTAAAAACAACAAGGCGGCGGGTGGTGACGGAATCACAACCGAGCTCCTGAGAGCGGGCGGTAAGCCGATACTTAAGGTCCTCCAGACGCTCTTCAGTTCTGTCATCCTCGAGGGAAAAACGCCAAAGGCATGGGGCAGAGGCGATGTGATGCTGTTCTTCAAGAAGGGTGACAAAACTCTCTTGAAGAACTACAGACCCATCTCGCTTCTGAGCCATATCTATAAGCTGTTTTCGAGAGTCATTACGAATCGTCTCGCTCGCAGGTTTGACGACTTCCAACCTCCCGAACAAGCAGGGTTCCGAAAAGGCTATAGTACCGTAGACCACATTCATACGCTGCGGCAAGTTATACAGAAGACCGAAGAGTATAACTTGCCACTTTGCTTAGCGTTCGTGGACTACGAGAAAGCCTTTGATTCGATTGAGACCTGGGCAGTACTGCAGTCTCTCCAAAGGTGCCAAATAGACTACAGGTACATTGAGGTGCTAAGGTACTTAAACCAGAACGCCACCATGTCGGTCCGATTACAGAACCAGAGCTCTAATCCGATCCAACTACAGCGAGGCGTGAGACAAGGAGACGTTATTTCTCCGAAACTGTTCACGGCTGCGTTGGAGGATATTTTCAAGCTTCTGGACTGGAAAGGACGCGGCATCAACATCAATGGCGAATACCTAACACACCTGCGATTTGCCGATGATGTAGTTCTTATGGCTGAGACCTTGGAAGACCTGAACATAATGCTCGAAGATCTCGGTAATGCTTCTCAAAGAGTGGGTCTTAAGATGAACATGGACAAAACAAAACTCATGTTGAATGCCCATATTGCACCCGCTCCAGTTAACGTTGGGAACATTACACTCGAAGTTGTTGACCACTATGTTTACCTGGGACAGACAGTCCAGCTAGGTAAGTCCAACTTCGAGAAAGAGATCTCTCGTCGAATCCAGCTCGGATGGGCAGCGTTCGGGAAGCTCCGGCATATATTTGCGTCCGAAATACCTCAGTGTCTCAAGACAAAAGTCTTTGACCAGTGTGTGTTGCCAGTAATGACCTATGGGAGCGAGACGTGGTCCCTTACTATGGGTCTCATAAGAAGGCTCAAGATCACCCAGCGAGCAATGGAGAGAGCGATGCTTGGTATTTCCCTGCTCGATCGAATCAGAAATGATGAGATCCGCAGGAGAACAAAAACAACCGACATCGCTCGAAGGATTGCATCGCTGAAGTGGCAGTGGGCGGGACACATAGCGCGGAGAACCGATGGCCGTTGGGGCGGAAAGGTTCTCGAATGGCGACCGCGTACCGGACGACGTTCCGTGGGCAGGCCCTCTACAAGGTGGACCGACGATCTGGTCAAGGTCGCGGGAAGCCGCTGGATGCGGACAGCGCAGGACCGATCGTTGTGGAGATCCTTGGGGGAGGCCTATGCCCAGCAGTGGGCGTCGTTCGGCTGAAATGATGATGATGATGATGTGCAAATTTTATACCTAAGTTTTATGCTAAAGATTAGTGGAATGTATGTTGTGAATAACTTATCAAACTTTTACCTATCGACCTGGCCAACTGGAAGACCAGGGGTAAAAAGGAGGCTGCGGATTCGAGTCCCGCCTGATACCTACACAAATATGATTTTTTCTATTATAAGACATTGTTATGTTTTACATTTATTATAATTACTAGCTTACCGCCCGTGGCTTCGCCCGCGTGAACTTATCGTACTTGCATAATAAGGCCAAATTACATAAATAATTTTAAAAAAAGTTTTATTATTTCCAAATCTAATACAATTATAAAAGCTTTATATATTGTAGCATATATGTTATTCTGATGTAAACATCAATCTGAATTCTGATGTAACAATGTCGTACAATGATGTAAACATCAGAATAAAAAATCCGTTCAGTAGTTTTTGCGTGAAAGAGTAAGGAACATATATTACATACATCCTCACAAACTTTCGATAATATCCGTAATAATATCCGTAAGATTAGTAAGAAGTAAGATATTTACACAATGAATTGATTGAATAATTATCCAAATTCTCTTTTTCCATTTTTATTTTTGAGCTAATTTTTGTATCAATCCTTTTTTTCTCTTTCCGCTTTATTTCATATTTATTTTTTTGTTTTATTAAATAAATTGGGTTGATTTAAACATAGGTTAATATTTGCTGTCATTCATTTGTACAATAAAATTTACTCGATCCAATAAAAATCAATCTCTCAAATGTATGAATCACACATCTTCCGAATCGTCGGAAGGTCGTTGGTGATAACAAGACCAGGCTGCATGGCGTCTAAGCGGAAGTTGCTGCAAAAGAAGCAATAAACTACATCAATTCATTACATCTGTCAAAGAGAAATATCCAACGCAGTAACAAACCGTAGAGCCTAGTTAGTCCGGTTCCGGTTATGGCCGTATCCGTGTTAATATCATGCCCGCAGACTTAACTTGGAATAAATAACACAAGGTCTATGATGAAAACTAAGCGTGCCACTGTTTAGACGCTTACATAAAAAATGTGTATTACGCAAAATGATAAAGTTAGTATGACCGTATTTAAATGGTCATTTAGCGTCAAATCAGTCCAATTGGCTTAGATTTTTCTGTCTTACTATTAATTTCTGACTAATAAAACTAACTTTAATTTAAACCCAATTAAAGGGAGTTCGTCTTCTTCGTGTCGTGAACCTTAAATTCCTTATACTGTAGCAGCCCAATGCTCCGCCACCGCTATCCCGAGAAGAGACCTCGTATAGATCTTGGAGTGAACAAATGGTGGGACACTAGGGGCAGGACAGGAGATATTGCATTGTTTGTTCTGGAGCACCAGACTCGCAATGCGCTACGTATACTAAGCATATGTAACAGCACTCGCTAAGGATACTTCTGCAGCGACCCACTTGCATTCGGACTCGGTTTAGTGACTTCCATGTGGACATTGTGGGCCATGGCAGGTCGCAACCAGCGGGAAGTAGGGTCTAAAAGGACTGAATTTACATTCAAATTGGTAAAAAACTGACTTTTCTGGTCATTGGTGCCTGATGTTCGATTCAATTTGTTTGAATAAGACCGGAAATATCCTGTCATGTTTGGTCAGATTCATTCGGTTTACATCTCTAGTCACGATAGCGCTAGAGTGGTAGGCTTTCTCTATTTTCTATTTTAATTCAGTTCAAAAAAAAGTTTAGAAGAAAAAAGAAGTTTGCATTTATCATTCCTCTGAATGATAAATGCAAACTTCTTTTTTCTTCTCTAGTATCTATCTGACATTCCTGTGAACTGAGAGCGTCGAAGCCTAGAGATTAAGCACCGCAACTCGGATCGTGGATATTTTAGTCCGGAGTTCAAATCATGCCAGAACCACCTTGGAGTCCATTGTTAAAATTTCCGACTAACTCTCCGGTGATGGAAAACATTGATAAAAATCCAAACCAACCCGGATAACGGCGGGAGGCTCACCACCTACCACGTTGGGTTCTAATTTCATTGGTGAAAAGTGGGCTTTTGAGTGTTCCGTTCACCGTGACGGCAACAGTCACTTGCCTCTGACTACCCCGTTTGGGATATAGTCCTGATGGTATGTATGTATATCGCTGAAAAAGGATCCCTATCAAGTAAACTGGCAACTGGTTTTGTCTAAGCAGCGTCGTAAGAAAATCTCGATCTATTTCGATCTATGCTTGTGATCATGCCTTTACTTGTTTGCTCACGTTATTATCTCTAAGTTGCGTGTTTAGAACGATTTCCCGCTTTGCTAGATGAAAATTAGACACAAGTGTTAGTTTTAGCTATCTTTTTGCCAATCGTAACACTTTGGATTAGGAAGTATGATTAACTGGAACACAGTGGATGAGTGTTTGATAATCACAAAAAACTTATTTTTTAAGAAAAATGAAAAAATATTAAATTATTATATATACCTGTTTATATGTTTACTACGTTTTACTTCATACTTAGACTGTTTTAAAAGAACTTTTACAAGTGAGGTTCAATCTCAGTGTTGAAATTGGCTTGACTTCTCCAACTCATTGCGTTTTTTTACCTCTAACATGAAAACTTCTTCAGTATTCTAATACGTCAGCTCATTAGCATCATTATATCACCCATCCTGTGTCCTTTCAAATACTCGCAAATGTTGACAGTGCTAAAAATCTAAAATAACCAACGGTTTTGTAGGATACAATCCCGAATTGTTAACACATTTAGCTGTATTGCCAATATTTTCAGTTCAAGTGTTTTAAGGCTTACTGTACATACCTGAAGGCCTGTATCTCATCATAATTATCCTAATGAAATATTAAACACAGACGTGATACCCTCTAAGACTAACTGTATTTATTATTCAAAAACGTTCTCCCAATCTATGCCAATCATGTATTTGTTCTTCTAATGTCAGATTTTCTGCTAGAATAAGCAGATAACCTATGACGCTACCCTGGGACATCCCCTATGATTCCGTTATACAACAAAACCAATCTGCATCGGTGGCTGGCTACATGCTGTCTGGCACGAATATAAAATCCATTCATTAGTTACGAGTAAAATAACCCGATTATTATGTAAGACTACAAACGAACACGAATACGCAACAGTGTCAAAAGCCAAACTTAAATCAATGCTTCCAAACTGTTATGTAAAAGAAATTAACACCTGTTTTCTCATAATTAAGAAGCTAGCATAGTTAATTTAATTTAATATTCGCTAATTAGGTAGTGTAGTAATTAAATTAGTGAGTACTTGAGAGTTTTACGCAACGCTAACATCCTGTCACAGAAACTGGATATCACTTTCTCATTTTACTATAGTTCTAGTGTAAGTCGACCACTTTATTTCCAGTCGGTGGGAGGGTTGATGGATTTATTTATTCATGAATATACAGTTCGAGTTTTCAAAATATTTGATGATCATTCACATTTAGTCTCCATCGACATAATACTGGTTTTAAAAACGTAACAATAACATATTGTAAATTTTACTACATTCAAAATGCCACCAGTGTGTTTTTTATATCTAAGTTTTTCAGAGAGGTATATAAAAGCATTAAGTACAATAATGTATTGTAGTATTATAGAAATGAAAACAAAATTCATTAAATGCAATACTGGTAAATAACTTATTACGGATATAAAACATTCAAAACACTGTGACAAAACTGGGATTATGCTAAAAAGATACTGAATCAAAAAAAATGAGTATTTTCTTTTTTTTTTTGCTTTATTAAGCAATAATTAATCATTAAAGCAGAAATTATTTATAAAATATAATGGACACCACCATATAAATTATTTTAGATCAGGGATGAATAAGCAATGTGCTCCATTTGTTGTTAATAATCGAATCATGTGAAATAATTTTATTCAAAATGTCCTAGGTTAAATGTATCAACCAAATTTTAAGATAACGTTACATGATAAATATTTGCCCTCACAATTTTGTTATACACATGAAATTTTTCGTTGTGTGATAATATTGTACAAAGAAAACTGATGACTTTTAAGACAATGCTCAATTCAAGCGGCATTAATGCTAAATGACAATCTCCGTCAGGCAATCTAATGTCTAAAAATTATATTTATTAGAGAAATCACCATATCGGACAATTCAACTTATTTTTTACATTACTTTTAATCTTAACGAGCTATCTTGAGAGAGTTTAAAAAATTGGAAGCAATCGCTTACATCCAAAATGAATGAGTCAAGTTATACTCGTGGCAGACTATTCCGGATACTATAACTCTATGTTGTGAATGAATGACGGGTACATTGCGTATTAGTAACTATTACTACTACAGTTTCTATGCAAATTTCTATTGTATAATATCCGAATATCTATTTTCTATTTTGGTTAACTGACATTGCTCTAGGTGGAATTAGGTTGATGTCACAGAAGGAGACAGCGGAGAGGGCCCGGAGGAGGATCCTTAGGCGGGCCCTTTCCGACGCAGACAGCTGGGAGTGGGGAGACGGCTGTTGGCACGCATTCTCCCTGCTCCCTAAAAGCAGCACCGGGGTGAAAGGTGGCTTTCACCCCATTGCAAGGTGCTTCTGTTTGGGGGTGTCACCGTATACCGGGATGCCCCTACTGCGTGCCCTCCCCTACAGGGACGGCGTGGTAATCCGAACTAGGCACCATGCCACCCCGTCAAGGCGATGAGGTATACTGGGGGTCTTTTTAGTAGGTAGGTAGGTATTTTAGGAGAGTCCTACGATCCCCGCTGCCCCGCAAAAAAAATGTGGCATTTGGTGGAAGTGTTTGTTTTTCTTGACTTTTTACCATTTATTAATAAATTAGCATTTTCAGAACAGACTTGACGTTTCATATCTCAAAAAATATTATAATCTTGTCTAGTTACATACTTATATCGTATCAGCATATCCACATCTTCTTTCGCGTATACCAGTCACTGGTTAGTGAAAAGTAAATATATATTGGGGAAATAATTTTTAATTCGTTCAGTATTTTCGGAGTTTATCCATTACTTTACTAACGCCTGTTTTAAACCCAAAACAAGTTTAAAAGAGTAACTGCTGAGTTTCTCGCCGGGTCTTCTCAGTAAGAAACAACTCCGACGCGGTGGTAGAGTCGCATTATGTCTGTATACTGTTTATTTACATATCCATATTATTATGGTATTTATGTCTATTATTTAGTATATTTTGCTGTAAATTTGACGATTTGAAAGTACTGATACAGTCTATTTGAATAAAGTTATTTGAGTTTGAGTTTGAGTTTACAAACAAACAAGAAAAAATATTTCAGCACTTCATACATGTACAGCTGTCTCTTTTACTCACATTGACATGTGAGAAACAGTATCACTTTGAAGGGTGCTCAACTTTAAGTTGCGTTTCTGAAAATATTCATAAATTAATAAGTATATTAGATCGTACTGCCTACTGCGTTAGATGCGAAGATTATGTCTGAGAGAAATCATCGGAAACTGCTTGTGTTTACTTTGTTTTTGAGTTTATTGTTTCAAAAAATGGTTTAATTAAGCATTTCAAGCACTAGTTAATAAAAAATAAAAAAAATTACAAAAAAAAATTCATGTTTATTAATATTATAAGTAGGTATTTTCGTAAAAAACCAAAACAAAAAAAATTTAAAAAATTGACCGTGTGTATGTCTAATTATTCGTTTATTTCTCTTTTCTACTACGAGTTTATGAATAGTAATTAAATTCAGTTTATAAATTTGAACTTAGTATTCATATCTGTAGTTTTTTGATCTCTATAAAAACCTAAGAAGTAATTGAAAATAAAAAAAAATCTTTTTTCTCTTTTTGTTTTTTTCTTTCCTCAATAATAATATCCAAAACAGTAAACTATTATGGACAAAATATCTCTAGAGTTCCTAAAATCAATGACGGAATCTTTTTTAGGTCAAAAGCAATCAAAATTCATCTGATAAAATCGTCTGAAGCGAACAATGGCATTCTTTTTAAGTTACGCGTAGTTTGACGTAATCCCAAAATATGTAGGTCAACGCGCCTACGACATCCTTTCGAGTAAAAAAATAAAGAAAGTTAAACTTCACACGCGTTCCTGTGTCCGGTTTTCAACAGACGCTTTTCCTTTAGAACCTATACTAACTAACGTCGCTGACAAATCAATGTCAACCAATTATAAACCTTACAGCAACGACTCAAGCATACGACGTCCAAGCAACTAATAAAGCGACAGCAAAGGAAAAGTTGTCCAGAGAACCGGTGCGTAGAAGTCTCTGAATTGAGTAATCATTTCATTTTCAACCTTATAACGCGAGTGTAGAGCCTATTAGCACTGAGCAATCAAATGAAGAAGGTACACGATCTAAAGACACGACCACCTGTGAAGATGTTAGTGGTAATAAAATATGATTTCAAGCAATTTTGACTCATATTACTCTTGACCACGGGTGTGACGTTGTTGAAGATTTAAATGTAGGTGGTAGAGATATGTTGGTTGAAGAGTGTGGGAGAAGAAAGAGGGGGAGGTTACATAAAACACGTGAGGTAGTTGAGGTACAGAAAGTCATGGCCCTCGGGCGACAACGGCGAAAGCAAACTGATGAGTAATGGCGTCAGGAACGGGTCATGGGGCAGACGAAAGAAAAACGTATGACCTTAATAAAATTCATATACTGAAACAGTAACCGATGTAAAACCTATATTTATTGTTTTTAAATCAATTTTTTCGATGTATCCTGATAATGTGAAAATATTTTAGAATTTGTGTGGTTGCCAGAATCACGTAAAACTACTGAAAAGGACTAAGTTTAACTAAAAAAGGGGATCAAAATAATTAAAAATTGATTCCCAAATACAGCGTGAAACGCTAAACAGCTTTAAGCCAACGCGGATTTAGTAGTCAATGCAAATAAACTGCAACTGATTTATTTATAAAAAAATGAGTTTAGGTTCGAACAAAAAACTTTTTTAATAAAACCAACGGCTTGTATTAAAACCTGCATGATAAGGTAACATTATACCTTTCTTGATCTTGTTTGACGATATCTTTTACAGTAGAATATCTCTTCATTCCAGCCAAAGTATCGTAAATGATACTTTATAGTAAAGTTAGATTCTACTGAATTAACACGCTTATTAATTAACATTTTGACGGTAATTTACTTTATTTAGGAAGCTTGTAACTAGTATATAAGTGATGCCAATCATTTTAAAAATTGATTTACTTTGGTTACAATTAAGTTTTTTCACTTTTGATAGATATAGAATAAAGAATAACGATATTGGCAAGTTGGTTAGTCATGATTCGATTACGTAGAGCAAATTGCTTTATAGTGATTAAAACTTCATAAATTGTACTTTTACTTAATTAATTTTAGGTTATTTTTGTTCGTTTCTGCGACAGAGATAATTTTGTATTATTATACAATCATTATTATAATTCTTACCTATCATATAACTCAGGCGATAAATTCATTATCATGCGATTATTAATTCATTCATAAAACACACATTCAAATTACTTTAATTAATCAACAGCCTCTTAAAGATATATATTTATAATGTAACTTAAATTTGATCATAGTGGTCACGAAAATTTTGTATAGATACTGAGTACAACATATTTTCTTTGGAAAATTCCCTTTTTCATCGGCTAATGTAATTGTTTATCAATATTTTTAACAAATACTTAATTAATGAAATAACCAGTCAATAGAAAGTCCAACTACAACCTTTAGCCAATTCTTCAAAAAACTAAAGTTGTCTGTATGATATTATATCGGCTTATGCTATTGGCTTGATCACCAGCTCACAGTGGCAGATTGGTGATCGACATGGTCCAAAAATCGATCACCTAGAGATCGATTTACAGGTGACCCCAAAACAACGTGATCTCTGATAAAATTTCGAAACATAACCGAGGCGTTATAGAAATAAACAGCATGGGAGTTTCAAAACAAATTAAATTTATAGTATACAGCGTATATGACTTGTAAACTTAACTGCAAACTCGAAAAGTTATTACGTCAGTCAAAACTTTTACTTAAGCGAGCCGGACGCATGTGAAAAAAAATACTTTCACTTCTTCCGAAAGGCAGTGTCAAAAATGACTATTTGGAAATTTTCATGCACACAAATATGATCCTTATGACGTTCTGCGTAAGATTGAAGATGGATCTGAAGGAGATGTAGTTAAAGCTTTTCTAGAGAGTTCTGAACTAGCAGGTTGTAAGACAATGAGGGGTCAGAGGCTCTTGAACACTGTGCTTTAGTATCGAAGTTAGTTTCTATGTCGGAACGTTTAACCATTCAAAAGTAAAAGTCATAATAGCGTTTATGCAATTATTATAAACGACAAAAGTTTGGGTTATGAAGAAAAGCATGATTAAGCGCTTTCATGATTTGTTTGCGGTCTTTTTTTAGACTACGTTCCCGCAGTACTACACATGTTAATAAAAAAAAATTAAGCTGATTTTTGAGTTTAAATAATTTGAATAAACAATTGTTTATGATTTGACACATTAACACTAATCTGTAAATATGTGTTGTATCTGTGTGCTCATCACGATGCAGGATGCAGTCTGCTTTTACCTCCTTGTTTTCAAACAGTTGTAAGCGTATGTTATGTACGAGTAAGTTACACATTATTAACAAGAAGCATTACTTCTGTGACTTTGTATTTTCGGCTAACCTCTTGACGTTACCTGAGTAAAGATTATTTAAGCAATTATATCGCCTTGATTTATAATTTTTCTGGCTAAAAAAGATTAAAACCAAACACTAATGGCATTTAATTATAAAATGATATCACACAGCCCTATTTCCACCAAATTGTGGTCTTTTTAAATGAGATCAAAACAACAGTATAATAATACCGTGAAATTAGCCTCGATCTTCATCTCATGCATACACTTGAATCAACTTGCATCAGTAGGAAAATCGAACAATCCCCTTTGTTAGAAGCCAAAATTACAATTATTATGCAATGTGCCGTAACCGTACGAAAGAGATAGTTCAAGCAGATGCCTTGCAAATTATCTTCGTCGAATTTTCACCTTTGTTAGGTCGGACGTGGGAAGACCCCGTGACGACTCTTGCCAAAACAATGGCAAAGTTAAACGAGACATAACCAGGAAAGTCTATAAAGAACCTGAGATTTGTTACAGTTTTGTTATACGTAACATTTGTTTCGAATCAAACGGTTGTGTTAAAAAATGCAGGTGTCCTTTGACCTGCGTCTGAGTTGTTTCATTTTGTGATTGAACTGAGTGTTTTATATAAAAATGTATGCCCGGATTTTGAAATTAGTGTTCCTTATAACTGCAACGAATATTATAGAAGTTATTCCTATACAATTGCAATTGCAATTGCAAGAAGGAGAAGTGATAAAAGAGAATAATATAGAAGAATCTCAGCTAAATCAATGTTTAAGTGTTCAAAGGGGGACTGAAGTGGGTGTATGCTTTGGGAAAGAGCTTCTTCATAAACTGACTAAATTCAATGACGCAGATTCTTTCAGTCTGGCAAATGGAGTTGCGTTCGTAAGAGATGAGAAGACTCCAAGAGATATAGACAGTTTTCTCGATAAGGATCCGATGGATTTTCGGTATACTTACTCTTCTTTCGATATTGTTTTATGCGAATAAAAATGCAGCAAAATGAAATCGTTTATTTTAGGATTGCAATTGTTCATATTATTATATTATCTTCAAAACTAATGCTACCGTTTGGATCAAGTCATGCTAATAATATAAATGATATTGTTTCTTGTCCTGGCCTAATTACTAAGACCATCAAAATTTGTATTGTCAATTTCTGAACACGAGTTGAACTTCTTCTCATATAAATTCTAATTTCATTTCTGAGTCTGCAATTCTAAAAGCACCCACCGGCAAAGTAGACTTACGTCTTGATAAAGGTGGCAGGATTCCCGTGAATGCAGAGGACCTGCAACCAGCTCCACTGGAAATCTATGGGAGGGGCCTATGTTCAGCAGTGGACGTCTTAGGCTGATGATGAATAGAAAAATCCGCTTAAGATGAATCGTAAATGAGGAGTGATCATCAAGATTTAACGATTTAGATACCATTACCTTTTAAATAATGTTGTTGTTGTTGTTTTGACGACACGACTGTCGTAGTGCGTGGTAGCACGGTTTCTCGCCTCGGTTTCCGTGGTGTCCCGGGTTCGATTCCCCGTCGGATCAATTCAGGAATCGATGTTTTCTAAATTAACTCTGGTCTGAGTATGCTGGGAGAGGCTGGCTCAATTCTTTGTCTGGTACCTCGTAACATAGGGATTTTATCCCTATTTCGAGGCCATGACAAGTGGTGTGTTGTCTGGCGCATATTTATGTTTATTAATATGATTTAATGTATCAAAGTGGGTCTCTGTGTCTCCACTTAAACAGCCTTCAGAAATTGTCCTGGTTGCTAAAAGAAATACCATTTCATTAATCTGCAACATCATTTAATGGCCAACCAGCAAGTGGTCACGCTTGATTGTGGACGCTTACCGCAGCAGTTATCTGTTCTCATTCTTCCATACTAATTATCTATTAGTGCGCAAACTAATGAATAAACCTCACCTTATAGAAAACAGCTAAATACAATGATTTTCATACACTAGATATAGTACGTCATACTATCAAAATACTTAAACGTTGCACACTAGTGGCAGTGAAATCCTGTCATCTGTCCCTTCATGATATGTTTGAGGGAATTACGTAATTATATTAATCACACTTTTTTCTGTTCCTTTGACAGGGCGCAGATGCAAAGTCCTTGCAATTTAAAAATCATTGGCTGGGAGCCTAAATTTGTTACTGCTTAGTGAAAAGGCAAAAATTCCTCATAAAATCCAAAATCAGCAAGACGCGAGTAATACCCAAGTTTGCACCTGTGGTAGACTGTGGTATTTGCTTACCATCAGACGAACTACATGTTTGCTTGCCATTCAAAATCCTACATATCATTTGATGTAGGATACGGTTGATTTTTGTGTTTTCACGACACGGTTGGCTTAGTGCGTACGGTTTCTCGCCTTGATTTGAGTGGTACCCCGGCTGTGGAAATCCAAAAAACGAACCTTTCTGAATTAGCTCGGGTCTGGTTGTGCTGTGAGACGCCCCTTGCATAAACCCCTGGTACTTCGTAACTTGAGGATATTTATCCTCACTTTGAGTGAGACCATCTGGTGACCAAATACCAATAGTTGGTGTGATCTCTGGTTCATTATGTGACTCACCCCCGTATCCACAAACGCTAATCAAAAGTTGAGGACACCTCAAATGCCCTGTCACATGTCAATAAAAATTAAAGGGACAGGTATACATGTATGGACTGCTTAGCTTTGATTGACGTTTGTGGATTCGGGCGTTAGCTCTGTAGGTACTGCCTAATCCTTTGACAAACAACTGCCCAGTGAGCTTTCTAATCAAGTAGACAGTCCAAACATTTTCTCTAAACACTCCGATCACAGACATATATCTGAAAAGGTAACACAACGGCGTTCGTATGAAAACTAAGAGAACCACTTTGTCGCTTATTGTGTGGTCACAATAATATTTTACTGATAGAAATCTATTTCAGAATAGATTCAAATAAAGTTTATAGAAAGAGCAATAAGAGGTCATTAACATTAACAAATATCACGGACATCTTACACCAAGATCAGCTGATTTGGGCAAAGCTTGTAATGGGTGTCAAAGACTGATGAACATAATTAATATTTCTAAAACTTACATAAATAGTTTATAACACATAGACACAGAACAAACCCAAATGTTCGTTACATTAATGTTGGTCATGGGTAGGGATCAAACCCACGCACTCTGGCTCTATTTTTTTTGTCGTTACGGCATACGCACTCACTCGCTAAATTATCGCTAAAAATCTGACCATGAGTCATCCATTTAAATGTATATCTGTTTCCAGTACTATGATGGAGGATGCGTCTAACCTGATCTCAAAGAGGTCATTGCACTGGGACCTGAGTGCGTTGTACCCAGGCCTGGTGATGAGGGTGGGACCAACATTGGCCAATGGAATGCTAGAGTTCGTGATGGACCCTAGAATCAAGGACAGAACCTACCAACAGAGTCCTCAGGGAGATATGTCTACAGGTTTGTCTTATTAACCAACTAGCTTTCCGTCCGCGGCTTCGCCTGCGTGAACTTAATTTTTATGACATACAGGATTTTTTCCGACTTACGATCATTCGTTAGCACCTACGTCCTAAAAAAACTCCTATGCAAAAGTTTAGACTTCTAGCACTTGTAGTAACGAAGTTTCATACAAACAAATTATCAACCCAGAAAACAACCCCTTAGGGGTCGAATTTCGCAGAATACCGTCTTAGTGAGCACCTACGACCTAAAAAGAACCCTTATGCAAAATTTACAAATTTAAACCCCTAGCACTTGTAATTAGTGACCTTCCGCTTTTATATAACTAGATTCACTTCCGAATGAAAAAAAAATAGAAAAACTATAGTTAAAACGCACCGGTGCGTGGTGTGGCATTGAAAGTGTTAAAACAACAGCTGCCGTAAGCAGTTTCGAACGCGTAGACTATACCGCCCATTAAAACATAGCATAAAAATATATAGCCTATGTGATGATGTAGCTGGATATGAATTTTCAAAATCGGTCCAGTTTTGGAGCCTATTCAATGCAAACAAACAGACAATCAAATCTTTCCTCTGTATATTAGTAAAGATTACAGGGCTATTCTGAAAACCTCACTTCAAACCTCGCAGAGTGAATTTTAAGATTGAAGTTTTTAAAACGTGATAACGACAGTAAGGCGCCTTTCTGTGGAACGTTTTAGTTAAATAAACGAAATTTAATGAGATTCTCAACAATTAATGTCTAATTATGCTGAAAGACCTGAGTGAGTTCGAGTTTGTTTTGTTCAGAATTACTATACAGGTTTCTCATTAGAAAACCATTGCAAATTATGTCTGACGGTGGCAGCGTAAGGTGCCTATATGTAAAGTTTGATGTGCTTTACATCGACTGTTAACTATATACCATAAGTGCTTGTTGTGTACTACGATAGTAGACTTCTGAATTTGTATGCCTTTTTTTGGTTCCGTTTCTAATCAGTAAGGTCGCTGTATCAAGATCCCTTACAAAAATGTCTCCGCGTTCAACGCGGATGCCAGCGGCTGTCATTGGTGTAATAAACTCATGTTCGACACAATTTCGAATTATGAGTATTCATTTAATACTACTACATCCAGAAAAAGTATTTAGTAATTAGAGATAGTTTTCATGCTCTAAAAGTACGCCAATATAGCTCTACGAAGCGGGACTAAAGTGACCACTTTAGGCCCTAAGGAGTAAAAAGTAATTGGTTTTTTAATTTCCTTCATGTGACGCAGACAAACTCAAAAAGCCAGTAAAAATATAGTATTATCTGTGGAGTGTAGACCATTTTCATTGCGAAAATGTTGAGAGTTTTAGTTCCATTGTTTGTCCGCAAAGAAGGTGGCGCCATGTGTTTTAAATTGTTAATCTGTGACTGGTTCAATTCGGAAAAAAAACTGACCACGAAAATATCAGAACTTTTGTCGAGTGTAAATTTGTTCAGTGTTAAATGTTTTTGTACTAAATTGACTATTTTTCTCGCACTCATAGTGAAAAGTACAGTTTGCACCTCGAGACTAAACGCCAACTTAATATACCCTCGGTTTCATTGACCCCTCACAGGCTCGGGAGTCAAACAACTTCTGGTATATTATGGCTTTGTTTAGTCCCTCGATATAAAATATACTATAATTGAGTTGTTAGAAAGCAATATTAGTTATTTCCTGTAGAGGCCAAGAAGGGTTAGTGTACCTCTTGTTACAAAAATCTAAGTTCAACGTTCGCTAAGGACTTTATTTTTTTTAAAGCCAATACCGTTAAGTTCAAAACTAAAACAATTAGCACCTTGTTTTTAACTGTAAACTTGATATGCATACGTGTACACTGAGACACTAAAATAAAAGGTCCAAATTTGGTTTAAGGATATTGTGTAGGTAATATCACTTTGTCTTATTTCTTATTTTATAAGCAGTATCCTTAGTTTACTAAAGATACTGCTAATAAAAAAATGTTTTATCACTTTTAGATAACTAGCGCCATCTTCACCGTTATTGTAAAACTAAATAGGCAGTGAAAGGCCTTGCTATGCGGCATTGAACTTGAACGTTGAGCCGCCATCTCACGCAAAACCTTGACACTATCCTAGTGAATCGATGGCTCGAATTTCCTGTAAGCACACCATACGCATTATTGGCTGCGTTGAGGATGGCCAGCCCAGTGATTCGTTTTAATGACTGGGCTTGTCAACCTCATATCTGGACCTCACGACCGCTTTCCATCAGGTGGAGTGAGGTTATCTTGAAGGGAATATATAAAAAAAAAAAGTTCGATTCCCGCCTGATTATTTCACTGATATATTTCTTAGTATTTCAACTGTTTGAAATATTTTGTGTACACGTTTTAAATAATTATTAAATGTCACAAAAATAGAAACACAATTTTACAATGTAGAGGCAGTATATCTTTCTTAACTCCGACTTAAAGTAGGCAATCAATTCTAAATAGTTTTTTGTAGTTTTCATGCCTTGACCATCAAACGCCACACTTTGCTTAGTTACATGTTAATGAAAATGTTATGTTTTTCAGGACGACTTTTGGCCAGAAACCTTCTGGTCCCATTCCTCCTAGGCTTCAAATTCCAGCTTTCGACTCTATTGCCCCTACTATTAGGGTTACTTCTGATTGCCAGTAAAAAGGCTTTCATACTAGCAAAGGTGGCATTGTTGGCTGTCACAGTATTCAGTGGGGGATCCAGTCTGGGCGGTTATGGATCAGGAGGGGGGTCATGGGGCAGTCCTCAATTATCTTCGTATACTAGCTACGAAAGCCCTACTTCACATTTCCATGATCAGCACGCGTCAACAGGTAAGTCAAGTAATTATTGACTTCATAATTATAAATTTACAGGTACCTACCCTTTTTTATTACACAAACTCGGAAGCCATGCATAGTAGCCACCTGATTGTGAGCGGCTACCGCAGCCTATGGACATTGTATAAAACCCAATGAGGTATCACTTACGCGTTGCAGACCCTGTAAAAACCTTTTCAAACCCATCTTGAAGAACCCCATCCTATAACTCATTAGGGAAATCTTGGCAGTTAGCTGCAAGGGGCCAGCTTTTGTAAAAGTAGTAGTAGTTCACAGAGTCTAGTTCGGTGCAGGCATAAACATTTCTAATTACAAACCTTTTGATAGTAACAATTTTAGTCACATACCGACATGTTTTTCCGAAGTGTGGATCGAACGCAGGAACTTCGGAGCTGTAGGTAGCTTCTACCAGATTCTACCAATTGCGTCGGGCCATTCTAAGAAAACTTCCAATTTTGACAAGGTTATGAAGAACTTATATTGATGCCAATCCGTCAGTGAAATCATGCCGATAAACTTAAGACTTCGGGGTTAATCAGTTACTTTTCAATACAAGTGACACAATAAAAAAAATACTACAAGTGTTCCAAACCCAAAACTTTAGACAATCAAAACCATGTATCTTAGAAATTATTCTCATGTTCCAAATTTACTTTCAAGAAATATCTTCTATCTAGTTAATTAAAAACGCATCTATTAAATCGTTGGGAACATTTTTGAATTTAACGCTGAGTTTGTTCAAATTACAAAATTGCTATTGTTCTGTCCACGAATTCAGCTTTCATTGTAAAAAACACTCTTAATTTTTTTGGACTTATTCCAACTTTTCCAATACATATAACGAGATTCTCTGCTTTATACTTGGAAGTTTTCGTTGACATTCGGTTATATAAATTTTACAGCCAAGGGTTCAGTGACCTCATGTCACTGTTCAATAACAAAACCATCGGGATTTAAAAGAAGCTAATATTGAGACCGTAGTTTGACCAGTGAGTAGAATATTGTAACTTTAATGAATTTAAAAGTATGTACTGAATAAAACCATTAACAAAAAAATAGAATGTTGGCAACGGCTTGGATTTAACTAATTATTGTAACCTTAAATATCAGAGGAGCCTTATAATAGGTTAATTACTAACCGAATAAAAGCATGATGTTAACTAAGCTAAGTATTTTTCTCAAACATGTTTTACAAACCCAATACCCAGTGATAATTAAGACTAAATAAAACAGGTACATAATGATACTAATTTCCTGTTTTTGGGTGTGGTTAACCATTAATTCAAAAACAAGTTTCATTACTCAACGTCACAACTAAATAATCTTCTAAATTTTTTTTATTGTTCAAAATAAATAAATATTCGGGATATCTAAAATCAAGATCATCTAACCTAATACCTGAGAAGAGCTTGTACTATGGGTGTCAGTGGCTGATAAAACGTTTAAAAATACATACTAAAATAGAAAAGACCACTCAGACACAGAACGAACAAAAATGTTCGTGAAAAGAATGTTTGTTCTTGGCGGGGATCGAACCCATGAGTTTTGGTGCTATAGACAAGCCCCCTTATTCATAAAAACTTAAACAGTGCTTCAAGACCACTTTAACATAGTGAAAACAGTGCTATAAGACTGTTTCATCTTTTATGAATAAGGGGGAAGATCTCTACCATTACGCTAACTGCCCACTGAAGTGACAAACAGATATTTCTATTAATAATTACCTATGCAAAAGTAATTTAATTCTTATTTTATTTAACAACATTTGAATGTCTTCGTTACTTTTAATATTCAGGTTACTTCCACCGAAGACCACACCATTCCGAATACTACTACCGAGAAAAATCACCAGAGTCTACCGCCGCCCCGATAACCCCCGACGAGCTTCGTGACCGTCTGGAAAGGCTGTTTGTGACAAAGAAAGAGATAGAAGACCCGCTAGACGAGGGGAAGATAAGGACGGCTAGGAATTTCGCTTGGACTCCCATTAACAATGGGTGAAAGTTTTAGTCCTTGGACAAATGTAGAGTAATTCAGCCATAGAGACCCCAATAAAAAAATATTTTTAGTAAATTGTCTATTTCTTAATGATTTACTTTAATATTCTTCTAGTGGTTGTTTCTGTAGGACATTCTTATGTAACTACAACCAAAAAATGAGCACCTTTTAAGTTGATGCTCTCCTGTCACATGTTAGTAGATGTGAAAGGGACAGCTATATATTTTAAGTTTGTTCAACTTTGATTGGCGTTTCTGCATTCAGGCGTATGTCATTTAAGTGACATAATGCCATGTCAGCCGCCGTCAAATCAATCCATAATAGTAAACTGTTTGGAACGTTATTTAACTTTTGGCTAAACGGACTGCTGAAATTATTATTTTATCCGCTTATGTTTTTTCTAAATTATTTTCTAGTCAAAAATAGATTCCCTAAAATCCCACACTATTATAGGTCTTTTTGTTTCCAGATTTAGTACCACATTTTATCATGCAACGCACTGAACAGTTATGTAATTACGGGCTTAAATTATTGTGTTTTGAATATAATAAAAAAAATTAAAAATAATGAGAAAATAATTTTCATTCATTCACACTAACACCTCTAAAAATACGAGTTATTCCCTGAACATACCAACGATGAAACCTTATTTGAGAACCATGTATCAATGGCTGTCTTTTAAAATACTAGTTAACCTACGGACTACCATCAGTTTTACGTAAAACGCGAAACTGCGAAAGTTGAGTTCAGAAATTTGTATGCCATTTTAGTTCCATTTCTATTCACTAGAGGCGCTGTACCGAAATCCCATATGTAACGCCAACCCGGACGCAGACGAAATTTGGATCGCGAAGCTAGGTGAATGAAACAATTCTATTGGTTATTAACACACAAATTCCTCGCAACGCATCCTTGCTCATCTCTGGTGGCAACGTACTCCAACGCATGGTTGGGGTACAAAATGACAGGGAGTGAAATTAAGTTAAGACTGACGTTGTCAATGGAGAACAATCAAGTTTTGTGAAGTTCTAGAATGCGACTTTAAGGTGCATTCAGACCAAACGCACATATAGCTAGAGCAAGAACAAGAATGTTCTTTCCTGATCTTCTAGTGTCAATGGTAATTCATTTTTCATTTACACCAAAATAATTCGAACGAAAAAGTACGTGGAATCAAAAACGATCATTCTAGCTCGTGCTCTAGGGTCTGAGCGAACATAGATAGAACAACGAAAGATTTCTCTGTTTCTGTTTACACAAAGCTAATTTGATAGATAGAATGAGCATTCGCTCGTTTGGTTTGAATGCACCTTTAAACGAAGGCGCTAGCGGCTGGATACCATTCGATTTAATTACGAGTACGAGTATATTAATTGATATAGTATAAAAATTACGAATTATTACAATGAGAAGTCTTCTGAAACCTGTACTTTTTTGCACTTCCATATTATATGTTTGTTTCAACTGCGCCAGACACACGACATAGAAGATTCTAATCTCACCCTGAAACGCCAGCAGGACAATGTCAATTTTGAAAATTTATGAAATTCTAGACTAATGGTTTTAGATTTTGATTTACAATCATTGATTTGTTTGTACGCCCAGTAAAGGCAAAATATATTGACCATATTTGAATTCCCTACCATCTATTGTTAGCTGTGTAACAAATGAAGCCCCCTATCTACAAATGATAACTAAAATTGATGCTGCCCAACTTTAATTATCGTTTCTAGGGGGCAAAAGTGTTTAATTTGATTTTAAAACAAGTGAAGTCCACCCAACAATGTCAGCGTCATATCGCACCGCCTCACATGTCCCCGTTGTTGCATCCTGCACCGTCTATGCGATTACACGCTCTGAATATTTCGAAACTGCAGCAATCGGTCTCGTACACTTCTCTGCGGATATATTTCCGACTTCGACACGGGTATTGGCGAGAGTTGTGCGATTTATTTCTTTTGGTTGCTCAAATTTGGGTGGACACAATTTGTTACATTAATATTTGAATTTGATTGCCACATTTTAACCTTCAGGTTCGCTAAATTTAAAAATATTGCAATAAAAAAAAGACTGTCATGATCATGATCAACAAGATTTTTTTTTTTTTTTAATCTGCGTTTTATTCTATTCTTTATTTTACTCCTGACGGCGTTGATTTACGATACGTTTTAACAATATGAAGAAGGTCAGCTTTTTTCCAGGAGTACAATTAAACAAATAGTGCCCCAAACATTAAAAAGTAATATCATGTTTGATGCATAATCTTCAGTAATTTAATTATATATTATTATTGGTTATTATTCAAAATTCCAGCAAAAGTTGTACACGAGTCTGTACATTTTTTTTAACAATTTTGCATTCTTTCAATGAATGTAGTACGTTTCTCTTTATGCAAAGAATGTTTTTGACCATGAAGCGTTACCCTCAGCAACTGCAAACAAATAGATCTCCAATTATTTAACCGCTACATTTATACCCACCACTGCACTGGCGTGCGATACTTTCATCTTTTTCAACAAATACCATCAGTTGGAAACTTGGAATTCTTATTACATTAAGTTTGCGTGCAATTCCATCGTGGCTCCAGCCAATTTTGCGTGTCCAGTCTCTGTGTTTTTTTTTATTCTTTCCCACGCATTCTAGAAGTATAATGCAATCTCATCCCAAGATGTTCTCTTTGGGGGAAATTTTCTAGAGACCTTGAGCTTTGGTTTCGATTTTTGATGTAATTGTCATATACTTTGCTAAATAATTTGGCGGGATGAGGATGTATTATTTTTATGTAATAGGGAACCAACGAGCTGGAAGGTCAGCTATCAGCCTCTGTTGCTTGCCTAAGTGCGCTTCACCATAAGTTAGGCTTTCAGATAGCTTCGACCACCTTTTCCTTAAAACGCTTTCTGGAGGACCACCAGATGATTTCTGACTCTTGCCGATAAAACTTCGGATCAATGCACGCCAGCGGTGAATTGGAATTACTTGGGTAGGTTTTGCAACGCCCTGACGCTAAAACTTGGTTCTTGAGAGCCCCAGTGGCCTTACCCCTACTGATGAAGAATGTGCCTATGCCCTTTTGAACACGCAGCTCTGTGGCAGGTAGTGAATAAGTGGTTACTAAAGGTTGATGTGAACGCCTCTGTACCATGGGACCAAAATATTATATGATGCATTGGTGGCATATTTATGTTGGTCAATAGGGTTAGTATGGGGTGGCAGTGAATAAAGAAGATTATGATGATGATTGTTGAGATTGGAAAGCAGAGAGGAGAGGACTGTAATCTAATAAGAGGAAACTAGGAGGTGAGCAAAGGGATGGACACAAGGAAACACTAGGATAAAATAACAGAAAACTATAATGAAGGAACACAACACTCTGCACTGGGTATTCACATAGAAGAACGACAACACAACTACACAACTGATAAGATCAGCTTATCAAAAACAAAACAATACTACGTCAAAAAATACTTAGATTTAAATAAAAAAGGTTTATAAATAAATAATCAAAGTATGAAAAGAGTCTTCGACATCATCCCCCCCGTGTAGCGAGCTACACAACATTCTGGAGGATGGCCAGCTTTCTTGCTGGCCTCTTGAAAAGACCTCCCTTAGTTATCACGTCTGCCACACGCACGACTCCATCCGCCCCTGGATAAACTTTAGCGATCCGCCCCATAGGCCAAACTCCACGGGGTAAGTCTGGGTCCACCACCAAGAGCGAAGTCCGGCAAGGCTGCGCTATAAAATTCACCCAGCTGTCGATAAGCGCCAACAAAGGCCGTGCCGTTATCTAATATAATTTTACTTGGTACTACACGTACCGTCGGGCGATAAATCGTCTTAGGCTTGACAGGGATGCGACGATTTCAAGGTGAACTGCACGTGTCGTCAATGTCGTCATGCACGTGTAAAGGGCGACGTACCGCTTCTCTTGATGACGGCCAACGGTAACTTCCAGTGACCCGAAGTAGTCTAGCCCTACGTTAGTGAAAGGGCGACGGTGATGGTCAAGGCGAGAACTTGGCAGGTCTCCTAGTGGCGGTACTTGGGCACTGCCTTCTGCTTCACACATAAAGATCAGTCTTGAAACGGCTTTTATAGCATTCCTTCATCTTAAAATCCAAAAGCGCTGCTTCAGTTCATTGTATTTCATTGTACAAGCTCGTTGAAATCATGGGCAGCTTTAAAAAAAAACTGTCATGATCATGATCAACAAGATTTTTTTTTTTTTTTAATCTGCGTTTTATTCTATTCTTTATTTTACTCCTGACGGCGTTGATTTACGATACGTTTTAACAATATGAAGAAGGTCAGCTTTTTTCCAGGAGTACAATTAAACAAATAGTGCCCCAAACATTAAAAAGTAATATCATGTTTGATGCATAATCTTCAGTAATTTAATTATATATTATTATTGGTTATTATTCAAAATTCCAGCAAAAGTTGTACACGAGTCTGTACATTTTTTTTAACAATTTTGCATTCTTTCAATGAATGTAGTACGTTTCTCTTTATGCAAAGAATGTTTTTGACCATGAAGCGTTACCCTCAGCAACTGCAAACAAATAGATCTCCAATTATTTAACCGCTACATTTATACCCACCACTGCACTGGCGTGCGATACTTTCATCTTTTTCAACAAATACCATCAGTTGGAAACTTGGAATTCTTATTACATTAAGTTTGCGTGCAATTCCATCGTGGCTCCAGCCAATTTTGCGTGTCCAGTCTCTGTGTTTTTTTTTATTCTTTCCCACGCATTCTAGAAGTATAATGCAATCTCATCCCAAGATGTTCTCTTTGGGGGAAATTTTCTAGAGACCTTGAGCTTTGGTTTCGATTTTTGATGTAATTGTCATATACTTTGCTAAATAATTTGGCGGGATGAGGATGTATTATTTTTATGTAATAGGGAACCAACGAGCTGGAAGGTCAGCTATCAGCCTCTGTTGCTTGCCTAAGTGCGCTTCACCATAAGTTAGGCTTTCAGATAGCTTCGACCACCTTTTCCTTAAAACGCTTTCTGGAGGACCACCAGATGATTTCTGACTCTTGCCGATAAAACTTCGGATCAATGCACGCCAGCGGTGAATTGGAATTACTTGGGTAGGTTTTGCAACGCCCTGACGCTAAAACTTGGTTCTTGAGAGCCCCAGTGGCCTTACCCCTACTGATGAAGAATGTGCCTATGCCCTTTTGAACACGCAGCTCTGTGGCAGGTAGTGAATAAGTGGTTACTAAAGGTTGATGTGAACGCCTCTGTACCATGGGACCAAAATATTATATGATGCATTGGTGGCATATTTATGTTGGTCAATAGGGTTAGTATGGGGTGGCAGTGAATAAAGAAGATTATGATGATGATTGTTGAGATTGGAAAGCAGAGAGGAGAGGACTGTAATCTAATAAGAGGAAACTAGGAGGTGAGCAAAGGGATGGACACAAGGAAACACTAGGATAAAATAACAGAAAACTATAATGAAGGAACACAACACTCTGCACTGGGTATTCACATAGAAGAACGACAACACAACTACACAACTGATAAGATCAGCTTATCAAAAACAAAACAATACTACGTCAAAAAATACTTAGATTTAAATAAAAAAGGTTTATAAATAAATAATCAAAGTATGAAAAGAGTCTTCGACATCATCCCCCCCGTGTAGCGAGCTACACAACATTCTGGAGGATGGCCAGCTTTCTTGCTGGCCTCTTGAAAAGACCTCCCTTAGTTATCACGTCTGCCACACGCACGACTCCATCCGCCCCTGGATAAACTTTAGCGATCCGCCCCATAGGCCAAACTCCACGGGGTAAGTCTGGGTCCACCACCAAGAGCGAAGTCCGGCAAGGCTGCGCTATAAAATTCACCCAGCTGTCGATAAGCGCCAACAAAGGCCGTGCCGTTATCTAATATAATTTTACTTGGTACTACACGTACCGTCGGGCGATAAATCGTCTTAGGCTTGACAGGGATGCGACGATTTCAAGGTGAACTGCACGTGTCGTCAATGTCGTCATGCACGTGTAAAGGGCGACGTACCGCTTCTCTTGATGACGGCCAACGGTAACTTCCAGTGACCCGAAGTAGTCTAGCCCTACGTTAGTGAAAGGGCGACGGTGATGGTCAAGGCGAGAACTTGGCAGGTCTCCTAGTGGCGGTACTTGGGCACTGCCTTCTGCTTCACACATAAAGATCAGTCTTGAAACGGCTTTTATAGCATTCCTTCATCTTAAAATCCAAAAGCGCTGCTTCAGTTCATTGTATTTCATTGTACAAGCTCGTTGAAATCATGGGCAGCTTTAAAAAAAAACTGTCATGATCATGATCAACAAGATTTTTTTTTTTTTTTAATCTGCGTTTTATTCTATTCTTTATTTTACTCCTGACGGCGTTGATTTACGATACGTTTTAACAATATGAAGAAGGTCAGCTTTTTTCCAGGAGTACAATTAAACAAATAGTGCCCCAAACATTAAAAAGTAATATCATGTTTGATGCATAATCTTCAGTAATTTAATTATATATTATTATTGGTTATTATTCAAAATTCCAGCAAAAGTTGTACACGAGTCTGTACATTTTTTTTAACAATTTTGCATTCTTTCAATGAATGTAGTACGTTTCTCTTTATGCAAAGAATGTTTTTGACCATGAAGCGTTACCCTCAGCAACTGCAAACAAATAGATCTCCAATTATTTAACCGCTACATTTATACCCACCACTGCACTGGCGTGCGATACTTTCATCTTTTTCAATAAATACCATCAATTGGAAACTTGGAATTCTTATTACATTAAGTTTGCGTGCAATTCCATCGTGGCTCCAGCCAATTTTGCGTGTCCAGTCTCTGTGTTTTTTTTTATTCTTTCCCACGCATTCTAGAAGTATAATGCAATCTCATCCCAAGATGTTCTCTTTGGGGGAAATTTTCTAGAGACCTTGAGCTTTGGTTTCGATTTTTGATGTAATTGTCATATACTTTGCTAAATAATTTGGCGGGATGAGGATGTATTATTTTTATGTAATAGGGAACCAACGAGCTGGAAGGTCAGCTATCAGCCTCTGTTGCTTGCCTAAGTGCGCTTCACCATAAGTTAGGCTTTCAGATAGCTTCGACCACCTTTTCCTTAAAACGCTTTCTGGAGGACCACCAGATGATTTCTGACTCTTGCCGATAAAACTTCGGATCAATGCACGCCAGCGGTGAATTGGAATTACTTGGGTAGGTTTTGCAACGCCCTGACGCTAAAACTTGGTTCTTGAGAGCCCCAGTGGCCTTACCCCTACTGATGAAGAATGTGCCTATGCCCTTTTGAACACGCAGCTCTGTGGCAGGTAGTGAATAAGTGGTTACTAAAGGTTGATGTGAACGCCTCTGTACCATGGGACCAAAATATTATATGATGCATTGGTGGCATATTTATGTTGGTCAATAGGGTTAGTATGGGGTGGCAGTGAATAAAGAAGATTATGATGATGATTGTTGAGATTGGAAAGCAGAGAGGAGAGGACTGTAATCTAATAAGAGGAAACTAGGAGGTGAGCAAAGGGATGGACACAAGGAAACACTAGGATAAAATAACAGAAAACTATAATGAAGGAACACAACACTCTGCACTGGGTATTCACATAGAAGAACGACAACACAACTACACAACTGATAAGATCAGCTTATCAAAAACAAAACAATACTACGTCAAAAAATACTTAGATTTAAATAAAAAAGGTTTATAAATAAATAATCAAAGTATGAAAAGAGTCTTCGACATCATCCCCCCCGTGTAGCGAGCTACACAACATTCTGGAGGATGGCCAGCTTTCTTGCTGGCCTCTTGAAAAGACCTCCCTTAGTTATCACGTCTGCCACACGCACGACTCCATCCGCCCCTGGATAAACTTTAGCGATCCGCCCCATAGGCCAAACTCCACGGGGTAAGTCTGGGTCCACCACCAAGAGCGAAGTCCGGCAAGGCTGCGCTATAAAATTCACCCAGCTGTCGATAAGCGCCAACAAAGGCCGTGCCGTTATCTAATATAATTTTACTTGGTACTACACGTACCGTCGGGCGATAAATCGTCTTAGGCTTGACAGGGATGCGACGATTTCAAGGTGAACTGCACGTGTCGTCAATGTCGTCATGCACGTGTAAAGGGCGACGTACCGCTTCTCTTGATGACGGCCAACGGTAACTTCCAGTGACCCGAAGTAGTCTAGCCCTACGTTAGTGAAAGGGCGACGGTGATGGTCAAGGCGAGAACTTGGCAGGTCTCCTAGTGGCGGTACTTGGGCACTGCCTTCTGCTTCACACATAAAGATCAGTCTTGAAACGGCTTTTATAGCATTCCTTCATCTTAAAATCCAAAAGCGCTGCTTCAGTTCATTGTATTTCATTGTACAAGCTCGTTGAAATCATGGGCAGCTTTAAAAAAAAACTGTCATGATCATGATCAACAAGATTTTTTTTTTTTTTTAATCTGCGTTTTATTCTATTCTTTATTTTACTCCTGACGGCGTTGATTTACGATACGTTTTAACAATATGAAGAAGGTCAGCTTTTTTCCAGGAGTACAATTAAACAAATAGTGCCCCAAACATTAAAAAGTAATATCATGTTTGATGCATAATCTTCAGTAATTTAATTATATATTATTATTGGTTATTATTCAAAATTCCAGCAAAAGTTGTACACGAGTCTGTACATTTTTTTTAACAATTTTGCATTCTTTCAATGAATGTAGTACGTTTCTCTTTATGCAAAGAATGTTTTTGACCATGAAGCGTTACCCTCAGCAACTGCAAACAAATAGATCTCCAATTATTTAACCGCTACATTTATACCCACCACTGCACTGGCGTGCGATACTTTCATCTTTTTCAACAAATACCATCAGTTGGAAACTTGGAATTCTTATTACATTAAGTTTGCGTGCAATTCCATCGTGGCTCCAGCCAATTTTGCGTGTCCAGTCTCTGTGTTTTTTTTTATTCTTTCCCACGCATTCTAGAAGTATAATGCAATCTCATCCCAAGATGTTCTCTTTGGGGGAAATTTTCTAGAGACCTTGAGCTTTGGTTTCGATTTTTGATGTAATTGTCATATACTTTGCTAAATAATTTGGCGGGATGAGGATGTATTATTTTTATGTAATAGGGAACCAACGAGCTGGAAGGTCAGCTATCAGCCTCTGTTGCTTGCCTAAGTGCGCTTCACCATAAGTTAGGCTTTCAGATAGCTTCGACCACCTTTTCCTTAAAACGCTTTCTGGAGGACCACCAGATGATTTCTGACTCTTGCCGATAAAACTTCGGATCAATGCACGCCAGCGGTGAATTGGAATTACTTGGGTAGGTTTTGCAACGCCCTGACGCTAAAACTTGGTTCTTGAGAGCCCCAGTGGCCTTACCCCTACTGATGAAGAATGTGCCTATGCCCTTTTGAACACGCAGCTCTGTGGCAGGTAGTGAATAAGTGGTTACTAAAGGTTGATGTGAACGCCTCTGTACCATGGGACCAAAATATTATATGATGCATTGGTGGCATATTTATGTTGGTCAATAGGGTTAGTATGGGGTGGCAGTGAATAAAGAAGATTATGATGATGATTGTTGAGATTGGAAAGCAGAGAGGAGAGGACTGTAATCTAATAAGAGGAAACTAGGAGGTGAGCAAAGGGATGGACACAAGGAAACACTAGGATAAAATAACAGAAAACTATAATGAAGGAACACAACACTCTGCACTGGGTATTCACATAGAAGAACGACAACACAACTACACAACTGATAAGATCAGCTTATCAAAAACAAAACAATACTACGTCAAAAAATACTTAGATTTAAATAAAAAAGGTTTATAAATAAATAATCAAAGTATGAAAAGAGTCTTCGACATCATCCCCCCCGTGTAGCGAGCTACACAACATTCTGGAGGATGGCCAGCTTTCTTGCTGGCCTCTTGAAAAGACCTCCCTTAGTTATCACGTCTGCCACACGCACGACTCCATCCGCCCCTGGATAAACTTTAGCGATCCGCCCCATAGGCCAAACTCCACGGGGTAAGTCTGGGTCCACCACCAAGAGCGAAGTCCGGCAAGGCTGCGCTATAAAATTCACCCAGCTGTCGATAAGCGCCAACAAAGGCCGTGCCGTTATCTAATATAATTTTACTTGGTACTACACGTACCGTCGGGCGATAAATCGTCTTAGGCTTGACAGGGATGCGACGATTTCAAGGTGAACTGCACGTGTCGTCAATGTCGTCATGCACGTGTAAAGGGCGACGTACCGCTTCTCTTGATGACGGCCAACGGTAACTTCCAGTGACCCGAAGTAGTCTAGCCCTACGTTAGTGAAAGGGCGACGGTGATGGTCAAGGCGAGAACTTGGCAGGTCTCCTAGTGGCGGTACTTGGGCACTGCCTTCTGCTTCACACATAAAGATCAGTCTTGAAACGGCTTTTATAGCATTCCTTCATCTTAAAATCCAAAAGCGCTGCTTCAGTTCATTGTATTTCATTGTACAAGCTCGTTGAAATCATGGGCAGCTTTAAAAAAAAACTGTCATGATCATGATCAACAAGATTTTTTTTTTTTTTTAATCTGCGTTTTATTCTATTCTTTATTTTACTCCTGACGGCGTTGATTTACGATACGTTTTAACAATATGAAGAAGGTCAGCTTTTTTCCAGGAGTACAATTAAACAAATAGTGCCCCAAACATTAAAAAGTAATATCATGTTTGATGCATAATCTTCAGTAATTTAATTATATATTATTATTGGTTATTATTCAAAATTCCAGCAAAAGTTGTACACGAGTCTGTACATTTTTTTTAACAATTTTGCATTCTTTCAATGAATGTAGTACGTTTCTCTTTATGCAAAGAATGTTTTTGACCATGAAGCGTTACCCTCAGCAACTGCAAACAAATAGATCTCCAATTATTTAACCGCTACATTTATACCCACCACTGCACTGGCGTGCGATACTTTCATCTTTTTCAATAAATACCATCAATTGGAAACTTGGAATTCTTATTACATTAAGTTTGCGTGCAATTCCATCGTGGCTCCAGCCAATTTTGCGTGTCCAGTCTCTGTGTTTTTTTTTATTCTTTCCCACGCATTCTAGAAGTATAATGCAATCTCATCCCAAGATGTTCTCTTTGGGGGAAATTTTCTAGAGACCTTGAGCTTTGGTTTCGATTTTTGATGTAATTGTCATATACTTTGCTAAATAATTTGGCGGGATGAGGATGTATTATTTTTATGTAATAGGGAACCAACGAGCTGGAAGGTCAGCTATCAGCCTCTGTTGCTTGCCTAAGTGCGCTTCACCATAAGTTAGGCTTTCAGATAGCTTCGACCACCTTTTCCTTAAAACGCTTTCTGGAGGACCACCAGATGATTTCTGACTCTTGCCGATAAAACTTCGGATCAATGCACGCCAGCGGTGAATTGGAATTACTTGGGTAGGTTTTGCAACGCCCTGACGCTAAAACTTGGTTCTTGAGAGCCCCAGTGGCCTTACCCCTACTGATGAAGAATGTGCCTATGCCCTTTTGAACACGCAGCTCTGTGGCAGGTAGTGAATAAGTGGTTACTAAAGGTTGATGTGAACGCCTCTGTACCATGGGACCAAAATATTATATGATGCATTGGTGGCATATTTATGTTGGTCAATAGGGTTAGTATGGGGTGGCAGTGAATAAAGAAGATTATGATGATGATTGTTGAGATTGGAAAGCAGAGAGGAGAGGACTGTAATCTAATAAGAGGAAACTAGGAGGTGAGCAAAGGGATGGACACAAGGAAACACTAGGATAAAATAACAGAAAACTATAATGAAGGAACACAACACTCTGCACTGGGTATTCACATAGAAGAACGACAACACAACTACACAACTGATAAGATCAGCTTATCAAAAACAAAACAATACTACGTCAAAAAATACTTAGATTTAAATAAAAAAGGTTTATAAATAAATAATCAAAGTATGAAAAGAGTCTTCGACATCATCCCCCCCGTGTAGCGAGCTACACAACA
The DNA here is from genome assembly GCA_947369235.1 of Udea olivalis. Lineage (NCBI taxonomy): Eukaryota > Metazoa > Arthropoda > Insecta > Lepidoptera > Crambidae > Udea > Udea olivalis. Next base: position 5,717,037 of record OX376363.1, read on the forward strand.
TTCTGGAGGATGGCCAGCTTTCTTGCTGGCCTCTTGAAAAGACCTCCCTTAGTTATCACGTCTGCCACACGCACGACTCCATCCGCCCCTGGATAAACTTTAGCGATCCGCCCCATAGGCCAAACTCCACGGGGTAAGTCTGGGTCCACCACCAAGAGCGAAGTCCGGCAAGGCTGCGCTATAAAATTCACCCAGCTGTCGATAAGCGCCAACAAAGGCCGTGCCGTTATCTAATATAATTTTACTTGGTACTACACGTACCGTCGGGCGATAAATCGTCTTAGGCTTGACAGGGATGCGACGATTTCAAGGTGAACTGCACGTGTCGTCAATGTCGTCATGCACGTGTAAAGGGCGACGTACCGCTTCTCTTGATGACGGCCAACGGTAACTTCCAGTGACCCGAAGTAGTCTAGCCCTACGTTAGTGAAAGGGCGACGGTGATGGTCAAGGCGAGAACTTGGCAGGTCTCCTAGTGGCGGTACTTGGGCACTGCCTTCTGCTTCACACATAAAGATCAGTCTTGAAACGGCTTTTATAGCATTCCTTCATCTTAAAATCCAAAAGCGCTGCTTCAGTTCATTGTATTTCATTGTACAAGCTCGTTGAAATCATGGGCAGCTTTAAAAAAAAACTGTCATGATCATGATCAACAAGATTTTTTTTTTTTTTTAATCTGCGTTTTATTCTATTCTTTATTTTACTCCTGACGGCGTTGATTTACGATACGTTTTAACAATATGAAGAAGGTCAGCTTTTTTCCAGGAGTACAATTAAACAAATAGTGCCCCAAACATTAAAAAGTAATATCATGTTTGATGCATAATCTTCAGTAATTTAATTATATATTATTATTGGTTATTATTCAAAATTCCAGCAAAAGTTGTACACGAGTCTGTACATTTTTTTTAACAATTTTGCATTCTTTCAATGAATGTAGTACGTTTCTCTTTATGCAAAGAATGTTTTTGACCATGAAGCGTTACCCTCAGCAACTGCAAACAAATAGATCTCCAATTATTTAACCGCTACATTTATACCCACCACTGCACTGGCGTGCGATACTTTCATCTTTTTCAATAAATACCATCAATTGGAAACTTGGAATTCTTATTACATTAAGTTTGCGTGCAATTCCATCGTGGCTCCAGCCAATTTTGCGTGTCCAGTCTCTGTGTTTTTTTTTATTCTTTCCCACGCATTCTAGAAGTATAATGCAATCTCATCCCAAGATGTTCTCTTTGGGGGAAATTTTCTAGAGACCTTGAGCTTTGGTTTCGATTTTTGATGTAATTGTCATATACTTTGCTAAATAATTTGGCGGGATGAGGATGTATTATTTTTATGTAATAGGGAACCAACGAGCTGGAAGGTCAGCTATCAGCCTCTGTTGCTTGCCTAAGTGCGCTTCACCATAAGTTAGGCTTTCAGATAGCTTCGACCACCTTTTCCTTAAAACGCTTTCTGGAGGACCACCAGATGATTTCTGACTCTTGCCGATAAAACTTCGGATCAATGCACGCCAGCGGTGAATTGGAATTACTTGGGTAGGTTTTGCAACGCCCTGACGCTAAAACTTGGTTCTTGAGAGCCCCAGTGGCCTTACCCCTACTGATGAAGAATGTGCCTATGCCCTTTTGAACACGCAGCTCTGTGGCAGGTAGTGAATAAGTGGTTACTAAAGGTTGATGTGAACGCCTCTGTACCATGGGACCAAAATATTATATGATGCATTGGTGGCATATTTATGTTGGTCAATAGGGTTAGTATGGGGTGGCAGTGAATAAAGAAGATTATGATGATGATTGTTGAGATTGGAAAGCAGAGAGGAGAGGACTGTAATCTAATAAGAGGAAACTAGGAGGTGAGCAAAGGGATGGACACAAGGAAACACTAGGATAAAATAACAGAAAACTATAATGAAGGAACACAACACTCTGCACTGGGTATTCACATAGAAGAACGACAACACAACTACACAACTGATAAGATCAGCTTATCAAAAACAAAACAATACTACGTCAAAAAATACTTAGATTTAAATAAAAAAGGTTTATAAATAAATAATCAAAGTATGAAAAGAGTCTTCGACATCATCCCCCCCGTGTAGCGAGCTACACAACATTCTGGAGGATGGCCAGCTTTCTTGCTGGCCTCTTGAAAAGACCTCCCTTAGTTATCACGTCTGCCACACGCACGACTCCATCCGCCCCTGGATAAACTTTAGCGATCCGCCCCATAGGCCAAACTCCACGGGGTAAGTCTGGGTCCACCACCAAGAGCGAAGTCCGGCAAGGCTGCGCTATAAAATTCACCCAGCTGTCGATAAGCGCCAACAAAGGCCGTGCCGTTATCTAATATAATTTTACTTGGTACTCCACGTACCGTCGGGCGATAAATCGTCTTAGGCTTGACAGGGATGCGACGATTTCAAGGTGAACTGCACGTGTCGTCAATGTCGTCATGCACGTGTAAAGGGCGACGTACCGCTTCTCTTGATGACGGCCAACGGTAACTTCCAGTGACCCGAAGTAGTCTAGCCCTACGTTAGTGAAAGGGCGACGGTGATGGTCAAGGCGAGAACTTGGCAGGTCTCCTAGTGGCGGTACTTGGGCACTGCCTTCTGCTTCACACATAAAGATCAGTCTTGAAACGGCTTTTATAGCATTCCTTCATCTTAAAATCCAAAAGCGCTGCTTCAGTTCATTGTATTTCATTGTACAAGCTCGTTGAAATCATGGGCAGCTTTAACGTGGTGATAACGTATCAGCAGGAGAACAGCAGGGTGTCAGCAGCCAGTTAAATGCGACTGTCTATCCTGATGAGTCCGTTCTTGTCTAGAACTGGCGACAGTGCGTATAATTTGCTACACTTGGGCAAGGGCTTGGAGTCGTGCAGCAGGGCCAATTCTTGGCCAAAACTGTCCATCGGTAACTTTCTGAAGATGAGAAGCTCAGCTTTTTTGACGTCCGTGGCGGTGAGAATAAATAAAAAAATACATCGCTAAAGGAGAAGAATAATAAATTAGCGGTAATGTTTGAATTTAGTTAGGTACTTCATTCTTTGCCAAAAGAGACCGAAACTTATTCACGCCTTGGTATACGCGCGCGGTCGCACGTGCCAAAAAATATACCAAAAAAATAAAGTGACTGTGTGCACCGTAAGGGCCTTGCACACAGTTTTGGCTCACCAGGCTGCTACCAACAGAGCCTACAACTCGAGCCATGGTATGAATTTGGACTTAAAAGTTACCTACTAAGGCGTGCTTCGCCGCCAATGAGAGTCGACTTCTTACAATAGTGTTCAGCACCACTAAACAGTGCAAGCGTGGCAATGCTTGCTTCAGTCCGCGAAAACGTGAAGTCGCCTCTCACTTACCACTTTAAACTTCAAATCCACTTTCATAACAGTGAAGAACCTTGGTTCCATAAAATTCAGCTAGTTGTTACTACTATATATCCAATGATAGCAGCTCGGTGTCCAGCCAACACCAAATCCGCGTGCCCTGTCCAGGGCCTTCAGCTGTGCAAAGCAAGGCAAGTGCACGACCGCGTAGCCCACAAAGCAATCGTATAAGATTATCTGAAAAGAAAAATATATATTTTAAGTGGTGATAACTGCATTTCAACATTGAACATTCCGATTGTTTACCAGTAAATTGTAATGTTCCAACATATTTCGATTTACAGCGATGTGAATTTAACTTTGCATTGGGAATTTCTTTTGTTGGAAAATTGTTGTTGACTTTGTCAAATGTGATACGTGACATAGTCAAACCTGACCGAAGTATCTGTGACAGGCAAGAACTTTTTAAAAAATTATGTGACGGAGAAGTCATAGACTGTTTCAGTGACACTTGTGGTATTAACTGAATTGACTCGTAACGTGACAGACGTTTGAATGTCACAGGTTTTGGAAATGATTGTGAAATGGGCGTGGGTGAAATATTTTCACTATTTTTATGATTTTTAGCATTTGTTGCACGAAATAAAATAGGAGTTGGAAAAGGTGAAATATTACGGTCATTCACGTTTGGCAAAAGATATGATTCGAGATGATTGGATGAATTAGATGGCACATTCCTCCCGCTTTCAGTGCCGTGAAACGGCGCGGAGTTCAGTGGAACTTGCTCTTTTATTTGTCCTTCAAGTTCAGGGATCGTCTCCACGTAATGGGATGGAGTAGGGAGCACATTCTTTCCGCTATCAGTGCCGAAAATTGGCGCGGATTCCAGTGGAATATGCACCGATTCATCTGCAGGTTCTGGGTTCTCAACAAGAGATCGCCAACAAATCTGAATGCTGCTAACCCAAGACGTGGTTCTAACCAAATTCTCGGCCGACCTTTTCAGTTGTATACTTTTCAAATATTCTTCGGCTTTCATGGCCGCCAGATTGACCTTCAACTCTAGTTTTACCTGACGCTCGCGTTCGAAATGTCGCCGAGCGACTGTAGCCTCCAAAGCAAGTCTACGCGCCATTACGGTCGCCGTAGAATGCGAGGACCCTGACTTTCTGGATCGTGAATTATCACTAGTATTCACCGTGACGTACGCTTGTGATTGAGACTGTCCGGGCTCAAGATCAGGCGCAATGGCTGAAGCATCGACCTCTCGGTAGTCCGAAATAGCAGTGGACTGGTCGAGCTCAGCCACAACAGGCGCGCTTGAGTCCGGGTGAACCTCCGGAAAACAGGACGATTCTTGTGCCAAGTGCTTTGCTCCTCTGGTTAGCATTTCTAGTGTTAAGAGACGGCGAAAAAGGACAATGTTGAAATTGGAAACTAGGAGGAGAGCAAAGGGATAGACACAAGGAAACACTGGGATAAAAGAACAGAAAACTATAATAAATGAACACAACACTCGGCACTGGGTATTCACATAGAAGAACGACAACACAACTGCACAACTGACAAGATCAGCTTATCAAAAACAAAACAATACTACGTCAAAAAAATACTTAGATCTAAATTTAAAAGGTTTATAAATAAATAATCAAAGTCTGAAAAGAGTCTTCGACAATGATGATCAGATTATCTTTTTTAGAGTATACCATATAAGTCGAGCGAAAAATGCATGAACGTCTATTAACACCAGAGTATGTCTTTCAGTTATTTTCTCGTATTTGTTGAAATTGGATTGACTAGCGGTCCAGTCTTGCTCCAACTGTTACTGATTTTCATCTAATTGGTCATTTACGGTTCTAATACAGTTTGTTATTAATAAAGTAAAAGTTTTTGCTGCGTCTGCGCACGCTAGTTATATATTGGAAAATATTTTGTTCTAGTTTCGCTTATTGGTTTCGGTTTTCCAGGTGCATTGTGATGAATTAAGGTTATTATTAAGCTTTGTTAATTTTTTGAATGATTTGAGATTGATTTCTAGAACATTTATTGTAAAATAAAGAAAAAACATTTATTACGGAGAGCGTCGTGGCCTAGTGGTTAAGCACTCCAACTCGGATCGCCGATCGTGTGGTCCCTAGTTAAAATCTGGCCAAACCAAAATCTTTGTGTTCATTGTTTCATTTCCGACTAACTCTCCGGTGATGGAAAACATCGATAAAAAACCAAATCAACCGATAGCGGCGGAAGGCTCACCACCTACCACGTTCCAATACCATTGGTGAAAAGTGGGCTTTTGAGTGTTCCGTTCACCATGACGGCAACAGTCACTTGCCTCTGACTACCCCGTTTGGGATAAAGTCGAGATGGTATGTATGTATGTTATTATGTATGTTATTGATTATAGCTAAATCTATAATCTGAGTTTAAGGTTACCCATGAGGAACTCCATTCTATCTTGTTACTTTTTTTGTGCTGTGATAAAGTGCCAAAACCAGACTGAAGTCAGTAAGTGCATTAGTAAGTTCCGATTCAATTTTTTTTTTAAATGAAGGGTTAACTAAACCTATAATAAACTTAAGGTTTAAGTTTATTTTTAACCTTGATTTTTATCTTTCGATGGAAAATGTTGATTTGTCAAAATTACATTATTTAATGAGATGGGAGCAAGTCATTATTAACCTTTTCATTGTTCAGTCCTGACAATTGTTGTAATTGGATAGATACATTTTTTTAGTTTCTATCTTCCGATAGAAAACAGGGCATTTTCAATGCCAATAATAAAAATTAGCAAATATTTTTTTTTACTTTTATGAGACATTTTGCAACTTAATACAGCCAACAACCGCTACACAAACGCTGCTGGTACCTATCAGTTAAGCTCTCGTTACCAAAAATTCGTAATCTATATGTGCATGAGTTGATGTACGGAACATACAAAGCTTCAACAATTGCTTCGTGACAGGTAAATTTAGTTTTTAGGTTTTTTTTATGAACGTGATTTTTATTCCTAACAAATTAACACAGTACGGTCAGCAAAGAGTGTAACAATTTTTAGACGACCTTCAAATACTTCATTTAGATATTGATCTTTGTAAAGCATTTAAATTTTATCCCTCAAATGATGAACGTAACTTAGGTTAACCGGATGAACAAAAAATAAAAGTGGAAATAAAATATCTCCATCATAAATTTAATCAAATTAAACTCATCATCATCATCCGTGCGGTCTATCCCGGTTGTGAACCCACACTGGTGTGTGGAGCCCCAGGGTCCGCCTTTAAACTAAGGAAATAAAAAGACATGTATGTAATTTTCATAGTACCTACACACCAGTTTAACACTACTTAGATATTACTATTTTATTGAATATTTAACAATAATCAATCAAAAAATGATTTTAATTGTCAATGGTATAAGATCCATTTTTAATCGTGTCTACAACGTACACCAATACATTATTCAAATGTATGTACTAAAATGAATAACGTTTTGAACATCATTTAAAATCATAAAGAATTACAATAGTTGCGATCAACCATAAATTACACTTTAAAAAAAATTGTTTTTCTTTAACCCAGTGTTTGTGCTATTGACATCCACCCTTAATAACGAGGTTATTGTAAAATATGATTCACTACAGCGCAGCGACTAATTAATAAGTAACATTATCATTTTACAAATTAGCTCCCAACAACAATGTTCGTTAAAACGTATTAAAAAAAAGGTTATTTTCCTACAGCCTTGCATCCTGTCTGAGCAAGTGTAAAAACATCCACTTGCATGAATGTCCGACGACCTATATGTAGGTCATTGCCAGCCACCACGCGGTCTTGGACCAGTTATTCAAGCTTCCCATTCGCGTGATATTCAATATAATTTATGATAGATAGTAGATCGGAAATTCCTTTGATCACGTGCAATCATTATTCATTAGAATCTTGCTTAATTACTCTCGTATGATAAATTTTCTTTGAGAAAATTTAAGTAGTTTTAAGTTAAATAGCATACTGACTGAGCATACGTCTTAGTATAATGTAGTTATAACAGTGATAGTAGTTAAGATAAGTGAATGAGAGAGTCTAGTTAGCATATCAGGATCAATGTTTATTCTAAACAGTGTAAGGGTTTTTGTATGTGCAATTATTGATTAAAAGAAAGAAATGAAAAACAAAAGAACAGTCTTACCTATTTTATTTCATTTCTTACGTAATTTTCATTCCCCAAAATAAAACAAAGTGAAGCTGTTTAAATCTTCTCTTTTTTGATCTTTTTCCCCATCGTTCAGAATATCTTTCATCATTATACGTAATATACGAAGCTATAATCATTATGCCTAAATTATAGTTATGTCCAGTTAAACAATATTCTTTTGTAAATAATCGTAAATATTCATTCATAAAAGGTACTCGCGTAACCACCTTGTTTGCTATTGTCAAAAACGGACAGGAAGATTATAATATTCATATTGATAAACAATTCCGCTACTTAAACTACAAGCACCCTTAAACACATTATTTTACGTATAACAATAAAAAACTTACTTAACCTTATGCTATTTTTACAAAATTGGACAATTGAACGTTTAGATAAAGAAATGCACGTTACCCGTCGACTAGCCTATCTTAGATCTACAAAACAAACAACCTTATAAAAAATACGTTCATTACTATAAATATGAAATACATCAACATTATATTTGGTGCAAATGATTATTACATATCTATCACCTAACCCACTTAAAATACGAATATTATGCAACAATATAATGTCAATTTCTCTATTTACATACAATACAGATTGTTAAATAACTTCATCTGTAAAAATTGTAACGCCATTAAATATTTGATTAAATACGTCTATGACAATAACATTCTAATGAGTAAATAATTCAACAATATCTATGTATGTTATTAGTATCGTTTGGTTAAGCATAACTAAATAAATATGTTTAAATAGGTTAGTTTAAATATTTGTGTCTACTGGCTACAGCAAAGGAGCCAAAACTTAAAAGTTTTGGGGGATGCGTGTCAAAATGCCGTCGTTGTATTTTGTAAAAAGGAGTCGTAAGCCCACTTGCTCTATCTTCTAGTCTACTGCTTCGTAGCATAGGCTCTGTATGCCCTGTCCTGGGCCGCAGCCTCATCTTCCACGCTTCTCCTGTAGTGACCACCGGGGCCGGTCGTGTCAAAGTCGTTACCGTAGTGAGAAGAAGAGTACGTGTGGCTCTGAGACACCTGAGGATGTTTCACAATCTCATACGTAGTCTTTTCATGCGCCTCGCCTCCTGACACCAACTTCTTGAGCCCGATGATTGCAGACAGAAGCAGAGCAATCTTTCCGATCAAGAGCGCTTTACCAGCAATAAGGGCGATAGCCTGGAACGCGATAGCAAGAAAACCTCCTTTGATGGCGACGCCAGCAATTATTGGACCAATCATCTTCTTCAGTTTACTCCTGGCTTCATTCATAGATCTTCCTATATCACCACCGATGCTAGTTGGAGATATCACCACTCGATGCGTTTGAAGTAATTTCGTTGTAGCTAAGTGAAGGTACTTGTCGACCTGATCGGAAGGAAGCGCGTTGAGATCTCCATCAGGTAAAGAGGAAGGGAATGCCCTTCCTTCGTCATTCCGGACTAGGAAAACTCCATCGAAGACAGGAAGCTTCTCCATCCGGGCAGCTCGGTCCGCGAACTTGGCTGCTTTGATCTTGAGGCACTTGACGACTTCCTGGGATCCTTCACAACTGTCGTAGATCCTTCCGAGGAGTTTGAGGCTGACCCCCAAATCTGCCGACGCGGCGGCAATACACAAGCACATCAGGACTAAGACTCCGCGGCACTCCATGTTGATAATACCGGCGGCTGCCCCAATTCCGGACCGTGTCCAGTCGGTGCGGTTGCGTCTATTGAAATGTGTAGAAAATACATGTGCACTGGTATTTATCTATTTTCACCGGGAACTGCATTTATCTATAAATCTTTTAGAGCGTGCAATCGTTGCATCGTATGGCCGTGCACTGGGGCATGTATGTGCGGGTGGTGTGCGCCTGTGGTGGTGGCGGTGCGGCTCTGCTGACGTTGCGGGTTGTATGGTCAATGCCAAGGTTACTGCGCGAGTAGGGCTTTTTTAGAAGTGTCTAGATTTCGAAAATGTTGTAATAGTATTGATATCTCACTCCTGAACAATGTTTAGCTCCTAAAACTGCTTAGATGATCAATCGATTTAACGGAGTAGTGGGTTAAAATTTCGTACCGGTAAAAATGACTATGAGAGTATAAGAGATGTTTCACGCTGCTTTTTCTACCAATGATCGAGTTATTTTCCTCAACGGCCATAATTTCGGCTAAAACAGAGGGTTAGGCAATAAAGGGATCATAGCAATAATAAAACAGTCATACTCTAAACGACGTCTTAGTGTCAACTTTGACCTAATACCAATAAGAAGTGGAAGTATGATTAAGATAGTTTTATAACTGCTCTCAGAAATCATAGCTTAGACTTAATTTCACAGTTAAGTTTTTTTTTATAACTCTGCATGCATCCAACATTTTTTCCTCATAAGAGTATTAATAAATACCTTACTCGTGTTAGCTGCTATTTTTTAATAAAGCTGATAATAGTAACTAACATTTTTGTCAATGAGGCAGTAAAAAACTAATAAAAAATTAAAATATACTTTTGTCGTTCAAACCAGTTTTTACAAGTAGCAAGATTTGTTACATGCATTGGAAATATCCAAATTACTAACCTCTTAATTGTTAATCGACGTTGAGGGACATGCATACAGTTTCTCAAAGTCTATTACGTCTTCATGTTCATCTTAATCAGTCCAATTTTCCAATTTTTTTACTATATTTTTTGGAGTCCCTAAGCGTATACCCGAACTCCAATACTCCCTGAAACGACACTTAGTCCTAACTGCAAGACGCAAGAGTCTTGCAGGATTAGTCCTGTTCTTGCTCAAATCTTGACGGTCAGTCTTGGTCTTGGTCTTGCTAAAATCAGGCGGTCTTGTTCTCGGTCTTGGTCTTGCGAAAATGCAAGAACAAAACCAAGACTGCAAGACCGAGACCGATTTTGGGCAACACTAATACGAAGTATGCGATAGGGATTATAAAACTAAAATTAAACATTTAAAATAAATGAATACAAATATTACGAATGACTTAACTAGCCATAATAAAAATTAATTCATACCAATAAGCATTTTTACAGCTTTAACCAATATTATTATTAAGAAATCCATCTAATCTGTAAAAGTGTTAATTTTCTAACAAATTCACAACAGCAACTTTAAACTTTTCTCTGTTGAGTTGAGTTTTGGTTATTGCTATTCTTTTTGATTTAGTGTTCGGACCAATAAATAATCATTTTAAAAAAGTTGCAAGAGTAGATCAATTAGTCACTTCAGACTTAACCCTATTTCACAAAGCCACCGCAACATATACGTGATGCGTAATGCTCTCAATTACGACGCGATCATCAAGTGAGTCTCGTATTACGCCCTATATCCGTTTATGAACAAATTAACTTACTTTTGATACATTTCCATAAGATCTCTTTTGCTAAGAAAATATATATTTATTGCATAAACCAACAAATACAACTGGTAATAATATTGACTAAACAGTAGTAGCTAAATCTTCCAGAGCGCCCTAATAACGTATAACTTTGTTGAATTTGTCATAAATTTTACGTTAAAGTAAGAGTACGTAGGTACATGTATCAGAACCGTTGGTTTCGTTGGTGGTTAAACTGTAGTCCAGGGATGAGCAAACTATTTTCTTCGCGGGGTTCCTTGTATTAACTAACAAAATTAATGACGGGCCAGATCGATTTTTAGGTGCCCATTGGCGTTTTTGGTACTGAGTGACCCTGTCCTCCGCACAAAGGGTTGTTATTGGGTCTGAGAGTGGATCCCACTTCACCCGTGGATATCCACACTTTCATTAGTGAGACAAGAGAAGCAACTGTGTATATCCGTGGATAAAGTGGGATCTGATTACCATTCGGGGTCAATATTTATGAGATGATCAAATGATCGATGCGTTTTTTTTAGTTATTGTGTCTAAAAACTAACGTCGCTGGATTTTTATCCGGCCCGCAGACTAGTGGTTTCATAGTTTTCAAAGGTGTTTATCATGGGAGTAACGGTATTATATAGATTAGATGACCCTTTGCGGTACCTAGGATGATATGCAAAGTGTTGAGAGACTGATTTTTACACCAGCACAAATCTCGGTGGATATTTGTGTCGGGTATGATTGTTTGTGGTAGTACCTTCGTTTTTTTGGGACCACGGCAATCGATGATTTTGACTTAATTTCACAAATCCTTTTAAAATATCACTGCAGGCCCCAGTGACAGTTCATTTGCTGCAGTTCTGGAAATAAAACACATTAGACAGAAAGTGAATTTGTTTTAGTTAAGAACCTTACGTCTACCACGAGTAGCCACTTCAAATTTGCGTAAAAAAATGTATTGGAATTTGACATTGTCATGTCATGTCATGTGTCATCCCAATGCAATACTATAACGTAAATTGATAGTGGCAAATCGTGGTAAACGTACTGTTTTCGTTAGCTCATTGGCGCAGTGAGATGTTGTCCGTCTGTAGTGCCGAAAATCATTAGTTCTATCCTCACACCGTTAAAATCATTAATGTGATGATTTCTTATGTCTAACTGTGTCTTGATGATATTCTCCTATGAGGTTTTTATTTAGGAATTAAATCTATCAGTCTTTGACACCCATAGTACACTCTGCCAAGTTTGTGACTGTTCCGAAATCAGTTATTTGTACATCTGTCTCAGACACTAGCATTTTGGTTTCTAAGATAATGTGTTTAGGCTTTAGCGAGTTACAAAGCTAAATGAAAACCGGTGCAAGTATAATAAATTCGTCCTAAGTTTGATAATTATTATCTTTTTAGGTATGTCTTTAGAAATATTTAAGTATGTTTATCAGTCTCTGACATATATAGTACAAGCTCTGCTTAGTTTGGGGTCAGATGAGCTTAGTGTAAATTGTCTCAGATATTTATTTTATTTAATGATGAATACAGGCCTACTTATAGAGGCAACTAACGAAGTCCAGCAACTGTTAAAAGATAATAACAGCCGTGAGCATCTATCATTCATATCAAACAGTTCTTCAGAACGAAACCAGATAGACAAGTGGTAGAACATAAATGTGACAAGAACCTTTGTTGGACAATAAATATTTTTATTATTATTCTTAACACACATAGAGAAGCAAAGTCTCATCTCAACGTTATCAAATCTAAGCTTCTAAAGATAAAAACTAAAAAAATCTACCTGACCTTAGACCTCAAGAGGGACTCAAACCCGCGTCTTCCACAATCTGGGTGGCTGCTCTTACAATAATGATAAATGAAAAAAAGGAGATGCAAAAAAAATGTTATGGATTGCTTAGAGCAAACAAGCGAATGCTCATTCTATCCCAACTCAATGAATCTATCTCTGTTTACACAAAGAAAATTTGAGGTAGAGGGGATTGCATTCGCTCTTTTGGTGTAAACCCGACTATTTTAATGCTAAAAATCAAAATCCACTTAGATCAAAGCTATAGCTGATGACAAGCTTTACGTTCTTGAAATCGTCGACAATCCTGTTCTACACTTCTGTACAAAATTAAGGCAGACGTGATTTCCAGGTTTTTCTGTTCAAAAGGGACAGTTCTCAAACTGTGGTCAGACTTGCCATCTTTTAGACGCGTCATGCTACTAAAAAAAAGTAACATGAGATCTAAATTTTAAACCAACGGTATGTCAACACTTTTACAAATTCTATCTAATTTCTATTGCCTGTATATAGATCATCGCACTATTGATTTGACGTCAAATTCCGACAGACTCGATTATTCAGCGATCGGTGCTTATTAGTAACTAACTATACGAGTTGCTATAAAATGGACTCCGATACATCAGTATTTCGCGTCCAATGACACCTATAATCAATATCAGTTACCCACAGTTAAAGGAAGTATTAATATAAATCCTAATTATCGCATGCAGCGTTATATAACCAATCAATTTTAATCATTGTCTTTCATTCATTACAACAAAAGTTATTTAGAACATTCTCTGTCTTACATAAACAAATTTAGAGTCCATATTTATGTATTGATAAGAGTTGGCTTTAATTTTACGGTTGATGAACAGTAGTATGTCCACAGAAGTAAAATCAAAATAGATGACACGTTTATGTACTACGCGTGTCAAAAAAGAGTGCAGTGATCCTCTTCAAACGCTGCTTCATTAAGTCCGTGCTCTACTGTTATGGCAACAGATCTCAAAATTAAGTACATGAAATGTTTCTTGAACCGTACATATCTTGTCTATGAGCTAGATTGAAATTCATTGCGAAACTGAGAATTACTATCACAAAAGCTAGAGCTTTTACGATAGATCGTGACGGGAGATGTAAAATGAATGTATTTGACCATAAATAACCAGTCATTTATTGACAGTTCAGTTAAATTGAATCACGCATCAGGTCACAATGACCAAAAATAACCGTTTTGACCTTCAATGACAGCCAGTGAAAAGTAATACCTTTGGTAATCTTTAACACTAATCTGAGGATAGTAATTAAAGTTAATTTTAATAATAAGACGTAATGCTTGAGTCAATTTGACAATAAATTTCCGGATATATTTCATGATCAGAATAATATGTCATTTTACATCTTAAATCGTAATACAGTAATTAAAATGTGTCGAGTTTAGTTTCCTTAGACACAGAAGGACTTGCGTCATCTATTTTAATTTATTCACATACGTGGTATGTCTCATTATAGGCTATTTGTCTATAGCATGTATGTACAGAATAATGGCTGTGAAGCTATGATTTAAAATGCCGGAACCATAGTAATTTGCGAAGAAAATGTGAATTTCATAAATAATTATGTTGGGAAATTCAAAAATTAACATATCTATTGCCAACAAGATAAAGGATGTTGGTACTTCGGATAGGTTCTTGTGACCATTATTGCAGCTTCAAAAATAGAACTTAGAGCAGGAGTACGAAAAAAATATGTTTCATTATGATATTAGGTTGGAGAAAAAGTATTTTCGCATTTAGTATGTATGAACTTGTAATAAAATCTCTTTGGCTATACTATTTGTATCTGGCTAGTTTTGGTATGATTAAAAGTTCAAATTTTAAAAAGATAATGCTAAATTCAAATTACGAAAATGTGTGATTTTCATTTGTTTTTCTTACTGTCAAGATGAGTGAATCTAATGAAGAAATTCGATACATATTAAAGTTTTACCACAATAAAGGTAAAAATGCAACGCAAGCCGCAAAAAAAAATTGCGATGTTTATGGACCTAGTGCAGTGTCTGTGATAGCTGCTCTCAGCCATCACAGACTTGATTTAAGCGTTTTCAAACCGGAAATTTTGATGTCAAAAATGCACGTCGCTCTGGTCGCCCTATTACAGATAAAATGTATCCCATTTTTGAAAAAGTAGAGCAAGATATTAGTAGTTACGATGTAGCTGAAGAACTGTTAATGGTCCACAAATGAATTTTGGAGCATTTGAAAAAAACTGGGTACACAAAAAAGGTCGATATTTGGGTACCTCGCGAGCTCACTGAAAGAAACATAATGAACCGTGTACTCATTTATGATTCTTTATTACGACGTAATGAAACCGAACCATTTTCAAAGAAGCTGATAACTGGTGATGAAAAGTGGATCACGTACGACAAGAACGTGCGAAAAAGGTCGTGGTCAAAGGCCGGTCAGGCTTCACAGACTGTGGCGAAACCCGAGTTAACTCGCAACAAGGTGATGCTGTGTGTGTGGTGGGATTGGAAAGCCATTATTCAGTATGAGCTGTTACCACCAGGCAGGACCATCGATTCTGGTACTCTACTGCGAACAACTGATGAGATTAAAGCGAGAAGTTGAAAGGAAGCGGCCGGAATTCGTCAACAGAAAGGGTGCGGTTTTTCATCATGATGACGCTAGACCTCACACATCTTTAGCCACTCAGCAAAAATTCAGAGATTTTGGCTAGGAGGTGTTAATGCATCCGCCGTATAGTCCTGACCTTGCACCTTCAGATTTCTACGTGTTTTGGTCTCTTCAGAATTCTTTAGGCAGTGCCAGGTTAACATCACGAGAGGACTGCCAAAACTACTTGTCGAGGTATTTTGATCAGAAGCCTCCAATGGGATCATGACCCTTTCTACAAGATGGCAAAAAGTAATCGAAAAATTGGCACTTACATACTTTAGTTAAATGTATATAAACTATATAGAAAAGGTTTTGAATTTTCTTGGAAAATGCCAAGAAACTTTTTCCCCGACCTATTAGAACATCACTAAGATAAATTAACAATTTCTACTTATACATATATAAAATCTTGCACTAAGATCATCTGACTACGAGCTAAGCAGAGCTTACATTGTGTGCTTAAGTAATGATAAAAATACTTCAGGGTAAGCTCACTGTGTCTGTGTGCGTGATCAAAATGGCGGGTTTGCTCTAAGCGGACTATCTGTCAGAAGCGCCGCGCCACATGCGTAATTTGGGTCTAAGGCAAAGGCAGACGCAGCGTGGAACGCCCACTTACAAAGCGTATGCAGCTATCAAGGTGGGTGGACGACCTGGCGAAGGTCCCATGATTCCGGTGGATCCAGGCCACTTGCAACCAGCGTCGCTGAAAATCTATGGCTTGGTCTATCCCTTATTTATGTTCAGCATTGGAAGTCTTATTGCGAATGATGGTGATTGTTGAGGTGCCTAACTAGTCGGGGACTGTAAAACTATGAAATTAAGGAAAGTGAGGGTATGAAGACTAGCTGATGATGGAAACTCGGGAGCACTGTAAAATATATTTCACGGAAGCAAAAGCATGACTGATGAAAGTTATCAAAAACATCGTTAAGGAGGAGTGTTATAAACATAAAACTAGGCCTAATAAGGACCAGTACGTCTACCACGAGTTGCCACTTTAAATTTACGTTATCGTTCGAGTAAAGATTTGTATTGGGAATTGACATGACATGACATGACATGACAATGTCAAATCCCAATACAGTTTTATACGCGCCCGATAACTTAAATTTAAAGTGGCAACTCGGTAGACGTGAAGAAGTGATTATGTAGGAACATAAACATTCTTAACACACATCATAAATAACATCATAGCTCAGTACATATAAAACCAACCAGTATCATTACAAACCTCAGTGGTTTTCGAATACTGGAAATTATTAATGTAAAGTGTTTTTAAACCATAAATGAAAAAAAATAACACGAGGAAAAAAATAGACGGCCTTATTACTAAAAAGCAATATCTACCAGAAAACCCATAAGTAGAAGAATGGTAGATGGAAAAATGGGTATCATACTCATTCTTAGTTCAAATCACGTGCTCAGAGTTTTAATGAAACATATTTATTTTATTTTTTATTTTTATTTAATAGGACAACCAACCAGACAAACACCAATAACAGAAAAGTTTTATAACACACAAGGACTAAAAATGCCTAATGTCATTATAATTGAAGGCTGCCACGGCAAAAAACACGTTTTGAAAATAATGTTAACGTTACTAGCGATGTGCTAAGATGTGTAGTGAAATAATAATCCACCAATAGGGATCGTGCGATGAAAATGAACTAACTTCTCTTCTGTAAAAACTTTGAGGACGAGAATTATTCGTACCAACTTTTATATTTTTTCTTGAATCACACAAAAATGCTTTCTCTCCCGTCACCTAAGGCACCCGTCATCGTCATCGCTGATGTATATCCGTTCACTTTACATTAAGATTGACCTTTACTCTCACTGATGAGACGATGGTATATTAGCTTGTCCGGACAATACCTGAGTGTAATTATTTAAACATATACTGTTTATGTTGCAAGAGTTTTGGGAAGTATTCAAAATTCCTTGGGAAATATAGTCTTCGCATTGTTATAAATAAAAATAGAAAAATACAAGGTTACAATTTGGTGAAACATATTGTAGAATTGAATTACACACTCGTGCAGGTATTACTGCACATACTAGAACGTGTCAACGCCCTCATACTCGTATTTTGTAAAACTACATACTTGGTTACCCAAATATCCATTTTTCATTTTATTGATGATAAAATGGAAAATGGATATTTGGATATTTTAATTTATATGAAATAAACATTCCATTTCTTTTTATAATGCCCGTCAAGATGGAACGCGGTCGTGAGATTCAGATATGAGGCT
This sequence comes from Udea olivalis, assembly GCA_947369235.1. Lineage (NCBI taxonomy): Eukaryota > Metazoa > Arthropoda > Insecta > Lepidoptera > Crambidae > Udea > Udea olivalis. The sequence continues at coordinate 5,734,634 of OX376363.1, forward strand.
CACAAGCAGAGTCATTCAAACGAATCACTGGGCTGGCCACCCTACCTTGTAGGCCTGTAAAATGCCTGTTCACGCCCCGCTTGAAGAACCAGGGACTATAAGAGGAAGGAAACACATGTACTGGAAGGGCGTTTTACGTCTAGATGGTACGACAAAGAAACGAGTCACTGAACCTTTCATGCTGAACCATGTAGTATCGTTGCTATTACATAAAAAACAAGTATACATGTATACCTCAAATCTGACTTTAAGTCAAAGTAAAATACTATCAATACATACTAGTTCTTGAAGTAACAATAGAGTTATTGTGACACGGGGTGTCACGGGTTGTATTCAGTGGAGGCTAGAAATTTACCCTACGACCTACGGCCCCATAGGCAAGTACCTCTACTTATGAAGCCAACGGGATAGTGTTACGACATCAAACATGTACCACCACCTTAAATGTGAAATTGTGGTCATACTTGACCACATTCACAAAGTTTTTCATAATGATGAAAGGAAGTGATTTAAAAGAATGATAGCTCAGTTAATACTATTAGTAACGTTGACGGACACCTAAATTTGTTGGTTCGAAACGTAGAATGAAGTTCAACTTTTGGTGAATGAAAATGACATAACTATAACATAATATGCTCACGACTTTATCTGATACTAGCTTTCCACCCGCGGCTTCGCCCGCGTGAGCTTAATTTTTATGACATACAGGATCTTTTTCCGACTTACGGTACTTGTCGTTATATATTATTCAAAAAATCCCGTCTTAGTAAGCACTAACGACCTAAAAAGAACCTGCATGCAGAATTTTAAACTCCTAACACTTGTAGATTTTGAGATTTCGTGATGAGATAGAGGCAAGTGAACTGTTGCCGTTCTGGTACCAGAACATTTAGAAGCCTACATTTTGAAAAGTATATTCGAACCAAACATGGTAGGTGGCGAGTGTACCGCCGTTATGGGGATGCTTTCACTATCGGAGAGTTAGCCGTGAAATTCACCAATTATCATCTGTCTAATAAACAGATAATAAGCCTTAAAATAAAGTAATCAAACTTACACTAAAGATTATTTGACACTTATGAGTTTTTCAGCATTGTGCATTTAAAATAATACCTTTCTATATTACTTTGTAACTAAGTGGGGACTGATGTTAGCATCAGTGTGCAATGCATGCAATGCATTTAATAATACCTTAGAAGTGCAGGTACACACGCTGAGTGAGCTGGAACGAGGCCACAGATAATAAAGATTTTTTTTGCAAAATTATTTCTGATGGATTCAGTTTTAGTATTATGGATTTGAATTCTTCTTATTTTACACTTTGTTTTTGAGGATTTCGAAATTAATGCATATATTTAAGAGTCAGCATTAAAGATTCACTAGTTTTGTTACTTTAAACGTTAGTAGTGCCAGGGCTAGGTCCAGACACATACTTGCATAATTTTCCAATTACTTCATAGGGATTGCTGTCTTTAACATTACTTAAGACATTGTTTGATCAACAATCTTTGCGAGATCGTACTTGGCCAATTTCCTTAACATGTTCTCTTTATTCACCCACTACAGTCGAATTCGTTTTATTTCGATTGGTATGAGCTTTTTCAAGTCTTTCCATTGTTTCCGGCCAAATACAAGGTGGTCGTTCCCGTCAATCCGTAAATGCCCATCTGATAATAAATACACTGAAAAACCTCACCTGAACCTTAGATAAATCGTTTCTCTCAACCCCGAATGCAGAAACGATTATGAAAATCAAGCACACACACACATCATATTATACTACATTGGAGTGTAGTGGAGTGTTCAATGACAGCTATTCTCCACAATCTCTTCCCTAGTGTTGCCATTGCCGCAATTAAAGAAACTCACTTGAGCGATAACGGAGAGCTTTGTGAACAACTCGGTGGCTACACTTTTTACTGGAGTGGGCGTCCTGCTGGTGAAAAAGCGGGAAATGATGTAGGTTTTGCCATCAAGAATGGGTTGATGGGTTGATCGCAGATCTGAGCGAATTGACGAATGGATTTATTGACCGCCTCATGACTTTGCGACTTCCTACTGCGAATGGCTACATCTTATAAGTGCCTCTGCCCCGACACTGCCTTCACCTGACGAGGATAAGGAAGTATTTTACCAAGACCTTCGACAAGCCCTTACGAGTGTCCTGAAGCACGATAAGGTTGTTTTGCTGGGTGATTTTAACGCTCATGTCGGTACTGAGCATGATCTATGGAACGGCGTCCTCATCAGAAACGGAGTTGGAAAGTGTAATGAAAATGGCTGGCGTTTTTTAATGTTATGCTGAATTTGATCTAAGTATCACAAATACTTTTAGTAGTTCTTAGTTCCTCGAAGAGACTTATACTAGTTCTTATAACGAGAACGATGTGTGGGGTAATAGGCTGGACTGACCACCAACTGATTAGGTCGAGGATAGTGCTAGTGCTCAAAGCTCCACGACGAACATCCCACAACATACCAGCAAAATCAGCTTTCTCAAGGCTTATTGACGCACCAGATCAGGGTAAAACGTTGGATTTGATGTTTGCTGCTTGTGTTCCGCAGACTTCATGCGATTGTGCCTCCTTAGATGAAGAGTGGTGAACTTTTGCGGAGCAACTTTATAACTGCGCACATGAAATTGTAGGAAAAACGGAGAAAAAAGACAAAGACTGGTTTGACGCTTCAGATCCTGAAATCAAGGCCCTAGTTGAAAAGTACCGACATGAACTGAACACAAGGTCAGTGGACACACGCAGTAGACGGGAGGCGCAGCAGGAATTAAGATCTAAAGTTCGCGAACTGAAAGATAAATGGTGGAAAAGGAAAGCTACTGAGTGGCCACTCTATGCTGATTCTCACCAGACTGGAAAATTCTTTGATGGAATACAAGCCATATTCGGTCCACGAGTATGAAAAACAGCTCCGATGTACTCCAAGGACAACCGAGTTACGGATAAAAACGCTTTACTAATGCGATAGGCAGAACATTTTAACGATGTATTGAACCCCAAAGCGCTCAGCGTTGACTTGTCTTACGTGAATTCGCTCGAAAAACTACCAGTCTTTCATTCTCTCGACAGTCCACCATTATTTAAAGAGTTTGTGAAGGCAGTCAACCGTCATAATAACTCAAAAATACCGGGAATGGACCAACTTCCTGCTGAAGTTTACAAATACAGTGGCAATAATGTTTTGAATAGACTTTATCAGCTTATTCTGAGAGTGTGGATAAGTGAAGAAGTACCACAGGACTGGCAGGACGCGGTGATCTGTAAGCTGTACAAAGCAAAGGGGGATGTCAATTGACGCGATAACTGCAGGAGAGAAGTCTGGAACAACAGCGCCCTCTCTACATGTGCTTTGTCGATTTAGAGAAAGCATTTGATAGAGTTCCACGTGAGGGCCTTTGGCTAGTGCTTCATAACTCAGAATATCCAAGGAAGTTCGTTAACCTAATACGTCAATTCCACAAAGCTTGACAGCACTCGTTCAACATGAACGCGAATTATCTGAGAAAATTCCTATAACTAGTGGAGTAAAGCAAGGTTGCGTAATGGCGCCCACTCTCTTCGCCATTCACTTCGCAGTAGTCATGAAAGACGCGTTGCAATCCTGTAGCGACAAGATCCAATTAAGTTTTAGAACTGAAAAAGGTGTGTTCGTTAAATGGAGATTTAAGGCAAAGACTAAAGTCAAAAAAAACCCTATTCTGGAAGTACTGTACGCGGATAATGTATGCCTCATGTCTGACAGTATACTTCACTTCCAGGGCTATGTCGATGCACTTCACCAATCCTGTTAACGGTTCGGCCTGGTTATTAGCGCTACCAAAACCAAAGTTATGCAGCAACCACCACGGGGATACGATGCGAGTTCAATTACACTTAACCTCAATGGGAAACAACTAGAGGAAGTGACGTATTTTAAGTAGGTATTTGGGAAGCATGATATATATATAACACATTAGCATCGGAGGTACCAACGCGTATTGCATGTGCCGCAGCTAACTTCGTACGACTCACTGAACGTGTCTGGAACTCCCATGATCTCAAGCTAGAGACAAAGATAAGTGTCTACAAAGAACTTATATTGCCTGTCCTGCTATATAGCTCAGAGACATGTTGTCTCTACAAGGCAGACATAAAAAAACTAGACACATACCATCTGAGGTGTCTAAGTTCGATCTTTAAAATCAAGTGGCGGGACCGTGTGCCGAACACTGATTTCTGCGTCTTTCCAAAATGGTTAGCATGAAAGCCCTCTTCATGCACCGCCAACTTAAATGGTGTGAGCACGTTCTTCGCATGGACGACTCTCGCTTACCTAAAGATTGCTCTACTCTGATCTAGACAAGGGTAAGCCGAAGCTCGGTGGCCAATATTTGTGCTATAAAAACGTGTTTAAACGGCCTCTTACTGCGTGTGGTATTGACATCACAAATTGGGAAAAGGTCGTCCTGGCGCACTACTATCCACAAAAGTGTCAAAAAGTTTGAGGTGAGCAGACTCGAAACGCTGGACATAAAGCGCCGAATTTGCAAGGAACAACCTAAGCGCTCTTGTAATTACAACTACAACTCACAGGGCCAACCCTACTGTTATCTTTGGTCTTGCCATTTACATTAGAGCCCACACGCGGAGGCAAGATTCTTAAATCTTTACTATAGAATTATAGTCAGGGTCACCGTCGTTGAAATCGATGAGGGGGACTATAAATTATATTATGTCAGTAAAAAATAAAGGGACAGCTATTATATACATGTAATGGCAACTCAACTTTGACTATCGTTTTTGGATTCAGGCGTGAGTAGTTGCAAGTCAGTGACGCCTTATATTGCTTCATATTTATTCAATTTGATTTAGGTACATACAACCAATCAAACTTAAAAAGTATTAAAATTATGATGACAATCGACGATTGCATTGCATCTGATTACCAACAGACGGTCTGCATGGTTGCTGTTTGCCCTCAAGGTTGTTTAAAAAAAAACGACGCGTGATTCTAAACTGTGATGAATATCATGTAAAATCTAGTCATAGCATTATTTCATGCAACACTCACGATAACAAAGGAACGATATAGTACATTTTATATCGAGGGACTAAACGAAGTCATAATATACCAGAGCTCGGGAGTCAATGAAACCGAGGGTATATTAAGTTGGCGTTTAGTCTCGAGGTGCAAACTGTACTTTTCACTTTGAGTGCGAGAAAAATAGTCAATTTAGTACAAAAACATTAAAAAACAAACTTTACACTTGACAAAAGTTCTGAAATTCTTGTGGTCAGTTTTTTCTTCTGATCTGAACTACAGATTAACAATTTAAAACACATGGCGCCACCTTCTTTACGGACAAACCATGAAACGAAAACTCTCAACATTTCTGCAATGAAGACGGTCCACACTCCACAGATAATAGTATATTTTTACTGGCTGTTTGAGTTTGTCTTTGTCACATGAAGGAAATTAAAAAACTAATTACTTTTTACTCCCTTACAAAAAGTGACCACTTTAGCCCCGCTTCGTAGGGCTATATTGGCGTACTTTTAGAGCATGAGAAGTGAAAAAAATGTTAATACCTCTACATACTCTTAATGGAAGGTTTATTTTAATTTTTGATGTTTAAATCCTACTTATTTTAATATTCCTTTGATATCATCAGACAGATACGTTGTCCTCATTCTAATAATAGTTCAATGATGGTTTCCTCCGAAGGATTTTAAGATATTTTATATTTTGTGCTCGTAGCCATGTTTGCCAGTGTCTGTACACAGCAATTTACCTCAAGTGTGAATAAAAACTAGTTAATATCATGTTCATGAAATGTTTGGGGGTTGTTTTAGTAACCGATTATCTCCTTTTTATAAGTTTAAGCAGTTTAATTATTTTTATTGCACATTTGTTTTTGAACGTAAGGTATGATAAGGGCCCTATCTCATCCGGCTGCGCCACCAATAAAATGTGCTCAGTTGTGTGGAGGGTCGGTATTTTACCGAATCAGCTTGGTTGCGCAACCAATTTATTGTCGGCATATGCATCCTTTAGTGAATTTTCGAAATTTCGTAGAAAAATTCATAACTCGAAAACTACAAATAATCGGGTAACATATACCCCACGTGGGTATTTATGTCTAAATGCGAGAAAGCTAAAAAAAATATAGACGTGTATGTTCGGCCCACCATGTTTTATGTCGCAAAATACTCGTACATTGCCAATAACCTATGGGGAAGGCATATTATCTTCAGTGGGCGCCTTCAAGCTCTGATTGAAGATAAATGAGATATTTTTGTAAGATTTTTTTGTGGTGAAGAGGTTTTATATCGTTCCGAATTTCGGAAAGTAATTGCCATTTTCATCACAACACTCATTTGGTAGGTGTGTAATCATACTTTTACATAGGCCGTTTAGATTATTTATACTATTTGCTGACCATCATCGCGTTAGTCATGGGAAGTTGACAGTACCTTCACATACATTTAATGACACTTTCACTGTACTTTTATTGTTGCTGACATCACTAGAGATGAGAAAATACTGTTAGTTTATTTTTGCGAAATCGCGAGTTTTTATCTGACAAATCGCAGTTTTCTATAAAGGTTAAGTGATTTTCAAATATTATGCATTGACAAAAATTATGTCTTTTAGGTACTTGTCACCATCATTTATCATTAAAGGGGATTTATGTTTTAATTAGTTTTATGATTTAGGCCGTAGTTTAACTGACATTGTTATTTAAGAATAAGAATAAAGAATAAAAAATATTTAATGTCCAACATACAACCATTCTTATCATTAAATCTTATGTACTAAATTTAAATGGACAAAAGGAACAGGTGCTTAGCATTTGCTGCCGCGGAAAGTTCAATTCCCTGGTAGCGCTGGTTTTCAGCACCTCCCTAGGAGGTACTCTCTACGATAATTTCCACCCCTGAACATAGCCTAAGATTGTAATCATTAGGAGCGAGTTTTCCGCTTACTAAGCTAGCTAGTACAGTACAACCAAAATGTATTTATGGAAATTATAACTTTGACCTAAACAACAAATACAGCCTTATACGTCCCACTGCGGGCACAGGCCTCACCTCAAATATGAGGGGGCCTACGAGCCATACTCCAACACGCGGGTTCAGTGATTGTTGGATAGGTGAATGTAAGGCCAGTGATAAACCTTACCGTCAGATGTTATCAAGCCGCCTTTTTAGGCGTCTGACTAGGCTTTACGACTGATATCTTGCGACGTTAGCCGGAAGACCAACTGTTTATAGTAAAGACATCACCTAATTTCGGTCGGGATGGTCACCCATTCATAACCTGCCCTGATTGGCGTTGCTTAACATCGGATCGTTGCCGATCCTCTGCGATCACCTAACCACGGGCACCTCAACCTTTGACCTAAAACTTTGCATTAATTACAACATTATTATTGTTTTCAACCGACTTCAAAAAATGGAGGAGGTTCTCAATTCGACTGTATGTTTATTATTATTATTATTATTATTTATGTTTGTTACCTCATAACTTTCGACTGGGTGAACCGATTTTGATCATTCTTTTTTTATTTGAAAGCTGGTGCTTCCCGAATGGTCCCATTTAAATTTGGTCTAGTTCTGACAGTGGCATCTATTAGAAAACCATATAAGTCTTAAATCTAGATAGACAAAATGCGCGACAAATGGACGACAAATGGACGAATAACTTAATATTACGACAACCGATTTTGATAATTCTTCATTTATTTGAAAGCTGATGGTGCCCGTGTGGTCCCATTTTAATTTGGTCCAGTTTTGACTGTGGTATCCATGGGAAATCCATATAAGTCTTAAATCTAGATCGACAAAATGCGCGACAAACGGATGGGTAACTCAATATTACGCCAACCGATTTTGATAATTCTTTTTTTATTTGAAAGCTGATGCTGCCCGTGTGGTTCCATTTTAATTTGGTCCAGTTCTGACAGTGGCATCCATGGGAAATCCATATAAGTCTTAAATCTAGATAAACCATATGCGCGACAAATGGACGAATAACTCATTATCACGCCAACCGATTTCGATGCTTCTTTTTTTATTGGAAAGGATATACTTCAAGGGTAGTTTGATGAGTGTAAGGTTCTGATTATGGGATCCATGACAAAGTAACGGAACTCTTCAATTCTTAGGAGCAATTGGACGATACTTTTTCGATGTATAAAATAAATAAGAACTATTCACTGAAAATCAAGAAATAAACAAAAATTTTAACAAAAAAAAAACCAACTTCAAAAAAAACTATTCCAAAACAAAGCACTAAAAAGTAAAGAAATAATTGCGTATTCTTCTAAAACTTATTCGATAATATAATGTAGGTACAATTATTGTTATTGTTGGAGTCGGTGTCTTTGACTGTACGTCACTGTCAAGACATTTTGGATTCTCCGTTATACGACAGGACATACCGCGGAAAGGTTAGGTATATTTTGAATACTAAAAAGGCATCTGTATCTGAACATTTACCCATACATAGACAGAAAAGCAAATTCCTTCTTGTCTATTTGACTTACTGAAATGGCAGTTGGTGTGATGGCGAAAATCCTCTCTATAGCACTAACGTGAGTTAGATTCCGTGTGATCTCTTTAGGTATGAATTTTGAAATATATTTGTTTTAACAATTTACAGTCCAAGTCCTTACGTTTCTAAAGCTGCTTGCAGTGTAACAAAAACCATTTTAGGTTTTTAAATATTTAAGTATTTTTAGAACCTTTGCTTAGATTATATGGTCTAGGAGTCCACGATATATTTATTAATTGAATATGGTATGGTGATACATATTTATGTTCTCCCATGCCCCACCGGCAATAACCATACTAGTATTGTTTCCGCACAATTTGCGACATACCAATTGATACTCGTAGATCTCCATTCCGATCTACGAGTATTTGCAATTCTTGTGCTTTTTTGAGTAATCATAGAGTAATGTTGCTATACACACGGTCATAGAAAGTTCATTAGCCCACATCGGTCTGAACTGAATCTGAGTGCTCGATGAGATGTGCAGCATCAGTGTGTCATGTGACACAAATGACACAAATGAGATGCAACTACAATGTGTAACGATTTCCATGGTTCATGTTCGAGACGCTATTCACATCATTTGCGAATCATGATTAAACCAAACATGCAATCGTAGCTAAACACAGATTAAACCTTCACGAGGGAACCCCGTCTAGCTGCAGAAGTACCGCGTTTTCATAACCTCGTAAAGGGTCTGCAGTATTTGACAAGTGTACAAAATGGCTGCTGACTACCTACTTATAATTAATACTAACACTGAGGTGTAGATATGAATATAATTTAAGTGAACTTATCAACGCAATCAAACAACTTCAAGAGAGGGGTCAACAATCACCTTGTTTAAAACTACCTATTTTAAAAAATTTAATACCAACTTTGTATTGCTGGCTACACCAAAACTTTCGTCTTAAACGGCATCATCAAGTATGATTACAGGTATTGTTAAAGAACTACATCAAAGAGATCGTAAAAAGAAAAAAAGTTTCACCTTTTTAAGACATTTTGTAATTGTGCTAAAATTATAAGTAAGCATTGGAGTGGCATAATACAAAATATATATTTGGAAGAAATGGGATTTCACGTTCACGTGGGTTAGTCGATGAATTTACGCCTAATTTACAGCCAAAGAGTTGGGTCAGATTATATACGACGATTCACATGAATCACACTACCTAATTCCTATATGTACACACATCAAAAGTGTCTAGGGATCAACATATATTTTTGCAGTAACTTTTCTCCTGATTGATATTCATTAAAATTTTCTTTAAGGATTCATCAAATAAAGTGTTTTCGTTTGTCTACAGTAACGATAAACCAAGTCACCTTTGCATTAATAAAGAAATTTGCCATTTTCCTAATAAATTGATTTTTGACATTTGAACCACTAACATTAAAGTTCGAAAAAAAGACTGAAATAACAGTTTTCTTTAAAATTTTATTGGGTAACTTAAACAATTAATAATCCGTGTTTCTACCGCGAACATTAACAACACAAGAACATCGGTTTGGCATACTCAAAATGAGTTCATCCAAATCACGCTGTGGAATGGCCGCCCATGTTCGTTGCAACAACAAAAAAAGGTCTTCTTGCGACTGGATACCCTCCATATTCGGCAGAGCTCTTCTCTGTAGCATATCCCATGCATGCTCAATCGGGTTCAAGTCTGGCGACTGAGCAGGCCAGGGCAGGACATTGATGTTAGCTGCGGCGAGAGTCTGTCTTACAACTCTTGCGGTGTGCGGTCGTGCATTATCATGCATTAACTGAAATCTTCACCTGAGGCATATGATATAAGAAAGTACTCATAATAAATAAATAACTAAATATGCGCCAGACAACTGAACACACCTCTTGTTATGGTCTCGAAGTAGGGATTAGTATCCCTGTGTTACGAGGTACCACACAAGTAAGCCAGGGGCGTCTTCCAGCACAAGATTTTACGTTCACGTGCGTACGAAGTTGTGAGTAAATACTAGTCAATTAATATATTTAAAACTGGCTTTCCACCTGCGTGAACTTCATTTTTATGACATTTGGGATTTTTTCAGATTTACGATACTTGTTATTCACAAAATCCCGTCTTAGTTGGCACCTACGTCCTAAAAAGAGCCCCAATGCAAAATTTGAGACTCCTAGCACTTAAAGTAACGAAGTTTCATACAAACAAACTACCAAACCCAAAAACAACCCCTTAGAGGTTGAATTTTTGTAAGTAATCCTAACATAGCCTAAAATATAAGTTTAATGCTTCTAGTTCTGAAAATAACAATACTTTCATACAACCTTTTAACCCCTTTTTCAACCCTTTACAACACTTTCCTCCAAATAAAAAGTAGCTTAAGCCATTTCTCAGGCTCTAGACTATCTGTGTACCAAATTTTATTTAAAACGGTTAGTAGTTTTGGCGTGAAAGCAAGAGAGACAGACAGAGTTATATATAGTATGGACTAGCAGCCTGAACTTCTGGGTGTAGAAAGCTGAAATGAGGCATGTAGGTTCCTTAGGGACTGTATGGGAGCAATAAGCTGTCTGGTCTTGTATTGCCTATCATTTTCCATGTGGCTGCGCCCCATTCTCCTTCTTCAGTAAAAACTGACCACTAAAAACCAGGGCAGCGGTGCTGCATAAATGCACCACGACATAATGCTGAGTGGAAGCCTTTTTGACACATTATTCAGACTTTTCCTTTAGGATTTAACAAAGCGTGATATATATTTACTAAGGTATGACCCTTATATTGGAAGGGAGGCCTTTGCCCTGCAGTGGGACGGAATAGGCTGATTTAGATTTAGATGACGCTTATAAAAGCAAAAGACTTGCAAAGCTTTAGTGAATAATAATTAACGATTTTGGATAAAATCTTAGTCTTAGAAGTTTGGAGCACTCACATGGCGTACTGGAGGAAAAAGTAAAGGTTCGTTCATAGTCGGCGGTGTTAAAAATGCCTAAACCTACCCATTCAGTGACTTCGTCCGCCAAGATAGTTTTTATTAGCTAATCAAGTATCAAGAGAGTATCGTCACTTGAAACAAATATTTTTTTCTCAACATGTCTTAACTTTATGTAATTTTTGTTTCTTATTTTTTGTGTCAAATGAATCTTTTCTATTATATTATATTCAATGTAAGAACATTTCTCGAAAACCCTATAAGCACGGAAAGACGAAAAAAACCCGTTTTACACGGGCGTACGGAGCGAAGTCGCAGGCAATAGCTAGTTTAGTATTTTTCAAAACTGTTAATCAGTCTCTGATGCTCATTTTATAAGCTTTGCTTAGAGCCTTGTAACACTAGCGGTATGCTAGCGCAGGAATTCCCAAATTCCTCGAAAAAACCCAAAAATAGGAGTGTGCAACCAATAGTTGTGAATTTATAAAAACAAAATGAAAGCCCTTGGCAAATTAGTCGATGAATTTATACCTAATTTACAGCCATTGGATTCGTTTTAACACGAATGGGTTAGATTGTATACGACAATTCACACTGATTACACTACCTATTTTTTATACGTATTTATGTTCGCCTGAGGAAACCTTAACAAAACTTGAGAAAGTACTCCTAATGAGAGACATTAGTATTTACTTTTACCTGTTATATTAGTAAGTTTCTGCATTCATCTCTAGATGAGTATATTTTGAATTAATAATAGAGCTGAACCGTATTTTGCATATTAATTATCTTATGTGAATTTTGATTCAAAAATAATGTGATTTATGCCCATTATACTGCATCTGACGAATACAAAATGCCTGAAGTTTATCTTGTGGCATATCTTCATGGTTCGTAGATGTAGCTTCAGTAATTTGTAGTAAGTGTCTAATATATGTTTTCGTTATTATATAAATTGTAATGTTCTTAACATTTTTTTGACTGGCCTGTTGGCGCAATGGCAGCGTTCCACCTTTAGCGCCGGAGGTCGTGGGTTCGACCCATGACAAATATTTGTGTGACCAGCATTTATATTTGTGGTGTGTCTGGGTGTTATTATCTATTTAAGTATGTATTTAGAAATATTTAAGTATGTTTATCAGTCTCTGACGCCCATATTACAAGCTCTGCTTAGTTTGGGGTCAGATGATCTTAGTGTGAATTGTCCCAGATTTTTATTTATTTATTTTGCACGTATAAGCCAACTTTTAAAGGCAAAATTACTGTTTGTACACAGATTTATGTTATCGTCGCAAATGTTTGTTTGAATCAACTTTAGTGCTCTATTATAACCTGAAGTCTAGAAGATACACAAATATGGTTTTTACATTAAAATCAATTTGGATACTCTGGATTAGGAGAGCTATTTGAAAAAACTCTCTCCAAACCTCGCACGTTAAATCCGCTTGTGTATTCAAAAACCAAGAGGCAGATGCCCGACACGGTGGACCGACCAAATCCGCTCCACACTCAACACCACAGTATACGATGCCATACATATAGCCGCAGACAGGAACAACTGGCGTCGCATCGTGCGACAAGGATTGCTCCGATCGAATGACCACGACCCTCAGTGATGAGGATACCGATGCAAGGAGGAGGAGGTATTCAAAAAATGTTTTTCTATAAAACTTGATAACGGCGATGTATTGCTAGGAGAAACTTAATGTCCTACCATCCAGACGTGGAATGCTCTTCCAGCGCATGTGTTTCCTTCCTATTATCGTGAAAAGGCATTTCTGCAGGCCTTCAAGGTGAGATTGGCCAGCCCAGTGATACGTTTGCATGACTGGGTTTGTCAGCCAACATATCTGGACCTCACCACTACTTTCAGGAGGAGTGAGGTCATCTTGACAGGCAATATAAAACAAAATGCTGAAAGTGATATGCTATTCCAATCTAACATTGACAAAGATCGTATCAATTCGGGTGTAACCTAAACCAAACAGGTGTTAATAAACACTGCAATGAGTTGTGTTATATTCGGTGTCCCGGGTTCGATTCCCGGTCGGGTCAATTCAGGAAATGATCTTTTCTGAATTGACTCGGGTCTGGGTGTGCTGGGAGACGCCCCTGGCTTAATTCCCTGTCTGGTACCTCGTAACACAGGGATATTTATCCTTACTTCGAGACCATGACAAGTGGTGTGTTGTCTGGCGCATATTTATTTATTTATTTATTTATTTATTTATGTATTTATTTATTTATCTGTTTGAATATTGGTTATCCTGCCTTTAGCACCGGAGGTCGTGAGATCGATTCCCACCCATGACAAACATTTATGTGACGAACATTTGTGTTTGTTGTGTTCTGGGTGTTATTATCTATCTGAGAATGTATATAGAAAAATTTGAGTATGTTAATCAGTCTCTGACACCCATAGTACAAACTCTGCTTAGTTTGGGGTCAGATGATCTTGGTGTAAAACTGTTAATTGTCCCAGATGTTTATTTATTTATGTAATATCAGCTGTCTGTCAGTGGCTTTACTTGCGAAAACTGTCTTTACCATCAAAATATAGTCTAAAATTTAAAACTCCCTGATAATGTGGCTTTATTAATGAAAGAATTTATTAAATCGGTCTGGTAGTTTCGGAGCCTATTCAATACAAACAAGCAAACAAATCTCTGCTCTTTCTAATATTAGTTTATATAGGTAAATGGAAAGAATGATCAATTATAATATTATAGATGAGTGAAAATGTATTAGGCTAGTTGAAATTATCGTGCAAAAACATGGCATCATACATTCTTTTAAGTAAGCTAAGAAAGATGAGTCTAGTGAACTAGCAATACAATTTATCGTAGTCAATCATTATTTTGCAATCTACATTTAATAACTCCCAATCGTTAGACCGACGTTCTCAACAAAAACTGGAGAATTTCCTTGTAGAGAGTAACCAAAAGGTCAGCTGTATTGAAGTTGTATACTCATGGCTTTGTACAACGTGAACTAATCGTTAATATTTATCAAACTGAATGGCTGTAAACTGTGATTGAATTCATCGAAAATAGCATGACTAAGAGCTCGCAACCTATCGTCGTTAATTAAGCAGGATTTTCCTTTATATAAATGTTTAAATTTTATTGAAGGATCATGAAATCTAGAATAATATTTTTAAGTAAAGCAGCTCTACTACCAAAAAGTGTAAACTAATTTGAGAAATAAATTCAACCTTTAATTTTGATACACCATTGTGAATTCGATAAAAATACACTTGTGATTTAAGTTTCAAGCCCTGCAAAACGTTTTAACGACAATAAGGCGTTTTAAAATGAAAAAAAAAAGTTTTCTGCGTGAATTAAGTGCTAAAGGTCAACTTATCCGCACAAGAAATCTCAGTGCGCTATCAGTCCCTTCAAAACAAACGCCGGCGAAGTTTTCCATTTCGCTCGCACACTACGTAAGCCGCGTTCCACACAGTCGCCAACTTGCAAAACTCTGCCCAACTTAGGTATTTGCAGCCTGTCTGAATCACCTTTCACGCAGTGAGCTCACGCCTTAACAGCGTACCCCCGATCTAAGCTCCGCTGTTCTTTTCATAGACTCATAGCCTATAAATACTCGCAGCGCTACTCTGGCGCTCAACAGTCTTTTTTATTAATCCGTCCCGCGTACATCAGTCAAAATGTTTGCAAAAGTGTGCCTGGTAGCAGCTTTACTGGCTGTGACGTCAGCAAAGGATGATCTAGGAGTGCGATACGCCATGAGGATATATGAAGACTGCCAGCGCGCGGACGGATTCCTCCCCTGCCTGAAGAAAAAAGCAATCCTGTTCTTCGACAGAGCAGCTCGAACTGAAGCTATACCTCTGATTGATGGAGTGGAAATCGTCAAGGGTTCAGATGTGGAGGTGACTCCGATCAGTGAAAATGACATTGAGTCAAATCTTCCGAGGAATTTGGCTGATAAGAACGACGCGTTATCGGACATGCTTTGGGACAGGGTTGCATCCTTTGCAAACTCCAGGACTATTCAGCTGTCTCTTCCAAAAATGACAGGGCAGGACCTTAATAAGGGCGTGGAAGAAGGTAAGAACTTTTTTTTATTTTTATTTAAGTTATCATAAGTCATAAATCGATAAAGTAATGTGGCCTACATTACAGTTAAAAATATCATTTTCATTATACAGAGTAATGTCATCAATAATGTCCATTTTAAGCTTGTTTACTTAAAGATGAACTGCGGAAAAGTAGGAGCTGAACATAAAATATAATATATCTGATAAGTTTATTATTGTGACCTATTCAAACTCTGGCTGAAAAAAATAATAAAATTAGTTTCATAACGTAAAGTTTGGCAATGGGGTTTTAAATCTTCGCAACAAGTATAATTATTTATTTATTGATAACTATTGGCACTCAAATATGGTCAATTCCATGTTTTTTGGTTGGTTTACTACCTGAAACTATAAAGATCACTATAACTGCTTTCATTTTCAATGATTCAGATGCTAATCACTCAAACAGCAAGATTTAATCCAATTAAGATCGATGATATTCAATTCCTACTTACTTATTAAATCATTCACCGATGATCACTGTAGCATTAACGCCGTCGCTTTACTCTCATTCAAATGCATGACAATTCAAAAGCAATCCATTCATAAATGAATCTCACCTTTGAACATAAGTTAGATCTATTATGACAGGAATATGTTTTTACAACGAACTAACAATGGACGTACTATATTGTTCACGTGCACAATCTTTCATCAACAACTCTAGCTTACAGAATCAACTTAACTTTTGAAGGCCCTGAAATAAGTAATATCCGAAATACTTTAAATAAATGAAATTTTACTTCACTTACTGTAAGTAAAAACCCCCTTTTTTCATAATAAAACTTTAAGTAATAATCTGTTTTGCATCTTTAGCTTTTCGTATTTTCGACTTTCAGATTTTAATACGGTCCTCAGGTTTCCATCAAAATTGAGAAAATTTTCCTCAATATTTTAACGGTTTATTAATCCAATGGGCCGACTCCGAGTTTATACAACTTTTTATCATGATCATCTATTTTGAAATTTATCAACCCTGCATACATATAGTATGTGTGGTGATTAAAGACAGGGTCCAAAATCACAGTAACATGAACAATTCACAGTTGAACAGTTAAGGTATTCTAGCTGTTTATATTTAGTAATAACCCCCAGAAAAGTTGAGTAGAATTTTCATTTAAGTATATAAACTCACAGAATGAGTTATAAATAAAGTTCTTATTAACATTTTCAATATGCAAACAAACATAATGAAAGGGCCATTTACGTGATTCCTTGACCGTGAAGCATAATTTCGTACCTTATTTACGTTTGTAAAGATCTAAGAAATATAATTTCTACTATCAAAATACCTATTAGGCTTCATAGATAAACAATCGGCTAATTAATGCCTATTATATGGACGTTTTACTATGTTTTTCAAGATTTAATAAATAATTGCTTTTATTTCTTTAATTGTAAAATAATGTGTTTGTATCGCCAGCTAAACACATTATCTGAAAACATATTTCGTATTCAAATTATGTTTATGTCAAAAATAGTTTAAAACTCGACTGAATTTCAAGTCATGTAATAAATTAAGATTGGATCTGATCAAGACAGATTGGTAACTACACATACTCGCTGCCCTTATAAACAGATCAAGGTGTCTTCTGGACAGTCTGTTAATATGTCCATGCAAATGAATTCTAAAACGTCATCAAAGTTAAGGAGCTACATCAAGTATCGTACTAACTAGCACTTTTGATTGTACAAAATGACAGTACAAGAATATTTGAAAGACGTTAATTTCAAGTGACCTAAGAATTCGTTGGTAGGGGTCATCACACCACTTGTCCTTTGCCAAAAGTTACTTTCTGCATTTCCTGTGCATTGACTCATTGTGCCTGGTGAAAAGGCTTTAAAAACTGGCATAATTAGCCCATAATTTCTACTATAAAGTTTCTACTCCGAATGCAAATTGCGCCATTTAGAAAAGCTCGATCAAACAACCTAGAAGTCAAAACAGATCGCTAAATTGAAAATATTAAAAGAATTCACCCGAGACCACCTGTGATCATACCTGTAAATAGTCTTACTAATACCCATATCACCCAATAACAACTAATATCAAGAGAAACCACAAGAATATTACAAACATAATGGTTTACGACAATCTGTCAAATTGCACGGTCATTTTATCAGTCTTGGTCCCCGTTGTAGCCTAATAAAGCTGGTCTGATTTCTAATAGCCATCGTAAGCTTTTCTTATGTTCAGAAATAGCAGCAGATTTAGGCCCATTATATTGTTATATGATGGAGGTTTTATATGAAAGTTGGATGAAGATTTTTTTTAAAAAATTTATAGCAAAAAAATATGCGTAATATGAAGTTTTTTGTGAATGTTGACAGTTCTTCGAACCTAAAGAGCAAAGCACAGAAATACTTGTAGAGATCTGCGTCGGGCACTCGTAAATGTTTCATACTTATAAAAAAATTAGCGCCGCTATCGCTAATTTTGTTATAAGTATGAAGTAATGAATGAAAAAAAATAGAAGACGTGTTCACAACTTTAATAGTTATGTCAAATCATAAATCATTGTACATGCTGCATTCAGCTAAATTACATTAGATATGAAAACGATGTCCGATAATTCTGAAGATGTTTAGGAAGTCTTAACTATTCAAATAGCTGAAAGTAAAAGTCCAATGGTCAATTCGATTTCGTAGAAAGCTCAATAATTTGAGAATGATAAGCTTTGGGTTCACGTGAAGGTCAGTGCTTTGGGGAAAAGTAATCGCTAATGACTCGGAAACGTACATTGTTTCGAAGTAATGGAGATTTAGGTAATCAACTTTGATTTGATGCGTTTTTTTTCTCACGCGTAGTCTGTGATGAAAGTAGATTGTGTGATTTTGGATTTACGTTTTATTTGATTTGTACGAACGGTTGTATTTCAAAAATAACTGCACATAACGGGCAGCATTCTCAGTGGCAAACTTTACACCGCTTAGAACTTAAAATTCTTTGAATTAGTTTTCAGTAGAATCAGTGCTGTCTCGTAATAGGTCAGTAAAACCAAAAAAGACAATTACATCTGTAAGAATTTCATAACTATTATTGAATTTTAAAAAATCGGAAAACAACGAGTTGGCTACATTTTCAGTTGCCTATTGTTTTTCTGACTAACATTCTAGTTCACAATCATGCCATTGATTTTTCTCTCGATATTTTCAATTATTGAAACCGTTCTGACTTCATAAAAATATTTGCAAATATCATAATGTCCAATTTACCAATTTTGATAATGTTTTGAGAAGTTTTACAATATTCACAGTAATAAAATACAATTTTTCATTTCAAACCTAATTACAAAACAAATATTTATTAAACATCACATTATAAAAGTAACTTGTCCATAAATAAATTACTCAATTATTACGTGTATATGATTCAATTTCTCTGAGGAAACATATAGTACCTAATTAGTTTTTATAATTATTGAGGAAACACTTTTCACGAAATTCACGCGACGTAACTCGCTATGACATGGAAAAACGCGTGTTGAGACGTGAAGTATCTTCTTTCCTGGTAATTTGTCATACTCAATTCCTTCATTTGCTCATACGTAAATTAGCTTTTTACAATACGCTTTGATATATACTTAGCCTAATTAACACATTGGTTGCCAAATGACCGGCAAACAATAGAATATCTATTGCGTCTCGTTCCGCGGCGACGAATGTGTTAATGAAATTTGTTATCAAAAAAATGCATCGAATCACAGAAGGCGTAATCGATACTAATCATATTGAACACGAAACATGTACAATGTTGCAGTGAAATTCAATTATAATGGAACAAATCAAACCTATCAATATAGAGGAAATGAAATATAATCCTCACACAACACAAATTACACACAAAACCCGTGTATTTACAACCATATCGTTTCAAAAAACTACATTTGAAATCACTTTCGTCAACAATATAGATTCAGTTTGACCTGATAAGATGATGAGTTTTCCGTAGAGGTGACGAAGTATTGGTCACACAAGTTATAGGTTACTGTCGACTAGATAAGAAGAAAAAGACGGTTTAGATACTAAACTCGTTAACATTGAATTTTCCAGGTCGAGGGAAGATGAAGAAGATGATGAGCATGATGATGATGGGAGCCAGTATGAAGATGGCGGCAATGATCCCACTCGCCATCGCGGGACTGTTTGTGCTCGCTGGGAAAGCTTTAATAGTTTCTAAGGTATTGTTTTTTAAAATTTGATCCCTAATATGCAAAGAATATCGTTTTACTTTTTCACTCAACTAATGACGCCCATATAAAAATAGCTTTTTATGTCAACTTGGTGACAACGGAACTGCCTGTCGCGATCAGTCTCGATTGTAAATGCGAAGTTTATTATCATTTTCTGATTCAATCTTATTCAAGTTTAGGCAGGCATGTGATCCTTATTTCTTAAAAAATAAGAATTACATCATCATTATAGCTAAAATGATATGCAATCTAAACTAAAACATCATCCCAGTATAAACGATTTACGAATGCATTATTTGTTTCTAACTAAGAAATCTTCTTTTGTTAGCTGCAAATAGAACTAAGCATTAACTGTGATTTTATCTAAACACGATGAGCGAGTTTCCCACTTTCACTGTGCTTTATCTTCATAAATTCCCATGAAGAATTGTTAATATAACATACACTTTCCATAAAATACCATGAAAATTATATTCTCACGATAAACCTTGACCTTTTGTTACTTTACTCATAATTAAAGAAAATAATTAAAAACTTAATGAAATCAAAAACTATTTAATTAAGTTCATACATGGTAATTGAAGAAGAATGAATAATTTTTCGAATATTTGCAGGAAAAAAATTGCTAATGGAACGCTTACTACAGATAAGTTTAATTGTCAAAAGATACCACATTTTATCTGAAAATCTATGTTTACTCACGTGACAGATCTAAGCGTATCTCATTCCATGCTCAATTAAACTGAGATGAATTCAAAATGATACAGCAATAGTACTTACTATCGGAGAAAACTTATAATTAGAATTAATAGTATCTTATTCCATTGGTATCTCATAAAAGAGAGCTATTGTGATCGTTCTCATCAACGTGGGAATAGTTTCATAGGGTGACATGTCACTTTAGCGTAGTTTCTGTGGGAACGAACTA
Organism: Udea olivalis; assembly: GCA_947369235.1. Classification (NCBI taxonomy): domain Eukaryota; kingdom Metazoa; phylum Arthropoda; class Insecta; order Lepidoptera; family Crambidae; genus Udea; species Udea olivalis. The sequence goes on from OX376363.1 coordinate 5,755,299, forward strand.
TTTAGATTCGTGCTAGATAGTGTGATCTACATACGCGGGAGAATGCGCAGTGAAAACTTCAACCCTACCCTTTGATGCATTTTAACAGCGCAGATAGAGAAAGGACGTGAATCTCCACGTTAAATCGTTTTATCGCCTTTATAGTTACTTCACATAATATTGAGTTATCTCTATGACATCTAAATTTGATACGTTTTGTTTACCTATATGAGGAAAATTTCATACACCTGGCGTCTTAATCAATAGTGACGACAACAATATAATATGCGAATTACCATTCCTTATCACTGCCCAAATTCAATTTAGTAGAGTATATAATTAAATTAACATCTCAAGGACTACCTTACACACTAACGTATGATTAATATTACAGATCCAATACTATTTCTGCAGTTAAAAGTGTCTTTTTACTAAGCCAAAAATCTATAATCATCGCAACACACTTTGCCAAAAAATATTGTTTTAAGTCGTTGCTACAGATTTCAGCAAATAATTAATTAGGAAGAAAAAAAAACCTTGAACATAATATAGAGCCATCATAACAATGCTAACTCAGTATAAATGTGATGCAATAATACAAGGAATAAAAAAATAATGTGAAAAAATTACTGTGTATCTTCAAAAACTTTCGCATATTTGACATCTCCCTGCACAAAGAAAATTGTGTCATTTATATATGCTATCGTAATGTGATTGACATTATTTTAAAGACATTAAATATATTATTACAACTTTCATCATTTACTCCTTTTATACTCCCAGCACATAGATTTGACATTTGCAAGGTATAGAGAATAACATTAATAGTTGAATGTTGTGTTTAGGGTATGTTTATAGCAGACATAAAATATGTCAATGTTGTATTACTGAAAAGTATAGTTAAATTGCTTATTGAAACTCATTACTTTTCCTCGGTTCGGTACATCTTTAAAGGAGAAGATTCTGACCTTTTGATTTCTTTGGCGGTCTTTTCTTTCAAGACATACAATCAAATAGTACATACAACGCCTTTCTTGTCAATTTTCAATAGAATGGTTTATGATTTTCATCATCAATCATTTTATTAATCATGATGAAGTATTTTAGACAGGTTTGTTAATATTATTGAGGTTGGAAACTCCCTTTCCGGTTCATTATATTAAAGTTTCATAAGCTTTGAAGTGGTTAATCAAATTATTGATATTTAAGTGCACATGAACCATCACTCAATTCAAAGACAAAGACGATGAATGAATCGCCTTTGATTATGAATTTAGGCAACAAAATACTTAAGATTTAAAAAGAGTAAATATTAGTATAGTACAAATGCTTTAGTTGAAATCAAAAATATCGTTACAGTTATTAAACCGAAATCTTTTATCGTTGAAAATTGACTGCACTTAAGATGAGCAAAAATTTAATTGGTGGTAGATATAAGTAAGAGTTTTATAAATCAACTTAGTTTCCACTTTCTTCCACCGATATTTTAATACCTCTAATTCAGATTACTAGATCTCATCCAACTTTCCAATTATCTATAAACAGTAATTCTGTAAAATAATTAAGTAGACTGTATTATCTATAAATTCCAAGGCCGCTTGACACGAATGGTAAATAATACGTTCTACCAAGATGTTAGAGTCAGCACTGAAGCTGTGGTTAGCTGAGGTACCGGTTGTGCACCGTTTGCAAATAAACTTGAAGAAAATGGTGAATTGAAAAGAGATAAAATAGACTTTTAAACTTGAAAAAAGACATAAGCAGCCAAGATAGATAACCAGCAATAGATATTGCGGAATTTACCGTTTAGGTTTTGTAGTGGATAATAAAAATACTTAGATAATATTATCTAAACATACAATACTAATGTTGACTGTACAAATAATTGAGTGAGGGGTAGTACGTAGCAAAGAGCGATATAAACAAAATTATTTATGAGCAAAATAATAGTGAAACATCCCTCTTTTTTAGAATTGGAGTCAATGTTATATAAGTCAAAGCAAATGTAATTTTTTAACAACTATTTAGAACCGATGTCATTATTGTAAGATGTCTGAGGCTGACCGTTACCCCAAATCGTAGATTTCCAAAGAGACGGTATTGGGCCTCCTCCGTTTTCGAAAATCTTGCAAGTTATGGTCAGCCACAAGTCATTATAGTAAGTTCAAAAAGTAAAGTGTTAAAGAATTCATTCAGTTTGAATCAAAACTCAAAAGTGGTTCTAATTTAAGTTTATTGAAGCAAAAACCTTTAAAAATATTTTTGGATATTGCCTTTGACCCTACACCCATCAACATCACTTGTCTGTTGAATTGAGGTCACTTTCTTAAAATTAATTGCCGCAATATGCTAGTGAACACAAGATTTATTGTTAACCCAGGCATACTTGTGGGGTCAAGCAAGACCTTAAAAATTTTCCACGTATTGTTTTTATAATTGAAATACTGTTTTTTTTGGCATTTAAATCATATAGAGTGTGATTGGGGCATTAACGAAAATATGAATAAACGAAATTATCTTAAGGAGGCGTATGTTTTTTCTGAATACTCGTAGTAGGATGTTGTGACATGAAATTGTTCAAAATGTAAAAACAAGGTTCTATCCCAAGTATTTAACCTTTTCAGGCAATGAACAGGTAACATGGTTAACCTTGTTTTGTTATTAAGTTATAAGTACTTGTCTAACTCTGCTGAGTAAATAAATAATAAATAAATAAATATGCGCCAGACAACACACCTCTTGTAATGGTCTCGAAGTAGGGATTAATATCCTTGTGTCACGAGGTACCACACAAGGAAATCAGCCAGGGGCGTCTCCCAGCACACCCAGACCCGAGTCATTTCAGAAAAGATCGTTTCCTGAATTGACCTGACCGGGAATCGAACCCGGGACACTAAGGAAATCGAGGCGAGAAACCGTGCTACAGTGCACTACGCCAATCGTGTCGTCAATGAGTATGAATTAAAAGATATATACACAAGTATATCACATGGCCTTGGCCTTGAATCGTGTGGGATGGAGATTAGGGTAGAGACCTTTGTAGTGCAGTGGGACGGACTGGGCTGATTTAGATTAGATTAGATAATAAGGGAAATAGGAACCTATTAGAGCCATAGTAGGCATAAGCAATTCAATATTTCATATTAGTCCAGTTCAAGGTCGTTTAATCCTCAATAAGCTAACAGTTCTACTTTTTTCATCTTAACCTGCTATTTAAAAGCCTCAACAACGGATTATAAGGGGTTGTGGGTGGTCTGCATCCATTGATATCCGGCGCCTTTCTTTGGTCTATCACCTTGTTACGGGACATCTCAAAACGTGTTTTCCTATAAGGTCTTATTTATTCCACAACTTGTCTGCCCTGTTCAGATTGCCTAACAGTTAATTTTATTGTTTTATTTAGCAATATCAAAATGTGAGTCTGACGCTACTGCCAATTCGAGATATCCCATTAAAGCCAGTAACAGCGTTGTATTTTGTTTCTGGAACGGTGAAGGCACGACCTCAGTTTACTTGCAATCTCTAAGACATTGTAGCTCCGAGCGTTTTGAGGGTAAATTTTCACTGCTTTCAAGTAGAACAAATTCTATACCAAGTATAGACTTTTTTTTGAACTTCCTTTGGAATGAGTAAATTTGTGGAACATTATTCCAATTCAAAATAATATTAAAAAGTAAAAAATTATCGTTTTCTCGATGTTTGAAAGAAGAACTTTTGTTAGAGGCTTGAATAAAAGATATAGTAGAACAGAAAATTGTCTTAAATAACTATTTCCTGGCTTTTATTTCAGACTCTTTATTTGGTAGTCCAAATAGCGCATATAATTAAAAATAGATGAATTAGGTTAAAAGATTAACGTTGCCGAACGTGAACATAATTAAAACTATATAACAAACTCATCACACTTCAAAGTGATTTTATGTACAGTCTTACAATATGTTTTTTTGTGATGTTTTATCCGAAAACATGGAGCCTCTACTTATCACATCTTATTTCCTTATATAATAAGAAAATATCATGAGTACGATTGAAACTAGCATCAAAGTTCAAATCAGAACACGATAAACAGAAATCAGGTCAATAGGCCACCTTAACGACAAGTTAGCACAAATCTGAAGAAAGTCCCCTACATTGAAGCTAATGAATCCATGATAATGATCTATACTGATACCATGATGTAAAACGTCAGTGAACCTGTTCTAAATGATGTTGACATTGATTTGCTGTCAATGGCCCGCTTTACACTTGGTGAGATCGAATACAATTATGAGAAGCATCAGCTGTGATAATAGAATATGCTTTTTACGCAGAATCTAGAAGTTACTAGGTAACTTTTTTCTTCGTGGAACCATGTGTGGCCTTTGACATTGTAGTGAATAATGATTGTATTGCATTGTTGTGTATGTTTGCACTACAAACCAATGAGTTCTATTGTTAGTTAGTTATGAGTACCTTCTTTGTTGATATGACATAGCAAGGTTTTTGAATGTTTTCCTTAAAGCATGGTAAATTGGCAAGGGTTTCACTGTAAGGGGAGAGTTCAATTTTCTGACTGCAGTTCTAGTACTTTTGACTTCAATTCTTCCGTAATATTGATATTAACTTTCTCTAGTTCATAATAAAACATCCTCAAGGAGACACAAAGGTGGTTTGATGCTATGTTAACAATTCAAATTGAATTCAAGTCTGTTGGCGGCCCTTAGCATGAGTGTTCGAAGATGACCGGTAACAGACAAAAATGGCGGTAAGTTATGAAAATGATCACATCTGCTGTATCGGTACATGGCGACAGACTAAGACTAAGAGCAACAATTTGATAATTTTAAAGATCGTGGCATGTTTTATGAGAGCGGTCATCCTCTCATAAACCTTTCAAAAATTTTAATATGTGAAAGTTTAATGCAACAATAATTAACTAAGAAAGCACGTAACTATGGTCATAACCCGCAATTAGGCTTGACCCACAGACAGACATTTGAAAGTATAAACGTGGTTTATGAGAAGTACGATGGTACGATGATTTACCTCGTAACATATACTTTGGTATGCTTATGTACCTGTCAGCATCAAGAAAGTCGTGATCTTGAGAATTTCACTGAGTAGGTACGAATTGATAATTAGAGTCATAATTATTTGGAATTCAATTTTGTCAGGAACGCGCCCCAGCGTTTACATGAAAATTGCGTTGTAATTATCGATTGAATAGTTGCAGGTTTAATATTCTTAACTGTAAAATCTTTTTTTTATACGGATTGTGAAAGCACTTTATTTTATAAATACACCTTGGAATAATACTCCAAATGACACAAGCTGATCCCACGATGATGTTGTTATTAAACAGGCATATTGTTACAAGCATAAAGATAAAGATACCAACCCGATTATTACACTTCATTATTCCCTTCAAGTCATGTTCCAACATCAGAAACTAGACAAAGGAAACTAGACATAAATCACGATTAAGAAGAAAGTTAAAATCAAAACAATTTATAAGAATTATCTATTGTTATGTGATTATTGTTTGATCGACTCGTGACTGTGATTTGAATTTGGTCAAATTGTTTGATAGGTTACATCACTGGTTGGTTGGATTGGTAATCAGTAAATGGTCAGGAATGTTTTCATTATTACATTTGCTAGTATGTGATCGCGATCTGACCTGATGAAAAGCGACTGTGGTAGACGATGCAGCCGGTTAACACGTATTTAGTTGGTTATCTTTCGACATTATGACTTCCAAATTGTGATTATCGGGAAATACAGGCACCGATTAAGCAAGCTGATCTATAATGTGTTAAGAAATCACCAAAATTATATGTGAGAAAGTGTTTGCACATCAAATTATCAACTGATAGTGTATAGAGTAAGCTGACAAAGTTCGTGTTCTAGGATTCCTCATGCTAACGCCCGAATCAAAAACGTCAATCAAAGCAGTCGTTACATGTATTGCTATCCCTTTCATTTCTATTGACATGTGACAGATCAACATCCATTGGAAGGATCCTCAACTTTTGATTTGCGAATGTGGAGACGGGGGTTAACCATCCGATAATTGGCAATTAAGGCATCAAATACAGATGATATGGTACAGTAGTACCACATTATATAAGTTACACTGACATGCTTCGTCGACGCAAAGAAACCAAAATTCAATGAAGAACGCATTGGTTATTGAATTGTGCTTACAATCGGATGTTATCCTAATTTGTAGGTGTTTTCTTGCGATTGAGGTGCTTGTGTTCTGAATTGAACTTGAAACGCAAAATGCGTCGAGACTTCTGATGTCCCTTAATGTCTAATTTATTCATAGAGGAAGGATTTGTTTGTTTGTATTGAATAAGCTCCAAAACTACTGAACCGATTTAAATTTTTTTTCACTAATATGAAGCTACACAGGCTATATATTTTTTTATCTATGCTTTATTTTGACGGCAAAAGTCAGTGTATGCGCGCAAAGCCGCTAACGAACAACTAGTTCAAAATAACTTTATCAGTACTCCAACACACATTCGAACAAATGCACTGTTCAAATTTTGACAGCGCTAATAATGAAAACATATATCCCAAACAACACACAATGTTCCCTTAAAAAGGCAGAGATAAAATAGTTACCACCCGATTTTAAACCTTAATACCTGGGCATACAGGCGAAAACCTATGAATTTTTTCACCATGCAATGCCTTATTAAGGGTTAAGCAATCTGAGAATGCCATTGTTTTTTAATGTGTCAGTAACACATGAGCTCTGCAACAATAACAAAATTAAGCTGCCGCGTCTCTCAACCACCCTCTCTCTAGTCACAAAATAATCTGCACTTAATGACCCCATATGAAATTCCTAACCTTAGCCTCTGTAATGACTGAATGCTTGATTATTATCTTTGAAGATTACTGTAGTCAAACCACCTGAGGTCACAAATAACTTCACGTTGCTTTCATCCCAATTTCTAATAACTACAGGTATATATTACATATTGTGAGTACGCAAGGCTTTCCCTTAGACCTTTGACCCAACATGATCGGGGCTTGAAGGGAACTTTCTACGATTTGTTCCTTTATGGAATGCTAGAAAACATTATACGGTAGGATTAAATGTTGGAGTATTGAAATTTTTGTATTTAATAGTATTTCCCTTGACCGCCCTTTTTACCAGTCTACGTCTTACCTGAGTCTATCAAATACAAAATTGCCAGTAAACTATCTAATACCATCTGACACCACATCTTAACTTCGACCGTTAGGTGGAAGTGGCCAAAATGTATGATAAAGTATTTTCTGTTTTATATTTCCACCAAATAGTTGCACTGAAATCCCAAGAAGAACAAATTGTATTACAGGTTATTCGGAATAAAACCTGGGTTTGGGATCGCTGCATATGGCGAGCGAAGTGATAAATCAAAAACCATAAAAATTACCGCCATTGCAGAAAGCTCTAATATCAATACTTAATTCACTATAACATTAGAAATAAGAAGCAGGGGTGCTAAAATGACTGTCAATTTACATTTGACGTTATGTATAACCTGACGAATTTGAAAACCCCTTTCGCGTATGAAGGGATTATGTAATATTTTAGATTTGGTAGAGTTATCGTGACAGTAAAATCGTGTTCTGATAAAAACCCCTGATTCTTTTAGGTTTTTACATCGACAATTTAGTCTGATGCATGACAAAATAACTTATTTAAGCAAAAGCCTCATGAATTCTGAAGTTATTTTACTTTAAATGAGAACAATTAAGTGTGACATCTGCTATATTAGTAGATTTTAATAAATTCGGCATAAATCTTAAAGTAATCATGTTTATTATAATTTTACCACAAAGTGTACTCTTAACAGAACCTATTTTACATCTGTTTAATGCTTTAATGAATGGAGTATAGTTATATCGATTATTTCATAAAATAGTAATTATGACATAAATAAGTGAATGAGTTATTTTCGTGAGTTCCTGGAAAAAAGAATTAGGACCATTTCCTTCACATTTTCATTTCGTAATATAAAGTCAATAAACAAATCGTCTTATCATTAATCTTAACCAAATACTGACTTCTTTAACGGAGTTTTCCCTAAAATAGACTCTATTGTGTAGGATCTTAGATAAGCAATAGCTTGTTTAAGGTAAACGTATAAATTAGGGGTGGCACTGGAAACTCTATTACAGTTTGTATTAGTTATTAATATTCATGAAATAATATGATGAAATAAGTCATGGCCTCAACTGGAATCCAAAACCACATCTCCTGCAATCGTGATAACATTTTGTCTTACACTGTAGGTCAATGCTAGAAACTTGTCGTTTCATTTTCTTTATAAAAAATCGTTGAAACATAAGGCTTACTAGTATGTTTTATGTGACAATCTTTTATTATTGAGATTTAAGAGAATTAAAATTTAAGATTGAAGATTTACATTCATATTTCAATGTGCGTGTGTAGACCAAATAATATGTAGTTATTATAATAAACCAAAAGTTAATAACGTGAAGAAAATGAAATATCATTTTCCTAATCTTAGTTTAGCTAAATTTTTAACTAAAAGATTATCGCAGATCTTAAACGAGCTCTAAATCGTCGCGTTAGTGTTTGTTCTTGGTGGGAATCATACCAAAACCCAAAGCAGAACCATTCACGATTGTTTCAATAATAAAAACGTTGTCACAAAAATGTTTTTCGGTCGTTACAGTTACTGCAGTAATTGTATACACGCCATATGGCGTCGTTACAAAATATTGCCTTTAAATATTAATATTTACTGCAATTTGTTAATTTGAAGGTAGCAACCCTATTAGTTTAATATTTTTGTAGTGAACCACATGGACGGCCTTCGGGAATAGTTTGCGTTCCGTTACTTCACTTCACGCATTGTAATAAGGAATGTTGCTAGTCTACGGAGATTACCCTAGTTTAAGGGTAACTTTGAAATGTTACCCACGATAACTAGATGTTTAATCTGCTTCACATATTCCGAATATATATTATTCATAGTCAAGCTTACGTGTTCGTAGGCTGCAGTACCCGTTAATCATTAGGTGGTCCGCATGATTGTTTGCTCACATTAACAACTAAACAAAGCTTACAAGTTAGTTAACAAAAAATAGTTTACAGTTAACAAAAACGTCATTATTAAATCACAAACTGAAAATGAAAATACTTCGGCAAAGAAAACAAAGGAAATCTAGCAAAGAGAGAAGGGGATATTATATTTAATATTTATTTTTATCTCACTGGCTTGGCACCATCAATAAGGCAAACAATATTGATATAACATACATTGCTGAATAAAGATTGAAATTAATTACGTGAATAAACAGTAAGTTATCGTCAAGACCCAGATTTAAGACGTTGTTCCAAATTCTTGGTTGGGTAATACCTAAAATGGGGACTTTTCTTGTTGCTTATGGCAATGTTCTATTCAACGAAGCAGTTATCTTAAAATCGTGCTTCAAGCCAGTCGCTTAGAACAGTTTGCTTTACTTCTTGCCTGATAGTTGAATGAAAGAAAAAAACAGAAAACAGAAGAAACGGTCTCTAACGTTGCTTTAAGTAAATCTCGTGCGGCTTGTGTCAGAATTGAGCCCCAAGAGATTTACTTGGAGGAATATTAGAATAAGCACCATGAAGTTTACGAGATAAGGTGAATTTCACATTTTTAATGTATTATTGTTTGATTCATAAGGATTTTAGGAACGGACATGTAACTCACAATCAAGTTTAAATTACGAAGAGTAGACAAATATTAAATAGGAGCATGTATTTGTTGTAATTCGAGTTCACACTGCCATGATAAGACAAACCATCTTTTTAAAAACCTAAGTAAGATATGTTCAAGTTCCGAGACTAATTTAGATTTAACGCCTTTGTTTATCAAAGAATGTGATTCAGATGCTGTTATATTCAGTATGTACACATTCCTATCTCAGTTATTGAAAATGTAAACATAACGCAAGATGCTACGTTTGTATAAAAAACCCCTTTTTTGACGCTTATTGTGACTAGCAATAAAGCACTTTTTCATCGATTCAATTAGTTCGTAGAAATGGAAATTATAGGTAAAATCTAATCGATTTTGATATATTTTGTTGCCATAAGATAAGATACGATAAGAAACTCTTTATTGCACATCCAACAAAGTATTTACAAACAAGTAATACGCCTAAATCCTAATGTACAATATAGGCGGCCTTAACGCTATAACGGTGAGCTGTGGACTTAAAGAAGCAGCGTCCAAATAGATGCGCTTCTTTTTGGACACGTGAAGTACGTACAGTTGCGTCATCAAATTGAATTCATGTCTGTGGTTTGTTAAATCACCAAATTTCAGCAAGGCATTCCGTGTAAAGCACCTGAATTTATAACTGTTTCCCTGAAACGGCCTCGGCTTAACATAACCGCTTTATACCGTCCTTGAACCGAAACGCTATTTTTAAACTCTTAACTCTACATAGCATGAAACTGTTATCTTTCAGTTAATATACTGAGTTCTTTCAAACTATACACTGCATTTTATGAGTCTCAACTAGTGTGGGTTCAAAAATATCGATCATCTGTACGTCTGTACGTACCACGAGTTGCCACTTTAAATTTACATTATCGTTCGCGTAAAGAATGTATTGGGATTTGACATTGTCATGTCATGTCATGTGTCATCCCAATACAATTTTTTTACGCGGATGATAACGTAAAATTGAATTGGCACTCGTGCTAAACGTACAGGTAGTCGCTCGACTGTCGAGACTGTAGATAGTACAGCCATTTACGACGGATGTACTATAGCTTACATTTTTTAATAAATAATTCTGATTAGAAATGCATTATTAATTTTGAACACATTAAAAATACGCGAATAAGTGGTCCAGCGGAAAATTTAACCTGCTCGAATAGAATATATTATATTTTCCAGGTTATTTATTTATATCTAATCTAAAAGTGTTTCTAGATTGAGAAGAAAAATAGAGAAGTTACAAGTAAAACAAGGGCCGATCCCTAGTGTTAGACAAAATAAATAAAAATGGAAATTATAACAGAATTCATTTATTATCTTGAGTCAACAATCGTTATAAGTGTTGACACGCACTGACGCACAAACTTACATAGCCTGTGCTACTTCTTACAGATACATCAACAATAAAAATACGAGTAGGCCTATTGAAAGAACTTATGAACAGTCAAATACAATCAATTTCACCAAAAAAATTATCAAATATTAAAGATACTACAATGCTGTTACTAAGCTATTTTCACTACACTACCGCATAAGGTTCTTTATTGTTACATAATGTAATTGGTTAAAGAAATGAATTATGAAACATAACATTTGACGACACGAGTGACGTAGTGAGCTGTAGCAAGGTTTCTCGCCTCGATTTCCGTAGTGTCCCGGGTCAATTCAGAATCCTGAATTGACTCGGGTCTGGGTGTGCTGGGAGACGCCCCTGGCTTATTTCCTTGAGTGGTACCTCGTAACACAGGTATATTAATCCCTACTTCGAGACCATTACAAGAGGTGTGTTGTCTGGCGCATATTTATATTTATAATGTGACTCTACCCCAGGCGTCGAACCTAGATATAGGACAAACATGCACCAAACAGAGACGTATTTTCGTCAAATGATTTTATATAATGAATATTTAGCGCTATGGTCCGAAGTAGAAGACTACCATAATTTTTTCGTAGCACTAATCTATGAGTGGCTCGTTAGTACGGGCCACTCATATTAGTGCTACGAAAAAAAAAACAACAGTTTCTAACCACAGCTTATTTAAACCCCCACAGATCGCCCTCCTCCTCGCAGGCATCATAGCTTTGAAGAAGATCATGTCTCAGAAAGGCGGCAGCAGTGGCCATGAATCCCACGGCTGGTCTTCCGGCAGCAGCGGTGGCGGCGGCGGCGGCTGGGACCGCAGAGCTTACAACGAAGCTTCAGACTTAGCCTACGCAGCTTATAAGAAAGACTAAATAAGCCAATCTTATAATAAGCTTATTATTACAAGCTAGACTGCGAAATAAGCTGATTTTTTTTAAGCTCAAATCACTTTGGTCAAGTTAATTTTTATAAGCCCAAAACACGTTTGTGAAGCTATTGTTACAAGCTCAAAACACTTTTGTTAAGCTAAGCTGTGGGATTATCTTGTCGCTATAAGGAGGAAAGACTGATTATTTTTTGGTACTCCTCTTATTTACTTCTGATTAAATGTTTGCGGGTTCCATTACAGCTTAGTTTTTCCTTTCTTATTTATGCATAGTAACAATCGTTTATTCTTGAGAGACAAAAGGAGGAAATAAGTTAAACTCAAACGAAGGCATTTATTGACAAAATAAGCTTGTTATTACAAACCATAATAAGGTTATTGCAAGCTTGTTTGTTAGTTAATTTTGTAAGCTAGATTAGAATGCGGAGCTATATTCAAAAATCAACTTTATTATTACAGGATAGATTAATAAATGAGCTTGTTATTACTTATAAGCTGAAAGATTCAAAGGTATAGACATAGGTGATAAAGCTATAATGGATAAGGCTGTTCATAATCTCGCACTCTTGTAAGTTTAGTACGAATTGCCTTAAAAATAATTGTATCTGATTTCCACCATTTTCATAATTGAATCGGTTTCTCATATTAAATTTTCATTAAGTTATAAAAGGCCGCTGGCTAATCCATAAAATAATGTTATTTCTGCATTTTAAGTAATAATTGCCCCACCGCAGGGTCAATTCCTAGTACTTTTTATTAAAAGGATTATTTATTCTAGCAATAAGCTGATGTATTATAAATTAATTTATTATTTTTTAAAAAACTGTGCCTGAATACTCGTAAAATTTCGTTGTAAAAAATGTTTTATTTAATTATAATTGATGTGTGTGGCGTGTATTTTTTTGTTACCTTTTAAATTTTATTTAGATTGTTTTTATAATTTTATTTAGATTGATTTCATAATTTTATTTTGATTGTTTTTATAATTTTATTTAGATTGTTTTTAGTTTGTTTTATTATTTTAGGTGTGTTTTATGTTTCTGTTGATTATATTCATTAAGGCGAAAGTGTTTGTTAACTAAAATGCATTTTTCGTAAATAAAAGATTTTAAATAAAATTGTTTATTTCATCATTTGTAGCAAAGACTTCATACTGCTCACGTTGGCAAACAAATCGGTGGAGTTCTGATGATTTTCGAATAATGCAGTCTATGTATGATTTCAACGCCGCGCTTTTCGAAAAACTCACTGCTGTAGCTGATATAAGAAATAGCAACAGATAATAAAAATCATCATCATAACAAAAACTTCAACAGAACTGAATTTTGGTAAAGACCTTGGCCGCTTAGGTACACTAATAAAAATAAAGTGCTAAGGGACTCTCCATAGCTCCCTTGTTTGCTAAAAAAGATATTAGAGGTCAAAGGTCAAACATTTTCGGTTTTGAGTTTCATAAAAATATTTATTTATTTATTTTATTTATTTATTTAACCAATTACACTATCTTACAGGATAACACAACCTTATGCGATAGAGTAGTAAAAAAAATACAATAGAACGCATTTTACATATTACACACAATAAACATTGTTAGCCTCGTGAACTCACTCAGAGCACACGAAAATAAGTCAATTTGCTCCGAAACCAAGTTAAGTGTGTGCAACGTGCGCGTCAATATATCCGACACAATAATAAAATTATAGATCATTGAATTATCTACAACAATGATTCTTAAACTTATTCCCTAACAGCTCGCGTATACCTAATCCGATAACGGCCGACCTATGCTCGGCCGTCAACGGCCGTTATCGGCCGATCAGTCAAACGTATGTAAATGAATGGTACACGTACACCAAAACCGATTTTGTCGGCCAATGGGGGTCAAAACGTCCCGTACGATTACAGATTTGATTTGATCGGCCGATGACGGCCGTTGATGGCTGAGCATAGTTTGGCCGGTAGCGGATTAGGTGTTCCCGAGCCGTAAGAATCAACATTCCTAAAAGTTGTGAGATTTGCATTTGACATGATATGACAAATGCCATATACATTGTCAGGCACTTAAAATAAGTCAGAATGCTTATTTGAATCTCTCTTACGTATAGGATATACAATTCTGAGAATACGTACGCTCAAAAAACACTCACTACCTACCCGCATGACCTTGATCAAAATCTACCTACTCTATTGTCCGCGTGCAGCGCTCATATACCTGCTCACATCGCGTGCATCGGCTTCTGCTTATCAGAACCTCGCCCGGCTTCTGCGTATCAGAACCTCGCTCGGCTTGTACGGAACCGTTCCGTACAAACCTGTAGGTATGTTTATTAAAAATATTTTTAATATATGATGTAACTAAAAATTTACGGTTAAGCATTTTTTATTTATCTGTGCTATAAGAAGTTGCTTCGTACCAAATTTAAAGATTCTGAGTTCACGGGAAGTACCCTGAAGGTTTTCATTCCCTTGCGAGTGTCGAAAATTTGCGGAAATTTTCGGCTTATAACGGCTGTATCTTTTGATGGCGTTGGCTTAGAGGTTTGATTTTTTCACAGCTCCAAGGGAAAGTAGACTTGAGTATTTGATATAAATTCCAGCTTGATACCTTTACGCATTCTTGAGAAAAAGGGTCTTGACAGACAGACAGACGGATGGACAGACGAAAAAGTGATCTTATAGGGGTTCCGTTTTTGCCTTTTGAGATACGGAACCCTAAAAAATACGAAGGTGGTAAGCATACAACACTAAAACAAAATAACAACAACACAAAACAATACCATCGCGGCGTCACGATGCCCAAAAAATAAAAGAACCTCACGCAGCATTCAGTCTTGACTGATTTCCTGTGGGCCCTAACTGAGTAAACGCACGGACATTTGCGGTGCCTTAAAAAAACAAACACACTTGTTGAGCTTGACGGAGTGTTAACCGCATTTCAGAATGGGGTGCATACAATCTTGACGAGTTCAATGCCAAGAAAACGCAGGTGTGCATTCACAGCAAAGGCGTCGCCGTTCCTTTCCCATCCCACTCTTCAGAGCATTCCGCTACCGATTAAAGATAGCCTAAACATCCTTGGCATGGATGTTCGTAGCAACCTAAACCAGCGGGACTACATTGAGAGCGTCATTAGAACTGCATCCCGTAAACTCGGAATCCTGAACAAAGTGAGACGATTCTTCACGCCTGGGCAGCTCTGTCTTTTATATAAGACACCAGTTCGCTCGTGTGTGCTCTCATCTCTGGGACGGTTCTGCCAAGTACCTACTCGAAGTTCTTGACAGGTTGCAGCGGCGTGCTATCCGTATTATTAGAAACCCAGAGGCAACTTTGACCATTGAGCCTCTCCAATTGCGTAGGAAATTTGCCAGGCTAAGTGTTCTCTATCGCTTCTACAATGAGGAATGCTCTGACGAGTTATTCCAGCTTATTCCACCCTCACCTTTCCACTCCCGTACCACACGTGCCGGACTACGGCGTCATCCACACACAATACAACATTTGTTGGCTCGAACTAAAAGGTTCGGTGACTCGTTTCGTTGTCGTACCATCCAGACGTGGAACGCTCTTCCAGCACATGTGTTTCCTTCCTCTTATAGTCCCGGGTTCTTCAAGCGGCGCGTGAAAAGGCATTTCTGCAGGCCTTCAAGGTGAGGATGGCCAGCCCAGTGATTCGTTTGAATGACTGGACTCGTCAACCTCATATCTGGACCTCACGACCGCTTTCCATCAGGTGGAGTGAGGTCATCTTGACGGGCAATATACAAAAATAAAATTCCCCATGTCCCCCCCGATTTTTGTAGTTTTCGAGTTATGATTTTTTTTCGAACTTTTGAAAATTTCTGGGTTGAGTCACTTTTTCGATCACTGCGGCGCGATCTGTTGATATAAATGCCTGATTTCACTGTTAGATGAACACGAGGTTAGTGGATTTACAAGCATTCACGTTCATACCACTTGTCAATACCTACTCTAGAAAAATAAATGGAATTGAATAAGTTAGAAATGCTGTATTTTCCCTGAGTTTTAAAAGCCATTGAAATAAAATTGGCTAATTTTTCTTATCCAAATTACTTTTAAAAACTTAACAACAATCTTATCTTATCCTATAAATTTTAATGAGCTACTTCTACGGCTAGTTTGATGACCACCAAACCGCATTTGGCAAGCGTGGTGATTAGGCCAATTAAATACTCTTCAAATTGTAACAATGACTTGATATTTACGTTGATTTTTATAAAAAGAAACTTTTTTGCAGGGCGAGCGATTTATTAAAAAAAAATATTGTTGTCTTCAAAGCCAGACTGAATAGGCATATTCTGGGTAAGCGTGGGATGCCTAGGTATATTTAGAAAAATCCGAAAACTCACTCAACTAGAAAATTTGAAAACAAACACAGAAAAAACCATGCGCTGGGTGGGGATTGAACCACGAAAGTGAGCACAATAGGCACGATTCAATACCACTAACCCCAACAGAGGCCCTAGCCAAGAGCAACGCGCGACTATCGTTTTTACATGTCAAATTGTATGTATGGAAATTACTTAAGGTTCTCCCTCACTTGTACCATTCGCCTGTAACGTAACGTTACAGAGTCGAGCATTACATCAGTGAGGTAGGAGAACCGAGCATTACAGTCCGCAAACTGTAATGTTACAGATTCGAGCATTGAGTTGGTGAGGGAAAAGCACTGAATAATGTTCTGATGAAGTATGCTCAAAATCAAATCTAAAATGTACATAACAAGCGAATGTTAGTCATGCATGGATACATGTCAGGGAAGCAGTACCTACTGTAATTTTATGCTCAAAACAGAATCTGAAACGTTACATTACAGGCAATTCTCCAAGTGATCCCACACTGTAATTGGCGTTACACTCCACGCGCTAGTGTAGGTAATTCTTTGACGAGATAAACGTAACTAAAGACGTTATAACCTACAAACGTACTGCACTACTTTTGCTTTTTAATGTTCTCATTGTTATAATAACCTCAATTTATTTGTCGTTTATTTTTGATAGAATAACCACGAGAGGAAAAACTGCAAAATGCAAAAGCTAAACTGAAAAAAACATCAAATATGGGCAGCGCCATCTTACCGCGGGTGGTAAAACTAAATACTATTGCAGAGACGAGCATACTCGTAATAGAAAAACAATGCTTGGAACCTATAGTTTCTTAAAGCATGTGCGCGTATTACAAAAATAAACCGCGAGTGAAACTTTAATAGCTCTACGTAGACGTATTAAAAAGGTGGCGGTTCGCGCGCGCGACCGTCACCGGAGACCGAGACAGGAGACCGGGAGAAAACATCCAGAGCATGTCAGGAAATGTTTTTCAGCAGATGCGGTACCGCAACGAAAACGCACCCATCCGGTGAGGAAGAGGACTCAGGGTGTTTTTCCAACAGAGATGTGCTATGCTGCTATGCTGAGGATGAAGACGAGAATATGCAAGCAGAAAGAAAGCAGCCTAAGGCTTTTTGTACGGGATGTCTCTTGTCTCTGTCTCCTGTCTCGAGCGCGCCTCTGCCAACTGGCAACTTAGAGGGATTTTTGTTTCGTCAGCAAGAAGAACTGAGTTCCTCCCACTGCCTAAAACAGTCCCTCTTAATAATTTCGTTTTAAAATTATCTCATTAGCCATAATACGAGTATAAATTACTTCTGAGTGCTAGTTAACATTGCATGAGTCAATACATTACATTCAAAACAAATTAACCATAAAACAGCCAACCTTCGTCAATCATTCTGTTACATATTGATCAATCAATAGTCATCAATCACTCAGTCAGTATTCATCGGATGTGGATTAAAACATTATTATTATACTGATTATCACTGTCCTTAAAAAATATGCCAGATAAATATAAAGGAGCAGCTTAACATCACGTAAGGTTGTTTAACTTTGACTGACGAATTTTACTAAAGTATGTTTTTTTAATGCCCTTCTAACGATTTAAGTTAACGCCACGGTGGCCAATTAAAATAAATAAAAATAAATAAATATCCCTGGACATTATTCCACACAGCGCCATCTAGCCCCAAAGTAAGCTAATTAAAGCTTGTGTTATGGGATACTAGACAACGGATAAACATACTTAAATACATTTTCTTTTGTAAATACATACTTATTATACATAGGAGACACCCAGACCAGTACAAACAGACATGTTCATGCACACAAATGTTTGTACTGTGCGGGGATCGAACCCGCGACCTCTGGTGTAGTAGCCAACTTCTTAACCATTACACCAAGTCGGTCGTCGATTCGACAATTAGTAAGTAAGTAAGTAAATTTTATTTATTTCACACTAGAAAATAACAATAACTTATAGATAATCATAATACATTGTACAATTTGGGCGGCTTTATCGCTAACAAATTGACAAGAAAGGCAAGTGCGTGCTTGAAGGAAAAGTTAAGACTAGCTTTAAACATTACGCAATATTTTTACATAAAACTATTACAACACATATACATACTTAACAAACATAACCTACCTTATCCGCGTACACAGCAATCAACTCACTTGTAACCAAAAATGATCATGAAACAAAAAAAAAGGGGAGAACAAAAGGAAGGAGGAGTGTCAAAGTATAAGGAAATTAGCTTCAATAAATAAATAAATAAAAATCTTTTTTTTTCAGACAGTTGTCTATAGATATTACTGAAAAATAAATAATGTAATCTTAAGAATTAAGTGTTGTAGCAGGGTGGAAAATAAAGCAAAATATACTTAGCAGGCTCATCGAGCCTTTATTACACGCAGCTCGGTGAACCTACCAAGCAAACTCGAGTCCATCCTGTCACCCACCATCCTCAAAAACCCTGTTGGAGCTACCTCGCACTCTATTCATTAGCGACCCAATTTTATTGCGCATCGTTGCGTAAAAGTCGTCCACCCTAGCATCAGCAAACATGCCGGAGGCACTGCAGTTGCGTGGGAGCCGGAAAAGATTGCCTTAAAGATGGATAGGGATTAGGACTCCCTGATCGATAGAGGTGAGGAGTTCCACAAACGAATAGATTTCACAGTGAAAGACTGTGTGAGAGCAATGAGATCGAATTCGTGCAGTTTGTAATTTTTGCTAAATAGCGCATGAGTAGGATATGTCATACTCAGTAGGTTATGTTGTAACTATCTAAGTGATAAACACCTTATAAATAAAGTTTTACTTATGGAATTACTTACAAAATCAGATATTCAGTACTTTTCCCCTGCATCACGCTTTAAATGTCGATAGTAAAGATAATATGATGTTTTTCCCTGTATCACGCTTTCAATATCGATACTATGATGTCGGCAAATATCATCACTACATAGTACCTATTGCTTCCCGCTGTCTGTCTGTCCCTATGTATGCTTATATTTTTAAAACTACGCAACGGATTTTGATGCGGGTTTTTCAAATAGTTAGAGTGATTCAAGAGGAAGGCTTATATGTATTTAACATGCATAATAAAGTGGAGGAACAATGATAATTATAGAAGTTTCTAATGTGATGTCGTAAATAACCACATTTTTTTGCGCTTACATTGCAAACGCTGGCTGAACCCTGCGAGATAGATCGAAATAATGTAGTACAGTATTGTATTGTACACCTTAAATAGTTCTAAAAAATGTCCGCGATGGTATTATGTCTATCTCTTAGGGATAACCCACAAAAACCCTTTTTATATCCTTTACTTGTTACGAGAATTATTGCCTTATTTACGAAGCGATTTTAAGCAATACAGCATTCATCCTTATCAATTGAGTACTTTAAATACATTGTTCATTTATTATAGATCAATATGGCTCTTTCCAGCATGTAATATGAATGAATATTTTTCGAAGATATTAATGATTTAAAATGCAGGGACATAGCGGTTGCTGCGGTACCGGCCGGGGGCCGATGGCACGTGCCTTTAAATAGGGGTTCTTTTCAGGACGTAGGTGTCCCAAACTGAAGGTAGCGAAATAAAGATAAGATAAATATACTTTATTGTACAACTACAAAGAAAATAATTACAACAGTGCTTAAAAACGAATAAAAACTTAGTCTAGTACAATTTAGGCGGCCTTATCGCTAGGAAGCGATCTCTTCCAGGCAACCCACGTGTAAGGAATTTACTAATAAAATAAGAGTAGTGGGTAAGGTAATGAGAGATCATAGGATAAATTAAAACAAATTGTATGAGTACTCCCATACACAGGTCGTGAATTTATAATGGATAATAATAGTATAATATAAACATATAACATACGTGTTAGAGATAAATATCAACATACACAAAGAAATAGTAATAAGGAGAACAAAAATATTTGGTTTGGCTTATCCACGCACTAGATAACTAAAATACAGGTTACATAGAGAGGAAATATGCTTTTACTCGGGACTTGAAAGTATGTAAGGACTGGGATTGCCTGATAAGTGACGGTAACGAGTTCCACAAGCGAATAGACTGGATAGTGAAGGAATGAGAATAGTAACTAGATGAATGAGGGGGAAAAGCTAGAAGGAGTTTCCGGCTTGAACGCATATCATCAGACCTGGCAGACATCTGAAAAAGAAACAGCTCCTTGAGATACGGAGGAGACCGGGGATCAAACAAAACAGAGTACAGTAAAGAGAGAATATGAAGATCTCTTCGGCGACGAATTGGAAGCCAATTTAATTGGGCGCGGAATTCAGACACATGATCATACTTCCGTAGGCCAAAGATGATGCGGATACAGAAATTTTGAAGCCGTTCAAGCTTATTTAGATAATTCTGGGTAATGTCAAGATAGCAGCAGTCGGCATAATCCAGAATGGGCAAAAGCAGAGCCTGTACGAGAGAAATTTTTGTGGGTATCGGCAAAAAATTGCGCAATCTGCTAAGTGCACCTGCAGATGCAAACACCTTCCTGCTAACCTCGCCAATTTGCTTACCCCAATCAAGTGAGCCGTCAATGAATATCCCCAGGTTCCTAACAATATTACTGTAGGGTACTACGACTCCATCAAAAACTATTTGAGGCAAAGTATTAAAATCAACTCTGGATAACAACCATGAGCTACCTACGACAGTGGCCTGAGTTTTGGTAGGATTAACTTTAAGACCAAAAGTCTCACTCCAGTCCAGGATACGGGACAGATCTTCGTTCACAGCTTGTACAGTTTGATGCAGATAGTCAAGGCTGCCCTGAGAATATATTTGAAGATCGTCTGCATATAGGTGGTAAGAAGAAAAGAGATTACGGGATATTGTATTTATGAAAATAGCGAAAAGGAGAGGAGATAGGACGCCACCTTGCGGAACACCGGCAAGTATAACACGCCATTCAGAAAACAAGTCTTCAGCGCGAACGCGTTGCCGGCGTCCATGCAAGTAACTGTTGAACCATTCAACCACTAACGGAGATATGTTAAGGGAACGTAGCACACCAAGTAGAATATCGAAGTCGACAGTATTGAAGGCATTGCTAAAATCCAGCAATGCTAACACAGTCAGACGTTTGTTATCCATACCAAGGCGAGCGAGCAATTTCGGAAGTAAATATCCAGCTTAGAAGACGCGATAGTGTCAGGTAGCTGCTGACTGGCTGGAAATAAAAGATCCTTTTATGAAATTTATGAAATTTAGGAAAGTTTAGGGAATAAATTTGAGAAGTTTTAAGGGACAAGGCCCCAGTTCTACTACACAACATAGCAACATGTCACAGTTAGCGTCAAACCAGCTACTTATTTCGTTTAATACAGAGTTTTACTAATACAATCGACAGTTTCTCTAGCTGACACAAAAACACAAGCAAAATTGTAATGAAATGGAAAGAAACGAGTCTATTACTCAGTCAAATCAAACCGGTTCTGGTTAATTAAAACAAATACTTTCTTTATACGCTGAAAAAAAAACTTGTTCATTCATTGATTTACTTAAAAAGTAAGGATTTTACTAATCATACCATACAGTGAACCGTTAACTGTTATAATCGGAATATGATAATTACCTAAACTTGCAGACCGCCCATAGGGTTTTAACCATATTCGCTCGGATTTAAAATGAAGTAGGCCGATTTGACAGAACCCGCCAAAAACAAAATACATCAGATGAAAAATTTGCACTAAGTTCGACATAAACAAAAACACTCGCGAGAGTGCGACTGGCCACGACACCGATTCTGACCGGTATCGCCTGCAAACTCACTGAGTCTGTGTGCGTGATCAAAATAGCGGTTGGTTCTAAGCGGAGCCCCGGCCAGTTAGGCCGGGGCTCCGCACGCCGCCGCATGCGTAATTTGTGGAACTTCTAAGAGTGTGATTGGACAGAGTAGTAACTCTGTCAAGAAAGTACCGGGAAAAGATCAATAATACACAAAACGTTTGTTATTCATCCAAATTTATTTTATCACCTTCAAAGTATGCTCCTTCACAAAACGATACACTTACGCCAACGAATAATCCAATCATCAAAACATTTTTTAACGCTGTTTCCGAAATTGAGTTCAGTTCTCGCGGCAAATTCTCCTTTATGTCTTCTACCGATTAAAAACGGGTGCCACGAAGTGGTAATTTGAGTTTTGGAAAAATAAAGAAGTCGGCTGGAGCCATATCTGGTGAATATGGTGGTTGTTCGATGGTATTTGTTGAGTGTTTGGTCAAAAATTCGTTCACAATGATGGCCTTGTGCGAAGGCGCATTGCGATGATGCAAAATCCAAGTTTTTTTTTTTGGGACTTGCCGAACGGTAACATGTTCCATCCCCAAATGATAAGTTAAAATGGTACGGATGGACTCGTGAGATACAGGAAATTCGGCGGCTATCTCTCTCAAAAATGAATGACGATTTTCAGTCACTATTTCCTTCATTTTTGCGATGTTAACTTCAGTTGCAGACGTTGATGGCCTACCAGAGCGAGGCAATTTTTCCATCACATCTCGACCGCTTTTGAACGCTTTGTAACACTCATAAGCACGTGTTTTTGATAAAGTCGATTCACCGTAAGTCTTCTGTAACATTTTCAAAATGGAAAATAGTTGTGCCTTTCTAACAACAACAATAACAACAAAAATTTGAATTTGGAACCATAAACAAAGCATCCATTTCCGATACTTTTTTGACTGAATGTATATTCGGTCATGTTGGTACAAGTTGGGCAGCCTTATCACTACAGCGCTCTTTAAGACAACCTTCAGGTAGACTAGGCATAAATATTTAATAAGAAGATATTGTGTAATAACGATAAGAGACAATGGACATAAAAGACTTACCTACTTATCAACCATAAAATAAATAATTAAATATGCGCCGGACCACACACCACTTGTTATGGTTTGACAAAACGATCGGCGTAGTGCACTGTAGCACGACTTCTCGCCTTGACTTACGTAGTGTCCCGTTCGATTCCCGGTAGGGTCAATTCAAGAAACTATATTTTCTAAATTAGCTCGGGTCTGGGTGTAGCTTGGAGCCGCCCCTGGCTTAATTCCTTGCCTAGTACCTCGTAACACAGGAATATTTATCCCTACATCGAGACCATAACAAGCGGTGTGTTGTCTGGCGCATATTTATTTTATTTATTAATATCCTTGTGCCACACGAGGTACCGGACAAGAAATTAAGCCACGGGCGTCTCCCAGCACACCCAGACCCGATACAACCCGAACAATTAATCACTTAATATATACTTATGAGTAAAACGATATGCGCCAGACAAGACTGTCTGACCCATATTTAAATTAATAAAATATATTCTAGAATTACCAGGTAGAGCTTGTCTAAGCAGAAATGACGCGTCCCACTACTATTTGCGTCCATATTTAAGATTTTACTATGAAACAAATCTATTGTAACGATGACATGATTTCACGGATGGAGGCCCTTGCCCAGCAATGAGACAGTATATAGACTAATAACTCAACTTTAATTTCTTTTTAAGTACGTGAATGCGATAGAGGGGAGCGTCATTTCAGATTAGACAAGCTGTACCAGACAATGATTTTAGCTAGTGGTGGCTAACAGCACCCCCAAAGGGCCAATTCGGAAATGTTCGTTTCCTGAATCGACTCAATCTGGAATCGGACCCGTAACACCACGCAAGTAACTACACAAAAACAGCACCATAGCGGGCTACGCCAATCGTATCGTCAATGGGTCTTACGTCAGCAGCATAAGGTACCTCTCTATGCAAAGGTTGATGTGAACGCCTCTATACTTTCATAGATTTCTTTACAATATTAACCCAAATAAATTTGTTTTTTTATTACCAATTTTTTATTTTTTTTTTATATTGCCCGTCAAGATGACCTCACTCCACCTGATGGAAAGCGGTCGTGAGGTCCAGATATGAGGTTGACAAGCCCAGTCATTCAAACGAATCACTGGGCTGGCCATCCTCACCTTGAAGGCCTGCAGAAATGCCTTTTCACGCCCCGCTTGAAGAACCCGGGACTATAAGAGGAAGGAAACACATGTGCTGGAAGAGCGTTCCACGTCTGGATGGTACGTTCCAATTAACTTAGATACAATCACTGGCTAGTAATGTTTGCGGCGCATGAGTTACTGTTGGGCGATAATTTAGGACATAATATCTAATTAAATATAAATATCCAACACACGCACTATTGCCTTCCTAACCCGTCAGTGTAGGCGTGTTGGTCTTAGAGACCAAACTTACAAAAACTGCGAAATCGTAAACGAAATAAACAAAAAATATGGAGGACAGCTTAAACCAAGGGTCTTCAAGATGGGTTTGAAAAGGTTTTCACGAGGTCGGCAACTCGTGATTAAGATTCTTAAACCGCTTACCATGAAGCAGTATAGGTATGTACATAAATGTCATCAACTTAGTTTTAAAAAAATTAACTCACAAACAAAGAAAATAACATTAATGTACTCGTAAGTATTTACTATTTTTTTTTCTTACATCCGTGCGCACCGTCAGCGCATGCGTAGTTTCTTCAAATAACGCCTTTTCACAAAGCGACCACCGCACTGAACCGAATTAAATAATCGATTGATAATATATAACGATAACCCCGTCGGGGGTGGAATTGTTTTAATTTATGAACGGGTCGTAATATTTCAGGTGACCGTCGCGATGAATTTGTTTTTTGTACTAATTCACATGTCTAGCGGGCGATTTTGTGTACGTACTTAGCTCTTGTGGAAATAATTATATTAGCAAATAGATGAATATCGATCTCTGGATGTAAGTGTAAACGGAAATAAATAAAAATAATTATATCAAAAAAAACTTTATATCTGACAAAATCGCAATCTACTTTTTTTTTCTTAATTCATATGTACTTTAATTTTGATTAACTAGTGAATAGTAAACGAGGATCTTTTTGCTATAGGAAATAATTACGATTGGAGACCTAAAACATTGTTAATTAATTGCATTTAAATGTATTTCCCTATTTTTTACTAATCAACCAAATAATATAATTCCGATATTCCAAGTCGACCCAAAGACCACGTAGCCACCAACAGGTTGTAATTAATCGCATGCTACGCGACGCTACGAGCGAGTGGAAGTGCGAGCGCTTCCTGTATGCGCAAACGCACGCGACGCGACCGCAAAATTATAATTAAGTGTAGTGTAGCACTGGCGCTTCATAATCGCTACGAAGTGGTAGTTGATTCATGACCATGTTATGATCTTACATTAAGTAAATTTGATAAATCTATCATGAGGGAAATAATTGTTATTAACAAGGAAAAATGTTTTTTTTTTCTACCAAGGTCCGACCGAAGGCACGAACGACATGATATTAATGATCTGAGAATCCTGCATGACGCTCATAAAATGCGGTTCAATTCGTAAGTTAAAATGTATGTTTATTATACGTATATTTCATGTATGTATTTTCTTTTTATTGATATTGTTTTGGTTAATTGAAATGTCTTGTGTCATCTGTTAACCGTCTTATATTTGTAGGTTAGGCAGTTATTTGATTGATGAATGTTTGACAAAAATATTTTTTGTCCCTCTAGCTTTCTTCAAATCAATTAAAACTTTGTGTTTCCCTTTAGTCACAAATAATACATGAAACTTTAATGTTTTCATTTATTGAAATACACTTCATTCGCGATATGAATATATTTTCACCATCAAAGCACTATTTAACCAGAGGATTCCAATAAAAAAAATATTTCTAACTGCAAGAGAAGGTTTAGAAGTTACCGAAACGCATCCAACACCTTAATGTGCGGCTAAAAGTTCACCAATTGATACCGTTTCGTAGTTTTGACAGCATCATAGGAATCGCAAATAATATTTGCGATTCCGAGACATCAGTGTGAAAGCTTACCCTATTAGCATTGAAATAGGCGTCAGCATGTAAGACAAAGTATACAATGTCATGTAC
This sequence comes from Udea olivalis, assembly GCA_947369235.1. Classification (NCBI taxonomy): domain Eukaryota; kingdom Metazoa; phylum Arthropoda; class Insecta; order Lepidoptera; family Crambidae; genus Udea; species Udea olivalis. The sequence goes on from OX376363.1 coordinate 5,781,586, forward strand.
GCTATGCAGCAAATGTAACAGACGATTCAAATGCAGTTAATAGGAGCAATTAATTATTTTAGTCTATACATTACATTGCCTGCTGCGATTTGTAATTGCTGACAATTAGCGCAGCAAAAAGCTAAATCCTGTACGTCTACCACGAGTTACAACTTTAAATGTACATTATCGTTCGCGTAAAAAAATGTATTGAGATTTGACATTGTCATGTCATGTCATGTGTCATCCCAATACATTTTTTGTACGCGAATGATAATGTAAATTTACAGTAGCTACTCGTGGTAGACGTACTGATACAACGGATAAGGTACGATTCACATCAAACTGCCCGCATCGGCGCGCATCGCGACGGATGCAAGCGTATGCGACTGTGACCGACCACCAAAGAGTGTATAAATACTACGTTTTAGGAGACGGAACTCAGAACAAGCAGTTGTAAGGCAAAATAATACTTTTAATACCAACGTAAAGGAAAATAACGGAAGTGCCATTTAATTATCTTTAAATTGTAATAAGTGAAAGTTCTTGAAAATCACTTAAGTAGTTATTTTATTCTTGATATTTTAAAAGTGCATTTCTTTCTGGGCCACCCTGTACTAGTTAAAAAAGCGTCGTTACTAAGTGTTGCTATACCCAAATTAACTTTTACACAAGTAAACCTAATTTTTGACCCTGGAAAAAAACATTGAGAGTTGTTTTAAGTTTTTTAGTAATAAATAACTCTTTAAATTAAATTTATTTGCTATTTTAATTTATGTGGTATACCTCTTGTATTTTTGTCAGGTTGGCTATAAAAGTATATTTTCCCCATACAAAAAGTAAAGTGTTCTTAGTTTCATAGGACTGACCGACAACTTCCGTTCGGTAGTATCTAGTGTATTGCTCCCGTCCCAGTGCATGCGACGGCAGCCGAGTGGAGCCGACGGCATCCGCGCGCAGTCGGTCGTGTTCCGCGGAATACACTCGGAGCCGACCGGCTGCCGCGGCATGCTCGCGCATCTGTACGGGTTCCAAAATGTTCCAAAGTTGGATATGCGAATACGATCTTAAGAATTGATAATTAAATAATAATTTCCTCTGCGGCTTTGTAAATGCGCTTTGATGCTCTTCCGATGATCGATGTGAATCGTACCTAAGTTGTCATGTTTCACGCCGACAGAAGTCGCTTCTGAAGTGAAGTGTTTAAATGAGAATTCGATGCTGCACCTCTGGTGAGCAAAAATGGGCATACAATACGAGTACGTCTAAAATGGGTATCCGTTATTTGAACTACGATAGTTGACTACAACAAACTGTGTGCCATTTACGTCCGAATCCACAAACGTCAATCAAAGCTGAGCAGTCCTTACATGTTAAGCAGCCCTTTTCATTTTTATTGACATGTGACAGGGCAGCATCAATTTGAGGTGTCCTCAACTTTTGATTAGCGAATACGGGGGTTAGTTTCATTTCTATTCAAGAGAGGCGTTGTCTGTAGCGACTGTCATCGATGTTAACTCAAGGTAGGGATACTGGATAGAAGACCATATGCAAGCTCACCGTGAGACGTTCATCTGCGAAGTTGATTGTACGATATGAAGACGGTCTACATTTTTTTTATAGTGCCCGTCAAGATGACCTCACTCCACCTGATGGAAAGCAGTCGTGAGGTCCAGATATGAGCATGACAAGCACAATAATTCAAAGCAATTACTTAGCTAGCCATACTCACCTTGAAGGCTTGCCCTGGCACTGGTTAGTGCAGTGCTGATCCCGGAACGTGACCTGACCGAGATAGGTCAGAGTCACTTGGCGGGTTTTATGCAACTGCATGGTGGTAACATCAACCGGCCGACGTAATATGTCTCCCACCTGAAGAGCAGATGGTCTGCTGCAGGGCTCCCTTAGTCGCCTCTTACGACATCGACGGGAAGTAGATGGGGCGGTGGAAAGTATTATCTTAAAGTGCCGCCACCAGCACGGAACGGCACAGCACATCCACTGACATCCCAGTTTTGGTCATCAGTCCATCTTGCAGGTGGTCTTTCCACGCTACGTTTACCTTGCAAAAGTCTCCGTTCTAGAACTTCCTGCCCTTCAGGCCATCCACGTTTTTTTTTGTGTGTTTATTTTAATTTAATTGATTTAATTTTATTCCATAGTTTTTTTTCTTAAAACATTTTATTGAATTGTTTCATTGTAAGATATAATTTAATGTTAGAAGCGTGTTGAATGTTTATGCATTTATCCTACGACACTTTTAATATGCAAATTACTAATACTTCTTAAATAGAATAAACTTTATTAAACTTTAATTTATTGGCCTGGGCTTCTAAAGCTAGTTCTACATAAATGTTTTATCGGACTGCATTGTCTTATTGTTCTTTTTTTAATGTATTATGAATATTGTGCATTAAGTAATCTCGAATCAAATAGTGTTTAGACACAATAATAATATTTGCATGTTACTTAGGTAGCTGAAGAGGCGAGGCCGTACATTACCATTCTTAGATATTCGATTTAACCCTTATCCATGTGCGAATAAATAAATTATCTTATCTCATCTTATCTTAAAATTTGTGGTATGAAAGGAAAATCAATCGAGAAAAGGAAATATCAAGCTATCCGAGACCTAAGAGTTTTTACTACCAATTATGTGATTTTTAAAGCAAATTATTAATTCATCACAAATTCCTATAAACGAAGTAGCGAATGAAACCGTGAAAGTAAAAAAATACGCTTTTGTATTTTTTTTCATTTTCATGTAGAATAAGATTCGCTTCTACAGCAAATCTACTGTCGTTACTAGAAAGATAAACACCGATTTCATATTCGAATAAGATCGTCACAAGTACAAATGATAAAAGTATCCAAAAACCGAACCTATTCCTTCACGGCCAAGTCTTAATTTGCCTTACTCTTCGATCACGTGTGTTTAATTATTTGTATGGCAACATTAAAACTATCACGCAGGTCATTATGTATGGTGTTATTACAACCAATAAGCATCTTGTTCCACGGGACAAGCAGAGACAATAATAATTGCGAATTGTTAATTACCTCAAGATGGAGTGAAGATGGGTATGCGAAGCCAAGTTTGTTATTGTTGGGGCTTTAACCGACTGAAACGTATTTAAAATGTTTTTTTACAAAGCCATTGTGAATAAGTATGCGGATGAACTCAGGTAAGCAGTTACCGCTACTAATATTAATCATCCCAGGCACGAGCTCATTCCTGCCGTGGTGTGAAGGTTTACTTAGTACCACCGGAAGGTGGTAAACCCACTGGGGAACCTAAAGGACTCAAGCGTGGCTGTGGAGTGAATTTTGCAGACTTGTGCATTTGATACTCGTTGGCCGTCAGCGGCTTCACCCCCGTAGATTATTTCTCTCTTAAAAATATACCCTATAAATAGCTTTTGTTACTCCCTAATTTTTATTATAAATATACAACTCCCTAAACTTTAACTATTGGTGAAAGAAATTTGAAAATCGGTCCAGTTGCATCGGAGCCTATTATATGCAAACGAAAAATCAATTTTTTCCTCTGTAAACTATTAGGTATAGTTGGATATAAAAAAAAAATTTCCAAAACAAAACACTAAAAAGTAAAGAAATAATTGCGTATTTTTCTATGTACAATTATTGTTATTGTTGGAGTCGGTGTCAGCCAAGGAAATACTACAATCAATATACCTATTATATAATATATAACCTAATATATAACAATTTTTTACATCTCACGTTTACGTATATAGGTATGTAGGTAGTCAGAAACTTAAATCGGTTGGCGTGATATTGAGTTATTCGTCCATTTTCTCATAGATGCCACTGTCAGAACTAGACCAAATGGGACCACACGAGAAGCACCACCTTTCAAATAAAAAAAGAATGATCAAAATCGGTTCACCCAGTCGAAAGTTATGAGGTAACAAACAAAAAAAAACATACAGCCGAATTAAGAACCTCCTCCTTTTTTTGAAATCGGTTAAAAAGGGTTGGTATTTGTACCTTTATGGCATAACCACCAGCCGCCATTTTATTTGTTGATAAATCTGTGCGTTACTAAGAAAAAAGGCTACTAAGGCATCCCTACATCCGTTTTTTTTAAGGGAAGGAAACTACCTAATTTAGAGAAATGTACGCTATAAAGTAAGTCGTAGTATTGAAAAAAAAAATCATGCACAATTTTTTTAAAAGCAATTGTTAATAACAAGGCAAAAATATTATAAATAAAATTAACGTAAATCTATCATATAAAAGAAAGTCTTGTTAGTTACACCACTTATAACTCAAGTACGGGAGGACTGATTTTTATATTTTTTTTGTTTTTGAATTTGTCTACATCGGGAATAGGATAATAAGTATTAAAAACATTGGGAAATAAAAGTTCACAGCTGGCAAGCATTTGCCAATAACTTTTGACAGAACGCAGTTTGTCGGGGCCACTAGTAAAATAATAATAATAAATATCACAATTAAGCATAATGAGACTACGAGCGGATCGTAGGCTGCCTCCATCAAGAAGAATCTGGCATGAAACTCGATAGGTACTCGGTGAAAAAAAAAAGATTGCAGAAAGAACTTTGAATTATCGATTAATAAGTTAACTGTTCACACCGCAGACACAATAAAAATAACAATAGATTGTATCATATAGGACTGATAGGACAGGGAAGTGGTTCAGGCTACCGGCCTTATAAATAAATAAATATGCGCCAGACAACACACCTCTTGTAATGGTCTCGAAGTAGGGATTAATATATCCCTGTGTTACGAGTTACCACACAAAGAAATAAGCCAGGGGCGTCTCCCAGCACATCAGAGCCGAGTCAATTCAGAAAAGATCTTTTCCTAAGTTGACCCGACCGGGGATCGAGCCCGGGACACTAAGGAATTCAAGGCGAGAAACCGTGCCACAGCGCACTACGCCAATCGTGTCGTCAAATTCATTTTGATTTACATGGGTAAGCCACCCTGAATTATTCCTTACCAGCCACTATGCACTGACAATTCACAATACCTTTGCATCGAAATGACATAATTATTCACAATTTATCAAATATGTGTGATTTTCGAATTTCATTTCAAAACCTTATACTGTCCAAATTAAGTTTTCATTCCACATACGACACGATGACAGAGAACTCTCACTTTTCCCCAATTTGCTGATACTCAAATTTAATCGACCGGTCCGTTCCGGCGAATAAGTCGTCATCCTCAGACATGATAACGACGTACCAAATTGCACCCTATCGAAGACAATTGGTATAGGAACCATTATAGGAAGTACCGACGCGTAGACCCGTCAGCACGAAGCATTTTTTTATTTCGGACCATTTTTCGCTCACATAGACTACAGCCAACTGAGGAAGCCTGCGGGCCCGTCCGACCGTAACATGCCGGGAAAAACGCAACTTTAAACCAACACGTATATAAATATACCGCCAACCAACGGTTCGATTCAGTTATACGCGAACTCTTGAAAATGGTGGTTGAAACCGGGATGATATAAACAAGAAAGTGAAGTGAAGTGCATTAGACGTGTTGTTCAGTCGACGATACAAGTGACGATCAAAATGATGCGATTACAGACTTTAATAGTGCTATATACTGTTGCTTTTTCAACAGCTGACGAAGATTATGAGAATAAATTAACAAAGCTATGGTCCTTATCTGGTGCTTCGAATAGTGATGGATCAGCTGTTTTGAACGTGACCAGTGCTTCGATTGTGATCCAACCTTCGAGCTACGACAATGCGAATTCGAGACAGGACTACCAAAGATATGCTTTCAAGCCTCGAGCTATACCTTTGCGAAGGACTGAACAGCCGTCTCAAGTAGAGAGGAGCGTCTACTACACACCAGACCAGAAGTACAAGCCTGAGGTGCTTTTCCCTGGTAATTATTACCCAATTGCCAAAGAGAAAAGTAGTGAGATCCTAACTAAGGATTCGGTGTACGGCCAGAACAGATCGTTTCACCCCAAGGCGATACCGCTGCTGAGGACCCAGGAGTTCCAGGGAAGATCACTGGACATGGATGACACCCCGGTTATAAAGAAGCCCGAAGATTTTTCGGAGCAGTCAGCATCAAGAAGATCGATATCGTGTAAGTATATCAATTTGTTAGCTCATTAACATTTTATTTACAGCAAATCAGTCCCTGAAAGTTTGGAAGTCACTAAACTGATGCTGTCCTGTATTACATAAGTGGAACTGAAAGGGACGGCGACACGTATGGCCTGGTTAAGTTTGAGTACCGTCACAAAATTTAGGGTAGAGTGTCAATTTTTACTATAATTATAACACAAACTGACGTGATAAGTTGAGTGATTAATAGTTTCAATCATATTTAACAGGTTTTTAATAAACATTGAACAATTACCAAACCAAACCGAACCAAAATCTTTGTGTTCATTGTTTAATTTCCGACTAACTCTCCGGTGATGAAAAACATCGATAAAAAACCAAATTAACCCGGATAGCGGCTGAAGGCTCACCACGTTGGGTTATCTTATATCATTTGTGAAAAGTAGGCTTCTGAGTGTTCCGTTCACCATGACGGAAAAGTCATTTTCCTCTGACTACCCCGTTTGGGATAAATTCGTGATGGTATGTTGTGAACAATTACGAATAAATTAACATCAAAATGCAAATATGATTAACTATGCACGTGCCTTAACAAATAGTAGGTAATGTTTTATTTACTCTTTGAGTTTAATTAAAACAATATTACTCTCACACGCTTTGAGCCATCTTTATCAACATCATTGGAAACCCCTAGATATCCACTGCTGAACATAGGTCTCCCCAATAGGTTTCCAGTATACAACCTTAGCCACATTGCTACTCGCAAGAACAGCACATAAACGCGCCAGACAACACACCTCTTGTAATGGTCTCGAAGTAAGGATAATATCCCTGAGTCACGAGGTACCACACAAGGAAATAAGCAAGGGGCGTCTCCCACCACACCCAGACCCGAGTCAATTCAGAAAATATCGTTTCCTGAATTGACCCGACCGGGAATCGAACCCGGGACGCTACGGAAATCGAGGCTAGAAACCTTGCTACAGCGCACTACGCCAATCGTGTCGTCAAGTAATCGGGCAGTGTTGAGACTGTTAACTTTTGTGTTGGGAACGAAACATCCAGAAGCCCAACATTATATATAACGTTACAATAAATTATGAAAACGAACACTTGAACAGTGATCGAATAGCTTGTAGTTAATATTTATTAACTTCAATTAGTACATTTTCTAGACATAAAAAAGAGAAATCTCCGGTCCTAGACGAAAACCTAGACGATCATTAAAAGACAATAAAATCACGTATTTTCTAACAAATGCAATTATTTGTAAATGAAAACAAGTCACAGAATCATTATATTTCAAAATGTCTAACTAACTGAAAAATATGGAACTTTTGGTTGCACACTTAAGAAATAATAATTTCAAAACGCTTAGACAGTCATGGGTCATTTATTCGTTATACCATGAAGGTCATGGTGAGTCAAGCCGCTGGGCTCAGTACCCTATTTGGGCTATATTCGTATGGTCTGTACCTACCTTCTGGTAGCAGTCAACATGGACCTCTCCCAAGCAGCACCAAACCCATTTCATCGTTATTAAAATAAAACCATGATTTTATTATAACAAAAATTGTTGAATATTTATGAAACACAGAAAATGAAACTAAGTGATAAAATATAATGAATGTACTAACGGATACTTGTTATATACCTTTTCTGAGGTTTTTTTTCCAAAGTCATCCAGTTACAAAACTTTTTACTAAATAGGAAAAAGGTTGTCACTGGTAAAAAAAATAAGTATTAAAAGTAAAACTATTATAAAATTCTGGTTGACGTTCCCCGACATTATTTTCCGTTACATTTCACCGTAGAATGTCCACTGCACTTTCGATAATAACCTGAATTGCAACGAAAACGCAACCTGCAATCTTTTCGTTCATCGGCTATGAATTCAAATAACTAAGGCTGGGGTCATTACGGAAGCGGGAAGAGGGCGTTGTGACAAGACACGGATCGTGCACTTGGGTTAGCAATCACCGAAAGCAACAAATATAAATTCAATGATGTGGTATAGCCTGGCTGAAATTGCAGTGCATTAACGACACAGAAAAAGTAGTATGTTAAACTAAAATCCAAATGAAATATGCACTACTTGAATTACAAATCCCTGCCCCAATTAAGAATATATGAAAACTTTAAAAATCCTATCCAAAAGTAGCACTTTTTCACATGTCCACGTGTGAGCCAGTATCGTTCCGGTTTCCATTCAGATTCCTAAGCTCGGATTTAAGCAACTCGGCTGGATTCCAATACCTTTGCTGAGCAGAATTTTCAGTGCTTAGGCAACCTATCTTTTTGGTAAGAAAAGTATCAAAGAGCTGTTATATTCTCAGGTCCGGAAATTGGCATTTGTTCGTCTCACTTACTGCACAAAAGATCCTACTCTGGAACACCCGAGTGATATTAAATTACTCTGGTGTTGCACGTGTCCATAAGCTGCGGAAGACTTAAATAACCCCTCCCTTGCAGAAACATTTTATTAAGCATGACAAAGTTTCTTTACTTAAATCGCTCATGCTCACCTTGCAATCGATTCTCGCTCCGCTCAAATCAGCTACGCTAGTCCACAAGCACATCCTTTAAAGCGTGATCGATACGGTTAGCTTATCATCGTAGCGTTAACAGAACTATAGCAAGTCAGTGACATGGGTATGAAATTACGTGCGGTGTGTTGACTTACGACTGCTTTTTCCGTTCTGAGTAATAGTTTCATTTTAATGAGTAATTGGAAATTGTTATGATTTATGAATATTCATAGGTTTGTTTTTCCGTCCGTGTGGGAAAGTCGGATGTAAATCGAATGTTTTTGAAATGGCATGTCAGTAATTGCATTTATATAGTTGAGTAATAAGTCATAACGTTGTTGAAATCTCGCTACAATTGATGGCCTAATTACTACGCTGGCCAAATGCGCTTAGGTGCTGACATATTAATGTTCGTGTACCTGTGGTGAGTACGGAACTAGTTCCTTTTACCACTCTTATACAACTTAGGGAGAGTAGTTTTTTTCATTTTCATTCCCCACACCATCCCCCTCATACCACAGGAGCCACACAGTGCTCCTCACCAAGCTATATATTTATGAAGCATATTAACACCCACCCACATAGATCTATATCCTGGACTACAAACTATACAAAGCTTCTTTTAATGTCAAGGACTGATGCCATACATATAGCGCATGCGTAAATAATCAAAGAAGAGCCAAAGCGTCAATAATCACACCAAGGTGACAAGTTACACTACTGCGCGTGAGCACCGGCGACCCCCATAGAGATCGCAAAGAAACCGGTTAATACCGGCTCGGCCAGTGCTCAGCCAGGGCTCACGCATACCCGAAGTAGTATACTCGTACCTGTCACAGTCACTTGTAGGAAGCTTCTATAATTTGCGCAAGACAACACACAACTTGCCATGGTATCGAAGTAAAGATAAACATCCTTGTGTTACGAGGTACCAGACAGGGAATTAAGCCAGGGGCGTCTCCCAGCACACCTTGCCGAGTCAAATTAAAAAAGATCGTTTCCTGAATTGACCCGATCAGAAATCGAACCCGGGACACCACGCGAGCCAAGGCAAGAAACCATGCTACAGCACACTACGCCAACCGTGTCGTGTGTCGAACTCTCTGTTGATTGAAAACTTCGACAAAAAACTAAATAACGGCGGAAGGCTTACCACTACCACGTTGGGATCTAATTTTAATGGCGAAAAATAGGCTTCTGAGTGTTCCGTTCTCCATGACGGCCACAGTCACTTGGCTCTGACTACACCGTTTGAGATATACTTATTATGGTAAGTATATATAAAACAAATAACAAACAAAAATGTTCGACATAATCGAACCTATCTATAAAAGGCCCTCTACTCACTACGTCAACGGGTCAGTCTTCCCATCTGATCTGAACATGCCATCAATGTATGACGCTCATCAGTAGTGAATCTCATTACTACCACTCTCGATTTCTATGTGGCTGCCAACGCTTTTCATACGAGTTTGAGAGAAACTTAATTATCGATGTTATTTAATATTACAAATTATAGGAAAGTAGATGCAAAGTTCTATTGGAAAAGATCTATTGGATGTAAGTTACTATGTGAAAATATTCAGATATACCCTATCTGATTGTGTTTCTATTGTGTCATACATCATTAGACTGGTGGATCATTTATTAGATCTACATCGTCGGAGGTACTGTAGTGAGTTCGTTCCCCAGCCTGGACAAACATTGTTCTTATATAGTATTTTTTTCATGTTTAGAGTTATTTCTTTAATATAATGATAAAATTTATGTATATTAGTTAAGTGTGAGATAAAATCGTGTATGATGTCTACTTAATCATTGCTACAATTGATGACTCAATGTGGATTGTGATAACAAACTGACCTATTTTCTAATGAATCTTAGTTGGTGTATAGTACAGTCAGAAAAAAAATTACATCTATGATGGGGTTAAGTCTCAAGAAATTACCTTGGTTTGGAGGTTAGACCCAAAATTGGTATATTTACGGTCATGGTTAGTAAAATGATAATTGCGTTAAATCAGTCGAAATTTTTAGTTAAAAAAGTTTTTTTTAAATTAAAGATACAATCAGTAATGTACTAGAAGTCATAATTATAAGATACGCATTACATGTTTCACAAATTCGTCAGCTCAAAATATTATCTGCTCAGTTAGTCAGTTTTTGGTTTCACTCGTTAAATTCGGTTCATAACAAGAAAAGTATCACATAAAACTTACAATGCATCATATCATTGATTTTACTGATAACGCCAATCATTTAACTTTCAAACAATCACACATCAAGATGCCACCTATAACGCAGTGGTATTTAAAACAATTAACATCTGCTATTACTTGAATTAACTTAACACTTGGAAATCTAGTCGCGTTAGTTTTCACTAAGTCACTTTACGAGATCGTGTTACGTGCGATGATCGGAGTCATGGATGGAGTAACATTCGTTTGACTTTCATTAGAACAATGTGGCAATAGCAATTATCATCATTATTAATAACAGCTGTGAGTCGCATGTTCGTTGCACAAAGCTCTCCTAGGTCTATGTCCACGAGTTTACTTCAATGACGGTGGTTAGCGTCCGCGCGTAAATCGCGTTGACGCTTGTGTATGGGATTATGGTGCCCCTAGTGATTAAATTAAAACAAGTAATTGCATACTTTCTGAATTCAACGATTGTCATTCACGTGACGGAAATTCATGGTAGACACACATCGAGCAAGGGATACTACCAAAGACACGGACAGAAAGAAATGGCGCTAATATTTTATGAACTACGCCTGTCAAAATGAAGTCGAATTCTATAATATTCTTCTTTAAACTATAGTTTGTCCAATTTGTAGTGAAATAAAATGTTGTTGCGCTAGCCGCCCTTAATCTTAAATTCAAATGTTAGATTAATTTTATTTCACAACCGATTATAAAATATCTTAGTATGTATTTAAGTATGTTTATCAGTCTCTGACGCCCATATTACAAGCTCTGCTTGGGGTCAGATGATCTTGGTGTGAATTGTCCCAGATATTTATTTATTTATTTTTATTTATTGCTATTCGATTGCAAGGCACTTCACTAAGTGGGCGGTACCCGCCAATAAAGTACTATATTATCTGTAGCATACTTTGCCGAAAAAAAATGCAACATAGGCGTGAACTGTCAAAATTATCATCCTAAACTTGACAAACTATACCTATGCTCCAGTTAGTCCGCGCTCTATCGTTATGGTAACAAATGTCAAAATTAAGTGAACTTATCATGCCACAAACGGTCTAAAGTCACAAAAAGGCAAAAGGGGTCTCAAAAGTGGCATGCTTGGTTTTCATACAGGAAGAGGGACTTGCGCTACCGATTTCGATTTACCTTTGCCTATACATTACACTAATGTATCCCTGAGTGCGACTCAACTAGAAGGACCCGTCTTAGTGTCATGAAACGTACGCGTCTTCTTAAAACCGCATACCCAGTACCGTACTTAAAGCTTTTGGCTCGTGTACTTATCTAACATTTTCTAGAATTGCATAATAAGCGTTGTAAAATACTAAAATAAACAAAGTACTAACAAATAGCATATTTAATCCTAACCGAAAGCCTTAGAACATTAATGAAATAACGTTGCCTTGCAACGTAAGCATATACTAAAAAGATTCGTTCGGTCTAGTAAAATTTCGGTAGCTCAGTGGTTAGAGCAGCCACCCGAATTGTGGAAGACGCGGGTTCGAATCCTGCCTGATTTCTTCATGGTCCGAATTCGATTTTTTCTAGTTTTTTCATCTTTAGATATGAAAAACAAGCATTGTGAAATGCTAAAATAAACAAAGTAATATTTTTGTAGAATGTTTAGTAGTGGACTGTAGAGTGTTTAATACAAACATCAAAATAATGTTGATCAGCATGTCTTTTAGCTTCCCAAGATATTTTTAACTCACATACTAAATGGAGAAGTCAGAGACAATCTATCCATTTACGATATATTGATGATGACTAGGAAACCCATTCTGATTGATTGATTCTGAGTAATTTCAACATACAAATACCTCATCCTTCATTTATTTAAGATAACAGAATAATAAGGAAACCTTATCTCCTTAATTCCAGATATCTTCGGTGACCTTGAAGACGCCGAAGACGAAGAAGAGGAAGCTGAGGAGGACATCGAGACGGAGGGTGAAGGTACAGAAGCGAAAATCCCCTCTTCGTTCAAGCACAAGAAACCTAAACTCAAAAAGCCTAAGCTCAAGAAATACGTTATGCCCTTACTATTGGCTTACAAGATGAAGTACTTCGCTCTAGTTCCAGTCATGATTGGAGGACTAATATTACTCGTAGGAGCGACAGGACTAGCAGGATTTTTCTTCGCCCTGTTTGCAGCAGTCATGGGTCTACAGAAAGGAGGATATTAAAAAACAAAGTAGTTAAATAAAGTCGACACTCCAGTTGCCATCCAAACTTAGTTAATTAATTTTCCTCCGGACTTGTGACTAACTAGTCTACGGGCTGTATTAATTATCTTTTCTCAAGACACGATCTCAATCTCCTAGACGTTTTATTCTATGAGATTGTAAATTTCGAACCTCATGTCGAGATTGAGAATGGTTTCTCAATACGGCCCTGTGTTTGGAAATATGTCTACCACCGATGCTTCCAATTTTGTCATCAATGTTATAATTTACATTTCTTTGAACTACAGTATTAATTTTCGTGTTTTAGAAAATTTCATAACTTTTTAAAATTTAATTAATTAACATTAAGGGTTCGCGCTTTTGTAAATAGTCTTTCCTATTTATTGTTGAATGTAAGTAAATTATAATAATTTATTGTTAGTTTTAGGGCTAATAAATTAAAATAAGGATAGGCAGATAACGTAGTTACCAAAATATAAGGTTGTATTTACGATGCTCCTTAAGATATTATGAAATATGCAATTATACACACGTGCTTTAGTGGTTATGACTTTTAATTACCTTGCAATAAGAACCAAATCAAACTACAATAAGATGAATAAACTCAAAAGGAAAAAAAAATACGGTAAGTCCGAAAAAACACAACTTTTCGGAGTCACAATTTAAAAAGATTATAACAATTATGCACTGCTGATAACATATGGTCAATAAAACATTCATTTTTGATGTTCTACTATAAGTCAGTTAAGGCATTATCCATCATGGCTATGATTTATTTCAATACTCGTAGCATGCGAAATGTGCGGATTGTCAACGTAGCATTTTTGAAAGATTTTCGTGATTATTTATCTAATTCAAATAACAGGATCATCAAGGATGGGTAATACCTATTACTATTGAGCATATAACTATTTACCATACGTCCCTTTACACTTATTTAAGTGAAATCTGTTTTTCTTGTACATTGGCGTCAACCTTATACTTAATATTTAAATGTGTTTCTATTAAGAGTTATTCTAATCAAAGCAGAGCAAAAAAAGAAAATGAAAAGCTACTTTTGATTTACTTTTTAATTTAACCTAAAGCTAGGTAATAACAACTTGTCAATGCCCTGTGTGCAACTGTCTTTTGTCCTCCTTGTCTGTGGTTAGTGGAATAAAAACATTAACTAAATTAGAATTTAGCAAACAATCACGATAATCTTTCAAAATGCGAGGTTTAATCCGCCACCAGCACACACCCAAAAATAACAGTAATGTGGTAGAACAGTAAGTAACTAAATTATTCTGCCATTTTTAGTAAACCTAATGTCTAATTGCCCATTTTAAATTACTCAATTATTTTGCTACATCTGATGATGTATCTGGTAGCAGTACCCAATAGTAAGCAATTACTCGTATTTTATTGATAACTTTGAAATGAAAATTACAATTCTCCTTGTTATTAGCTGCCTCCGTGCCAAATGTCCAAAAGTGCATGGTCCTAAATTCAGAGCTCTAACCCCTCGTCGGACAAAGTGTTTTCGGATTTTTTGGATCACAGCCCTGCCCCCCGATTCAGAACATAGTTATCGACTGAATGTTTTATTTCCTTTTATTTTTAATTAATATTTCATGCTTTGGGTGTGTCTGTATGATATGTTTCACAAAAAGAAATGCCCTTCGGTTTTTACTTTTACAGGCTAAGCTACCGTTTAGCGGGTAATGTACCATAATCAAAATACCGAATGGGTCGATAATTTCGTTCTGAATCGGGGCTGGGATTGTGATCACTGGCTCGCATTTTGCATACGAGATGATTAAGCCCCTACGCAGCATGGAGACCCAGTATAGGCCAAACATTATTATTACTTACTGATAGTAAAAAAATGAGAGATAAGGCAGGGCTCAAACGTGGACACTTTTGTGTCTGGTGTCAGATACAAGCTACCGATGAATATTTGATTTCTATAGAACCAGTGTAAAATCATCCCCTGCACATACGTAAACTGTGTCCGATCACCGCTACAAGACACAGCAACGACGGTTCCCTGTGATAGTGTGCCGAGTCGGCAACAAAAAGTGTATACGTTTAGGCACCACCTAATGAGAGAAAAATGCAAAAGTTTACGTACAGTTTCCTCAAATTAAAAAAAAATAGCAAATGGTTTTAAGGTCGTTTATTTTTCTAATATCAATCAACAAATCGTTAACGAAGTGAAGTTGAAAACTCCAAGTGATCTATAATAGATCATTCGGAGATACTACTGATATCAGTAAGAGCTAATTAAAAAACAATTTTACATTACTTTACATTGTTTGTGAAATAGAGATTTGTAAAACATCGTTTGCGTATAGTACGCTGTTGTACAGTTGCCTCCAAAAAAAATATCAAACTTAAGACTTCTTTATTTATTCGTTTCATCATTCGTCCCAGGGGTCCCAGGGTCCGCCTTTCTTATTTTCTTGGCCCACTTCGCGCGGTTTTGTGCATCCTCAGTGGTGAGTCCGTTGGCACGCATGTCACCCATGACGACGTCGAGCCACCGCTTCTTGGGTTGCCAGTTTTACCAGTACCTGGCGGGGGCGGCATGGCCAGACATTTGTTGCCCACGTAGTTGGCCGATCTCCGTGAGACATGACCATACTAACGAAGGCGGCAGTCCTGCAGCTTGTCTGCGATGTCACGAACACGGAGGCTGCCGCGTTCTTTATTTATTCGTTTGTACACATTTAAATGTGTGTGTGGTTTAGTTTTTTTATTTATACAATGTCAACCAAACTTCTAGTACACTCTGAATTTTTTCATAGTAAAATAAGATTGATGCGAACTATACCTACATTTATAAGTACCTTATATTCTACCGTTAGGAATATCGTTACAATTAGATCATGCCTTAAAGATATTTTAGCCGCCAACTAGCTCTACCAATTGATTTATTTTTATAACTTCCAAATAAGACATTGATTCTGAATACTGAAAAATGAATATCTCTAAAAAACTTCTTTTAAAGATTGAATGTCTGTCCACGACTTTTCATTGTTTTATAGTTTTAGATCGCGTTTTTGCACAAAGTGGCCACTTTTAGCAAAAACGCGATATATTGAGATATTCATTGTTCAGTTTTTAAAAACAATGTCTCATTTGGAAAATCGCCTTAATCATCATTCTCGCTTATTATCTTTTTCACCAATGTAACCTCAGTTTATGTTCCGAAATAGCCATAAACACATTAAGCCAGGGATTTGCACCCAATACCTCTCGATTTAAACCCGATCGTTTTTATCACGCCACGGTGATGTTAAAAAACATGACATAAAATACACTTAAAAAAATTAGGAGGTAAACTTTTATTGCCATGAGGAGAAATGAGGAGAGGATACAGAAGTTCGGATTTGCGTATGCTAGCTAGTTGCTAGGAGTTCAATAAAAAAAAGTTTTTTGTTCACTCAGCAAATTTTTTGAAAAGTTATTTTGGTAGTAGGTACTTAATCTTTCAAATCTCTGATACCTATAGTGTACGTACAAGTGTTGCTGAGTATAGCGTATTAAGGCTGGTGAAGATGTCCAGAGCCAGAAATGTTTAAATATGTCCGAGACAATTGCGATGGTCAATTGTTTCAGACAACAATAGCAAAGTAAGGTGCTACAGAAAAAAAAAATCCTTCCTCGTCAACCCTGCGAACCCTAAAAAAATACCAAATCTTTATAGTCTTTGAAACCTGAACTTTGAATAGGTTGGGCTTCAGGTGCCAATCTAAATGCCTCTAGAATTCCTAAAGACTTGACGTGACTGTTATATGCATCCAAACATGCCACCGTATCCACGAACCCTAATCAAAAGTTGAAGACACCTCAAATTGATGCTGCCCTGTCACATGTCAGTAAAAATTAAAAGGACAGGTGTAGATGTAAGGACTGCTCAGCTTTGATTGACGTTTGTGGATTCGGGCGTAGAGTTCTAAAAAGAATGATATGAGCCAGATAGCTCTAATACATTGAAATTCAAATCGAAACTCTCGGGTATGCGAGGTAAAATAATTTAGGCATATTTTTGCAGACGGCTGTACTTGAAAACCATAGCGTTCCGCTCTGCTTGTTACACTGTCGATATTTTCTAAATTAATTTCTGTGGCTTTGTGTACAAACCCCCCCTTTATTTGAACTAGCTTTTACTGATTGTACCAATAGCAGCAATTGTACAGTGAGCAAAAAATCTAGCTAAACACTTTAATACTTTGACATACCATATTCATTATCTGACAACTTAGTCATATTGTCATAGAAATGATTTTAATAGGGTGTGAGAGCAACGGTCAACATGTCACAAACGCAAATGTTATAAAATAGGAACTGGAAAAACGCAATCCAATGTGATTTGAACCTGCACCTTTCGTAATGCGGGCCGGTGCTTGTTTTTAAGCAATCATGAAATAACGTTGACTTACTCGTATAACTACAGAAATTCACCAGGTCCGTTGATGGCGTCGGTAGGCTTAGTTGGAATATTTTTTAGTTTTTTTAGCATTTTCTATTTTTGTGTAGAAAAATTTGAATTTAAATCTATGCTTGCCTGATATCACAACACATTATATATCTTTAAAAGAAAGTCGTGTTAGTTACACCATTTATAACTCAAGAACGGTCCAAATTAGATTTTCGTGTTTATGGATTTATCTTCGCCCAGAATAGGAAATTAAGTAAGAAAATTGATGTCAAACAATGAAAAAAAAATTATTGTTAGCCTGAATGAAGTTCGCCGGATCAGCTAGTTTACTATATTTTTTTATATTTATTCATTATAAGAAACATTACTACATGCAAAATAACGCGACAAAAACCAAAATAGATTTTGAAATTTTTTTGACTGGCCTGTTGGGGCAATGGCAGCGATCCTGCCTTTAGCGCCGGAGGTCGTGGGTTCGATCCCCACCCATGACAAATATTTGTGTGACGAACATTTTATATTTGTTGTGTGTCTTGGTGTTATTATCTATTTAAGTATGTATTTAGAAATATTTAAGTATGTTTATCAGTCTCTGACGCCCATATTACAAGCTCTGCTTAGTTAGGGGTCAGATGATCTTGGTGTGAATTGTCCCAGATATTTATTTGATATTTATTTTTCATTTTATTTAAATAATTAATAGTAAATTAGTTCATCATTCTTGTCAGGCGAAGTTGCTAGAGTAAAAAGCTGCTAGAATGGCGGGCGCACCAGGACGCCCAATGAAGTTCCCTTACACGCTTTCTGCCAAGATCGCGCAGTTTCCGTTCAAGTAGTACGTTCAGCACCAGTGGATCTAGCGCTACTGGATTTCGGGATCGCCGTCTCTTTACCAATTATATACAAAATCCACAAGTTTTCAAATTCTCCTGGGAACGTAGCCAAATAGGCTGAGTTCAGGAAACAGGAAGCTGCCGAACACCACTAACTTAGGATTAATATATAGTTTCATCAAAGGGTCAGGACTTCTATAACGGCCCTGGCAGGGAGACTCAGTTCCGCTGCTTGTGCTGTTAGAAAAATAAGACTCTTGACTGGTATTGAAACAGCAAGACTAGTATAGATTAGCTACTTTCATAGTGTTATGTCGTATGGTCTACTGTTGTGGGGTTCAGCTGCAGACTTGAACACCATTTTTGTACTTCAAAAATGAGCCATCCGTTCCATTTACAAACTTAGACCACGCGACTCGCTTAGGGAAGTATTTAAGAAGATCGATATTTTAACTGTGCATGCTCAGTATATTTTAGATAACATAATGTATGTGCGCAAAAACTTGCATCTGTTCAAAAAAAACAGTGATACTCATAAACATAGTACCAGATATAAAAACAAATTGAAAACTCCCAGTCTTAGGCTACACAAGGTGGGAAACTCATTTTTGGGTCAATCTGTAAAATACTTTAACAAAATACGAGTACCTCAAAGTCTTGTTGATCTACCTCTTCACAAGTTTAAGTCTGCAATTAAAGCAAAGTTAATGAATCAAGGTTAATATAATGTAGAGGATTACTTGAACGACAAAAAATTGTGGTCATAGTAGGAATAATCTGCTCCTCTGCTCAATGTTGTGTTCTTTTTTCTACTCTCATTGACTGTACTCTGAATTTATTTTTTGTAAAACAAACAAAGTTCAAAAGAGTAACTATCGAGTTTCTTGCCGGAGTCTTATCGATAAGAAGCAACGTCCGAACCGGTGGTAGATTCACATTATGTATATTCACAATATGTACTATTTTATTATTATTATTTCTATATACTTTTTTTGACATGTCATAAGTGCTTTGTACAAGCTTGAATGAATAAATGATTTTTTTACTTTTACTTTACTTACTTTATGTTTTATTTATTTTTACTGAAGGTGCGGGCAAACGTGTTATTAAATATTTTAAAGTTCTGTTAAAATGTGCCGTTGCATATAACAGATACAATTTATTTCGCAATAAAGCCGACTTAGGTAAACCACGTGGTTACACGGAATAGGTAAATGTTTTGAATACACAAATATTTGGTCTTCGAAGTACTTATCGTCGTTTGAAACATGCTTCTAAAACTAGAGTGTTAGCTTTCGTCATGTTTATGACATTATGACTTTCATCAAGTTCAGACTAAGTCGGCAGAGTTACGCGCTAGATGTGCCTAAAATCTTTCTAACTAAAACTAAGTTAATAGAATGAACATTACGTTGTAAGCAAAGTAATAAAATCAAGTCTATTAAGACATGATTACTGGTATTCATATCTTGATCCAATTTAACGCCACCTATACTTGCGTGTTTCTTGGATTACTTTTTTTATCTTGCTTAGGACGAGTATAGTTAGTTCTTGCTGGAATGTGTTAGAGGTCGCTTTCCTTGATTGCAACAGAAATAATAAATCTATGAAACTATATTTCCGTTTAAAATAGCAATTTCAGATCAAGGGCTCACTACAATCGCTGATATCCAGTAAAAGTTCATTCCCTAAACTGAGGGAAGCGTGGAATTTCGTCTGTAAATATTCAACCTAAAAAATGCGTTGGTGCCAGGTAATCGCTGACTGGCTGGAAATGAAAGATCATATTACGAAACTGCTTGCTACGCTAAGTTTAGGGAATGAACTTGACAAGTTATGAGGGATTATTAGGCCCCAGATGTTGTGAAACAAGTCAACATAGTGTGGTTGAATTACTGGTTCAAAGTTCAATAACGTAACTAAAAAAGTTGTAAGAGCGTTCGGAGCAAGATCCAAAGATCGTTGGTTCGAATCCCAGTTCGGGCAAAGTGTGTTTTAGGATTTTGCGAAATATAGCTCAGGCTTGTGATCACTAAGCCTGGGCTATTTGTTGTTTCCGATGATGGATAACAGTGGAAATCACTTTTTGTAACTTTTATCTGACAAAAATAAATCGGTTGTTCTAACTGCCCTCACCACTTTCAAATTTAGTATTAAACTTCTCCTTTTATTGTTAAGTCGAACTCATAGAACAAAGCTTATTTGAAAGACATCGTTAATGATAAATCTGCCTTATTCGGAGTGTGTTGTAACAAATATGCGTGTCTAATACAAAATATACATCTTCAATTTTCAAAAGACAGAAAACTAGAAACATTTCGAATTTCGGACCGTGAAGAAATCAGGCAGGATTCGAACCCGCGTCTTCTACAATCCGGGTGGCTGCTCTAACCACTGAGCTACCGAAATCTTACTGACCCGAACGAATCTTTCTAGTACATGCTTACGTTGCAACCCAACGTTATATTATCACTGTTCTGAGGCAAGTACCTTCAAACGCCACCTACCTAAGCACCTACCACTTGGAGCAGCCAAGCGGTCCGAAATTTAGATTTTTTTTTTTTTTTTTATTTAAAGTGGGTTTGCGTTTGGCCTCAGTCTCGCCTGGTGGTAAGCGATGACGAGGCCGATGGTTGTACACGCTTACCCAGAAAATGCCTATTCACTCTGGCCTTGAAGACACCAAGGTTGTAAGTATCTGGAAACACAGACGCAGGGAGAGCGTTCCACTCCCTCGTTCTATTGTTCGATATGAAAAAAAAAGTAATCATCTTAATTTTTTTTTATTCACATGGTATGGCTGACCCCTAATCAACGTCTCAATGTCAAGTTCCTGCAATTAGAACATAAATGCTTAGCTTTCCTACGGCAAAAAAAATACTTCCGAATAAAACGTGGACTCTACAGCTTTAGTCTCAAAGTTCAAAATACAAGTGTCACCTATTCAGGTGTAATTGCTGAAATTGCCAGTGTAATGACTAATTAGGTAAAAACGTATGAAACGCATGATAGCTCGTTATGAACTCATTTACGAAGTATAAATGTCAACGGTATGTCGTCGTGACGACATATCGCTTCTAAGCAAGGTGTACATAGGAGTCGACGCTCCGGAAACAATAAAAAACAAAAAAACGGGGCAGCAGCCGCAAAAATTAACTCTGATAACAACTGTGATAAACTTGCAAAATATATAGACTTAAACAACTGCGTTTGAGGTCAAAAGGTCATTTCAATTTTCAATCGTTCTGTTAGTTTTGTTTTTTTTTTTTCATTCTCTCAAGTATCAAGCAAAACTAGTGTGCTTAGTGTTGAATTCATTCTCTCATACAATGTCAATAGCTTAGGTACTTCAAGCACATTTTCAAAATCAAAATGTTTTAAGTTTGAAAAAGTTTCAAGTCACCATGCTCCCCTACTCCCGCGGCCTAATCTTAGACAACACAAATAACTATGGTATAGTGAAGACGGAAACGCTTTTCGGGTTCGGGCCGAAGAGTGACAACTATGCGAGCGATACTATTAATACTACAGAACCTTTGGAATGGATCTTCACACATGGAAATTTTGGGAAGGAACCCAAAAAAGGTACACTGATCTTTTTAACAACATTTCTTGCAACTAACAATTTACTCTCGGTAGTCCTAATCCTAATACCTAAATGACCATCTGAACGTTATGAACTTTAAATTTACTGACTTAATTAATAAATAAAAATCAACCATGTAATGTTATCGTGTAGAATGCCTTCCTGGTCCAACTGCTATAATTGTATCAGTTAAAATGAATCTAATTTAATTCATTCATAAACACAAATAATAATATCTTGACAAAACGCTTCCGTTACTCATTTCATGTTATTTTTTGTAATTATTAAGGTTTTTTCTATTTACTATTGCCAAAAACTACTTTTTGTCATTTTTCATCACCACTTTACAGAGACATTACCATCAGAAACCAGAGCGTTCAAAGCAACACAAGCAGAAAACAACTTAACGCCCCCAGAACAAAGAAGCAAAAAGAAGACAAAGAAACACAAACAGAAACAGAAGAAGAAAATGCAGAGAAAGGGGAAGAAAAGCAAGAAGTGTATCTTCAAGGTGATCAAGAAAAATGGGAAAAAGAATAGGCGAGGAGGGAATAAAGTGGGGAAGATGCAGAAGAAATACATGATGCCTTTGATATTAGGACTGCTGGCGGCGAAGAGTTTGCTGATACCAATAGCCTTGAAGGCGTTGGCGTTTCTGTCAGCTAAAGGTAAGAAAGCTCAGCTTTTGAGAACAGGTCCCATCACGTAAAATAAACGCCAGACCTCCCTAAAGGGGATGATTTTGCGCAAGGCTGCACTGCCTGAATGAGGGGGTTCACACCACCAATTTGGATCACATTCTTATAGAATCAGACTGGTGGAAAAAAGGTAGACAGCGACTTCAAACTTTCTTAAATTGCAACTCTTAGTATTACGAGTATCTACTGCAAATAGTAAAAGGTACGTTTATGTTTAAAGCACAAACTGTCAGTCACCCAGCGGGACCAACATCTTGATGGTCGCATATGCTACCATAAAAAGGTAAGTCAAGAGACGCAAAAGATCACGGGTTTGATGCGGGAATCAGCAAAAATGTTAGTCATCATAGCCGTTAGAAAGAAACCATTTTCTTTTTAGCTAGATTTGCAGACTTTCTGAACAGAAAACATAAGGGATAACTTCCTTAGGATAAGAGCAATGTATTTACGATTTGCTGTTAAGTGACGATGTTGAACTTGATTCAAAATGCTGCCATTCGATGAATTCCTAATAATAATAATAAATAATAAATAAATAAATAAATATCCCTGGACATTATTCCACACAGCGCCATCTAGCCCCAAAGTAAGCTAATTAAAGCTTGTGTTATGGGATACTAGACAACGGATAAACATACTTGAATACATTTTCTTATGTAAATACATACTTATTATACATAGGAGACACCCAGACCAGTACAAACAGACATGTTCATGCACACAAATGTTTGTACTGTGCGGGGATCGAACCCGCGACCTCTGGTGTAGTAGCCAACTTCTTAACCATTACACCAAGTCGGTCGTCAAAAAAATAAAAACTTACGTAATAAAAATTTGAATGTACGAGTGTACAAAATGGAATAACTAACTAATCTTATGAATACATTCCTAAAACATATTTTCTATTTAAATTTACAGGACTAATGATGGGTTTCTTCTCCACCGTAATGGCGTCCGTTCTCAGCCTCAAGGGTATGTTCGACCACTCTCACTACGGATACCAGAACCGAAAGGACGATACCAAGACCCAAGTGGAAATCATCCAAGTCCCAACGAAGAGTGAAGATCACGTGTACTATGACGACCATCACTATAAAAGGGGCGATTTTATGCCTTCTATGTTAAGAACTGTTGAGTATGAGGAAATGTAGATGATATGAAAATGAAAGTGAAAAATGAAAAATGATTATTTGTGTAAAACAAAACAAGGCAAAACATATGAGTTTGCTACACAAAGATAGAAACTAGAAAGATTCGACCTGGTCCTGGGACTCAAGCGGGATTCGAACCCGCGACCTTTCACAATCCGGGTGACTGCTCTTCCAACTGAGCTACCGAGGCCGTTAACAAACCTGGCGAATTTATCTAGTGTATTTTACGTTGTAAGCCAACGTTGTTTCATCAATGTTATAGGCAAGCGCCTTTAACAGTTTTTTTGAGTCCCAGGACCAGGTCGAATTTTTCTAGTTTCTATCTCTGTGTACAAAACAGAGCATTGTTTAATGCTAAAAAAAAATTCACATATGAGTTTGGTTGATTTGTTTTGAAAAAGTACAAAACATAGGAATAGCCTAAAAGCTACAGTTGCAAGTGTATTTAGTTTCCGGTTTGCTAGAACAAAAGGCAAATTGCAACATAATTAATAAGATGATAGGTTCTTTATAAAAAAAAAACCATTAGAATCCTACATTATCCCTGAACAAAGGCATAGCAGATTTTTGATATAATATATACTCGTGCGAAGCCGGGACCAGCTGTTTTAGGATACACTTGTATCATCATAGCCTAAGCCTTAACTTAATTCAAGATGTTTTATAACATGTAACAAATCATACATTATTTTAATACTAGCTTTCCGCCCGCGCCTTTGCCCGCGTGTTCGTTATATAATATACCCAAATGACATATAATTACCTATAGCCCATGTGTTATTCTGATGTATGAGCTGTATTACTGTTATGTTTCATCCAAATCCGCTAAGTAGTTTTTGCGTGAAACAGTAACAAACATTCATACATCCTCACAAACTTTCCCATTATTAGTAAGATTAAAATTAAACGAATAATATTGAACCTATGCAAGTAGTCGGTTGATAGTCATTTAATATAATAGCTCTTAACGAAGGCTAACTAGATTGTGCATTTATTTATTTTATGGCCAAAGATGTAATCTGCAATGTAACACACTTAGGTATACTTAATAAACGAACTAATTTTATGAATTTGTTTCATTTAGCGCTGTCACGCGAAGGTAATTTTATTATAAAAACAAAAAAAAAAGATATAAACTAGAAAAAATCGACCTGAAAATATTGTATGTTTGGAAAAAGTTTTGCTTTTACTGGCTCAGATGAGACAAAGCAAAAAATTGAAATATTCGACCTGACTCCAGGGGGATGATCAGGTCGATTTTTTCTAGTTTATATCTTTGTGTAGAAAATAGTGCATTTGAAAATGCCAAAAAATGAAAACACAATTATTATATAAGTTTACTTTAGCTCCAGCGCACGATATAAAGGTTATAAGTTACACGTATTCATATATTGCAGTAGGAGCTAATCAACAGTTTACCTGTTTGCTATCGAGATGATAAAAGAAAACCGACCAAGTGTGAGTCGGACTCGCGCACCGAGGGTTTCGTACAAACCTGTAGGTATATTTATTAAAAATATTTTTATTATGTGATGTGACTAAAAATTTACCGTTTTCGCAATTTTTCCTATTTCTGTGTTATAAGAAGTTGCTTCGTACCAAATTTCAAGATTTTGAGTTCACGGGAAGTACCCTGTAGGTTTTGAATTCCTTGCGAGTGTCGAAAATTTGCGGAATTTTGCGGTATAAACGGCTGTATATTTTGATTGCGTTGGCTTAGAAGTTTTTTTTTTACAGCTCCATCGGTGTTGAGTATTTGATTTAAATTCCAGCTTGATACCTCCACGCGTTCCTGAGAAAAAGGTTCTTGACAGACAGACAGACGGACAACAAAGTGATTCTATAAGGGTTCCGTTTTTTCCTTTCGAGGTGCGGAACCCTAAAAACAAAAATATATACTTACTTATTGGACTTAATGGACTCCGTCCGTGCCTAGACTAGTCTCCAGTACGATGTGCATGCGATTCCGCCTTTTTGTATTTTATGGCCGATTATTTGAAGTTCACAAAGATCCTGGGTATCTAAAATAACGTTTCCTAACAAATTCTTTCTAGAGCCCGGCATTATGGTGCTTCTCAAAAGACTCATTATCATGTGAAAATCAATAGGAAATAACACAAAATTAAAGTATAATGCGAACGGAATATATTTCAACTAGTTTTTACACATGGTTCATTGTATTATACACCTGTCTTCATAAAATTGAGCACTAAAAGGGTTATCCAGCGCCAAAGTGCTTTCGGCTATTTTGTCCCTAACTTTATCAGAAACTGTGTAGAAGCCACCCACAACCTTCCGGACTCCTCTTGCGAAGAAAACCCTGGGGCTATGGCGGTGAAAGAAAGCCTTCATCCTTCGCTGACGAATCATCATCTTCCGTTTTATAGGATGAGGTCTGCTGAACACTGACCGCTTCTTCCTCGGAAAAATCTTACGTTTCCTTTTACCCATTGTTCTGGAAAATTATTTGAGTTTTTTTCTCAGCCGTCGTGGTCCGAACACATTTTTTTCTTTTTATAGTTCTTACGGTTTTTTGGCTGGAAATTTATTAATATTCTTTACAAAATATCACATTCTGATTTGGACAATTTCTGAGTTTGGCGATGTCATGGCTTGACAGATTTTATTCGAATGCTGGCTTTTGTTTCTTATTGGTGAAAAAGAGTTTTAATAAATGAGTCTATGAGATGGTAAATATAGATCTGAACTTTGATATTGATATAGTAGTCTTATCTGAAGCCTGATTAATCACTCAAAGTTAACTGGGTCTTACACATAAGGCGTTCACTTTTAGTACTACTAACAATTTTTTTTTTTATTAATAGCCTCTGCAATCTTGCTACTGCAAATTGATTTGGCTAATGTCAATACTAACAACTTCCAGGAGCTTTTTGAAACTGGTGTTGTATGTCAGTAGAATCAGGGGCCGTATTACCATTTCATAAATCCAGTCAAGTTTATTTCTCATACTGAGCGTAGCGAGTGATGTCCTAATATGATCTTTCATTTTCAGTCAGTCAGCGGTTACCTGTCAATAATGCAGCGTCTAGGCCCAGATATTTACTAACGAAATTGCTCGCTACCCTTTGTTTAGGAAATTAACTTGTCTGGCTTTAAGAGATGGTAATACGGCCACAGAGCTTCAAAGATTAAAGCATCTGGCTTTAACAAGAAACTGCCTTGTTATTTCTAGAACAGTTAAAAATGCGGAATAAGTTCGGCTTATATCTGTAAAACCCTGTGTTTTGGGGGTTTCCTATATTACTTAATCAAAACGAAAAAAAAAAAAACGATATCGAAACTTTCTCTTCCATTAAAGGTCGACAAAAAATACTTGGGCGAAATGCTTGTTTGAGAATAGTGAAAATTCTGTCTTTCTTACCTAAGAGGTCCATTTAAAGTCCAAAAATACATAACCGAAAGAAGTAAGAAGAAGTTTACTAAAGCAAGCCGGATAGTAGGTACATAACCTGATTAGTATTATTTGAGGTAGTTTTTATTTGAGGTAGTGACTGGCCTGTTGGCACAATGGCAGCGATCCTGCCTTTAGAACCAGAGGTCGTGGGTTCGATCCCCACCCATGACAAATATTTGTGTGACGAACATTTGTATTTGTTGTGTGTCTGGGTGTTATTATCTATTTAAGTATGTATTTAGAAATATTTAAGTATGTTTATCAGTCTCTGACGCCCATATTACAAGCTCAGCTTAGTTTGGGGTCAGATGATCTTGGTGTGAATTGTCCCAGATATTTATTATTATTATTATTAGTTGATGAATTTTGAGTTTGGCATGTATCCTCCGTAGTTCTGTGACCTATGGGTTACCATCGAATCTTTTTTTTTATATTGCCCGTCAAGATGACCTCACTCCACCTGATGGAAAGCGGTCGTGAGGTCCAGATATGAGGTTGACAAGCCCAGTCATTCAAACGAATCACTGGACTGGCCATCCCCACCTTGAAGGCCTGCAGAAATGCCTTTTCACGCCCCCTTGAAGAACCCGGGACTACGAGGAAGTAAGCACATGTGCTGGAAGAGCGTTCCACGTCTGGGTGGTACGACAAAGAAACGAGTCACCGAACCTTTTAGTTCGGGCCAACAAATGTTGAATTGTGTGTGGGTGACGCCGTAGTCCAGCACGCGTGGTACGGGAGTGGAAAGGTGAGGGTGGAATAAACTGGAATAACTCGTCAGAGCATTCCCCATTGTAGAAGGGATAGAGAACAGTTAGCCTGGCAATGTCTCTACGCAATTGGAAATCTTCACTTTGTAGCTCTTCTGCCCCAGAGGTCTTCAGTATATATCTACCATAAGTTTACACCAAGGCTGTGCAACCGTTTTTGTAAGGGGTCGAACGACCCTAGTGATTAAAAATGGAGCTTTACGTGACCGAAACTCCTGGTAGACATAAGTACTGATCTTGGGGCTGGCCGCGGCCTTTCCGTTACTTCCGTTTTGGGCCACATTTAAAGACTTTGAAGTTCAGCAAAAGTGCGAATAAGTACCTACTCCTTAATTAGTAAATGCGTGACATAACCAATTTCTAAAAGGCCCTTTTGACTTTCTGCCGGCCCTTATCACACATAACAGAAATGTTATTCGAAGTAAAGCTACTAATTATAACAAATAGTCAAAACTCGTAAGCTGACATAAGAACCATAATTTGTTTTATAATATCATGGCATCTAACTAGTGTGTTATGAAATAGATACCATCTTTTAGTCGTGAGTCTCATCTTGAAACGTAGTATTGGTTTAAATTACAGATAAAATAAGATTAAGATCTTGAATCAGAAACAATAGGGGACTTAAACAAATATAATTATGTTTTTTTATTCACCATTCGAATAAAATATTCCCTAACCTAATCTTCATATCTTTACTGCTGAATAGTGTGTTTCATTCATCCATTCATAAAGATTGCGTTTTGTTTTTGTACGTTGATACCAATAAACGCATTTTTTATGGCAATGTTTGGATAATAAAAATAACAGCATTACCAGGATGATTTTGTTTTGTTTTAATTGACTTTTGCTAGTGGAGCAAACGCACCTGCTTAAAAGTTTAAATGAGTAACCGATTTTCTTGCTAGGTCTTCTCAGTGGAATCAGCAGTCACATTATATATAGGTATTGTTTTTAGCATATACATTGTATTAATAATATATTGTGTATGTTTATACAAAAACTGGAGAAAAATACTGAGTAAGTAATCTGTGATTAAGCGACGATTCCAAAAAACTAAGTGATGAGTGCGAGTTGCAGTGAGAGAAGTGAATGACTTCAACATCACGTTTTGCGAGCAAAAAAACGCCCATTTGTATGGCATTAAGTCAGCGTCATCTAGCGGCTTTAATTAATAAATAAATATCTGGTACAATTAACACCAAGGTCATCTGACCCCAAACTAAGCAGAGCTTGTACTATATGCGTCAGAGACTAATAAACATATTTAAATATTTCTAAATACACACATATACAGATAAAAACACCCAGACACACAACAAACACTAATTTTTGTCACACAAATGTTTTAATGTTGCCCGAATTGGCCGCAAGGTGGCGCTGACTTGATTCCATTCGAATTGACATTTACGTGCTCGCAAAGCGCGATGGTGAAGTCATTCACTTCTCTCACTGTAACTCGCACTCGGCGCTCTGTAGCTGTCTACAA
The DNA here is from genome assembly GCA_947369235.1 of Udea olivalis. NCBI lineage: Eukaryota > Metazoa > Arthropoda > Insecta > Lepidoptera > Crambidae > Udea > Udea olivalis. Next base: position 5,810,948 of record OX376363.1, read on the forward strand.
TCAAGTATTTTTTTTATTTAGATGGGGATTGGAAAACATCGATAAAAAACCAAATCAATCCGGATAGCGGCGAAAGGCTCACCATCTACCACGTTGGGTTCTAATACCAATGGTGAAAAGTGGGCTTCTGAGTGTTCCGTTCACCATGACGGCAACAGTCACTTGCCTCAGGCTACCCCGTTTGGGATAAAGTCGTGATAGTATGTATGTTTATTTATATCTGCGATTACTTATGCCTCGGGATTCCTAACCAATGCATTAAGCCAACAAGTGCCTTTTATGGCCCAGCCATAAATAAAAATCCAAGCTTGCAACTTTTAAAAACGTGTTTTATCTGAAATCTCTCCCTAGCCTGTTCACAAATCAAATAGAAAGTAAGCCTTTAGGAGTTCATTGCGCGACCTTGAATGCACTGGGTGCATTAAACTGGTCCCAAATTTGGGGAAAGTCGACCAAATATGGCCTTGACATCTATTACTTTATGCTGTAGAAACTTCGACGCTTTCGTAGAAACCATATCTTGCCCATAGTCAGGTATCGACAACCAACCACAGGATATGAGGACGACAACACTATTGACATAAATCGGTATTAATAGTGATAGTGGTGTTTATGCAAACACGAGGACAGCCTGAAGATAAGCTGTTACAGCATGGTCATTTTCAATGTGAATAGAGTAGATCAAAACTCTCTTATGCTGAAATCGAAATTATACGGGAATGAAATAAGCATATGCTTAATTGGTACCAGGGGTTCTGCTAATCTTACTTCTGACTTGTTCCTAATATTATAAATACAAAAGTTTGTGAGTATATTTTTCAAGTGAAAACTACTGAACGGATTTGGGTGAAATTTCACAGTAAAACCGCTTATTATTTATCTATTCATTATTGCAAAATAAACAAGTACAAATGGCGGACTTATAGCCCGAAGGCATTATCTACCAGTCAACCGCAAGGTTAAACAGAGAATGAAGGTAGTTTGGGCTGTGCAACGTACAGGCAAGCACAGTGACTAAATTAATGAAAAATATAACTATTAACAAACAATATACTGATACTATTATTTTATGTATGCATGTTGTAAAAGTGAAGTTAACGCGGGCATGCCGTGGGCGGAAAGCTAGTAAGTCATAAGTTACATCACCAGGGACAAGCATTCAAATGACGAACATTTGTGTTTGGTGTAAATTCGTTCAGGTTTTCTGAGTATTAACTACTTCAGAAGCATTCAGACATGATGGTAACCAATTACTGCACCTCACGAACGAGTGCAGCAAGCGCGTCAGTCGTACGTTGCTGACCCAGTAAACACCTTCTCAAACCCCTCTTGAAGAACTCCACGCAATAGCTACCCTCAACATTTGTCTCTATCTCCTTCTATTTAGTTTCTTAAACAGGGTCCTTACATGGCGATGCAGTGCCTCTGGCATGTTCGCCGACCACAATACGGACGGTCTCCAAGCAGTGCTTCGCAAAAGAACGGCCTCTTTGTGGTCTCGGATAAAGGCCAACACCAACACGCTTCTGAACGTGATGTCGGACAGAGTGGACAACCAAATCCTGCGGCATTGGCCGCTCATGCATGTCCAAAATAATAATTACAATCTCTTATAACTTTTCAAGTCCATTACACAAACTAAGCGTAGCAAGCAATCTTCTAGGCTGGATATTTATTGACCAAATTGCTCGCTACTCTCTGGACATTGGCAATTGTAATAAGGCTCCTGTTCCTGAATTTACCGCCCTACATAATGTATGATTTTAAAAGTCAAACGACAACCGGAGGTTTGCAACACCTCAATTTTATGTTCATAAAAGTGTGACAAGGAATGTATGAACAAGTCGTATGGTGCCAAGTTATACAAAACATACTTTCTTTCTCGTAAAATACACGAAAAGGCTTCGATAAATTAATGGTTGACGCAAAAGGTTATCAATGACCATTTCAAGTAAGAAAGTATTTTATTTTTATCGCGTTTTTGTATATTTGGTAAAATATGTACAATCGTGTGGCAGGGTGGGCCGCTAGCTTTGGTAGATTTAATAATTGAAGGCTTGTTAAAGGCTGTTAAGCACGTCCCTCAGCATCGTGGAGCCCCTAAAATCTGTTTTTTAAAGATTTTAGCACATGAAAACAAGGCAAACTTAGAATAGAAGGGCCGGTCATCCTAATGTGCCCTGGGACCCAAATTGGTTAAAGCAACAGTGGATATCATAGAGCCGGTGACACCATATTAATCAAGGAATAAGGTTTTCTCTTGTTTATTATCGACAGGTTTCTGTCTTCTATATATATCGACAATAAATGAAAAGTAACAGTAAAATCTCATTGCTTCACATCGTGTGAAGAAATTGATAAAATTGTAGGAAATTGTTCCCAAAAAGTGAAACACTTGGAAATACGAATTTTCGTAAACATTTAATATTTCACCTTTGTACGCAATTGTAGTAACTACACATCTGTAATTCTTTTGATTATTTCACAAAGCTCATATTTGTAAGGGGTTAAGGTATATTTTTAAAGAATAAGTGTTTACATTCGTTTTGTTTGGGTATGTTTGTTGTCATACCCTTTTGTTGTCGAATGGCTGCCGATAGAACGCCGGCGCATCCAAGGCTTGAATGAAGGCTTAAACTGTATACTGCGATGTATTTTTGATACTTTATTTGAATTAAAATTGAATAAATGGAAACAGTTTTCTTCAAAAGATGTTGGTTGATTTTATTAGGAGTTCTAGCTTTTTTGGTAATAGTGAACTAAATTACAAAATATTTTTTTTAAATACCTTTTTTCCCTGTAAAAATAAACCGACTTTTGCGAGTAAACATGTACAAATGTAAGATTTTTATTCGACTTATCAAATACTAACTAATCATCCAATTCGAAAGATACACCGCTGATTTTGAAATCCAGATTTGATAATGCTGTTAAATTATAGTTTTTCTATTCGTCAGATTAACTTCTCAATAAATGCACCATGGTGACTCTGGAACAGGCTTTGGGTAACACAAACAAACTTGGCATACAACTTCAAACTAGTTTTATTGTTAATTTCTACAATACATATATATCACCCTAAGACTTCTTTACACCATTTACGAGTACGTTTACATCCAAGTATCAAAACCGCTCACACCACACATCTCACGGAACTCCATTTGTTTTGAACCTTTGCCTTACGCATCTTCCCTCGATATAAAGCCTTCATATCCCGGTCTCGTCTCACTTGGTCTTCGGCCTCAAATCGGGAAGGACGTCCTTATAACTCAACAATATATCGAGGTTTTGAATTTAATAATTAAAAATGAGAGTGTTCTGTGTGTTCCTGATCGTTGCGGTGGTGGCCTGCAGTGCTGCTCCTGGAGGTGGTAGCGAGGAAGATGCAAAAATTGAGCTGTTCTCAGGAGTTGCTATCGAGAAGTAAGTCCATTTGATATATTTTAGTAAATAAGGATTGCGATGCTTTCATTCATTAGTTTAAATAAATAAATCAAATTAAGCAGCACCTATAAATAGAGCGCTGATTTTCAATAAGTGTGACCCGTCCTCAAAAAAACGTCAAGAAAATGCAAAATTTGGAAAAAGTTTTAATAATCTGTTATTAATTAACGCATTATTGTATTAATTGTATTTGCTACTAAATAACGGCTTGCAAATTATACGTAATAAATGATGAAATACATTTTTATCGACTTTGTACTAATTTATGTTAAAAACCGCTTTATTAAGTTAAAGATAATATTAAAATACGCTAAAAACTATGACAGCTTACACCAAGATCATCTGACCCCAAACTAAGCGAATCTTGTACTATGGGTGTCAGATACTGATAAGTATACTTAAATATTTCTATTTACATACTTATAAAGATAATAAAACCCAGACACACAACAAACACAAATTTTCGTCACATGAATGTTTGTCATGGGTGGGGATCAAACCCACGACCTCACGATCGCTACCATTGCACCAACAGGCCAGTCCACTAACAGGCATGTAACCATCATAGCCTTAGGTATTTTTTTTAAATTTAAACCCTTATTGCATAACTTGAGTATAATATTTACGAAAAACGAATTCAAAGTGTTTACTCAGAAATTGTCACTTTCTCGCCAATTTGTTGGAAAGCGAAAACAGACCACTGCCCGCGTGTGACACTAATCCACTATTACTGACAGCCGTGTTGACATGCTGACATGTCATTTGTGCGGTCTCTTTAAGATTGCGTACACGCACAGTAAGTACTTATTTCAGGTGCAGAATACACTTACAATTTCGTTATTTATCTAGATAAACAGTGGACCCGGAAAATACCGACAACTGTCTATTTACATGCAGAAAGCTCCAAAATGCATAGGAATGGCATTTAATAGGACGTGGCACGCAGGACCACCAAAAGAATTCAAACTATAGAGTGTATAGTCAGTATCCTATCACAGGCGGCACTTATTTGAAAGACAAAAAAATAATGATAAAAAAAAACAAAGGAAAAACCCAGGACCAACAACTGGGTGGCAAAAATTTGTATAAGGCCCAGAATTAGGTTTCAAGCCACAAGTGTGTATTTTTAAAAAAGTTTTCAAACTAAACTACAAATGTATCAGTTACTCTCTGTTCGTAATGTTTTCATGTCCAAACCGCTGAACAAATATTGATCAAAGTATAAACATAGATTGGACCTTGAGAAGAGCATAGTATATCTTTAGTACGGAAGAAGTCGTGGCAGCAAATTTATCAGTTTGACACACATACTCGTATTCGAGTAAAAAATCGAGTCATCCCCTAATAAAAATGATAAAACCCGAGAAACGAGAGTTGGTATAACTTTGGGTCAAAGTTTGTCATTATTATCTTTGCGTAAGCTAATAAATTAATGTATTTACAAAAAATATAATGAAATAAAGAAATATAAGTTTTTTTTTGTTTTTTAAATGGGTTTGCGTTTGGCCTCAGTCTCGCCTGGTGGTAAGCGATGACGAGGCCGACGGTGGCACACGCTTACCCAGAAAATGCCTATTCACTCTGGCCTTGAAGACACCAAGGTTGTAAGTATCCGGAAACACAGACGCAGGGAGAGCGTTCAACTCCCTAGCGGTGCGTACCAGAAAAGACGCAGCAAACCGTTGGGTACGGACTGTCGGAAAGTCAACCACATGGGGGTGGAAGCCCTCCCGGCGCCTAGTGGTCCGGTGGTAGAAAGTAGACGGTGGTATCAGGTTGTGTAGTTCCTGCGCACACTCTCCAAAATACACCTTATAGAAAACCGATAGACAGGCGACTTTACGCCGATGCTCCAAACTCTGAAGTTTGGTTCCAACGAGCGCATCGTCGCCTATGAGTCTCCTAGTCTTATTATCTGGGCCACAGTTAAAACTATTCAACAGTATACGGACCTGACCTAAAATTACTTGCCAACAATAGTTGTTTTCTAGCTTAGAGGTTACATAGGTTTTCGTGATATCAGATAATAAACATATTGACAAAGGTGTCAATGTGTTAACCATCTGATAATACGAAAATCTATCTAATTCTGTTAGACCATTACTCAATCGTACCAAATTGTTTATTTATCTAGGCAATAAAACAGAAACCTTATATTAAACTTCAAGCACTTTTAAGGAATTTTGTTTTAATTTATAAGCAAATTGATAAGTACCTACCTTATCGTCTGCACTTAAAATCTTGATTTTGTTTACTATACAAAACTAAACAAGTATCAAATCTTAATTTGATGCTTCTTTTTTTAAACACCGTAACAATTAATCCATCCTTTGTTTATGAGTGAAGGTTTTAATCTGATTGTAAAACTACAATTGTTCTTGATTTAATAAACACAGATGATCCTTATTAATGGCCTCTAAGCTCGACAAATCTAGTATAATAAAGTTCCTCTCTTTATTTAATGCGATTAAATAATTGTCACAATGAGTCATATAAAGCCTAGATTTTAACTATGCTGTGTTCAAATATTCACTGATATGAAATGGTGAATAAATGTGTCAATGTATTCAGCAAAGTTGGTAGTAACTTGAGTTGACCCTTCACGTGCTAATATTTAAGTATGTTGTGGATTCAATTAATTCGAATTACCAAACATACTTTCGTTATTCATAAAATGACAATTCATAAAAATAAAGTTATATTTAAAGAGAGGCTACCGCTTTGAATGGGAACAAAACACAACTAAACATGACCATGGTTACGTGTCTGCTAGCGGCTAATATAGCAAGACCTTATTAAGAAGGTATCATGTTTTTCGTGTTGCTGACTGTACAAAATTACACCTAGCCTTACATATTGCACATGTCCATAAGCTGTATACTTACTTGGCTCTGAAACAGTATAAAAATAGACCAAATTTTATATGTGAGGGTCAAGGAAGTAGCACTTCATCGTCCTTCAAGGAAAAAGAACATTATTTTACCATTCTATACTAGACCACTTTTTCTTCGTCTAAAACTTTTATTTCAATGTTTCAGGGATCCCTCAGGGCAAGACAAGTTGAACGTCAAATTCGAACCTGGTGAATTGCGAGATGCTGCAAGGACTTTTGAGGAAGGTAATGATGAGCATTGCAATAGATTTGGTAATCATTTATTTTGCAGGACTAAAAAGATCCAAAGCAGTACCTTTTTGATGCCCTCAGAAATCGTGCCAGTCAGTAGTTACTACTGACATGGTACCAGTCTAACATCATCGTTAAACCTTGATCTACTTAAAGCCTGTAATCCTTATTTGTCTATATTGTGACTGGAAATCCCGTTCTGCACTTGCCATTTGAAGTTCTCTACTTAATAAGTGTTCATATGAGCATCAGTTCCCCAGGCTACGTAAAATAATAATTGTGATTAGAAAATGAATTTAAGACTACGGTAACCGCTCATTCTTAGGTGGATTGCGAAAATCTTTGTATAAAATATAACACAAAAAGTTTATAAGAAGAAGGTTTATTTAAGACGAGAAATCGTGTCCTTACACTTCAATAATTTTGCTACGTACACAAGTGCATAGCATAACCGTTATATCATCATGCTACGATACAACTAGTGCTACGAGTGTAGAGGCTTGACTGCGCGCGTAGTATAGCGCACCGGACGACCTTGACCGAGCGACCGGTTGCGTCAGCTGACGTAAGAGGTCAATGTACCGGCTTTTGACGACTTTCTTTTTCTCTGGGCAGTTGCCGACGATCTTTAATTTTTTCTGTTTGTGTCCAGGGTCATCGGTTTGTGTGGTCATGCATTTAGACAATAATATACTTAGGTATAACCTTTATGAACCCAACACTTTGTTGCATTTCGATTCAGAAGATAAATTGTAATCACCAATCAGCGTCTAGTAAGTGAAGTTGTACCCTATCCATTGTAGGTGTCAATAAACAAAATTCGTAGTTTTCCAAGATATCAACCTTAAAAGTGACATGTTTTAGGCCTGAATGTGCTGGATAACTCCTATTACTATCCTTATAATTTTAAACCGGTCTTCTTACTTATTTAGTAAATTTTATGATAATAAACCGAATTAATAAACAAACTAGGTTCAGGGTTAAAATCAAGAGGAAGGACAACTTATGTAAGAACGGCATTGCAGCTTTGTAACGCATTAACAAAACATTTTTAGAATCGGCCTATGTTAACAAAATACTTTTCCATCAGCTCGAGGCAAGATCAAGAAGTACACGCCACTCCTAGCTGGAATAGGCGTGAAGGTGATTGCTGTTCTGGGTCTGCTCTTCGGAGGCCTCACGTTGCTGGTCACGAAGGCCTTAGTGGTGGCTAAGCTGGCATTCTTGGCTGCGGCGGCCTTGGGCATCCAGAAACTTTTGAGTGGAGGCGGACTTAACAATTTAAGTGGAAAGGTAAATTTCAATTAGTACTTTCTGCAAGTACTAGAAAACTGACGTTGGTAGGTCTCCAAATTAGCTAGGATTGGGTAAAAGAAAGCTACATATGATAAATAATATTTGATATGAACTCCTTAAGTAGTACGTGAAATAAAACAAAAATTAGCTACAGTTTAGATCTTTTTAAGATTCCGTACCTCGAAAGGAAAAAACGGCACCCTTATAGGAGCACTTTGTTGTCCGTCCGTCCGTCCGTTTGTCTGCCTGTCAGGAACGCGTGGAGGTATCAAGCTAGAATTTATATTAAATACTCAAGTCTTGGAGCTGTAAAAAAATAGAACTTCTAAGCCAACGCAATCAAAAAATACAGCCGTTTATGCCGCAAATTTCCGCAAATTTTCGACACTCGCAAGGGAATCAAAACCTACAGGGTACTACCTGTGAACTAAGAATCTTGAAATTTGGTACGAAGCAACGTCTTACAGCACAGAATAAGGAAAAAATTGCGAAAGCCGTTACCGAATTTTTAGTCACATCATATAATAAAAATATTTTCAATAAATATACCTACAGGTTTGTACGGAATCCTCGGTGCGTGAGTCCGACTCGCGCTTGGCCGGTTTTAATCTATGGAACACTGAAGGAAAAGTTTTTATTAAATTGATAAATTGAAAAAATCACACCTTTAGGTATAAATGAAGCCTCATCTAGTCTTATAGTGATTTTATACTTATAATAAAAATACATAATGTAGGGTTTTTACTGTTTTTGCCATCTTGCCAATATTCACCTACATAGTCCACCAGTGATTGTAGGTGGCTTGCCTAGCGGCTGAATAAACTCTGAAACAAGTACATGCATTATTTATTATGACCTTCATAATGCTAATCATTGCTTATATTTTCTCCCTAGATTGCCAGTTTCCAGTCGTCACCCCAGCAGTGGTCATCGCCCACAGCACCAGCTGCCTCCTACCCTTACGCCAGGTCTTCGAGCATCGCCCAGGACGCAAACGATCTGGCCTATAAGGCACAGTTAGATAGCTTCGTAAAAAATTAGGGCATAATTTGTGCTACGCTTCGTTACTATTGGAAAATAGGTTAAGCTATTTTCAGAGTGCAGATAATTGTGTTCAAATAAATCTAAAAATGTATAAGTACGCAACAATATTTGAAATTATTTCAAAATTAAGTAAGAATTACTTTTAAAATAGGTAAAATCAGCAAACGCGTCTTTATGAACATTTATTATGTTACAAAAACTTATTTTTTAAACACACTTCATAATACATTTTTATAAAATGAAGTTTTAAATAGATCGTTTATTTTGTATTGTGAAGCACTTCATTTTTTCCAATGATCTTTATATTTAGTGCGTTCATTTAAATTTTCATTTATTTTTCATGTGTTTTTTGTTAAAAAAATATTATTTTAATTGCTGAATTATATGGTGCATAAAGTTGTTACTAAGTACAAATTTTATTCTAATGTTGTATATTTTTTATATTTTATCATAATATTGCATATTGAAAGAAAATGCTAACATTATAAGGAAAATTGTATAAAAACATTCTTACATCAATCAAAATTTCGAATATATTTACTTTGACTTTAATGTACCTATTAGTTTTAAGTTTACTTAATACGGGTTTATTTTGTCATTTATAAACCAAACTATTTAGTGAATAATTATTTATTATATCATTAAGTATCAAAAGACTGTATCTTTAGATGTAATTTTAAAAATAAATAAAATTTTAATTCAAACCAAAGGTTTTATTTATCTACCTTTTGTTTTGAAAACAAGTTCCTAAATATTTTAGTAGGTCGTCACTTGAAAACTTGTTTTTCTTATTTAAATGTACCAAATATATGATTACAGCGTGTGAGAAATTTCATTACCAAGCGACGAATGAAATGCAAAGGGCAGTGGGTTCGATCGATTCACGTACCAGTCAAAAAAACGGACGATATTTGTATTAGTTTGTGTTTGTGGTAGGTACCTTCGCTTGGTTGTTTCTGTTTTCCATAGCACCAGGAAAAACTAAACTTTGAGACCAGGAAAATGTATTTGATGTTACCTCAAGTTATTTATTTACTGCTAAACTGAAACATCCACACTCAACGGTTTGCTGCGTCTTTTCTGGTCCGCACCACTAGGGAGTGGAACGTTCTCCCCGCGTCTGTGTTTCAGGATACTTACAACCTTGGTGTCTTCAAGGCCACAGTGAATAAGCATTTTCTGGGTAAGCGTGTATCACCATCGATCTCGTCATTGCTTATCACCAGGCGTGATTGAGGCCAAACGCAAACCTATTTTAAATTTCGAAAAAACTTACCCACAAAGCTGTGAGGATAAAGGCAAGCCAAATCAACTCAAATACTGCTTTTATGAGCCCTCCATTTACAATTATCACTTTCCTTGATCTTTTCAAATTTCGGTGTTTAAAAAAAAAGTCTTAAACAAATAGCATATATTAGACATCAAGTGCGAAGCAAAATAATCCCTTCGGAAACTACGAGGGGCATCCAAAATAAATAAGATATTCAAAAATTATAAAATTTATTATTTATTACAAGTATCGATCTTTTCGAAGTATTCACCCTGAGTACGTATACACTTTTACATACGTTTGAACCAATTGGAAAATACCTGTGACCAGTCTTCTTTAAACACCTCAGAAATCTCGAAATTATAGGCAGCCAGTTCATCTTCTTCGCTTTCAAACCTCTTCCCCTTTAGTTTTTCTTTAATTTTTGGAAACAGGTAAAAATCAGAAAGCGCTAGGTCAGGGGAATATGGTGGGTGTGGAAGGATTGACACATTTTTTGAGTTGACACTTGACTTTATGTGTTCTGGCAGACGTGTGCGGCGCCGCATTTTCGTGGTGCCAGAGAAGGTGCCGGATTCCTGGCTTCGGGCGCTTGTAACACCAAGCCGATATTACTGTTGGAGCACAAACTGTCACATACCATTCAGAGTTCACCGTTCTTTGATCCTCTAGCACTACAGTAGCAATATCACCCGTTTTGCTGAAAAACGAGGCGACCATTTCTTTCTGTGTGCTTAGTGCACACAATTTTCGTCAATTTCGTTAGAGTTGGTTCATCTTCATCTTCACACCATACAGTCTACTGTCGTTTTGTATCGGGATCAAAGTTATATAGCCATGTTTCGTCACCAGTCAGTATATCATACACGTTTTTTTTTCTCGCCACCGTCGAATTTATCTATCATGAATATGCACCAATGCACCCGACGGTCTTTCTGCTCATCGGTAAGTTTGTGCGGCACCCATCTCAAACAACGTTTAAGGAGAAAAAGGTGGTCGTGAATTATTGTTTGCATTGCTGCTGATCTTATTCCCAGTTCTTGCTCCAGCTCTAAATACTCAATTCGTCGGTTTTCGCGAAAAGGTTTTTCGACTGCACGAACGTTTTCTTGTGTGACCGCGGTTGGTGGCCGACTTGTCTTCGCTTCATCTTCCAGACATCAACAATTAAATACTATTGCTCGTGAACAAGCAGACTCACCAAAAGTAGTAGCCAAAAGTTCCAAACATTCTTGAGGCTTTAAACCTTTTTTATAGTCGTGATAAATCATAGCGCGAAAATCATGTCGACTGTTGCTGCAAGGGAATTCCCGCCAGATTATCGGAAAAATGATGCTCATTCAAATAAAAACTAAAAAATATATGTGTGTTCTATTTTCAAATATATAAATAAACAATTAGCCTTTAAGATGGTGTATAACTTGCCAGTGTCAATCAAATGGGTAACGAGTATCTAACTTCTTTTGGCATGCCCCTCGTACTAAGAACTGGCAACGCCATCTACCGAAAAAGCAGTGTAAACTTACGCAATGGTAATGTTCAGTGGTTCGCGATTGTATACAAACGAAACTAAAGTAATTCGCCTAAATAGTGTGCCACTGACTGATGGGCTTAGGTCTCCATCATAAAATGTTATAGATACTATTGATAAATTATGATTTAATCACGCTGTTAATTGGTGTTGTCATTACAAATCTGGAATGTTTTGGAAAATGTTTAAATACATCACGTTACTGCTGTGATTTCGATTCTCAAAATCTATTAATACCCTTTGTAGATTAGATTTACCTTTAATATAATTTAAAAAAGGCAACCAAGGAAATTCACAAGCATCATAGTATCATTTTGGGCCTTACTATGCAGCTATCGAAAAGTTAGTTAATAACTTGGCAACTATCAAACATAAACTTTAAAAATATAGATAATATATATAAAGTCTTGAACGATTAATTATATATAAGGTCACCCCAACACGTACAAATGAGCTAAAGATTGAAAATCATCGGAGTTAACTATACATGCATGGTGAGTTTAGTCACGAAAATCACTGGACTCCTTGGTTTTTATAACATCAACTAGGTATGCTAAACTTAATTGGTATATAGAAATTATCAAGAGGTATAAAATTAGATATCTACTAGGAAAGAGAAGTAGTTTTCGGCTACGTGATTCTGCTGATGAGACAGTTTATATATACAGTTTGAGAAACATGATACATTTTGTATAGAAAGTATACCTTTTAGTTTAAAATAAGGTGACAATCCAAAATGTTTTAAAAACGCCTCATGAGATTAAAAATAGGTTATATTGTCAGTATTAGATAAATACAAAGAGAATAGACAGGCCCTATTAGGAATTAATACTTGTGGAAAAAGTTTTAAACGAACTTTCACCAAAATCCTGTAAAACATAGCATCCTCGTCGACGACAGATTAGAAACTAAACGACGCGTGCGCATAGCCCCACTTAAATACTAGTTTTCAATAGAACAGAATGCGTTAAAAAAAGCATGCCATCTCTCACCCACACGACGAAAGAGTGCGTAGGAATAGCAGCGTATGTATACGCCTTTCACTCACTCACACTTACGTTAATATGCGGGAACATCGAAATCTATGGCGTTGATACTCTATTATTAACAGCATCTTTTGCAGCTAAACAACGTCCTCTACTGAACATAAGCCTTCCCCATAACTTTACGGAGGTTGTAGTCTGCGCCAAACGAAAACCTGTGGCTTTGATGAAATCTGCCTTCATTAAGGCTATGTCTAAAAAAAATACTTTTAACTAGGCAATAAGTGCCCTGCCTACAACCTGTATAGTCAAAATCATAAATATCTCAATGTTTTCAAGGGTTCAAAAATATCTGAGCAAAGCATTAGCCACAAATATCTGTACGTGAATAGATATTTGTCATGAAATGTTTTGCTCAGAAATTTTTGAAGCCTTTGAAACGTACAGACTGTACCTCTGTGCCCTATTGTTACGTCAGTGACGTTCGTTTTGCACCGGACATCATCAATATAATGAGGCATAACAATATGGCTATATATCCTACGAATATTAGACTGTTAATAAAACTCCATCATCGTTATTCTCTTTCATGAAAAAATAAATAAGTTTAAATATGCCTTTTAAGATTTATTTCTTAACCTATTCCAGGTTTTACATAGAATAACTGTTTAGTTATCTTTTATGAATCAGGTTAGTAATCGATCACTTTTTGTAATTAATGAGAGAATTGTTCATTATTTTCGGTATGCGTTCATTAAATCCATAAAAAGTGTTAAAGATTGATTTTCTTGTTGTTAGGTACACAAAACGAATTCAAATATCTCTTGCACAAGCTAGGTTTGTCCTGTAAACGAATATAACAACATAACAAACGATTATCTCTGCATCAAAATGATAATCTAAGCACAATGTGACCGACATTAAATGAAAACCCTGTCAACCTAAAACATTTCAAGTCAATAAACTTTATCAACTTGAAACAGGCTCCATTCATTCCCTGTTTAGATGCTAAAGACGGCAGACTTTCTCTACAACCACTAACACAGCTCTTCGCTGTGTGTGTGTACTTTCACTTCTATCCATTTTTGTTGTATTTTACATCCGATTTCTCATATTCAAATGACGAAACACTCATTTGTTGGAATTTAAGAGTTTGATTACGTTGCTTCTAGAATTGAAATGTATGTAACGGGAGTATTTTGAGTAAAACGCAAAAATGTATGTTTCACTAACTGATATTTTATTTTTATAGAATTTATCGATACCATGATTTGTCTAAAAAAGATGCATTTGCATAAATAGTATTTAACCCAAAAATATCCAGGACATGATTTCCAAAAGATGTACTCATACATGATCCAATCCTGTAGGTTATGTTAATAGATATGCAAAATACTGACGAATCTTTCTTAATGGTCGTTTTTATAATATTTGGAGTTCTGTGATTTATTTTCTAGTCAGTTCTTAATCAATTGATTTACAACCTTGTAAAGCCAAGCTAATACCTATTTAATATAATAGATGTATGATCCATTCAACGATCTAAATATATTAAATTCAAACAGACAATGCAAAGGAATAGGTAGTTTATAAAAAAATGTATAATTTTTTTCTAAAAAGGTATTTATTTAATAATAAAAAAAACAATTGAATGATTCGTTAGTTCTTTAGGTAGGAATCTAGCTTTCTGTAATAATTTGTATATGCTGTGTCGACGTGTATTTATTTATTAAATATTTAAGTATGTATAGCATTCTTTGACGACCCCAGAGATCTGCTGAGTTTGAATTAGGAGACCAAAAGTGAAAATGGTGGCCTAGGTAATAACAACTACCCACTAAGTTTTCACAGTTATGATAACTTAGTATATGAAATTAACATTAGTACGCGCCCAATCGGCAATCATAAAATTGTATTACACATATTTCTAAATTTTCCATATACTTCTACTTGCAGAAATGTTTTTACTTTATGTTGCTCTTTCTAGGCTTTTAGAGATATATAGAAATAGACATTGTGACTATCAGTGTATTCAGCTCCTGCAACAAGAACGCACAGTGCGTGAAGGTATACAATAAAAAAATAAAAAAAAACTGGGACAATTCACACCAAGATCATATTATGACCCCAAACTAAGCTGAGCTTGTAATATGGGCGTCAGATACTGATAAACATACTTAAATATTTCTAAATATATACTTAAATAGATAATAACACCCAGACACACAACAAATACAAATGTTCGTCACACATATATTTGTCATGGGTGGGGATCGAACCCACGACCTCTGGCGCTAAAGGCAGGATCGCTGCCATTGCGCCGACAGGCCAGTCAATGCATGCAATGCATGACAATGACAATGAATGTTCCAGAGATGTTAATTTATTTAACATAATAAATATGCGCCAAACAACTCATCATTGGTCATGGTCTCCAAGTAAGGATAAATTTCCTCGTGTTACGAGTTAAAAGACAAGGATTTAGGCTGGGGGCGTCTCCCAGCACACCCAAGCCTGAGTCAATTTAGGAAAGATCGTTTCACGAATTGACCCGACCAGTAATCGATCCCGGAAACTACGCATATCAAGGCGAGAAACCGTGCTACAGTATGTGGAGTAATAACCCATCCTAACCAAACATTCCCTTCCCCACACGTGGGTGGTCAAACCTGAGCCACACCTGAAACATACTAAGAAAAAAAACTCGCATATGGAAAGTCATCACCTGTTACCACTACTTCCCACACAACTTCCGTCAGAACCTCTCTCAAGGTAAAATTAACCTTTCAGTCTGTTTTTTAAGTTCAATTTCACTAATTAAAAGTTGTGTAGTTAAGACTCTTTGGTTATTAAGTACAGTCAGGGCATGTTTACTAGTTCTCTCGGTGTGAAAGCAAAGAGAAAGGCGAAGTACATGCAGCACCGAATTCCTACGGTTGCTAGTGAAAGATGTTTTTTCACCATTTTATGGCTCGTAGCAGGTGTATTTAAAATGATGTGTAGGGGGTTTCACTTGTTTTGATTTGGGATTTTGAAATAAATTGAGCTTATACGAGTATTCATTTTGTTACAGGTATCTTTATGCTGAGATAAAGTCAAAATGTTAGGTAATGGCCATCAAAAATAAAACTCCTAAATTCAGCTATGAATTATGTAAACAAAAGCGAATCTGAAAAATAGGAACGTTTTCAAAATATATCATTTTCAATGTAGGTTAAGTTTAGTTGTTTTTCCTTTAAAAAAAACTGCTTTTTTTAAAAAAGAAAGAAGATCCGGCTTCGATCCCTAGGATCAGGTTGAATTTTTCTAGTTTCTATCTTTGTGTAGAAAATAGTGCATCATCACAGACGACACGATTGGCGTAGTGCGCTATAGCACGGTTTCTCGCCTCGATTACCGCAGTGTCCCGGGTTCGATTCCCGGTCGGGTCAATTCAGGAAACGACCTTTTCTGAATTGACTCGGGTCTGGGTGTGCTGGGAGACGCCCCTAGCTTATTACCTTGTGTGGTACCTCGTAACACAGGGATATTAATCCCCATTACAAGAGGTGTGTTGTCTGGCGCATATTATATATATATATTATATCATCATCATATCGTTGAATGCCAAAAATAAAAATTCAAAATGAAAGAAAATGTTGAATTTTCACCACTTAAAGCGGTTACTGAAAGACGTGTTTATTGATGTTGTTTAAATGCCACTCTCCCACTATAAATATAATATATATATTTTTAAAAAAGAAAACTCTGGGATTAACCTCAGAATTGTTTCATAATTAGAGTAAAATTTTATCATTATCAAGAAAAATCATGACATTTGCACGATTAGACTTGTTGGCCGACAATTATGACGATAATAATCTTCAACTTCTATATTGTAATATTATGTTATTTACAGTGTTTGGTATTCCTTTTATATCAAATGTGATATTTATTTACTGTGCGAGTGTCGCATTATTTTAATGAATTTTAACGATTTTTTTTTTTTAAATTTTTTGATGAAGAAGGCATTGTTTTTGCTTTTCCAGATAAATATTTGAAAAAAACGGTTTAACTGGTCTAAATAGATCCTTGGGAAGTTATTCTGATTTTGGATTTAATAATCTCGTTGTCAACCGATTCCTCAATAAGCTTTTATTTAGTAAATCACTGGTTCCTTGCGTTAAATTAGATTTTTTAATCCATGCATGAAAGCCATAAGAGAAAATCTTTTAGTCTTGAGAAGAAAATAAAAGGCTCTGCCAATAGTTTGCTAGCAAATTTTCAGAAGGCAGTGGCAGGCGTCATTCATTCAAGAAAGAAAACATTCATTAATTCGAGGACAGCTACAAGGCGCCCAGCGACAATGATTCAGCGAATCGTTACGCCACCGCTCAGGTGTGCGTTTCGCAATCCAAGCCGGATATGTGGTTTTTTCGAAGCGAAAGTCACTTCGAAAGCGGAGAAAGTGCAGAGTAAGTCGCCATTAGCTGGGCGGTAAACAATGATTTTCGTTTGTTACCTCATTTGGGAGTTCCTTAAAAGGGTTACTTTTCGAGATTACCAGCTTGAAGGTCAATTATTGTAATTATTGATGACTAGCTGTCCGTCAGCTGCTTCGCCCGCGTCTTTCCCTTCAAAATATAGCCGAAATTTAAAAAAAAAAATAGCTAATGTCGTTCTCCGATAGTGTAGCTTTATCTTGGTGAAATAATTCTTAAAATCGGTCCAGTAGTTCGACAACCAATCAAATCTTTCCTCTTTATAATATTGGTATAGATATTGATTGTACATGAAATGAAATCTTTTATTAAGTCAAAATACTTAGTTCTTTACAATTTTCAATTCTTTATTAAAAGCTTGTGTGCTAATCAGAGGTTTTTTAATTGGATTGGGCATGATTTTTTTTATTTTTGAGTGTTAAGTCCTTATAAAAATAAAACTTAACTTTAACGTGAATTTCCCCCTTTTTTAGCTAGTAACCAAGGTAGCTTCGAATTCGAATAAATTTAGATGATCTTGCACTTATTATATTTTATTTTTAAAGTCAAGTATGATCAACCAATGTGTTAACATAACTAAATACAAAAAAAAGAGCGAAAAGTTACTTACTACCTGCTTACTTGAGGCCTACAGTTTTTTTTCATATGCTGTAAAAACTTTTGTATGTATGTATCCGAGAGAAAAGTTTAACCAACAGATTGAATGTTTAATGATTCCACCATAAATAGGAGTTTAAACAAAATATAGTACATGTATTTTATTCACATTGTAATAAAGTAATACAATTATTATTTAATTACGAGTATATATTTTCAATTCAGTTCAAGCATTATAACTTTTGTCAAGAATTAAAAGCAATTTTCATATTTCTTGTTATTTTTCCTGATAAAATCTCAAAATCCTCTTCCCAAAACGATTGTACTTTCAATCTGACGTCACCGACTCCACCCTTGAGGTTATATCACACAATGGCGTCGAGAAAGTCGGTCGACGACCCCGGAGACGGCGCAAGAAAGTGCGGTGTCATCGCGCCGGCGCGAGCATGGCAGGGATATTTATAATGTATTCTTGGAATTCTAGAAAAGAACTAGACTTATCATGTTCGCTATAATCCAAGTTTATTTCTAGAGATAGTAAAACTTGAAAATAACAACAGTTCTTGACTTGTTCGTCGTCCGTTATTTTAAGATATCAATAAAGCATTGTAAAATGCTACAAAAAAACAATACAATAGTATAATTCATATATATTATTAACAAATACTTATAATTTCACTGCCCAGAAACTAAATTTAATAAAAATGTGTTCCTGGTGGACTCCGCATTCAATAGTTTTAATTCTTACTTCTACTAAGCTCAATAAATGAATGGATGTAAAAGTAACTACAGATTTTTCATATTTGTGTCTTTAGTGGATTTGAACCATCATTTTTGTTTAAAAGTACTATACTTCAAAACTTAAATAGCCTAATTATAATACTACTAAGTGAAAATATATTTTGTTCCAAGGCTTAATTTTTTTAACTATGCACTTCAATTTGACCTCACGGTACATGATGTAAAGTGACTATGAAGTCCAGATATGAGGTTGACAAGTGCAGTAAATAATGGACTGACTACCGAGTTGGTCAACCTGGTTACTTTTGTAACATTTATCAAATAAAGGTTTAAAAAGTATAGTAGCTAATTTGAACATAACCTAAGTAAACAAATACCTACATATGAACTTATTTAAATGCCACTGGTGGTTGGTTCAATTCTTAATCAGGAAAAGCATTAATGCGACGAACTTATTTTATGACGATGTTGAAAAAACATAACGCTAGTTTAATGTTTTAGCAAAATCTATTTTGCCCGCGACTTCTCACGCCCATTCCAGTAAAAAAATCGATAAATCCGGTCTTCAGCTTCCCTACGCTCTTCAAGGAAGCTACATGCCTTTCAGCTTTCTACGCTCCGTAGTTTCGGCTGTGCGTTGTCTGTCAGTCACGAAGTAACGGAAGAGTTTTATATATATTGAAGATAAAGATATTCCAATAATCCCCAGCCTAAATTAAATAATTATTCCGCCCCTCCTAAAAACTTTCTCGGCATACATATGTGTCGGTCCGGTTCCGCGTCCCGTTGCCGCAAATAACATGTATTTATGTATTTGGGATGATCGTGGAATGCGACCACCGGATGTTTACGGACGGATGGACGGGAGAATAGTTTATATATAGATGTGCTACTGCTGTGGTATACTTGCATTCGTGAATGAAATACTGCTAGCGTAAGTAACACGCCATGCTTACTGTAATATAAATAAAATTTAATAAAAATGAGAATAAAATTAATATTTAAGGTACCAGTGGAGCTTGTAATATGTATCAGATATTGATGAACATGTTCTTACCATATTATTGTTGAAGACAACTTCCAGACACCAAACAGTAGAGATACTTGTTTTAAAAATGATAACACTGGAATGTTTTTCAATGTGTGAATTTAACGAAACTCTGATAAAATGGTTTATACAAGTTGATATTTCCTAAAGAATTCTATTTATTTTTGCTCATCTAGATATAACCAACTTTTGCAAAATCTATAAAAGCTGATAAAAACTTTGTTAATCACTACAATCAATAAAAATAACTGAGTAAATTAAGTAAGTTAAAATTTTATGATAAATTAAATTTTGCGTTGATGATCTGTAACGAAGTATTGCGTTGATGTCTTTTAGCTCCCTGAAAGTATAACACCTACGAAACTACGAAAACAAACATTGAATTATTCAACAGTGTAAAAGTATGGATGAAAGTCATTGCAGTTACTATAATATAATATTAACTATTTAAATAATGATATATCTATAATTATAACGAACTGATAACATTAATAAATACAAAATTAATAATTTCTCATTAATATTTACTTTGAATATTAAGAATGAAATACCTACGTAATATGTAATTTATTTAAATAATACGCAATAATATGCAACAATGTAATAATAATATCGAATGATAATAATATGTACCTACCTAATTTAAGCTTGGATGTAAAACTATTGAAGCATGTCCACGGGAACCACTGCCGACAAACTGTTGCACAGTTTGGCAGAAAATAATGTTAAGCATCCCTGTAATTTTTATGGTTTAATAAATAAATAAATAAATAAAAAAATAAAAGTATAGTGTTCCTTTAGGTAATAGAACCCTGAATCAACGAAAAAAACACAAACACCTAGCCTTAACACAAATAAATATCTATTTCATGAGTCAGTAATTTAAAAACGTAATTCAGAGCATTTTTTTCCATTTCTTGAAAAATAACAACATGAAAGAGAGAACTCCAATTTCATAATACATCTTTATATATTTTTACTCGCAAAAAGCAGTTCTTTAACGGAATACATTTTATTCGTTGACATTACGTAACGCACACAGGTGACTTTCTCAAACTTTTATTTTCTCCGTACTTATACGCCCATTTACATATTTAAGCTAAATCCTACCTTAAGAAAAAGCTGTAAGAACCACATTGAGAAAATAGTGGCAGCTCCGAAGTGTCCGATGATTTTGGTTACAAAGTAATATAATTGAATTTAAAAAAAAAAACTCGAATCGGTATAGGTCCTACTCATGGCGCAGATGGTTGTAGGTTCCATCCCTAAACTAACATTTGATGAACAGGGTTTTTTTATCTGTTTCTGGGTTGTATTACTTATTTTAAAATGTATTTAAAAGTATTTTAGTAATTTTAGTATATTAATCTCGAAATCCTACAGAATGAGGTCTCCTTAGTTTTAGGATCAGATAACCTCGGTGTGAAGTTTCCCAAATATCTATTTATTTACTTACTAAAGTCACTAACTTACTAGCACGAGGAACGGGAGGGTAGGGCACGAGGAACTGATTCTTTTCAAACAGTAAAATAAGGTAAGATATTCTTTAACTCTTCAAATATAACAAATAAAGTAACGCTATAGGATGAAGACTATTTGGTGAGATCCTATATGGGTTTTAGCTAAAGTGGAAGCCTATGTTCAGCAGTAGACGTATTGTGACTGCAAATTATTACTGATAATCAACAGCCCTCATCTTCTGGCAGAGAAGGTGATCATACCAACACCAATCACTATTAACTCAATCAATAAAGGTGACACTATGCAAACATTATAACTATGCAAAAATGTCGTATGAATATTATGCCACTTTCTACAAGTGCTGTCTTGAAAATACATAACAAAAAGTCTTCAATATTACATAACAATAGTGACAATTGTAAATACGATAAATATAAGCAACTGCTTACATAACCCACTTGTCCAAATAAAAAACGTAAACACTAGACCCACCTACAAATATCTAGAATCCCATTCACCACAACTCTTTTAGTTTTTGTGAATTTCAATACTACCAACGCCATCTCTTGAAGGCTTAAGTGAGAGTTATCGAGCGCAGACAATACCATCTACTGAGTGCTTTTTAAACTACATGTAGAACTTCGTTGCTAGAAAAAAGAAAAAAGCACCTGCAATCGACACTGTCCGATAGAGAGAGCTATTTTTTTTCTTATTTCTTACGATTGCGGAATTGAAATCAAAAGTGTTGTCACTTACATTACATAGCCGTTATCTTTTGTTCTTTAAATAATGATTCTTAAATTGAACTGAAATAACCTGATTTTCATGAATGATATTATTATTGTCTATGGTTACCAAACATGAGCACATACAAATCATACAATGACAGTAGTTAAATAAGATATCAAGGTGAAATCAATATACTTACATCATCAGCCAGCGAAAAAACCCTACTATACGTCGACCTTATTAATTTTAATCTTTGCCTTGGGTGACACCATTTGTTATAGGTAGTATATGAACTAGGTGTAAAACTTTTTGTGGGTAAGACCCACAAAGCATAGGTTCATAGGTACTTAAGAGAGTACTATAAACTGATATTAAAACGCTGGTTAGTATTCATATTAACGCTCTTAAAAAATTAGGTCAATCTCGTAGGGCCACTTATTTGTGGTTTGTGTGGAAGTATTTTGCCTCGTAAAAGTTTCGTTTCCGCTATTTTCGTTAGACACGCGTGAGTGGCTTGACAGAGAAAAACGATGCAGAGTTCAACAATTGTTTTTTTTGTGGTTTGTTAATTGGGCTAAAAATATTATTTTCCTATTTCCCTTTTTATTTCTTCTATGAACTAGCTACAAATTTAGGACTGCTGGTATTTTGTATTGTTATGACTCACACATAGCAAGTAAAACTAATCGATACTCACTATAGCTAGAGACAGAGCTCACGTTTTATCCTAACCATCATAAGTTGAGCCCTCTTTAATACCAACTTGCATACTCGGCACAGATCAGACTTGTTCTGAAATCTTTTTACACTTCTGAACGTTTGAACTTGACCCAGTCAAACCCATCACACTTGAGATGTATTTGACTTACGAGTTACGACTGTTTGAAGTTGGCTGAAATATATAAATCAACATGGCAGTTAAAAAAACATAAATAATCTTTATTGCACAAACAATAACACAAAAAACTAAAATATCTAATTGTGCATTAGCATTTGCTAATGCACAATTAAATTTATGAAAAGTATTTACTTTTCATAAAACCTAAACTAAAGTTTAAGTTAGGAGGACACAGCACGATCGAGAGAATTGAAAAATAGGTATTTATAAAATCTATTGCTGTTTTTTGCAAACCTCGAGCCTCCCGCAGAGTGCCATAAAATCAACTGCAAATCAGACCGATATTACCTACCAAAACTACACAAAATCTACGCTTCGCAGTCCGCTGATCCCGTTTCGAAAACTTAACCGATTAAATTACTTTTTTTAGTAAATATTAGAACAAGGCTATGGCCGTGTTCCTGTGTTATCTTGTTTTTATATAATCTAATAAAAATATTTTTATGGATGTTTGAACACAGCGAAAAATTTGACCATTTTTATCCATTTTCGAAGGGTCATATCTCTTTTGATAATTAGTTTGTCAAAAAAGAAAATATAGAGACATACTAATAGTGGCCAAACATTTCCAAAAAAACGATTCCTCTACAAGCAATATTCAGGGAGGAAACAGGATACTACGTTTGTATGTAAAAACGGCGCTTCTGTATCCTCTTAACCATTTGAATATTTCCGTGTATTTCTAACGCTATTTAAGTTAAGTATTTCATCTAGTTATGTGGTTACGGTAACGGACAAGTTTAAATGTTTAAACGTAACTTTAAGTGGACGACCAAGATCACTGTAATTTGACACAGTGTCAGTAGGTCACGCCTGGTAAGGCCAAATGGTCATTTGGTGTTACATGAGCTTGTTCAGGCGTGGACACTTTTGTGTCAGATACAAGCTACCGATGAATATATGATTTTTATAGAACCTAACCTGTGTCCGATCACCGCTACAGGACACAGCAACTACAGTTCCCTGTGATGGTGTGCCGTGGTAACAAAAAGTGTCTACGTTCGCGCAGCGCTTAAAGCTTCTTTGACGACACGATTCGCGTAGTGCACGGTTTCTCGCATCGATTTTGATGTTCCGGTTCGTTTCCGGTCGGGTTAGTTCAGAAATCGATCTTGTCTAAATTGGCTCAGGTCTGGGTGTGCTGGGAGACGCCCCTGGCATAATTTTTGTTCTAGAACATCGAAACACAGGGATATTTTCACTTGCTTTGAGACCATGACAAGTGGTGAGTTGTCTGGCGTATTTATATATTTTTATCATAGTAACATTCGCAAATCAGTTTTGGTCATATACTTACACAAATAAATAAACTAAAACACGTCACTTAATTCGCATGCATGCATTTTTAAGTAAAAGCATCACTGTAGCTTGTTTTTCCTTATCAGAAAGGGACAGTGTAACCGTAGTAAGTCGTTCGTTAAGCTACACTGTCCACCAGGCTTAGCTGTATAGGGGCGTATATCACAATATTTTGAATTGCAGCCACCAATCAAATGCGGCGCGGCGCCCCAGACATATAGTCCGCTTAGAACAAACCGCTATTTTGATCACGCACACATGCACAGTGAGTATACAGGCGATACCGATCAGAAATCGGTGTCGCGGCCAGTCGTACTGTCGCGAGTGTTTTTGTTTCTGTCGAACTTGGTGCAATTCTTCACATGATGTATTTTGTTATTGGTGTGTTCTGTTCTGTCAAATATACCTAACTACTTCATATTAAAAATTCGTAATTGAACTGCACGTTTAGCATGCAAATATTTACGCATTGCAGAATCTCACTGCTAAATAATATATCCCTCTTGTGAATAAGGTAGCCCAACTGAGAGCTGTTTAGGCAGCTGAGTGATCCCTTGTACTAAGTAATCAAGAAGATTGCTGCCAATCATTAAACGGACAATGTTTGCTATCGACGTTGTATTACATTCCAGCATTCGGTGACCTGCACCAAACGGTTCGCTAACCTGTTCTTCTGTCGTACCATCCAGACGTGAAACGCTCTTCCAGCACATGTGTTTCCTTCCTTTTTCCTTTAATAGTCTCTGGGTCTTCAAACTGGGCATGAAAAGGCCTTTTTGCAGGCCTTCAAGGTAGGACTGATCAGCTCAGTGATTGCTTTGCATTTCTATGCTTATCCGCCTTATATCAGGATCTTTTTCATTTGATGAAGTGAGGTTGCCTTGACAAGCAAAAAATGCAGGCGTACAGCATACGTATTATGATAGCTACGCATCCATGGACAGTGGCGTTAACTCAGAATGTCACTAGATAATTTCTTTCTCCGAACATTCTCATTACCGACACTGCATTCGATGTGGAGAGAGTAACTTGTCGTCAGTACAATAAAACAATAATCGACACATACGAAGAGTATCGCTTTCAATATGTTACAGTTGTTGTTTTTTGTCTATGATATTAATTTCTAACGTAAGCACGAGTGTGAGGAAAATAAAACTAACGCATGGAGTAGGTATTCGTTTGTAGATATTTTTTCGTAGACATTTACATTCTCTCTGGGTTTTTTTCATTTGCTTTGCTTTTGATCGATTTCTCTAAACAAACTTCTGGCGGTTTTAGTAATTAAGTAAGAAAATCAGCGTTAGAGCATGGACTTTCAGTCCCTGCCCTGACATCATGCTGAGCGGAGACCTTTTTGGTATAGATGTTATTAAATTGTAATTTGTATTTTTTTAAATTGTATGTTATTACCTGTACCAAATAAATATTTTACTTTACTTTACTTTACTTTAGTAGGGTTTTATTTTCTTATGTGGAATTGACTTTTCATCGAACATGAGGAAATCCTTGTTGGTAGAGCTGAATTTACTGACATAGGGTATTTCGGCCTCAGAAAGTGTTGCCGAAGTTCTGACGACGGGCTGTCTTAATATTACTTGTTTCCTAGATATTTTGGTGTTATTTGTTTTTTTTTTTATCTGGGACAATTCACACCAAGATCATCTAACCCCAAATTAAGCTGAGCTTGTAATATGGGCGTCAGAGACTGATAAACATACTCAAATATTTCAAAATACATACTTAAATAGATAATAACACCCAGACACACAACAAATACAAATATTCGTCATACAAATATTTGTCATGGGTGGGGATCGAACCTCTGGCGCTAAAGGCAGGATCGCTGCCATTGCGCCAACAGGCCAGTCAAAATTGCCCAGTGTTTAATTTAAATAACAATCCTTTCCCTGTCGTATGTCTAATCAGCTATTGCAAGTCAAATACTGGACATAGACCTCCCCCATAGAACGTCATAGCGAGCATATTTATGGGCCGTAGACGTCCAACAGCTTCCTGCAACCTGCAGGCCATCGGTCCATCGGGTACTAGGCCTAGGCTTGCCCACACTGCGAACTTATGATAATAAAAACATACATACAAACCATCACGATTATATCACACACTCAGAAGCCCACTTTTCACTAACGGTATTTGACCCAACGTGGCAGGTGGTGAGCCTTCCGACGCTATCCGGGTTGATTTGGTTTCTGATCGATGTTTTCCATCACCGGAGAGTTAGTCGGTTACATTGAACACAATGATGGTTTTTAGCCAGATTTGAACTCGGGACCACACGATCCACAATCCGAGTTGGGAAGCTTAACCCTAAGGCCACGACGCTCTCACGGCCAGAAATAAATGCATTTTTGTTTTTAAGTAAATCAGATGGGTTGAAAAATGTTTAGCAAGAGCTATAATTTCAAAACCCGAACGAGAATACCGAAGTAAGAACTTCATTTATCAATTCACGCTTCACGAATATAGCGGTGGTCATTAGGCCTCCTCGCTTTCTGGGCCCAAATTTGAGGCACGACACTTGTGACGTCAGTAATTGGGCCTTAACTTTAAATGGGCCTATTAGGTTAAAAGAAATGTGACAAAAACGAAAGCTTACAACAAAAAACGAGTAGTATTTACATTATGTTTAGAACCAGAATTACAATATTATAAATATATCTGAACTAGCGTGTTTAGAAATGGCAGCGACTAGCCTACAGCGCCAAAGGACGTGGATTCGATTCTCACCCAGGGCAAATATTCATGTGACGAACATTTTGACGTGTTCTGTGGGTGGATGTTGTTTATGTTTATTTTGACGATTTCCGTAGTGTCCCGGGTTCGATTCCCGGTCCGGTCAATTTAGGAAACGATCTTTTCTGAATTGACTCTTGTCTCGGTGTGCTGGAAGACGCCCCTGTCTTATTCCTTGTGTGGTACCTCGTAACACAAGTATATTAATCTCTACTTCGAGACCATTACAAGAGTTGTGTTGTCTGGCGCATAATTATTTATTTATGTATTTTCGAACTATCCATATAAGAATGATTTTCAGTCTTTGACACCCATAGCACAGAACAGGTAGTAGTACTCCTTAATAGTAAAAGCTCGGCGTATTTGTTATTATTATGGTTAACGGTGTAAAAAACAGTTTTTTATGCCTTTTAAGCATTAACCGTTTTATAAGCATCTGTTACCAGACAAACTCAATCATTTAAGTTGACGACACGATTGGCGTAGTACGCTGTAGCACGATTTCTCGCCTCGATTTCCTTAGTGTCCCGGGTTCGATTACCGGTCGGGTCAATTCAGGAAACGATCTTTTCTGAATTGACTCGGGTCTGGGTGTGCTGGGAGACGCCCCTGGCTGGTTTCCTTGTGTGGTACCTCGTGACACAGGGATATTGATCCCTACTTCGAGACCATTACAAGAGGTGTGTTGTCTGGCGCATATTTATATTTATTTAAGTGGTAATAATTTAGGCTGGGATAGGCCTTCATAATTTGTATCAAGTTATCGCCACAATAGTATTACCTTAATAATAACCATGCTTGCTGAAAAAATGCGGTGTAGTGATCGCTGATGCCTGGCCTGCAACTTGAACCGAGGACTCCGAATTACGGGTCAAGCGCTCCTTGCCACTCAGCCACGGAGCGGAGGCGTAAAACGTGGTGAACTGTACGTCTACCACGAGTTGCCAATTTAAATTTACGTTATCGTTCGCGTAAGTATTGGGATTTGACATGACATGACACGACAATGTCAAATCTCAATACATTTTTGTACGCGAACGATAACGTAAATTTAAAGTGGCAATTCTTGGTAGACGTACTGATCAATGAACCTACTCACTAAGCGCTGCACTCTGCGTAAAATATACGCACTGTTATAACAGAATAGATTGTGTATCATCGCTCTACTGACATGGCCTAGTGATTTACTAACGCTAAAAGAACAAGCGTTGGAATACGAACATATCGTTGTGACATTATAACTTTAAAGTCGATTTTCTCAGTTTGGGGTTTCAATGATGGGGTCAATTGTAACCCGGGACAATTATGCCATATATAAAGTGTTAAGAAAATAACATTCAGTAAAAGAAATTATAGTAATATTCAGTCAGGAATTTGTTTTCCCATTCCTCTATTGGAAAATATTCTAAGATCAAATTTTATGATAAGCAATAAATAGCTTGCCATACAATTTACACAAAAGTATGCCTTTGTATGTCCACAAAATGTCTAGATTTCTGTGATTGAATGGCCACAGATAAAGGTATTCGAATGGAACATTATTTTGCCATTATGTATTGTATAAATATGCAAGGAAAGTGAGAACTTTGTTAAAGATAATGACCAAGTGAAAGATGATTTCTGTAAAAAAAGAATCACTTTAATAAGAGAAGGCGAAATTAAAATTCATAAAAACCATGTATGAGTATTTATATGAACATCTGTCAAAACGAAACTAAGTCAAAACAATGCTGTAGAAGCAACAGACGATTTACAACCATGTGTGAATGAATTAAATGTCATAATTCTAAATCAAAATATCATTATTGCACTCATTTTTCTAACGATGCTTTGAAAATGTGCAGATCCAACCTTCTTACATTTGCGATCATTAGTGTTAAACGTTCCAAACTGAGCGTTCAAAAGTAAAACTTATCCCACTTGTAATAAAGTCTATGTAAAACTTTTGTCTGATTTTACTAAAAGAACTGTTAAGGTTGTAAGTTTTAGAATCAGAGACCAAGGCACGCGCTAGTCTGGAGTAATCAACTGACCACAAGATACAAAATATAAAAAGGGTGACAATATAACGGATGATCACAGTTCTGACGAAGATCAAGGCAAGCAGACGTGTGAAGACATCATGTATAAGTTACTATTACTCACAATTACTAGTGCTTTGGCTATGCCTAATCAAAGTACTGAAGCCCCAGTAGAAAATGTGCGTGTGAAAAAAGACTGTTCGAATGGGATCTTCAATCCCACATGCCTTAAGCTTGGAGTGATCACACTGATGGAGAAATTGAACAGCAGGGAAGAAGTGGCGCTTGTTCCTGGTGTGACTTTGATAAAGGATAAAGATGCGAAGACAGAAGCAATTGATTTCGCGAGGGCTTTGTCTGCTGAGCCTGAAGAAAGACTTGATAAATACTTGCTGTACCATGTTGGGTCTTTCTTGGACACGCATTCGGTGAAGCTGAGACTCTTAGATGAGTCTGCTGTGGAGGAAGCGAGGAGCATGATGGGAGAAGGAAGAGCGAAGAACCCGCTGAGCATGGGTGGGAAGAAAGGTGGAATGGGCGGACTGATCGCGATGGCTATGATGATGAAAGGTATGTTGAAAATATTGTCAGTTTAAGTATGGTTTATTAGTGTTCACTGATGTTTGTTTTTTGCGTTATTTTATTTCAAATACGCGCCTTCAAATTTTAATCTGATTGTTTAGTTTAAAGGTGAGTAAAGACTATATGACAAAAACTGATACAAAACATAGTTATGTTGCATTGGTGTGGACAACACATTGTTTGTTAAAAAAGTTACATAACATTTGTATCGTGTAACCTAAGTAATATAACATGGTACTGACTCACTTCCATCCCTTGATTTGCACTCAAACCCAGTCAAGACGAACTCTTGATGTCAGTGGAACGGAAAGCGACAGTTATTCTAAATCAGGGCTTTTGAACTTTGTGTCATAGTTAAGAGGTTCGAGGGTTAAAACCTTAAGAGCTGTAACGGCTAAAATAATAAGGAATCTATGATTTTTGCTATTTAAGTTAATTTATTTACCCCATTCACAATGACAGATGAACAATTACAAAGCTATTTAGCATTGAGAAACTACGACACTTTGGGATATTTATTTAAGTGGGTCTGTTATTTCTATTGAATTTGCATTATCTTATTTTTTCATGTAGTAGGTACACCAATGTACAGTAACAATTAAAAGACTGTTCTTAGTAGTTCGTAGTTTGAACAAAAGCGTTGAATATAATTAGCCTAGTGTTCTAGATAGTACGTAGAATCAATGCATTATCAAACAAATCACAGAACCATGAAATTCACCAAAATTCGGCCACTTTCGTGTAATCCACTCTAGAAGGTGGCACAGTTTCTTATTTAT
This sequence comes from Udea olivalis, assembly GCA_947369235.1. NCBI lineage: Eukaryota > Metazoa > Arthropoda > Insecta > Lepidoptera > Crambidae > Udea > Udea olivalis. The sequence continues at coordinate 5,841,027 of OX376363.1, forward strand.
TCAACTGGCGGACTTAATGCCTAGTAAAAAATAATAGATAGGAATTATAAACTGTGTAACGTATAGAAATTGTACCAAAAAAGACATTCAAGGTAGGGGTTTAATTAATTTTGTACGGAAGCTGGCAAAGCCACCAGACATTCTTAGGTTCGAAAAAGTACATAATATTCAATGATCACTTTATCAAAGTTATTAATTAACAAAACTTTATTTAACCATAAGTATTTAAATTCGTCTTGGGCGTCGTGGCCTAGGGGTTAAGCAACGCAACTGTCGTGGTAGGGACAGTGGATCGTTCCCGCCCGAGTTCAAATCTGGCCAGAACCGAAATCTTTGTGCTCATTGTTAAATTTCCGACTAACCATCTGGTTATGGAATATGGTATGTTATGTTTAGTTGAAAGGGGGTGGTGGTTTAGGGGTTAGTTGTAGCGATCCTGCCTTTAGCAGCAAAGGTCGTTGGTTCTATGTTCATTTTGTGTTTGTACTGTGTCTGGGTGTTATCATCCATTGAAGCAGTATTAAAAATATTTAAGTATGTTTATCAGTCTCTAGCACGCGTAGTCCAGGCTCTGCTTAGTTTGATGTTATTTATGAAACATGAGCCTAGCCCAATTTCACAGTCAAAACTTAATAATTTCTTTTGTTTGTTCAATTGGGAGTCCATTATAACAACATTAGCAAGGTATTGTTGTTTAAATTCAGGAAATGCTTTAGTTTGTGACCATCCTATAAATAAAATAAATAAATAAATTCGTTTATTATACAAGTTCTAAAGGTCTTAAAATTATCTATGTTATGTACATGTACTCAACCTGCACGCAGGTGTGCAAATTAATGTAATTAGGTTATGTCACAATGTATTCAATTAGTACTAAATATTTATATTAATCAATTTAATTAAGTATTAATTTATGTCAGTGATTTTATTTATTATGTCATTTTATAATTCATAAATTCAGTCACGCTATAAAAACAATATTCCATTAGCCATGCAGTCAATTTAATTTCAAACCTTCTACCTTTCAAAGTTTTGATATCTTGGAGATTGTTAAACAGATACACATGTTAAAAACATTTTTTTCATAAATGTAAGGGAAAAATTTAGGTTGATGCAATAGATTGACATACTGTGCTCTCAGTTTCCGGACTTTGACTTCAATGAGTTTTTGGAAGAACTCAGGGTGGGCCATGACAAAAGTGCAAACACTTTTTATGTACATGCAAGCCAGAGGTAAGATTTTTAACTCTTTAAATAAGGGTTTGCAGCTTACTCTAAACCATGTATTTGTTATGGCTCGACTACATCTTTTCTGGAGCTTAAACACTCTATCTATTTCCACAGAATTTCCCCATAAAATGAAGCCGTAGTTGAGTACCGAGGAAACGTGACCATGATAAGCAGTGATTGCTGCTTCTATGGAAACAGTGTTTCTTAACTTGTTTAGGGCAAACACATCCTATCATCATCATGTTGTTGACGGACCGTTGGACCAGTTGTTAGTGATGTTGCTTTCCAGGCAGCGTGTCGTGAGCTCCATTCCTACCTCACACTTATGTATGACAAACTTTTGTTGATAAATATTTGACTGACCTGGTAAAGTGATGGTAGAGTATACGCCTATAGCGTCGAAGTTCGTGGGTTTGATCCCCATCAACGTAAATGACACTAGGAAAATTGCTCTCGGTAGCGCGTTCTTGGTGAAGGAAGGACAAGTGATAATTAAACGCCATTAACGTTCAAAACACATAACAGTGAAGACATAATTAAAGAAAGCTATTGATTGGTCTAAAAAACAACGAAAAAGGGATCTTTTATTATTTTATTCGCACTAATAAACGTGTTAATTGTATATTTCTATTCAAAAATAGAAATGCATGAAAGTAATTTACATGAAAAATCGCGTCCAATCTGATAACGTATTAAAAACCCATAAAATTGCTATAACTCGGTATCTACTCCACTGGCTGCTCCGTATAATAAACCCAAAATTTGAGAACCAGCACTCGATAACAGCTCTTAAAACTAGAGCAAAAAAGAGTCACAATCGTAAGTGCGCGCGCGCACCTTTTTGCAACCAGCCTTCTATGAAAATATAATTGACATAAGAGTACTCCATATAGTGAGACATATAAAAGCAGTACAGAAACAATCGCCTTATCAAATCGTAAGCAGATTTGTTTAGGAACAGACGTGAATATGTATAAGTTAGTGATTTTCGTATTCGCGGTAGGGTGTTCAGCTTTGCCAAACCCTGAAATAGCAAATGGCAACCAAAAAAATGCGGATCACATCGAATCAGCAGCGAGAGCTATGGGAAAAGATTGCTCAGGCGGAATTTTCAGTCCCACATGCCTCAAGATCGAAGCCATATCTATGCTGGAGAAGCTCAGCTCAAAAGCGGAATTACGGCTTCTACCTGGAGTTAGCTTAGTGAAGGAAGCTAACGCTGAAAATGGAAGCAAGGCTGAGGAGTTTGCAGCTGAACTGGCCCGAGCTTTACCTTCAAAGCCTGATGAGAGGCTGGACAAGTACCTGCTGTACAAGCTTGGCAATTACCTGGACACGCATACTATTAAGCTGAGGCTGTTGGATGAAAGTGCAACTGAGGAAGCGAGGGCGCTGGTTGGGGAAGCTAGGGGTAAAGGCGGTCTTGGAGGCGGCAAGAAGGGCGGTATGGGAGGATTACTAGCTCTCGGACTTTTGTTTAAAGGTACGTGATTAATAATAAACGTGAATCATGGTAACTAGACTGATGTAATCATTCGTTTATACATTATAATATAATATCATATCAATTTGGGCGAGTGAAAAGGCGAAATTATGAAGTATCCTAAACTGCAGCAGAGTTTATGAATAATCTAATGTATTTGTAGGAATTCACTTCAAAAATCACAAAAATTTAAGATACAATGAATAAAAACAAATATGTTAAATGGATTAGTATAATGAACAGAAGAAGTAATCACACTGTCAAATAAAAAAACTATGAGTGAAAAGTTAATGAAAAGGAACACCTGCATGTAAAAAGTGGACAAACTCGTTCGAGTTCTATGAATTGAATTAGTTAAATAAATTAATATATGAATCAACTCAAACTAAGATCATTGAACCATTAGATCACAACAGTTTAGATTTGAAACTGTCAACTAAGTACCTACCTAAGTAACTAAGTAAATTGAAGTATTGGACAAGGTTTATGGACCAAAGCACAGAATAGCTTTTGGGGATGTAAATAAGGGAGGGTTTGGATAGATATGGTGATCCATTGATGAAAATGAACGAAGGCAGAGTGACGACTAGATAAAGTTATTAAGGTTTCTCCCATCTAAAAAATTATGAGGGAGGCAGAAACGCAGTTGATCTCTCATGATGATGAAGAATCCTCAAACCGACCACATTCTAGTCACCATTGTTGCACATCTTGACCAAAAACGAAAGTTTCACGTAATTTCATTTTCAATAGCACTTTTCACTCTTTACCACTGAATAAGAAACCACAACATTAAAATTTGTGTCTAATGTTACTCGTATCAGATTGAAACAGAAATCTAAGCGAAGCGTTACATTAAAAAGTTTTATAAAATTGAGATCATTGCATATTTTTGAGAGCCACGTAGCTGTTATCGTGCTAATTATCTCGTTATTTAAAACTCACTCTTTATTTTATTTAAGAAATTTGCCAGGACCAACTTCGCAGTAGTCAAAAATATTTTTCTGCACATCTTGAATAGTTTGAACTACTTATTCAATAGAATTTGAAAAGGGTTATTAATCAGACACAAAACAAATAATTCATGGCACATTTAATTTTTTTCTGCGTGGATATCGAACTCACGACCCTAAAAGGAGGGTTTTTATTTGGAACTAGGCTAGTTACTATTTCATCACTATCTCACAGCTGTGAGTGATAATGTGTCTGTCTATTTTACGAAAAAACAAACCTTGCCAGGCCTTGATAACAACCTAGGACTCCTTGCTCGATCTCGCCCCACAAACTGAAAGAGTACCTGCGGCATTGTATTTTTATTATGACTATAAAAACACCAACGTTAAGAATTAACATAGCTGTCTTAGAATGTGACACTAATTAATATTACTTTTTCTTTTGTAAGAACTTTCCTAAGATGGATCGGGACTGGGTGTGCTGGGAGACGCTCCAGGTTAAAATCATTGGGCGGTGACCCGTAGCACAAGGATATTATCCTTAATTCGAGAACATGACAATCATTTATTTTTATATGCGACATATTACATGGGCATGTTTAACCGACCTATTTGAGCAGTGGTTGGAGCGCTAGTTCACAAACAAAGGGTTGCCAATTTAAATACCTAGCCAGCAGAAATATCATCGTGTTGATTAAAAAAATCTTATTTATGGTCTGGGTGTTCATGGTAAAGTTTTATCGGGTAAACATGACATAAGAAATTAAATGCAAAAGCAGCACTGCATAATGTAGAGCGCATGTAAAGTTATCACGCCTAAAAAACAACAAAACTATAAGCAAAACGCTAAATACGAACGAAGCGAGTAAGATGTGCGACGTTGCGCTGCCGCGAGGCAGCTGTGCGAGGAAGATGCGCAGCTCGAGCTATGCGATATATTGACAGTAGGGAAGGTACGCAAAGCACGCATCCATGTGGCATCATGTCATGTGTTATATTAAAAACATAGCCTAGTATAACCCGTTTCCACCAGTGCTATGTGGACCAATAAATGTGATTGGTGGATATCAAACGCATTCACAGCAACGTGGCACAGCACACTCGTATCTATGGTGGAGTACAGTCTAACCTGTCACACTTCATTGACTACGAAGAATACACGTATGAGGTATTTAATTCAAAGTCTCTGTACAGTTGACATCAGAACTATAACACTGTGGACTTCGTACCGCCGCGCTTTGAATGCAATGTCGTGAAATGAGGTCCGAGTACAAATCTGGTCAAAACCATCTTTGTTTCATTTAGAATTTCCGACTAACTCCGTGATGGTAAACATCGATAAAACACCAAATCCACCCGTATAACGGCAGAAAGCTAACCACCTACCACGTTGGGTTCTAATACCATTGGGCTTCTGAGTGTTCCGTTCACCATGACGGCAACAGTCACTTGCCTCTTGATATAGTTGTGATCGTATGTTTAGTTATTGAGTTAAAAGTCCGTGTAGAGCTAACCTCGGCCAATAATACAGAGGACTTCGTGCCTCCGCGCTAAGTATGTGCGTTCACAGTAATGATAGCTCAGCTTACGCCGGCTACAACGCCCTGGCTATGATTGTACAATGAAATTGCTATTTGCTACCATTGTTTGTCTCACGTCAAAAAAATACGGATCTCTAAAATACTACAGCGCGACATTACCGGTGTGAAAGAATCGGAGCGTAGAAATAATAGTAACAAATGACATTTTTGTACACACGGACGCACAGTCATAGACAGTATAATGATGAGATGTTCTCTTATTGAAACTACGCCTACTTTTTCTATTTCTTTGAACCGCTGATTCGCAGATCAGGCCGCTTTATTACAATCGCTGGTTCTATCCAGTCAAGATAATTCACTAAACTGAAGGTAGCTAGCAATTTTGTCAGTAGATATCCAGCCCAGGAGATGCGTTAGTCGTAACCACTGATTGGCGCTCAATTTTGGGAATGAACTTGACAAGTTGTAAGGGCCTTTAATAAGGCTCCAGTATTTGAATAGCAGCTATTCAAATACGTGCTCAGAAAAGGTCAGGTCAGGAGTACCCATAATCGACGAGCATGTATGAAAGGATTAAAGAGAGTGGAAGAAGTGCAAGAGGTGTGTCAGGACCGTAGCAAGTGGAAAGATGTGGTATCTGCCTACCCTGTTGGGGAAAAGGCGTGATGGTATGTATGTATTAGTCTATGGAAGCCTATAAAAAAAGATCCTGGGTATAAATTCTCCAGTTTTTACCTATGAAGCGTGTATGTGGTCTTAGGCCAAGATCTATAGTCGTTACAGCTAAGCACACTTATCACATTTATTACTATCTTACTTCTTGAGAATTGTTATAATTCATAATACTAACGAAAATGTACCTAAGTTGATGTTTAACAAAAAGAAAAATAATTGAATAAAGATGATTACAGCTGTTCAAAGTCTAAGATAAGTCTAAGTTTAAGCTAAGCACGCTTTATTGATTTCTGCCTTAGATCAAGAGCCAAAAAGACCTTTCAGGTTTGTTAATATAAAACTACTCTGTACTTATGACATAAAGAGGAAAAATTATATCGTTTGTTTTGTATTGAATAGGCTCCGAAACTACTGTACCGATTTTTTTTTAATTATTTCACCAATATAAAGCTACATTATCAGGGACTTCAGGGAGTGACAAAGGCTGTTTTTTTTAATCTAGGCTATATTTTGACGGAATAGATAGTACGGATAGACAGGCGGAGCCACTGACGGATGGCTAGTGTGCAATAAAGTGAAATATGTTTTGCAAACGCAAATTGCCAATGACATGACAGGACTGCTGAATCAACGGAACCCCGGATTTATGACACATGAAGTTTGAACTTTCGAATGGATCCCCAAGAGACAAAGCGGTAAGGCAGGATAAGATGGTGGATGAGCTGATCCCTTACCACTAACTGACCACAAATGGCCACATTCTATGACAGAAAAAAACAGGCGTAATAATATAAAAGGAGTCCAGCTCCCGAACCTTTTTCTTCATTCATTTAAAAGCAATATTAAAATAAACTCATTTAAAAATGACGTCTAATTGTCCACCTTTGGTGACATAAAATGAGTAATATTGATTCGATAATTTGCTCCAAGGGCTTATGGTGAATTCCTGTATGTCTACCATGAGTTTCCGTCTCATAACGGGCGACTGTTTCAGTTCCATTTTAAACCACTAAGGGCGCTGTGCCGAAATCCCATACAAAAACGTCAGTGCGGTTTAAACGGACTCTAGCGGCTGTCAGTGTAACCTCATGGTAGACATAAGTACTGGTCATGACAGCAGATTAAATTTAATTTTTAGCACTGAAAAACCTATTTTATCTTTTCTTCCTTACAAATATAATATCACAATTTCATAGTTTTCTCTTTATATTAGGTGTTACTATGTCCAATGAATGTTTGGATAGGGAAAACCCATTTACTCTTAATCCATTTGCATGCCAATATTGAAAACCTCATAATTAGCGAACGAGTTATTATAATCTCCTTTTCTTCACGACACTTTTTTTTTTGACGATGCGATTGGCGTAGTCGCTTTAATAATAAAAAAGCACGGTTTCGCGTCTTGAATTCCGTAGTGTCCCGGGTTCGGTTGCAGTCAGGTCAATTTAGGAAACGATCTTTCATAAATTGGTTTGGGTCTGGGTGTGCGGGTAGACGCCACTGGCTTATTTCTTGTCTGGTACCTCGTAACACAGGGATATTGAGGGTGTTGAGTGAGTGGTGTGTTTCCTGGCGCATATTTATTTGTTTATTATTTCTTCCAGGTACTCTCATGTCAATCGGCCTCGGTGCGCTCGCGTTGCTGGCCGGCAAGGCTCTGATGACGGCCATGATGTCGCTGCTCCTCTCCGCTATCATTGGCATCAAGAGCCTCACCAGTGGCCAGAAGTCTACCACCTACGAGATCGTCTCCAAGCCTGTCTACAGCCACTCCCATTCGCACTCCACGGCGCATGAAGACGTCGGTGGATATGGGCACTCGGGGTACGGGAGGAGTATGAACGTCAGGAGGCGTTAAGTTTGACAGGATAGTTTCTTGTTGAGCAGTATTTGTGGCAGCTATATCTTTTGAAGCCAGAATATTTGGAGGGATAGGTTCTTGTGAATCAAGGGCCAATTCTTCAAGGCTTTGTTTCTTGTTTTTAACTATATTCTATATTTTGTCTTCTGTTTATATTGTTTTTGGTGGTGACTGTAATTGGGTCAGATAAATGATCTGCTCATACTTTGTATTTTTCCTCGTTTAACTGTTTTTTTCTACTTTCTCAAACTTCCTATTGTTATAATCTAAGTTCTTTCTTGTCATTTCTTTTTTCATATTCGAATGGCCTCAAATATTGTACTCAAATTATGAAACTGGTAGTGTTGTCATGGTGATTGTAAGCGTATTTATTAACGAACCAACGAAAGTAAATTATTTAATTTATTTCTAGATTAAGACACGCTTTAACTTTTGTACGTTTATTTATTATTGTATTCATAGTTTGTGTATATGTAAATTATTTTAAATTACGTTTATGTATTATGTACAACTTCAAAAGTCTTATAAATGCTTTGAATTATTTGTGTATTGTCACTTTTATAATGTGTTTTATGTTTAAGCATGTCTATCTTTTCATATTATCTCTAAAATTTAGTGATAACTTATTAATGGTGTATATTTATGAAACATTTATTTTTAATATTCCTATCATCCATTATCACGATTTTATTTGTATGTATTGTTTATCTATGTAACCTAAATCGTTCATGGTAATTCTCTACCATCTGAACGTTGTCTGGAAGATATAACCTTCTACCTCTAATAAAAAAAATGCGTTAACTTTTTATTTAAGTATATTTATATATTTTTGCAATAAAGATTATGTACCTCGCATAATTTTTATACAATGTTATTTGTTTTCTATGTTTTATTGTTATTTGTATGTATAGAGATGAATTATGTAGTAACTATATATTTATTTTAAAAAGACTGTAATAAACTAGTTCCGCGGAGTCTTCTAAGCAATAGATTGTGTTATGTAAATATGTGTATAAATGTATAGTATGTTTTAGTGTATTGTGTTGTTTTGTGTATTGTAATATCTCTTTATATGTGTTATTTATTTGTATCTTGTTAGCGAGGAGATGTATGTATTATTATGATTTAACTTTCATTCTTCAGCATCCAAAAAATAAAGAAAATGGTTTTAAATAACTGATTTTCATTTTATTAACACGTTAATGATTAAAGATGCTTTTTTGATCAACCTTTCTCCAATCAAAGCTACATTCTAAATAATTGAAACCAAAAATGTTTACCATGTTTAAAAGAAACATCCCGTAACCTTTAATTATGTTTCAATTAAGATTCAGTATTTCCTTACTTTTGATTAATCTTCATATTACTATTGAGAGAGGTATCTTTTGTCAATTTGACGACACGATTGGCGTAGTGCGCTGTTGCACGGTTTCTCGCCTCGATTTCCTTAGTGTGGTTCGATTCCCGGTCGGGTCAATTCAGGAAACGATCTTTTCTGAATTGACTCGGGTCTGGGTGTGCTAGGAGACGCCCCTGGCTGATTTCCTTGTGTGGTACCTCGTAACACAGGGATACTAATCCCTACTTCGAGACCATTACAAGAGGTGTGTTGTCTGGCGCAAAAAAAATATTTGCAACTCTCAAGTCACTTAATGTTTCTTGGAAATTATATATATTTTATATTACTTATAATTATTTGATCATAGTTAGTTTGTAAGATGTTCGAAAGTGACACAAAGTAACAAGTTTTTTTACACAGTAGATTAGTTTAGGACTCCAACAGTTTCAGTTTTTTTCTTCTAATGAGTATCTACATCGAAAGCTCGAGAATCAAGCGCTTAGTTCTAAACAAGATAAGTAAGACTGTGATAAGTGTGATATAACAAACAAAAATAAGTATATATTTTGAGCTTGGACATTTAGATTGCTAGGCCGACGATATTTTGATAGCAATAATCACAGTTCCATTTTTAATTCAAACCGTTTTCATTACACGTTCAAACGGCATGAGGTCTAAATTGTATCTTAAAATTGAAAGTAACTGCAATTTGGTTAGGCAAATAAAATAAAAGGACCCGCACTACTTTCTTCACTGATTGGTCGCTACTTTTATTTCATTTTTAGTGAAAGTATATTGTTTGAAACGTTACTTCAAATTACCCGAGATCTTTGTCTTGGCTCTGGTTTTCTTGAGCTGTGCTAATGACATCATTATGGAGATGTGATCTAGTCTGCTGAGCGTTGATAAATGTGTTGAGCATTTATGTGTGTCTCTATTAATTATTTCTAGTTCAGCTACAATTAGTTTATTCTCTAAATAATGAAAATCTGGGACTAGCGCCTCCATGCTCGGCGCCGTTAGAGCTCGGCCCGAAATCCGGAGGTCCCTGGTTCAAATCTCGAGTCGGGCAAAGTGTGTTTTTGTGATCACCAACCAGCATTTTGCAAGGGTGGTGATGAAGGTCATACCCATCAAATGTAGCGATGACTTTATTTCAATTATGGAGGCCCTTGCCCACCAGCCCAGCAGGGGGACAGGATTTATGCCAATTAAAGTGAATGTCAGTCCTAAAAGTTAAGTACTTTTGGGACTGACACTCACTTTAAATGCCTCTTACCTGTAATAAGTGTGTTAGAGACTGATACAAAATGCTTGAATGTTTTAAATACCTACATTAAAAGCAAAATGTTTATGAGATTGGTTGTTGAGACCCGCGATTAAACCACCGAATTTCAGCGTTATATGCAAGCCAGTCAAATCTAGTTGATTGAGCCACATAAGTAACATATTGCATCTCATAATTAATTATCCTCCGACAGAGGAACTAAGGAAGTCGACATAGCTCTCAGGGCTAGCAAGCTGAAGTGCCAGTGGGCAGGCCACTTTTGCCATAAAACCGATTGCCGATGGGGTAAGCGTGTTCTAGAGTGGAATCCGCGCATCGGCAAACGCAGCGTAGGGCACCCTGTGGTAAGGTGGAGCGATGACTTGAAGATGAGGTTGCTGGCAGAAACTGAATGCGTCAAGCTGGGGATAGGTCGCGATGGCGCGCATTGGGGGAGCCCTATGTCCAGCAGTTGGCTATGAAAGGCTGATGATGATTTAAATAATGTTGGCTTGTACGAAATCAAACATTAGAGAATTTTGCTAGGTCCGTAAGCAGTTTCGGTAGCTTAGTTGGAAGAGAGCCGCCCGAGTCGAGGACGGCTGCTGGTTCTAGTCCCTCTCGATACCCAAGTTAACATATTTGTAGTTGTCTTAAAACCAATCATAACTTCTGCAATTATAATAAAATGTAAGTATATGTTCTGGTGATACAGTATAGTTTTTAGTATCTTTATTTCTGTTGGAACATGGCATGGTGGAAGTTAATTTACTGGACTACTTTGTCCCATAGATAAATATATCCTTGAATTGAAGCACTTTTTAATCGTTAGCTCGAAGTCGCGTGTGCTATTGCATTCATTGAAAACCGTGAAATTGACAGTTCGTAAGTTCTTATTGACAGTTTGTAAGTTACAAAAAAAAGCAGAAAAAAAAGATTTGGGAACCTAATAACTTACTGACGTTGAAATAACGTTAGTTGTTAAGGTAATGAGAAGCGAAACTCACTAAGGTGAATCTACACTTTTCCGACATCCCGATGTGATATTGGATTATGAAACAATAATAACTTCAAATAAACACGTAGAATGAATTAAGAAATCTTGCTACAACTGGGAATGTAATTCAAAAATAAAAAATAAAATTCAAATACTCAGAGAGGTGGGGCAGAATGAGGCTATCATCAGAATCAGAATCAGGATATCATTTATTGTGAAGCACAGGTTAACAAACTAAAGGTGTTGTAAGGTACAATAGATCAGCTGCGTCCCACCTGACAAGGCATACAATCAGTTTTTTAATGCTAAAATTACTCATTAATACATACATACATAATCATATCATGGGTCATGTTCTCGAGTTGTTATGAATCCTAGTTAATGTTTGTGGGGTCTAGTTGTCTTATTTTATTTTATTTATTGAAAAACAAAATCCACTTCCCTTTAATTTTTACTATAAACTGTAATATTTAAATTTAAACTTATAGCCAAAAACGGATTTACATTTTATAAATACAACTTGCAACAGTCACAGCATTTAGATAAAGAAAAAAAAAGAAAAAGCATACTAAAAGAAATTGTGTGTTCGTCTTGTTGGATCACAACACATGTTTAAGTTTTTTTAACTGTAAACAAAGATTAATATCTTTGTAAAATAACGACATCCAGATTTTGCCATAGAATGAAGTGGCGCACCGATGATGCATTATTTATTACGTAACGCCAAAAATGTAATAGAAAAAAACCGTCAAATCAATTTTAACTTTTCCATTTATATACTGTTCGAAAGTGCCTCAATTTCGCCGCGACAATAGGTCCGCCTAGAGCCGATCGAACAAATTTTGGTCTTTTTACAATTTCCAAGCCAAGAGACATCGTTTACTTTTTGCAGATAACTGGAAGAGTATAAATAAATTGGTATCAGCTCGATTTTATCAGTACAGGGCCTGACTTCAGCGAAATGACTCCATTTCGCTTGTAAACAAAAATATCATTCAAAACCAGTGCAGTGATCAAGTGACAGAATGTGTAGCAAATATGCAGTGCTTACCTTCGTGGTGGTTTTGTGTTATGCGTACGACACAAGTGGACTTATCGACGATGGGAACCAACAAAACACTTTAACGGTTGAGCCTGAGAAGACTGTACTCAATTTCACGGAAAGGGCTGGACGTTCACTTCACAAAGAATGCAACAGCCTCTTCAGCTCGAAGTGCTTGAAGATTCACGTTTTATCCTTTTTGGAGGACTTAAGCTCTCGCGATGAGCTACCACTCCTATCTGGACTAAGCATCGTAAAAGAAAATTTAACTGGAACTCCGAGTCCTGAGGAAATGGCTGCAGAGCTTTCAAGGCAGTTCCCTGGCAAGCCGGAGGAGAAATTAAACAGATTCTTGATGTTCCGTCTGCAGAATTATCTCGACGGCCATTCTTTGAGGTACAGACTGTTGGATCCTCAGACTACTAAGGAAGCGATGGAGCTGGCTAAAGGAGAGGCGGCAGTAGGAAGGGGGAAGGGTGGCGGCGGTGGAGGCGGTGGTTTCGGCGGTGGCAAGGGTGGCGGCGGCGCTTTACTGGCCTCTGCTTTGATGATGAAAGGTAAATCTTCTAAAATCTTACTTGAAGACCTAAAAACCAAAATTTTCCATAAATGATTTTCTGTTAGAATTAATTAGACGGTCTCTAATGTTATTTTCACTATTTATCAGATATAATAACTTTGTCCGAAAGGTTTGTATTGAGTAAAAAGTCAGTGATAGAATAATGACAGTCTTAATGATTATGATATTTATTAAAATAAAAAGAATATGCATGTATGTCCGATCAGGTTCTGATTTTAAATAAGCAATTACAAAAAAGAACTGAGCAGTGGTAACTCCAAATTCTAAACTTCACTAAAAGCAGCTTTTATAAGCATAGTTGTAACTTTGACTAAATTTCTTGGTGAATGCTTCTTGACCTAGAAGATCATAAGAGTAATTCATTATATTTAATGCATCACAGTACTATGCAAGATTTACGCATCCTGCATAGTATTATCAGAAGCTGACATTGTAAATATAAATATTGCTGTCTATATGATGTTCAATGATCGAAATACTAAATATTTTTCATTTGCAGGGGCCCTAGGAGCAGCTGCTTTAGGGGCACTAGCCCTCCTGGCTGGCAAGGCTCTCATGACTGCTCTCATGTCGCTTCTCCTCTCTGCGCTGGTTGGCCTCAAAGGACATGGTGGTCACAAATCTACTACCTACGAAATCATCACGAAGCCAGAAGTCTCTCATCATCATTCACACAGCCATGAAGAACACCATGAACATGATCATGGTCATCATGGAGGGTACAGGAGGGCTTACGACCCTGATTACAATAGCTACGTGCCTTACGATACAACAACCAGTTAAGCTTTTGATTATGTGCGCTAAGTGTTCTGCAAGGTAGTTTATTCAGCATTTAGCTACTAAAGCATGTGTTTGCATTTATAATTTTACGACTGCCTTTATGAGTTGGTATTTTAGAGCTGTATTAGCAAGGTCTTATACAAAGTTTTATATTTAGTTCCGTTGTTGACGAATAGGAGTCTTAAAAATGTTAGTGTCATCATCCAAATCGTCATTTGTAAATTAAGAATATATTAAGGTTAAAAGACAGAGCACGTAAAGATTAATGAAAACAATTACTTACGGTATTTGGACGATTATTCGTATGAGTCGTTTACTATTTTACTTTAGTCTCGCTATTTATTATTTTAGGTTTAAGTAACTTATTTCTTTCCTCGTTGTCAATTTTAATTATTTATTGCAGTCTTACGAAGGCGTGTTAAAGGTTTTCTTATTTCAACCTTATTACCTATTGTTTATTGTTTTAAAGAGTTTTGTTGTATAGTATGCAAATATGGATTGTATGTATGTATGTGTTTATTTTATTATTTCCCCACCGTTTTAAGTATGGGCACGATCAAACGTTTTTATTTTATTACCAATATAAATATCTACCTCAGGTGTACTATTATTACTATTAAGTTTAAGTAATGTGTGTACTTATTTAATTAGGTGTGTTTTATTTATTTGTGTGTATTTAACTTTAATTTCGTCTTGCGCGGTATGTATGTCTGTGATATACTTCTGTTTTTATGTTTTGCTATTTAAAATGTTATTTATAACGATCGAACCAAATATTAAATTTATTAAGTCTTATTTCATATTGTTATAACTAATTTTATTAAAGGCGTATTTATTGTTAATGAAAATATAATAATAACATATTGTTTTGCTGTTTGGTTTTCCAAAACGTTCCCTTTCTTTACTCATCATTAAAACTAGATGCCTAACAAAATTACCTTTAGAATCGAAAATGTCTTCGTAAATGTAACTCTAAAGCAATGACTATGAAATTTAATTCACCTTAATTTCTGAGTTACCGTCAAAATTATAGTCTCAAGGGATTTCCTTAACCGCAGAAATGATAACTGAGCTTGCATTTTAACCCTGAAATTGTAGCTTTTCACTCACACACCATGACATTTGACCTACAGTCCTATAAACAACAAGAAAATAAATAAAGCTAACCCATTGAAGATGTTTTCATTTGATTCCCATACTTGCTGGTGATATATTGATAATGGCTTATAGAAAATTAATAGTAGAATTATTATTATTGGCTTTAATAGACGCTTCTGTGATCGGAAGAAGCGATGAAACTTGGAGAAGTGAAATAGAAGAGAATGAAGGAAATCTTACAAATGTTTTTAATGGCGTGTATACTGAATGTTTTCTCCATATGTCGTATACTTGTGTGCAGAACAGAACGTTGTTGTATTTGAAAGAGCTTAATAAGTTGGCTGAAGTATCCGTCATTGGAGATTATGTGAAATTCGGTGAGTTGAAAAACCTCTTTTCTTGAGCTGAAACTAGTTTTTATGAGCATGTAAAATTCCTAGAGGAAGTCGGGATTTAAGGTTTAAATACTCCAAATAAATTTTTGTGACTAAAATACTAAACTTAAGTTTTAAACGCGTTGTCTGATCGGGTTTTTATAATGAGACTAGCTGTCCGTCTGTGGCTTCGCCCGCGTAGAATGTCTTTCTCGTCATAATATAGCCTAATTTAGAAAAAATATAGCCTGACATAGGCTCCCTGATAAGGTAGCTTTTTATAGATTAAAGAATTTTCAAAATCGGTCCAGCAGTTTCGAAACCAATTCAATACAAACAAACAAACAAGCAAATCTTTCCCTTTTATAATATTAGTATAGATGAGGTAAGCTCATACTAACCACGTGCCATTGAATTGTCGTACAATTGAATGGTAGATTTCCTTCTTTAAAAACAAAACAGCCTAAATTGGCCTATGTTATTTATCAAAAATCTGCTTTGCCTTCCTGTTTTGCGACGGAATGTCTAAATAAGTTACGAATAAAACCCTCAGCCAAGTACATACTTTATCAGCATACCTTTTTTTATAATGGCCTCTACAATCGTGCTTCTACAGCAAATTAATTCCGCCAATGTCAAGTTTTATAGGGCATTCTCTGATCAGCATACCTCTTTAAATACTTCGTAACAGTAAAATGGACAGAGAAAAAGATGTTGCCATCAAAACATAATCATTATTATGTCTCCAAAAATAAGCTAGGAGCATCTGACTAGCATTGTTCGTTTTTTTATAATACTTAACAATTCTAATGAATATGAGATAATATGAGACTAATTCCCAAAAAATTTCTTTTCTTGAATTATTGTGTTCTTTCGTTTTATTTCTGTCTGTTATATTAAGTGAGAACGAAGAGAGACTCCCTTCTTAAAATATTCCTAACTATGACCAGCCTTTACGTCAATTACAGTGAAACTAAACACAACAGAATATGACACACCTCCAGAGGAAACAAAGGGAAACCATTCTGAGGATCTCGCGTTCCTGATCGACAGTGCAGTGGACAAGTTCTTCACCAATCACGTCATGAAGTTTAGTGCGATGGGAAGGGATATATCTGTTCCTAATTCCGGTAAGTACCTACACACATATTTAAGTATAGTTTTCAGTTTGTGACTGTATGCTCTCTCGGGAGCGCCATAGTAATAATTAATTAATGTGCCGTCACATAGCGTCTATCAAGCTCGTCATTTGTCAAATTATGATAATTAGTTTGTAAGTTATAATGAGGGAACAGAGATATGCAGCATAGTGAAACAGTCAGAACCATACCGCCTCTTTGCTTCGTCGTAGTAGGGTAAATAGCTTAGAATAATAACGTATAGAAGTATAATATAATATAATAGTCTTCATACAACCGCCCCTTCAAAAATGAAGCACTGATCCGATCCTGACATGCGTGACTATTACTTGCTTACGTGCGGCGCGCTTTGACATTGAACATTGCGGAGCTGTAATGAACACTGCAAAGCAGTCCGTTTGGAGCCATTCATGGCTCCAATCAAGGTGCTTCAAAATGGGCGCGCAGACTTGGTTTCTCTAAGTAATTATTCTGAGGTAAATAGTATATATGTATATAAAACACAGTCAAACCAAAAAACAATAAAAATTAGGGACTGATATGAGTATAGTAATGCGTGAAGAAGTATGTAAAGCAACTATTATACAGTAATTGACTTCATCATTCTCAGTTGTGAGACTTGTGAGTGAGACGTTAGCTGAACGTATAGGCACAAGCGCACACCGAGGATCCCACTGATGACTCTGCCAAATTCTTAAGTCCTTTATCAGGACTATATTCATAAACTATTTATTTTAGGTTTTTAAGTAAAATAATATGGTGAAAGTAATACCAGTATTAACACAACGTAAAAGGCCCCTGGATAAGTATTTCACTTTGATAGAACCAATTCCCTTGTTAGAAATAATAGCAAAGTTGCTGAACCAGTACACATTTCTCTTGAAATTCATCAGATACATCATCCTCGTAATGCCTAGCCAAAAGACTTCCACTGATGAAGATAAGCCTTCCCCAAATATTTCCAGAGTGGGCAGAGGGCTACTTGTTAAGTATTCCGTCCAGGAGCCGTATTACCATCTCTTATAGTCAGGTTAATTGCCTCAACTGAGCGTAGCAAGCGATTTCCTAATCTCTCAGTCAGCGGCTAAATAATATAATGGTAATTTAATGTATCCTCTAGGCCAGATATTTACTGACGAATTTGCTTGCTAGGCTCAGTTTAGGCGATGAACCTGACTGGCTATTACAAGAGATGGTAATACGGCCCCAGGCCACATCATCAGGCTGCCTTTTTCATTTTAGATAGGAATAATTTTGCCTTAAATTTTATCTATTTAAAACTATGACCAGTGAAAGTGTAAGTCCATACTAAAAACACGTACTGCTGGTGTATAACAAACCAAATCAACCCGGATAACGGCGGAGGGCTCACCGCGTACCACGTTGGGTTCTAATACCATTGGTGAAAAGTGCGCTTCTGAATGTTGCGTTCACCATGAAGGCACAGTCACTTGCCTCTGACTACCCCGTTTGGGATAAGGACGTAATGTATGTATGCTAGGGTTTATAACATGTACCTGCTTACCAGCATGCCTGTTTCCTAGAAATATTGTAACAAATTGTAAAAATGTTGAAGAGCGTCGTGGCCTAGGGGATAGGCACTCCAGGGCCCTATTACAATATTTAGCCACTCACGGCGTGCCAGCGTGACTGTTTACGGTTCAAAAATGCTCACTTTGTTTAGACTAAAACTAAGAGTGACCTTTTAGAACCGTAAACGGTCACGCTGCGATAGAGTTTCGAGTTCGAATCTTGGCAGAACCATATTGTGATCATTGTTAAATGTCTCTCTCCGGTGATGGATAATAACACCGATAAAAAACCAAAACAACTCGGATAACGGCGGAAGGCACACCAACTACTACGTTGACTTCTAATACACTTGGTTAAGAGTGGGCTTCTGAGTGTTTTGTTGACTGTTCACCGGGGTGGCAACAGTCATCCTGCCTCTGACTTCCCGTTTGGGTGATGATAGTATGTAAGTTGTAACAGAAATAAAATTTAAAATATAATGATTGGCTAGTATATACCATTCGTGAGTAGGTAAGTCTTGTATCTAAGCTTGTATATTAATTCAATGGTTCCAGACTTGGATGTTATAGATTTCGAAATTTTTAATTAAAGATTTTAGAGCACATTTAGTATAGATATCCTACTCTTTTCGGTATTGTATTATTTAGTCTTACAATATAATACTTTAGGAATGCTATTTACGACGTTGTTGTGATACATATCAGAACTGAGTGCCGAGTGAGAGTTGCAGTAAGAGAAGTGAAAAACTTCACCATCGCGTTTGCGAGAAAAAAAACGCGAATTTGTATGGTATCGAGTCAACGCCATCTAGCGGCCTTAATGTTGCCCGAATTCACCGCTAGATGGCGCTGACTCGATTCCATAGTAATTGACATTTACGTGCTCGCAAAACGCGATGGTGAAGTCATTCACTTCTCTCACTGCAACTCGCACTCGGCACTCTGTGTCCTGTTTAAGTGCCTGTTTACTATAAGATCGTATTAATATACAATGTATTATGTCATGTGGCAATAATAAATGAATTAAAAATGATTTTTGTTTTTCTTTCAGTAGAGGGCTTTGTAGGCAGAAAGAAGAGGAAAGGTGGCGGTGGCGGAGGCGGCCACGGCGGCGGTGGTGGTGGCCACGATGACGGCGGCAAGAAGAAGATGATGATGATGGCTATGATGTGTATGAAGATGAAGCTTATGATGGTATGATGGTGGTTCCAATAATTTTGTGGGGATAGCTTAGCTGATTAATAACAAAGTTTCAAAGTATGTATAAGAAACTACATTATTGAAATCAAATCATTAAAATAGGTCGGGTTTTATTGTTCAATAACTACTCGACACGATTGGCGTAGTGCGCTGTAGCATGGTTTCTCGCCTTTAATTCCGTAGTGTCCCGGGTTCGATCCCCGGTCAGGTCAATTCAGGAAATGATATTTTCTAAATTGGCCTGGGTCTGCGTGTGCTGGGAGACGCCCCTGGCTTAATTCCTTGTCTGGTACCTCGTAACACAGGGATATTTATCCCTACTTCGACACCATGACAAGAGGTGTGTTGTCTGGCGCATAGGTATTTATTTATTTATTCTTGATAAAAACAGGTTTATCAACACAAACCCGGGCTATGTTCTGTAACTAAAAACCGAACAAAACCTAAATCCTTCAATCCAAGTGTTCCTACCACTCGCCCACAGATTAGATTATGATAAAAAATGTTTAGTAATTAAGTCCACCTTTGGCTGCGAGCAACAAGATAGCCTTCAGAGAAAAAATTAGGCCGCTTTAACATTAGGGCGTTGCAGCAGCGGATGCCTTCACATTTTAAAAACAGCGGCGTTCACAAAGATTGGTGCGGTGCTATCCACGCAATAATGAATCTTTCGGTGTCGAACTCTTTCATTTTGCTGTCTATCAACAAAAATTATCAGCGCCTCGCCAATGAAATTATCAGCAGCGCGACTGTCACGCAGCTGTTGCGCGACCGTCGCGCTGCTGTCGCGCGACCGTCGCGCTGCGAAAGTCACCTAAATGTGAAAGCACACTAACACTACCAAATTGTAGTGCAGTGGCTAAAATTAGGAGGGTGAGACGCAAAAGGTCAATAAAATGATAATTATTTTGCAGATGGTTCCAGCAATGATGGGGATGATGGGAATGATGTCGTTCAAAGGAATGATGTTCAGTATGATGTCATTTATGATTTCTAAAGTGAGTATTATTTGATCAAACTCAAAACTCAAACTGAAAAAACTTTATTCAAATAGACTTTCACAGTCAGCACTTTTAAATCGTCAAATTTTAAGCAAGATTTACTAAATAATAGACATAAATACTATAGTAATATAGATATATAAATACACAGTATACAGACATAATGCGACTCTACCACCGCGTCGGAGTTGTTTCTTGCTGAGAAGACCCGGCGAGAAACTCAGCAGTTACTCTTTTAAACTTGTTTTGGTTTTACAACAGGCGTTAGTAAAGTACAATGTGTAATTTTGATACAAATAAACCTACTGAGTGTCTAATCTAACATCACGTACCTACACAATATATAAATATCTAAAACTTTTTGGACACTTACATTTGATTGTCACTTCTAATCTACTTTACATAGCTATTCACTGTGTTATTACATTCTGCATGAGGATAACACTGGACTTTTAACCTTGTAAAACTGTATCGGTAAAGGAAATTGGAACCATATAATATAATATAAGAACATAAGCACACAAACAAAAAGAAAACATTACCATTGATTTAATCATTCGTTTTAGATGATGCTGCTGATGAAGCTACTCGAGAAGAAAGGGGCTGGAGGAGGCAGCACTGGAGGAGGGGGTGGAGGAGACGCGGTATGATTATAAATGGTCCACGTATTAATCTATAACTTATATTTATATCTTGCTTGCAAAATGTAGCATAAATAACGTTGACGGTAAACGCCTGTCAAAAATACTAAGCAATATGCAATATCTGTCTCTTTGCTAAAGATTTTTCAGGAAATAAGCTCGGACATTGCTTAGTTTCTCCCATAATAGCTTAAATTCACTGTGTGACTAAATTAATGTTTACATAAAATACAATGACTTATACAACAATACTTTTTGTGTTTTCAGGCCTGGCAAGCGGGTGGAGGAGGCGGCGGAGCGTGGATGCCTGCAGGTATTATACCTATATAAACTTACCTGATTGGATTCAAGTCTCAAAACGACAATAAAATACTGTTTCATCCAGGTGGAGATTACGGAGGTGGAGGAGGGGGCGGTGGGGGTTACGACGCAAACGGACAATGGCAAAGCCGATCCATCTACGAGAAAGAACTAGAAATGTTACAAAAACCCGTTATATCCTATGTGAAACCAACAACACGACTAAGCAACAAAAACAAACTCATATCGAGAAAACGAAGAGGGATCATCGACGTCATACAAAACGCCTACGAATATTGGATAAACAGAATTCTAGGCAGTACTCTAAGTAGAAGAAAGCTCAAACAGCCAAATTACAAAATTGTCAATGGAGTCAAATATGTCTACTATCCGATAAAAATGTTACAAAAAATGAAAACACCAAAAGAGGTACAAGTGAAGAATCCAGACGAATTCAAACCAATAGTTATTGCGGAGGATTTTAACAAAGGAGAAATTGTAGAGGGCCCGATAGAAAGTAGGATGAACAGAAAGAAATTCAGCAAAATTAAAGACACTATGAACGAAACTATGGATGAGAATCCATGGGAATGACTATATTATTTGATGAAGTTTTACGTATTAGAAAACCTTGTCGAACCGAACTTTAAATCGTATTTATTCCTATAGTTTATTTAATCAAGTGTTATCCAACAGGTTTACAAAGTAAATGAATGGTTTATATGGTGTTATTACTTAAGTGAATTAGGCAACGTGGTGTAATTAAGAGTAGTGAATGTACCTAATTTATTGAATAACCTACGTCTTTGTACCTAACATAAACAGTGCCTTGCTTTGAATTAGTTTGGAGTCAGTAAATGATAACTTATGAGTAATAGTTGTTTTTCTTAGTTTATATTGACTTATCCGTAATATGAACTAACAAAATTGATGAGAAATAAGTTTCCCAAAAATAAAGATCGAGAAAACAAATACTTACTGATGAGCGCTCTCTATATTTCAACTACTAACCTAAATATTTACGTTCTAAACCACTTGTGGTACAAAGTTTAGTAACTAGGTGTCACTTTGACGCGATAAAAAGGAAATTCAAGAAAATTTTAACTTACAAATTATGAAATTGCCAATCATTATTCAAATGAATGAAAGGTCATTTTCCCTTTCACTAGGATCTTTGTGGGTTTCTTATTAGATTATTTCAAATTATAAAAAAACATTTCTGGAACACGCGGTAGCGCCATCTGTCTAAATATTTTAGAAATAAATAGTACAAATATGAAAGCATCAGATTAAGCACAGGACAGTTTACTTCTGACCACTTTCTTAAACTTGCCACAAGGGGCCACTTTTAGGCACAAAAACGATAACTTTGCAATGCATCATTCATTATGTTGCTGTAGATTCCGTATTTTTGGGTAAGTACCACAATATTGGAAACAGAAATACTATAAAACATTAAGGAAATTAACAAAGAACTATCAAGTTTATTGCTATTAATTCTTTATATTTAAATAATTCAGGCTTCTATGCATATCCGATATGGTCTAGTGGCTAGGATACCTGGCTCTCACCCAGGAGGCTCGGGTTCGATTCCCGGTATCGGAAAATCTTTTGCATTTTTCTGTTAATATTTAAAAAAAATAAGATCTTTTTTTGATAAACTATTACGAAAACATTTGTAAATTAACTAAGTAGTATACATTTGTGTAATCAGAATAACGAGCAGTAATCCTTAGTTTAGGTGTAACAGCATAAGCGGAGCTCGCAATTGATGAACAAGCATGCTAGTCATTAATTAAATTACAACTTTTTTCCATAGTAAATTATGTATCTATGATAATTTGCTCGTGCTGTTTCATCCTAAGAACTTGTCAGAATATTTGGTACTCAACGTCTCAGATGCAAAAGTAAAGCAATCTCGCGGAGCGCTTTGGCATGCGGTTACCGCAGGCTGTTAATACTAGCATGGCTAGATGCAAGGGAAACTCTGGGGTACAGCGAGATCTGCGTTCGCTCTAGGCGCCAGGGTGGCAAGGGTTTTGTGTCGTGCTGGTGGCGGCACTTTAAAAGAATACTTTCCACCGCCCCATCTCCTTCCCCTGGGTGTCGTAAGAGGCGACTAAGGGAGCCCTGCAGCAGACCATCTGCTCTTCAGGTGGGAGACATATTATGTCGGCCGGTTGATGTTACCACCATGCAGTTGCGTAAAACCCGCAGAGTGACTCTGACCTATCTCGGTCAGGTCGCGTTCCGGGATCAGCACTGCACTAACCGCTGCCAGGGCAGGCCTTCAAGATGAGTATGGACAGCTCAGTAATTCTTTTGCATTATTGTGCTTCTCATCCTCATATCTTGACCTCACGACTGCTTTCCATCAGGTGGAGTGAGGTCATCTTGACGGGCACTACAAAAAAAAAGGCACCAAAAAGTCAAAATTTAATAAAAGACGCCTTTCGAGAGGCGTAAAGCTCCGTAGAGACTTGTACGAGTAGAGAGCTCTACCATGAACTACGATCAACCAAACAAAACCGAGGTTGTGATCTGGTTTCCACAAAAAAAGGAGAGGAGATGAGATAGATAGATAGATAGAGATAGATAGATATACTTTATTGCACAAAAAGGGAATAAAAACAGTTGTATTAAAACAAGCAATTTGTACAATTTAGGCGGCCTTATCGCTAGATAGCGATTTCTTCCAGGCAACCTTTGGGTAGAGGAACTTTTTAAAGCATGAGCTTTGTGTGGATTGAAAATGAATCTATGAGAAAAACAACAATATATATATATACATAAATAAATCCATCAATCAATCAAGATTATATACCTACAAATACATATAAAATAAATGTATATATCTGTATATACAAAAAAAAACATACATAATACAATAAATACATATATACCATACACACATACAAAGAATTATTATGGCAAGGACGTCGCAGCACTGCAGACACCAAAATAACCATGAGGAGCAGAAGGTCACAGTGAAAGGAAATACGCTTTGACACGGGATTTAAATATAGGAAGGAATTGAGATAGCTTGATAGGCAAAGGCAAGGAATTCCACAGGCGTATGGATTGGATAGTGAAGGAATTCGAGTAATAACTTGAGGAATGTGGGGGGAAAGTTAAAAGGAGTTTTCGGCTCGAGCGCATAACATCGCTCCTGGCAGATTGCTGAAATTTCAACAGCTCTTTGAGATAAGGAGGCGTCCGGGGATTGAACAACACGGTGTAAAGTAAGGAGAGAACATGAAGATCTCGCCGGCGGCGTATAGGGAGCCAGTTTAGTTGGACGCGGAATTCAGAAACATGATCGTATTTGCGTAGGCCAAAGATTATGCGAATACAGAAGTTTTGGAGTCTCTCTAGCTTATTTAGGAGTATCTGAGTGATATCCAGATAACAACAGTCAGCATAGTCTAGTATCGGCAGAAGTAAGGCCTGTACAAGAGCTATTTTGGTGGGAACAGGTAAAAAATTGCGTAGTTTCCTGATTGCACCTGCTGATGCAAACATCCTTCTGCTAACCTCGCCTATTTGCTTTACCCAGGTAAGAGAGCTGTCCATGATTAATCCCAAATTTTTCACTGATTCGCTATAGGGTATTTGGACTCCATCAAAAATTATGGGAGGCATAGAATCCCAGTCGATTCTAGATATTTGCCATGGGCTACCAATGACTATAATTTTCGTTTTAGTGGGATTAACCTCAAGGCCAAAAGTTTTACTCCAATCCAGCACACGATTCAGGTCCGCATTCACAACTTGAACAACTTGGTGCAGGTCATTTAGGCTACCTTGAGAATAAATCTGGAGATCGTCTGCATAAAGGTGGTAGAAGGAAGAGAGATTACGAGAAATTGAATTGACGAAAATTGCGAAGAGTAGAGGGGACAAGACGCCACCCTGAGGGACCCCGGGCGAGATGTTACGCCACGTGGAAAACGAATCTTCGACACGTACGCGTTGCCGACGTCCATACAAGTAACTCCGAAACCAGTCAAGTGCTGCTGGAGATATGTTGAGAGAACGTAGCACACCAAGCAGGATATCAAAGTCCACCGTATTGAAAGCATTACTAAAATCTAGCAATGCTAACACAGTAAGACATTTTTTATCCATGCCATGGCGAATGTCGTCTGTAATCTTTACCAAAGCAGTAGTCGTACTATGACCTGGACGGAAACCGGATCGGAATGGATTCAGGAGATTGTTTTTTGAAAGGATAATGCTGAGATGGTGGTTAACAACACGTTCAAGAACTTTAGACAGGAAAGGGAGAATGGAAATAGGACGATATTCAGAGAAAGATACAGGGTTGGGTTTCTTGGGTAATGGAATGACTTGCGCATCCTTCCACGCAAGAGGAAAGGAGCACGAGTGTAGTGAGTGATTAAGGATGTGAGTGATAGTCGGATTTAGGATATCTAGGATAGGTATGATCATATTACGACTAATGCTGTCGCTACCGATGGCATTAGAAGCTACTGAAATGATGTGTCTCCTAACATCACAGTCAGTAAGTTGATCAAAGACAAATGGTGAATGATCAGGAATTGGAAGCGATGATAGATAATTTAACGTAGAACTTTTAGCTACGTTATTTAGGGCGACAGACGAGCAAAAATTATCATTTAAGAGATCAAGGTTTAAGTTTTTGGGAGCAGAATCATCACGAGATTTTCCCATTCCTAGAGACCTGAGAAATTTCCAGACTTTTGCTGGATTGCCGTCTTCGACAGACTTATGGATGTGGCGTCGTTGTGCGTCTCTACACAACCTATTGCAGCGATTTCGCAGAAGTTTATAACTCGCACGGTTGCTGTCAGATGGGTCCATCTTAAATTTAGTTTTAGCAACGTTTTTCTTGTGTCTCAAAGCTTTCAATTCATCAGACAGCCAGGGTGCAGGAAGATGTTTCATCTTTACGGGTCGAACTGGAGCATGTACATCAAATAGCCCGATCAATAGAGAGTTGAACAGTTTAATCTTCTCATCAACACAATCAACCTTTTCGATGACCGACCAATCAACATCAAACGCATCTCGTCGTAGATTCTCAGCGTTCACGCCACCAAAATTGCGCTGCAAGAGTACCTTCACCTTAGCTTTGGGGGGGCGTATTTTGTACGAAAGGAAAACAAGGTCGTGATATGAGAAAGCATCAGCGGGGCATTGGCCATGATTAGCGACGTGGTCTTTAGAGGAGACGACTATCAGGTCTAACAGAGATGGTGTACTATTGGGGAAAAAATGTGTAGCATTGAGAGGGAGGATGTGCAAGTTACTGGCATTAATAAGGGAATCAAGGCGACGAGAACGTGAGTCATTCTTTAAGAGGCATGTGTTAAAATCACCCATTAATATGGTATGCCTGTATAAGGGAGTGAGTTCTTCAAGGGTTTCGTCGAGGGAAGAAAAGTAATCCACACTAGAATTGGGACTATAGAAAACACCGAGAAGAACTTTAGTGTGGTTGAGCAATAATTCAAGAAAAAGATACTGAGCTAGATCAGAGGAAGACGATGGAGGAGATATTTTTACGATGCTACAGGTAATATGGGATCTGATGTAGATAGCAATGCCAGCGCCACTTCTGTTAATGCGATCGTTACGGACCAATTGGAAACCAGGAAGTTCATAAGGCTGTGGATGAAAGACATGGGTTGAGCCAAGTTTCCGAAACAAGAACTGCATGGATGTTTCTGTTATCAAAAGCTGTCAACATGTCCGGGTAGTGAGCTGGGATGCTTTGGGCATTGATGTGGACTACGTTGAAGTTTTTAGGAACACCCTCAAAAACTCTCTGTAGGACATCATGGAGTGGGAGAGGCGCTGAGTGAAAACTGTCATCCGCTGAAGAGGACGAAAAGGAAAGGTACTTGTCACTGTGGGATCGTGTACAACCAGGGGAGTCCATACCAAAAATAAATCAATATAAATAAATAAAATATGAATAACTTAAAATATATACAAATACTACGGAAACGAATGAGATGTGTTTTGATAACCAATCATTTCAGACAGATGTGGCAATAACTATAGGTAGAGGAAAATAAAGGGAACTTGTGAGCTGCAGTCTGCAAGACGAGCCCCGTCTTCCCGATGGCTCATTCCCGATGATGGATACATTTAGTGAATAACTTCGAATTCGTTGGTTTGAAGCTTTTACTCCTACTAAGTATATACTTAGTAGTAGTCTATATAGGTAGCAAATTAAATAAAAAAGTAGTATTTTTGTAAGTTTGTATCGAATGTATAACTTAATCCTTATTGTTTTGAATGTATTTTAAAACTACCTAGACTAAAACGAATTTCGGACCGTTCGGGTCCCGCTTTATGAATTAAAAAAAAAAACTAGATACGATTGTATGATAATTATGAAAACAAGCATAGAAAAATGTTTAATAGATCAAAGTTATACTTATAATTTATTTGATTGCTTGTTTGTTTTAAAGAAAATTGCAATTTTTGCAAATCATTGTGAATGGGCACCCCGCACCCAAGCTGTCACTTTCGAGAGGGCGGGTCATACCAACTGAGGATTAACTTCTGATTTGTCCACAACTTGATTTTTAGTTTATTGCTATGGCGAATAACCTTCGGACAGATATATTACTATTTTATATTGTTGTCATTGATGTTTCCTGTATAGTCGTTATCTGTGTCCAATAATAGTGGGTCATAATTTTAAAGGATTACAGCGTACAGCCAGTAGGTGACCCTTGCTCAGGGTAGAGCAAAATTGGTTTTTGACGTTTATATTTTTAAGGAATGGCGTGGTTGGTCTACGTCGGTCAGTGCCCATTTGGAAAGCTCGAGAGGCGACGTTTTTAATAAAATTATTAAAAACGTTTCTGCACAAACGGCACCCGCCTGGCCCCTGACTTATGAATCTAATTTCGCCAGATTGGCATTAGATTACTGTCACTAAAAAAAGTTTTGCACCTTTAAGCTTTGTAATAAGGTTCATTGTTTACTTGTTTGACATTGCTGCAATGCTTGTCCAATGAAATTATATCCAAGAGTCAGGCCCCTAGCTGCCTAGAGCTGTGTTGCCGAGACCAAGGACGTAGTTCTCTCTCTACCCAGGGCCACCCTGCGTCCAGTCCACGATAGGTGTAGTGTAGCACCGTATATTGTTTCTCCCAAATAGCTAACACGGTGATGACGTTAACCATTATAATCACAAACTTAGTTTACATCCATGAATGCAAATGAACAAATTGAATATGAACTTTTTCTACTTTATTCGCCCGGTACGCGTAAAAGAGGCAAATAACCTTCCCCGTCCCCTTTCTTAATAAATAATTATCGATTGTCCTCGCCTTAAACTTACTTATTCTTTGCTTAAACCGAGGTGCAAACCGCATTCTGGCGTGTACAAACTCTACGTTATTTAAATATTAGGGTTTACGGCTTTCTGCACTCACCCCGCAAATTAATCTATGGTCCGAACTCGTTGCTGTGTGAATTTTTTGGCATTAAAAAATATACTTGCAAATCCTCAAAATACATGTGAAAAGTACACATATCTATCAAACTACAGTGTGTGTTCTTTTAAGCTTTCCAAAGTTTCAAGTAACTTCGTACTTTTTGCCCATAGTAGGCTATCAAAGCTCAAAGCCATCTCAGGCGCCTCGAAATGATCTCGAAGTGATTTTACAAACCTACGAAATAAAACCTATTTTGTTTAACGGGGTTTACATTGACAAATCACTAAACTGGGACAAGCAGACGGGCGAGATAAGTAGGAAGGAAGATGTTTGCGTCAGCCAGTTCACTTGGTAGACTCAGAAATTTTATTGCCAATACCCACCAAAATTACTCTTGTGCAGGCTTTACTTTTGCCGATTTTTCATTACGCCGACACCTGTTAAGTGGATATCAGTGAAAACTTTCTTGATAAGCTCGAACGACTACAATTTTTTTGTATCCGTATTATCTTCGGTCTACGCAAGTTTAATCATGTTTCTGAATACCGTGCTCAACTAAATTGGCTCCCTATACGTCGTCGTCGTGATCTCTATGTTCTCTCATTAATTTACTTTATCCTGTTTGACCCGCGGTCACCTTCATATCTCAAACAACGTTTTAGTTTTCAACAGCTTGCCAAAGGTGTATGATATGCGATCATGCCGTAAACTCCTTCTATCATTAGAATAGAATAGATTAAAATATTTATTTGCAGAAATATGGTGGATTACATGATGTTCTTAAAGATAGTTGTACACATGTTTTATCTATTTATAAAGACGTGCAAACTTAAAAATTATAATAGAGCAAACAATTAATAATTTCATTTCAAAAATAACACAAAAAAACATAAAATTATACAGCTAACCTAATTACTTGAATCTGTAAAATTTTGTTTGTGCAATAAAGTTTATCTTATCTTAAAATAATAAGTTCACTTTGTCTGCTTAATCTCTCGGAAAATGTCTTCAAGACAAGAGTGAATAGGCATTTACTAGGCACATATGTGCATCATAGATAGCATCATCACTTACCATCAGGTGCGACTGCGATCAAATGACTGTCTAGTCCTATATATAAAAAAAACATATTTTCTCTAAAAACCTTTAATAAAAGAACATTTTCTATGACAGTAGTCTTAATCATAGTCAGTTAACCTCAGATTAGCTATTCGGTTGTCATCGCTTGCCATAGGCGGTCAAAGACCCAGATCTTCAGTCTTCACCTTGCTCTTGAACACGGTTTGACAAACTTTAGAGTTGTAACATTTTTGAGGATCGATATCGAGGAAAACTGCTGTCAGCATTTTTAAATATGTGTATCGGCAAATTATTTTCTAGAGAATTAAGTACAATTGAAGTAAATGAATGCCATGAGTTGAAGGCATAGGTGAATCGATATTAATAAATATAAATAAATAAATATGCGCCAGTCAACACACCTCTTGTAATGGTTTAATTAATATCCCTGTGTTACGAGGTACCACACCACACAAGAAAATGAGCCAGGGGCGTCTCCCAGCACACTCAGACCAGAGTCAATTCACAAAAGATCGTTTCCTGAACTGACTCGACCGGGAATCGAACCCGGGACACTACGGAAATCGAGGCGAGAAACCGTGCTACAGCGCAGAACGCAAATTTTAAGTCGTTAAATATAAAATTATTATTTTACATGTTACATTGAATGAAAGTGGTGCATTTATGTCTGGCAATATAATATTTTTTGTCGCTTTACAGAAGAGGATTTGAATTCCAATGAAACAATTCGTAGAAATAATCATCAATCTTTTATAATTCTTGCTCTATATTTCTTTTGAATAACCGTTTGTTATGATACCCGAGGCTCCTACTATGTGTGTATAGTCCTCGCCATCGTCAGGTTGTCCGTCCTCACACTCTGGATCCACCATCGTCTCGTACTGTTCGGTTTCAGAACTTTCAGATATGATTCCTGTCGCTTTAATTGATTAAACTACAAGTATGAATGGTTAAGTCATAGATAAACTATACGTATGGATATGGATACTATATGTATGGATGTTCTTTGGTTAAGTTATTCAAGAGTAACTAAAAATATTTTTAAATGATTGACAAGTAGCGACTGAAGCGTTGCACTCGTATCGTAAATAGGCTTCAGTGAATGCCCATTGGATTGCTTTTCCCAGATTATTGCACCTTCTTTGCTTTTTATTATTATTCTAGTGTGTCTATGTTTAGATAATTTGTTGCTATATAAAAAATCACACGTGTAATATGTGTAACGTAAACATTGGCACACTATTTTTTATTAAATGTTGATACTGTATTCACAAAATAGAACACTAATTGAATTAAAATAAGTATAAGGATTGAATTTCGTGTGTATAGTTTGCCTCCAAACTTCTAGTCCACTCTGAAGTAGTTTCACGCACGCGTAATACCTATTTTTCATAGGAAAAGTTCGTGACAACTTCAGACTCTGAAGCATTTCAGAGTTGACTATAAGTTTGACGCGAACTATACAGGAAAATTGCTCTGACAGGCAAGAGGTGAGGTTCTAAAATTGAACCTAACTGACTCCATCGACATAATTTTAGTATCGATAACTCTACGTCACCACGCGCTAAACGTGCGAAAGAGAGAACTCTCGCCCCGCTCACTGGTTTTACCAGATTTAGTCAGTCAGCCGTTTCTTCGCAGAACGCAAGCGCGGACCGCGTTGTATAAATTTCGAATTTGACGTTTCTCGACCCAAATTTTAGAACGTAAACAAAACTTTTTTCTCAGTGAATGTTGAAGTGTTTTTTTTATGTTGTGAAGTTGGATGTTGAGTGACTGAAAAGGAGGTGAGTTATTAAAAATAAGTTATTGGTTAGTTTAATTTCGAACAGATTTCTCTTAATTCGGCGTTTTATCAGGTGTGTACGAGACGAGAGTAGAAAGTGCTAACTTTGTGACCACCTTTTCGTCACGTCATGTGTTTTCTCTGATAAATCTTTATTCCAGGTTGGAATGCATTATGGAAATTACTTATTAGCATTTAGCATTTGAAATCTCCATCGGACCACGCATGGCTTGGCAGGTACAGGTAATAATAATACTAACCTTGATTTTGGATATAGGTTTAGAGACATTCATACTTCATTAACATTTTTTTATGTTTTATAAAAGTAACGCAGATGTTGATAAACTTGGTCCTAATTCTTAGATGTTTAGAAATCTGCTCGGTCTAGTCTAGACAGAGAAGCCGGCGCATTCCAATTAATTGGCAAAAAGTAAGATTGGCTGATTACTTTAATAACTTTCGTTTAAAGGGACAATGGAAAGAGCTTGTACCTATATGTAAAGTAAGTAGGTAGGTACCTAAACATGCATAATTCATTTATGTCGCCTGCATGTTTGTACCTAAACAAACATGCAGGCGACATAAATGAATTTGCCGCCAAAAGCACTGTTCTTTTTGAAATTTTTACCGGTTTTGTTTCGTTAAAGACGTTTTTTGAGTGGCAACCACGAACCAGAAGATGTTGTAAGGATAGACCGCCCACCAGGTAACCGATGACCTGATAACGTTGGACGCAAATAGCCCAAAGGGCAGTTTAACTTCATGATGGTGTCGTTCATCATCATGGGTCCCCTCATCCCTCGATTTGGCAATTTAAGGGGATGGAAGCGAGTGGGAGAGGGGTTAAGGTTAAATGTACATAGGCTCTACCTTAGGTCTACACACAGACAGATGGAGCTTGTTCAATTAGTATTCAGTTGTCCTATTGGCTGCAAATCAAGGTCAGAAAGGACCGGACACACAACTCAACACGTTATACTCGTAAATCGAAAGTAAGCGGAGACTGCTTTTTAGATTAAGAGGACGCGGAAGGTTCCCAAAATACCAAGAAGAAAGAGGGTGGATGAAAATCACGTAACCTACTCCCGAGGATCCCGAATTCCCGATGCTGATTTACAACCTTCACATTAAATACATAGGGCTGCCTATTGTACCTTCTATGCTCGCAAATGCCCTCTATCTTCCGAGGTCTGTGCCAAACCATGGCTATACTCAAGCTCATAACAGACAGTTTTAAGTTGAGAGCCTTACTCACTGCTAGTTGGCGCAATTTAGCCTGAAGTCTCGTACACATTCCATGATGCCAGCATAATCTAACTTTTGTATAAGTGCGAAAGCCCAATAAACGTCCCAGCTAACACCTGCTTCTTTGTGTCGACGACGGAGGCCGAGGTAACTGCAACCAACGTCACCTACTGTCGACAAATCGGCAGCCTACAAACTCGGAGCATCGCCATTATGTGCCATCTTGTCCGTGTGTTAGAGCTCTAGACGAGGCTCTAGCAGCTGTTGTTGAAATTGCCATTGTGCTGAGCGGATGACGCAGGGTCTAGGCTGGCCAGCCTAGAACCTGCGTTACCAGCGTCTTCCTGTTTCGAGGGTGCGCCGCGTGGAGGCTCCATGCAAACCTTGTTAGAGCTCCTAAGATGAATGACCGATGCAATGGCAAGATAAATATTTATACTAGAAAATAGACGTGCCTGACTGCTGGATTAGATCTAGATCCATAGCGAGCAGAACAATAATACAACTCAAAGCCCAAAATATAAATGATCATGAGGAAAGTGGTAGAATGATTGTGGAAATTATGGCCCAACCAAGCCCAGATAGGAAACGTTCCATTTCCCACATATGCACATTTTAATCGTCTTTTACAGTTTCGAAACTGTTCCCCCACTTAGCCAGTCAGTCTGAAGTCCAGTCACGCACCGTGTTAGTTTCGCAAGTTTTTTGGATCTCAATCTGGCAGATCTTAGCGAAATTAATAGCACGGAAATCGCGTAATATTACAGTTTCAGCGATGCGTGAAGCCATTTTCTTCTTTATTATGTGTCTTGGAAGTAATACCTATCCTATGGCCGATGATATTTTATATCTTGTTTAATTACTCGCATAGTAAACAACGTACTCGTAATCATCGCAACATGAACTGTTCATAAATACTCGAATTATCTAATGAGCAGTAAGCAGATAGGGAAGTAACGAGAGCAAAAGAGATAGCAACCTGTTTGTCATTGATGCATCCCATGTTTTGACTGAAAGACCGGTCGTTTTGCAGCGTTTTCAGCTACTACACGATTTGATGCTCCGTGAATCGCCTTAATTATCACCGCTAAACGGATGGTGGCTGTGCACATTGTCCAAAGCGATCCCAAGAACAAATTGATGACTAAATCATAAAATCATCTTCAGCAGTTCCAAGCTCGCAAGGTGTACACTGCTTATCTTGGGCCTTTTTAGGCCTAGGTCACTTGAATGCAGCGAATCCGCCACAGCCAACTACATATTTCGCCACAGCCCAAAACGGCCACCAGTTCTTTGTTACATATTTCCTGAGTCATACCCACTGCCCACTTTGACTTACTTATCGTCATTTATTATTAACTATTTACAGCTGAAAGACGTCCACTACTGAACAATGTTTTCCACTCATAGATTGCCAAAGTTGTTGGTTGCTGGTGTCTCTTATCCACCGGAACCCTACGACCAGGTTCGGCCCCTTGCAGAGGTGCAGTTACTCTAGGCGCCAGGTGGCAAGGGGTGTCAAAAACCTTAATTTTGGGATAATGGCGCTTTGTTTAGAGGGCGTAATCCGCCAGCCGTTGATAGCCAAATTTCTCTGCCCTGAACTTGTAGGGCCGCGACTGCCTACAATCTCATTTAGACGACCTGCGTCATCTTTGGGACTTATTGCTGATCCCTTCTTGTGCCTTGGCCTGACTCTATTCTAAAGCCTATCGGCCTCAACGGGCATCAGTTCTCCGTGGTGTAGTAGGTAGGTTCATAGATCTATTACTGCTCATGTTTATTCGTAGAGCTGTATGAATGACTTCTATTTTCCTTCTTGCACATCAACCTTTACCTATGTAAAGGCACCTTATACTGCTAACATAAGATCCTTTTTGCAATTGTTTTGTGAAGGTTGATGTGAAAGTCAGAAGCTGATTTTTTGTGGGTCTTACCCCCGTATCCACAATCGCTAATCAAACGTTGGGGACCGGACACCGCAAATTGATGCTGCCCTGTCACATGTCAATATGAATGAAAGGGACAACTATACATGTAAGGACTGCTCAGCTTTGATTGACGTCTCTAGATTCGGGCGTCAGTGCTGTTTACTCGTAATTAATTACTAATTTTTAATTTTTTCATCTATTTAATATTTACGAGCATGTATGAAAGGACTCATGAGAGTAGAAGAAGCGCAAGATGTATGTCAGGATCGTAGCAAGTGGAAAGAAGTGGTCTCTGCCTACCCCGTTGGGAAAGAGGCGTGATGGTATGTATGTATGTATCTATGCATTAGTGCTGCTAATCCAATAAAAATTAAAGTCTGATCAACCAGTATTTATTAAGGCCAATTTCTAGGCCATATTCATGTTTATAACATTGGCTGACCTTGTCTGACTCATTGATATTCCATTCAATAGCTCTGGCCGATTTGTCTTCTAAAGGAAAGAAGTGGGCATTAGTATGATCCACTTTCTTTAGCGAAGAAAGGTGTTCATTGCAAACAAGTGCAATTTTAATAAAGATGTAATAAAAATGAATTAGACAGTTTTACTCGCTTATAATGCTATTAAAATTCAAAATGACTTTCACGATCCGTTCCAATATAGCTAAAAATAACTTCTCGAAGAATAAAACTAGTTTGTTGTTAGATCCAGCAGTTTTGACTTCTAGAAGCGTATGTACGCATGTAGGGGCGTACAGACACGCCTTTTGCCACCAGCGTAACTCGTACGAGCGTCCGCGCTTATGACCTCGTATAAACCATATAGATACTGGCTCACGACTACCGAACAAACGCCGCAATAAGCCCGTGTACAGCGTTTGGCAAAGCGACCGTATACGCGCGTAAAAAACACCAGTGTGAAACCACTCTAAGGTCACTAGTACCATACTTGTACAAGACAACGAGCTATATGTATAGTGCATTTATCATTAGTAGGAAAACGAAAAGGCAAAAACATTAACGAATAAGTACACATAAGTACTGCAGAGCAATTTCGTTCATGTTGTGATCAGTGATTGAAAGTAGAATGGTGATGGTAGATAGTGTAGTAAGTACGAAGGAAAATAAAAAGAGAGCAAAAACACGCTATCCGTTCGTGCTAGAGTAAAAGAATGAGTACTTACACAAGATAAGTTCAATGTTATATTTTTACTACGAGTACCTTTTGATTGACCGCAACTTCGTTCGCCCGTGGAGGGATTACGAGAAATCCTGTTTAACACGTAGGTGTAGGTAGGTGCAGAGACGTTCCAGTCAGACTCAGGGGCCGTATTACGATCTTTTAGGACTATCGCAGCGTGACCATGTAGGGTTCTGAAAATGCTCACTTTGTATTGCGATGTCGCTTTTTAGAGCTACTTCTGCAAAGCTCACTATGGTTCGGTCAACTTGCCTCTTTGACAGATACTTTGACAGATAAACATGGTATGAAACCTCAAATAAGAGATCGTAACGTAAAGGACAAAGGTGGTCCCCCACCTGGAGCATTTACCAGTAATATAACGTTACAGAGTCGAGCATTCCATCAGTGAGAACCGAGCATCACAGTGCGCAAACTGTAATGTTACAAATTCGAGCATTACATTGGTGAGGGAATAGCAGCGAGCATTACAGTGTGCATCTTGATGATACAATGTGTAATATTTTGATACAACTTACCTGAAGTTTTGTAAGGCAGTATTAATAATGTACCAAATGCTTAAAATTGAACTTGAAATGTACCTACAGGCGTATGTTCGTCATGTCTTCCTGACATGGCGAACATTCGCCTGTAACGCCTAAAACATTCGGCAGTTCTGTAATGTAATGCTCAAAATCGAATCTAAAACGTTACATTACAGGAAAATGCTCCAGGTGAGTGAGCACCTCTTTGTGTAGCTGACTTTACAACCGCTTGCTTGCCATTCGACGTCTAGTTAAAACAGTGTTAATTATATTAAAATATTAAATAACTACATACTTATTTAATTGTCGAGATAAAGTAGAGCCATTTTACGTCACATTTCACTTGCTTTTTTTTAAATCGCGTGACTGTAAATAATTATTTTTATAATAGACACCTCGTTAAAATAATTGTTACAACTAAATTAAAACAATAAGCACTACTCTCATTTAAATACTTTTTATTAATATCAGAGTGCGTGCTAATACTGCTAATGTCAGGTGTGTCTAAAAAACGACAATGATAATAATTATATGCTATTGTTCACTAGACCATTTGAGCTTTCTATTATTATTATTGAATATCTCAACCAGCTATGGAGACAAGAATATGCTCGGTAAAGTCTTCGAGCAGTAAGAGTGAGCAAAGACGACACGCGGTGGTCCTTGGCAGTTGGCCTCCTGCTCTTGCTGGCTGTGAGCACTGAGTGTACACGCACTAAGTGCACACGCACTTAGCGCACACGCACTTAGGGTATACGCACTTAGCGCACACGCACTTAGAGTATACGCACTTAGCGCACACGCACTTAGAGCACACGTACTAAGCGCACACGCAATTAGTGATCGAGTATAATCCGGTTTAAGAGCGTCGCGGCCTAGAGGTTAAGTACTACGGAACCCGCATGGTCTTGAGTTAAAATCTGGCCAAAACCGTGTTTGTGTTCATTGTTATTGCGACTAATTTTCCGGTGATGGAAAACACCGATGAATAACCAAAGCCACTCGGATAGCGGCAGAAGGCACACCACCAACTGGGCTGCTGAGTGTTCCGTAATAGCCACAGTCAGCTTGCCTCTGACTACCCTGTTTGGGACATCGTTGAAGCTGTTGATCTCGGCCCCGTTTTATTAACTTATGTGGTTGAGAAACATATCTGCTATCTCACCCTCTAGTTATGCTGCAAACGCAGCAGTAGTCGTTTTGAGAACCATATTGTTGTTTATACAAATAGGTCACCACACGGATGTACTTCAAAATTGTCTTATTCAAAGGTAAATTTGTATTCCGTTTAACTTGACAATGATATTTTCATGTTAAATATGTTTTCCCTATTTTCTATTCGTTTGATGGACGATACATTGTCAAGGCACTGCTAACACAGTTGGGTAGCGGTTAGCAAATTTAACTTTGCGGTATTTGTAATAAGGATTAAGTTGTAAGGAAATGTTTGAACCTGCAGAAGCCTCTGACTGATGGTCGGGTAGACAGTACAGCCACAACAATGAGTTCTTCTGGTCCACCTTATTGCACGCAAGACGGGTGGCCAAACATGCCATGTGGCCAACACAGATTTCTCTACATATGCATAATTTTGACACAACATTTATTCAACCATAGCACTGTATTGCCTTCCTCCCTCAAAGGAACTTCGAAAAGACGCCTTGGGCCATACCCATTACATAAGTTTTTGAAAGAAAGGTGGTGTCAAAAATTGCCATGTTTATTATTATACAACTGTTTGGGCAAAACAGACTATTATTATCATATTTTTTCATGTTTTTTTTATAGGACTAGCTAGACAGTAATTTGATCGCAATCGCACCTGATGGTAAGTGACGATGCGATCTATGATGGTACATGTCTGCCTAGTAAATGCGTATTCACTCTTGTCTTGAAGAATAAATAAATGCTAGCTTTCCGTCCTTGTTGGACAGTGGTGGGTGGAGAATAAGTTTCATCAATAATATGAAAACTTAGCTGATGTTACTCTCGGCCCAAATATATCGTTTGGTAATAGACCTTTGGTATTTTCGAGCCATCAAATCTCTTTCACTGCAGAAAAGACATTAATCTATCTATACTAATATTATAAAGAGGAAAGATTTGATTGTTTGTTTGTTTGTATTGAATATTATCCGAAACTACTGGACTGATTTAAAAAAAAACACCAATATGAAGCTACATTATCATTGGGTGACATAGGCTATATTTTATCATGATTGAACAAAACATTCAGTGAAAAATAAAAGTATATGTAAATCAAGTCGGAAGAACGCGGGCGAGATGTGCTGCTTTACCTGAAGGCATTTGCTATAGTACCTATTCAATTTAAGTCAATAGGTTATTATTACAATATCTGACAAGAAATCGAGTAACAAACTTTTTTTATATTACGTTGGTGGGAAACAAACATATGGGCTGCCTTACGTTAAGCGGTGACCGTAAATTATGAACGCGTGTAAAATCTTTTAAACCCCTTTTGATGAACTCCATGCATGCATGTTTGAAGGTCCACAGAAGAAAGCATATTTGAAACCGAACTTCAAGAGGCCATGGTTGATCCGGAGTTTGAGGATAAATTCCCTGTCGATGGCGAGCGGTGCGGTTATAGAAAGTAGCCGTACCAAACAGATGGGAATGAAACCCGTTGTATAAGCGGTAGAACACCTAAGGTCATTGATGGCAGGACGCTCTGGGTGGACAATCGAGCTGAATGATTAATGAAAAATGCAGAGAACGTCAGGATGACACGTGTAGTCTCTATACGTATATCTTTGATGAAACATATTCTGAATAATTGTACCTAAACTGTACTAAACACTACCTTCACAGAGATAAACTGTACCTACGCCCTTTGGATGTTAAATAAAAAGTCTCATACAACTCCCATCCTGATGTCAGGATGGCCGGTGTATTGTCATAATATCATGATCATCGCTACCATTCTGGAACTTATACAAAATAACTGTACCTAAATAGTAACAAGTTAAATTCCACTCATAATGTAAATATCAACAGTAATCATAAAAATATATCATCACCATGAAAATCCAAATCGAACGCCTACAGAAATATTTATGTAAATATTAACAAAAACTTAGAAACGATGGTCATTAACTTTTTGTAGGCGCTAATTTTTAATATTCATGATTGGCAATTGTTTGTGTCGATTGAAATTTACAATTATGAGTTGCATTTGACTAGGTACCATTTAGGTACAGATAATTTTTATGGGTTCCAGAATGGTAGCCTCTAGCCATAGCTATTAACATGGTATGACAACACCAGCCATCCTGACATCGGTATGGCAGCTGTATGAGATTTTTTAGTTAACATTTTAAGGGCTTAGGTACAGTTTATCTCTGTTAAGGTACTATTTAGTACAGTTTAGGTACATATCTTCCTAATATATTTCATCAAAGATAGAGAGACTACATGTGCATCCTGACGTTCACAAAATGCAGGGTTTTGGTGGATGCATAACTGTGAAATTCAGACAAATCTGAATAATAATGATGATGATATTGTAGCCGTTCTGTGAAATAGACAAGGCAACATTAAAGTTTTAATGAGCTTGACTACAAAGCACAAAGTAGGAAGATAAAACTACTCACGTTAAAACGTTTCAAAATTGGTCAAGCTTACATTGGTTTTGTGGTCACTAAACCGCATTTTAACGATGTGCTTCTGACTTATGAGAACTAGAATGCGTTACCCTAAGCCCGCATGTATCTAGTTTGTACCTCTTCACTAGGTAGTAAACGCATTCTAGTCTATAAGTCTGAAACACATCCTGACAATCTTTTCTCTGTTAAAATACCTGTGCGATTGCATCTTCATAGCTGCAGCGGCAAGTGCTGAGTTAGGGACCTGGTTGGCCTCACTATGACATCTATTAGAATAGATTGGTTTTAACTGTGTGTTCTACTTTATTTAGTGTACTGTTTTCTTTCCTTTTTATTTTCTTTTGTTGTACCTATATGTTCAGGCTGCTGAAATTACCTTTTGCTTTTACAAAAGAGAAGTTACCTAAGCACTTCAACCAAAAAGTGACAGCTAATGGGCTTCACTCTTCAAGCTCAATGACTTGTAATTTGCTAAGACTTATTGTTTATAAGATTTTCTCTTACTAAGCATAAGACGTGTCTATAAATACTTATAGACACGTCTTATCGGTGAAAACTTTTTACTTACGAATCATGATGCATTAAGAAGTAACTGTCCACCAAGTGGGTACTTCGACTCCCCCTATTCCCTTTTCAAAAAGTGCCCAATCACACTGATTACCAAATTGGCTTTTTTAAAATGGCAATGTAGGCACTTCGTTTAACTGTTATCTTT
This sequence comes from Udea olivalis, assembly GCA_947369235.1. NCBI lineage: Eukaryota > Metazoa > Arthropoda > Insecta > Lepidoptera > Crambidae > Udea > Udea olivalis. The sequence continues at coordinate 5,881,609 of OX376363.1, forward strand.
TGTTTTGCTTCAAAATTTGGAGAAAACTGAAAACTCATTACAATTATTATTGTCAAGTCAGGAAATGTACTTTCCTTTCAGTAAACCTCCCATGATGAAACAACAAATATGTTTCATCATTATTTTTTACTTTCTCCGATATATTTCTCACAGTTGAGTCTTACTGGTGTGTACATTGTGTTGAATCAATTACGGATATTTTTTGTGTCTTTTTATGTATTACAATGTATCGTCTGCACTGAGGCAAACTGTGTCAATGTGCAGTAAAGTTGTCAGCCGAAAGGTTAGCAGGACGGATTATATGTTTTGTGGCGTACACTTCACGGCTTTTGCGACGGGTGGGAATATCCTAAGTATTTCAACTTCTCTGGTTGCGTCAAGTGGGTGTCAGTCAGAGTTTAGAAAATTTAGTCAATTCTGCTGCTACTAATGAGATTGCTTCGGGGCTTTTGACAGAAGTTATTGGCTGTTTTGACAGCAGTTATTGGCTGTTTTGACAGCAGTCATTGGCTGTTTTGACAGCAGTTATTGGCTGTTTTGACAGCAGTTATTGGCTGTTTTGACAGACGTCATTGGCTGTTTTGACAGCAGTTATTGGCTGTTTTGACAGCAGTTATTGGCTGTTTTGACAGCAGTTATTGGCTGTTTTGACAGCAGTCATTGGCTGTTCTGACAGCAGTTATTGGCTGTTCTGACAGCAGTTATTATTTGGAGCCAGTCACTGCGATATCATGAACAAACTCTTATAAATACCGTAAGATTACGACCAAGCGTTATTTCTAAGAAAATAACAAGATTGCGTTTTCAACTTCTAGAAAGTATGTGTGTATGAATCATAAATATTTATTTAGGAAGCCGAAGAATTGGCCAGTTCATTCAGAAGAAACACCTCACAACGGTAATGCTCCGAAACTGACTCTTCCAAACGCACGACTGCCCACAAAACTCCCCGACTGTGATCATTTAAAAAAATCATTATGACACAAGACATAATAAACATACGTGTTTAATGACGATCTAGAAACGATTGCACATCAAGAAGATTTCTTAGAAAGAAATGGTAGAAAGATCTACATACTTATCGATTAGAGTGGAGAAAGTATTTCGGAACGAAAATAAAAGTGTTGCGAGCGACGTCATTCGACCTGAGGTATAACTGTAAATTGGTTATTTAGCACTGTTATATAATGTGCCATTCTATGTTGAACTGCTGAAAGTGAAAACAATAATGCAGCACTAACTATAGATTCCCGTTTATTAAATGATTTAAGCATTCGAAATTTGAAACGCTAACTCTTATTCTGTGACATTAGTTTGGAACTCTTCCCGCGGACAATAAGATACTCAATCTCACCAAAAGAACTCCAGAAAATGAGGAAAATGACACGAGTAAACGGTAAAGCTATTCGCCTCAGAATTGTCACAAATTTTTACTCAATTGATTCACCAAGGGGGAAATGAGTTATTTTTAAAAACTGCTGTAACACTGCTGCCATAATCTGAGCTTTAATTGACCACGATTAAGCAGTGATTACTCATAGAGATCACAGGGAAACGCGCATGCGTTTTGAGTGCGTGGGTTGCATAACCCACGGGCATAAATTCCTAAGGTAGTTAATTCATTATCCTTATTATACCAAGTTGAAGAAGTGTGTTGACACGGAAAGCTACAAAAAAGGTCGAATATTTCCCAAGAAAGTATGTATTAAATATTGCCAACCGTTTAAGTCCAGTAAATTTCCTACCAGTTTCAAAAGAAAGTAAAGAAACTCGAATAAATTAAAGGTCCCAAAACCTACCTCAAGTTGAAGTGGAACACATAATTTCAAGATGGAGGCATGTTGGAAGATTTAAGAAAAATAAAAAGTGATAACCGGATCGTATGTCACGATGACTTTCTCCGTGGGCCTATACAGGACCGATGTAATATTAATGTTTTCTGAAGATTAACTTGAAGTAATTTTTCTTAGTTGTGTGCAATTTCACCTAAATCTAGTGTGCCTTCAAGAATCTTGTAATTGGTTCGTTTTTGCAATCTAGTTAATCTTAGGTAGGTACTGATTTGTCAATAATTCTGATCAGTAGAGGTATATGTAGTATTGGCAAATACCCCCCCGTATTGGAACAGCAAGCCCACGCGGGAGGTCGCCCACGGCGACTTTTTGTAGCCACTTCGCCGAACTGACTATAAAACGCCAGCTCCTAAATTCTGAGCTAACGATGCTGCATGATTTAGTAGCAAAGGAAATAAAAGAACACTGCTATTCAGAGCTCCTCAGCCAATGATTAGGAATTTGACGTCGAATAGTAACAGTCGCTGTCGAAGTTGCAATTTTATAGCAATCACATTTAGTTAATCCTCGATGTTGGCCCAAAAGATTGGGACCAAACATAGGATTAGCCCCCCCAACTTCAAAATTACATTTAATTCACTCTGGCCCTTAAGCAATGGCTGTGAAGGTATTTAATTTTTGAGGGTGAATTGTAGATTTAGAGTTCTGTCTGTCTGATTTGCAAGAATGTTGCCTTAATTCATTTTGTTTTATATTTTTCACTCGCTTTGTTGTGTTATTATTATTATTATATTTTTTAGATTTTTTAATTTGTGAAAATTACATTTAATTTAATTTATTTTTATAGATACTGTATGATATAATTTAATTTATTTTAATTGTGTATGATTTTATTTAATTTCATTTTATTTATTGGATTACGTAAATTAGGTTGCTATGCCCTGACAGGATACATGTTATTGGTACTGGTTTATTATGTTCATCACCTTTGTAACACCATGATTGCAATTAACAATTTGACTTTGATTTGACTTCAGCCCCTAAAAGAAAGCTTCGAACACTATACTTACTCGTACATCTCGCCATACCATACGCGCTGATGTCAGTTTCTTCTTAGTTGTTTACCAAATTGTTTGAAAACGCATTAGTTTTCTCCCGTTAGTCTGCAGCATTCAGTAAAGATAAACTACTTCATCCATCATTAATTAACCACTTTAAATGCGTGCGAATGGTCATCATGTTTTAAATTGAATTAGACTTTTAATTTAATAAGACAGGAAACAAATTAATGACATAACGAACAGTTACTTACAATCGGAATGGGTAGCATAGCACTCGCACGCACCCGCCACGGATTGAATGTGCAAATTGACTTTCACCACGAAAGTCATGACTGACTAACAGCATTCCATAGTGCTGGACATTAACACCTGTAGTTGTTTGCCCTTTCTTCATTGTGATGATAATTGGGAAATGGTCGGGCCGCTTTGAACTCCTGGTTTCCCGAAGGTAGTGGTCAAGATAAGTAACTAAAAGTAAAGACAGAAGCTGGCTGTAGAAAAAACAAAGAAAAAGGATTTTGACTTGCTTTGATTTCCATTATTGAATGTCGAAGTCCGCACCCACTCTGGGTACGACTACGGAGACTATGGCCCTTCAATCAGAAAAGCCTGAAAGCCTCTTGCCCTTACTAGCCAGTCAAGTGAAACAGTCAAGCCATTTGCAGCTAAATAACGAAATAATAATATTATATGTAGCTACACAAGGCAGAAGAAATTGCAAAAACTTTTCAAAGCCATAAATTTTAGTGCGTCTCCAAGAGAGATCAAACATTAGGCTCTATTCTAAAAAATGGGACGTATGGTTAGAACTAGGGAGCAATTAGTTATTTTACCGCATAAAAGTCAGGGTTGCCCCGATCCAAGTTATACGAGTTCATTCGGAAAGGCCCAAAAATGCATAGAGCCTAAATGATCTCCTTTCCAAGTTGAATTGGTTGATTATTAAGTTGTGAATTCATTTGTAATTCTTACTAAATTACTGAGCTCAAAGCTCATTTGCATGGACAAATGATCCTTCCTCCTAGGCATTGCACATATTTCCTTTCATAATGCAGCAGTCAAGCAAGACCCCAAGAGACTATATCTGACAGATGGCCGGCACAGTCGGAATCCGTTCCGCTTTCAAGACCGGCGCGTGCGCATCTAAGACCACAGATGTAGTGCAGTAATAGCAACTAGGCTAGTTACGATCCGACATATTGTGGTGTCAGCCTACTTAGTAACGAATTGTAATGGGTTTGTGTGAATTGCACAATTTGCGTAATTGTTATAGTATGGATCTGATAAAGGTTGCAATTTGGAGGACCGATATAATTTTTACTCTGGGAATCTATGAGCTTTTTTTGCAGTGGACATCTAGCGACTGCTAATGCTTATAATTTAAATATAAATATGCGCCAGACAGCAAACCACTTGCCATGGTCTCGAAGTAAGGATAAATATCCCTGTGTACGAGGTTTAGAGACGTTTAAATCAACCTTTACATAGGGGCACCTTATGCTGCTGAGATTAGACCCATTCTGCAATGGTTGATGTAAAATTGCGAACGAGTCTGTACCAGACAAGAAAATAATTATCCCAGAAACGTCTCCCAGCACACCCAGACCTGGATCAATTGAAATTTCTAAATAAATTTTAAGTAGTTAAAGTATGCTATAAATTGATATTACGAATCTCTTTTTAAGCGCTTTTATAGTGTAGCAGCACTTTTGAACTCTACGTTTCAATTCGTTTATTACAAACGAGCTGCCCCAATAGACTGCGTTCTGTCAAATGTTTGACTGCTAGTGTCCATTATCATATCCCACCCGCTTTTCTCCGACTTGATTTACATAAATAAATAAATATGCGCCAGACAACACACCTCTTGTAATGGTCTCGAAGTAGGGATTATTAAATCCCTGTGTTACGAGGTACCACACAAGGAAATAAGCTAGGGGCGTCTCCTAGCACACCCAGACCCGAGTCAATTCAGAAAATATACATATACCATTAAATAATAATGGTAAATTTACATATACCATTCATTTTTACCTGTTTTTTTTTGTTCAATCAATAAAATATAGCCTATATCATTCCTGAATAGTTTAGCTTTCTGTTAGTGAATTTTCACGATCTAACAATTTTCATGATCAGGTCAGTAGTTTTGGAGCCTATTCAATACAAACAAACAAATCATTCCCCTTTGTAATATTAGTAGTTGGCACATCCAGAAACTCAAATAGTGCATCCATGTTACATGACTTTTGATTTCAAATGCATACCACTAAGGCTCGTGTCCGTTTAATTGCTATTTATTTACAGTAAGTACAATGTGCGGCTTCTATTATTATGATTAATGATGGGGCGATTAAATCTCACATCATGATGAGGGCTTTTGACAGCGAGTTGTTAAAATGTTATGGTTAATTTCTTTCTTTATTGCCGCTAAAATAGATAATTATTTATTATTCATTTCGGACAAAGCATATTATTTATACGGATGGTTATTCTGACTTAAAACCTCGGTTGAGTTTCGATATGATTTTTCTAAAAATAATACGGAATAAGTAGTAATGATCTCGATTCTCGAACTTCAGTTATAAAATCGTATTGTGAGAAATTTAGGGTCTTGTCACCTTAAAAATGGTTGAACTCAAATTCTCGGGTCAAGAGTCCCTAAATATTGAGTCATTTTGAAAAAGGAATCATACTAAAAACATTCTGTAAAAAACTAGCCAAGTCGCGATGGAGCTGCTTGTTTATCTCTATAAAGTAATGAAATCTAGACAAAGTCGTGCCAAGTCTGAGGTTCCTTACTGCGATTTCTTTATTATTAAAGTTAATGTTGTATGACTTGGCCGTTGAAGGGCGATCATAGAGCAAAACCTTTGTGGTTATTAAGAATTCTCATCAAAAGATAAATTAGGTAATGTACTATTATGTTCACTGAGGTCGCTTGCTTGCAATTTAACGAGTTCCAGGCAATTAAATGTTGAAATTAACCTTACAATTTGGAATTAACTTACAAGTTCAAGGTTTATTATTCATTACGACGACATTCATTACCCATGTCATGTATAATTAAGTTTATGACATTAACTTCTCTTCGTTACGCGAATATGCATTTGTTTGGATTAAAGATGTTTTGACATTAGGTAAATGAACCTTTTTTTTTAAAAACTACAAAGTCCGCCAGTATGGAGTTAATTATTTATTGTTTGGTTTTTTACTTTTTTCACGGAGATACTATCATATAGGTAAAAGATTAGAAGTAGTTATCGACTGGCATTCATCCTTAGGGCTCAGCCTCGAATGATGCGGGCAGCGGGGCGGCAGCGCAGCGGGCGGCGGGCGCGCTACACGCTAGACTGGAGTGCACCGCTCGTTGCCCGCCCCCGCGCCGCGGTGCACTCCGCGCAGGATCCGTCGTGGTCTCGTACAGCTTAGTTTCAGAGATGTTCCCATTTTAGGAAGCTTAGAGTGTGGAATCTACTTAACAAAAAATAACGGAACGAATGTCAAATATCAGAAATAAAAAGAAAAAGTCTGTCACTTTTATGTACCATTATGTTGCTTGCAAAACAGTTAAAGAATATGTTGCAGTTTCTAATAAACTATTTATCACAAACTATTAATTTTCATAATGTTGTACGGAAATTATAACTCAAGATTTCACCACAAATATTAGGTTGGGGAAAAAGTCTATTCGCATATAGTATGTATGAACTTGTAATAAAATCTCTTTGGCTGTACTATTTGTATCTGGCTGGTTTTGGTACCATTAAAATCTTAAATTTTAAAGAAGATAATTCCAATTTCAAATTAGGAAAATGTGTTGTTTTTCTTACTGTCGAGGTGAGTGAATCTAATGAAGAAATTCGATACATTTTAAAATATTACTACAAAAAAGGTAAGAATGCAACGCAAGCCGCGAAAAGAATTTTCGATGTTTATGGACCTAGTGCAGTGTCTGTGAGAGTAGCACAAATTTGGTTTAAGCGTTTTCAATCCGGTGAAAATTATTCCCAAAACCTCTAGAATATGATAAAGAGAAATCATAATGTGTTAAAACTAACAGCTACTTAAGTGTGTAAGCAGACAGTGAGCAAAACCACGCAATTGACATACAAGCGAGATGGTTAAAAGTATGTCTGTTGGTCATACGAGCAACCAGTCAAGTTAATTTGCCGACGTGAGTCCGAACTCCGAGCTATGTGGAAACAACTTCGGATGCGGTAAGTAAGGTAAACGTTTAGCAGAGGAAACAATCAACTTAAAAAAAAATGGGTACATGTATGAGACCCCATCAAGGTTCAGTACTTAGAATAATAACGTATATAAGGATAGTCTTCATACAACCGCTCCGTCAGAAATGAAGCACTAATCCGATCCACACTTGCGTGACTATTACTTGCTTACGTGCGGCGCGCTTAGATATTGAACATTGCGGAGCTGTAATGAACACTGCAAAGCGGTCCGTTTGAAGCCATTTATGGCTCCAATTATGGTGATTCAAAATGGGCGTGCGATAAATATATATAATTATTCTAAGGATCAGTATTTAAGCTTCCCGGAATGCAATTTACACTTGCTTCTTTCCAGCTAGCTTGATTCCATTGTTTTATTTAATCAGTTTCGTTAAATACGTTAGGCCAAAGCATTATATATATCATATCACAAATTTCCGCCACGGCCCGGAGAAATTGTTCGCTTAGAACGACCCGCCATTTTGATAACGCACACAGACAAAGTGAGTTCACAGGCGACACAGGTGAGAATCGGTCACGGGGCGAGTAGCACTGTCGCGAGTGTTTTTGTTTTTGTCGAACTTGGTGCAATGTTTCAGATTATAAAATTTGTTTTGGGCCGGTTCTGTCAAGTTACAAGTAGGTATAACCTACCTACTTCATTCTAAAAAATCAGAGGTATGAAGCTTTGGTAGTTAAATAAACGTATCCATTTCAAATAGTTCATGTGATCACTTATAAGATCATCAGATGTTCGTTTTTAAAATGTTCCTTAACCTGAATCTACTGTATCAGACATGCATTTATTTAAAAATGTCGAGTTTGTGGTTTGAATGATGATCACTGTGATCAGATAAAATTTAATTTGAATTTTTTGAAAACCCTGAAAGAAAAAAAAAGATTCTTAGAATAAGTTTTCTAAATCACCTACCTACTTTATATGCGAAAGCAATTTCCTCACTATACCTACCATGAGTTTAGAGTTAGACCAATGACAGCCGCTAGCGTCCACGTAAACACGTTGACGTTTTAATATGGGATTTAGGTACAACGCCCCCAGTTATTATGAATGGAACCAAAACAGAAATGGCATCTGAGAACGCAACGATCGCTGTTCACGTGACAGAAATTCATGGTAGACAAAGGTACAAGTTTTACTTAGTAGGTCCTATGTATAATAAGTATGTATTTACAAAAGAAAATGTATTTAAGTATGTTTATCCGTTGTCTAGTATCCCATAACACAAGCTTTAATTAGCTTACTTTGGGGCTAGATGGCGCTGTGTGGAATAATGTCCAGGGATATTTATTATTTATTTATTATAATAGTAGGTACCTAACGAGTAAGTAGATGTTTATCCCGATTTTTTTAACTGCACCTCGAATTGTCAAAATCGTTATGTTGGCAGCATTGAACTTCACCCGCCCGCTAACTTCCTTAAGGCCGGTATTCACTTTGTTCAGTGCGAGTGCAGGTGACTAGTAGGAGCGATTGATTAGTGCAGGTGTGTAGTGTATGTAGTGTTTAGTTTATCTCGGACACCTTTAATTTTGTATCTAAGGTCTTTACAATATAAAAGACATTAATTTTTACATACTCCTGCACACATTTTTATGGTAAATCTTCCGTCTACTTCGCCATTTTATGCAAGTTTAGCAAAACGCTAAACACTAACACCTGCTGTCCAAACGTGTTTAGTGGCAGGCACGCGGCGAGTAGGGGAATGGGAGGCGCGCGGGACGAGGCCACTCGCAAAAAAATAGAACACGCTTCTAATCGCTTTACTACGCAGGTTACTAATCACTTGCACTAATCTATCAGTGTCCACACTTGTTTTGTACTAACACTAAGCACCTGCACTATTTACTGAGCAAAGTGAATACCGGCCTTTACTACTCCGCTCACAAACGACAGCGCGTCAGCGGAGTAGTGAGGAAGTTAGCGGGCGGGTGAAATTCAATGCTGCCAATCTAACGATTTTGACAACTCGAGGTGCACAGTTATAAAAATCGGGTTATATGTGACGTATTTGCATGAACTGGCTTTGTCAAATCTCTCCTCAAGAATATCTAAATGTACTTCTGTTGTAGTAACATCTGGAATACGAGTCATACTGTCAACTTTCTCAGCACTTGAGTTTGTAATGAAGTTATTACTGTTTGAAACCCTCGTTAAACAATACACAATTGAATATATTGGCAAACGCATACGATTTTATGGCTTACACAAAACATACTTACAAGACTTTGTTTAAAACAGTATAAAAGAAAGAAATATTAGCATTAAAAATATCTCACAACATCTTATCGTTCTTTTGTTTCGTGGACAAGTCGACTTCGGAGGTAGGTCAAAGAAAGTTTAGAACTCTAGATAGGAAAGTGTCCTTTTGGCTTTTGCTTGGCACCTCAGATCTCAACACAGTCCACTTGCTGAAAAGATCCCCTGTTATGAAAATGCTTTTTAGAGGCCGGTCCTTTGTAAGGAATTCAGTTTGTAGGTAGTTAACCCGGTTTTGGTCCAAATTGACAGTGACCATTGTGGGGCAGTTTAAAGGCTAATTCCATAGAGCAGCACGTTCCTCCCTCCGGCACAGAATAAAATAAATAACCTCCGGTCCGTGTTGCTCTATGGCTAATTACTTTACTTTACTTCATTTATTAGCTTCATAGCTTTTCGTTTGTCAGTCTGTAGTCTGTGATAATTCAGAATTGGTATGCTGGTTCTTTTCTGTACGATTTATAACCTTTGATCTTGATGTTTTTAATCCGGAAACGTCACTTAGATTTCAATAGGTCTTGAATTGATATCTTGCAATATGCCCTATGTATCAATCAAAGACTTCGGTGAATACAATAAAAAAAAACGCAGCAATAATGATCATGTCTTAACAGTTACACATATTTCAGTTAAGTGATTCCAACTCAGAAGTAGTAATAGAAATATGTAACGGAAATATGCACAGTTACGAATACAATTACTTATATGGTCCTGGTTTACTTAAACTCTAATAAAACGTACTTGTTATTTTAATGTCTTATGTCAGGTACATTACACTTGTCAGTACGTATGTAATGTCTTGTCATTTGTCATTGTCGTGAGAAATTAGTGTTAGTCTAACCCGTAGATTTAACCTCCTTATTTTTCAACTTAAAAAGATCGTTCACACCAAATTACTCGTAGCTATTGCGTCTTTGTGTCACTTTCGCGCATAATGACGGTGCTAATAATAGTGACTTAACAATACAATATGAATGAGAAGCCTAATCTCCATTTACTCTACGTCAATGTTCGACCGTACCCAAAAACAATGGGTACCTTCTTTGTCACTCCTACAAATAACTCTTCCTTCAGTTCCCTCTTAGCACATGATTCAAGTGTAAGTATACAAAAGGAGCAAAGACAAAGGTTCATACTAGCGGTTGCGGACAGGTACACACTAAGGCTGCATTTCCACCAGAGATGTGCGAGGATGCGTTGCGAGAAATGTAATAAATATCCCTGGACATTATTCCACACAGCGCCATCTAGCCCCAAAGTAAGCTAATTAAAGCTTGTGTTATGGGATACTAGACAACGGATAAACATACTTAAATACATTTTCTTTTGTAAATACATACTTATTATACATAGGAGACACCCAGACCAGTACAAACAGACATGTTCATGCACACAAATGTTTGTACTGTGCGGGGATCGAACCCGCGACCTCTGGTGTAGTAGCCAACTTCTTAACCATTACACCAAGTCGGTCGTCCGACTTGTTGTGAAATGTGTTTGTTAAACACCAATAGAATCGCGAAGCTAGGTAAATGAAAGAGATTCTATTGGTTCTTTACAAACACATTTTTTTATAAAAGTTTATACACAAGTGAACAAGAACTATTACAACCATCAAAAAAGGAATCTGTTTGTTTCACACAGTTAATTTAATCATTATAATGAATTCCAATATCAATATATTGATTACAAGAATTAACAAATGGACGATGTCAATATAAAATATGAAATACAGTCATTACAGCAACAGAATAATATTAATAACGATAAACAATGTCAATATAAATCATGAAATACAGTCATTACAGCAACAAACTATTAATAATAACGATAAACAATGTCTAACACAACTAAACTAATGTGCATCAAGATATTGGTAACAGAATAATATGCCTTTTCTAATAAAAACAGTCTTAACTGAGTCTTAAACATAGTGATTGCTGTAATTTGTTTAAGGTAGATAGGTAGCTTATTATAGATTGACGTCTGATGCTTATCCTCGACGGCCTTGACAGCTCCACCGGTCTGTAGGGTGAGCGCAGCCTTCTGCGCTTCTCTCAACCCTAAGGCTCTCAACATGGCATCGAGAGTCGAGATCTTTTTGTGCAACTCGCACTAGACACTGATATATACTGGTTTCTCTCGGCACGCGAACAGGCAGTCCAAGTGCAGTTGTTGAATCTTTGTGTCCGTTCCGTTTATTTATTCATAGAATAGAATAGAATTTTTTTTTCATGTGCTGTTAGTACTGTCAACGAAGAACTGATTGTTTACTATCAGACTTTTCTGCCCTCTTTACTTCCAATTTATTTATTTTCTGTAGATAAAGTGCCGCATCAATCCCTTCCTATGCTGATCTTTTACGGGCTCAGGCATTTATGGCACAGGAACTTAGTCTGCCTTTGAAACCTGTTCATCAATAACTTGCCTTTCCATAGTAATGCGACCGGTTCCCGCTTCATTCAATAATAATCGATAAGAACGTCTTTACTAGAAATTGTAATTATTTGGAGTTAGTACAGAGTCTCATCTCGTAGAATGTTCATGTTTATTGCATTCGCATATTCGTACGAATTTAAATTATCTCTCATATTTTCATAATCGTATGAAATTATCAGTTGCAAATTTTAGGATGAATCTTTCGGTGGTTTCTAGGGTGGCCGAAATGGTTTATAGGTTGAACTTACCTTTTTTTAAATCAACATGTCCAACGATGTATTTTTTTTTATAAAATGGGTCTGAGCTTGGTCACAGTCTTGCCTGGTGGTAAGCGATGACGAGGCCGATGGTGGTACACGTTTAACTAGTAAATGCCTATTCACTTTGTCCTCGAAGATACCAAGGTTGTAATCCGGAAACACAGAAGCAGGGTGAGCGTCTCACTTCCTAGCGGTGCGGACCAGGAAGAACGCGCAAAGCAAAAAAAAGTCAACCACATGGTGGTGGAAGAAACCAGAGGCCTAGTAGAAAGTAGAGGGTGGTTGAAGGTTGTGTATTTTAAAGGTAAAGTGCTACAAATCATAATATTGGCACAAGTCACTATCGCGTAACGTAACTTACTCGTAGGTGGTAATTGTTAAAATGGCGGAGAAAGTCCAAGTTCGTTTTCGTAGTCATCGTATCGCGTTTGATCATCAACATCTAAGAATGCACATTTTCTGCTAATTCCAATGCAAAGTCACGCGATTTTTTTTACCTTGGAAAACGTTGATAGCTACTTTCCAATGATGCGTTGTGAGACAGGAATTAGCAATAGAATCACGCACCGGACGATTTTGCTACAAACGGAAACATAAGTCGTTGTTAAACATAGACAGTGCTTCGTCACAGGATTATCAGCTCCCTAATCGAGTAAATAATAAATTAATAGTCTCGAAGTAGGGATGTTGCGAGTAGTACTGTGTTAAGACTGTTACGGGGCACCAAGCAAGAAATTAAGCGAGCGGCGTCTCCCAGTACACCCAGAACCGAGCCAATTTAGAGAAGATCCTTTCCTAAAATAACTCCACCGGGAATCGAAAGCGGGACACCACGCCAGCCAAGGCGAGAAACCGCGCTACAGCGCACTACGCCAATCGTGCCGTCGAAAAGACAGCTCTTAAAACAACGAACTTAGTTTGGTAAGGTACGAGTTTTTAATTGTAAGTCACTTATGTAGCTGACTGTTCGTGTGGTGAGCATCAGATAAGGTATTAGATTATGCAATCTGGGTTTAAAATTGTTTTTGGTGAAGTCCTTTGGTTTTCATTGTCTCATATACAGTTTCTTTTACTTAGATGCAGTATTATCCAATAATCATATATTTTTCCTAATGCATAAGGATATGCGCAAAACTTCCCATCGGAGAAATCACAGAATTTATTTCATCGATTTGGATAATTTAGTTACCTAAAGTGAGCCTTCTGTGCAGGGCAGTTTGAAAATGTATTCACAATTTCAGCTATTAAGTACTTTAGATAGAATGCTACCAAATTCATACCATAATAATTATTGTTACTTTTACAACTTTTCTCAAATTACTTGTCTCTTTTGTTGCAGATGGCATGTCACAGGAGATTTGGACCGCAAATCTGCCAGCAATCTTCTACTCTGTCACCGGTGAATTAAATCTTCGCAAAATAACGACTAATGCACGACAATTTCTCGAAAGTTCTCCGACTCGATCCGAAAATAATGGAATTAATATCTGCACACATGAGCGCCAGTTGTAACAGCATATATGCCCTTTGTTTACTTTGAAAGCATATGAAAAGTATCATAACAAACGCATAAGCAGTTATGCTCTGACAATGGCTAGAAGAGATCGCTATGTGTGCACTGGCGCAAAAGGTATATACCCTAACATTAAAAACAGATTCAGGCTAAGACTAGACCATATAGCAAAACTGTCACTAGTTCTATTAATATCGTTAAATATAAAAAATGCTAGTTGTGAAGAAAATTCTAGTGAAGAAAAAACTCAAAGTGAATTTGCGAAACGAATGAAAGTGATCGAAAGTGTATCGGGACGATTTTTTAGTGACGTTTACGAAAATGGAACATTTAGGACTGGTAACTCTTTATGGGACAATATTTTGAATAAGTGTTCAGTGAATCCGTCGGTTAGCTGTTTACAGAAGAACGTTTATAGTTATTTAGACGATAGTTTAAAGTATGATGGTGATGTTGATATAGGTCATGGTGTGTGTTTTAAAAAGAACAATGTGGATATTAAGAAATACAGTAAAGAAGCGAACATTATCTACCTCACTGGCAGTAAGGACGAACCGAAGGATGCAAGTGGAAGATATTTGGACGAAGAGAATGAAATCGAAGATGAAGAGTCAGGTAAGTTATATTATTTGAAACTACATAATTAAATACATAATAGACGTCCTTGAATAAATCTTATACAAGCGAACTCTGGAACAGGTTTTAGCACCGACCTACTTACCGATGGTTCATTGTCATTGCTTCGTTATTTTTCACTGACGGCCAACCACTGCTTCCTGCACAAAAATCTACTACAATAATCTTTTCAAGTTTCAACAGAAGAAGCAACTATTATAATATACGATAATCTGCACTTAATATGTCCATAGATTAACTTAGTGATTGTCCTACCGAATGTTTTCTGATATTTATTAGTAAATAACACAGGGTCGAATCTGACCCCGCAGGGCCAGTTAACCAATGCCATTTTAAACCATTTTTTAATGGGTCAACTGGCCCACAGCTGAAGTCTGTACAGTCATCAGAAAAATTGAACAAATCACCGTTATGGAGCATATTAGTATTAAGGGGTGACAAGACATGCTCTGCATAATCTTTATTGAAACTACCAGGAAAGCAGAAAATAACTAGAATTAGGTGCAAAAAAGTAACTTACTACTTAGCTCACATGGTGAAGAATAAACTATTTATTATTTTACCATCAAGCTATTTGACTGAAGTACTAGGGCGTCAGAAATGAACAGAAAAAAAGGACCAGTAGCACAAAATAAAGAGTTTACAGAATTAACTTGCCTGTTCGCCTAGGGTTGCTACTCGCTACTATTCGCCAGATAAGCGCGATTTGACAGTTACCGCCAAAACTTAAAAACATCAAGGGAAAAATACCTACCTACCGAGTAGGCTGTAGATAACACCATGAGCCACCGCTTCGGCGGCGCGGATGCAGCAGCCGCGCGTGCCAATTAAAGAATATACCAAAAATACTGTTGTTTTACCAATGCATGATAAGATAAGTTACGGAAAAAGTAGAAGCCCATTTGTAGGTATAATACGAAATATAATGGTTAACCTACCTGTATACTTATAATACTCGTACATAGTACTACTAACTTGCAAATGTAATCTGAGTTTTACTTACCTTTCAACATCATTTGGTAACTTAAACAACGTATAGGTAATCACAATTTCGTGCGGTTCATACAGCCAAAGTTGTTCCAATAGTATTACAGGAACAGTAATATGAAGTTCAACTATGAGCCCTTAGTTCCACTTAACTTCTGCTTTCCTGGTAGTTTTAATAGAGAATATGCATGTCTTGACCCCTTCATACATAAAAAGCTCCTTAACAATGATTTTTTAAATGTTTTTGGTGACTGAACTAATTTCAGCTGTAGGTCCAGTTGAGCAATTCAAAAATAGTTTAAAATGACATTGGTTAACTGGCCCCGTAGGGTCAGATTCGAGCGGGCCCAGTTCCCTGAGCCCTTAAATTCCTGTGCAAATTAACAATGACCAACAACAATGATCTACCACTTGAAGCATCTTTTTTGTTTGAGGTACATACATACTTTCCTTATTAGTGGCACGGTAATATACTTAATATTACCGTGTTTGTGGTAACATATTATGAATGAATCGCAATGTCAGTTGTTGAAAGCTGTTTATTGTTTACTTGCAATGTCTGTTTGTACTGGTCTGGGTGTCTCCTATGTATAATAAGTATGTATTTACAAAAGAAAATGTATTTAAGTATGTTTATCCGTTGTCTAGTATCCCATAACACAAGCTTTAATTAGCTTACTTTGGGGCTAGATGGCGCTGTGTGGAATAATGTCCAGGGATATTTATTTATTATTTATTTAATATTTATTTACGTATAAGTACTCTTAATTGCAGTGCATGCCATTTCACGATATTGGCAAAATTAATTTCTGCAGTATTAGCTTAGCACAAATACTAATTCATTGTTATAACAAAAAAGGAACAAGCAGTGACATTAACATTGTTCGTATTTCAACAGTTAAGTTTATTGATAGCTTTTGAGGATCATGTTAAGAATTTTTTTTCATTTTAAACCTCTAACTAACACATTTAGGTACCGTTACCAAAATACCTGTCAGGATACTAAGGCCCTTCATACACTGCAAATTATATTTGAAATTTCGAACACTGATTTATTATAATAAATCCGGTCGGTTTTATTTAAAAAAATAGTCTCCCCGAGATGAACTGATAAAAATCAAGAAATATGCTCTACCCATATTAGGCCGTGATATTCATAAGCAACGAGTATGTGCCAGTTTTTATGTAGGCCTCGCTTTCGACCAACTTATGGAAATAAAACAAGAATCACACAACCGGATACTCTCAGGCATCCGGATTCCATTGAATGATGAGCGGAGGTTCTCATGCGAGATTTTGGGTAATGTTATTATTATGATTATCACCAGCAAGATGGACCCACAAGTCAAAGTTGTTTTATTTTGTCATACTTTCGTTTGTGAAAATGGTGAACAAGCAACAACAGTCAAAACTACAGATTTAAATCGAAACCGATACGCATCCCTGCGTTTTATAATATATGAAAACTAAGCATTCCACTTTTTTTATGCATACTGTGAGTTGTGAAACTTTCGATAGCACTTTAGGACGGGGATTCTCCATTCCTTAATTGGTTCTTAAACAGAGG
Organism: Udea olivalis; assembly: GCA_947369235.1. Lineage (NCBI taxonomy): Eukaryota > Metazoa > Arthropoda > Insecta > Lepidoptera > Crambidae > Udea > Udea olivalis. The sequence goes on from OX376363.1 coordinate 5,898,372, forward strand.
AATAGTGCGACGTGTAGTCAACTTAACTTTGACATGGGTTGCTAGTGTTGCTACGGTAGAACGACAACTAAATGACGCAGCTTCTAAAGACGAGCATTACAACCGCTTCGTCTATTTCGTTTTATGCCTATTTCTGTGATGTGTGATCTTACCAGAAAACATTTTCATGTGAAATGTTACCAAAACTAAATCATATGGCTCGCACTGTCAAAAAGTTATCAATATATAACCTGACTAATCCTGACTGTCCCTTAAGCGGGTCGTGAGCGGAGTGGCGAGGAAGTTGGCGGACGGGTGAAATTCAATGCTGCCAACCTAACGATTTTGACAGCTCGAGGTGCACAGTTATAAAAAATCGGGCTATTTTACATCTCATGTTAATGCCAAGCTTCTGACTATACTCGTACCTACACCGTAGTCAAAATATGTGGCTTGGCTATCGCATCACCTAAGGTGAAAAAGAATAATTATTATATTCTATTATATTCGTTACATAATTTGGATTAGTACTTGATGCAAAATAATAAACTTATTAGGGTAAGTGACCTTAAAACATGAGTCACAGAACTTATTTCTTTTGTCGTGTTCGTGAAGAACCTATTACATTTTCTCTCAGTCCAGTTCATGGTGAATGATACCATTTAATGTATAATTTAATGGTATCCTTAACTAATTAGGTGCATGGGTTTCCTGAAGTTGTATTGGCACAGGTGTTCCTGAAAAAATAAACAGTAATCTAAAAAAGTACTGGACCGATTACTTTCTTTCACCTATATATGTATAGCTACATTATCTACTAGTAACAGGCTATATTTTAATCAATATTTTTAACCATTATCATAAGAGAACCAGGTCTCGCGCAGAAGCTAGTATGAAATACGCAAATTTTTGTCAATACCACCGCAAAATCTTCACGAGCCGTTAAAAGGCTCTAAAATACTGAACAAATTACTACTGTCCACTATAGATATTATGTTCGTGTGTTCAAACGAAAGTTCGTTTCATTAGCATATTCAAACAATGCTCCACTCCTTGACATTCATGTCTTAACCGTCGTTGGCTAGAAACTTGGAAACTCAATAGGTTTGAGTGGACCCTTAAGTACGGTTCAGACTTAACGACGCCCGTCGGAGTGCGGTATGGAAAGTTGGACCGTAATTATAGTGTCCAGGTCCAAATCTGCCACTTGGATATCTAACATTTTTTGAAGCGATCCCTATTATTTAAAGTTGCGCTTGCCTTCTTCCCTTGGATATACATAGGTACTTTAGTAATCATTATAACAAAAATTACCCTACCATTGAATTGGAAACGGTCTCCTTATAGTTAAACTGATAGTCAAGTGTCCTGAGATAAAAAGTTCAGAAGTTTATTTCACCTCAAGTTTAAATCAGTTAGGATTAGGATATTTGGCTACTAACTAGTATCTCTATACCTACGTTCATAATGTTCCAATCGTGAAATATGCCATAATTCAAAGGTATTATTATCGTTCGGACAATTAAAGTGATTCACTCACACCCAGACATAGTAAAACATAATATTAAACATGGTCTGTTTGTCGTGGTTGCGATACGCGAACCCACAAGCTTTGGCGTTATAGGTAGGAGGGATAAACCATTGTCTAACTAAACGAATCACTATTGCTGTAGGCTATTTTAGTACAATCTACGGAAAAATTATTTGAAGCTTTTTCGTAGCTAGTAACAGTGAAAAATGTTAACATGTCTATTTTTTATATGCTACCTATATATTTTATAACATTTTAAATATAAGAATCCATTTACATTTATACATTATATATTATACTTACTTGTCTTTCATGGAGACTGCCGATCATTGACAAAAAAAGGGTTAATTAAAAATATTGAAACAATAATGGGCATTCAATCAAAGAACAAGTGTAAATTTATTTTGTGTGCATTCCCATACTCAAGTACTTCAAGTCAGAACAAGGTCATCCAAGACCTTAATTTAACTTTGTATAATCTGACATGTCGTCATAGTGACATTGACTTTTTTGATACAAATCTGTTTGTACCATACTTTAGGTTAACTGAAGATACTATGTATCTTCCCATTAGGACTAAGCAGAAACTAGCTACTTTGTTAGCCAATAACATTAACAATGCCGCTATTGGCAGTATTTTCTATTCTGACATTAGTACTAGTACTAATTTATCTATTTCATGTGATGCTCCTTCAGCGTCTTGTTTAAACTAGGACCTAGGACAACAGCCAAGCCCAAATACTTGAATTTATTCCACCAAAATATTCAAAGCTTGACGGGCAAAGATTTAAAAATAGAACTATTGCTGGAAAACCAAAATATTGATATTTTATGTTTTACTGAACATTGGCTGACTGATGAAAACTATCAGTCTTTTGTCCTGAATAATTTTAGATTATCAAGCGCGTTCTTTAGAAAAACCACTATTCATGGTGGTTCATTAATTTTTACTGCAAATAGTTTGAAATGTAAAGATCGCACTGACATTGTAGGCCTGTCCATAGAGCGTATTGTCGAATTGTCTTGTGTTGAGTTAGAGGGCTTTGTTGTGATAAGTGTATACCGTCCCCCAAAAACTAACTTAGATAGATTTGAGACAGTTATGGAGGAAGCTTTGGGTAGGTTAAGTGCTAAGTCTAAACCCATTATTGTGTGTGGTGATTTCAATATAGATTTGCTAGTAAACTCATCTGAAAGCAATAGGTTATTGTCGCTATTTAAATCCTTTGGTCTGGATTATCAATTCCATGAACCCACGAGGATAACAGCCACAACATCTACTTGTCTGGATAATGTATTTTGCAACTGTGTACCCATTGAAAAGGCAATAGTAACTGAATTAAAGTCTGATCATTGTGGGCAGAAGATAACATTTTTAGATTTAACTAACAATAGCGTTAATTACAGGAAAATAACATGTAGACCGAAGACGGGTAATCGCATTAATAGTTTTAAAACTAATTTAAAGCATAAAGTATCTTCCATTCCTTATAAGCAGGGTGACCCTGATGCAGTCTACAAAAGACTGTTTGATTGTGTTAAAAATGAATTTGATGCTTGTTTTCCCACCAAACAAGTTACTTGCAGAGTTCAATCTAAGTTTTGTGAATCGGCCACGCCTGGAATTTACAGGAGCAGACGTAAGATGTATGAGTTGTACGGCATGAAAAAGTACAATTTCGATCCACTTTTTGTTGAGTATGTCAAGAACTACTCCAAAATATTCAGAAAAGCCTGCACTACAGCTAAGGCATTGCACATTCGTGATAAAATATCAAAGTCCACTAACAAAATAAAAACCACTTGGGACGTCATAAATCACGAAACAGGTAAAGCTAAACAGCGCGATACCTCATACACTCTTAATATTAACAATAACATCTTACAATCAGAAGCATCTGTTGCTGAAGCATTTGATAAGTATTTCAGTAATATACCTATAATCACTACAGCTTCATTAAATTCCTCACCAACTAGAGTGGAACATTTGTTGAAAGATAATGTATCTTGTTGCAGTGTATTCTTTAAATTTAAACATGTTGAGTCACTAGATATAATAAAAGCATTCAGATTAATTAATTCAAAAGATACCGCTGATCTTTGGGGTATATCAGTCAAAATTGTTAGCCACATAATTGACGTGATTGCCCCTTATTTAGCCGTAATATTCAATGATTGTGTTGATGAAGGTGTTTTTCCAAACTTAATGAAACACAGTAGGGTTGTACCACTTTTTAAATCAGGCAACAAACAAGACCCAGGTAACTTTAGGCCTGTTTCAATCCTACCAGCTCTAAGTAAGATCTTTGAAAAAATCATTCAAGAACAACTATTAAGCCATTTTTATGAGAACAATCTCTTACACAGTGAACAATATGGAATCACGAGAGGCCGTTCTACTACTGATGCTGGCATTGCACTTCTAAAACACATCTTTAGGGCTTGGGAGAATTCACAGAACGCTCTTGGCGTCTTCTGTGACTTGTCCAAGGCCTTTGATTGCGTTGATCACGATACACTTATACGCAAGCTTGATTTTTACGGGGTTAGGGATAATGCTTTAGATTTGGTAATTTCGTACCTTAGTTTAAGAACTCAAAAAGTTGATGTTAACAGTGTACTGTCTACAGGATCACAAGTTAAAATGGGGGTCCCTCAAGGATCCATTCTAGGTCCATTACTATTTCTGATATATATAAATGATTTACCTTTTTACTTAAAAGATATTTGTGATGTTGTATTGTTTGCAGACGATACATCTTTAGTTTTTAAAACTGACAGAAATAAAAACCTTTTTGATGATGTTAATGACGCACTTTCAAAGGTTTTACAATGGTTCACAGTAAATAATCTACAGCTTAATGCAAAAAAGACTAAATGTATTAATTTTAAGTTGCCTAATGTTAAAGATAACCCCATTAGTCTAAAAATTGATGGTAATACTATGAAGCTTGTAGATACAACAGTTTTTCTTGGAATCACACTAGATTCAGAACTGCAATGGAACCCTCATATAACAGCTCTCTCAGGCAGACTTAGTTCGGCTGCATTTGCAGTGAGAAAAATTAGGTTATTAACAGATGTTGATACTGCTCGTTCAGTTTATTTTAGTTATTTCCATAGTGTAATGTCTTACGGCATTGTACTTTGGGGTCAAGCGGCGGATATACAAACCATCTTTATCCTCCAGAAGCGAGCTATCAGATCCATCTATAAGCTTCGTGCACGGGCTTCACTTAGGGAGATTTTTAAGGAAATTGGTATCCTCACTGTAGCGTCACAATACATTTACAATTGCATTGTTTTGGTCAGAAAAAATATTGGTCTCTATGCTAAACACAGTGACATACATTACAGAAATACTGGGAATAAGGATAAAATTGCACTTCCACTCTTTAGGTTACAAAAAGTTTTAGGATCCTTTATGGGGCAAGGTATACATTATTACAACAAAATTCCAAAAACCATTTGTGAGTTACCTTTACATAGATTTAAAAATCACATCAAAACAGCTTTATTAAAAAAGGGCTATTATACTCCAAAAGACTACCTTAGAGATAAAAATGCCTGGGTATAAGCGCTCTGCTCGATGCGGGATTAAATAGCTCTATTGCAACAGATGTTTTATTGTAAGAGTTAATAGGTACCTAGTTTGTATGTACTGACTAACAATTTTTGTTTTTGAATTGTTTAAAATGAATTCTTGTTATTATATTCTTATAAGGTTGGTTTTTTCTCTTTGTTTTATATTCTTTTAGGTTTATTTGTATCAAAATGACACACTGCTTGTACTTTACTAACGCCTGTTGTAAACCCAAAACAAGTTTAAAAGAGTAACTGCTGAGTTTCTCGCCGGGTCTTCTCAGCAAGAAACAACTCCGACGCGGTGGTAGAGTCGCATTATGTCTGTATACTGTTTATTTACATATCCATATTATTATGGTATTTATGTCTATTATTTAGTATATTTTGCTGTAAATTTGACGATTTGAAAGTACTGATACAGTCTATTTGAATAAAGTTATTTGAGTTTGAGTTTGAGTTTGAGTTAAATACATGTAAATAGCCTGCAGTTAGCTTATTAATAGAGTTAAACGAATAGGATCACAATGTTTCTGCAATCTGATGCCGAGGCCATGTGTATTGGTTACTCTTCCCGGTGCCTGTGACCACAAAATAAAGAGTTTACAGAAGGACCGCTCTCGCTTTTTTCTATCAACTTGCCACTATAATCGCCAGAAAAGCGCGATTTCACAGATACCTACCGCGTAAAATAAAAAACATCAAGTGAAAAATTGCACCTAGTTCGACAAAAACAAAAATACACAAAAGGGGTCCAGTTAGATTAAAAGGAGTTGAGATGGATGAATACGTATAAAAGTATTATATTATAAGAATTCATTTACCGGGGTTCAGGTGCCACCTGCTAGCCTAATGGCTTAATCATACAGTCCTACCTACCCAGTAGGCAGTAGATAACACCATGAGCCACCGTTTCGGCGGTCACCGGTCGGCGGCGCGGCGTGGATGCAGAAGCCGCGCGTGACAATAAAATAATATACAAAAAATACTGGTGTTTTACCAATGCATGATAAGATAAGTTACGGAAAAAGTAAAAGCCCATTTGTACTGGATTTGAATGTGTTACGAAATATAATGGTTTACCTACCTAAGTATATACTTATAATACTCGTACATAGTACTACTAACTTGTAAACGTTATCTGAGTTTTACTTATTTTTCTACATCATTTGGTAACTTAAAAAACGTATACCTAATCACAATTTCGTGTGGTGTTCATACAGCCAAATAGGTACACTGCAACAGAAATATCTGCGCGAAAACATTTTTGACCATTGAACTATAATGTAAGTAGGTATCTGACGACGTACAAATAATATCTCAATGTTTTTGACCGTGCGACTGACCGCGACGCTGAAACTCCCTGACTTCGCCTGTAAACTCACGTCTCTGTGTGCGTGTGTCAAAAATGGCGTGTTGTTCTAAGCGGGCTATCTGTCAGAGCGCCGCGCATGCTAATTTGTGCTGCGACACAGACTATGTCTAGTGTGGGTGCCACAGCCAAATCTGTCATTTTAACTCCACAATAAACAATGTTTTTACCTACTTTTAAAATTTCTTGAATGTAAAAGTGTTTATTGAAAATAGTTTTTTTTGCATTTGTATCTAATCAGTTCACTAAACTATAGTCAATCACTAAACTTCGCCTTCGTCGTTTCCGAGTTCGAAGTTACAAGAGTTAGTTAATGTACCTATGTGTTATTTACACTCTAACTGTGGTTAATTTTGCAAATACTCTGTTGAAAGTTTCATCTTTACTTATTTCTGCACAACTTAAAGGTTTAAGGAAATCTATATTATCTAGGCTAGGTTTTGAAAGCATTTTCCGAAAAGTAACTGTCCAGTGAAAGTGACATAAATGAAATATGTAAAAGAAGTCTTATCTCTTGTCAGTTAAGATACATTATACCACGTGTTTTCTGAGAAACAAGAGCTAAGACGATAAACTGTATTGACCACTCATTGTCAGTGTTGTGCAATCGTTAGGGCTCTTATTACGATGCGGTAAGCTTTAAATTGCGTTCCGCCAGTTACAAAATGCCTGTCAACCGCCTTATTGTTGTGTAGTTAAAAGTCTTTACTTTTTTTTGATAATAATTACGTTTCGTTGATGTAGTAGACTTTAAATTTTAAGAAAGTTTGGATGCCCAAGAACTAAGCTAGTTAAAACAGTTTAAAAACAAAAGAGCGTTGGCTGGGGGTGGATCAAAAACGTTGCATTTTTGTAAGATTTTCGTGATTATTTCATTGAATTGAAATAAAACTTGAATTTTTGCTCTATTATTGTGTGCATAATACTATTTAAAAACACATTGAATTGTCTAAAATTAGGTAGTCGCCAATTATTTGCTAAATTAAATAAAAACCGTTTTTTTTTAATTTGATAAGACACTTAAAAATTTACTGTACACAGTTCAAGTTATAATTATGAAATTAAAAGGAGCATTCAATAATAGAGAGATAATTAATACTTAATTTGAATTCAGCTAAACAATCACGCAAACCTTAAATATGCGACGTTTACGATCTACCCCAAACTCAAAAAGCAAACCCTCTTAAGAAATCCTTGCTGATTGTTAATGATCACTTCGGTTTATTTTGGTTCAATTTACATTGTATAACATTATTTCTAGTATGTTTGCAGTGCAAATAAATAGCTATAAATTCTGGGGTTCGTTTCATAAATAACTTTATTGCAACATGTACTGTTTTAAGACGTAAACACCCTTAAGTGTTTTTTTATATTTAAAGCCCATAGTAAGAAAAAGCATAGCAGAAGGTATAAAAAATAATAGTAAAGACACAAGGAAGTATTCTGCAGAAGTACGGAAAAGTTCTTCTTGATTTTAAGTTTAAAAGGTAAAAAGTGTGGCTCGACAGCAAAAAGTATCCATGAGACACCCGTTAATTGATGTAAAAAAGGTGCATTGTTTGTTGCAACTTGCATTTTTCTTGTCTTCTCAATTAGGGTTGCCTATCCATTACACCATAATTATGTTCTGTCGTAGACAATTGAGGATACTGAACATAATAAGTAAGAGGTTTCACTTCCGAAAACAAAATAGCCCCCAATGCATGCAATGCATAGAAAGGCTTAAGGGAACTTTCCACACAGAAAACTATGGGGACAGTTCCGCAATACCATTTTTGAATTGATTAAAAAACGAGAGAGAATTATGTGATTTATATGCATACTCTATATAAAAACTACCAAGAAAGCAGGAATTGGCTTCGTGTAGGTGGCGGTGACGTTCTGTACGTGGCTAATAACTTAATTAGATGATGATAATTTGATTAAGAAGAAGTGGATTGAGAAATGGCGTATTCCTATTTCCGATTTCCTAAAAAACCGTTGTGACGTCAAATAAACTGTTTTTCAGGCAACTAATTAGTTGTGCCCGACGGTGTCCATGATAATCTAGAAACCAAACATTATTTAACACCTAAACTGTCACATTATGGAATAGCAATAAACAAATAAATATATCTGTGGCATTTCAAGAGATTTAACGTTAATTTTGATCGAATACACCGTTAGCAGCTCTAACACGTAACATTTGGAAAGGGGAAATCAATATTGCGTATGCGCAGATCTGGAGCGTGGGATATATCTATGAAAGTATTAGATGCTGAATGTGACAATAGTGGTGAAAATATGAGGAAGTTAGCAGCAAATAACAGGTGAATTTCAAAGTAAGTGTAGGAAACTGGTTTTCACCGGGATGAAAGTAATAGCTCATTATGTTACAATAGGTTGTATCGGAACTTAGGCAGGCCCCTGTCACTTCTCGAACTTGTGCGTGAGAATTATCTACCAGCTGCCGGGATGACATGACATCTATCACAAATTAGACATGAGCGGCGCTCTGACAGATAGCCCGCTTAGAACAACACGCCATTTTTGACGCACGCACACAGAGACATGAGTTTACAAGCGAAGTCAGTGAGCTTCGGTGAGTCGGAAAGTCGCTCTGTCGCGAGTGTTTTTGTCGAACTTGGTGCAATTTTTCACATGATGAATTTTGTTTTTGGCCGGTTCTGTCAAGTAGGTATAACTTACTTCATTTTAAAAATTCAGAGCGAATATAGTAGTAACCCTAGGCGGTTTACGCAAGTTTTGGAAAAAGGTGCGAGGCGAGCGGTCCTTCTGTAAACTCTTTATTTTGTGCATCTATATCGAAAGAAATAGGCATCTAGTAGGTATATGCCTGACACATGACAGCACGCATTTATCTTTTTTTACGTTGTAACTATTATGTTATCTGTGACTTAGGTGCCGGTAAAAGTAAGTTATATTTTCGTATTTTCTGAAGACAAGAGTTTTAACCGTCTAAAGGTTTCATTGCGTTTTTAAGCTCAGATGTTTTAGTAATTTTAGGAAATTTATTGCAGAGCCTTAACATTATAGCGAAATCGTAATTTGTTTGTCCTTCTGAAAGTCCTTCTGATTAGTCCGCGATCAGTGTACATATGATTCGTAGTAATGTTAAAATCATACAGTTACTACGTTAATATTTCTAACACAACTTTCATATAAAAATTGCGTCTAAGCATATTATTAGGCTTTTATTTTAAAATGTTCCTTCTCTAATCTGTCTATAATGTTCTTAATGTGAAATGATTTACGGATTTTGAAAAGATCATTTGTAACAAAGTTGAGTGATTCAAAAAATCTCAAACAGTCTTTTGAGACCGTTTTAACCAATAACTGGTAAACCCTTACATGCACTCATAGCACCTTCATCAAAACTTATACCTAGAACAAAATATATACCTATATTATGTTTTACCTATCCCTAAATAAAGAAAACATTAAGCTCTGTGTATAAAAGTGTTATTATTTTTCCAGAATCTCCCATAGAAGAAGTAACAGACGCGCTATACGACAGAGGCGTCAAGTTCCTCGTGACCCATGACATGAGGGTGACGCTGCCAGAGCTGTTCTTCCAAGGAGCGACCCTGAAGATATCTCCCCGGGCGCTGACGAAAACTGGTGCACTGGTGCATGTGGATCTAGAGCCGAAAGCTGAAGACGTCGGCCAGGGAAGGCTGTTCTTCAATAAGATCAGTAAGTTAACACATTCTTCATGTTTTTTTATGTGTCATTCTGCATATAAGTTCGATTAGACGAACGACACAGTGCGCTGTAGTGTGGTTTGGTTTCTCGCCAAATTAACATGGTGTGGTGTTCCGGGTTCAACTCCCATTTGGGTCAAGTTAGATATCAAACTTTTCTAATTCTAATTCCCTGTGAGTGTGCTGAGAGACCTCATTCGGCTGAAATCCTTGTACTTAACACAAGGATATTTATCCTTCGAAACCACGTCTATTGCTGTGATGTCTGACGCATATTTATGTGTTTAAGAAGGAAAATATGATTTATACGTTTCGAAATGATGACCGTTGACCATGCAAGTGCTATCTTTTCGTTACATCGAGGTTTCAACTGCCTTAGCAATCTTGCGGGGGTGTATGGACTCGAGTGTGTTGAGCAATTGTCTCGTCTATATGTGCCTGATAAATATTTACGTATTCGCTCTGGTCGGAGACATCGGCTGTTCGCTATTCTACCGTGTCGTACAGTAGCGCGTGAGCAATCCCCGCTGTGTCGTATGCAGAAGGCGCTAAACATGTTACTGGTCGCTAACCCTGAATTCGATGTATTCATTGTCGCTTTTAAACAAAGTCGAAAAATTGGTGTAATGTATTCCTTCCTGTAGCTTCCATAGTTATGTAACTAGGTTTCTTTAACATCTTTTGAATTCAAATTGATCTTCTTCTTTTTACTTCCAGAAAAATACGTCAAAAGGAAGCTCCTAACCGCAGCCATCGCCATAATCCTCGTGATCAAGCTCATCGCCTTGAAGGTGGTCTTTGTTCTTCCCCTCATCATGGGCATCACCACTGCGAAGAAGATGTTCCTGAAGTTCCTCCTGTTCTTGTTCCCAGCACTCAGCCATATCTTCAAACTGTGCTCGTGGTACCACCAGAACTATCACACGACGAAGTATCATCATCATCACCATTTGATTACTCATCATCATAAGGTAATGTTCATCATAGATTGAAACAATGATGGGCTATAGATCGTCGAAATGATGTTTGATGGATGCAAGTTTACCAAACATTACCACGTTTGCCAAATCCTAAATACAAACGCTCACGATTTTCTTGCTGAGATAGGTTGGTAGTAAAATCGTGCCGTGCTGTTCTTGGGTCCGAATCCCACCGAAACATTTTGGTTTGGTATGATTTAATGTGTAGGTATCTCAGTCTTTCACAATAGTTTTGTTTTGAGGCGGATGGCCTGTAAAGGTGTATTTTTTTTATCGTTACATCAACTTCAAGGGCTTCTTTGACGATTGCTATCTGTTAGGTGCCATTCGATTTTGCTATAGGTCCATTTATCAGGGTGTCTGGGTGCACCTTGCATAGAGGTACGAGTATATCCCGTCTGCCTTAAAAAGCATACCTGCTACCTTACCTACCTTCTGATTCAGATTCATTTATTTCACCAATGCAACAGAAACACTACAAAATGGTACGTCAAGTGGAATTGCATACTACAAATTCGTGATAAATTACATAGTAAACTGTTAACTTAAAATATAAAAGTAAAAATTGTAGTTGTAGGTATAAGCTCTGTATTTGAGAGTTCTACCTTATCTTTGCCATTTCTTCGTTCTCAGCAGCCATCTCACGGATCTTACGGCCACCCCCACCCGAGTTCGTCGGTGCTGATCCACCCCCACTCAGCAGGACCTGGGCCCTCCCTCGAACATTATCCTCAGGACTGGGAGCTATCGGGACCTGGACTTGGCAATGAGTAAGTAATAACTCTTAATACTAAAGCAAAAATTCTAAGAATTGTAGGCTAAAGTGGCAGTGATCTGGCCACTTATGCCGTAAAACCGATAACTGCCGGGTTAGCTTGTGCTGGAGTGGAGCCAGATATTGGCAAACAATATACGGTGCTCTCCGGCTCGGTGGAGCGATGACTAGCGAAAGGTTGCGCGCAGAATCTACACAACCATATACCACCCTCTACTTCCTACCACCGGACCACTAGACGCCGGGAGGGCTTCCACCCTCACGTGGTTGACTTTCCAACAATCCGCACTCAACGGTTTGCTGCGTCTTTTCTGGTCCGCACCGCTAGGGAGTGGAACGCTCTTCCTGCATCTGTGTTTCCGGATACATATAACTATTTGAAAAAATCTGCATGCGTCATGTCATCATGACACCGCCCGCCACCGAGCTTCATAGCTCGGTGGCGGGCTGCGTGAGAGGCCTGTGTCCAGCAGTGGACTATGATAAGCTCATTATGATGAAACCTGGGGACCTGATTGTTATACGGGATCTAGCAGGCTGGATTGCGGTGGTACTCTTGCCTGCATTACTTTTACCTGAATAGCGAAATTGCCTGCGTATTTTAGATGCTTTCATGCCCTTCTACCTGATACCTTCAACAGTTAAGTAACGATAAATCTATCACAACCAACGCTGTCGAATTCGAGTACCATGGGGTGTTATCCTCTTCGGCCTTGAGTATTCATGAGAATTTCCCCAAGTTATTTGAAAAGGCCTCTGAGCGAAGGTGATGATCTAAATGTCAGTTCGGTTAGTTAAAGGTGTACACTTAATAATGTGGGTTTGATTGATCACCATTTATTTCCTATGTTCCAGATACGTGGCCTCTGGTATACACCGCAACGCGATTGCAAACTTCAAGCCGGACGTCAACGACGCCAATGACATCAACGCATGGGGCCTCGCTATGCCTCCAGGTAACTAATAATATAATCATCCAGGAGGTACTTATATTGAAACTGACGGCACGGTTGGCGTAGTGCGCTGTAGCACGGTTTCTCGCCTCGATTTCCGTAGTGTCCCGGGTTCGATTCCCGGTCGGGTCAATTCAGGAAACGATCTTTTCTGAATTGACTCGGGTCTGGGTGTGCTGGGAGACGCCCCTGGCTTAGTTCCTTGTGTGGTACCTCGTAACACAGGGATATTAATCCCTACTTCGAGACCATTACAAGAGGTGTGTTGTCTGGCGCATATTTATTTATTTATATTGAAACTAACCTAAATACGGTATACAAGCCTATAGGGGAAATCAACTGATTCCTAAACGAGGAGGTGATGGGGGATCTGGTTAGTAGAGGTAATGCAAATACCCCAAATACCATTGATAAACCAACAAAAATTATAGCAATATCTTTTACCAAGCTATTTTGTTTTGGAAAGAAATGCCTTTACTGTGGTTTATTTATTCCGAATTCTGATGAACTACTAGGTAGCTGTTTAAAAAAACCTTGTTTAAATTATTGTTATGTCAAAAATAAAAGTATTTAAGGCAATTTACTTGGATATTTAAATAAATCTTCGCGTTTACGTAACCTTTATCTAAGAATTGCTGAAATTTCCTCGTTATCATACCACTTAACCAACTTCAGGTTCAAGGTCAAAGAACGATTTTCGCGGAGATTATTAAAAGTCTTATGAATGTGAAATTGGTGTGTAATTGTGGTGATGATGTTAACATGATATTCACTGTATTCCACAGGTCAGTCAATGAATATCGGCGAATATGCGAGCTCTAACGTCGTGCCACAAGTTGCTCCGAATCCCAATACTGGTCAGAGAATTAATTTAGCCAGTCCTGGAAGGTAAGCTCAATTTATACCTTGTCCAATCTAAGATGATAATTTTGACAGTTCATGCCCATGAAGTATTCTTTTTCGGTAGTGTACTACAGATAATACCGCGGTTACCGCCCACTTAGTGAAGTGACTTGCAAACGAATAACAAAAAAATATAGAATATAGTTTGTGAAACGAAATTAATTTACCATACCTATAAACTTTGTGAACAAAGTTTGTGAACAAGAATGGATAATGTACTCAAGTGACAGTTCATTTATTGATGTTGAAGATGATGATTATGAGAATGATTAAGGGTGTGCACCATTATATTAGTAATAAATAACTTTAAATCCTAATACCTACATAATTTACTATTAAAACCCTAAAGTGAATTTCACTTGAGGGTTTTTATAGTAAATTATGTCGTTATTTATTTATTCAATTATCTCTTTATTGCACATTAAAAAACTGACGTCTTCCAAGTTCTATGAAATAATGATTCGATAATCGAATCACTAACGATTATACACTACCCCATCCCTATTGTGAGCTGTCAAAATTATCGTCCTAAATTGGACAAACTATATTATGAACCTCTTCTTACATACAGGTTTAAAATGTGCTTAAAAAACTGACTTTAGAACAGTTTTTGGCAGATCATTATTTAATGTCATGGTATGTTTTTTTAAGACCGACTTGGTGTAATGGTTAAGAAGTTGGCTACTACACCAGAGGTCGCGGGTTCGATCCCCGCACAGTACAAACATTTGTGTGCATGAACATGTCTGTTTGTACTGGTCTGGGTGTCTCCTATGTATAATAAGTATGTATTTACAAAAGAAAATGTATTTAAGTATGTTTATCCATTTAAGTATGTTTATCCGTTGTCTAGTATCCCATAACACAAGCTTTAATTAGCTTACTTTGGGGCTAGATGGCGCTGTGTGGAATAATGTCCAGGGATTTATTTATTTATTTATGTTTATGGTTTGTGACACTGTTGTTATCCTGTCACCCTGGTCTAGTAAAGTAAAAAATATCTTTATTCATATAGACTTATAAAAAGTACTTATGACAAGTCATATACAAAAATTAAAATTATAGCGAAAATATACTAAAAGTAAACTTACATAAAATAATACTATGATAGTTAATATCATAATCAAAAATAATGTGACTACCACCGGTTCGGAGGTTGTTTCCGATCGAGAAGACTCCGGCGAAAAACTCGATGGTTACTCTTTTCAATCTTCTTTTAATACACAAAAATTGAATTGACAGAGTAAAGTCATAACAAAAAAAAATGTGCAGAGTAGCAGATTATGCCTAAGATGACCACAAATTCTTATCATTTAAGAAATCCTCAACACTTTAATAACCTCGCTTCATTAACTTAGCTTTAATTTGTGACTTAAACTGGTGAAGAGGCAGTACACATGGACCAACTAATGATTTCCCTACCTTATGCAGTCTTAGGCCCGTATTCTAAAACAAAATCTGTCCTTGAGTATAGATCTGAGTGACGTTTTTGTATGAACCGACGTTTCGAAATCTCTACTCAAGCACTGATCCGTGCTTGAATACGATTCTAGAAAACGAGCTTATTTTTATTTCTTGTATTAAGTTTATGAACATCACTGTTTACAGGAAGAAACCTCTTTTAGGAGATAAGCTTACCTGTACTTGTGCTATCCTTATATTTCTCTGTTAAAACTGTAATTTTCACGAACTAATAAATAAATATGTTAAGGCCAGGTGGTTCTGCACAACATTTCCCGAAGGAAACTGGTGAGCGCCACGCGGACCGAAAATCACTAGATAATCGAGCAAGAAATTAATAAATGTAATTTGAAAAAACCATCGGATGAAACAGTTATCTTTAAACTTTGTTTTGGTAAAGGACCCATATTATCAGATCAAATATTTTAGGAATAAAAGAAAAATTTAAGACAAAATGTCACGAAAAGAGGTAACTTTGTGAATTTATTCTATCGAGCCAACTTTATCAAATCATGTTTCCACCGGATGAATTCCATGTATTATCCCCTCAACAAGAGTAGTAAATTTTATTAGATTTAAATTTCACTGTTTACTACTTCAAAAATGAATTCTAAAAACGTGTTTTGTGAAACAACTTTCCTTAATCTTATGTTACGTCAATATGATCCGATCCAAACGTGAGTCCGCGTTGCCTTCACATAAGCTCGACTTCTGAGTAGCCGTAGCAAAGGGTTTCTGAGTATTCTGTTCACCATAAACTCAACAGTCACTTTGTCTGGGAGAAAGCCCTGTGGTTATATATGCGCCAGATAAATATGCGCCAGACAACACACCTCTTGTAATGGTCTCGAAGTAGGGATTATTAAATCCCTGTGTTACGAGGTACCACACAAGGAAATAAGCTAGGGGCGTCTCCCAGCACACCCAGACCCGAGTCAATTCAGAAAACATCGTTTCCTGAATTGACCCGACCGGGAATCGAACCCGGGACACTACGGAAATCGAGGCGAGAAACCGTGCTACAGCACACTACGCCAATCGTGCCGTCAAATTTATTAGTAAGGTTATTAGTCCTAAATCACTGTTTTTATGTTTTTCAGACCTGTCGGACCTCCAAATCCATATCGAAATAGAAAACAACAACCAAAAGACCCACTACAGGCTGAAAAAGAAGCATTGGTATGTTTATTATTTGTGACTTTAATACACGCTTTTACTGTCTTTGCCACACACACGCAGAATTCAATTTAACAGTGACTTCTTTACACATCATTACCATTTTTAAACTCAAACTCAAACAATTTATTTGCATAAATTTTAGGTTAAATAAATACATGTGTCATTATTATTGATCAGGTACACATACTCGTAGTCTCACTAAAATTTGCTAAATTAACAGGGTGCAAATGTTAATTACATTAATAAATTATATTCATTTATGGCATGCCAATACATTACAAAAGACATTAAAATTACTATTCCTAACAAAAATTGTTAAATCACAATCATAATAACACTGAAATTACCTAACAATATAAATTAACAGATTAAATGCATTAGGTAACTATACATGATAGCAAACATTAAAATAATCATTAAAACACTTTAATTTTTTACTTTAATTTTGACTGGCCTGTTGGCGCAATGGCAGCGATCCTGCCTTTAGCGCCGGAGGTCGTGGGTTCGATCCCCACACATGATAAATATTTGTGTGACGAACATTTGTATTTGTTGTGTGTCTGGGTGTTATTATCTATTTAAGTATGTATTTAGAAATATTTAAGTATGTTTATCAGTCTCTGACGCCCATATTACAAGCTCTGCTCAGTTTGGGGTCGGATGATCTTGGTGTGAATTGTCCCAGATATTTATTATTAATTACCCATAAAATTTAAATATAAAGTAAAAATAAAATAACAATAGATTAAAATTGTGTCGATTAGATTCAAAAATGGTCAAATCCATTTGAGTTTTGTATTGAAATCCATACTAAACTCAAATGGATTTGACCATTTTTGAATCTAATCGACACAATTACTAATATCAATAATTATAATGTCAAAAATTAAAGTGTCACATTTAAAAATTTAGGATGCTTCGATTAAAATATTCATTTATAGAGTTTAGATTTACTCTTAAAGACTATCCCTATCACGCTCGTCAGTAAAGCACCTCAGTGTCATTTTACAGATCACGTAAGTAATTTGAATCTTCAACGTTTGAAGTGAGTATTCCAGAAAGATGCCCCGTGTAAAGATGTCCAGAGATATATTTTCATTGTTTGAAATACTTGAATTTATAACTTTTTAGTGAAAAATAAATATTAATTGATTGGACGCTTCCATGGCCGAGTGGTTTCAGAGTTCGTCCCGAAACCGGGCCCAATTCCCAGGCCCGGCAAAGTGTTTTCAGATTTTTCGGAACATAGGGGGTGGCCCGGGTTTGTGATCACCAACCATTTGGTAAGCGTGGTGATTAAGCCTACCCATAAATTGTAGCGATGACTTGATTTCAATGATGAAGGCTTTTGCCCAGGAGTGGGACAGTATAATAGGCTATTAGGTACTTTACATTATTTTATAGTTGAGAATTGTAAATACAGTAGTAGAACAAGTATATTAGGTAGCTGTTAGCAGTGTATTCTCTTGCGTCTAGTTTTCTTATATTTAATTTTTGGGTCCTAAAAATGTACCAAACATAATGTTGTCTGGATGTTGTCTGTCACAATTGTGGTCTGGATAGTAGTTAGAACAAGTACCTAGTTTAACTAGCTTATCAGTATTTTTTATTATGTCTAGTTTGTTTTTTTTTGTGTTGGACAAGAATGTACCAAACATTATGTATGTTTGTTGTTAGTATAACAATAATTTGCACACCTGCATGCAGGTCGAATACTGTGTCTAGTTCTATGTTAACATCTCGAACTAACTCAATTGTATTCGTTGCAAATAAATGATTTTACTTTACTTTACTTTAGTTGACTTTCTTCATTTTAGATAAGAGCAGCAGCCCTAGCAGCCCGAGTCCCGCCGTCCCCAGTCCGCGACGAGTTACTCCGCGTGTCCGCCGCCAAGCTCAGCGAGACGACGCGCGTGCAGACCGAGACAGATTTAGTGAAGCAGCAGCAGCAGATCCTGGCACAGCAGGACCCGGTGAGTGCCTAGGTCTAGCCTGTATGCCTAATGTAAGACACCAATGCCAGCCCCTAGCGTCCTCGTATACCGCGTTCGCGTCTTTGTATGGGATTCCGGTACAGTGTCCTTGTACTACTTTCGCCGTATTATGATATCCCTGACAGTTCATAATTGTCAATATAATTAAAGTGCTGTAATGAATGTAATTTAATCGAGTTGGCAAAGGAAATGGAGTCGGATTTACCGCTTTTAAATTTTTAAATAAATTCTTAATAAACGGGTTATAGCTAAATAAGTTATAGAATAAGACACGATCTAGAAAATAATAGTTAAAAATAGCACACAAGGCTACACTCGTACTGATGCGAATGACGTGATTACAAAATGGTCGCTCCTATTTATCGATTTTTGTCGATTAAGTAGTGTCAATACACTATTGAATGGCGTTCCTTTTCACGCATCAGGCGCTGTAAAGATATATTAATTTAATTTAATTTACTTCATTTATTAACAGATAATAATATTATCAATAATTTACTTGATAAGATACGAAAGGACAACAGTTTTTTTAATAGTTTATAACATTTTCTTTTGCCAGTTTCTTTTAATTCAGTTTCAAATAGTATGCGTGACACGGAACAATGAGATCTGTCAGGCATATCATCATAAAGTGAAAATAGTTTTTTTTGTAGTGATTCAAAATGTGATTCAAAATTTAAATGTGACATACAAATTTCTGAATACAATAACGATCGCCCTTTACATGTCGGAAACTCATGGTAGACTGACTGGTCCGTACCTTAACCTAAAGATGGTGTGGTGTTACTTGCAGGCCGTTTAGTTCCATTTCTATTTACTAGAGGTGCTGTATCGAAATTCGAAACTGAACTAAAGAAGCTAGTCCCGGGTTCGATTCCCGGTCAGGTCAATTCAGGAAACGATATTTTCTGAATTGACTCGGGTCTGGGTGTGATGGGAGACGCACTGGCTTATTTCCTTGTGTGGTACCTCGTAACACAGGGATATTAATCCCTACTTCGAGACCATTACAAGAGGTGTGTTCTCAGGCGCATATATTTATTCATATAAAGCGGCCGTACTTGGTCCCACGTTTAATAAATAATTTATATTTAATTAGTTTAGTTAGTGATATCTTCGACGAGAACTATGTATCATCTTTGATATCGCTAAAAAAAGCAGTAAACTCTCTGATGATGACAACGCGGTTAGTATGGCAACATCAAATTTCCTGAAGATTTTCGTATTATTATCACTAAATCCAAATTAGATTATCTTTTTCTCTCTATTACAAACCTTGTTATTTTATAATTAAAACTCTTTTGACATTGATTTCTCGCCTTTCCTCACACGTAGACAGTAAATAAGCTCTTAATAAATTGAGCAACGACGATATTGGACGATTCAATGTGTTTGGATATTGTAATATGCAAAACACAACAGAGCAAAAATGAGACTTTAATTTCATTAATAAAAAATCATACGATACTTAGGTATCCGATCTACCCCCAGCAAGCCCTCTTATTCAATATCAAAATTAGTAAGTTGGACTGTTCTCGGTACAATAAACGTCAAACCGGTGGTATTGTAGAGTTAGGGTAAATTTATTTAATATCATACATTAGAGTAATTATTGTTTGTAAAAGCTAATGAATGTTGGGATTTGAATGTTAGTTCCCTATAACAGTAGATTGCGTCTGTTCACACTATCTTAGACGTATCCCATCGTACTGAGTGTCGAGTGTGAGTTTCAGTGAGAGAAGTAATGACTTCACCATCGCCTTTTGCGAGCACGTAAATGTCAATAAGTATAGAATCGAGTCAGCCCCATCTAGCGTTGAATTCGGGCAACATTAAGGCCGCTAGATGTCGCTGACTTAATGCCATACAATTTCGCGTTTTTTTGCTCGCAAAACCGATGGTTAAGTCATTCACTTCTATCACTGAAACTCGCACTCGGCACTCTTGATTTGAGTGAATGACTATTTCTGAATTTTCTTCTTCTTTTTCAGGAGACACAAAAAGCAGACAAGTTCTACGGCCACCTCATAGACAAAGTGGACAGGATCCTTTCCTCAATCGGCGCTACGGACCCCGCGTGCCGCGAGCGGGCCGTCTGCGCACTGTATAGAGACCCCTTCAGACACGCGCCTTACAGCAATCTAGTCTCTAACGAGCTGAGCAAGTGAGTACAGAATCGCTTGCACAGTTTTCACCATAAAGTTGGGAAAGCATTATTCTGCAGAGCCGAGGAAGACGAAACTAAAACTGAGTTACCCTGTTTTTATAAACAGGGTAACTCAGTTTTAGTTCTCAAATTTTTTTGGCTAGAGGTCATCACTTCAAGTTATTTAAAAAAACGTTAGTACCGCGAAAAGCTATAGTTTATGAAGTTATGACTTTGTTTAGAAATGTTGGTTTTTTTTTCAATTTTATTGTAATGATAATTTCTTGCGTTCACAGAGACTCAAGTGAATTAGTACCGCCGGCCGACAGTCAGATGGCGCTGCGCTACTACAGATACGTGCAAGCCGCGAGAGACGGACAAGAACAGAAAGATTGCGTCTCGCTCTACCCCAATTGCAACATGGAATACAATTAAATACGCAAAGCCGATAACAGATGGCGTTACGTTGCCTTTAGAGCGAATATAATTTTATTATTATTGTAACAGTTAATGAGGTAAAAGTTGTAGCAGTTTTTAATTGAAACAGCGCATTGTTTCATTCCAGAACTTGCGAGAACTTTTCTGCTTTAACGGCCATCAGTCATAGAAGGCAAGGCAAGGTATATTGTAAACTTCTGATATCTGGCATTTTGAAAGTCTCAACTTAAGTTGTGGACATAGGAATAATAATTTATTTATGTTTATTTAAATCGTTTTTTATGTGATTATAACAACCACTTACAGTTTCTGCTGTAAATAATCTTTTATTTATTTTATTACATTAGGATTTTAACTTAATGTAACTCTGTGAGAGTTTTGTCTTAAACCGCATTTATTTTTGAGTAAGTCCTATGTTTAAGTTTTTGCAGCTATGTCCAAAACTTAGCTTAAAGAGTAACTCACTGTTGTTAGTTATTTTTTCTATTTATTCATTAATAAGGAATATTTATTTAATTTATTACTTAGATTAAAATGACTGACTTTGATGGTATTCATATTGGATTTTTTAAACTTTTTACTCAGTAAAAAGTAATTTTAATTGGCCTCTTGGCGCAATTGTTAGTAAGCCTTTCTGCTGCGCCAGGGATAGTGGGTTTACTTATTCCCATTTTGGACAAATAATGTTTATGACCATTTATGTGTTTTCTAGCTTCCATTTAATTTTTTTTTAGTATAATACGTAATTGTGTTTATTAGTCTCCGACACTAATCGTTTTTTTAGAGAGCTTCGTGGCCTAGTGTTTCAACACCCGAACTCAGATCGTGGGTGGAGTTCAAATCTACCAAACCTAAATCTTTGTGTTCATTGTCAAATATCCGACTAACTCTCCGGTGACGGAAAACGTCGATAACAAACCAAATCAACCCGGACAACGGCGGAAGGCTCACCACCTACCACGTTGGGTTCTAATACCATTGGTGAAAAGTGGGCTTCTGAGTGTTTCGTTCACCATGACGGCACAGTCACTTACCTCTGACTACCCCACTTGGGGTAAAGTCGTGATGGTATGTTTAGTTTTTTTAGTCTGAAATTTGTGTTGAAAGGGGTGGAGTGTGTAAACATGTGTATTTATTAATATTTCTCACTGGTGAATGGTTTCTTTGATTAATTATCTCAAGGGTTCCTGTCTAGTAACAATTGCTGATTACAATATACCTTCGATGAAATCTATTTATATGGTATTTATTTTCTTCATAGAAGATTTGTAGTTTGCAATTTCGCTGTGTCCGAAATTACGCCTGGATCTGTATACCCTCATAATTTATTACATTTATATCCTATAAGAATCCCTTAAAATTAATTTAATGCTTAATTTATTCACGTCACAGTTAACTAGTATTAATCGACTCAGTCATTAGGACGATATTGTTAAAAAATGATTAACTTTGCTCAAAGTACATTCCTATTCTAAGTATTTTTTGCTAACTAAATCATGTAACATTTTGTATTTATTTATTTTGTTCAATAAAATGAATTCTATATAATCAGGTATTTTATTAATAATCATTTATTGAGTTATGTTGTACATAGGGTGTTATAAATTTGTTAAAAGTACAGGCACATACCCTGCAAGGGCACAACAATATTTAAATAAACAAAAACCAAAACGACATCATTATGTACATAACAATATACATTAGCAATGTACAATACGGAACTTAAAAAAACTCAATTTTATTCAAAATACTCTTCTAAACTATAAAAACTCTTTTTAATTAAATATTCCATATGGGTCTTGTAAAATTTTTTGTTACACTCAATATTTTTTATTTTTAATGGTAATTTGTTAAAGATTTTCACCGACATACAAATTGCGCCAGAGCTTACTAATTTCAAATTTGAAGAGGGAATAGCTAGTTTGTCCTTATTGCGCAAGTTATGGGGTCTGGAAAATAAATCTTTTGCTAGCTACTTATACCCAGTTTATTTGCTTTTTAACGTATTTGGAAATTTGCAAAATATACATGGAAGTTAACGTTACTACTTCGGTGGCTGAATCTGTATCACAAAAGAGTGAGAGAGAAAGAGACAGTGGTAGATGTCGTAACTCTATGTCTACTATGAGTTTCCGTCACATAAACGGTGATCGTTACGTTCAAAAATGTGATTGGCATTTTTAGTTCCATTTTAAATCACTAGGGGCCGAAATCCAATGGAAAAACGTCATCGTGGCTCACACGGACGCTAGCTGCTATTATTTGTGTTTTTGCGATGCATATAAAATCGCGTCATCTATGTCAGTTTATATCTGAGTAGCAAAGCTATGATCTGAATAATTTAGTATTCGAGTAAGTATTTAAATATAATTTGGAGACACGATTGGCGTAGTGCGCTGTAGCACGGTTTCTCGCCTTGACTTCCGCAGTGTTCCGGGTTCGATTCCCAGTCGAGTCAATTCAGGAAACGATCTTTTCTGAATGGCTCGGGTCTGGGTGTGCTGGGAGAAACCCCTGGCTTAAATCCTTGTCTGTACCTCATCATCACATTCCTACTTCGACACCATGACAAGTGGTGTGTGTTGTCTGGCGAATATTTATTTATTGTTATTTAATTTCGGTACAGCACCTTAATGAACTGAAATGGAACTAGAAAAGTACATACAAGTTGCTGTAGTTAACTATCGTAGTTACGTGACGAAAACTCATGGTAAGGGCTGTAACTGTACTGTAGGCAGGACAGTCTTTGGCCTATTTTGGGCCTTGGGCACATTCGGATGTTTATGTTACAAAATTTAAAAAAAATAAATTTAAGGGCCCTCAGAATCGTGGGGCCCTCGGCACGAAAGAGGGGGCTGACTATTGGGTCTACAGAGTAACGCGTAGGATGTGTTTAACTACGCTTATGAGAGGCAAATAGATGATATTTTTTTTTTTACATTCAACAAAGTATTACTTGTAAAGTACGAGACGATTACGACATTGCCGTCAAAACGATAAAAAAATCGTTTAACTTCAGGCGATGTACCTATAGTCAAACGTTATCCTTATCATAAAACACTACAATTTTGTCAAGATGTAATTACTACACCCGATGGAAGCGATCGTGTGTGAGGTCCAGCTGACAAGCACAGTAATGCAAAGGAATCACAGAGCTGACCATCCTCACCTTGAAGGCCTGCAGACACAGTTACCTAAAACTTACTCCGTTAATGACTGCGTGAGTGACGGACAGGCAAAGCACAGCTGAAACTAAATATGTAGGTTCCTTTGGGACTTTAGAGGATGGCAGATGGCAGCACTAAAAGAGGATTTCGCAAAAATCCTAAGGAAACGGGAAATAACGGGTACAGGTGTACGAAGTCGCGGGCAAAAGCAATTTCAAGAAACAGTCCCTATACTCAGCCAGCGTCTCTTCACCTAGAACTTGAGGAGGCCAGACAGTGACATAAACAAATCTGCAGAATAATTTATTCCAACCAGCTGTTCTTTAATATTCAACTGGCGACTCGCAGGGAAATCGGCCTGAATAGCTCCGGACACCGTGGGTTAATCAAAGGAGTTGATGCTTTAGGAAATCCTTTTAAATACTGACGTCATAAGTATGAGGAAGGATGAGTGGTTATTAAAGATGGTATAGTTGCCGACATCTAAGAAGAACGCTAGTCAGGACCTGCGCAGTGAACGACTTTAGTGCCAAATTGGCGTATGAACCCATCCATTCACACTGTACCCGTTTGCAGAATCATTCCCTCCCTGTCGCCTAGCTTTTTTTTGATGAAAGGCGCCTTTAGTGGCGCGATAACATTATGGTTTAATTTACATGCAAATCTGCGAATGCGCCAGAGTTACCTCACCTCCGAAATATGCCATTCTACACTTCAAGAGGAACACCTTACCTTATTGGCGTGAGATCAGAGTAGCTATTCATTTATCGTGCAAAGTGAATCCTCTGTAAGTTACATTACTTTAGAATAATGTGTAAACGCGCAAGATTATCCTAGAATGAAACTCTTCTAATCCCTGACCTATCTCACTTCCGAAATATGTTTTTTCCACTTCTAGCAAAACATACAATATAACACCTTAGTGCGGTGAGATGGGAGTTGCCATTCCAAAGTACGTTACAAAATCATGTACACTTACTTATGTTAATGCGTTAGGGTGCTAGAATGAAACTCATCGACCCTAAGCAAGTTGAATTATTATAAACGGGAACCAAGTCAATCAATGCGTACGCCAATTACACCCATCCTATTATGATTCTAGCCATGCGTCCGCGCATCCGTATACTGGACATCTTTCACTGGACATATGAGCGGAATGTCAAGCATAAGAAATGTCTTACGTAAGGAATGTGGACGCAATTGTTGATCTCGTTACTTGAATCACTTTCCATTGTCTCGCTGAATATAATTTGGTGCCTTAATGGCCTTGAGGCCAACATTGGCTTGATGCACTTGTTCGTGCTTGTTATTTTAAAAAAATGCACCGACAACACTCACCAGTTGTCATGGTCTCGAAGTGAGGGAGAATATCTTGTGTTACTATAGGTACCAGACAAGGATGTCCAAGGGCGTCTCCCGGCACTGCACACCCGACCCAAATCACTTTATCAAAGTCGATTTTCAAATTGATCCGACCAGGAATCGAACCCGAGATACCAAGCGGGTTAAGGACAATAATCCATGCTGCAGCGAACATGCCAATCGTCTCGTCAATCCTTCCTTTTATGCTCGTCAACAGGTTCACCAGAACCTTTCTGAGAATTTCTTGAACTTGTTCAAGGTACGTTCGTCTACGAGTAAGACTAAGTAAGTATTGCATCTTCCAAGCGATGCATTTTCACCCCCGCCTTAGGAATCACTCTAGTTAATCGGCATTTATCCATTCTTCCCTATGGTCGAACTATCTAATAAACAATTTGAATAACTTAAGAATAACTTTCCTAGGCTTTGGAAAAAAATACCTTTCCCCAGCAGTGGGACACGACAGGTTAGAAAAATTAAAAAGATTCTAATAACAACTTTCACACCGCAAAATAAGAATACTAAAAAATTCGAAAGATAATATTTATTCGTTTTACGAATAGAGATCATGATATTACCCTATTGTTAGTAGGTACCTACATGCATGTTTTTCTGAAAGAGGTTCGATAAGTGCTAAGTGTTCTCTATCGCTTCTACAATGGGGAATGCTCTGACGAGTTATTCCAGCTTATTCCACCCTTACCTTTCCACTCCCGTACCACGCGTGCTGGACTACGGCGTCATCCACACTCAATTCAACATTTGTTGGCCCGAACTAAAAGGTTCAGTGACTCGTTTCTTTGTCGTACCATCCAGACGTGGAACGCCCTTCTAGCACATGTGTTTATTTCCTCTTACAGTCCTGGGTTCTTTAAGCGGGGCGTGAAAAGGCATTTCTGCAGGCCTTCAAGGTGAGGATGGCCAGCCCAGTAATTCGTTTGAATGACTAGGCTTGTCAGCCTCGTATCTGGACCTCACCACCGCTTTCCATCAGGTGGAGTGAGGTTATCTTGACGGCCAATATAAAAAAAATTCGAACTCACGGCCCCCGGACAGGATCATTACCTAATTGTACCAGCGCAACCTAGCCAACTAACCAGTCCAGTAATGAAATGGGAAATGGGGAACTCTTTTTCTACTTAATAACGAATGCTGGTGAAGAGATGGATTTCACAGCGTTAAACAAGTTAATTCATATTTCACAACCCCAGAATGACGACTAGCGACTGACGAAAACTTAGATAATCACAGTCACAGATAATCACAGTCTTCGACTACTGCGGTCATTAACGCTAAAATTGTTTGTAAATGTTGTTATTGGTTTCAAATAAAGATTTTATTATATTATATTATTATATTAATCGCGTATTAATTTATAAACATTTCCTAGTGCGATCTTGCCAGGTCCCCCGGCTGGTCGTGCCATTCGGCCTAGAGGAGAGGAGAAACATTTTGACACATTTTTGATTTACTTAGTAGTAAGCCATACGATCAAAGGAGCTAAAGAAAAGTGTTGTCGAAGTTGAAAGTGCTACCATGTGATCTGGATTGTCTTCCATTTTTGGTATTAAAAACCAGTCCTGCCATCATTCTGCTTAATGACCTAAGTCGGCCACCTGCTGCCTGCCTGGCTGTCTCAAGTCTAGACAAAGTTAAGGGAAATTCTATTTGGTTGACATTGCAGGCCACCCACGTAACCAACTATTGCAGATACTTTATTTAACTTAGCGTCCCCAAATCTCTCCCTCAACTACTTTATTATATTTTGACGACACGGTTGGCGTAGTGCGCTGTAGCACGGTTTCTCGCCTCGATTTCCGTAGTGTCCCGGGTTCGATTCCCGGTCGGGTCAATTCAGGAAACGATCTTTTCTGAATTGACTCGGGTCTGGGTGTGCTGGGAGACGCCCTTGGCTTATTTCCTTGTGTGGGCCTCGTAACAGGGATATTAATCCCTACTTCGAGACCATTACAAGAGGTGTGTTGTCTAGCGCATATTTATATATATATTATATTTTAATTGACCTGAATAATGCGGTAGCATCCACGCATTTTTAAACCTTACCTTGTCACTTTACATCAACATTATTTACTCACACACCACCTAGCCTTTCTCTCCACAGGACTGGAGCCGTATTAACATCTCTTAAAGCCAGTCAAGTGTAGCAAGCTATTTCGTAATATGATTCTTCATTTCCAGCCAGTCAGCGGTTACTTCGAACTAACTTATTTTCTAGGCTGGATATTTACTGACGAAATCGCTACCTTGAGCTTAGGTAACTCACTTGAAGGGATTGTAATAAGGCCCAGTAGTTGAACCCTACGTATCCTGTTGACTTACATCCCGATCAGGATATATGCCAGTCATGAACAAATTAATTAGCCAACAATGATTACTTACTTTCATTTACAACTATGGCTGTGTTAATGGCGTTATCGAGTACGAAGTCGAAAGCAATTATGAGAAAGGATGTCAGAAATTAGGTCAATAGGTCTTTGGGCAGATTTTTATAGTTTAAGTCTGTTGTTTATGCCGTAGGATCAACACGATTTTCCTGAAAATAACCCTGTTTTTTATCTGCGACGAATTACACCAAGATCATATGGCCTCGAACCAAGCAGAGCTTGTAACTTAACTATGATGGGTGTCAGACAAACATACTTAAATGGATAATAACACCCAGACACACAACTAATACAAATGTTCACTACCATTGCACCAACAGCCCAGTAAAAATTTATTGATAAATCATCAGTTGTTATTCTGTTTTTTTTTAAAAGGCAATTTAGGACTTAATTATGTTGTCTAGAGTATTTTGTTTTAATATTATGACTGAAGTCAATTTAGCGAGAATAGTAAGTAGGTACTAAAGTCGCGTAATGTTATTTTATACTACACCTGCTCGGAAAGTACCTCGATACTTTATCAAATTTACGGTAGAAAGTACGTCATTGCATATCGAACAAATATGCGGGGAGAAAACGCATCTGAGCGGGAGAGAAAAGTGTATGAAAATCCATTTCTTACGTGGTTTTTCTTTTTTAATTTTGGGTAAGACTATGCGCCGGTAACCTAAATATCAAAAGCCAAAAAGTTTTTACAGTGAGTTTTTATCTCCAAGTTCGCAAAATGACACTGGCCACTAGCTGTGTGTCGGATGGTGTCGGGCTAGCAGTGCGACCCTGCGGCGGCAGGATAAACAATTTGAAAAAAGAACATGTGAAAATTGCAGACGCCATTGGCGCCATTTTCAATTTGTGTGTTGTTTGAGGGTTCAGTTTTCGTAGAAAGTAAAATAAAACATCAAAATGTAAGTAGTGATAGTGATGATGAAGATTTTTTAACTCCGCCTCAGTTGAAGGAAACAGCAAAAATAATAAAGAAAGAAAAATTGTTACATTAAGCTTCACTAACTGCAACAATTTCCATATAAATTTCAATTAGTAAAGATTTAGTTTTTTGTTTTCCTCGTAGGTGTAGTATAAAGCACATGTATCACTCGAGAGAAAGTGACGGTAATCGGTCTCTTTCTCCTCTCGGTGAACAATGTACTATTACACGTCTGCTGCTTTGGTACCCGACATCACTCACTCTCACTATAGTCTAAAAGCATATTATATTACTTATTCAAAATTGTGCTATCTCGTACCATTGTACCTAACTGAAAGCATCAGTAAAACTGAAAGTGCCAGTTGAACTTTAAAAGTCTAACTTGGAGTATTATTCTATGCTGCCATATATATCTTATAAAACAAAACAAAGATACAACTGCTAGTTATTCGGCATATAGGTAGGTACCAGTCTCAGCGTATGCTGCGCTCGAGGGCCCTGCGCTGGTTACGATACCTGTGAGATTAACTAAAATTGGTACCTATTTTACTAAGATATCGAGTAAAGGGTTCGTCTGACACTGCCTATCAAAGAGCATATAATTCACTGCCTATAGTCAAGAAATAATAATTAACGCGATAGTAAATTAAATTAGACACCTAAACGTATTTTGCGCACCGTCAATGAACAGTTGTGCCGTTTTCGTTCCTTCAAAGAAGCTAAAATTCTCGTCTACAGAATAATGAGAGGTCAGACTAATGAAACGGAAAAACCAATTAAATGGTGATTTTGCGTAAACAATTTGTGTTTTTTGATACCAAATAACCACATGTAGTACCTAGTAAATAAGATCACCTTACTTGCTAAGTTAGTACAAGTCTAATTAGGTATTTTAAAGTGTTACGCCTGAAGGAAACTCTAAATAACTTAAAATTTTCCCACTACTAGGCAAAAGCTCACATGGTTTTATATCAATAAATAATTATGCGCCAGACAACACACCTCTTGTAATGGTCTCGAAGTAGGGATTTATATCCCTGTGTTACGAGGTACCACACAAGGAAATAAGCCAGGGGCGTCTCCCAGCACACCCAGACCCGAGGCAATTCAGAAAAGATCGCTTCCTGAATTGACCCGACCGGGAATCGAACCCGGGACACTAAGGAAATCGAGGCGAGAAACCGTGCTACAGCGCACTACGCCAATCGTGTCGTCGTATAAATGTGTGACGTTAGTCGCTTACTCCATCCTTCCTGAAGATTGAACCCGGAACTCTACATTACTCTAAAATGCAATACCCTAAAAGGTAATTGTGAAAAAGTGGTAAAGGTTTGACGACCGACTTGGTGTAATGGTTAAGAAGTTGGCTACTACACCAGAGGTCGCGGGTTCGATCCCCGCACAGTACAAACATTTGTGTGCATGAACATGTCTGTTTGTACTGGTCTGGGTGTCTCCTATGTATAATAAGTATGTATTTACAAAAGAAAATGTATTTAAGTATGTTTATCCGTTGTCTAGTATCCCATAACACAAGCTTTAATTAGCTTACTTTGGGGCTAGATGGCGCTGTGTGGAATACTGTCCAGGGATATTTATTTATTTATTTAATTGTTAAATAATCAGAAAAGTTGCAACAAAGTGACAGTTTATCAACAATTGTCGCCTCCTTAGCATTAAAATGTACCGACGCCCACCGCAGCACCGCCGCAGATAGCTTCGCGACGCAATCGGACATCAGCTCACGTATTAATGCTACTATATAAACCAAGCCCTCGACTCCTTTGGCATACATTGTGATCGATCACCCGACGGCAGCCAGTCGCCTCTGCCGTAGTGTCAAAAGTGCAACATGGCGAAACTAATAGTGCTTCTATCGATAACGGCCTTCGCTAGTGCCTACAGCTATTCAGCCTCAAATTTAGTCAATAACATTTATGATGAATGTCTAAGTCAATACTCCGTCGAGTGTGTGAAGCCAAGAGCCCTGCAGTGGATTTCACTTGTCTCAAATGATGATGAGATCAAAATTACGGATAACCTCTCAATTGTGAAGACAGCAGCGATGGAAGAAGATGTTGTTGACCCTCGGATGGCTTCGGAGCCAGCTATGGAGATAATTGACAAAGTGGATCGGTTCCTGCAGACACATGCCGTCAAAGTGAAAGTTCCCGAGGAAGTGACAAAGAGTGCTGCGTCGGAATACGTGCCTAGGTCTTTGCTGGTGGACCTGCCTTCAGAGCTGAACATGCCATTGGACGGAGAAGAGGAGATTGAGGAATTCGAGGGCAGGAAGAAGAAGATCAAGCTTCCTAAGCCTTTGAGGATTAAGAGCAGTTAGTTGATCTGTCTTTTAGTCTCATTTGCTAATGACCTCGTGGTCGCTTTGCTGTCTTTAATATAGGAAATGGTTTCCGATTGACTCCTATCATATTAGACTTAAAACGAATCGTCAATTACTGTAATTTGTGCCCTTAAATATTCCAAGTGTCTGACTTGTCACATGTTTTGATTGATTTTGTTTGTTTTCAGAACACGGCTTCATCAAGAAGGTGATTCTGCCCTTCCTCCTCGGGCTGAAGTTCAAGGCTTCAGTGCTGGTTCCTCTGGCGCTCGCTCTCATCGCGCTCAAGACATGGAAGGCTCTGACCCTTGGACTCATCTCTCTCGTATTGTCTGGTAAGTCTCGCCCTTAGAACTTTTAAACTGATGTCATATCAACGGTCCTTTTCTAAGCCTGAAGAGACGTGACAGTTTTTATACGCACTGGTTTTTTGAGTAACATTTGAGAATAAGGCTTAGTCTTTTAACGTTGTTGTGTTTTGGTAGCAGTTTTTCAGTTTTTAGGTTGGGCAACATGTTTTGGTTTATGTAGGTACCCAATTGGATCGGATATAAACATTCGTTAAAACCTCGTTTACGTAATATATCCAAAACAGCATTTTTTTATTTGAACTTAATTAAACTACTTTGCAACTTTCTTCTCTCCATGTCGTAAAAACTAATTATATCATTACCATTGTTGATCAAGCAAAATTGTCTTCCACAGGTGCCATGGTAATCTTCAAATTCACGAAGCCAAAGGTTGTCAACTACGAGGTGATACACTACCCCCAACACCACGTGGAACACCATGTAGACCACCACGCTCACGGTTGGGACGCCCACGGGCCCTACCAGGCCCGGTCCTACGAAGATGCGCAAGAGTTGGCCTACTCCGCACAGCTATAATGACCAAAAGACTAAGTGAAGGACCTCGACTAAATTATTTATTTATTTATTACGCTGTAAATAAAGTCTGCATAAATTAAGTTTCAAATTACATAAAGTTCTTTATTGCGTTGACCTTAAATACTCCTCACCGTATTCCTTAAGCTATGCTGTTTTGACAGATCAGAATGGGATACTGCGTTATCATCACTGGTCGTCGAGTTGTCAAACTGACTAAAAGTGGGCTTACCCTGCAGAGGACCGACATCAATGATCTGTCAAAGTGATACTAAGTAGGATTTCACACGTAAAGGCAGCATCCTAATAAGGCCTAAATACGAAAATCGATAACTTACTTATCGGCAAGAAAGTAATACGTTAGGTAACTAGTTAATTAACTATGTTGTTTGTAGCTAAATGCTGACCACTATTAAGTATATCAACTAATCAAACTAACACTGACATATTGTTAAGAGCTCGATAACGTAGAAAACATGAATAATAAGGGGTGTCCTTAACATAACAGACTTATTTCTGCTCTATTACATGGGTCACTAACACTACACCTGTCACAATTTGTCCAACAAGCCAGAATAAACATTCTTCCTCGCAGTATTATTTAAATAATTTAGCATTCCTACCTCATTATGACCACAGCACCTTCATCGGCATACTTGATATTGTTATACGTTTCGTTCTCCATACTAACGAACCGAACATCCTCCTTTTTAAGAAGCGAAATCGTTTCCGATACGGAATACGTGGTCGGAATCCTATCGGTCCTTTCGTTACTTTCGATGTGGCTAAATATGTCAGTGAACACGTCTTTTGCTTTCAAATTAACTTTGAGATCATCTATTTCAACGGAAAATTTCTCAGGAACAGTGTCGTCTGCTAGAAAAATTGGTTCGTCTAGTTTCACGCGTGGTTGAGTGTTATTTTGGTGTATCACGTCTTCTATTTGTTTAAGATTCTTGGTAGATAGTTCCTGCTTTTCCTTGACACTTTCACTAGCATCAAAATGCAAGGCAGCAGCTCGACCCCCGTCCCGATTAGGTAGAAGTATTCTATTAGAAAACATTTTGAACACATTCGATTCTCGTAGCGGATTCATTTTGTACAGATTCAGAAGGACGCTGAAGTTGTCTTGGGAGGTTCTTTTTGGTCTTAGTTTTGTTTCTATATTGCACTTTGATTTCGATATCTGAAATGGTTATTTAAAGAGTTAGTTACTATTTTTTTTATATATAGTGATCGTCAAGATGACCTATATAATGTTCTCTATAAAGATGACATCACTCCACCTGATGGAAAGCGGTCGGTTGGTGACTTTTTTAAAATTATAACAATAGTTAATACAGCCACGTCATGTTGGGTTCGAATACGAGAACTCATTGTGGCAAGAATTAATTTAGGTTAAATAAGGAAAAAAAACGCTGTGACCTAAAAAAATCCGACAGATCCTGACCGGAATCACTGTCAAAGCCTTGTGGCCGGCTAAGTCGTAATAATTTAGAAAAAAATTGCAACTCACCAACGAAAAAAATAAAAATAAAGTCCAAATGCAATGGCGTAGTTGCACCAATTGCATGTTGATCGAAACACATGTTGTAAGAACAAACGTTATTGCCTGTGAGTTTTCAAAACATTGCAGAAACTTACCGGAACAACAACAACAATAACCCTTAAATGACAATGAATAAAACAGTGCATAAATTCTCGTGTATGTATCGAACTTCTTCTTTTTTTTAAAAACCCAAAAAAAGGGATTTACTTATGAAATGGTTCTCTATGGTCATGGTGATAAAATCAGCCAGATACAACAAGTTAATTTCCTAAACTGAGGGTAGCAAGCGATTTCGTCAGTAAACTTGGGTATGCATTAGTGCCAGGTAACCGCTGACCGGCTGTAAATGAAAAAACATTACGATTTTGCTCGCTACGGTCAGTTTGGGAAATTAAATTGACTGGCTACTAGAAATGGTAATACGGCCCCAGTTCCACCAGAGAGATCCTATTGCAACTTTATACACACAAATAACCTTATATTTCAATTTCTGTGAGACCAAGCAGGTCCAAGAAAGAAAATAGAAAACAACAGTCAATCCGTTGCAAACGTTTATTTATAATATTACAATCATGTAAATTAAGTATAAACCTATGATCGAAGACGTCTACTACTGTTGGTAGTACATAAACATTTATAAAAACAATATTTTCCTTATCACTTCAAAAATCAGACGGAAATCACAGGCCGCAGGGTTAATGCTACCTTTGATGTCAACTATATACACTTCCAACTGAATCCGCTGTGGATTTAAACGCGTAATATCTAGAATTAGATTTTAGGCTGAATGTGTTCTTACCGAAAACTATAACCCATACTAACGACGAGCTCACGAAAGTGGCGTGGCCCAGTGTGCGGACCCGGAGGCACTTACTTTATTTTGTCATACTTAGTAATTCGGTAAATCATAAATATACAAGTCTTGTCCGAACGAGTAGTTCCAATATATCAAATTGTCGTCCTTTGGGGCTGGCGATCTGCCTTTGGTATCAACGAAGCGGTCATCTAGGTACTCGTAATCTATGTATCCCATGTAAGCGTCGTAGAGAAAGTCTAATATAGGATGTGAGTCTAGCACTTGGAAGTAATGGACCATGTCGTACGATCGTAGACGCATTGATACTACGTTCATTCCTGAAAATGTGAACAAAATAAAGGTTTTGTGTGGAAAGAAAAGAGTGACGCTTAGAATAAGGAATGATGTCATAAAAGGCAAAATCATAGTGCCATCTTCACGTAAAAATAACTTAGGCCATCTATTCTTTTTACGTGACAAGAAATAAGGACTTACCTATATTTATTTACGTTACGATTAGAATTAAATCAACATAAATAAAGTTAATATTTTTACCTATAAGACCGTCATACAACCACCTCCTTCCCTCTAAGACACGGAATAAGGGAGCGCCACTGTCGAGGCCCAGTTTGGCCCAGTTGCCTTTGTAACAATTAAACCATCCCCAATCCACCTTTAACCAAATGAAAACCTGGTAAATAATAGGGAAGGTAAGAAGAAGAAGAAGAATATTTATTTCGCAAGAATGTGGTACATTTTAAGTGGTAGAGAAAAAATAAAAATAAACAAGACACATTCACCCATTGAAGCATGCAAATACAATTTTATATAGCAATTAAATAATGTCAACTTTCAAAATTAAAATAATAATACATTCATTAATTCACAAGCACAAACACAATCAATATGAAACACAATAATTCAAATTCCCATATCAAAATATTCAGCTAGTTTGTAAAAGCAATTTTGAATAAGCCAAACTTTCAACTTTAAACTTTAACTACTCTGCTTAGTTTGGGGTCAGATGATCTTGGTGTGAATTGTCCCAGATATTTATTATTATTATTTTTCCTTTTCTTTTGTTTTCTCAGTTTTTTTTTTTAGAAATACCGGTTTAATGAAATGCACGGGCCTAGGCCAAGTGAATCTCATGATTGTTGGGTACTACGCTGCGATTTGGTGTGTTGTTAACATTTGTTGATGGAGTCGTTTGAGATTGTGGGTTTGGTGATTGCACATCTATCTGCAGAAATTTTCTCACGATCCTACATGTGTTGAGTATCACTGCTTTTTGTATTAAAGTGTACGTAAGGGGCGGAAGGTTCAGAATATTTATTGAGTGATGTATTTGTGTAGGGATGACACCCGTAGTGGACACTACTACTGGTACTATTGTTACGCTGTTGAGTTTCCATATTCGTGTTATTTCATCTTTTAGTTCGGTATACTTGGTTAACTTCTCTGATATGGTGTTCTGTAGGTTATGGGTGTTAGGTATAGCTATATCGATTAATAATGCTGTTTTATTTACTTTGTCCACTACAGTAATGTCCGGTCTATTATAATGAGTGGTCCTGTCTGTAAGAATGGCTCTATCAAAATACATTTTGTGGGTTTGGTTTTCTATTATGTTGGCTACCTGGTCGTGTCTGTGTTTGTAGTCTGTCTGAAATATTGCTCTGCAGGCGCCTGTTATGTGCTGGATCGTTTCCGGAGAACTATTGAATTTTCTACATGTGTCTGTTGCCCTATTTTTGATGATGTGTTTTTGGTAATTACGTGTCTCTATCACCTGGTCCTGGATTGCCATTATGAAGCCTTCAGTTTCTGGAAAGAGCTCGCCTTGATTGAGCCATGCTTTCGACGCTGTCTTGTCGACATTGGATTGGCTCAAATCATGTCGATGCCTTCCGTGCAACGATTTTGCAGCCCATTCGGCAATTTTAGTTTTCTCATCCACAAGTTTTTCATTTAATTGATTATTATGGGCATGTAAGTTAAGAGGGGAAAATTTAACGTCGGTTTCTACGATTGCTTTGTGAATGTCTGATGACTCTGCTTTTTCATGAAAGTACTGCCTGAGTGTAGTTATCTGCCTATTGTGAAGGTTGTGTATGTCAATAAGTCCTCGACCTCCTTCTTTTCTAGGCAAAGTCAATCTTTGAATACAGGATCTGGGATGATGTTTTCTAAATTTTGTCATGGTTGTATTTATTATACGTTGAAGTGTCTTCAACTCAGATTGATTCCAAGTAATAATTCCAAAAGAGTCGGTTAGAATGGGTATAGCAAAACTGTTTACAGCTTTGATGGTATTGCGTGAATTTAATTGAGTTTTTAATATTGAGTTTAATCTATGTTTGAACTGTTGTTTAAGGTTGGTTTTCATTTCTTTGTGATTAATTTGTTGAGACTGCATGTATCCTAAGTATTTGTATGAGGATTTCTCATCAAGAGGATCAATTGTCTCCCCTGATTCTGTTGTATAATGATGCAGCCACTTTTGTCTTGATTTTATGGAGTTGATCTTGCACTTATCTATTCCAAATTGCATTTTAATATCACTAGAGAACATTTCAGTTATATTAGCTAGTTGGTTTAGGTCATTTTCGCTGCTGGCATATAATTTAATGTCATCCATGTATAGTAAATGATTTAAAACGATTTCCTTCGTTTGTCCTAGAGATTCTGTATTACTACATTTGAGTTGATATCCTTTACCAGAGTTGTTAAGAAGGTTGGATAACGGGTTAAGTGCAAGGCAGAACCATAACGGGCTTAAGGCGTCTCCCTGAAAGATGCCACGCTGTATCTGCATCTCGTCGGTTTCTATCGTTTCAGTGGGTGTAGTGAGTCTCAGCCGAGTTGTCCAGTTGGCCATTATTTTGTTCAAAAATTTTACTATTGTAGGGTTAATTTTATAAACCTCTAGAACTTTTAGCAACCAGGTATGTGGAACAGAATCATAGGCTTTCTGATAATCGATGTACATTGAATACAACTGGGATTTAGTTTTATGAACTTCTTTCAGAATTACAGAATCTATGATAAGCTGCTCCTTGCAACCTTGACTGAACTTTTTGCAACCTTTTTGTTGTTCGGTTAGAGCGTTATGTCTGTGCAAATGTTTATATATAAGTTCTGCAATACAGCTGGTAATTATTTTATATATAGTTTGCAAGCATGTGATAGGTCTGTATTTTGCTGGGTTCATCAAATCACTGGGGTCTTTTGGTAACATAACTGTGGTACCTGTTGTGAAATAAGATGGTATTGTATCTGGGTGCAGAATAAATTTATTTACGTGGTGGTTATGTAAATTTTTTATACCAAAAATTGTGAATGTGATCAGATCCTGGAGCCTTCCAATTGTGTAGCTTATGTATTACTTCATGAAATAATTCTGTAGGTACGCAATCAAACTCCATGCTTTGCATTTCAGAGCCTTGTTCTAATTCTGATGTGATCCACTGAGCTTTATCATTGTGCTGAGTAGGGTTCTCCCAAATATTAGCCCAGAATCTCTGCAGTGTTTGTGGGTCCGGCCTATTGGACCTAAGGTTAGCGCCGTTACTTTGCTGTGTATTGCGGCTCGATGATTTAATTTCACGATAAAATAGTTTTTCGTTGTTTTTAAACTGTAAGTTTTGCTGTTTACGAAGTGTGCATGCCTTATATCTACTAAGACGACTGGAACTTACTGCAAGTTTTTGTTTAAATGTGTCCAGAAATTGTGTTAGTTGTGTATTCATACCTTCGTGGGTTGAATGTATCTGGTATTGTTGCTTAATTTTATTGATATTCTTGACGAGATTTCTGCTTCTATTTCCGTTAATTAATTGAATTACTCTAGCTATTTTCATACGTAAATCCTCAACCTTTTTTTCTAACCTTCTTAACCAATTTGGTTTTCGATCCGCTTGTTGTCTTGGTCGGGAAGGTTCTTGTAGTGACATAGGAATTCTAGCTCCGTTCATCTTAGCGGCAGTCCAAGCAGCAGAATATATAACCGTGTGTGAGGTTTCAAAATCGGTGTTTTGTTCCAATTTCTTAGGGAGTATCACGTTGTTTATATATGTGATAATAGAAGCAAATTTTTTAGATGATTTTTGTTTCGGGATGTAAGGCCTATTAATTGGGTCAGTGTCTTTGTAATAAGTAAAAGCTTGTAAGAACATATGGTCTATTTCTTTGTCTGTGTTGTGATTTACTGGTTGCGATGGCGGTAAAGGCATGTCTGTTTGTATACTGTAAATGAAATTTGGGTCACAGTCTATCGTCTGTGTCCTATTGGTATTATTTGCAACATCATCTAAATGTATATCAAGCTTAAGTTCGTCGGCCACTTCTTTCTTTATTTCGTTAAGTCTCTCATCTGTAATATATTTACTAAGTATTATTATTCGCCTTTGATCGGCTATCCTTTGTTCACTTAAATGGCATAGTGTAGGGAATTTTGTTATGAACTGTTTGTGTAACGACTGACGGTAAGCTGTTCTGTTTGTTTCCAAGTGTGTTATGTGAAAGTATATGCGCATGATTGCTTCATTCTGCTCATTACTCCATCTCATTCTGGATTGTGTACTTTGTGGTGTTTTGTTAGGATAATGTTGTGGTTGTGTGTGTATGTCATGAATTTGATGTGATTGATTAGAAGCTGACTGTGATCCCGCTTGTATATTGTTTCGTAATTTCCGTAAGTCTTCCTTCACTTCATAGTAGATCTGGTCAAGTTTTGTCTGAGGGATCATTTTCTTTCTTTCTACAGCTCTTCTCTGGTCTCCAACTCTCTATCGACTCACTTCCATGGTTGGGAATTTTTCTATCAATTTTAAATGTAATGCCTCTAAGTAGTTTTTTGTGTCTGTGCCAAGTGCAGTAAGGTGGATGTAAGTGCTCAATATGAACTCATTCATTTCATTCGTCCATTTTTTCCGCTTCAGTGGTTTACCTTTGGTGGGTGCAGAACTGATATCTGGTAGGATATCCTGCACAATATCCGCAGGTGTGCTATCAGTCGACAAGGTAGGTGTTGGTCTTGTCATAAATGATGCGCGAGATGAGGGGATGGAGGAAAATAGCGATTCCGTACCATCGCTCAGTTCGGCTGTAACTTCTACATCGAGAGCCCGCCTGTTCAGATCCCGATGACCGGCTGTAACATTTTTGTTGACGTGGGCCCGCCTGCTCAGCTCCACGTCACCGGTGGTTCGTATACTGGAGCATCCAGCCCCGGCTCCAGATGCGCCCCGGCGACCCCCGGGCAGTGACCGTAAATTATATCTGCAATGTCTTTCTGGCTCCATATTAAGTAGTATGGGTTTAGGACCGTTGGTTTAAGGAGGGTGAAGGGTGAAGCCTGGTGTATTGGCTTATATTTTCAGATCAACCGCATAAACGGGTTTGGTTCAGGTGTTAGGAACCATATTTTACAGTACCATCTCCTCGTAAGCCCCCCCACCACGGCAAGGTGGTCCCTTATATATATTATTATTATTATACTTGAATTGAATTAATGATAGATTCAAGATAAGGTAACTTCTGACTGCAAAATCTCTTATTAAGTTTATTGTCTAAACTGAGCAAGAAATTTCGTAATATGATCTATCATTTCCAGCCAGTCAGCGGTTACCTGGGACTAACGAATCATCTAAGCTGGATATTTACTGACACTAACGAATCATCTAAGCTGGATAAAAATATACTAACTGGATATAAGCGATTGTAATAAGGCCCTTTAAGGTAAACCATCAGGAAAATTCAGGAATCTACTAACGATTCCTGAATTTTACTGATAGGTGACTATTTATTTTTAGCAAATAATGGTCTACAAGATGAGATAAGATAAATAAACTTTATTGCACAATCAAATTCAACAGGTTAATAAAGAAAGAAACACAATTACGTACAATTTAGGGAGTCTAATCGCCACAGAGCGATCTCTTTCTATTTTACATGCAAACAATTTTTCATCGTTTACTGACGACCTCTTAAATCCGTGTTATGATAGAACACGATAGAACACCACAAATCAACCCTTTTTTTTGCGGGGGAAAAAATGCATTACACACTATCCCGCTGCCTGGGTGGGGCAGCGGGGGAATGTGGGACTCTCCGTCATACCCACTAAAAAGACCCCCAGCATACCTCATCGCCTTGACGGGACGACATGGTGCCTAGTTTGGATTACCATGACGTCCCTGGTGTCCCGAGTGACCGCATCCACCTACCATGCATCTACATCTAGCGACCTCTCTCTGTCACTATTTGTACAAATCCACATCATCATCAGCTGCATGCTTTCAGCATATTCTTTTTTTTTTATCCCCCGGAGCATGAATATCCCTGTGTTACGAGGAACCAGACAAGGAACTATGGGGCGCACCGATATCCG
This sequence comes from Udea olivalis, assembly GCA_947369235.1. Lineage (NCBI taxonomy): Eukaryota > Metazoa > Arthropoda > Insecta > Lepidoptera > Crambidae > Udea > Udea olivalis. The sequence continues at coordinate 5,939,195 of OX376363.1, forward strand.
AGCTAATCCGGAAATCGAACCTGCGACACCATGCATGTCTAGGCGAGAAACCGTACAACAGCGCACTACGTTAATCGCACCGTATTTGTCAATGAAAGTCTCTAAAGATGTTTTTCTGAAAATCGAAAGAAGTTATAAATTCTTATTGCATGGCCAAAATGTTACTAACCTTTGGACAAGGCCACATGTGTTTCCTAGTTCTTACAGCATATTTGAACCAAGGCATAGGCTTTCGTTTGAATGCCTTCATGAACTGCCAGCCAACAATGATGACAAGATCATTAGGCTCTGGTACCGCTGCTCCATGCTCCATCCTGCAAATGATTACAGTAGTATATACCTTTTAGATGGATCGTGGTTCGGACCTTGTAGGGTCCGCGTATGGTGGGAGCCAGCGGGCTTGAGTACGGGGGTGCTTCTGCCCGCAATGCACAGCTTTCACCGCGACGGCGGAAGTACCTGTGTGCTCCAGGTGCTCCCGTGGCCTCCCCCCTTCATTGGGGAGTCGGCTGGAGAGGGCCCCAACACGGGGAAGCACTGGCGGCGGGGCGTTCCGAAACTTTTTAGGGACCCCGCCTCGCCGCTGAAGTGTTGAGGTCGAGTACCGTGGGGTTTTAGTCGGTAGAAGTCCGACTTAACCTCGTCGTTCCCTCGGGCGGCGAGGTATCCATGAGGATTTCCCCACGATAATAAAACAAAAATGGGTGTCAGAGATTTATAAACATATCTACTTAAATATTTTTTTAAATACATACTTAAATGTATTCGTTAATAACACCCAGACACTCGACAAGCACATGTATCACATTAATGTCACATTAATTTTTGTCATATGTGGGGATCGAACGCACGACCTCCGGTGCCAAATGTAGGATCGCTGCCATTGCACCAACAGGCCAGTCTAGTTGTTTAGTACAGTTAAAAGTAAATTATATTGTATAGTAAAATTTAATTAAAAAGACAACGATCGAGTAGGTTAGTAGGACTAAATAAATATGCGCCAGAAAACACACCTCTTGTAAGGGTCTCGAAGTAGGCATTAAAATCCCTGTGTTACGCGGTACCACACAAGGAAATAAGCCAGGGGCGTCTCCCAGCACATAGATCAAGGCGAAATCAGGCAACATTTTACCGCTAGGTGGCACGGACTCGATGCCAAAAGTACAAATTCGCGTTCATGTGTTCGGAAAATCATGTCATCATGAACCTTGATCATAAATAATCGAATACGTAAACTGAATAATGAATCGACCGGGGAACTCATTCTTACAAAATTAATCATTACTGCTGGTAAGTGCTAAAGTTCGTTTGCCAAATCCCAGTAACGCCCTAAGCCGAGGTTCGTATCCCCTCTTGGGGCGCCCTTAGTTACTTAAATTCTAGGGTTGAGTTGAGAGCCTTCCGCTCACCTACTTGTCCGGTGGAGCTGAAAGCCATCAGCGGCTAACAGCATACCTACGTCATTCAAACAAAAAATGTTCGCAAAACGCGAGTACTCACCAATGAGAACCTCCCCTATCACAGATGACAACCCTACCCCCTAAAAGAGCGGGGGTGTACATTCTGTAAGTGGCAGCCCACACTGCCATATCAAACACGGCTGGTATAGGGTGTGATCTGTTCACATCCATAGGCCTGAGGTACTAAAACAAAGATATAATAAAAATTAAAATAGTCAGTATTTAAACAAGAAACTTAAAGAAGAACGAAGTTGTGCAAAAAAAAGGTGTAAAAAAAAAAGTAACCTAATGTACCTATCCATTTTAAATAAATAATCGTATTTTTTTTGGTGTGAATTGTCCTAGATATTTATTTATTTTTATTTATTTATTTATTGAATTATCTCCTTAGACCCTTATAGTTATAGAAAAACATATTATTATGGTGGTAATTTGTTGTCACTGACATAGAAGTTTAAAAAGTAAGAAAAAAAAAAAAGCCTTATAACATTTCTATATTTTGGTACAGGTACTGAGAAGAATTGAAGATTACAGATTTGCTAATTCAGTTAATAATTGACGTAGTTTTTAGGTAACAAGCTTTAAAAAAAAATACCAAATTGTGAAATCCTTTTTTGGAGTTGCTTAAGAAAACATCATCAAACAAAGAAGCTTTAATAAATAACAAAATCAAATAAAATAAGATTTATTTTTGCACATAAAATTATAACATACAGAGTACACCTAGGATCTAGATCTAGCGCGTTACATTATTTACGTGTGAACTGGAGCCTAAACTAGGGTGGCCCTGTTTCAGGACTCCAGGTCTCACCGTCTCGATCGACGAGTGTGGACACTTGCATGCTGTGCAGTGTGTGCGTGATGTGTAGTGTGTGGTGAGTGATGATGTGCAGTGTGAGGTGTGGTGTTAGGTGCACGATGTGAGGTGGGTGATGAGTGGAGCGTGATATGTGGTGTGTGGTGCATGGTGTGAGGTGTGTGGTGAATGATGTGAGGTGTGTGGTGAATGAAGGGGTGTGTGGTGCTAGGGTAATTACTGCATGCCCTACGTGTATGGTGGGTAAGTGATGTTACTTGTTTCTGTGAGTGTGACTTTTATAGCAAAGTAAGTATTAAGGATTCTGTGTTAGTGTAATTCATTTTTAGGAGCCATTTTTGAAGAGGTGACTTACATTCATATCGTGTTCTGTGGTAGATGTTTAATACTCTATTTATTTTATTATATAAGTAAGGTGCAAGAAAATATAAATGTCTTTTAAGGAAAGCAGTGTGATGCACAACGGGCTCACATACTCTGTCGGATCTACGCTTTGATAGAGTGGCATTCAAAACGAATAGTTGCCGTATAGTAAGAACCTCACATTCCTGGTAAAGTTTAAAGGTTGGGTATCGGAATGTCCTTTTTGTTATCTTAAGAATTGATCTCTGAGCTCTTTCAAGTTTTAACATTTTTGTCTCCGCGGCTCCACCCCATACTGAGATACAATAACCTAAGACCGACTGTGCCAGTGCAAGATATATAGATTTCAGTAACTGAGGCATATGCACGTCTCTAAGTTTTTTGAAAATCCAGATTAATTTTCGTGCAAGACCTGACAATAAGTTGATTTGAAAGCTTTAGCAATCATTTGGGTAAAAAAGTGAATAGTAAGTAAGAATACTAGGTTAGTTAGCTACTATAGGTACCTACCCGAGGATGATAGTGTATTCTAGCCGGAGTTGCATACAGCGAACTATTCATAACATTACTGTCATAGTCGTACCAATAGCCTAAAACACCCTCCAAAGACCTGAAAAAAATACAAAAAGTTCCGGTAAGTATATCACATCGAATTTGAACATGCAATTTAAGATAAATATTCTTTTTTGCACATAAAAATTTATAATTTATCAGCAAAAGATAATTAAAATCCAATGTTCAATTTAGGTGGTCTTTTTATTAAAATCCATCTCTTCCAGAAAACCCTTAGTAGGTTAATTGCTACAGGAGAAAGAGTTAGACTGTGGAAGCAAAAACAATATTGTAAGGCCCTACCGAGATATCTACATAATGTAATAGGATAATAAGAAGGGCCGGATTTTCACGAAAATCCTAGGACAATCACAAAACGCCGGATAATGGAATTCTGACATTTACTACCGCTTTTATACTGGTTATTTTCACGATAATCGCGAAAATCTGGCTCCCTATGTTGGATAATGATTATTGACTTTTTATAACCAGAGTACGTATTACAATTAACATTATGTCCAGTCGAGTTAAATCCCTCAATTGAGAGTAGCGAGTAATTTCGTCACTAAATATCCAGGCTAGAAGATGCGTTGTGCTAGGCCAGGTAACCGCGCTGACGTGCTGTAAATATAAGATGATAATACGAAATTGCTCGTTGAGCTCAGTTTATGGCAATTAAATTAACATTATGAGGAATTGTAATACGGCCCCGGTTGTATAGTAATTACTTGAAATGGCGTCGTTTACGTAAGATAAGCTCTGTTGAAGTGGCTGTCGTGAGGATATGTCTCGACGTGATAACCGCACAGGCTGCCAGCAGATGCAGTCTTCTGTAGACTGTAGTACACGCGCAGCCTAGTTGGTTAGGAATCTCCTGAAAAAGCGCAAGCAAACGCCAACATTGCAAACAAGCATCGCCAAATAACACGGTAGACGGTGAATGGATGGATGCGCTCCGGGATCTCCCACGACCTTCTACAGGCGAGGAGTAGCAGCCCCCAAGGAGTTAAGCCGGTAGGAGTCCCCTGGTAGTGTGATGTCCATGAGGATTCTCCTTGTGAAAAATAAATAAAAAAGGGTTGTCCTGAAATCAGGGCTTGGAAACCGATTTATTTTCTAAACCGTTTTTGTCCAAAATGCCTTAGAACATATGGTTTAGTTTCCGTTCGAACGGGAACGTAATAAAAACGTTTTAGAAGCGGAAAGAAATGTAAATAGGTCTAGCTCAATATCACGTTTTTAACCATTTTTCACCGTTTTTTTAAATTATGTTTAATATGAAACTAGGAATAATAATTCACAGCCGCGTGGGTCACGGGTCCTGTCTTTAGAGTTTGAACTAAAGATTATTGTTGCAATAATAAGGGAATCATATTTTTTGTCAGCAACGTTTATATTTTGTCATTAACTTGTATCATCTAACTTAATCTATATAAATGACCAGCCTTATCTTGTCAAAGACCTATGTGGGATTGTATTATTTGCTGATGACACTTCTCTGATTTTTAACGTAAATAGAAGTAACAAAGCACTTGACGACGTAAATAATACTCTCTCTAAGGTACTGCATTGGTTCACGAGTAACAATTTACTTCTTAATGCTAAGAAGACTAAATGTATCAAATTTTCTATGCCTAATGTAAGACAGGTCGATACCATTATAAACATAAATAACGAGCCATTAGAGATTGCGAATTCCTCTGTATTTCTAGGAATAACTCTCGATACCAAGTTACAGTGGGGTTCGCATATTTGTGTTCTGGCACTTAGTTCGGCAACTTAAGCTGTTATAAAATTAGGCTCCTGGCTGATATCGCAACAGCAAGATTAGTGTACTTTAGTTATTTCACAGTGTTATGTCGTATGGTCTACAGTTGTGGGGCTCAGCAGCGGATCTCAACACCATATTTGTTCTTCAAAAAAGAGCCATCCGCTCCATTTACAACCTTAGACCACGCGGCTCGCTTCGTGAAGTATTCAAAGAGATAGATACTTTAACAGTGTACTCTCAATTGATTTATGATAATGTAGTAGGTATATGTCCGTAAAAACTTGCATCTCTTTAATAAAAACAGTGATGTTCATAATCTCAACATTAGAAATAAAAATAACTCTGCTTAATAATGTGATGTTCATAATCTCAACATTAGAAATAAAAATAACTAAAAATTAACTTCAGCTCGTAACTCCCAGTCTGAGACTGCATATGGTAGGGAAATCATTTGTTGGTCAATGTGTAAAATATTTTAATAAGATTCCGCAAACTCTTGTTGAACTGCCTCTTCACCAGTTTAAGTCACAAATTAAAGCTAGGTTAATGAAGCGAGGTTATTATAGTGTTGAGGATTTTTTTAATGATAAGAATTTGTGGTCATCTTAGGCATAATCTGCTCCTCTGCACATTTTTTTTCTCTGTCAATTCAATTTTTGTGTATAAAAATAAGATTGAAAAGAGTAACCATCGAGTTTCTTGCCGAAGTCTTCTCGATCGGAAACAACCTCCGAACCGGTGGTAGAGTCATATTATGTTTAATTATGATATTTACTATCATATTATTATTTTATGTAAGTTCGTTTTTAGTATATTTTTGCTATATTTTTTTTTGTATATGAATAAAGATATTTTTTACTTTTACTTTACTTTTACTTTAACGAATTGATTTTTCGCCACGAAATATTTTCATTCTCAGATAAATGAAAAGTGGCGCCACGTCATGATTTTTTGCTGTCACGCCACGAGCCTCTGGTCCTCGTGGAATAAACCGTTTTTTCCGTTCTCATAAAATGTTCCCATTTTGTTCGCGTTCCGAACAAAATGCTATGCAAAGAAGCGTGCGGAACGTGCTAAAAACTTTATTTTTTTAACCGGTTCCAAGCCCAGCCTGAAATACAGATAAAAACGTGTTATCTTATAAGATTCCATTATTCAAATCTTTTTGTCACACAAACTGGGTTACAACTGGCTGAACTGCAGTTGTTGCAACAACGAGTGGACCAACGGAACGGATATACGGTCGCTTGCCATAAGCGCTTTCTTCAACCTTAAAAAAACGAAACGCGTGAAAGCTCGAACCGGTAGAGGTGAGTCAGTATCTATATGGATTAACGAGCTTATAAGCGCGTCAATGCTTGTATGTAGGTACTAGGTACGCGTGTGGCTAGAGGCGCGCTTGTACGCGTACATGTCGGTTGTTTAAGCTTTGACTGTATTCCGATTATTTACTAGTTTGGTTGTGGTTTACAAAATTACAGGCTTTTCCTCGTCCGAGAAAACGCATGACAAAAATACAATTTCAGTTTCAAAAGCTTACTCTGGAGCGCCATCTGCTGGTCTGTTTATAGTGTGGGCTGATTCTGTAGGGTCTTTCTTCTTCACTCGGATATTCACGATATCGTGTAAATGGAGGCTCTTCGATCCTAAAGTCAGGTGTTAGTAATGGGTCTTTTACCTGTGAAAGTTATACATACAAATAAATAAATATCAAGTAAGTTCATTATTTTATTTATTTATTTAAAAACAATTACAAAAGTTTCTTAAACTAACTTAACCATGTTTGATTTTTCTGCGCACCACTGATTCGCATCGCTAGTAGAAACGCTTGTACGTGTGCGTTATCAAACCAAGTTCTAGCTAGTGAAAACATACTGGCGCAAAATGCGCCGAACATTATTAAAAATAATATAAACAATGACAATGAAATTTTGAAATGTGTGTACATGAATATAGTAACACTACATTCTATGATTAAGATTACTTAAAAAATATGTTTTTTATTTAAATTTAAAATTAGTTTCATTAATCTCTTTTTTAATGCTTATCGGAAGTTCATTCATCAACCTAGGAATTTGGTATTGCAACATTTGTTTTCCATATTGATTACAGTAAGTATCTTGGTAATGTAAACCTGGGTGGGTGCCTAGCATGGTCTAACGTACTTTCACTAATATACCTTAAATACAAAAATATAAGTACACCTTAAATACAACATGATCTAAAAATTATAACAGTCGGAGTCGGACAGGACTAACACAAATGTTCGCCACATTCATGTTAGTCCAAATCAAATCAAATCAAATCAATAGTCCAGTCCTGGGATCGTTCACAAACCTTTGCCACTATCGCAGCGTGACCGTTTACGGTTCTAAACATGCTCACTTTGTATTGGTATTATAGGTGGTCACTTTTTAATAGAACTACATACTTCTGCAACTGAAAAGTTTTAGACTGGTACTATGGGACAGATTCTTCTTCTTCTTCTTCGTGTCGATGATCTTAACGCTAATACTAAATAACAGCAGCCCAGTGCTCCGCCATCGGAGACATATAAAAATATGGGAAATATGAGAAATAAATAAATAAACACATATGGGACAGATAAAAAAGTATGAAACGTCAAATAAGATTTTGTAATACCAATAGGCCGCGGATAAGGTGAGTTTGCATGACGTTCCTAATAGCCACGTGACTGGGAATAAGAGATCTTGTTACCAAAATGCCAGGACGCTCAATTCACAGACAAATGCGAGCAAATCTACTTAACAATCACTTAAATCCAGTGAAGTTAATTTCTTAGACTGAGTGTAGCTAGCAAATTGGTTACCTACTATCTTTAGATCGAATTTTTTTAGAACGAATTTAGTAGTATTTGTAATTTTGTATTATAATGTAATGTAATTTAGGAGTATTATGTTCCGAACATTCATTAGACCACTGTTTTACTACTTATGTGAAATTAAAGATTTAATACTCTTAGAATTTTCAAAAGTAATGGTGTTAAATATTTCTAAAGATTCAAAACTAGAAAAAAAAACACTACAAAAACATGCACTTTGAAACTCAAAGAAAAAATCAAAGAAATAATGTAATTGAGATTCAATAAATGTACGTAGAATAACTATATTCTGCACGTACATTTATTGAATCTCAATTATATATATATTGTTTTTTTTCTAGTTTTGAATATCGGTAGTCCGATCAACCTATTTTTTATTTTACTAAGCGCACATGCAAGTCGGCAAGTAAACGAGCCAGCAAGCAAGTATGCAAGCAAGCATGCAAGCAGTCAAGCATTGTAAGTGTAACCATGCGAGAAGGCATGCAAACATGCAAGCAAACATGCAAGCAAACATGCAAACATGCAATCAAGCGTGCAATCAAGCGTGCAAACAAGCATGCAAGCAAGCATGTGAACAAGCATGCAAGCAAGCATGTGAACAAGCAGGCAAGCATGAATGCATTGGGATTGCCTCTTCTCCGGTGCTGCGAGAAGTGCAGCCCTTTCGCCCTTGCGTAGTGAATCTCAGGCACCCGTGCTAGCTGAAGCGGCTGAGGCTGGTCGCCTTAGGCGACTTCGGCCAGTAGTAAAAAGTTATTTTGAAAATCGGTGAAACGTAGTTCGGTAAAATGATACTTTTGACAAATGATATTTCGATGGTTCAAAAATCTGGCAAACAATACAGATAGCAAAAAAGACGTCGGTCAACCGTTTTCGGTCAAATGCAATTCGAACAATAAAATTTCGGACAAGTAATCGGTTCCCGGAAATGAAAGACCATAATTATTACAAAATTCCTCGCTACGCTCAGTTTAGGAAATGGAATTGACCAGATACAGGGCGTAACAAGGTCCCTGGGTGACGAGCGAACCCACGACTTCGGCGCTAAAGGCAGGATCGCATTGTGCCAACACTGCCAACAGAGGCCTAAGTAAGAGTTTATTCGATCACACGCATCGAAAATAAATCTTGTATACAGTGTTTAATTTAAAGTCTATATTCCCCTGTCACGCACAGCAGCTTGACTGCGGGTGCGTGCGTCGACGGGTGAACGAACACAGCCGGCGATCTTATACGACGCGATGCGGGCCGTTTGGTGGGGTTGGACCTTAAGGCAGTTATCCCACCAACGGCGAGGAAACGACTAACTATCGGCTATTTTCTCACTCAGGAAACGTACAATAAATATACATTCCGTGTAAACAAAGGAGATGCATATATGAATGGTTGATCGCTGACTCGCTTTCCGCCGCTCGCCAACTCGTTTCATGTAATTCTGGCTCGACTCGCTTCTCGTTCATCGTCGGCGGTGGGACAACTGCCTGAAGCTAGCACTAGGCGCTCAGCTCCAAACATTGATTGATAGTCGGCCAATAGCCCTATTGTTACTCTATAAACACCATCCAAAATTTTCCCAGACATTAGGCATCAATCGAAGAAAGCTTTTTTTTTTTAAAAGGGTAGGTCTTTCGTTTTACATTATTATATATTTTTAAACAGATTATTCGTGCGGCGTGGTTACTTATTCAAAATTAAATATTAACTTCTGATTAAAGAGCGGGCGGAGAGTTGAAGAGACTGCAATCCCGCTACCACTCACGTCGCGCAGTATCGACGAAACTAGTGATATTTTTATACCTTTGAGTAGTTTTAATAACATTAATAACGCAACATTTTAGTACTGAAGGTTGTCAAACAGAAAAGTACGTATTTTGTCATTTTCTCCATGGATCCTCATATTTCAATTTGGATGGTATTTACAAAATAGCCCTGTAACTGTAACTAACCATTACGTCGCTGCCACTGATATTCAAAGGTTTTTCTGTCGTATACATAATCGCAGCGTGCTCATACTCAATTGCAGGGTGACCCTCCTTATAGTAATAGTCGGCTTGTTTATAGTGAGATTTAACATTCTGACACAGAAAATATAACCTGAAAAAGAAGATAAATAAACTTTTGATGAATTTAATAACATTTTCGCTATTTTACTTGTGAAGTTAGTGAATAGTCCAGCGGGTTGTTTCATCGAGTAGGCACGAAGTGATTATTCAGGGTGTCTGGCGGCAGATTTATGTTTTCAAAATTAAAAAAACGCATTGACAAATCGTTTGGCGTGCAGCGTGTGTCGCGGAAAATGAGGCTCCGTTTTGAACAGTTTGTGCAATTCGACGGAAGACATTTGGATAACGTAATCTTAAAAAAATTCATTCCGCATTGTTTTTCTTTCGTTCAATGTTTATATTAAAATGATATGTCAAATGGTTTTTTTTATTTTTTGAAAACATAAATCTGCCGCCAGACACCCTGTATAATCACTACGTGCCTACTCGTAGGTAGGCGTCTTCCCCTCCACGAGCGAGTCTGCACTAGAGCTTCTCTAATTTGTAATGACGCGCCCCAACACTCTTTTAATTGATTTAAATGTGGTGAGTGTTCTTTATAACGGTAAAACGACGCGTGCCTTGGTTCGAGTCCAACCGGCTTATGGACGACCAATTTACAGGGACATGTTGATTTATTCCGTCCGTATGAAAAAAAATCCTTGCGTGAATGCGGTCAAGGGGCGCGTCCTTTCAGCTTAGGCAAGCTCTACCATAGTAGGCCTCTGTCACTGCATGTACTTGCGCGTGATAATTACCTTCTGCCGGGCATTCCATAACTCCAAAAAAATTAATAAAAATTTGTAAATGTGTAATTTGTGTTTGGTTAAATTTGTTCTGAAACATCCGGAGTTTTATTCTCCACTTACAAATAACAAAAGAAATAATCAAAATTTACACAAGCTAAAGGTACCTTTTTCGAAAATGAAGTTGGTAACATCTGGCCCCCATACCATGTTAGTTAAAATTTTTCACGGCATTCCTACTTACCTAAAAAATCTGGAAAACCCTAATTATTTTACTAAACAATTAAAAGAATTTCTAATTGCAAAATGATATTATAATTTAACTGAATTTTATTCTTAGAGGGCAAAAACCAATTAAATATAATAATATGAGTGTTAAAATGAATATGTGTAATTTATTAATAAACTATTTATAATGTGTTGTTAATTATTGTGTAATGAAGAATATTTTCATTGATAATTCAGTTTAAATTATTAAAACAGATTTCATTAAATAACAAAGAAAAATATGCCCGTACCATTGTATTCTACATTTATGTCCTGTGATTGAACATAATTTAATGTTAATTTTGTATGTTACTAAGTATAATAATAATATTGTGTTATTTTATGATGAAGAAATAGCCCCAAATTACTGAACTATTACTATGCCCTTGCAGGGTGTCACAGACCGTATACTTTCTTTGTCACCTTTATTAGGCAATGTGATATGCAATAAATGATTATGAACTCATTTGGCAGTTGGTTGTCAACAGCCGCGTAGAGCATTTGTACTCAAATTTTGCGGTTGAACTGACGCGTTAGTTCAACCGCAAAATATGTCTGTCACATGACAGCACGCATTTAGGTTTATTTTTTATTTTTTCTATGGATGTGATTTATTTGTTGCGTCGTATCTAACTACTAGGTATGCAAGGCAGTAGACTCTTGCAATATTGAGCTGAGTGAACATGTTTATTGCAATTAAACAAGCGCCAAAAAAAGTTTGTGGTAATGATCATTTTTGAAAAATCAAGTTTTTAATTTTAGTTTCGGTGATTATTCCTCCATGGTATGTCCGATTTTTAATCAGTTTTTAATATTTTTGCTTATGGTCAAGCTGAATTTTTTGGCGCCAAAATTGTGTTTGTGGTGTTGACGATTATTGAAAAAACAAGTTTTTAATTTTATTTTCGGTGATTATTCCTCCATGGTATAATTTTTTTAAGTTTTTATTTTTTCTAAATCATCCTCATGGTAACCTTGGGTTTTGTGCAAAATTTTGTCAAAATCGGTTGGATAGTTTAGGAGGAGAAGCGTGACAACCGAAAAACATCGAGTCTGGTATCAGGAGCTTGCTCGACTTCGTCTCACTCAGCTCAATTAAGTAATTTGTGACCATAGTAAATCTCCACGAGACCGCCGCGATCGAATGGGATTTCAGTACAGCGCCTCTAGTGAATACTAATGTAACTAAAATGACGTACAAGTTCCTGTAGTTTACTTGAGCTAATCACATGGTAGGAGTACTGTAAAGTCTAAAGCGTTAAACTAGACGAGCTATGGAAATGGAGAAAATCTATATTTTTATCAATTTACGTCAGGGAATACGTCATGGAACTACTGATAATCATCCATCATTCGTAAGTAGTGGGTTCGATTCCCGGACAATATAACTCTGTTTTGGCTATTAGTGATTAAACACACTTTGCCGAAGGTACGCGACCGAAGTTCCGCAGCTGATTTTACGTTCCGACGTATTCGGCTGATATGACACACCATAAGTGCCGAACTTACGCGGCAGAAATTCAGTTGCTCAACTTTGTGTGTGTATACAGTGTCTAAATTCAGTGTATTATTGTGTGCTGTACAAAATAAGATGTCACTGAACTTACGCCCAACCGACGTCGGTTGGGCGTAAGTTGAGCCTTACTTGGCTCCTGTACGCTATCGGTAATTTAAAGCTATATGTCATATAGCGTTCTTCTGAGGTGCCCGTGGCTAACTGACGGCAGCGGATCGGCAACGATCCGATGTTAAGCAACGCCAGTCAGGTCGGGTTATGGATGGGTGACCATCCCGACCGAAATTAAGTGATGTGATTTTCGGGCATCTCCGTGTTTCGGAAGGCACGTTGAACAGTTGGTCCCGGCTGACGTCACAAGATATCAGTCGTAAAGCCTAGTCAGAGGCGTAAAAAGGCGGCTTGATAACATCTGACGGTAAGGTTTATCACTGGCCTTACATTCACCTCTCCAACAATACGCACTGAGCCCGCGTGTTGGAGTATGGCTCGTACCACCTCATAGTTGAGGTGAGGCCTGTGCCCAGCAGTGGGACGTATAAGGCTGTATTTGTATATATAGCGTTCTTCTGTAAACCCTCTTCAAAAGCAAATAAATTTTCTCATTCTCATTCATTCCAGATGTAATCATGCCGAACTTCGGTACCTTAGGCATGGTGTGTTTAGACACTTACATGTTTTTTTACGGTCTATAGCATTATTAGGTAAGCGACAATTGAGCAAACTTCTCTAATAAATAATCGGGGCGTGAAAAGGCATTTCTGCAGGCCATCAAGGTGAGGATGGCCAGCCCAGTGATTCGTTTGAATGACTGGGCTTGTCGACCTCATATCTGGACCTCACGACCGCTTTCCATCAGGTGGAGTGAGGTCATCTTGACGGGCAATATAAAAAATAAAATCTGCGAGGGGAAGATATGCGATCATGCCGTAAACTGCACCTATCATTTCCTTCTTATTCCTCTGACTTCTATTCTAGTTAAATCCTTTACTGTTAAATCTGTTCGCTTATGAAATTCTTGGCCCTTGTCCATAAGACTATCTAAATCTCAGCCTATCTTCAAATCACGAGTTAAAGCTTACATGCTATCACTTTGACCCAAACGCCTTCTTTATAGTTTTCTTTTCTTTTATTAGTAAAAGTTAATCCATACCTCATTTAGATGTATGATAAGTATGTATATACGTATATGCTAGTATATTATTTTGCTTAGGTATTGTATGTACCTAGGTATGTGTATTTTATGTATTAGTTATTAAGTTATTGTATTATTAATCTATCGTCTTGCACCACTACTTAATTTCTCTTCCTGATTCTCTCCCTGAAGTTTGTACGAAGTAACTTACTTACTTATTCTGTGTCGCTACCAGCGATAAGGCCGCCTAAATTGTAGGTAAGTACATCTGATTTTATTACTTGAATCTTTAACATTTTGTTTGTGCAATAAAGTTTATCTTATCTCATCTATCCTCTTTAATATATCACTACATAGTATAAAACAAAGTCGCTTGCGCTGTCTGTCCCTATGTATGCTTAAATCTTTAAAACTACGCAACGGATTTTGATGCGGTTTTTTTTAATAGATAGAGTGATTCATAAGGAAGGTTTATATGTATAATACATGCATATATAGTCCACGCGGGCGAAGCCGCGGGCGGGTCGCTAGTAACATATAAGTAAAAACTATGCGGAAAATAATAAAAACAACAGGCTAAAAACTTTTGTTTCCGTCAAAAGTCAGTCAGGGCAGTATTTATAAATAAAAAATACTTTAACGAATAATTTATTCAGTATGATTTTATTATTTAAAATCACGTTTCTTGAAATCATAACTTTTGACACGATTAATTTATTATCACATACCTAACTTACTTGGTCAATGTATTTTAGGATGACAGATTGGTATATGAGTTTCCGTCACGTTTACCGCGCGATAGTTGAGTTCATCTATTTGTATGCCATTTTCAGTTCCATTTCTAATCACTAGTGGCGCTGCACAGAGGCGTTCACGTCAACCTTAACATAGGGGTGAGCCCCTAAAGCTACTGACATAAGGCCCATATTGAAATGTTCTTGTAAAGGTCGATGCGAATGCGTCTGTACTGAATCCTATACAAAAATGCCAACAGGGCTAGCGGCTGTCTTTGGTGGAAATTTAGTTATGGTAGGGAGACTGATTTGGAATAAAGGATTAGAGTTTTGGTACTTACATGAAAATATGCGTTACCACGCTCAAAAACGCCCTACGTCCCATTTTGCAGGACCCTCGCGGGGCTGTTGAAACTTATTTACACAATGCTATTTCAGGAATAACCGCTGGTATCTTTAAAACTACTGCTGTAATGCGTTTGCATATGAGATGTCGCTTTCAACCCCTTTTAAACATGTAACTCGGATACAGTGTTGCAGAGGTATTCTCAAGTTTACCCAAAAGGAAACAAAATAAAACGAACCAAAAACCTCGAAAATGCAGTGCCATAAGAAGCCTATATGATTTGGCAGGGACCTTACTCTTTTAAATAAATTCTTTGGATAAGCTTTGAAAAAGTGTTAAACATAACATTTTTGAACCTTATTTCAAAGTAAAAAGGTTCAAAATTCACTTAAAGTCACTAAATTTTGAACCATATTCGTTTGAAATAAGGTTCAAAATTTTGTGACGTTAAGACAATCAAAGAAATTAGATTTTAGAGTCCGGCTTCCGGTTGGAGTGCGGGGATGTGCATGACTTTCCCCTTCCACTTTAGTAGTTTGGCTTAAAGGGCACCGCTGCATTACCCACTAACTACAATTAAACAACAACAAACAAGCCAAATACTGCATCATAATTGGCTGAGGAGCTGTCCCATGACCCATCAAGCGACTTTAATTGCGAGTTAAAACAAAATCTAACGTGACTTTTTTTTGTTTACGTAACTTTTAGTTCTTTTTCTATTATCTATCGCTTCACGAAAATTAAAGCTTTTGCCCGTTTTGTTATTTATTTATACTTTATTGCACATACAAATAAAGCACAATTGGAGGACTTGATGCCTAGAGGCATTGTTTAGTTGTGGATGTGGGTTATTTGTACGTGTGTGTATGTTTAAAAGGTGGAAGTGGATAATCTTCCTAAGCACCATTCTCAAATAAACTGCTTATCACCTTGTTCTACCCCAACTGTAATTAACAGTTACCCCGTGAAATGGGAATGCAGAACAAAACTGGCAGCCCCGTTAATTTATCTCCCTGCAACATCTTCTCTTGAAAAATAGCTGTTCTCAGTAAGTAGGAAAATGATTGGAATTTTATGGATGCAGTGTTATGCTTTCAATTTGTACACAAAGGTACAAGAAGCGATTACTTCGGAACATCGGAACATGATAATATGATTATCTAACCGAGAGTTAGTTAAGTAAACTGTTTACCTACTTGACTTACTGCTCACTTCCGAAACTTGTAATATGTCAGCAGAAAGGAAAAAGACATGTTCAACTTCAATAACGACATACAGTGACTTAAGAGTAAGTACTTAGTATAGCGACATCATTATACCAAACCTTACAACAAACATGCAGAGAGTTTTAGTTTATGTTTATCTGCTTGTAATGTTTACCATCATCATCATCCGTGCGGTCTACCCCGGTTGTGAACCCACACTGGTGTGTGGGGTCCCAGGGTCCGCCTTTCTTATTTGCTTGGCCCACTTCACGCGGTCTTGTGCATCCTCAGTGGTGAGTTTGTTGGCACGCATGTCACCCTTAACGACGTCGAGCCACTGCTTCTTGGGTCGACCTGCTTGTAATTTTTACCAAAATTAGGGAATTCTTGAACAGTGTAGTTGTTACCGCTAATGTGCGTAAATCAGTAAGAGCGCAGATTAACGTTTAAGTGCAGATTATCTAGTTGAAGTGGAAAAAAAGTATTTCGTTCTTATATTATCTAGATAATCTGCAGACTCCCTATGTAATCTGCAGATTAACGGCCAAGCATATAGGTACGTTTAAGTTATTAAAACAGGTTCTTTGCCGGAAAACATAAATAACTTTTGACAAAATGCATTGCTCGGTTGTTCTTTTTGTTTCATTTTAGAAATCCTTTTTAAACCGAAATGGTTATCAGGTTGCGAGGAGCAAAGCGAGTAAGCATGTTACGTTGACATGAACCAGAAGAAGCCAGAAGCGATTATTTGCTTCTTCAGAAAAGGTTATCGTACGATTTTTCTGTCTTTCGCGATTTAACGACGTAGCATCCATCAGATGCAGATTAACTAGGTAAAGTGGAGAAATCTGCTACTTTGAGTAAAATTTCGCAATTTTACGCAAAGAATATGTATTGTTTATTTTTATCTATGTACCCGGTAATTTTTAGGTAACCTAGTTATCGCGCATATTAACTTAAGTACCTAATTCCGGATTCCAACAGTAACATAGTCACTGTTCCTAAAAAAAACATTTTTATTCCTACGTCACCCCGTAAACCGTACCGTACACCCCGAAATTTAGACAAAACCTGCAAATGGTGTTATAGGCATGAAAATCAAAACTATAATTGATCTTCAGGCCATACGAATCAATTTGCACGTAGTACGAAAAAAAAGGGAAGAGTTATGGCGTCATCTTTTTTTTGTATTGGAAAAAAATAATTTTTGCTCTGGAACCTATCGTGTGTGGTAACTAATGAAAGTGCTTACTGAGCCAATTCTAAAAATGTATCATATCATTACCTTTCAGTCACTTGTATTAAATTAAAATAAAAAATTTTTTGCAGGACTTAACAAGTTCGTGCTCCTCCTTAAGATACGGTTGAATATTTTTTTGTAGGTAATATATGCTTCAAAGTGTACGTGATACCCTCTTATCTAACCCTAAAAAAGGATTTTTGAAAATATTTACATCTAGTATTTTTTTATAATTTTTTCAATTTTACAAAATCTGATAAAATTTAGAACATGTAAAGTTGTTATTGTTGGAGTCGGTGTCAGCCAAAGAAACACTACAATACGAGGGGCATGCCAAAAGAAGTTAGATACTCTTTACTCATTTGAATGACACTGGCAAGTTATACACCATCTTAAAGGCTGGTTGTTTATTGAAATTATTTGAAAATAGAACACACATATTTATTTTTATTTTTAGTTGACATAATTTTTCCCCGAATCTGGCGGGAATTCGCTTGCGCTTGCAGCAATGGAGCTCAGTCGACGTGATTTTCACGCTATGATTTATTATGACTATAAAAAAGGTTTATAGCCTCAAGAATGTTTTGAACTTTTGGCTACTACTTTTGGTGAGTCTACTTGTTCACGAGCAAGAGTATTTGATTGGTTTGCTGAATTTAAAAGAGGACGGGAATGTCTCGAAGATGAAGCGAAGACAGGTCGGCCGCCAACCGCGGTCACACAAGAAAACGTTCGTGCAGTCGAAAAACTTATTCGCGTAAACCGACGAATTACGTATGTAGAGCTGGAGCGAGAACTAGGAATTGGATAAACAGCAATGCAAACCATAATTCACAACCACCTTTCTCTCCGTAAACGTTGTTCGAGATGGGTGCCGCACAAACTTACCGATGAGCAGAAAGACCTTCGGGTGGATCGGTGCCTATTCATGATAGTTTAATTCGACGGTGGCGAAAAAAAAATTGTGTGTGATATAGTGACTGGTGACGAAATATGGCTAAAAGTGACAGTCGACTGTATGGTGTTTTGAAGATGAACCAACTCCAACGAAATGTCGCCGTGCACGAGGCACACAGAAACAAATGGTCACCTCGTTTTTCTGCAAAACGGGTCATATTGCTACTGTAGTGCTAGAGGATCAAAGAACGGTGAACTCTGAATGGTATGTAACAGTTTGTGCTCCAACAGTAATAACAGCTTGGTGTGACAAGCGATCGAAGTCAGGAATCCGGCACCTTCCCTGCAGCGCCGCACACGTCTGCCAGAACACTTTACTTTTTCAACTCAAAAAGATGTCAATCCTTCCACACCCACCATATTCCCCTGCGCCTTGTGATTTATACCTGTTTCCAAAAATTCACGTTAAACTAAAGGGGAAGAGGTTTGAAAGTAAAGAAGAGGCACTGGCTGCCTATAATTTCGAGATTTCTGAGGTGTGTAAAGAAGAGTGGTCACGGGTATTTTCCAATTGGTTCAAACGTATGGAAGAGTGTTTACGTGGTCTAGGTGAATACTTCGAAAAAATCCATACTTGTATTAAAGAATAAATTTCATAATTTATGAGTACCTAATATCTTTTGGCATGCCCCTCGTATTCACTTAGGTACTTCGATCGCAAGAATTTCGCGATGTTGACAGCGATTATTGCTATTTGACGTTAAATACTGCATGGTCATTGGCTGATAATTTCTTATAATGCGAGCGACTAGAAATCTATTTGAGTTGCTATCTAAAGAATAAGGGGGCCGATCGGGAATCGAACCGCTTCGAGAAACCGTGCTTCAGCACACTATCCGGTTGTGTGCGGCAAAGGGTCTTCTTGTACGGTCCTTATTTTTTGGGTTTTTCCCGGAGGCAGTAGGAAACTAGGAAACTAAGTGGCCTGCACCTTTTGCGATTAAGAAAATCAATATTGGGTGTTACAACACCGATGAATGGGTTCCAGCTTCATTTTACATAAAACCTTATTACTTTTTAGCGAACATAGACACATCATAGATCGATGTTCGCATCGCAAATCGCAACGCAAAAGCAAAGCGAAATTTCTGGACGTGATTTGTCTTTGGTAACAAAATGTCGGACGGACGTCAGCTGTCATTTACGCACGTTCACACAGTTCACGTCATGCCAACTATTTTGTGAATAGAAAACGGTGAGAATAGTATCTACCGGACGCTTTTGTTACTTTATACTTTAGCAGACTGAATGCTATGCATTAGCGTTTAAGATTATTGTGTAGGTGTGTGTGTATAAGTGACAATGGCGAACAATCGGATTCCCTCTGGTCCCAATACTCCTGGCAGTCAACAGACTCCAACACAGCAAGGGATAAAGATTTTCATTCAGAGAGACTACTCTGAGGGCACAGCAGTGAAATTCCAGACGAGATTTCCGCCAGAATTGGAGGACAGAGTGAGTGAAAGTTGATTTTGGGCGTTTTGTTTATCATGTCATTTGAACTTTGACAGTCCGATTTAATCGCCGATGTCCTTGTTGATATCTTACGGACCACTAATGATTTTCGATAAAAGAGGAATCACACGCATTCTAAAGAAGTAAACTGGCCTTAGATGGTTTGTAATAACCAGCCTTGTTTCTTATCATTGTTCTAAAATCTTCTATTCGTTGTGACAAGTATTGCGATTGGTTAATCGCCTCTATAAAAATGTAGGTTGAGAACAATTGATGCCAAGATAGAAATGTTTGTCAACACATGCAGTTCAAATACTGCTCTTGTATCAAAAGTAGCTTACTTTCATCTTGCTTCAAGTCCTAATAATATAATAGGTAAGCTTTTCAACTCATGATCATAATGGTTTTGATTGTAAGCTGTTCCCAATAAAATGACAATGTAATGAGGGTAAAATGCAGTTGCGAGTGTATTGTAAATTCTAATTAATTAATAAATAGCGAAAAATCATCAATATTTATGATGTAATTTGTTGTATTTGTGTTTTCAGATAGACCGACAAACATTTGAGTACACAATGGAACGACTGAACGAACACTTTGACATGGCAGAGTCGGCAGATTGCAGTACATACTGTGAGGGATGCCTGGCTTGTCTGACTGCTTACTTTATCTATATTTGCACGGAAACACATTATGAGAAGGTAGGTTATTGCTATGATGTAGATCAAATTCACAGATCTGGAGTAGAATGTTTTGGGTTTTTAACTAAGGCAACATATTTGAACAGTGATTCGAAGTGTAAAGGCCTGGTTACACTTTTCTTAGTGTTAGGAGAAAACACCTGTGGACATAGATTGATTGGTGAGATTGACTAGAACAAGCTTCTAAATAGTTCACAACGCAGGTTACTATTCAATCGCACTAATCAATTGCTGTCCACACATGTTTTCTCCTGCACTAATCACCTGCACTAACTGCTAAGCAAAGTGTAACCAGGCCTTAAGGTAGTATTTGCCCATGATCTTAACTGAGCAATGAATGAGATTGTGAAACGTTTTGTTCCAAATCAAAACCACTACCATTTATTCATAACTGCAATACTGATAATATAACAATTCTAATTAGGAAAAAAATGATAGTGCAATGGTTTTAAAAAGAAGTTAGGATTCTAACCTAATATGATCTGTTATATTGTAGATTATTAAATAACTGGAATGAGAATAAGTTATCATTTAATAATAACAGATGATTAAGTAAAGTATGCATACTAAAAAAACTAAAATCATAATAAATGAGCTTTTGAGCATGTAGAAATGTACTACAAAAAGCATTATTATCAACACAAGTGGTTATGAATTTTATTATCAGTCTAAGAAATGAGTGACATCATGCTTTGTCATTTAATATGATGTCATGGTTTGATTTTTAATAATAATGCTTCTCTACTAAACCACAACAGAAATGAGTGAATTTTGTATGGATCTTTAATATCTCCACTTTAGGGTGCTTGTCCATTGACACAGAACGACACAGTGGAGTGAAGTTTTGATAATGTTCACAAATGGATTGCTTGAAGGCAGACCTGCCTTCTTAGGCCTCCAATTGAATTTCAACTTAGCTCTTTTGTGCGCTTTTGTTTCTTCTCATCCATTTTTAACTCACCACATCAGCTCTTTACGTGGCAACATGTGGTATAACATATGGATGGTTTAACAGTAATCTGTCAGGGTGGCAGATCAGCTGTCATACCATGGGTTGTATTTAGGTTTTTTTATATTCCCCTTTGTTACGTTAGGTACTGTGGCCACGCCTCGTAGTCTTAACCACACTCCACATTCATGTTCGATTTATTTATTCATTTTTGTCACATTTGCACTCACAAGACACTTTCTCCACACATAAATATAAATAAATATGCACCAGACAACACACCTCTTGTAATGGTCTCGAAGTAGGGATTAATATCCCTGTGTTACGAGGTACCACACAAGGAAATAAGCTAGGGGCGTCTCCCAGCACACCCAGACCAGAGTCAATTCAGAAAAGATCGTTTCCTAAATTGACCCGACCGGGAATCGAACCCGGGACACTACGGAAATCGAGGCGAGAAACCGTGCTACAGCGCACTACGCCAACCGTCAAACACATAGAATACTCTTTATTTTAAATTTGTTTCACACGCACATACATTGTACTTCACAGAAAATACAGGACTAACACTCAACAGGCCTTGAAAGAATACCAGCGTCTCTGCAGTTTCGTACTGTAGCGACACATGCTGAAGCAGGAGCCTGATTGGCCCGTTTTAATTTTAATATTCAAACTAAACTTTGTTATCCATTGTTAATTTTATTATTCTATTTTATTGTTTCTTTTATTATGGATCAATAAATGATTCCCCTTCTTTCTTCTTAATTACCCATTTGCTTCCCGCCATTGCCTTGCGTTGCGTCAATGGACAGGCAGCCTTATGAAGCCATAGCTAAATAAATGAATAAAATAAAAATAAATGAGTGCAGCCAGTATAGCCAGTAGGTCTACCATGAGTTAACACCAATGACAGCCGCTAGCGTTCTCGTAAACCGCGTACAGCGCCCCCAGTGATGTAAAATGGAACAAAAAATGGCATACAAAAATCTGAACGCAACAATCAGCGTTTACGTGACGGAAACTTATGGTAGACATACAGCTCTAATCGGAGTAATTGTTTGGTGAGCTAGGACCTTATTTTTTTTGGTTAACATTCTAATACCTAAATTAACCAAAATTTATTTTATATTTTTCCAGCACTTAAGGAAAGTATCAAAATTTATAGCGACACAGAATGAAAGGGTGTACAATCCAAGAGGTATACACATAACGGATCCACTATTAAGAGGTCTAAGGGTGATCGAGATAACTGTCATCGATGTACCGAATTGCCAAAGCCCTACAGGTGATTATAACATCCTAAATATTTAAAAATGAATTGATTATTATTTTATTTATATTTTATAAATTAATTATTAATTTGTTGGCCTGAACTAAAAGGTTCGGTGACTCGTTTCTTTGTCGTAACATCCGGACGTGGAACACTCTGTTTCCTTCCTCGTATAGTCCCGGGTTCTTCAAGCAGGACGTGAAAAGGCATTTCTGCAGGCCTTCAAGGTGAGGATGGCCAGCCCAGTGATTCGTTTGAATGACTGGGTTTGTCAGCCTCATATCTGGACCTAACGATCGCTTTCCATCAGGTGGAGTGAGGTCATCTTGACAGGCAACATAAAAAAAATATATATCAGAAAAATTAACTAATCAAGAAATTAAGTCAGGATTGAATCATTATATTGTATATTCCACAATAATAAAAATTATTAATGATTTCAACATTTTTGAAACTAACCACAGCCAGAAAACACTGCCTCTGATACATTTAGGACTGTGTACAATAATATGAGTTTGGCAGTTATATATTTGACTGTTGTATGTCGTGTCTTAAGAGTGGGCCATAGATTTCATATTAATTTGTTAAGTTTCGAATCTATCCTAGCCACATAAAACTTTGCCTTTTAGTACTGTCCACCACCTCCAGAGATGGAGAGGAGTTGAGAGGACATGTGAAAATAATGACTAATTTCCATTGGTTAAAATGTATCAATGTAAGTTTCATTACTGTCTGAGGAACTCACCAGAGGCCCCGATCCTCAAAACTGTTATCGTTTCCACATGTCATTATCATTAAATGTATGTATAGTGAGAATAACAATCAATGTCAGTTCCATACTCCGTTAACCAGTCAAACTTTTTTGTGTGTTTCTATTGACTATGGCCTCCGGGTTACTGAGATCTGCCGCAAATAAGCCAGACCTTTTCCACCAGGTAACTCAACATCAACGATGCGACACACCTGACCACCACATGATACCCGCGAGTTCTTCATGTAACATTCACGATACTGGTTTTAACGAACCAATCAACAGGTGCGATGGCGTTATCCTATGACGTTGTGGGGCGCGCCCCTTGCGGGCAAATTTGAAAACTGTCTAAATAGCATGCATCAATTTCGTGTATGTACAGACGCGAAACTCATAAGATTTTTTCCTAAAAATATTCCTTACAATAAATATTACAGGGCAGATTATTATTATAATATGAAAATTGAGAGAATTACTTATAGAAACATCCATTTATGCAAAATAAGTTATTTATCTATGAAACTCGGAAGAGAAACTGCGCCCTGTAATCAAATACAGTTTTTTTACATTTTCATACAGGATGAGCAAAATTGTAGATACATTTCGTTTGAACTGATTTCGTTGACAATGTTCTTAGACAGCTTTCAAATTGACTGCTCATTAGTTTGGAACTTGCACCATATTGTATATGAGAAGGACTATAGCTAGAAATTGTGAATTGGTTAGAAAAGTGACTGATTTTTAGATTATCTCTCTGTTGGTGTATAAAAACTAGCAAGTAAGGTATGAAACAAACACAATCAATCGTTAGGTTACTTTTTCACGTTTTAATATGTATTAAGGTAGATTTTGACAATGTAGAATGTTTTTATAAAAAAATATTTAAAAAGAGGTTTTTCTAGCACTTAAAATTAATGAAAGTCGTAAACAAAATACAAAAATAACACATTCCAACGCAATTTGTGCTCTTGAATTGGGCATATTTTATAGGTAAGAAGAAATAAATATTACATAATATTGTTTCTGCCTAATGTCCTAGATGCAAATGTGACACTATTGATATATTATTTATGACCTCATACTCAACTCACAATTAGCAAAATACTTACCCTAGTACTTTTAGTGTGATGTATTATCATGTTTTATTCAAAATATCACATTAAATGAATATAACTTATTTAATGTTTGATGTTGAATATTATTTAACTGTATCGCCGTTTGCGCTTCCCTAGGACAACTGCATAATTTTCTTACTACACAGATAATGATTAATGTCATGTTAAATTTGATTCTGCATTTTTTGTTTGTGACAAATCATTTTATTGGTACCTATTTTAATGGATAAAAAACCGGATCCTGATTACAATTTGTATGTACTTGCATCTAGACATTGATATTTTATTTTTACTTTATGCGAAATAACATTAAAAAAGGGTTAAAAGTATCATTGATTAAGTCATCGCTACGTTGATAAGTGGACTAAGAAATGCTTGCCAAGTAAAGGTGGGTTATCATCACAGACATTGTAAATTAAATAACAGCTATTCAAATTAGGACTTTAGGCCCTAATGTTGTATGAAACAGTTGGCATTGGCCACTTATGAATTTTACTTTTAAACTTATAACGTGATTTTCATAAGCTTTGTTGAATAATTATAAAATAGGAATATAAACTTGAAGTAGGTACCTAAGCCTTATTGTAAAGCTGTATTATAATTTTTCAGTAAAATGTACATTTTGGATATTTAAAATTAAAACTTGTACAAAATTTATAAAAAATCTGCATGCACATAATAACGCTAATTTGTAGGTAGTTGTTAATACTAATTTTGTCTTGAATGTCTTTGTGTGTAATATTTTGTAACTGCTGTTTACTGAAGTGCCCAAATAAGTAGTCAGTCAGTAACAAGTATGACATTTCCTTAACAAATAAATATACAGGGTGTAAAAAGACGCTTAACGAAGCCGGCGTCTACGTACTCTGACCATTAAATCAAGACACAGAAAAAAAAATATTGATGGGAAACTAAGTTTTTCTTTAGTTGTCAATTTTAAACTTAAAAACGGACTACGCAATGGAACGCGTGCAACAGACCGCTCCTGCGCTTTTGTTCCGGTGCTTGGCTGTTAAGCTGGGTCCAGACGAGTGTAACATGTAATGTAATCTGTCGTGTAATGTAACGCGAATTCTGCGTGTGGACGGCACTACGAGCGTTACATGTAGATAATGCTCGCACCGGCGCTCGCGCTGATCCATCGACGGTTTTTTGCGCGAACACAAAGGTGGTCGCAGTGCTCGTTTGGACGGCGTTCATTACGGTTGTGTCGTGTGGACGTGCATGATGTGGAGTGACGAAAAATCGCTTTAACTTATTAGTTACTATCAAGAAAAACCTATTATTTGGGACCCAAAAAATCCGGATCACTTTAAAAAAAAAATACGATGCTTGGAGTTATATTGCTCATTTAATGGGAAAAGATGTAGAAGAATGCAAGAACAAAATGATTAGCTTGCTGGCTTCACATCGAAAGGGTAAATACATACAAATAAAAGCAGCACCAGCTATCGCGACCTTCCTATTCGGCATGTTCGTAGCAACTAAGTGGAAACAGCTTTGAAATAGATTCGCGAACACAATTCACTTTGAGTTCGTGTGCCGTCCACACTGTTGACGCTAAATTACACGTAATCCGTTACACTCGTCTGGACCCGGCTTTACGCATAATCAAGGAGCACGCACAATGTACATTGCGAGTTGAACCTTTTAAAACATTTTTTTGTTAGGAAATACTTGAATATTGATGATGATTCTTAGGACAAAAATTAAGTAATAATGATTAGAGTTTGTTTTCATCAAAATCTTGAGATTTTTTTTTGTGTTTGACCCGTAATAACTCTGTAACTATTGAGTTCCCAGATATAGTATAGAAAGAAAAAATGGTCCTGAGTGCCGAGTGCGAGTTGCAGTGAGAGAAGTGAACGACTTCACCATCGCGTTTTGCGAGCACCTAAATGTCAATTAGTATGGAATCGAGTCAGCGCCATCTAGCGGCGAATTCGGGCAACATTCAGGCCGCTGCAGATGATGTGCAGAATACGTAGGTCTCGGCTTCGTTAAGGGTTTTTTACACCCTTTACTCTGTTGATGTATAAAAGTAACGATACAATGTATTTCACTGTAAAATGTGTTATATAAATCACAAAAGTCTTCTAAATTGATTCATTTAGAAAGTGTTGTCATTTATGTACCTATGTGACTTATTTATTTATGCTTGTCAGTGTTTTTAATTATGAACAATGTGTAGACATAAATAAATGCGACACTAAACCTTCCTCTATTTTTACTTGAAATGTAAGTAAGGGCTGTTTATATTTCTGTTCATAGGAATAATCTTATTTGTCTACAGGTATGTGATGAGCGTTAGTGAATTAACAGATTGGAATATAAATATATGTCTGAGACACATTTATTTGGGTATGTCCACCTGACATTCAACTAAACACAGTTTGTACAGAGGCGTTCACATCAACCTTCACAAAACTATTGCAAAATGGGTCTTGACGACACGATTGGCGTAGTGCGCTGTAGCACGGTTTCTCGCCTTGAATTCCGTTGTGTCCCGGGTTCGTTCCCCGGTCAGGTCAATTCAGGAAACGGTCTTTTCTAAATTGGCTTGGGTCTGGGTGTGCTGAGAGACGCCCCTGGCTTTATTCCTTGTCTGGTACCTCGTAACACAGGGATATTTATCCCTACTACGAGACCATGACAAGAGGTGTGTTGTCTGGTGCATATTTATATTTATATATTTATGTCAGCAGCATAAGGTAGCCCTATGTAAAGGTTGATGTGAACGCCTCTGTACCAAGTCTCAAAAGGGTTTACATACTTACAAACTTGACGACCGACTTGGTGTAATGGTTAAGAAGTTGGCTACTACACCAGAGGTCGCGGGTTCGATCCCCGCACAGTACAAACATTTGTGTGCATGAACATGTCTGTTTGTACTGGTCTGGGCGTCTCCTATGTATAATAAGTATGTATTTACAAAAGAAAATGTATTTAAGTATGTTTATCCGTTGTCTAGTATCCCATAACACAAGCTTTAATTAGCTTACTTTGGGGCTAGATGGCGCTGTGTGGAATAATGTCCAGGGATATTTATTTATTTATTTAAACTTTGGTATTTTATAAACATCATGTTTGTCCTCGGTGGGAATCGTACCCACGAGCCGCGGCGTAGGAGGCAAGAAGACGCTACTATTTTCGCGAATGCGCCATGTAGTAATTGAATTCAAAACAAAAACTTTTTGGAAGTTAGGTATGGTCGGGAATAATTAAGTGACACATTTAATAAATATCGTACAATTAATATAAAAGTACGTTTATGGCTATTAGTTTACGTACTGTTGGTACGAATCATATTTTTTCAATGAGACCTTACGATTTTGCGAAATGTTTCTGTAAACACTCGTCATAAAACACTCGTCATAAACCATTCGTACCAATGGGCCCAAAAATATGGGTTCTTTTGATGGTGGCGAGTCACTGGGACCATTTTCCAAAAATAATTCTCTTAAAAAACATATTTATTTAAAATGCAAAGGAGATGTCCCCATTTCTGGCCAAGTCTGTGAACACCTATTTACTTTGCATTGCTGCTCTTGTCAGTCTCATACCTGGAACTCACGACCGCTTTCCATCAGGTGGAGAGAGGTCATCTTGACGGCCTCTATAAAAAAAAAAAATTAAAAAATGAAGCAAAATCTACTGATTCCGGTTGTTGTGTGTTACAATTCTATCATTGCAAATCTTGTTGAATCAAGTAAATAATCATTTTTAACGAAATTTAATTTGAAAAGTGGTTCCGCGTAAGTTTTCTTAAATTTTAGTATGGTGTACCTGGCCAATACTCCATACATTTTGGAACATCTCCTTTATTATAGACTTCCGCTAGACACAATTTTTCGACTGTATATCTCCATGTCATTTGGACGACTGACAGTAACGGTAACTTTAAAGCATGAAAACAGTCCATGTAATGACTTGGTTCTCCCAATCAAGGGGCCAGGGTTATAAAAAAATAGTGTTTTTTGGCATTTCTAGTCGCGAGACCAGAGCGTTGAAAACATATTTGAATATTTCAGGTTTCGTCATTGTAAATATGATGCGTGTGGATTGTTATTATTCAAACAATAATCATTCAGTTATTGGATATTTCAGCCAAAAAAACATTTTTATTTTAGTGTCTGAAAAAGTGCGTAAGGCAGCTAGTAAGTGTGACGTCACAGCGCCGTATCCCGTATAAATAAGAAACTAATGCTATACTTAATTAATTATACTGCCAGGGTAACTTCATTTTTTAATTTATTGTCTTGCGGTCCCTAAGTACCTGTGTTTCTAATTATTATGGAGTCAGTTGATTAGGTAAATGTGTGACGTCGAAGCAGTGTATTCACATACAAACGTTACAAAATCCACAAAAGTTGTCTATTCTTTGTTATAAAGATATTTACTATCACCTCCGACCACACTAAAATTTCAAAAATAGAAGATCCCTCGCGAACCCACTAAGTAGTATTTTTTTTTCATTCATTATATTAATGCTAAAAATATAACCCTCAATGCTAAAAGTTTTACAAAATACCGTTCTATGCCAGACTAAGCAAGAAATCAAGTAAATATAAGCAAACCCTGTTGTACAATTTATTGTATAAACCATCATCATCATCATCATCCGTGCGGTCTATCCCGGTTGTGAACCCACACTGGTGTGTGGGGTCGCAGGGTCCGCCTTTCTTATTTTCTTGGCCCACTTCGCGCGGTCTTGTGCATCCTCAGTGGTGAGTCTGTCGGCACGCATGTCACCCTTAACGACGTCGAGCCTCCGCTTCTTGGGTCGACCTCTTCTACAGGTACCTTAATTATTATATTTGTTGTATTAAACTATAACGTTAGATATTTGATTCATACATTTCTAATTTATTGATAAGTCTAGATAGCGTGTAGGATATCTAATCTGAAGCGTGATCACTGCCTATCTGTAAATTGATATGATGTGTAAATGTGTAGTGTTTTCGAAGACCTAATTTATCGGATTATTCTTTTTTATTACAATTTCCGCCAATTCTGCTCCAAATGGCAAATGGAAACCTAAAGGTGTAGACATGTTTTTGGTTGTTTTAATTAATTTTAGTGTTTAGCATTTTTGAAAGCTATGTAGGTTTTTGATCTCATCGATCGATTTTCTTAGTATTATTTTATTGAATTCAGAGCCTTCAAGAAAATCAAATACCTGCAGGAATTTCTATTTGTTTTAACTCCAATCTCGCTAATATCACGCGAGTAGGTATGGGAAGAAGTTGGATTTAAAACTTGTATTGTCACTGTCACAAACGGACTTGTTAACTAAAGACGAAATTAGTTTTTTACCAGATAATACTTCAAAGTTTGTTTGTAGGTAGATTACATTGAACGAAGTGATTATTTTATACAGCTAAATATTTCAGTGCTTGCACTTTTAGAAAGTATTTGTTCAGGTAAGTATTATGCCACTTCTACATTAATTATGATTATGACATTATGGCGTCAGTACTGCATGGTTATTGGCTATCTCGGCTAATAAGCGAAACATTTTATTTTATTATTTATGACGAAAGTCGAAGTCATGTTTTTATAATTAAAAAAACCGTAGTGATATATGTCACTATTTTTAAAATGAATACATATCACTGAACTACGGCTTTTTCAACTTTGTTAAGTACCTACAATCAGTTCATTGTAGGTACTTATCAAAGTTTTTAACTTATGTTTAACCCTTAATTTGGCAATACATAAATTGATGTAATTATTCAATGAAATCTATTTAGACCTAATTGTTACTTTTAAATAAAGTTGAAAAAATAATAGAAAAAAAAAAATTGATGTTATTTTCGCGAAAAACTACTGTTGCTTTTTTACAACATTACCTAATGAAGGCACATAAATAAAACATTGAGATTTATTTTAGAGTTTATAAAAGTCATATAAACAGTTACGGCTTTTGGTCGAGCACAATCGTAGACAGATAGATACTTTTTCGTATATTTAATATGCTAGCTTTCTGCCCTCGGCTTCGCCCGCGTGAACTTCATTTTTCCGACTTACGAAACTTATCGTTATTTATAATGGCCAATAATAAAATCTTTATAAATTGTAACCTATGTGTTATTCTGATGTATAAGCTGTATTATTATAAAGTTTCATCTAAATCCGATGTAGTTTTTGCGTGAAAGAGTAACAAACACACATATAAATACACTCAGAAATTTCGCATTTGTACTATTATAAGTATAAGTAAAAATATGGATCTGCACATAGACCCTTCATCCCGGAATAATGTGCGGTTCCCGTTAGATATAAATAGTAGTCCTGGAGGGCGAAGCCGTAAGTGGAAGCTAGTTAAACATACAACTACTGCTTCGTTCAGTCTTTAGCAATGTTGCTATAAGGCATCAAACCAAAAATAAGCGACTTTGATAGTTCTTTGGCACGGATGCTTTTTGGCAACTTTGCGGTTAGGACGCATGTCATGTTTTATTAAATACAGTTTTTACGCCAAATATTGCTTATTATGATTAGTTCAATTCATTATTAATAAAATTTAGACAAAACGCAAACACTTAAGGGCAATAAAATAGTATCTATAAAATCATAAAACTAACTTCTCTGTTGTTCCCACCAGGCGGCATCTTGACGTTTGTCGGAAAAAGGGATGTAAAATCATCAAATATCAATCTATGACTGATTTGGTAATGTTGAAATAAACTTAGCTTCGTAACATAATCGAATGATTTGCTAAAACAATATTATTTGATGCTGTAGAAATATTCAAAGTACTTGTTGCTAAAAGTTATTACAATCAAATTAAGGGTTAAAATCGCAATTTTGATTCCAACTATCGCTTAATAAAAAATGTCTTCTTGATTTCGATGTGATTCGCAAAATAGTATCTATTTAACCGATTACCGATTAAGCTAATACCCCTGCTGATTTAAGTAGGTAACAAAACCAATGCTTTCAATGAAGAATACCATTTGATGTTACATAAGTAATTACAAATGAATATAAAATGTATCATTTTATTTGTTATAGTTTGTTTATAAATTATATGTAATGTAAGTATCTACGTAATAATATGTATAAAATGCACAGGTTATTTGAGAAATTGATATTAGTTTTAACACAAGAGAAAATCCTAAATTTTAAAACTTTTCTGTAGGTATGTACTAATAATTAATATTAAGATTATATAGATTTATTGTAGAATTTATTATGACTCGTATTAAATATTTGGAATTAAAAAAATGGTTTGAATGATACAAAAAGAACATCATCTAAGTACCGAAGTAACCTTTTTAGCTGACCTCAACAGATTTAAATCCTGTCTCTGGGGCCATACTTA
This sequence comes from Udea olivalis, assembly GCA_947369235.1. Taxonomy (NCBI): domain Eukaryota; kingdom Metazoa; phylum Arthropoda; class Insecta; order Lepidoptera; family Crambidae; genus Udea; species Udea olivalis. Next base: position 5,970,759 of record OX376363.1, read on the forward strand.
ATACAAATTCTCTAAACTTAGCGTGACGAGCAATTTCGTCAGTAGATATCCAGCCTTAGAATTATTACATATAGAAACCAAGTCCGCGCGCCCATTTTGAAGCACCTTATAATTGGAGCTATAAATGGTTCCAGACCGTTTTGCAGTGTTCATTACAGCTCCGCGATGTTCAATGTTAAAGCGCGCCGCACGTTAGCAAGTAATAGTCACGCATGTGTGGATCGGATTAGTGCTTTATTTTTGACGGGGCGGTTGTATGAAGACTATCCTTCTATACGTTATTATTCTAAGTATCCAGCCTAGAAGATGCGTTAGTGCCAGGCAACCGCTGACTGGCTGGACATGAAAGCTCATATTACAAAATTGCTTGCAAAGCTCAGTTTAGGGAACGAACTTGCCATGTAGGTAATAAAGAGTGTAGTAAATCTCCAACTTAGATTGCCAGTGAATTTTCACCCTTGACTGACTATCCTGTAACTATTCTTGAAAACCTAGTTTCTATAGGTAAAGGGTCTGGAAGATCTACCTGGATTTTGAAATTATTGTTGACGACACGGGTGGCCCGTGTCGTGAACTTACGTTATTAACCTGGAGTCTAGACTCATATTTAAAATAATGCAAAGGGAAATTCAAAATTATCGTCTTATAACGATTTCATTATAAGCGTATGCAAAAATACCCCATGGAATAGCTTTTCCTCGTTTATTGGGTAAATTGTTCTCTTTATTGCTTTTCTTGCGATATTCTCTAAATAAATGTGGGCCCACCAGATTACGTAGAGCTCCAATGGGTTTCGCATTAACCCCTTTAGAAGGTTTTTTCTACAGAAAGCGGGAGGGGTTAGGAGTCTAAATAAAATAGCGTCGAACGGGCTAAACCATTATTATGAGGTTTTAGTCTATGGTAACAGAGGAAGCGGGTGCGTTTAGTTTAGAAATCGTTGTGTGAACTTTGGTTTAAAAAATATAATTTCGGTAATCACACTTACACAGTGAAATGCGTCTCATACAACTTGTAACAAAAACATAAGAAACTATAAAATACCTAAATTAATGAATCTAAAGCCTACAATATTTACTTATATCGGTACCAGGACTTATAAAAATGTTAATTATGTTCCATTAATGGACCTTGGCATTTAGGCTGCCAGCATCAACCTCAAACAAGGAGGGTTATGTGGGCGTTTTTTTTAAATTAGGAACCCTTATAATGAGAGTGGAAGAAGCGCAAGAGGTGTCAGGACCGTAGCATGTGGAAAGATGTGGTCTTTGCCTACACCGTTGGGAGAAAGGAGTGATGGTGTGTATGTAGGAACCCTAAGACCTATAACCACCACTTATATCAACCCCTCCAAGTACTACATCCCAGACTATTCTAATATCCTTCAAATTGCGCCACCCGGTTACGGCCTACGCTATAACGTCATGTAATTAGGGCCCGTAAAACGTAACGTTTACGATGCCCTCAAAGAATTATGCGTCCAGATCAAATTTGAGAGATGCTAGATGCCAGGCATAATTGTTTTGTTTATGCCTGTTGTAATTGCTTCTTGGGCGGCCTTTTCCATTGGCAGTATTAGAAATGAAAAGAGTAAGTCTCCGATTAAGGGAAAGTCGCTTCTGGCTAAGAATTGACGGAGCGGTTTTCTGCCGTGCCCGCCGCTGTTGCGGCCCCGTAGCTTCTACTATAGAATGCAGAAATGTATGAAAAATTGAAAGCAGATTTCACTACGCGTTTAGTTCCCGCGGCGTGCGCGATTCCTTCGCAGGCAGCCACCAGCCGTGGCGGTTTGCGGCCGCGTGCTCTGCGGTCGATCTGCTGATGTCCGTCAACCGCCCGTCTTGCGATAGTCGTCCGCCAAGTTTGCGGGCGAACATCGCAACAGTGGCAGCTGCGGCACCGCACACCTCCTGTCTCGTGAGTTTGGGTAAAAACCGCCGTACCACCACCGCGGCGGGCGCGGTTAAAAACCGCTCCGTGAGTTCTTAACCTCGGCGACGACTTAGTCACGATCATTTTATGTCTTTAAAATCCCCAATAAATTAGGTTTTATACGTGGTCCTATACGCTATATAATATATATTTACGCGTCAAAATAATAAGGAAGCGAAATTCTTTAGTATCTACCTTAGGCCCGTGTAGCGTAAGGAGGCCCGGCGCGTAGGCTGGGCCGACCGCTGGGACGATGTGGTATTATTTTTGATTCATGTCGTCCCGTTCCAAAGCGGTGAGGTAAACCTGGGTTGTTTTTAGTGGGTATTCCGCCGGCTTCTACTACCTTCCCCCAGGCAGTGGGAAAGATTTCCAATTAGGTAGGCTTCGGTGTGCCACGCCAAGTTACCTCCTCGCGTGTGCAGAGTTTGTTTGTCCGTGGTAAAAGTTTTTACTAAAAACTGTGAAACGGCAAGCTTCTGTTCCGGTGCACCCCGGGTAACGTGGAACAACTCCTGCTCACGCGGTTCTTGTTCATCGTTGGCTAAATTCTTGGCTAGAAGGGGACCGCTCCCATATTTCTTCCCCGGGAGGCATAACGGGACGTGGTTCCATTGAGGGGACTATTCGGAGTCAGCGGCTGCCATTGGTAGCGTGGGTTGGTGGGCCTGCGAGGATTGCGCCGGCATTTTGCTGGGCGAGGGGAACTCCTGACACGCGCCTCTGGGCTCTGCACCGTACCAGCGGAACAATCACTCTCCGTGGCGGACGCTCGGCACCCTGGATGCGGGCCAGGACATCCAGCGGCTGCTCCTGAGCAGCGGGGTGTACGAACCTGGTAGGTTCGAGGAGGGGGCTCACAAGCGCGCGCCTCTGGGCTCTGCACCATACCAGCGGATGATTGGCTGTCCGTGGCGAACGCGCTGCACCCTTTCAGCGGGCCGCCATTACCGCAGTGGATCCAGCAGGTCAGGTTGGTGGACCTTGATTCGCATAGCACGGATTAACTGAAGCAGCAGCCGGGCTTACCATTATGCCCGGCCGCGCCACGGGAACGGCGTGGTAATACTCGTTTCTCCATACCATCCCGAAAAGTGGTTGAGGGCAAAGAGTCAGGTTTTTAGTCGGTAGGTGTCCGACATAACCACGTTGTTCCCCCGGACAGCGTGGTATCCATAAGGGTTTTCCTGACTAGTAGTTAGGTTGTCTTCAATTGTCTATAAGAAAATGTAAGAGAAATATACCGAACCGATTGATAAAATGATTAAAAAGAAGGTGCTCTTGACGAAAAGATAAAAAGTTGTTATAACAACATCGAGATATCATGCTAAAGATGTCAGTCTCAAAATATCCCATTTAAATCTTAATTGTAAAAGTTAATTGCAAACGGAACCGAAATGGCGCCCGCGGTGCAGAGAAGGCAGTTGATTAAAAAACTTGCTCCGTTTATGAAAAACTGTTTCCCTCTTCGAAACTTTTCTTTGAAGAAGACAGTATTAAAATTAAAATAAGTACGGACGAGATCTTGAAAAGGGTTGCCACAAATAACTGTTCTTATAAGCTATTCGCATTAAACAGTCAATATTGTTTCAGTATACCTACTTATTGCCATCCATATAAGTGCAGTAAAACATTAACTTTTGTGATATGGTATCGCTATTGACTGAATCTTTATTCTTGTATGTTCCAGTATCACCTGAAAATTACTAGATGGATTTCATCGAAACTTTGTACAGAAATTAGGTAAGTTTTAAAGCGGGATCAGAAATTTGAACTTCAAATAACTCTATTTTCATTTTCACCTACCTCTTTGTTCTCTCGATACCATTGTTGGGTTTTTTAAGCGAGTCGACTCTCTTTGTAAAACCAAACCGAGTTTAAAAAGACTAAGTAGGTACTAAGTTTCTCGCTGGGTCTTCTCAGTATGAGAACAACGTCCGATGCGGTGGTAGAGTCACATTATGTTTATATACAGTGTATTAATGTAGGTATCCATATTACTATAGGTAGTATTTAAGTCTCTTATTCGGTATATTTTTTTACTGTTCAGATTTAACTACTTCTTTAAAAGTACTAGCTACAAGGCCTATTTAAATAAAGATTAAGTTGAATTCGATTGTAGTTTTTATATTTGGTTTTGTTGATGAATGAAATGAAAACAGTCACTTGAAGATCACGCACCAGGTAGGTAATATATAAGGTTCACGAGAACAATCCATCGAATAAAATATAATCGAGGTATAAATTACATCAATATTTTATTAGTATATATTTTTATTTTATTTGTTAATGATGGACAGAAAAACAAGGATTGAGTTAGTAAATTGATATATATTTTATCAAAACAACGACGATTACAAAGCTACAGCATAAGACAGCTAACGAAACCATCTTCACAGAAAAAAGTGGCATACATAAACACTAAGCAGTTTGTGTTTACAAATCCAACACCCGCCCTTAAACCAAACTACTTAAAAGTAACACGAACAAATAACTTCTAAATTAAAACACACAACTACAATTCACTACTACATCACACGACCTGTAAAGTCAAACCATTATCACAATTAGTATGTTTTTGAAAAGTTAAAGGTTTCGTACATACATCAGCAGTCATCTTCTCCGTGGGACAATATTCAATACAGAGAATGCCATTGTTAAATAGGTCTCGAATAAAATGATGTCTCACATCATGTGTTTCGTTCTCGAATGAAACATTCGATTAGTACATAGTTTCTGTGCCGATTGGTTATCATTGGACATAGTAATACACATTTCCTTACCTAAACACTCAAATAAAAAATTACGAATAACAAGTCCCTCTTTGCAAGCATCAGACAAAGCCATGTACTCTGCCTCGGTACTACTAAGGGCAACCGTCCGTTGTTTTCTACTTTCCCACGAAACCACACAACCCCCAATCTTAAATACGTATCCAGTGTAAGACCGCCTGTCAGTCTCGCACGCTGCCCAGTCAGCGTCCACATAAGCAGTGACGTCAAGCCCGCTCTTTTTAAAAACAAGTAAATAAATAATAGTATCCTTTAGGTATCGCAAAACGCGCTTCGCTGCCTTCCAGTGGGTATCATCAAAACAGTCGTTGAACTGACTCAGCATGCTAACCGCATTGGCAATTTCTGGCCTTGTACACACTGCAACATACATTAAACAACCGATCAAACTTGTTTTTTCGTTATAACCTTTCTTTAATTTCAGTCCTGCTTCCATTGGCGTTCTGGCCGAGTTACATTCGCTCATGTTGAATTTCTCTAATGTATTATTTATGTATTGAGTTTGATCAAGGATTATCTGACCATTCTCCCTTCTAATCCGCATACCCAATACGTGACTGGCAGGTCCCAGATCTTTCATCTCAAACTCATTCATTAGTTCCTTCCTTAATTTATTAGTTTCTTCGACAGGACATGAACTAAACAGCATAATGTCATCAACATACAGTGCAGATTACCCTTTATTGTTTTACAGTAGACACACGGCTCTAAAGTTAGCTTCTTGAATCCTAGCTTCTCTACCAATACAGAATTTATCTTTTCATACCATGCCTTGGCAGCCTTTTTTTTTTTGCGTCAGGAAATGCACTTAGGCATTCCCAAGGCCCTGGGTTCGGGACACCTGGGATATGTGGGACTCGGAACTCCTGGGAAAACAGAGACCCCTACCCACTAAAACCGGCACTGACGGTGGTCATCTTTGGCGCAGAATGGAAGGGACCCGGGATTCCCAACGAGGGAGAGACTCCTCGCAGGACCCTTCGGCGCGCAAGGCCGCCTGGCAGCCAACCTCGGGAGGAGCAAGCTCAACGCCAGTGCACGATAACACAGGCCAATGTGTCCGAAGACACGCGTTACCGTGTTCCTCGGGATCGCAAACCGAAACACACGCAGGCCCTCCCACGTGCGCTTCGCGACCCCAAGGGCCCTTTTAGTCGCCTCTTACGACAAGCAGGGATACCTCGGTAGTATTCTCTTCCCCTAACCGCAGAAAACCGCCGGGATTAGGCACCACCACCCCGGAGTCCTCGCTTCCGACGTCAGGCGGAATTGTGCGCTCTCCTTCTGCGCCCCACGAGCTCGCGCTCGCCACCATAGCAGAAACCACGGATGGCAGCGGGAGGTCGCGCCCGATCAAGGCGGTGTGCGTCTCGCGCTCGTTTGCGAAACCAAACAAAATGGTTGAGCAAAAATTTTCACTTCAAGCACGTAATTTACGAAATATACTCAAAACTAAGCCGATAACTCGTCCTGGGCCCATAACCTGTTAATGATGGACAGAAAAGCAAGGATTGAGTTAGTAAATTGAAATATATTTTATCAAAACAACGACCATTACAAGCTACAGCATAAGACAGCTATCAAAACCATCTTCACAGAAAAAAGTGGCATTCTTAAACACTAAGCAGTTTGTGTTTACAAATCCAACACATACCCCTTCAAACAAACTTGTTGTGTCGCATTGTTTCCCTACTGGAAACATTTAAAAATAACAACTCTTGTTTGGGAACCCTATCTTGACAACTTTTGCCAATATGGATATGAAATGATCTTCCTGCGAGCGGTATTTCCAAAGGAATATGACATTGGAGCCTACAATAAGAGAGCACATTCCTATTTAAAAGGCAAGCAACGCATCGGTGACACCTCTGGTGTTGCAGTTGTCCATGGGTGGAGGTGGTCACTTTCCACCAGGTGACCTTCCAGCTCGTTAGCTCCCTATTTCGTTCACTCCCTATAAAAAAATGTAAGCGGAAACTCAGAATCATTGCTAAAAGCGCTTGTTCGTTCTGCCTACCTACAAGAAGTTAGACGCAAATTGGCTTTTAAAGACTTTGGTTATGATAAGTATTTACAGTACCCTAAAATAGGTTTTCGCAGCCTGAAAATAGCGATATTATGAACCTGAGTGGGGTCCTATTCAATTGAATATTAGTCAAAATTCTGTGCAGAAAACTCAGTCCTCAACAACGTACCTAATGTACCTTACTGGGAAGTTGGCCTTATTTTGGAGTTTCAAGTACGTACGTACTTCAAATACACTATCCCAGTCAAACCGAAACCAGGGGATCGACCGTTCTTTATATCAAAAATAGCGGCCCCGACTAACTTCGTCCTGTCAAAAGTTATTGGCAAATGCTTGACAGCTGTGAACATTTTAGTATGGAAAAATGTTTTTGCTTTTTTTTTCGTCTATTTCCCAAAGTTTTTCATCATCATCCGTGCGGTCTTTTCCAGTTGTGAACTCACACTGGTGGGTGGGGTCCCAGGGTCCGCCATTTCCTAATGTGTTTAGTACTTATTATCCTATTCCTGATGTAGACAAATCCTAAAACACAAAAATCATAAAAATCGGTTCACCCGTTCTTGCGTTATAAGTAGTGTAACACGACTTTCTTTTATATATATAGATTATTTAGGTACCTACTGATGCCACTAAATAAAAATGAAAAGTCTTGGAGGTCTAGTGGAGGTCCATTTTGCCCCTAAAACGTTACGTCAGTTACGTGACCGTACTCCTGCCCTTTATTGATAAAATAAATAAATTCTGTTCACAGACTTCCCTTCATATTATCTTGATCATAGTGTCATCGTAAAATCACGGCCATTGATTATTTGAACCTTTAAAGGTTTCGATGCCACAGAGTGGCGATCACGTTATATATTTATTCGTTTGCACTCAAATAGCCAGATTACATGGTTACAAAACGTAACAAGTGAGTGAACCCTTACAGTAACTTAATCGACCTGAGAAGGGCGAGGCTCATGGTTCTTCGCCTATAGACCCAGTGTTAAAGAGTGGGATACTTCGGAAGCAGCTGAAAGCTGTACAATGGCGGAATGATGATCCGCTAGCCCCCGTACGTGGAGACTACTGGGGCCGCAATCAAGCAAGACCCTAAGAGTTACCCTGGTTTCATCCTCCGTGCACAAAGGGAATCAGCTGCAGAATAATGAGACTCTTCTAAAGGTAATGCAGTGGGTCTTTCCTCGATAAGGCCCCCTAGACGCTCTCTGGGCAGACTGCACCACCAGAACGCTAAGAAGTAGCCTACCTTGAGTGGGTAGCTAGAATACCATTTTACTATGCCTTACCACTCGCGGCTCCTGGTGGTTTCAGGCTCAACCAGTACAAAAGCCGGAGCCCACGACAAGGCGAGGGCTCACAAGTCACAGGGGATGAGGGGAATCATTCGCAACCTTGTGGCAACTTTTTTAAACGTTGTAGTGTGTATAAAACTGTTATGTTTTACGGCTCTTCGTAGAACTGAGAAAGTTGGTGCCTCCCCCCCATTAAACGGCGAAGCCAATAGGGGTCTGGAATAGTGGAGAAGTTTAACACTTTCTTGACGTCTTGAATAATGTCTTGGCTACGGCTAGGTTCATGTTTTCATTCTAGTTTTATTTTAAGGACAAAGATTTAGATATAGTGTAGCTACATAAAGAAAAGATGGGAGCTTAACAGGATCAATACACCATGATAGAGAAAGTTGATATACCTACATAGCCCCCAATAGGGTAACGACAAAATGTTGAGCACCTTACCAATTAATGATGTTCGGTCCTGTCACATGTTAGTAGAAATTAAAGAGAGCTTTACATGTTAAGACTGCGCAACTTTGAATATAATTTCAGAATAAGGGGTATAGTTCGTGGGCTTTCGTTTAGCAACAGCGTCGCCTGGTGGTAAGTGATGACGAGGCCGATGGTGATACACTGCACGCTAACCCAGAAAATACCTACTCACTGTGGCCTTGAAGACACCAAGGTTGTAAGTATCCGGAAACACAGACGCTAGGAGGAATCTACTCCCTTCTTCTTCTTTCGTGTCGGCAAGAACACGGGCTAAATCCGACTTGCCCAGAAAGCGGCTACTGTAGTAGCCCTCTGGTTACTGACAAGTAAGTCCTTACGCGAGGAAGAAGGTCTTATCTTGGCAAGTTAGTGCAAGATCATCGGCATAGATATATCGTTGAGTATTAGGGTGGTGGGGCTGATCATTCGTGTAGACGTTGAATAGAAGTGGTGCCAGGACGCTTCCTTGGGGAAGGCCGTTTTTCTGACATCGCCATCTGCTCTTCTTCTTCTCGACGCAGAAGCGGCGATTACGAAGGAGCCCACTTAACAGTGGCACGAAAGTGGGATCGTTTGTGGCACTCGATACTTTAGACAGCAATTTTTTTATGTTCACTGTGTCATACGCTGCTGAGAGGTCGACAAATACAGCACCTGTGACCATGCCCCGCTCAAATCCGTCCTCAATGAATTGAGTGAGGTTAAGCACCTGACTGGTGCATGATTTTCCCGTCCGAAATCCGGCCTGTTCTGGGATGAGAGTGGGGTCAATGGTAACTGTGAGTCGGTTGAGTATCAGTCGCTCGAAGAGCTTGAGGGTATGACACAGGAGAGAAATTGGTCTGTAGCTCTTAGGGTCAGATGGAGATTTCCCAGGTTTTAGTAAGGCCACAATTTTCGACTTCCTCCACAGTTTCGGGATCTTCGCTGATGCCATGCACGCGTTAAATAAACTAAGCAGCCAGGATGTAGCCACTGGTCCCAGGTGTTTCAGCTGTTCGACTGTGATATCATCCAAGCCAGCAGCTTTGCCGTTTTTGAGTGCTTTTATGCTTGTGGTGATATCAGTGAGTGTGAAAGGCAAGCTGATGTTGTTGCATGTCTGTTGCGTATTTTGGGCTGATCTTGGTGTTTTGGGGAGTCTTCCAGTAGGCTTTCCATTAAGTATGAGCTGGTGCGCTACTTGATTGGCTGTGGTTTGACCCGGTAATGATGGAGGGGGCGGGTCATTTGTCAGTTTTTGTATAGTGGACCACGCTTTCTTGCTATTATGCGTCATATCGATAGACGTGACAGTATTCATCCACTTTTCCTTCCTACTATCGCCCACGAGACTAATAATAATAATAATAATAAAAGCATTTATTTTCTCCACAATCTTAAAAGTACTATTAAAGCTATGGACATAATTTGATTAGAGACAACAATAAAGATTGTAAGAGACTGGTGCCTGAACTAGGCAGAAGCCTGTATCTCAGAACACCAGATCTCTCCCCTTATGATGTGATCGACCTGAATTTACATAATTATGTTCATTTATCACTACTTAAATAGGAGAAATTATACTACGCAAAAAATATTCGCCACACTTGACAGCTTCACTCGTGTAAAGGATGACACAGGAAAGGAAAAATACTGTCACAATTTGGTTGGAAATGTACTCAAGGGTAAATTCCTGTAACATTTATAACATTAACTAGTAGTATTTCTACTTATTTTTTTTTTATTTTTTTTTTTATTGTACATTTCTTAGATTTATTATTTATATATTTTGTTTTAAAAGGTCTTCAGTGGCATTGTAATCAAGAAGTTGTAAATAATTCATTACTAACACTTTACAAGGATAACGTGCTAGGGAAACGATGTTTAGTTTCAGGTGAAGACAATTGTATAGAAAGGGACCCAAGAAGCAAAAGAAACGATGTGAAAAAGACAATGTAAATAGGGAGGATTTTGCAACCAGGTGAGAGCGGCGTGCTCTGGAGATTGCTGGGTCGACCAAACGGTGCTGCTCAAGAACGGTGCTTAGAATAAATAGCTGGCGAACAGTAAGAACCTGAGTATATTGGAAGAGGTCGCGGGTGGGAAAACGAAAAGGTTTGAATGTGCAGACTTTAAGCAGCGCTCTCTGCGCTCTTTCGAGTTTTAACATAAATGTCTTACAGGCGCCGCCCCATGATGTTATGCAATAGGTAAGAAGTGACTGAGCTAAGGCTATGTACGTAGATTTCACTATGGAGGAGTCAGCAACATGGCTGAGATTTTTAAAGATGAACATCAGTTTGCGTACTCGACCTGCAGTGAAAGTAAGGTGGGGCATGAAAGTTAATCTATTGTCAATGATAACTCCTAAGTATTTGACTGAATCTGCCATTTCCAGTGGACAACAAGAGCACGAATGCTCAGAACAACCACTTTGAGAGTGAGCTGTGATTGAGAGCTCAGCAAGTTTGCTAGGAGGAGTTCTATTGACAGAGAAGGTAAGATACTGGGTTTTGTGAGCATTGAGAGTAAGAAGATTGCAGCGAAGCCAATTGGTGACCAGATCAAGACCTGACTGGGCATGGCGGAATACATTTTGCCAAGTATCTCCAGAGAAAAGCAAAGCAGTGTCATCTGCAAATGATATAATCTTGCAGGCTGGTATCTTGAGCTTACAAAGGTCATTGATATATACCAGGAAAAGTGTGGGACCCAGGACACTGCCTTGGGGAACGCCGTACTCAATCGGAAGGTCAGAGCTTGCAATACCATCCATCACGACACACTGGCTGCGGCCTGAACAATAACTGCGAAATAGAGATAATTGTTTGCCTCTTACACCCATTGATTCGAGTTTGTTTAGCAAAATAGGGATTGATACTGTGTCAAAAGCTTTTGCCAGATCAAGGAATATTGACAAGCATTTCTGCCTCTGATCTATAGTCCTTACTATGTAGTCCGTTAGCTCATGCACCGCACCAGCTGTTGATCTTCCCGATCTGAACCCGTACTGGCTGGGAGACAGTTTCATTTTGTTTTCGAGCCAGTGCATCAGACGTGTGTTTATAATTCTTTCCAGAATCTTTGAAAGAGCGGGCAATATCGATATACACGGTCGGTAATTACCAACACAGTCGCGCTCTCCAGACTTATAAATAGGGTGGACCAGAGCCTTTTTAAACGCATCTGGAAAAGAACCGGAAGCCAGACTAATATTGCATATGTGGGTTATGGGAGGGACAAGCAAATCTTTAAAGTTTTTCAACACAGAGTTGGGTATGTTGTCCCAGCCCACCGCACATTCCTGCCTAAGGGATGAGATAATGGAATCAACTTCCATATGGGTGGTTTCATAGAGAACTAAGGAGTCAGTGGACTCACAGGGGTTAGATAATGAGGGGTGAGGGTATGTCACGGGGTGAGAATTTAGTTTTAGGATGCTCTCGGCCAGATTTTTACCAACCCCAGAAAAGAAGTGATTCACCCGCTCCACTGACTCTTTTGGAGTGGGTTCACATTTAAGTAATTCGTGACATGATGAAAAAGGTTTTTGCAAATTCGTGACCTCCTTTATTGCGCTCCATAATTTTTTGCTGTTTGACCCAGCCATTCTTATAAGATTCCGGTCATGTTCTCTTTTCAATCTCTTGAGTATGGAGTTACAATAGTTGCGGTACCTGTTGTACGTTGTTCTAAGGGTGTCATTGTTTGGAGACTGTTTGAGCCTTTTGTGCATATTATCTCTGTTTTTGATGCACCTTAAGAGACCCGGAGTCATCCACGGTTTCAGGATTTTGCGACGTCGGGAAAAATTAGTAGTGGATGTATGGGTAGCAATGGCTGACTGTACTGCGCTAATAAAAATATTGGTGGCAACATTTGGGTCCATCGAATTGAAGACAGAAGAGAAGTCCAAAGAGGTGAGTAGCTCGGATAGGCCAGAGTAATTAATTTTCTTGACAACTCTAGGAGCGGAGAACGTCTTCTTGGTTTGAAGTGTGAGCAATATAGAGTCATGGTCAGTGACAGATGAGTGTATTATAAAAGATTGAGCAGGAAGTAGGGTTTTCAGAATGGCGTGATCGAGGCAGGAGGAATTTCTAGTGGGAGAATTATAGGCAGGAATAAGGCCATGGTACGCTAAGGTATTTAAATATTCTTCAGAGGACTCTTGATCAGACGACTGGGAGGATATGTCTATGTTTATGTCACCTATCAGCAGAATATTTTTAAAGGATTTTAGTGAGTCTAAAAGCGGAGCCAGTGAATTAATAAACTTTTGGGGATTTCGGAAGGCACAGGGACGATAGATAGCTAGAATGGCTGTTTCCGCGTAAATTTTAACCAAAAGGCAGCTTGCTTCTACGATGGGTGGTTCTGAGACAGCAATACCTGAGAGAGCTGCGTTACAGTACACAACAACGCCGTCGTTTTGATTAGCGGGGTAAGACGTTCGGTATGAGGAGAAACCATCTAATGGAGGAATTAAGGGGTTACTTTGTAACCAACACTCTGTGAGTATAATTACATCTAGTTCAATGCCTAGGTTAGACAATAGAACCGTTAAACCAGGCATATTGGCGGCAATGCTGCGAATATTCTGATTAAACAGTTTTAATGTTTTATTTTGGGTGACTAGGTTACGAACTTCGTGAGAATAGCAGGTGTAGGTATCACTTAATAATATCCCATCTATGTTGTTAATTACATAGTTATGCGATGCCATTTTTAATAATAAGTTTTAAATGAACAGTTTTAGGGACTATACCCGTCATAAGGTTTGTTTTCTGGTATCGCAGTTCCATAAAAGTGTTTAATAGGTATGTTACAGGGCTAAGGTTTATCAGAAGCGTGAAGTAGAAAATATTATAAATATCCATGCATAATTTTTTATCACTAAGGTGTGCACAGTAATTCGGAGGATAGGTAGGTACGACTTTTAAAAAAGAGAGAGTGACGAGGAGTGTGGAAATCTGAGTAGCTGTCAATTTACAGTGTATTAAACTAAAGTATAGCAAAATAAAAATACTTAATCTATAAAATAATATAAAAAAGATTAAAAATGTAAGACAAAAAACAAAGTAACAGCAGTTGGGGTTTGCTAGTTTTTTGATTTAAGATCAATAAGTTGGGCCTCAGATGAGACCACCACAAGCTTAGCATTGTCTTCTTTGCGTAGAAGCACCTTCCCATTAGCAGTCCAGCAATGCTTATAGTTTTCCTCGTCTGCGAACTGACGCGCTAAGAAAAACAGTTTGCGGGCACTTGCTGTTAGGTTTTCAGCAATATAAATCATGTGCTGCGGTGTTTCCTGTCCCAGGATCGTGGCGTTCAGCCTGGGTGTGTTAGCTTGGTTGTACACCCGGTAGGCTTTTAAAATTCCATTTTTCAGGATCACTGAGTTAAAGGTGACTAATATTGTCTTGTTTTCAGTCTTAGATGGAAGACGGCGGATATCAAAAATATTGGAGTGCCCCACGTCTATTGAGATTTTGTTGAAAATGAGAAGTGCGATGCGGATTAGTTCATCTTGGGTTGAGTTTTGCTTTAAGGGTACATTTCTTATTTCTAGTGTGCTTGAGCGGGAGTTTCTATCAATTTCTTCAACGTCCCCTGCAACTTTGGTGATAAACATGTTACATTCTTTTGTCTTAGCCTGAAATCCGGTCATTTGCACTGTTAAATCGTCATACTTTTGTGATAAGAATGCTATTGATTTTTTAATTTCATCATTAGAGGATAGCATCTCCGTGTTTTGCCGTGTAACGTCGTTTAAGGACGCCTGCAGTTGAGATAATTTATCATCAGACTCCTGCCTCCAAGCTGTGAGGGAGCTTAAAAAAGTGTCGAGCTTTGATTCACTAGATGATCCGCAGTCGCACCTACGTCTTTTAAAAGAGCGCGTTGTTATGTTTGGATCATTTAAGTTATCCCTTACAGAGTCCAAAGTCAAGTTTGGCTCGGAGCCATACATAGGGTCCTTGTTTTCGCAGGGAGAGCGTAGAATATTCGGCATTTTATGATTATTATGCGCTTGTAGGCCTAAATGTTCCGACGGCAAAATAATCCAGGTAGTGGCGGGCCCCGTAGATAAGCGCGTGAGTCACTCGTAGGTATGATTCCGTCCCGCTCCTAATTGAACCTGCGCCTGGGGGCGTACCTAATTTTGACCAGTAGCGGCAAGCGTGCGCAGCGGAAGGGATGGTCGACTAGTTAACCGTAATGAGTAATTATGGTTATCGCACTCACTTGAGCGTTGTCCTTGTTTATCCGTGCGCAGAGTTCTCTCGGTGGCTTCTGCTGTCCTGGTACTAGACTAATATATATTGCGTATGATTTTTAGATAAAATGTTATTAAAATAAACGTGGAGACTAGTTAGACACGTCCGTTCGGTCAGACATCCGAAGGGGAGAGGAACTACTAAGAAGCTCTTCTCCGATCGAGATGGTCTGTTCAGAGAAGGGGTCTTCTGCGAAGAGTGCCTCATATTGTGTAAGCAGGGTGGAAGCTTCTGATGTCAAGCCTGGGACGTATGATGTGCGACAGCCTCTGGGTATGGTCCGCCGGGATACTGACCAGATGACTTTTACAAACTCGTCGTAGTTTTGAGGTTCAGGCGGTATGTCGAGAAGCTGTTGGTCCACTCTTTCAGAGAAGCTGGTCCAATCAGCTTTGGCAAAGTTGAACCGTCTTCTGAATGGGACCTGTAAAGGTCTCACAGTAGCCACCACCTGGATCACCACAGGCCGATGCTGTGTTTTAGGTATTGGAGAGCACAGTTGTTTGGTACATTGAGGTCTTATATTCGCGCTGCAGAAAGCGAGGTCCGGGTTATAGCCGCGACGCCAACGGCGGCTGTAGAACGATGCAGGGAGTTTGGCACTGTGGACGAGTTCTAGGCCGTGCGAATCTGACCATCGCTCTACAGCTTCTCCGTTTGAGTCACTGGCTGCGCAGCCCCAGGTGGTACTGTGACTATTAAAGTCGCCAAGTATTAGTTTAGTGGGGTGATTATCAAAGTTCTTCGTTTTGATAAATCTAAAGTCGTCATTCGGGGGCGTCAGACAGAGGTCACTGTACAGTTTCCGAGGTCGGCGGTGATAAATTCTATCGAACCCTCTGATATACAGTCTGCTGAAAGAACTGTGATGGATTGTTTTGCAAAAACTGCGCTGCCATACTTTTTGTGCTCAATTTCAGCGATAAGGACCATACCTGCTATATGTGGTCTTTGTTGGTGAGAACCACGGTGTGTTTCTTGGACACACAGAATGTCGCATGAGTGCCTCTGACAGAGTCTGGATAGTAAGATAGACTTGTCATCTGAAAAGCCTTCGATATTAATCGTGATGACAGTCAGGGCTGGCTCTGAAAAAAGCCTTTTAGTTGGTCCTGAAAAGGACCGTTCTGGGGGCCCTTGATAGGGCTGGTTTAAGCATGGAACGCCCATTTGCCGTGGTAAAAAGATTCGCCAGCCTAGCCACTCCGTTACGGTGACTAGCTGTTTCCAGGGTGCGCCGCGGGGAGGCTCTTTTTATGCACCCCAATCTACTCCCTAGCGGTGCGGATAGAAAAGACACAGCAAACCGTTGAGTGCGGATTGTTGGAAAGTCAACCACAGTCTACTTTTGGATACAGTTTGCAAAAGAGAGAAGAGAAAACAACCTTCAGTAGAGAGATGTATAGGGATTGAGTAAGGCTGCGCAATAATAGTAAAAAGGTAAATATTCAAAAAATTATGTTAATATACAAATAACAAATAATTTATAATCCTGAAGGAGGATTACCTAGCACCAGTTTCCAAGCTAGGGAAGAGACCAAAAAAATGGATAGAAAAAGAGAACAACGTTAACATAAAGTCAAGTAAAATCTATATAATAGACTCAATTCGGTTTAAATGAGGCTGGTTGTATGAATGGTTTCGCCCACTATTTGTATGTTGAATAAATAATAGGTGTAATATAGAACTTGCTAACTATCCTAATAAGATTAGGCCCTGCGAACAAATATGTATTTGAATATTCAAATATATTAGAATTAGCTGACAAAGGGCTTACAAAGGGTTGCATTAATTGTACCGGACTCGCCTGTTTTGCATTTATGATTTGCTATGTTTGGGTACTAAAGTAAATTACGCCCTAGGAGCACCGCCCTGGGAAAATATCATGTTATAAAGTACTTTAGTTCTATTTGAATTTCACTCGAAAACGAAATCGTGTAGGAGCTCTTATTTTCAAGTACAAAACATCCCACTCATATTACGAATATGGGAGAAACTGATCGTTACGTTTTCAAGCTTAACTCCCTGGACCAATGTTTGATGAATTATAGTATAGAGATGGACAGACAGTAGGAAATTAAACCTTTTAGTTTTTTAGTCGCGGTTAGCTTAGATATTTATTTATTTATTTACTCTTTATTGCACATTTATAAAATAGGTACAATTGGCGGACTTAATGCCTAGAGGCATTCTCTACCAGTCAACCGCAAAGTTTAACAAAGAACATACGAATTTTGGACTGTGCAACGTATGGAAATTGGTGCAAGAAAATACAAACAACAAATTTGTTAGGTTACTTAACTAAAAGTTTAAAACCTAATAATACTCAAACTAACAAATACCTATACAATTTGTAAACTTAAATAAATCATACACACAACAACATGGTCTAGGGATATATAAAACTTTTTTAAATAACTTAAAAAGTACTGGCCTTACAAAAAAACTATTAATGACAGATAATAAAAACATTATGAGGTTCCTTTTTTAAATTCAAATTTGTATATAAACGGTTTTGTTTTAAGATGAAATTCGCATTCATTGAATTTCTTCCAAAGAAGTAAATCTTCACGAACTTCTAACTTGATTAAAACTCCATAAATTTATATAAATCTTTGTCAAACGCATCTCCGGTGTTCATTTAATCATGCCACGTAGACACTTGACCAGGAACAAAATTTTAAGAGCAGTGGGCATGATTCAAGCTTGCGCTACCCAAATTGCGGTTTCTGAAGCCATGAGGACCAGTCAAAGCGTTATATCCAGGCTCTGGTCACGTTATCGTGTCACGGGGGAAGTGGTGGAACGGCACCGAGGACCTCAACGCATTACAACATATGTACAGGACCGATTCATAGTAAATGCTGCACGAAGTCAACCAAATGTAACGGCGATGCAATTGGTTCAAAGGCTACAGACAGAGTATGGTTTGCTGGTAAGCGGTCAAACTTTGAGAAGACGACTGCATGAAGTCAACCTACGTGCTTGTAGGCCACTTCGGGTACCAGCGCTAAGGAGAGGCAATCGAGGAAGAAGATTACAATGGGCTATTGCACACGAAAACTAGAACCATTCTCAATGGTCACTTGTGCTTTTCACTGTTGAATCCAGGTTTGGATTTCATCCTGATACGCGAAGAGTACGCGTTTGGAGAGAACCTGGACGTTGGAGTCGACTGCAGCACCCACACATACGGCGCGTATCGTTATAAGTTGGTTACAACAGCATGATATCCAAGCTTTAGACTGGCCTGCACAATCCACTGACTTAAATCCTATTGAGCATGCCTGGGATATGCTTCAGAGAAGAGCTCTTAGGAATTTCCCTGAAGATATTGTGCATGAAAACCAGCTTTTCATGCATCTTAGCAGAACTTGGGACAGTATTCCACAACAGGATATTGACACCCTTGTTTTGAGTATGCAGCACCGCTGCAGATGTGTCAGGAGAGTCTTAGGTGG
Organism: Udea olivalis; assembly: GCA_947369235.1. Lineage (NCBI taxonomy): Eukaryota > Metazoa > Arthropoda > Insecta > Lepidoptera > Crambidae > Udea > Udea olivalis. The sequence goes on from OX376363.1 coordinate 5,989,002, forward strand.
ATACACGGATTATTAATTTTAAGTTTTCAAAAAATTTTATAAAAAAATAGTTGTTTTGTTTAGGTTTTGATGTTTCAAAAATAAAGTTGAGATTGAAATTTTGTCTGAGTTTTTTCTCTTCTTCTAAGTTTTTTTAAATTTAACTTTATCTAAAAGTTTATTTATTAGAATGTGTAGGTGTCATAACAAAAAGTTAATAGAATTTTAGTTATTTAGGTTTAATTGAAATATACCTAGACCATGTTGATGTGTGTATATAGATCATAATATACTTCATAAATACATATAAATTGAATATATTTATCATGCCAACAAACATACTTAGATATATATGTATATACATTTAAAATAAATATACTAATATAATATAACATAATATTAAATAATTAAATAATAATATATAATATTAAATTAAATTGCCATAAAGAGAGTTAAACATAGATGCCTGAATCTGAACTCAATGAAATGATTAACTGAAACATCAGCGGCTCACTTAAAATGCTCTCGCATCGACCTCTTCAGAGCAAGTTTGGAGGTAGATTTCTGAATGTTGCTTGGAAGAGAGTTACAGAGATGGCAGTCAGTCTAAAGAAAAGTGGTGTAAATAGAGCGAAAGTTTTACTTGAATGGAGATCTTTTTGATGAGACGAGTGTAGGAATTGAAACTTATTTTTTAGGTACATCGGAGAGTTTGGATCAAAGGAAATAGAAAAAAGAACACACAAAATTCCTACTTTTCTGCGTTGACGAATTGGTAACCAGTTGAGCTTAGATCGATTAGAAAAAATATGATCGTACTTTCGCAATCCGAAGATAAAGCGGATACAGTTATTCAGAAGTCTGTTAAGTTTCTTGAGAAGTTCCTGTGAGATATACGAGTACATCAGCATAGTCGAGAATAGGCAGGACAAGAGCCTGGACGAGCAGAACTTTAGTGTTGACTGGTAAAAAAAAATTAAAGCTGTAAAGCACCCGCAGCGTCCAGGTTATCCTTCTGCTCATCTCCACCACCTGCTGGCCCCAGCTCAGTGTGCTGTCCATAAAAAGACCAAGATTTTTGACTAATGATGAATATGGTATGAAGTTGCAGTCCATCACTATCGGAGTAATAGGTGAACAGCCAGCCGCACGCAACTGATAGGAGCTACCAAACATTATAGCCTGACACTTGCTCGGGTTAACCTTGACACCAAATTTGAGTGACCACTCACTGATACAGCTGCAGTCATAGTTAAGTTTGTCAATGGCGGCGTTTAAGTCTGCTACACCTGCCTGCACGTCCAATTGCAGATCATCGGCATACGAGTGGTGTGAGCATTGAATTTTATCTATAAGCATATTTATAAAAACCGAAAACAGGATAGGCGATACATTTTATGCGGTACACCGGCCTCCAAGTCTGACCAATCCGAGGGACTTGATCCACGCGAACAGCCTGCCGGCGCTCGCGCAGGTAGGAAGAGTACCATTCTACAGCCAAAGGAGAGACACATAGTTGACTCAAGACTGCCAGGAGAATATCATGATCAACGGTATCGAAGGCGTTGGAGAAGTCTATTAAAACAAGCACCGTCAACCGAGACTCCTCCATACCAGCCCTGATATCATCAGTGACTTTGATAAGTGCTGTAGTTGTACTGTGTCCTGGTAGAAAGCCCGATTGGTACTGACTAAGCATCCCATTGTCCAAGATGTGACTAGAAAATTGCTTATGAGCAGCTGCTTCGAGAATTTTAGACAAAAAGGGCAGTATAGAGATGGGACGGAATTGATTTAGACTGGATTCTCAACCTTAGGAAGAGGGATGACAAACGCTTGACGCCATAGTTTAGGAAATTGAGAATCGATAAAATGAAATTCACGATATGGGTGATAGGTGGGAGAATATGATCTAACACACGGAGAATCATGGACCGGCTTATTTCATCGGAACCAATAACCTTAGACTTCATGCAGTTAATTATCTTTCTTATCTCCTCGTCAGATATACTGGAGAGAATGAAAACATATTGCAAGAGAGAGAAAGCAGTGAGATAATTGAGGAAATAGTGCTACGTTTAGTAAAGTCGTCTAGTGGGATGGAGGAGGAGGGATATCAAAAACACAATCAGCCCAATCCGGCAAAAGCTTCTCAAAATGTAGTTTGAATGGCATCCTGTGCTATGGGTGTCGGACACACTAGTATATTTCTGAAATCTTCATATTTGAATAGATTAAAACACCCAGACACAAAACAATTGAGATTGTTCGTCTTATGAATGTGCACAATATAGGTGGTGTCAGAATCCACGACCTTCAGCGATATAAGTAGGACTTATTGCGTCAATGAACAAGTCGAAGTCAAGAGGCGAAGGCAAAATTCATGAAGTATTTCTCTCTAATGACATTACTTACGTTAGAAGGATGAATTATCTTCAAGTAATTATCGAACGAGCACGCCAAGTGGCGCCATCTTTCGTCTGAGTTGTAATCTAGCTTTAACGACGTCATTACAGTTTGGAACTGAAAACTTAACTTGTATCGAAAGTCACGTACAGTTTGCGGCTCACAATTAGGGATCACTTCCACTCAAAGCTGAAGGTTTCTCAGGTGACAAGTGCTGGAGGTACTGGGTCATAATGCCTTATTTGTACTCATTTTTGAATGACACTTTAAATAAATGGCTACTCAAATGTTAGAAACTTGAAAATTTGACCACCACATTTGTAATATGGGTGATTCCAGTAGAGTACTTCTGAGCAAATTAGAACCCGACACACTCCAGGTGTTACATTTCTTGCGAAAATCTCCTCAAACTTAGTTGTGGTATTGTTTTTTTTTATAGTCCAGCATGCTGTGCAAAGTTTGTTTTCAGATATTACGTATCTTCAATCATTTAATTACATAGTACATATAAAACAAAGTCACTTCCCGCCGCCTGTACGCTCATTTCTTTCAAATAAAAAAAAGTAAAGTAAAGTAAAGCCTCCATCATTGCAATCAAGTCATCGCTACAATTGATGGGTAAAAACAGATTAAAAATTAAGAAACAGATTTTAAATTTCAATGCGCTGTTCATCAATTGGCAGAGTGATTCAAGAGAAAGGTTTATATGTATAAAATATATATTAGAGGGGCCTAAACCTACCCCACTGGAATGTTGGTATAGTAGCGAAGAGCCCGACACCACAAAGTATACCGGGTGATTATTTGAAGACTTACAAAACACACTCAGGGAGTGATGTAGAAACTATCTGAGTGAAAATGAAATTAATTTAATTAACTTTCATTTCAAGGTCACCATACAAATCAGTCGAACAGTCGGTATTTTTTGTAGAAGCCAAATTGAAAAAAAAAACATTTATTTCACTTACAAAGTTACTATATCGCTTACTAACCATATCGTTTTTGTAAGTCTTTTGATAATCACCCGGTATACTCGTACTTACCCCTTATTTATAAAAACTTACACAGTGCTTCAAGAAAACCTTACCTTAGTAAAAAGAGTCCTTTAAGACTTATAAGTCTTATTTTTTATGAATAAGGGTTTGTCGTCAGTTATTAATTTATTACAATTATTTTGTTCATATATTTTATAGCTATCTGTGGAAGCGCGTCTTTCTTGTAACTTCGCTATACGTTTAGAATGACACACCGATTTTAAATCTTTCATGTATTTCAGCGTCCTTTTCCTGGGAATCGTTTGCCAAGTTTTATTTTGATTTCATTTAGTATCTCTGTGCAACTCCAGCTTCAGGTAGCTTTCCCTGCAGAAATGTTTTTAGAAATCTGATGCTTTAGAAACTACGATGTCGTGAGGTTATTGACAAATCAAGTATGATACAGCATTTGGGCAAAGACCTTCATTATTGACGACACATTGGCGCAGTGCGCTGTCTGTAGCACCGTAGCACCACAGATACTCGTAATAGTTATAACGTACCAGATAAATCACATCATAGAAGATTGACCATTTATGTGACATGCATATATTGCCAGGGCTACCTCTTTCGTTAAAGATGTCAGTAGTCAGTACTTCCTTAACGTCATCGCGTCAGTTCAACCGCAAGATTCGTGTACAGTGCCACAAACTTATCTGACCCGGTGGCCAAAACTGGAACTAAGTGTCGCTATTTTGAAATGTCATTTTGTTGTAACAACTACTTAAATATAAATGATCAGCAAATTATCATTTCGGTTAATCCTTGTGCATTTTGCAATGGCATTACTTTTACACTAAAAACTGCGGAAGTTGTATTTAGCGGCAATACTAAATTCAAGAACAGCGACACTGCCACCTTGTCAGATAAGTTTGTGACACTGTACCTACAAATGCTCTACGCGGCTTTTGACAACTAACTGCCAAAATAGGTCTAGAAGGACCTGGCGGCTGGTAGGTAATTATCACGCGCAAGTACATGGAGTGATAGGGGCCTGGTAGCACGGTTTCTCGTCTCGATTGCCGTGGTGTCGGGTCAAGTCAGGAAACGATTTTGCTAAATTGGCTCCGGTCTGGTACCTAGTAGCACAAGGATGTTTATCCTTACTTCGAGACCATGACAAGTGGTGTGTTGCCTAGCGCATATTTATTTATACGAAGCTATATTGGCAAGTAGTCTCCTGTCTCGATCGCGGCGCCAATCACCTGAAGTTTCACAGGTTATATTATGTATACGTACCTACATCCTATCATTTCGAAAACTCTAGATCAAATTGCGCAATTAAAAGCTAGCGTCTTACCAAAACAGGTAAGATAAGTTTTAGAAGCGAACGTCTAAAAGTAATTTACCCTCAAAGTTTTAAAGCAACAAAATCCAATAAAGAAACTTCTAGAGACGGAAAGAAGTTTAATAAACAAACTCAAAGCTCACACGTTGGGAGTGAAAGTGTTCCATCAAAGGACCCTCAAGGCCTGTATCTACTTTGATTAATGCGAGTGCAGGTGATTAGAAGGTTCGAGTGATTACTGCAGGTGTGTGGTGCGAGTAGTGTCTAATTCTGTTTAATTGAGAAGACATTTATATTTTACATACTCCGTACTATGTCTTCCGTCCACATTGCCATTTTTTACAAGTTTTGCAACACAAGCGAGCGTCCGCCGCGTGACGCTAAACACTAAAAACTTAGAACGAGTGAGGGGGGAGGGAGGCGCACGGGTCGAGGCTACTCGCAATCCACTTGCAAAAATAAATAATAGAACACGCTTATGAACACCTTACTACGCAGGTTAGTAATCTCTCGCACTAATAATCGGTGTCCTCACTTTTTTTTTCTCCTAATCACTAAGCACCTGCACTAACTAATAATTAAAGTGAATACAGGCCTTTAGATATTTCTGGCTGATCCCGTCTATGGCCGGCACACCATATACGCGATCAGGCCGGTCCTCAAACAGTAGGTACGTCGGGAGAAGCGGCCTCTGACGTATCGACTGGTGCAGGTGCTTTCCGGGCATGTGTGCTTCGGAAGGTACCTGCATAAAGTCGCCCGGCGGGAGCCAGACACGAGGTGTCACCACTGCGACGCTGATAATGACACCGCCCAGCACACACTGGAGGTATGCGTCGCTTGGGCGGATCAGCGCCGCGAGTTGGTGGCCAGAGTTGGCGTCGACCTTTCGCTCCCAGCCCTCATACCGGCTATGTTAGGGAGCCAGGAGGCTTGGGAGGCAATGGTCTCCTTCTGCGAAGACGTGATGACGCAGAAGGAGACAGCGGAGAGGGCCCGAGAGGACGATCCTAGGGCAGCTCCTATCCAACGCAGACAGCGGTGAGGGCGAAGACGGCGGTTCGCCCGACCTCCTCCTGCTCCATAAAAGTAATACCAGGGTGATTGCCGGGGGGCTTTCACCCCATTGCACGGTGTTCCTGTCTGGGGGTGTCCCAGTACACCGGGATACCCCTGTAGCGTGAGGAGGTCCGGCACGTAGGCTGGGCCGACTGCATGGGACGATGCGGTAAGCCTTTTTGGCTCCATGTCGCCCCATTCCATAGCGGTGAATTATACCCCGGTCGTTTTAGTGCGGTATCCCGTCGGCTACACGGCGGGGAGTCCCACACTTCCCCAATGCCTACCCCTCGGCCAGTGGGATAGTCCTCAAATTATATTTTCCAGGAGACAAAAAAAAAGGCTTTTAGATATTTCAGTAATATAAGGGTATTAGGGCTTTCTTTTTCCCGTGACTTTGTACGCCCGTTCCCGTAGGAATATCGGGATCTAAAATAAATATATGCGCAAGACAAAACTCTACTTACCTATCATGGTCTCGAAGTAAGGATAAATCTTTGTATCACGTGGTACAAGATAAGGAATTAAGCCAGGGGGGTCTCCTAGCACACTCAGACCAGAACCAATTTAAAAAATATCGTTTCTTGAATTTACCCGACCGTGAATCGAACCCTTGAGACCACGCAAGCCGATGCGAGAAACCGTACTACAGCGCATTACGCCAATCGTGTCGAAATCTTCAATTTGCCTATACGAGCGTATATTATAACGTCGGTGACCGATGCGATGTCGCGTAGAAGGAATTCAAAATGTCGCACTGAGTGTGCTCATATTGTCACGTAGCGCGTCAGTCGACCGACGTACGCGCCGCTGACGAGCGACACCGACGCGCGTAGTAAAAATTTACCGCGCTCGTCATCATCGCTGACCAGTGTCCCATTAGAACATTGTGTTCATGCGCTCGACCGATGTACGCGACCGATCAGCATAGGAGTAAATTTAATTTAAGCCTTTCAGCTTCGCGTACAGATTACTTAATTACTACGTAACGGATAAAGCTTCGTTCTATAAAATCCACTAGGAAACAATTAACGCGCAACACGTAACGTTCAACGAGGTCGGCAACGTTGCACAACAAGGCGTGACGTTGCCAGTAGTCGGCAACATGCTCGCGACACTAACTAAAAAAGTTCCGCGTCGCTGTTCAACAACGTTGTGCAACATGTTGCGCGTCAAATGTTGCCTAATGGATACGAGGCTTAAATCACATCATAGAAAATTTACCATTTTGTCAATTGTAAAAATGCGTGATGTCATGTGACAGGCATATAATGACAGGGCTATCTCTTTCGCTATAGATGTTAGTAGTCGGTCAGTACCTACTTACTTTACGTCAACCGCAAGATTCGCCTACAAATGCTCTACGCGGCTTTTGACAACCAACTGCCACTCAGGGGGTCAATAGAAATCGTTCAAATGTATGGGGATGACATAAGCTGTCACTGGCGCTTATGTCATCCCCATACATTTGAACGATTTCTATTGTAGAAATCGTCGTAGCGTGTTGCTCTTGGCTAGCCCCCCAGGTCTTGGAAGTCCCTGCTAGTAATTATCGCACGCAAGTACATGTAGTCTCTGTCAGTCCATGCCAGTAGTTACAGCTGTGCCTTGTCTGTCAATCATTTAGTAACGGAAGGGTTTTAGAATTGGTGTCTTTCTTCAGAGGACACAGCACGATCGAGAGAATTGAAAAATAGGTATTTCTAAAATCTATTGGTGTCTTTTGCAAACCTCGAGCCCCCACAGAGTGCTATAGAGACATCTGCAAATAGGACCGAAATGACCTATCAAAAGTACACAACATCGACGCTTCGTAGTCTACTGATCCCTTTTCGAAAACTTGACCGATTGAATTACTTCTTTTAGTTAAAATTAGAAAAAGGTTTTTGCCGTGTTCCTATGTTTTCTGTTTTTATATAGGTAAGTAATCTAATCAAATTATTTTATGGATGTTTGAACACAGCGGAAAATCTGACCATATTTTTAGGTTCTTGAAGGGTAATATCTCTTTTGATAATTAGTTTATAAAAAAGGGAAACATCGGGGCATGTTAATAGTAGCCATAGATTTTTTGGGAAAATATGATTCCTCTACTACCAATATCCAGGGAGGAAACACTTGTACTACGGTTGTATGAAAAATCGGCGCTTCTGTATCCTCATAATATCCTGCAATACGTTAAATTAAGAAACGATATTTATGAAACTTGGTTTCACCTTAAATTCTAGACAGTATAAGAATAAAGGATAGATACTTTAGATTCATAGACATACTGGAAATGACATTCATAGACATAATAACAGCCAAGTTACTACGGGTGAAGTCGCTTACAGCTCATAGATGTTTTGGTCTGAATAACTTTTGTTTCATAAAGTGTTCAAACTCAAACTCAAATATCTTTATTTAAATAGAATTAATCAGTACTTTTAAATAGTCAAAAAAATTACTAAATAATAGACAGAAATACCATACCAATATGAATAAATAAACAGTATACAAACATAATGCCACTCCACCACCGCGTCGGAGAAGTTGGTTCTTACTAAGAAGACCCGGCGAGAAACTCAGTAGTTACTCTTTTAAACTTGTTGTGGTTTTACAATGCGAGTTAGTAGAGTACAATTTGTTTGTTGATAAAAAAATGCTTAAATTCCAACATTAAAAAATAAAAAGAACAACCTAACAAGTACAGCAAACCTACATAGTATAAAACAATAGGCTGTACCAAGTCATTTATACAATTCCAAAAATAAAAATCGTTAGTCATTAATACACTTAAGTCCGGCATTTAATTAATAAGTACAAGGAACTAATCCCGCACCGAGCAGAGAGCTTTAATCCCAGGCTTTTTTATCTAAAAGGTAATCATTGGTAGTTTAATACCCCTTTTTTTAATAAAACAGAGTTTATGTGGTTTTTGAATCTGTGCAGCGGTAACATACATATTTCCTGAGGAACTTTGTTGTAGTATACCTTGTACCTTGCCCCCTAAAGGACCCCAAAACTTTTTGTAATCTAAACAATGGAAGCGCTATTATATTCTCATTCCTAATATTTTTGGCGTGTATATCGCAGTGTTTTGTGAAAAGACTGATGTTCTTTTTCACCCCGACAATACAGTTCTAAATAAATTGGGAAGCCACTGTAAGAATCCCAATTGCCTTAAAAAAGCTCTCTGTGTGAGGCCCGTGCACGAAGCTTATAGATAGATCTGATCGCTCGCTTTTGCAGGATAAAGATGGTTTGTATATCCGAAATGGTTTGTATATCCGGATACAATATATTATGTTTGAATTAAGACTCAAAATGTTTGCTGACACCAAGCGCCAGTGTCCAGGGAGGTGTGCAATTTATGTGTGTGCTACAAGCAAGCAGAACATTACAGACTAGCTTCTGCCCGCGACTCCGTTCACGTATAGGTACTGTACGTCTACCACGAGTTGCCAATTTAAATTTACGTTATCGTTCGCGTAAAAAAATGTATTGGGATTTGACATTGTCACATCATGTCATGTCAAATCCCAATGATTTTTTAATTTAAAGTGGCAACTCGTGGTAGAAGACGTAGGTACTGGTCATTGGTTAAGTTAATTTTAATTTTTAGCATTATAACAATAATATTACACGTCTATGCAGTTACGCCTCGAGGGGTCGTGCGCTAAAGTATACAAACGGAGACACTAGTTGTCTTTGTCACAATAAATGGGTTTGTTCTCATCCCCCGCTAAGTGGAATTCGGACGCCTCCATTTTCTCATTAGTAGTGCATGATGCACTCAGCCACAGAATAAAAATAGCAGTACAACAACTACATACTAACCACACTTGATTTGATTGTCATCATTATTACACGGAGCTGTATCCCAAAAGACTTCTGACGCTAAACATATGTAGATATAATTATTGAGTTTCAGCATTTACGGAAATCCTGACCTTTTATTAGTTTGTTCGCCTGTGATGGTCGTGTCCCGTTACGTGGAAGAATAAATAAATATTAATTTACATAAAATACGGTACCGTCAGCTACAGAAGTACCTTAAGTTAAGTACTTTGTCACATTAAATTTGTTGAAATCGTCAGGAAAGTGTCAGATTTCACTAATTTGGAAAAGTACTCAAGTGTTCAGTTAAGCTACTAGCTGACCGTACAATACAGATTTTTGGTGGGTTTTTCACATCAGAACACATAAAGCCATCACCAAGTCCACGCAATAACTAAAAGGAACTTGCAGCATATTGGACACTCGTTTGGAACTCTATCTAAACATATGAGTATTTTAAGCAATTATTTGAAGTAAGGTCCAAAAAGGTAATCTAAGGAGTCCAAATGTGAAAAGCGTAAAGTAGGTAGTTGTTTCTTCACAAAAAAACCTAAAACCTAAAGCTCATCATTAAATTTCCTCTCCATTACTCGCATGCCTATACGAAATCATTCACGGTACAGTCCGTACACTTATGGAACTCCTTACCCCTGGCCATCAGACAGTCGCAATCCATTTCAAAATTACATCTTCAAAACGAGGGTTAAAGCACACTTTCTGACACTTTAACGCATCTTCTCTGTTTCTACTAGCAGTTTTTTTAAAATTTCTGTTGTTTTAATTCTTGTTACCTTATTTTCTTGTTTGTCACTTTGGTTAATCCATAATTTAAAATATCCTTTTCTTTATATTATATGTTTTTATTTAAGTTGGTATTTATGTATCTATGTAGGTACATACCTACATTTCTTGTATTTTATGTGATAGAATTTTGGATTTGTGTATACGTATTATATGGTATTTAAATATTTATTTTGTAATACCAGCTTATATGCACTTACTTACCCTTTCTATCATCTTTCCTATAGGTTGTCTGGAAAAGATTGCTTCAAGCAATAAGACCGCCTAAATTGTACATTAGGATTTAAGTGTATTACTTATTTGTAACGTCTTTATTTGATGTCCAATAAAGAGTTTCTTATCTTTCTTATCTTATCTACATCTGAATTTATTTTCAGTTGTGATACTGCTTTAACTATTTTTTTACTGTGAATGTCCGCTGAAATGTTGTTGTCAGTAATGCAGAGTAACCGCTGGATATCATTAGTCTTGGCTAATTCAATCTTGTTACAACAGCTAAAAGGCCATACTTAGTTCGAACTTAATTGAAACTAGATATATGGTCTAAGTGTGTGTGTTATAGATATTACTTCAGATATATATTATTGTGTTATTTGTTCCTTCGTAAACAAAAGGACAGTAGCGATTGAAACATAAAGCATAACAAAAGTACAATTAGGCTAATTTCTGGAAAGAGATCAATTCCAGCAGACCATGAATTAATATAATCGTACATTGAGAACTAAATTTGTTGTAAATAAATAGGAAAAATAAGTAAATAACAACCCCTAATTTTGGTCATCTAAACTCCTTATACTAATAAAACAGAGATAATTGTTAAGTATGTATGTTTGCACTGAAACAACATTGTCAGCCCAAACATGGGCTGTATTAAGAAAAGATATCCCCACTAAAATATAAATAAATACACTAAAAAACCCTCAAAACTTAGTTTACGTTATTATTTCGTGAAGAAAACCATTCGACATCCACTCTCAAAGGAACAAGCTATCCGAAAGGATAGTCATGGCCCCTCCTTCAGCATAATATTGTGTCTAATTAAAAGAAAATATCCCAGCAACCCGCGAGCGATTTTACAGTAACAGGCAGGCTGGCCGGATGAGCCGGGAACGGAAACGAACCTCAATCGGGAAATATGGCCGCCCGGAACGTATTAATTCAGTCGAGTACAGAAATAGATTTGTTTTGATGGGAATATTTCAAGCTGTACCTACAGGTATGTTTATAGTTTGCCATTTTGCGAGGTGGCCAGGTGACCTGATAAAGGTTGCAGGCTTTTAGAGGATGTACCTGGGCTATTTAGGAAATAAGATAGGCCAAGAAGTTCCATAAAGCACACCAAACAAAGTACCTATTCAAGTCTTAATGCACAAATTAGACGGTCTTAGAGAGAGAGAGAGAGAACATTTATTTCAAAGAAAGCTAGTGCTGGAAGCAGTATCTTCGAGTCAACCTACAGGTATGGAAGTTGGCAGAAAAGAAGGCCATTGCTTTAAATATGTTCCAACATAGAGCGAAAACTCACTGAAGAGGTGTTAATAAAAAAAATCACATTTGAGTTTCTTAGAGAAGCTGAGTTTATCTGAGGTTCTTATTTGTATTTTAATGAAACTTTATAAACTTATACTATAAAATTTGTATTCAAAACATTTGAATAATATAAACTTAAATCAAAAGTTAGGTGTTCAAAAAGATGACTCACGCAGTCGAAGTCGCTGGCAAAAGCTAGTTAATATTAAAACCCTTCCAAATTGTAAACGCCACGTAACTTCGCAATGAAAATAAAAGACAAACGCCCAACTGTAACTTTTATTGAGGATACCGAGACCGGAGTCCCCGAAGGTGCGATTTGGTTCGCTCATAAACTTTCTGCTACGCTTCACCGGTACAGGCAACATAATGGAGGTCAGTGGAGGAAGATAAGTGGTTGCAAAGCATTATTGCACATACTATAAATATTTGGTTTGGATGTGAATTTAGTGATAGTAAAGCTCCTTGCTCCGAGACGCTTGTGAGGTCGATTTGAATAAAACAACTTTACGAAAAAACTAGTTTGCTAGACCTTTTCATAATCCATCCACAGCTATGAAATGAAAGATAATATTTCATTAACGTAAAAATCTGGACAATTTAATTGAAAATAAAACACACCTCAATAGATTTTTGGAGCGAGTTTCAGGTTGTTCATCATATTATAGTCCTTCGCCTTAAATTTCATCAGTTCTTCAGGCGCAAGTATTCTCTCAGTTAAGCTAGCTATGAACACATGTTAAAAATTACTCTACCCCCTATGTATTCTTCAGAATTTGAAATTAGCATTTGTTAAGTCTTTTTTTGTCGACCGACTTGGTGTAATGGTTAAGAAGTTGGCTACTACATCAGAGGTCGCGGGTTCGATCCCCGCACAGTACAAACATTTGTGTGCATGAACATGTCTGTTTGTACTGGTCTGGGCGTCTCCTATGTATAATAAGTATGTATTTACAAAAGAAAATGTATTTAAGTATGTTTATCCGTTGTCTAGTATCCCATAACACAAGCTTTAATTAGCTTACTTTGGGGCTAGATGGCGCTGTGTGGAATAATGTCCAGGGATATTTATTTATTTATATTTATTTATTTATGTTAAAAATTACTCTACCCCCTATGTATTCTTCAGAATTTGAAATTAGGATTTGTTAAGTCTTTGACTGCCGCTAAAGCAGACACAATAGAAAATCTATTGTTTGCGGGTCACCGGTGACCCCCATGGCAGCTAATGTGTTAAAATTCCTCTCTGAAACCAAATTCAATCTCATTTGTAAATGTTTTTTTTAAGGGTGTGTAAATTTGGTGCTAGAAAGTAGCTATTCCATTTCTCTACTATTCCTGGGGCCCTAGCCAAGAGCAACATGCTGCTTCGTTTCGACATGTTAAATTGAAAAATATACGGGAATGACATAAGCACTGGTCTAATCGAAATGACATTTGATGTCAGTGCCATACATTTTTAAATTTGATAAACCGTCCCCCGGTAATAAAAACATTACGTCCACTCTAAATTACTTTATGCACTAATCTACCATTTTCGTGTTAAAGATCATCATCTTATCTGCGCTTATCATGAAAGAAACCATACAATTGTTAAAACAAAATGGTTAAAGTATAATGATTTCTGAAAATAAACTTAGTTGATTTCACTACCGCCTTCTTCAGCAAGGAGCCTCACCGTCGTTGTCACGTTTCACAAACTACGCAATTTGAATATTCACTGTGCGATATTCAAAGTGAGTTTTTTCAGAATAGCCCTGCTGATCTGCTGTTTTCCGTACACAAAGCGTCACCTACAAAAGTTTAAAGTTTTCTTTACAAACTGTGACCGAAAATAAAGCTCGAAGGAAATAAGAATAATATCACGGTTTCAATAGGATTCGGTGAGTTTTCTCTTTGTTGTAAGTTTTCTCCGTTGCATAGAAACTTTAGGGTTACCACAGTTTATGAAGAAAATTAAGGCAATTGAAAAAAAGGCTAGGTACCTAGATTCAACCCTACTTCTTGCAATATATGTATCCGTGTATGTGTGAAACGTTATGACGTTACGGTTTTTCTGCTATATGCTTAACTTAAGTATAGGGATGCTAGGCCTCATTCATATGCTCATAGCTCTGAACCGAAGGCAAACATTATGACATTAAAAATAAATCCTCCTTACTTTCACACTTTGTGCATGTTTGACCAATGTCTAAAAATATTTAAGTACCTATGTTTATCAGTTTCTGACGCCGAATAAGAAAGGCGGACCCTGGGCCCCACACACCAGTGTGGGTTCACAACCGGGATAGTCCGCACGGATACTGATGATGATCAGTTTCTGACGCCCATAGTACAAACTTTGCTCAGTTTGGGGTCAAATCGTCTAAGTGTGAGATGTCTCATATTTTTATTATTTATTTACTCCAAAAATATGGTCATGGTCACCTCGAAGCTGGCGTGCACCCAACCTGTGCAATTCGGTACCTACTTTATTTTCGTGCATTTCAAAAAATTATCCCCATTATTTTTAATGTGACGCCCTTTATCTTCAAGTATACTACCTTAAGCCGTACAAACGATTTTGTTTTCGTGTTATGAAAGCTCATTGGATTTTCCAAGCAATTTCTTTGTCTTCGAACGATTTCCCTTATTGAAGTCATATTATTCTGAATTGACGCCTAGGACACGAAATACTTGATTATTCATCATCATTCATCGTTTGCGGCCACAAAACGTCCACTGCTGAACATAGGTCTTCGCCACAGATTTCCAAAGCGACCCGTCGCAGGCGGTCGGCATTCACCGGAATCGTACCTGCAAGGTGGACTGACGACCGGATAAGTGATGATGATGCGAGTAGTCACTCTGTACATTTATGGGGATCACCTAAGTTAATGCTGCTTTTGTGATAGGCGATCAATGAAATCCATACAACTACCAAGATATTGTGACCACTTATTACTTACACACAAGTTATACCGAAATACATTCAGTTTCTATTTCAGGATAGAGATTTTCTTTTAATCATTTATTTCATGTTTTTATCTTAGCATTAATATGGCATAATTATGCCATTAGGCTCTAAACCCTAATCGTCTCATTACCAGCTAAAGTGCTACGAGTATAACAGCATTTACCCCGAGTTACCTTATTGTTATGACTCTTAAGTAACTGCTGGCTGTTTAAAGGCATTTTCATAAAACACATCTGATATTTCAAAGAAAATCTTCTTAGAATTTTTACTCAACGCATCAAGCTTACAAGAAGGAACACAAAGGCCCATTACCATTCTGTCGAGGAATCCATTGCGTCCACAACCTTGGTTCCACCGACATACTTCGAGAACCAGCCAGGCAAATTTAAACCTTAACAACAAAGTCACAGAGACGATAAAATAAGCAAGCAGTTGCATGATAGCACAACCATTCATAGTATGCAAATTGGCTCATAATCCTACTTTTGGGAGAAATAAGCTGTTGTCTTATCGAATCTGTTTAAGAATCTCATTTCGGGGCTTGCAATAGTGTAGCAACACGCGGTTGTGGGTCGGTATTTCCGGGCAAAACGTATATGAAACAGAATCCGTTATTTCAATTAACTACGATGATTATAACATACCATCACGACTTTATCCCAAGCGGGGGGACTACCCCACACAGTCACTTGAACAAAACACTCACAAGCCCACTTTTCACCTATGGTATTAGAACCCAACGTGGTAGGTGGTGAGCCTTCCGCCGTTATCCGGGTTGATTTGGTTTGTTCTAGATGTTTTCCGTCACCGGATATTTAACAATTAACACAAAGATTTTGGTTCTGGCCAGATTTGAACTCGGGACCACTTTTTCAGAATAATTGTTAACCTACTGTGCACATTTGTGTTTCGATAGACAGTTATGTCAATAAGATTATTTATTTATTTATTATTTCGTACACAAAGAGACAAATTACAGAGAAAACAATAAGGAGTACAAAAGTACAGGTTAGCTTATCTCTATAAAGAGATTTCTTCCAGCAGACCATGGCGACAGGAAAAACTCATTTAAAATTGTTATGGATAGACAAACGTGTACAAATGGAAATGTAAATGAGAGTTACATATTCAAAATCGTAACAAACTGAAAAACCTCTAAGTACATAATATATATGTACATTAGTACATGTTGATTATATGGCATTTGTATCAGATGTGTCCGCCGAGTCAGGCCTCTGTCACTGCATGTACTTGCGTGCGTAATAACCTTCTAGCCGCTGGGTCTTCCATGACGGTTGTCAACAGCCGCGTTTTTTTTAAAATTTTGCGGCTGAACTGACGCGGTGACGTACTGTATGTATCTACTGACTGCTGACATCTTTATCGAAAGAGGTGGCCCATGACAGCTCGCATTTAGGATTGAGAAAATTAAATTTTTTCTATGGATGTGATTTATCTGTTAAGTAGTAACTATTAAGTAATCTGTAGCCGATTGTTTGCCCGCCAGATCAATCTGCGCCAGGCACCCTTTCTGGCAAATCCGACGGGCATGTTTGTAAGGCTGACCAGCTATTCATGGGACTTTAACGCTAACCTAACTGACAAAACAATAAGTATCGTATAAATAACTACAAGACAAGATAGCATATACGTAATCTTTTTTACTTTGAGTGTCGTTTACAACTCAGCAGCAGTAAGAAGATCTAAAGATTTTCCAAATTAATTTTGTCTTGAAACTTCAAAAGCTGCTGACAGGTCCAATCCCTCCATCTCGTTGGAAATATTAATTGATCGGCAGATATAAAGAACGGGATTATCCTCCAACTTGGTTGACTAAGTTTTATTGATGGTATATTGGTGTTTATATGTATATACCCAGGGGCGACTCTAGTACAGCATGAGGAGCAATTGGCCAGGGCCGGCAAAATACAAATTGAATAAATAAAATATGAGAATCTCTCTCTACCATCGGCTAGGGTCAGTGAATATTTATTTTTTAAGTTTAGAAAATGTAATAGTGTGTAGTCATTTCGACATAAAATATCTTTCCGTATATTAGGGTGATGCTGATAAATATAAAAAAATGATGAAATAAAAATATGATGTTTTTTAACATCAGGCTCTTAGATCATGTAAAAAAATGTACTGGGATTTGACATTGTCATGTCGTGTCATGTGTCATCCCAATACATTTTTTTTACGCAAACGATAACGTAAATTTAAATTGGCAACTCGTGGTAAACGTACTGTAAGTCTACCATGAGTTTCTAGCACGTAAACGGCGATAGTTGACTGCAGCACTTTACATGTTCGTTCGTTTAATGATTCGTTTGAATGACTGAGCTTGTCAGCCTCATATCTGGACCTCACGACCACTTTTCATCAGTTAGAGTGAGGTCATCTTGTCGGGCATTATAAAAAACAACATGCCATTTTTAGTTCCATATCTGTACACTAGAGGCGCTGTACCAAAAGTCCGAAATCCCATACAAAACGTCAACGCTGATGCTAGTGACTGTCATCGGTATAAACTCATGGTAGAGTTAGCGGTACACCCCGAAATTTAGTAAAAAGCTGCAAATGGTGTTTTAAGCATGAAAACTTATCAATTATCGGTAAAATTTGGTTTCATACTATTTAATGATAACACTTGCTAAAGATTATAATCTAATTGTAATTATACCTGTTGTAATTTTATAATTATGTAATTTTTGCATGCTATTTGTAATAGCGAAACATGTGCACTCTCTTATGTTTGTAACATCATCAAATACCATGTTTTACGCAAATAAAGATTCTGATTCTGATGGTATTCTAACTCCTCTTCACTCCACTAAATGTGAATATTTTCAAAATTCCTTTTACAGGGTTGGATATGAGGATATTCGCACCATTTGAAGCATATTTTACAGAAAATTATTCAACCGTAACTGCTCTGGAAGAGCGCCCAAACTTGGTATGTTTTGAAAATGTTTTTTATTTTAAGTGAGACAAGTCAGTGAAACGTAATGATGTGATATATTTTAAGAATTGGCTCAGTAAGCTCTTTCATTAGATACTACATCCGATAGGTTTCAGACCAAAATAAAAAAAAACCTAAAAGAAATAAAGATGACGTCATAACTCCTCTCCATTTTTTTTCCCGTGCTACGGGTGAAATTGATTATTATGGCCTAAACATCAATAGTTTGGATTTTCATGCCTTTAACACTATTTGGCGTAACGGTAGCGCTTTGGTTACAAGGCGTACAGGCGACTTTCGAAATGTTGTGGATTACAGCCGGAAAATGGAAGTCCTGGGCAAAAATTGCAGGTCTGGAAAACTGTATTTTCGTTTCTTTCAAAGATGTGGTGATAGGCCAATACCCATCAATTTTATTTTAGCAATGATCTCAGCATAGAATATGGGCTAACATACTCTACTTCCTAATAAGTTTCGTTTAAAAGTCAAAAGCTAACCTTCTTAACATGTCAGTAGCACTCACTGAATAATCGAACCCACATCCCGTGCCAAGTCAACTGTCGAAATTAACTGCGAGGAACATACCGTCTCTAACCAGATTATACAACTTTAGACTCTAAGGCAACGGCAAAAGCATTATATCTTTATGGAACTGACTGTACGGAAGACAGCAGATCAACCTTTACAAAGCCATTTCAATATGGGTCTTATGTCTGAAGCATAAGGTGGCTACATGTAAAGCTGGTCGTGCTGTGCGATGAGCAGAATGTTTGCGGATCATTGGGTTTGTGAAAGGAGTTTTCAGTTGAAGATAAGATTGGTGGTAGCTAATATCAATATGTATGAAAACTCTTATTTTAAGTAACACTTGTGCTCATTTAAGACGCGTTTAGTAGACGATAACGAACGAGCGCTGGTGAAGACGCAAAGGGTCGCTACAATGAAACAATTCGTGTTTGGTCTGGGTGTTTATGGCACCTTCATTGTCTCCGGTTTTCTTAACACTGGAAAAATCTTTTCTCGGGACCGATGCGTGAAGTTGTCTATATAAATTTCGACACGGCTCTATACGATTGGAGCCTCAGGATTAAAAAAAGTCTAATTTCATTTATTTACTTCACAAGGGACTATTTAAGAGATTTCTCCCTCCAAAGTGACATCTAAACGGTGTTTTCTTTTCTATAATGTTTAGTTTATTTATCTATTGAAGATCAACGCAACTCAAAATATATTTACCTTCAAATATGTAAAAAAAAAACTTAATTTTGTGGTAATATGAATTCATAAATATCAATAATGTACAAAAATAATGGGACTCTACCACCCCGTTGGAGTTGTTTTTGTGGCTCCTGAGGAGACCCGGCGAGAAGCATGTTTCTCTTTTCGTTTTTTTTATCTTTTGGAAAATCTGCTGCTATATTATTTACATTTCCGATAGAAATCAAAAGTGAATTTTATTAACATTAAATGTAATTTTTTCCAAAACTAAAACTTATATATTCACTGATAAAAAGTAACATAACAGCGCACTAAAGCTCCAGGCTGAGAACTACCGACTTATACAGCCTTTATACTGCCTCTACCAGTACATAAAGCTAATTGTTCATGAATGAAACATTCTTTCAAGACTGATCAAAAATAGTGCGACTCGCCAGACGCCATAGACCAAAAAGATATACGGTATCAATGTTTTACGTGTCTGTTAATGCCTACTTTGCAATTTGTATCCAGAGCTCAGTTTATGCTCCAGCTGTCCCTTATTCGGGAATTCATTAATCTTTTCCAATTAAAGCATTATATGTATACAGTACTTATTAAAAATACTACAAGAACTAAATATAATACATTCATATAATTGTGATGTGTCCTTATCACCGGTGTCAAAAGCTATTTTTACTGAGAAGTCCAGGACAGAAACTCAGTACTTAAGTAGTTACTTTTTTCAGAAAGGTGAACCTTAGTAGAACCGTTCCCCAAAACCGTGTTGATTTCGTCCACAGATGAAGCCGGACTAGATGCTTTTGAGGGGCACGTTAAGATTCTTAAAAAGCGTACGACTTCGTCGCGATGAAGGGACGAAATCAATACGGGAATAAATAAAAAAAATCATCTGACCCCAAACTAAGCAGAGCTTGTAATATGGGCGTCAGAGACTGATAAACATAATTAAATATTTCTAAATACATACTTAAATAGACACAGAATAACACCCAGACACACAACAAATACAAATGTTCGTCACACAAATATTTGTCATGGGTGGGGATCGAACCCACGACCTCCGGCGCTAAAGGCAGGATCGCTGCCATTGCGCCAACAGGCCAGTCAAAATATGCGATACGAAAATATACGATATATGGAATACGCTTCTCGAAAGTGGCAACACTTCACAAGTTGACGAGTGAGTCAGCCATCATTACAGTCAACCATATTGTAGCGAATGACAATAGCTCAAGTCTAATCGGTGATACTAAAATGTAGTTACCAGTACGAAACCTCTAAAGTGTATAGGAAGTACATTACAGATGACCATAACATACTCAGTGGCTCTCCCTAACTCTTAGAGTGAAATTGAGGTTCAATGCCCACTTTCTTAAAGCGACGAGTTATTAAGTTATTAGACAAAACAGTGTAGAGAAACGTCTTGGAATAGTGTTTTAACTTGCATAGAGTTTAATATTGTCTGGAAGCTGAGCGGCTGTGACTAGGTGCCTGATTACCTTGCTGTTGTTTTGATATGAAGCGAAGACTGTTTGAGTTAGGCAGCGGTAAACAGCTTGATGTTATAAGCACTTAATCAAGCATTATATATAGTACAATCATTTAACAAGCGCGCGTGCCGACGCTCTCAATACCGTACAATAAAGTTTAATTTCGTTAGATTCACGCGCGCTCGTGATTTGCAAGAACTGTCACTGTCTTCGTTTTTGTAGGGGAAAAACTGCTTCTAATTGTGAGCGTCTCATTGCAAGGTATTATCCAACTATGAGTGGCAATGGGTTGTAATCAAAAGTAGGTCTCAATTGTCTCGTTACTAATTGTGTTGTGGTCGTTATCATTGTTTGCGCTTGATAAGTGGGATTAGACGAAAGGACGGTTTGCTTAGGTGTTATGAGTAAACAAACAATACTACATGTTACTAGTGCTTGTACTCGTATACTACAAAAACATTCATTTTATTTTAACAATACAATAATAATCATAGCTGACGCGTAACACTGAACTTGGAACTGAGCTAGTTTACATGTAGCATAATAGCTCATGACAACTAGAGTTCAGCTTAAATTATCAGTGTTACGCTAACAGCTGTGGCTTGTGCAACAGACAGCAGAATTATTTGCTAATAAATGTAAATCTGTTACGAGCCACTTGATAGGTCCAGGCAGAATTAATAATGACCGGTCTGTATGCATAATGCCCTTGTCAAATGGGCACTGTGAGTAAAACGACCTGATTTATCACTTTTCCCGGTCTATATGAATAATGACCACCTTGTCTAGGGCAAAATAATAAAACGAATTGATCTTTGATGTTTTTGTTTATTACATCGTACGAAATCAACTTATGGGCAACGTATACAATGCCGGGTGCGTCTAGGCAGTGTATACAATTGATTAAATAGAATACCGAGTGGCCTTCCGGCTATGACTGAAATAAATAGATTTTGCCTTTAATTATCAAGTTTTATTGAGATACTCAAAGTAAAACAACGTAAAGCAGTAATAACTTTTGACAAAATGCATCGCTTGGTTTAATAATAGGTGATCTGCTCTGTAAGAAGCGGGTTTATTCGGTTGCGAGGAGCGAACGAGCATGTTAGGTTGACATGAACCAGCCGCCACGAACTGGCTTCATTTAAAATAATATATTCCAAAGGACGATTTTGACAGTGAAATATTCATAATACCCGGTCAAAGTGATAAATTCAAGCTATCTCAACGTTGATTTATTAAACTGCCCACGAGTAGTCAGTCATTATTAATATGGACCGGCCAAAGTAATGAATTTATCAAATTGACCGATGCGCTGGTCATTATTCGAAAGGACCGGTCTGTATTAGTACTGCCCAATTCATCAAATAGCCCGTAATATATCGATGTAAATAATTTCCTTATCGTGATTAATCACCATTCATTATGCTTGAATCACTGAACTGACTTTGCAGAATGTAGGTATAAAGATTGATCAGTCCTTGGAAAGGACGTAGGATGATTGTTGTCACGAAGATACGGTGTGGAACTACGGAGGGTCAGTTTCAAAATGAATTGAAGAAATAGGTTACTCAAAACTTTTATTTTACGCAGACGAAGCTTCGATTGCAGGCTACATTGTGTTCTAGCAAATATTCTAAAGTTACTTAAATTATATTTCATATCAGATAGACAGATCATTTTTTAATCTTATCAAATGAATGTCACAGTTGTGATTATAATGTTTTTGTGTTTTGCTAAGGTCTCATCTTATCTCACTTCGACATCTTACTGGACACGGCCCTTTCGAAAATGCCTAGAATATAATTGATGTCTTTTAGAGTAGTGTTATTGTCCTCGTAGTAATATTAAGACAGATCTTGTTATCGAAGGTTTTATTATCAAAATTATGACGCAGCCTGACACATGAGATTATACATCAAATAGATTGGGTTTTAATATCTGATCTTGGTTTCTGTATTTTCATGGCTTCGTGACGACTTATGTCATCCTTATCAACAGCATTTAGAAACTCACTGCTGGATATATGCCTTCCTATTTTGACATCCTATATGACGCAATTATTCTACCATATCGCTGAGAAAAACCTTTGGTTGCATTTGGTGATTCGAGGTTTTTGACTTAATTACTAGAACCTCCAAGTGCGGGTTGGTAATTACCTACAGTGAGTTTCGAAAAATGATCGTCGATAAAGACCCGGGTCCTCTGGATTTTGTGGTATGTGCTCTTATAACTTGGAAATTGAGGCGTTATTACATCATTTTTATTTTCATTGATATGACACTAACACTGTAATAGCCACCATAACTATGGCTTATCATGGCAAAATTAATTATTCAGTTATCGAAATAAAGATGGTGGTAATCAATTTAATTTTTCATAAGGGTGCGTGCTTCATACACACGTAAAGTTGTTGGAAAAACAATTGATTTTTCACCAATTTTGCGCTTCTACAAATGCTTGATCGTTGTCAATCGCTCAGGCAGTGTGCCTGGGCGGGCGGGAACAGAAGGGAAGCGGGGGGGCGGGTCTATCGGCCGGGCTTACCTCAAACAGAGCCTTTCAGTCCAGCCAGTCTGCCTCGGGCCGTCGCAGCGAGAGCACGTCCGTTGCTCGCCAAACAAAAATGCGTGTTTGCAAAATTCCGTTTTTCTAAATTAAATCGCGTGTGTTAACCTCCAATCGATCATTTTTTTGTTCTTCGTTACTATTTAGTTTTGTTCTTCATAAGCCTGTGATTGTTTTTATACAGTTGCGCACCTATCGCCCTGTCGTTCGGGGGTGAAGAGAACATTTTCAGTGGAATCGTAAGTACTTATTTGTTGATATTGTTATTTTTGGCGATGACCAAGTATTATTTTAAAATAGTAAGTGTTAAGTTCGTTACCCACAAAAGGTACGCGTTAAATCGGTATATTGTTAGTTCGAACACAAACACAGGGTACCTAATAGGATTATCTAGAAATCGTTGCCGCTATCACGACTGCTAAAGAACTTATTGCTTATTTGATGATAGGATTAAGAGTGATTTGTGTAACAACCAAAGATATTATTAAAGGAAAATTCTTCGATCTTATCCTATTATGTTTTTTCCTTTTCGCGAGATAAAATGCCGCTTTATTTAAATTTCGAAACAGGAAAATAAAGAAGCTTTGTTTCAATGTGTTTGGCCAATTTTATTTCACTTCGAATACACAGGAATGGATGGAATTGTTTTTCAGTAACAATTTAATGTCATTGATTGTAACGCGAACTACGACTACTTTAAAGAAGTTGTAAGAAAGCATTCTAACTTATTAGTCCTGGTAAGACCTTCATTTCATAGTACCTATCTACGGTAGGTAGGTAGAGCTAGGCACTCTACAAAAAATCTAATCTACGAGCTCTACCTACAACGGATAAAAAAGCAACTTAAGGTGAAAAAAGGAGAGCCGTTTTTTTAAATTATTAGACAATTTTGACATGCAATGAAATGAAAATATATATTATTATTATTTCATTTCATCGCAACTTTTCGTAATTTACTTAACGAGCGCCTAAAGCCGTGTTTTTATTTATAATATCATTGTTCGTAGCAATATTCCGCGCCGTAGCGGTAATGAAAATAGAGCCTCTGTCTGGTCTCGGGCCCACTTAGATTCTACGTGGGCCCGAGACCAGTAAGTCTACTACAAGTTGCCACTTTCAATTTACATTACCGTTCGCGTAAAAAAATGTATTGGGATTTGACATTGTCATGTCATGTGTCATCTCAATACAATTTTTACGCGAACGATACTGTTAATTGAAAGTGGCAACTCGTGGTAGACGTACAGACAGAGGTCTACTCGCTAAAACATATTGATTTTCTGAAGTTGGCTATTATATTTCTGATACGTATATTTAAGACGAAAAATATGCTACGATTTCCTTAAAAAAATGAAGTAGGCTTCTTTTCTGGCTTCTCACGGTAAATGGCCACACCGTCAGGTTTAAGTTTCGTGGGTAGTCGGCTGTTTTCCCTAATTCCAAGTCTTTAAAGTACCTCAGTTGTCTTGAATTCAGAGCCTGGCACATTAACAGCTACACTTGACGTGAAAATTTGTGTCATTAAAGTTGTTAAAACGGGACCATGCAAAAAAATACAGTGAATATCGGTCCGGTTATTCGTACAATGCGGGTTCGTAGCAGCACCTAGTGCTACCAATACAGCTTTTTCATACAATGTTGGTGAACTAATAATATTTTTTTATACATGCATAGAGGCAAGTTGACTTGCCGTCACGGTGAACGGAATACTTCGAAGCCCTCCTATTCATAAAGTGTAAAACCCATACATATTTTTATACAATAATCGCAGCTTATGGATCCTGTATGGCGCGTCGCCGGCCCTATAAGGCTGCTATTCCACCAGAAATATACTATATTATGCTACGTTGCTTTAGATGCGGTTGATATATACCAATCACATGGGACAGCACTGGAAACGGGTTCTAATAAGCTATGTTTTCAATACAACACATGACAAACTCAAACTAAAATAACTTCATTCAAATAGACTTTCACAGAAAGTAACTTTCAAATCGTAAATTTAAAGCAAGATATACTAAATACACAATAATACATGATTACAATAATAGTATAGATAAATAAATACACAGTATACAGACATAACGCGACTCTACCACCGCGTCGGAGTTGTTTCTTGCTGAGAAGACCCGGCGAGAAACTCAGCAGTTACTCTTTTAAACTTGTTTTGGGTTGATATTCCACATTGATGCGTGCTATGAATGCGTCCTGTCCTGAAGCATGCCTTCCCTGAAATACTCGCACAGCTCGAGCTGCGCATCATCCTCGCTCACCTTCCTTGAGTCGGCGCATCTTCTTAGCACATCTTACTTGTTCCGTTACATAGCATAGCATCAGTGGAAACGGTCTGACAGTTTCGAAGCCTAGCTTGCACTTGCTTGCAGCAATAGGTACATAGCATGTTTTTGGTGGAAAAACAGCCTGAAGATAGAGTTAATACAAATGAAGGCCAAAATAACCAAGAAAATATTAAAAATATTTCTGAACTAAAATATGCTTGATTTCTAAATATATTTGGGATGTTTTCACTCATCACCCTGACTGTAAGAAGCAAAAAAAAAACTTTATTCAAGGAAGTTTTGAAAGACCACTATGACAAGTAATTACTCGGAAAACATAGTAAATAAAGAAATACTATGATTAAACATAAATATGTAAATAAACATAATGTGACTCTACCACCTGGTCGGTGTTATTTCCATTGAAAAGAATTCGACAAAAAACAACCTTTTAAAATTTATGACTTGTACACAATACAGGGTGTGCAATATACTTAAAACTGCTTTATTTACTTCGATAATTTATTTAAATCTCAAGTAATCAAATGAATTATGTTAAAGTTGAATCAAAATTTAGTTTGTATGCATGAAAATCTAAGTCTGTAATGTCGTTAAGGTAAACTATGAACGCATTCATGATTCATCACAGTCAACATTATTTGGAAAAGCTATCATACTAGTTTTACGTTGTATTGTATGTTAATATGTCTATAGTGTTCAATGGGTTGGATACGAGGATAATGTTATATATTTTCCTCTAATCAATTAACTAATACAATGAATATTTCTGAACATATTGTATTTGTGACTTCCGTCACGTCTTTTTCTGTGTAATCCCAATAATTGATTTATTGTTTACATACGAGTACATCCAAGTCATACACCAAAAAAATATCACGACCAGAATAAATTGAGCTCTAAATTGAGCTCCAATTGCTACGAACGCGCATATTAAGCGCGGACGTTACGAAGTCCAGAATGCTACGCCTGAGCTAAGGTCGGTTGTACGGATAGCAGGTCGTCCTCTAACAAACCAAATACATTGCAATATGTGTCTTATTGTTCGTATTATAAGATGCTTACATGTACTTGACGTGATTCAGTGTGCCTTGAACTGAACATATTATAACTTTTAGAGTATACGAAAGAGTATGTATACTTAAAGCAACAGCTTTATATAATCTGCTTCGCTTGCGTAGACTATTTTCCTCTTCAAAAAATTGCCTGAAAATAAAAATATAGCCCATATTATAGACGCTGATAATGTTGCTTTATAATTATAAAAGTACAATAATATTAGTATAAAAGTATAAATGACGCGAAAGAAGCTGCTGATTTTCAGCTGAAGTTATTCAGACGATTTGCAAGAGCTGAAACGTGTATAAAATCATTTTAAACCTTATCTAGTTGTAATCCGCAATGGTCTCGTACAGTTCGGTTCTAGAGATGTTTCCTTCCGAGGACGCTTAAATTGTGGAATTAACTCCCTGACGAGATTTTCCTGATGAGTTATAGTATGGAGTTCTTCAAGAGGGGTTTAAGAAGGTTTTTGCAGGGTCGACAACGCGCGAGTGATATACCCCTGGTGTGTCCATAGGTAACCGCTTACCATCAAGTGGTCCGCATGCTTGATTGTCACCGATGTGGTATAAAAAAAAACTCGCATTGTTCTTTAGTTTTTTGTATAGTAGCAACAAAGATTATTATAGCTCTATGTATTCCCTAAAACATTTTTTTTAAGCAACATTCACCGTTGACTAGTGCTTTAAATTCGGTTCTATTGTAGAATAAATTAAGGTACCAGGTCAAGGTGAGAATCACAGAAAAAGGAAGGATAATCGTAGAATTACCATGATGTGAATACGAGAAGAAGTATAATATTACAAAGATAGAAACTAGAAAAATTGGACCTGGTCCTGGGACTCAAGCGGGATTCGAACCCGCGACCTTTCACAATCCGGGTGACTGCTCTTCCAACTGAGCTACCGAGGCCGTTAAAAGACCTGGCGAATTTATCTAGTGTATTTTACGTTGTAAGCCAACGTTCTTTCATCAATGTTATAGGCAAGCGCCTTTAACATCCGAAAGAAATATTTTTGCAAATATTTAACTTTCGATTAAGATGAAACTAGCTATTGGATAAGTGAATTTTTATTTTTTAGCATTAAACAATGCTCTGTTTTCTACACAAAGATAGAAACTAGAAAAATTCGACCTGGTCCTGGGACTCAAGCGGGATTCGAAGCCGCGACCTCTCACAATCCGGGTGACTGCTCTTCCAATATAAATATAATATTGAAGAATATTGCTTAGATACTTCGTTCCATATCACGTTAGGTATCTATCTCTCTAAAGTCCACATGCAAGATGGCTTAGGGCGTCTTTGGGCAGTAGATAGATTCATATGGGTATGAACTAACACTTATCAGGTTCTACACATTTGGCCCATATATGTTGACTTAAAATTATGCCCCATCTCCAGTCTGCCGCTCGACAGTGTTCGGCCTAGTAATTAACAGGCCTAGCTATCCTGTTACCTTGAACCAACATACCTACATCATAATGAAGGCGCTCTCCCAGCGGGAACAATAGTCTGGAATTTGACAGTTCCTAAAGATAGTTTAGACCCACGTCTGCCACATGTTAACATACTTATTGTACAACTTAAAATTGAAAACAACAGTATTAAAATCTAAAAACAAAGTTGAGTACAATTTAGGCGGCTTTATCGCTTGGAAGCGATCTTCTCCAGGCAACCCTAGTTTCAGAAATTTGCATGATAAAAAAAGAGAAGTGGGTAAGGTAATTCTTCAAGTTTTATACTCCGTCCATTAAAGCATTAGACAGAATTAAAAAAGGTTCTTTTTAGGGTACACTTTGTGGTGAAAGTACAATAAACCTTATTACTAATAGGTTCTCCTTCAAAAAATCTATCCACAAGCTTTTTTTACAGACACCCTAACCAGTTTCAATTAGTGCTATTTAATCATTGGTCAGATTAGTCAGATCGTCAATCATATCATTCCGAGTTAATGTTTCGTCTTCCATTTGAGTACTTTTATTATGTATTTATATATCATTGTATTTATGAATTTATATGTATATATTTGCTATTTTTATATGTAAGTAGGTACACACATATATATATATATATATATTGTAATTTAGATAAGTAGGTATATATATTATATGAGTAAATTGTTTACTTTTATCTTACTGAAACTTAGTTTTACAAAACCCCGCCGTAAAGATTTCTGCTTCACCTAGTGGTTGACTGGTAGAGAATGCCTTTAGGCATTAAGTCCGCCAATTGTACTTTTATTTGTGCAATAAAGATTAAATAAATAAATAAATAAATACTTTTAAGATTTACGCCGGATTTATTAAAATCTACTTACCTATATATAGCAGCTGTCACACTTAATTGTTCTCATTTAAAGTAAAGTGACTTCAGAATTCATGAGGCTTTTGCTTTAATAAATTAATGTCTTGCATCAAACTATATTGTCGATGTAAAAACCTAAAAAAAGCAGTAACTTATATTCAAATATTTTTCTACTGACACTATTACTCTACCAAATCTAAAATATTACATAATCCCTTCATACGTTGTGGCGACAGGGGTTTTAAATTTTGCCAGGTTATACTCAGGTATGTCATCGTCCTGGCAACGTCAAATGCAAATTGTCATTCATTTTAGCACCCCTGCTTCTTATTTCTAATGTTACAATGAATGATGTATTAGTTCTTCTAGTTTTCTTAATATGGGAAAAAGCCTCTTAAATATTCATTGAATATTATCATTCTGTCTTTCTTACTTTCGCACGTGAGAGCGTCTGTGTATTTTTTTTATCAATGCCGCAGTTTTAATGATTTTATGCGATTTCAAAACTGATTTCAGGTCTTATGATCGAAAGTAAATTTTGTCACCTAAATACAGTGAAAATCGTTAAAATAGGTAGTTTCAATGCGTATATTTGCCCTTTTTTATTGTTATTTTTCATCTACTTCTAGGTTGTCTGATCGGTATGAGCGATAAAACCAAATTATGCATTATTTTGAATGATAAGTCAATCTGTGAGTTTCTTAGCCCATGAAAGTTAAAATTATCCGTAATCTTCTCTACAATTTTTATTCAGAAGCCTAAAATTAAGATTAAATCAATATTATTATTAACTAAACACGGCGTAACTGCTTCAAATAAATATTTACTTTGATAAACAAGTGTAATCCACACCAAACATGGGCAAGCCATTATCCTAAGTATTACAAAAGTCTTCAAAGCTTATCAATTTAAGAGGTAGATAAGATGATAAGAAGATATAATAGGTACATTTCGAATTGTTTGATATGAAGACAATCGTACTAGTAAGCATTATAATACAACTTCGCGAAACAATACCAAAGTATAGGTACTATGCATTTAATATTTTTAAGTAAATTGTTTGCAATGAATAACCGATAGAGTTAGAGAGCGTAGTAAAGTTAGCGACGTTACTAAACGGGTTGCGAAATTGAAATGGAAGTGGGCTGGCCGTGTCGCCCGTAAGCAAGGCTCTTGGTGCAAGGCGGTGGTGGAATGGAGGCCGTGGGGCGAGAAGCGTCCACGACGAAGACCGTAGATGCGTTGGTGTGACGATATCAAAAGACTGGCGGGAACAAAGTGGTTGGAAACTGCTTAAGACCGTGAAAGATGGCATAAGCTGAAGGAGGCCTACACCTTAGCGGTTGAAAATGGTTAAAGAAGAAGAAGAAGAAAGAAGAAGAATAACCGATACTCAATATTTATAAGTAGTACAAATCTAATTAATCTGTTTGTTTTTATGTTGTAACATCACGTGAAATCTGCTGTATAGGTTTTAATGAAACTACAGACTTTAAACGCTAGATTAACATAATAGGCACTTTTCCCACTAATTCTGAAACTGTCACATGTCAGTAGGAATAGTAGGGACAGCTACAAGTGTGGGGCCTGCTTGAATTTGACTGTCGTTTTACAAATCAGGCATTAGATTCTGAAAAGTTTGAAAGTAACGCAAACAAAGTCACCGGTCAGAAGCCCACACACATGGTAATCTCAGGCTAAGATTCTGGATAAGAAGTACCATTACACTATCTATCTGTAAGGTATACTAAGTAGCATCTTATCATAGATAAGGTAGATAAAACAAAATGCTTTAAATCTCTGACCAAGGCCCTGAAAAGTAGGTACTGCCTTTTTTATCAAGTTCTCTGTTAAAGCTTTCAAAAGTCTATATCAATATCTAGATTCGATGCAGAATTCACGACTAAATCCCAAACGGGGTAGTCGGAGGCCAGTGACTGTTGCCGTCATGGTGAACGGAACACTCAGAAGCCCACTTTGATTTCACCAATGGTGTATAATCCAACGTGGTAAGTGGTGAGCCTTCCGCTGTTATCCGGCATGTTTTTATTTTCCATCACCGGAGAGTGAGACCGAAATTTAACAATGAACACAAATATATATTCTGGCATATTGAACAGATCTATACGTCTACCACGAGTTGCCACTGTAAATTTACGTTATCGTTCGCGTAAAAAAATTGTATTGAGATTTGACATTGTTATGTGTCACGCGAACGATAACTCAAATTTAAAGTGGCAACTCGTGGTAGATGCACTGAACCCGGGATCACACAATCTATGATCCACCATGATCCATCATGATCTATGATCGATCCGTGATGAAGCCACGTCGCTCTATGAAAAGAAGAATACTAAAATATGTTTTTCTTTAAACTGCCATGGTCTAATACATTGTGGTTGCTAAGATGTTTCCTACCTTAGACATTTGAATTATGAACGTTACTTCCCGACGGGTTCCCTAAAACTCCCAATGAGCTCCTTGCTGAGATGTTCCCTATAAGCTATAGTTTGAAAAGCTTTTTACAGTTTCAGTAAAACACGCAAGTGAACCTAGTATTGCCAGCGAAATAAAAGAAGAGAAAGAGATTGAACAATTTTGAAACGAAAACATCAATAGGATTTTTAGCCAAACCATTTTTGGTGCTCGTTGTTACACAATGTGCTCAAAGGGGCATTTCTGGTAGTCCGGTTCTGACCTCTTGCTGTCAGGGTCACCATCAACACGCCAAACACCGGACATATTAATCTAAGTTCGTGATGTGTAATCACATCGTTAAATCATTGCTAGTTCTACTTTTTGTTTGCCTCTAGCATTCGTAAATAAATGTCCCGCTTCATAATTTCCACCTCACATTTTGATGTTCTCTCATTTTGATGATGAAGTAAAACTTGGGTTGGAATATAATGAACGAAGCCCGCCAGGTAGGCAGAAACTGATGCAGCGTGAGGCCTAAGGGCCTCTTGTAGCCGACCTCGAGATGGAGATTTCATGTGCAAAACTAGAAAACAAAATTGAGTTGTAAGCGAATTCGCCAATCACTCGCACAATCAGTTTCTTCTTTCAAATAACTTAGCAAAATAGTTCTGGATTGGTGATCTTTTAAAGCAAAACACAGCGTAGGACAGCCACCCGCATGTTGGACAACCTGATCAAATTTGATTGTTGTAACCTTTGAAATCCGATTATCCTGAAATTATGACCAAATATCTGGCTGCTTTAGCTGCGAGTAGTTCTAGCGTTTATCCTATTTATCTCGCGCTGACAAATGTGAGCCCAATAAGAATGTTTAGGTGTTACTCTGTCTGCCTAGCAGTCTATAAATACATTGCAGACAGTGCATTCCAATTTTCTAAACGAGCGCAAAGGCGATTTGTATCTTTTAAGCCGTGTCGATGAAATCCGTAAATCTTTGTATTTATGAAACGTGTCAGGTTTGAAGAAATCTATAGAACTAAAGTGACCGACGCTCAGTGGGTAAGTAAGTGGCAGTAGCAGTGGACAGGCAGCACAAGCGCGTTAGATTGACCGCTTATCACCATGCTTGCCTAATACCGGTCGGTGATCACAGTGTCACATGTTCCGAACAATTCGAAAACACTCTTCGCCTGTCCTCGAATTGGCACCCAGGATTTCTGGCCAAACTCTGTAACCACTCGGCCATGGAGGCGTGAAACCATGTTTCATACTTCATAACAAGAAAATGGGCAATACATTTTATAATACATGTTTCATTTATTTATCTCAAAGAAGTCGCCCAACAGTGTGTCAGTCAGTGGCATTAACCTTCCCAAGAGAAAATTTGAAGAATATAAACTAGGAATTTCTACAATAAATAATAACGATACATCAAAGGTAGACGGAAAAGTCAATCAAGATAAATATTATCTTCGATATAAGTAGCTCAGAGCTATAGGGTTGTCAACACTGGACCGGATGACCGGACATGAACATTAGTTTACCGGATAGAGAATAAAATGTCAACTTGTCCGTTAGCACAATGGGTATAGTTCTTGCCTGTGGCGCTGAAAGTCATGAGTACGATACTCAGCCTGGCAATTCATGTTTGTTCTGTTTCAGGGTTTATTCAGAAACAGAAGACGGCAAGCAATTTAGTCCTTTGCCATAGTTGTATTCATTAATTCTACCTGCCACCTGTAATTTTCCTTATAATTGCTATGACAATTTTGAAAAGGCACGTAAGTGTTAAGCTACTTTTGTTGCTAACTGTAATAATATTAGAAGCTCTGCTTAGTTGGGATAAGATTATTGATTCATTTATAATCTAGGAAAAATTAAAATATTATCGGTGTGCGGATATATTTTTGCCTAAATATTAACCCGGATATAATGCCGATCTGTCAACCCTAACCGGCGATAACAGATGTGATGTGACATTGTCATTGGTTTTATGCTAAACAGATAAAACAGTCCGTCCGTAGACTTCGGAGGCTTTTGGCAAACGTTATCGCTAAGCAGATTTACAATATCGAATAGATGAGATGAGCTATGGGAAGTGTTCTGTCAGTGTTCAGAGACGTTAAAGAACACGAAAAGAATAATTATATTACATCGTTGATAAATAAACACTTTATGAAAAAATTTATTAAAGAAGATAAATATACGTAATTGCACCAGCAAAATTAATTACAGAAACAATTCACATCGTGTTATGACAAAAGATGAAAGTACACCTATTGTACTCATACAACTGAGGTAGCTTTGTCAAAAGCAAACATACTAAATATATATATACTTCTGTTAATGGATTATGTAACACCCATTTCCGTCCATAAAAGATGAAAAAGGATAGAACAAATTTCCTAAAGTGTCTAGCCCAAATTCTGAAACGACACTCAAATCTGAGCAGCCCTTATCACTGTCTTTTCTACTGAAATGTAACTGGACAGCCGTAGGATGAAGGTAGCTCAACTTTTCTCAATGTTAAACAGCACCAACTACTTTAGCTGTCAACACTGTCACTGTCCTTTCCACTGAGAAAACCATCATCATTATTATGAGCATAATCTTCATCACTGTGCTAGCAGCATTATCGTCTACATTGATAGCATTTTCATTGTTATTGTTTGAATCATCGTCATCATTATCCCCATGATATCATCACCATAATAGCCTTATTATCCACTGCTGATCATTTCAGCCACCCTCATTTTCCTAGAATGGTTGGAAGCGGCCTGAATCCATCGAAACTCCTTGACCTTCATCAGGTCGTTTATTCACTTTGTTGGTGGGCGTCCAGGGTATTTAACATTAAATGTTTTATGCGTTAAATATACTCAAATGGCTTGATAAAGTCGTGTCAACATGATATTTTAAACCTCGTTGTCTTTATGGCCGAGTAATTTGTCGTAAGTATCCAAATTTGTCGGCGTCCGATTGGTCGAGGGCATGTCAATCTACGGGCAATCAAGGAAATGACAGTTTATTTATCGTTTATAGATCGTTACCTGGGTCGCGCAGGGTTGTAACTTAGGCCTGATGTTCCTTAATTTAGTTTTTATCAACTCATTATAATATGACAAAACTTGAACCTTATTCAAATAGACTTTCACAGCAAGTACTTTTAAATCGTCGAATTAAAAGCAAGATATACTAAACAATAGACATAAATACTATAAAAATATAGATGTCTGTATACTGTGTATTCATTCACAGTATACAGACATAATGCGAATTCATCACCGCGTCGGAGTTGTTTCTTGCCCGGCGAGAAACTCAGCAGTTCTTCTTTTAAACTTGTTTTGGGTTTACAACAGGCGTTAGTATAGTACAATGTGTCATTTTAATACAAATAAATGATTATTGAGTGTCTAAAATAAAGAATATAAAACAATGTAAAAAAACAAACATGAAAGAATATAAACATAAGGTCATTAAACAATTAAAAAAGAAAAATTGTTAGTCAGTACAAACTAAGTATTAACTAGGTACTACAATAAAATATCTGTTACAATAGAGTTATCTAATCCCGCATCGAGCAGAGAGCTTACACCCAGGCATTTTTAACTATAAGGTAGTCTTTTGTAGTATAATAGTCCTTTTTCATCGGGCGGACAAGTCTATTTTTAAAAGGGTAAAATAAATAAAAATAAGTATACCATTCGATAATCAACACAATGTATAGTAACTTTTGTCAAGAAACCATATTCATAAAAGCAAAATGCAATATAGCTGCCGAACAAGTGTCTTGCAGAACGCATAAAAATAGGCGTTCTGTGACGTCACCATCTTGCAATAGTTTGAAGGGAGCGTTTTGGCAAGTTCAAAAATATGGTTGTTAAAATTGCCATATCTCGGGGAGTTTTCGTGTTTTCGAAATATTTATTTTACCAATGTTTCTATTATTGAGAGGTCTTTCGATAACACTTCAACAAAAAAATAGTCATCTATACCCGATTCATAAGCATTGATGCTTAAGGATGAATAAGGGAAATATTTCGTTGGATTATAAATATTACTTCAATTAATATTAGGGTCCAAATCTGAATACAGTTTTAGCTGAGCAAATAATTCAACTTGTCACTTAAAGTCTCGAGAGCTCGAGTCTAACCAAGATCAAGTAGATTTTTAAGTATTTGTAGATATCTATATTCTACTAGGTCCTATCAAAATAGGTCCGTGTTATGTAGTAGGAGCATCCCTATTCAGGGTCCAAAATTACCGTCTTATCGGTTGGCTCGTAATCAGGATAATTAGTCAGGAAGCCTGTACGTCTACCACGAGTTGCCGCTTTAGATTTACGCTATCGTTCGCGAAAAAAAATTGTATTGGGATTTGAAATTGTCATGTCATGATAACGTTAATTTAAAGTGGCAACTCGTGGTAGACGTACTGGTTATTGGTTCAAGTAGTGAAGAAACCAATAAACAACTGACACCTGAACTATTAACTACAGTTCTATCACTTGGGTATGCTGAGTTCTCTTTGCTACAAACTCGCATATGATACTGAGGACCACAGTGTCTGGCGCAGATATCAAAAATTGACTGGCTAGGAGCCTTGTCAAAATCACTTAAACTTGTCAAGTTTATTCTCTAAACTGAGCATACTCTCACTCGGCTCAAATGTGTTTGTTCTCTGCCTGGGTGTACTGCTTAGTACATACGATAGCACGTCACCATCATCAGCGTATCATAGCCCACTGCTCGACATAGGCCTCCCTCAATGCGCGCAGTCGCGCCCTATCCTCAGCTTGACATCATCGCTGTACCTGGCCGGAGGGCGTCCTACACTACGTTTTCCGATACACTGGCAATTATTACCCGTTTTACTATGCTTAGCAGCTGGACCTGCTGTCGACCGTACACTCTGTTTATCGCTCCCTTTAAACTTTGACGATGGGAATTATCTTTTGCTTGCTTTATTTTGGACGTCACTCTTCCGCCTACGATTTTCGGTTCGCTTCGTTAGATCCTCCCACTCTTCAGCAATGAAGTAATAATTATAAAATAAGTCAATTTATTCCTGTAATAATGCTCAAAAGGATTATCTACAAGTGAGTTGTTACGAACCTAGCTAAGTAGATAATTATTAATGTCTAAATATTGCATTTTCTTTTTACAAAATCATAACTGTTTTTAAACTCAAACTCAAACTCAAACTCAAACGTTTATTTGCTTAACATTGTGTAGTACATTGGGATGAGTGACAATGATATAAAAAAGTAACAACAACATTATACCCTAGTTATGTAGGCATGCAAATGTTATTTATATGTTAGTTATATTAGACTTATGCCAACTAATTAAAAAGTTAATAATACGGTAACTTTACAAAAGTATTCAAAAGCGTATGTTTATTACTTGAAAATATGCGTTATAAACATGTCGGGTCTATTTTAATCGACAAGTTTGATCGAGCTATTTTTTTAGTTTTCATATTAATCCTCTTGATGGTTTATACCAATCTATTTGATATTCATTTCGTAGTTTTATGAAAGTGTTAGACCTGAAAAAAACAAATACTCAACTGAGGGTAATACTCAGTGCCCGTAAGATCAGTTCACTAAATTCCCATTAAATTATTTTAGTTGAAATCCTTCAATTATCTTAAACAGGTAGCATTTATCGGGCATACTCTTATTGTTTGATATCTAACTTTCAACTGAACTAAACAATACAGACGTCAAAACAGAATTTAACGCAAAAATATCCATAAAAAATACTCTACCTGCGTGTCTCGTACCATACATTGTGATGTAATTAGTCCCCTGTCGGCCGTGCTCCCCGGTTTATGCTTTTAATTTAACTGAGAGCTGAAAGTAACTGCCTTGATTCCAGGCATTCAATCAATAACTAGACCCCGCGAGTGAAAACTCATTCACGTACTAATTAGTGAAATAACTGTATAAAAACGGGTACATTGGCTCGCCTAACTTGTTTGCCATGAGAGTATTTTTTATGACACATTTTTACACTTAATGCCTTAGCACACTTGTATGTCTGTATAAATTTATTATATTATATGTTATTTTTACTATCTTGTCAGCTGGGCCCACTAAAATTCAGCGCCTGAGCCGAGCCTATCGTGCCCAGGCATTCGCTGAGTGAGACTTCTTTATTCATGAACATCGGGCGCGACGCGCTGCTGTCTGGTGGGATTAATTTTATTGCATTTCTTTGCTGCTATACTTTTTGTTTCTTTTTGTTCCTCCTTATGTCGGTGTAGCCATGTCCATTAATTAATAAATTTTCTTTTCTTCTATTCAGCACACTAAAAACAAAACAAACATTACAGCTAGATGGTCACATCATATACCTTCCAGCTCAGCAGCATATTAGTGGCTCTCAGGTATACGTACGTGTACCATTATACCATATCTTCCGAGGGGATGAGTCCCTCAGCGACATTGCTCCTGGTTTATGCTTTCGTTTACTGGATGCCGTAAGAGTCAAGATATAAGCAATAGCAGGATCCGACGGGTGATACGCGAATATTGCACTTTCATTTATCACGAACAAAAGACAATAGAAAACAGTTTTAGAAGTCCCACTGTAGGGCAAAAAAACCCACCTGGGTCTCAGGGCGAATTAAGTTTGTAATTTTTAACTACATACATACCATCACGACTTTATCCCAAACGGGGTACTCAGAGGCAAGTGACTGTTGCCGTCATGGTGAACGGAACACTCAGAAACCCACTTTTCACCAATGGTATTAGAACCCAACGTGGTAGGTGGTCAGCCTTCCGCCGCTATCCGGGTTGATTTGATGTTTTATCGATGTTTTACATAACCGGAGAATTAGTCGGTTTGCTACTTTGTAACAGGCAATTTCTGTGAATTAAC
Organism: Udea olivalis; assembly: GCA_947369235.1. NCBI lineage: Eukaryota > Metazoa > Arthropoda > Insecta > Lepidoptera > Crambidae > Udea > Udea olivalis. The sequence continues at coordinate 6,027,087 of OX376363.1, forward strand.
TATCTACGAAGTTGTTGACTGCGCCCAAAGCCCTACTTGTATTCGTCTGAAGTGCTCATTAGTCTTTAATGCCTGATAACAAGATTCCCTAAAAAAATCCAGAATTTTCGGTGCTAAGAAACCTTTGTCTACAGCAGATAATCCGTCCACCTTGCACCCCCACATGTCATCTGTTTGTCGCCATTCCAGCTCGTAGACGGCCATTAACTTGCCTTTCCGCTGAACTATGTCGTTTTGACAACAACTAACTTAACTTAATAACTTTGGTTCTTCTCTATACTGCAAACACGAGATACCACCACACTTACACGTTAAAATATCTGTTAAAGGTCGCAAGTTTTGGGTACCTATTTCTAGCAGTAGGAATATCAATTTCAGCAATTCTTCTGCACAGCATAAATCATTATGCCCCCCCAGCCTTCCTTCCACTCACGTCACATTATCAAGTGTATCTGCGATTGCCGAATCACTATACCATTTATCGGTTTCGATTCGAGGAGGTCTACTCTAAAGCAACATATGTGAAACATCGTAAAACTTTGTAAGGCTAAAAACGAGTATTTTTTGTGGCTTTTTGCAACAAATTAAAAAAATACGGTCAAAATACCAAAAAATGCTAATAACGTCGAACTGTAAGTAAGTAGTTATATTTTTGTACCTCCTTACCGATTTACGGTATTTCATGATCGAATGAACTGGAATAGACCTCTCGGGAAGCGCGAGACCCATTGTGTAGTTTTTCTATAGGCCTGTATCAGATTGGCGAACGCGACAAATTGGCCTTATTTTCTTGTGTTCAATTATGTCAGTCTAGCTTTTCCTCGCGCCTTCGTGTGCTTTAATCACCTTTTGAAAAGCCATCAGTCGATTTGTAAATTTAACCATTTATCTGTGCGGCAGCCGACAATAGAAAGAACAGTAGTTGCCCACTCAACGAAGACGAAAAACTGCGAAATAATTCGTGTAAAAGCGATTTTTGGCTTAAATGTAGGGAATGGTGTCTGAAACAAAATACTCAAAGTATTGATGGAAGGGGGTGGCGCTAACGGGGGGGGGAGTCGCTTTTACACGAATTATTTCCCATATTTTTCCTTCGTTAGGTGGGCTATATGCAACTGAAAACAATTTAGCATAGGATACCTACATTTGACAGAGCAAGAGTTAAGTTCAAATCACGAAACTAAGCGCAAAACTCGAGAACGGCTCCAATTTGGCTTATTTTTTTTTGTTATTTTTTGTTAAGGCACAAAGAAGGTTGTGGAGAGAAAAAACGTAAAAATTACAAGGAAAATAATAAGAACAACACTTTCATTTTGCCACACAAACCACCCTGCCCAGCTATCAAATAGCCCAATAACTTTTAAAAGAACTAAATCTGTCGGCTCGGTGCAGCTAGTAGTTAATAAAACTATTTTTTAATGGATTTGATGAACATGTTCTGATTTTGATGGTGTGGATGTTCATTTCTTTAAACTCACTCGTGACAGGACAGCATCAATTTGAAGTGTGTTGAAGTGTGCTCAGTTGGGGTTAGGCTATTAAAAATGAATGAGTTTTTAGAATTCATCTATCTAGAGTATTCTAGACAGAAGAAAACATTAATTTCGCCCAAACCGTACGTTTGTAGCGTAGACTTTGAAGTTGTTCTAGAAATACTGCTCTGTCCAAGGACAAACGCTCATTAATCTTCTTTCGCGAATGCCATAGACTACAGAGCAACAATACGAGCAGCTTATAAACCTTAGACGCGCGTAAATAACCATCAAAGGGGACAAAGTGTGAAAGATAACGTAGCGTAAATGATAGCGGATAGTTTGTGGCGGGAAAATGTTGATCAGAGTCAGGCCTCTGCCACTCCATGTACTTGTGCGCGATAACTACCAGCCGCCGGGTCTTGGAAGACTCATTTGGCAGTTATTTGTCAACAGCCGCATAGAGCATTCGTACGCTAATCTTGCGGTTGAACTGACGTAACATGTACTGACCATTGACATCTATATCGAAGGGGATATATGACAATATAATGACAATACAATATAAGGCCCTGGCAATATATGACAGCACGCATTTAAAAATGAAAAAAAAACTATGGTGTGATTTATCTGATAAGTAGTAACTATTTAGTAATCTGTGGCAGAGTGTCGAGTGCGATTTGCAGTGAGAGATGCTAATGACTTCACCATCGCGTTTTGCGAGAAAAAAACGCGAATTTGTATGGCATCGAGTCAGTGCCATTTAGCGGCCTTAATGTAGCCCGAATTTTCTGTTAGGTAGCGCTTAATTGATGCCATTCTAATTGACATTTACCTACGTGCTCGCAAAATGTGCTGATGAAGTCATTCGTATCTCTCACTGCAACTCGCACTCGGCATTCTGTATGTACCTGCCATGAGTTTACGCCGACGACAGTCGCAAGAGTCTGTGGTGACGTTTATGTCTTCTTCTTCTTCTTAGTCGAGCACTCTTGGCAGAGAGGTCGTGGCTGCTGATGGACAGGGTTGCGGCTCGCCGTCGCCGCTGGCTTCTATGGCAGCCGCACGTCGCGCGATGTCTCTCCAATTTTGTCGACTTTGTACGTTGCGAGTACACTGTACTGCGGTCGACTGCGTCGATTTTCTTATAAGGTCGATCCAGTGAGTCGGAGTTTCTCCTCGGCCTCGTGATTTCTTCCCCTCAGTGTGGCCCTGTACTACAAGCTTCATCGAGTCCTCGTTTCTGGAGATATGCCCAAAGAGCTTCAGTACTCGTAACTGCACAATCGACGATGCAGCGTCTTTAATGAATAGTTGTAACTAAAATGGTATACAAAGCTAACTATAGTCATATCCCTTTATTTTATATCCCAAACTTGAAATACTCAGTTTGCCGTTCATATTTTTATCTCGAATTTTACCCCTTTAGGGTTTTTCCTCGACAAAATATTATATGATCCCATGTTCTTCTTGAAATTCAGAATTGTTCAAAATTGGATAGGTAGTGCGTTGAAACAGGGGTTTCGCAAAACTGGACAACAACATAGCATTTAACCGTTTTTTAAATTTTATTCAAGTACGAAAACGAATGAACTGCTCTGGGTTAGTTTTGGCGATGGTTGTGAGTGATAAATTAACAAAAGATAAACCCTTAAGAGCTCGGGGAATCCACATAACGCGTTCACATTATTCTTGTTGACAATCTCGTCCGTTTGCTATGTAGGGTTGTCTTTCGCTAGTTGTAAACCCCTCTTCACAAAGTTCGGTACCTACAGCACACTGTTTAAACATTTTTCCTGCAAGATTAAAAAAAAAACAGTTTTTGAGTCCAAAGAAAGAAAAGCCTGGGTGGAGCCGCTCTGGCCGTCAGCCTTGACATTTCCAAAACTTTTGACCGTGTCTGGCATCGTTCGCTTCTTTCCAAGCTTCCTTGGTTTGCCACCTCGCTTATGCGACTGGATCGCCGGATTTTTGGAGAGACGCAGAATTCGTGTACTTTGCGATGGACGTGAATCGCGCTTGCTCCAGATAAACGCCGGAGTGCCCCAGGGCTCCGTCTTGTCGCCGACGTTGTTTCTTCTGCATATCAATGACATGTTATCACTTGGTAATATTCATTGCTATGCAGATGATAGCACGCTCTATGTGTGTTCTTTCGAGCGCCCTGAGGCAAAGCAGACCGACATCAAGGAGAAGAGGCGAAGTCCGCATTTCAGAAAGGGGTCCATGCAACCTCGTCGAGTTCAACGCTTCTTTTTGCAGGCATTCCAGACGAATATGACCAGCTCAGTGATTGCTTTGCATTACTGTGCTTGTCAGCCGCATGTCTGGACCTCACGACCGCTTTCCATCAGATGGAGTGAGGTCATCTTGAAATAAACTCATCTCAAGAGATCCTCAAGGACGACTTGCACTTCATCTTAAGCCATTGGCCAACATTTTTTTGTTCAATCTTTGACTGCAAGATCGAAGAAGAAGATCTGCTCGGGTTTACAAAATTTAGTACATTTACTAAAATAATGTATGACTCAGTTGCAATGTCAACATAATTTGAAACAAAGTACTAAAATACATCGTCTAAAAATATTTTTTGAAAAAGAGCCACTGCTGAGTTTTTTGCCGGGTCTTATCAGTCAAGAAGCAACACCTGTACGACTCCGGTGGCAGATTTGCATTATTTTTGTGGATTGTAAATGTGTATTTACTAGTTTAGATTACTATTCGAAAGTATTTTAATAAAAATATTTTTGACTTTGACTTTGAGCTTTATTTGTCACCATTTTTTTTTAATCAACTTTATTCTTGATCATACCTGGGATTAAGCTGGCCGTCAGACAACCCTGTGACCTTTGTCTTGACCCAAAAACCGGTCACATCAGAGACCAAAACGGCCCGCCAGAGTAAACATCCCTTTAAACTTTTGAAGTTGCTTTTATTGCATTAATATTGCATTGCATTGCATCTTTCTGCACCTCACTTTATTTTCGGCAAGTGCTGATTTTGGTCGATGAAAATATTATTCTTAAAATGGGCTATAGTCCTCAAGCACGTATACTTTCAAAATAGAATCTGGATCGCCGGTAGTGGGTTCTCACCCACAACAAACATTTAAAAAAATCATTGCACACAAAACATTGTAAATAAATAATGTAATATATTTGCATTTATTTTGATCTTATCTTATGTTGGTTTTACCAAAGATTATTAATATTATATCCTTTGGTTTTACTGACTAATTGTCAAACCATAAACGAAAAAAACATCTTCATGATATCATTGTTAGGTGACAGAACTTTTGATGATGAAGAAATTGTAAACAATTTGGAAGTCTATTTAAATTTGATTTTCTTACCTCCCGTATTTATGCTTTAATTTCCTTTATCAATTTCTTGTCGGTGCCTTCGTCGCTGTCTTTAATAATCGCCTTATGCACACTCTGTATGTGTATATCAGTTAATCCGATAAAACAGTGATATCGAGCGGAGGGACCGGTGCTCATAACATTCTCTATTTGCGATTTACGACTTTGCTCACCCAAGTTGTTATAAGTATGGACAAGAGAATCCACAGTATCTGTATGTTACACATAGAATACTTCTTTTAGTTCTAAAGGTAGGAAAACAGGGAAATGCAAAATTTCGGCATTAAGTATTAAGCAGGATTTGAACCCAAGTCGATCCTTGTATATGAACAATTATTATTATTTACTCTAAATAAATATATGTAAAATCTCATATTTGGACCTCACGACCGCTTTCCATCAGGTGGAGTGAGGTCATCTTGACGGGCAATATAAAAAAAAAAAAAATCTTTCGCTGGTTTAAGGGCACTCACTCAGTTTGCCTTAAAACATTTATGAAATACCGTTATATTTAACAAAGTAAGGAAGTACGCAGGAATTAGGTGCGGTTATCACATTTTTTTTTTCGAAAGGTATGAATGTAACAATATAATCCATTATAATCCATTTGTACCAAAAATTTTGAAATAAAAATTTGTTATGCTTGCCTTTGTAGATTCGGGTCGTAGATGTACCTAACCTTAATAATAGGGGTTAAAGTATGAAATTGCCGATTTGTACTGAAAATCAAAATTGTTTATTTTTTAATTTTTAACAAATTTATTTAATCAAAATAGTTACCATTATTATCTATACAGTGCTGCCATCTAATAGGAAGGTCATTTATACCTTTGCGATAGAACTCTGAGGATCTAGACTACACAAACTGTGTGAAAGCATTTCGTACTGCCTCCTGGGAAGAAAACTTCTTATCACGTAAATAATTGTCCAAATCACGAAAAAAATGGTAGTCCGTTGGAGCAAGGTCTGGCGAATACGGAGGATGACGAATGGTTTCTAACTGCAGTTCCTGAAAGATCAAAACGGTTTCTCGTGCTGTATGAGGTCTCGCGTTGTCATGGAGCAATAATGGTTAAGATCGATTCATGAGTCGGGGCTGTTTTACTGCTAGTTTTGCGAACATTGTTCGGAGTTCAGCACAATAGACATCTGCCGTTATTGCTTGACCAGATCGGAGAAAACTATAGTGAATAACAGCATGCTGAGACCACCAAACAGTTACCATTACCTTTTTATTGGTAAGTTTTGCTTTAGCACACTGTTGTGGCGTTTGACCTGGGGTCAGCCATTGCATTTTTCTTTCACGAAGAACTTTATGCTAACCGTAAAAGAAACTACTTTTCATCACATGTCACAATTCGATCCAATATTCCTTCATTTCTGTACCGATTCAACTAGGCACCACAAGTTTCAACACGCGTTTCTTTCTGCAGTTCAGTCAAATCATGAGGCACCCATTTTTCGTATTTTTTTATTTTATTGATTTGACTCAAATGAGTCAATATTGTGGATAAGGTAACGTTAAACTATGCCGCTAATTCCTGGGTAGTTTGACTAGGATCGGCTTCCACCATCTCTCTTAATTCATCGTTATTCACCTGTGTGGGCGGTCTTCCTAGTGGCTCGTTCTTCAAGTCGAAGTTTCCATCATGGAAGCGTTTAAACCAAAATCGCACGGTGCGTTCATTAGACAGACCCCTCTCCAAACGCAGCATTGATATTGCGGGCTGTTTCTGCCGCGTTACTTCCGCGTCGGAACTCGTATTCGAAAATCACTCGAATTTTCGCAGTATCCATCTTTCTTGTCTAAGTTAAATAACAAAAACAATTGACAGTCGATATTCAAATGTTTCACATTTTTTAAAAGAAGAACATCATAGTAACCATGTGAAAGTTTCATTCGAAAACCTCAAACCCTGAAGATTTTATGTCAATTCAAAGAACCTATTACAATAAAACAGCAATTTCATACTTTAACCCTAATAGTAGACGATATGCTGAGCTTCCTGAAACTTGAAAAGCTCGAACTTACCTCTAGCACAAGTTTAGCTTTCTATATATATGGGACTTATCCGATCAATCTTTTATAGATTGGACACCCACGCCACAAATCAGTGGGCTACAAAACGCAATTGGTAACGAAACGTTCAAAACGTGGTTTTCTATGGTTCCTACTGGCTTTTGTATTTTAAAGATTGCCAGTTCAGGACGTTGATTTTGATTTTGAAATTGGGTGAGCGTATTAATTTGCAGTTTTTATAGATTAATACGTGCCAGACAACACACCACTTGTCATGGTCTTGAAGTGAGGGTAAATACCCTTGTGTTACAGGCGTCTTCCAGCATACCCAGACCCGAGTCCATAAAGAAAATATCGTTTTCTGAATTGACCCGCAAAAAAACGGACACCATGCAAGTCAAGGCGAGAAAACCGTGGACACTACGCCAATCGTGTCGTCGAATATATTTAAATGCTAAATCTAAATCAATTGTGTACATTCATCCATTGAAAAAGTGGGCTCCCCCCGAAGTGTTCATCAATCATCGCGTTCAAATCGAGATTCCCTTGAGATCGAAGTTAGCCCAGCCGGTTTAAAAACGAACGACTACAGACTCAATTCTCTGTAAACCCTTGCAGTTGACAAATATAATGCCCGTAAGTTTGCCAATAAAATTGTACTTATAAATAAACACCCTTCTCGGGTTAACGAGTGTGTTAAGAATCAGAAATAACGTCAAAACTCAACCACTGAATCGAAACTAAAACAAAACAAAGTGCTTTCCACCGAACGAACTTTGTTACAATTACTGTGTTAAATAGTAGCCTAGGTTTTCAGCAAACATTTCTCTGGTGCAGTGAATTAAAAACGGCATAGAGCTGTTCTATTTTGGACCTTGTGTGGTGGGGGGAAGGGTGAGGAGTGAGTGTGCATTTGCTGGGAACGCGAGAATTAAATTAACCTAAGGCAAGGACAGTGAGTTGCGCTCACTATGAGCATTACGTATACTACAAGATAAAATATGTTGCATACAAAAGACTGTTTACTTCCTTTTTGCTATGCTGTGTTTTTTAATCATTTTCAGCCTATTCTTAGTAACTTGGTTAAACTTCGATTCGTATTGTTTGAAAATGGTTTTTACAATATCAATACACAGAAAATATACTATTAAATCGAAAATTTTAACTTTTTACTCTCCAATAATTGATTCACGAACTGACTGTAGACTGTCTCGTCCGTCAAAATAAAAGCTAAATTAAAAAAAAAATAGCCTATGTCACTCCCTGATAATGTAGCTTTATATTGGTGAAGGATTTTTAAAATCGGTCCAGTAGTTTCGGAGGCATACAAACGAACAAACAAATCTGTCCTCTTTTTAATATTAGTATAGATATAATTACCGTGAGCAAGGCAACTTTCATTATAATCGGGACTGTGAGGAGTGTAGTGTTTCTGAGTTTTTTTTGAACACAGACGAAGTTTGGCGTCCGATAGACTTTCTGATTCCAATTTATATGCCCGGGTTACACGAGGCTAGTTTTTCAACTGTCCTGGCTTGCTGACCTGGCTTGGAACATGATAGGTCTGGTTACATTAGGCTAATATATTATTTCATACTTGTAGTATTGCAGTGACTGACGTGACCAAATGTCCAAAATTAACTGCATGAAAATAAACACTCTTTGATTGTTTTTGACAGTTCTTGAGAATACGTTGCTCTTAAGGTTTTAATTCTTATTATTACGTCTTTGGTTGGCAGTCAAATTAAAAGACAGTGGAGTCTTTAATTGGCCACAATTTTTTTGTAGTGCTAAATCACGTTTAGACTTGTCTTTATAACCTGGAAAGGTGGCGTTCCACAGACATTCATGGTCACGGTAGGTACAAACTTTAAATTAATCTAGTACTTAGTTTGGGCATCACGCACACACACAAACACACACACACCGACACACACGCGAAGTAATAATATTTCATGCATGCTTAATAATAATACCTCTGCCTTCTGCAATATGTTTGAACAACTTCGACTTAGTACATTTACCATGGATGGAGGGTTGACGATCCAAGATACACGACTTGTCCTCGTTTGGGCGTCAGCCCGTCATAATCAAAAAGTATTGAAATCTATGTACCTACACATTATGTAACTTAAGAAGACCTAATTGTAAGATTATGGTGAGGAATAAATAATTTATGAGTAATCTTAAAATCTCAAAAACACGTCGCGGTTACAAAAATATACGAAATACGTGGTCCCTGCTAACTAGCCAACTGAAATCTAGCTCCGCTGGCCACATGAAGCCAGGATAGTAAAATCAGTGGTGGGGGACGCGTAATACCTAAAAAAATATACCTTCATCCTATAAAAAACTGTCCTGGCTTGTGAACTAGCTTACTTGCTTAGAAGTGAAGCTAGTTTTGTCTACACGAAGCCAAGACAGAAGGCCAGCTGGCTTACTGACATTAGCTTGCCATCCTAGCTTGAAAACCCTCATGGAACCCGGGCAATAATGTTCGTTCTCAAAATTCGTTCCTCTAAGATCTAATTAAGATCTCATTTAAGATTAGTAAGAAACCATGACAATGGTAACACAATGATTCTGGAAGACAACGAAACCTTTCACAGTGACAACATAGCAAATAATTTTGACCGGTTACTCTACCAAAGGTTTCCAAATATTTAAAGAGATATCCAATTTCATCCAAGAGTTCACCAACAATGCGAAATTTATTAACCATCATTACGAGGCTTCAAATTCCTATAGAATTGATGATACCCCAGTTCCCCACTCCCTTTATGAAACCCTTCATATTTATCATCTACGACATCTGCAAAAGAGTGAAATATGCCTTCACCTATAATGACTTTGTTCTCGTTCCCCGTTATGTCTCAGGAAACCATTGTTCGCTTCGTTGAATACAGTGTTAAGCAATGTACCAGTATTTATGGAAATTAAAAAGTTGAGTGGAATGTTGTGTGCTGTATACTCGTACTATACAACGTGTAGATAAGTTAAGCACTCATAATTATGGAGTATAGATTTTAAGAGCTATGTCTGATGACGTTAAATAAGTTTGAGTCTAAACTTTCGACTTCCACCTTACACAGATGTCAATAATCTCCGATCATACAGTATAAAGATTATGCCACAAATATTTGGCCTTGCACCGTTTCCCACTATTTTAATCAGTCCCAGGGAATCTAAAATTGGTACTGGTAAATTTAGGGTTAATTCTATTGCAAATTCCACTTTGAAAGCTTTATAAGTATGCAATGAATGCAATTTGTAGACCTAGGATATTCATAAACATTGCTCTAAAGTTGTAATTAGGCAAATAAGTAAATTGTATATTTACCCCACAACCTGCCTGTCCTACCTAGCGCTGGAAGGAAGACTGAAGGCAGCGTAAGATCTGCCAGGTGGACGTTACAATGCCGTTAAAACGTAACACTTCGATATGCTGGATGGCACCATTTCTGTGCTATCGAAGTATCGCACCATTAGCTACTGGAAGCGAAGCTTAAAACAAATGTATGCACTGGAGGGATTTCCCAGCAAAATGTAGAGAAAAAAGATTCCTACTGAATCGGATGCAGTTGACTGGTATTGACTGAGGGTAGAAGTAGTTTGAAGATTGGATTTTGGATCGTCTAATCTTGGTCTCGCAAATCGAAAAACTTAATTCGGGGTATGCCGAAAATAGGATCGTGATTCATCGTGCCACCCAGGAGTACGATCAAATGATATTTCCCTGAAATAGATCGACAGGGTTATTAGCATGTATGCAATGCAGGCATATTGCCTCGTACGTAACTAACACAAGGGTAATAATCCTGACTTCGAAACCATGACGATTGGTGTGTTACCCGGTGCATATTTATTTATTTACCTGGTGATTTAGATGTTTTAGAAAAGAATTTGATCAGTTATCACATTCGCGATCAGGAACTCACCTCAGTCGTCAAGGAAAAATAAAAAATATACAAGACAACATTTTGAGAATCAAATATTTTGTTACGGTATATACTCAATTCATTTGTCGACACATGTGACACATATTTATCTTTCCTAATTTATTTTTGTCATATTGTTATATGACACATATTTAATGTATTTGGGAAAGTAAATGTGGAATTAATTATAATGAAACCTTTTCTTAATTTACCTATAGACGTTGAATAGCAAATTATATGACCAAGTTCGAAAATACAACACTTTATAAAGTAAAAAAATATGATTAATAAAATACGTAATTCCTTTGCTAGAAACCATTTGCTTATTGATGACGCACGATGGAGCAGGAAAAACGTTATTTGTAAACAAAATATTTCAAAACACATTTGGCAGATGACAGTGGCTTAGCCGAAATAATATATAAAAGACTTAAAGTAAAGTAATTAAAAGAAACAAAAGTTTTAAATCTATCCTGTACCTACCTAGTTTACAAATGATGCTTAAACATACAATCACGCATTAAGGATGGGTCCTTGAGTCACTGTGAGGTGAATGTGGTTCAAAGTTAATACGAGGTTATTCTGAGGGGATTATATGGCTATTATTAAGTTTTTTTGTGGCAAGCAATTGTTGGTTTGGTTGGTTCTATTTATATTATGTCTTCTATTTATGTATGTTTATTTTTATCGATTTATGTTGAAGTTTATTTTGTTGTTATGGTATTTTATTATAATTAGCATCTGTTGTTGCTTTTAAAAGTAATTTATTTATTTAAATCTCGTGCACCGTGTTTAATTTTTCTGTTTGATCGTGTGGTTGACTGGTAGAGAATGCCCTTTGGCATTAAATCCGCCAATTGTATCATTAATTTTGTGCAATGAAGAATAAATAAATAAATAAATACAAACAAACACAAAATCTGAAGATTAGTTTACGTGACGAAAACTCATGGTGGACATTCAGACATTCAACAAAGAATAGAGAGGTTGTAGGAAAATCGTGACCATTGGGATAGTATTTCTCTTCATCATCGAAACATTTTATCACATCATTTTTTTTTATTTGTACAATTGCAAAACATTGTAATGATTGCAAATTGCAAGCCACAAAGTGACATTTACTGTTTATTCTAATATTTCATTCACATTATATTCTAAAATACGCACATTTCTAGTTATCGCTGTTGACTGAATGCCGCACCGCACATACACTACAAGGTTAGCAAGTGAATCCAAAAAAGTACAAAAAGGTCTTCTTAAGGTCTTTAAAAGCATTTCTTAAAACTCGGTTCACATTATTCCAGTAGCAGCATTCCAGTTCAGCGCTGGAATATCACTGGAATAATGTGAAGCGGCACTGGAATGTCCACATTGATTGAGCGCTGGACTGGAATAATGTGAACAGGGGATTTTCCTAAATCCACGCGGTCAAAGTCGTGGGTCTTAATTCGTCGTTTCGTATAATAAACGCTTAATAGAAACGCTATCAAAAATCCAGTACCGAAGCTTTTAATTCCACGTCCTAATTGAGTCTGCCTGAAAGCTCTTCCATCAACGTTTTCTTTCTACAACATCTGTGCGTTGGGTTTAAAAATCCCATCCATTTGTACAAATTAAAACGTTTTAGCGTTGGAACGAGACAGGGGCGGAGCTAGGAAGGACCTGCCCCGTCTTCCGTAAAATGGTAGTAAAGCATCTTGGGACTATGAAAAGACCACCAGTTGCATAATTGCTTTCTTGGACAGAAAAAAAGGTCTAGTCGATATTAGGTATATAGTCATCGCATGATCTAGGGCTTTCGTATTCATCGGTGACTATTAGTTAGGTGCAATTTGAGGAAAAAGTGGGCCCATTTTTTAGACATGAGGCAGATTGCCTGCATCAGAGAAGTGCAGTACCTAAATGGGTACCTAGTTTGATTATGTCAACCAAAAGATAACCAACTAATTCCTTTTTATTTAGATGTCCAACACGGAAGAGGCAGGAAGGAGTAAGCGACCAATAATAAATGCATAGTATTCTTTGGCACCAATGCAGCTGTGGCTTGTAGTTTTCATACGCATTTTTGTGGATGATATCTCGAATCTTTTTCAGCTTTATTGATATTTTTATTCGATAGTCTTCAGAGTTCTTGCACGATTATTGAAGCCAGTTAACCAACAATCACAAAAAGATGTAAAATGTTACAATCGCCTACCTATGTCAAGTCAAGAGTACTCCCTTAACTAGGGTAGCGAGCAATTTCGTCAGTAAATATACAACCTAGAAGATGCGTTTGTGCCAGATAACCGCTGACTGACCGGAAATGAAAGATCATATTACAAAATTGCTCACTACGCTCAGTTCAGGAAATGAACTTGACAAGTTATAAGGGATTGTAATAGGGCCCCTTAAGACCAAAGATACTGCCCGAAAAATAATAAGCGGGTAAGTTGCAGGAACCTACCTACCCCGTATAAAGTGACTGAGATGTCAAAACACATTTTTCTCCCGCCCCCGACCCTAGTTCTGACCTGTCTAAAGTAATTTCCTTCGAAAAGAGTGGCCGTGTTTAAATTGCCTGGTGTAACGTCATTTTCCTGACCCAGTATTAATCTGGTGCAAGCGACGCAAGAAATTAAATTCACGATATTGCTCTAGTAGTGATGCAACGCGATGCATTAGCATTTAAAGTTGGTAGAAGTCTTAACATCTGTTTAATGACTATTGCAGAAGCAATTATAGTCATTCTTGATATTTGCAATTGGATGGATGGACTTTTTTGCTTAATGACTTCACACACAATTCAGCATTTGCTGGCCTGCACTAGCCAGGTTCGGTGACACGTTTCTTCGTCGTTCCATCCGGACGTGAAACGCTTTTCCAACACATGTGTTCCTTCCTCTTATAGTCCCGGGTTCTTCAAGCGGGGCGTGAAAAGGCATTTTTGCAGGCCTTCAAGATGAGGATGGCCAGCTCAGTGATTTCTTAGCATTACCTACTGTGCTTGTCAGTCTCATACCTGGACCTCACGACCTCTGTCCATCAGGTTGTGTGAGGTCATCTTGGCGGGCAATTAAAAAAATACTAGACTTATTTTGAAGTAAGCAAATACGTTTTTTTAAACAATGTACGTTTTACCACCCCCGTAAATTGGGCTCATACTTATTTTTACACTTTTTTATGAATGACGAAGGCACTGCTAGTAATACTAGTAAAGTTCAAATTGTTTAGGTATCAGGCGAGACAAACCTTCCACATACGCTTACCCGAGTGACTGCTCTACCACTGAGCTACTGAGACCTTATCAGACCTGGTGAACCATTTCTTATATTTTACGCTTCATGATGAATGTTTAGGCACGTAACATCTAAAAGAAAAATATTTAACGTTGAAGATAGTTATAAAGATGATATTAACAAATTGGTGTATTTGTTGTTTTCGTAAATATTAACTTCAAAATTACTTTTATTGTACCTTGACCTAATCTTGAACTAACCCTAAAAATTTATTCACTTGACAGTTGACACATTTTGCTAAAGCCATTGCCAAGAAGGCTAGAAACTAAGGAGAGATAACTCCCTGGAAAGGGTTGGACTAAATCCGTATCCCACAGTGACGCATGCGCATTACGCTTCTTTGCCGCGATCCTCGCGAAGTGTCAAAATTGGTCAACACAACCTCGAAAAACAACAACTGTCGCACGTGACACCGTTCAAAACAAAACCATGTGACCATGAAATGACAAATAGCTGCCGCTGCACATGCGCAATACAGCGTTTTGCCCGGCACAGAGTATACGACTTTCGGCCCTCGAAAGCTTACCCCCACTTCGGGAGTTATCTCTCCTTAGTTTCTAGCCTTCTTGGCCATTGCCCTGAATCCTGACTACAATTTATGTCAAAACGTACATTTTAACCACGAATTAAGCGATGAACTCCATTTAACTGTCCTGGGTTTTCGTTTTGACAGAAAACTCAGCTATGCTCAAATAACACGACCACCTGCATATTTTAAATAACCCTGAGCTGAATGCAAAAATTACTTGCCACCCCATCCAATTATCAAAACCAGGTGAAAGCCCGCATTGCCCGGCGGCCGTGCAAACTCAATTTACTCGGTAATTGCGCGAAGTGCCTGAGCTATTTTCGGCCGCATTTACCAATACGTTGACATAGCTGAAAGCCAATCGAATATCAGACTAGATAGATTCTCCTCTATATAGTTCCTTGTTTGAACTTGTCTCGTACATCATTTGCAGCCATGAGCTATCGCTATACCTGCGTTTGTATTCATAGTTTAGTAGACAAACCTAGTACTGAGTTTACTCAGGCTTGCTGCCTTTTGGATAGCCCTAAAAAATTCAAATAAGTGAACTCTAATATTTAGCATTTAACAATGCACCATTTTCTACACAAAGATAAAAACTAGAAAAAATCGACCAGATCCTAGAGC
The DNA here is from genome assembly GCA_947369235.1 of Udea olivalis. Lineage (NCBI taxonomy): Eukaryota > Metazoa > Arthropoda > Insecta > Lepidoptera > Crambidae > Udea > Udea olivalis. The sequence continues at coordinate 6,042,312 of OX376363.1, forward strand.
TCGAGCGAGACACGAACTTTCTTCTTTCACAGTACATGGCTACTCTCCCAACTGAGCTATCAAGGTCACTAACAGACCTAGCGAATTTGTCTCGTGTATTTTACGTTGTTAGCCAACGTTGTTTCAGCAATGTTAAGAAGCAAGCACCTTTTCTTTAAATTTGAACTTATTTATTTCAACTTGCCCAGCCTAAAGGTTGAACCAGCGACCCTTGGATCGCGGGTTTAGCGTTAAGATAACATGAATTAACCTTGAGTGTACCAAATAAAAAATACTTGCAAGCGGCTTTTTACGGCAGAGATACTTTTTGTTTCCACTCTGCCAGAGAGGTTTTGCATAATTTAAACTACTAAAGTTATACTAACGAAAATACTCCTTCCCCAAAGTTTGGTTCCGTTATTTATAAACAAACAATTAAAACTGGACAGGTACAACAACACTGCCTCTTTCATTTATTAATGTTCATCTGAGCATTGTTGGTTTTCTACTAGTGATGTACAAGGCTCGAGGCTTCCGAGTCCTTTTGTCTAGAGCTCGGTGTCGTTTACAGGGCTTGCCTCGTTTGTATGAAGCTCGAAGACTCGGAAGTCTTTTCCAGAACTCGAGCCTTTTTGAGCTCGATCGATCTCGAGGCTTTTTGCAGGGCTCGATCGATCTCGAGGCTTTTTCAGAGCTCGAGTCTTTTTTAGCGCTCGAGGCGTGGCGAGTCGCGCTCAAGTTACTTCTCGTTTGGAGTCTTCATTTTCAAAGCAGGCAATAAAATATGTGTTTGTGGCATAAAATATTTGTGACCAGAAGGGTATTTTGAAAAATAAAGGTTTAATTAACAGAAAAAGACATTTGAATCATCGTGAAAAATATCATAGTAATAAGGTTTAGAAAGACTCAAGCTCTTTTAAGACTCGAGTTCTTTTAACACTCGAGTTCTTTTGAAGGCTCTAGCTCTTTTGATTTTTGAAGCTTCGAGGCGTGGCTGCAGGAGCTCGCGACTCGGCTGGGCTCAGGTCTACGAGCCTACTGAGCTCACTGAGTCCGGCCAATCCACCTCGAAGCTTCAAAAGTAGAACTAGACGCCTCGAGGTTTGCACATCACTATTTTCTACCCGTTTAGTGAACTCTGTTAAATCGTCTACTTCGCCTGTCATAGAGGACTAAGAAAAACTAAAAGACTTAAGGATCCTTCTTGTTATTCTATTTATGTCCATAGTTCGGGTTTCGCCCAGTATTGAGGCTAGAAATGAAATATAATGTAACTGTGTTATTGAATGAAGATTAACTCTACTGGACTTTATATGGTACTGGTAATAATTACGGGTTACATACATTTACGCTTGTATTGACGGACTTCAAACACACATTCTGCGCATCTTTCAAAATCTCACTAGTAACGGGTTGAACAATATCAAATGATATACATAATTTATCTAGTTGATAAGACAAGGAAACTTTAGCTATAGATTGCTTAGATCAATGAGAATACAGGCAACCGCTTTCGTAGGGCAACGCTGCCATCATAAACTGAGCTCTCACTACCACCAACTCGCATACTACGCTCGGACGCTATAAAGTCCACAGTGTCAGCAGTAACCTGAGGTTGACTGTTCAACAAGGATATTCTCAATGATCGCGTGATGAAATCTCGTCGTGTTAATCCACTCGAATAGATAGAAAGATTATGTAGTTAACTTGCAAGAAAAACAAGTGTTTATTTATCAATTGAACAAGCGATCGCCGTGAGAAACTCCTGGAAACGATTTGTTCAATTTGTTCTTGGTACTTATACAGAAAACAGCGCATGATGTTACCACAGAATGACAAATTATACAATCTTATCAGCTTGATATAAATATCAAAATCTATTGAGGATAATTTACAGTTTCTGCCCTGATTACAATCGCGTATATCCAGTGAAGTTAGGAGGATACAGAAACGCTGTTTTTCCATACAAAAGTAGTCCCCTGTTTCCTCCCTGAATATTGCTAGTAGAGGAATATTTTTTTCCCAGAAAACCAATTGCCACTATTGGGATGTCCCTATGTTTTCTTTTTTTTATTAATTAATCATTATAAGAGATATGAACCTTCAAAAATCGAAAAAAATGGCCAGATTTCCAGCTGTGTTCAAACATCCAGAAAACTAATTTGACTAGTTTATTTCAAAAAAAGGAAAACATAGGAACACGTCCACAGTCCTTCTTTAATTTTTAATTAAAAAAGTAACTAAATCAGTCAACTTTTCGAAAAGGGATTAGGGGACTACGAAACGTCGATTTCGAGTACTTTTGATAGGTAACTTCGGTCTGATTTGCATCTGTCTCTATCGCACTCTGCGGGGCGCTCGAGGTTTACAAAAGACAATAATAGATTTTTTTAATATCCATTTTTCAATTCTCTCGACCATGTTCATCATCATCATCATCCGTGCAGTCTATCCCGGTTGTGAACCCACACTAGTGCGTCCCATGGTCCGCCTTTCTTATTTTCTTGGCCCACTTCGCGCGGTCTTGTGCATCCTCGGTGGTGAGTTTGTTGAATTCTCTCGACCATGCTGTGTCCTCCTAATTTCTTAAACTGAGAGTAGCGAGTAATTTCGTTCGTCAGAAAACATCCAGCCTAGAAGATGCGTTAGCGCCAGGTAATCGCTGACTGGCTGGAAATGAATGATCATAACACGAAATTGCTCGCTACGCTCAGTTTATTGAATGAACTTGACAAGTTATAAGGTATTGTAAAAGGCTCAAACCGCGTTACTAAATAATAATAACTTTTAGAAGGATCTACACAAGATACCAATTGTGATGCCAAAATCCGCGGTCAAAGTTATGGTTTGTTGCACGACTGAATTGTTTAATGTGTAAATATTATTTGTGCTTTACTGATCACGTTGTTTAATCCAGTGATTTTCATTCTTTTTGATTCAGCGTCGCCAGAATTTTTCATCATGTAGAGCAGAGGTCCCCAGACATTTTTTTCGCCTAGACCCCTTGAAAATTTAGCTCCCCCCCCCTTCTAGCTCCATTACTAGCATTTTCCCAAGACTCGAAAAAAATGTGACGCCAACATAGACCCCGGTCGAGTCTGCCGTGGACCCTCTGGGGTCCACCTGGATCAATGTGGGAACTGATGTAGAGGAACATGATGAAAAATTCTGGCGACCCCCTTGTGCTATAGACAGACAAAGAAATCATTTGAAAGACTACTTTAATGAATTTCGCTATTTTGGTACCTTTATTTCATTCCTTTCTTGGATAAGTCAAAATATTTTTTCAAAAAAAGCACCACGATTTGACAAATTTTCGAAAGTTGAACAAGTTCATCCTTCTCACAAAAATTGTGTTTTATTGTAGTGTAGAACTTTACATTCTTCTTTTTGCCAGTGACCCCCTGAGTAAGGTTTTGCCCACAGATTGAAAAACACTGGTTTAATCTACACACATAAAAAGTGTCTAGGGATCAAGCATTTTTATGCGGATTTCTTGAGATTGAGATGTGGCTTTGTAATAAATTTATGATTTTATAAATTTATATGGATCCTTTTTGGTGCATTTCATAATTTGAAATAGGAACTGTCAATCAAATTCGAGTAAAAGATGAAAATCAGCTGTCAATATTTTCCCTATAAAAACATACAACGCATTGAAGACATTATTAGTGCTACTGTTTCCCTACTACTGATTAAAACCAACGTTATTATGGAGCGGCGACGTCATTCAAGCAGGGAAGAAATGCTCAGAGCCGTGGGAATGATAGAAGCTGCAACGTAACGGCAACGTACTGTGGCTTTAGCTCTGAATACAAGTCAGAGTGTTATCAGTCGACTTTGGACACGTTACCGAAGCACTGGTACCGTGGCTGAGCGCCATGAAGGACGGTATCGCTGCACCACACGGAGACAAGACCGATACATTCAAATCACAACTCGAAGAGCTCCAACAATAACCGCCATGATGTTAGCCGTGAGGCTTCATCACTCTTCAGGGAACTTAATTAGCGACCAAACAGTCAGAAACCGCTAGCATGAAGTGAACCTTCATTCCCGAAGACCGCTAAGGGTACCACCTATAGCAATGCACAATCGTAGGATTAGATATCAATGGGCTCTTGAACACAGAAATTGGGCAGAAGAACAATGGCGTTTCGTGTGATTTTCTGATGAGTCTCATTTTGGTATGAGACCGGATACAAGACGTATACGACACTAGAGAACCCCTGGACGCCAACAGCGATTAAAAGTCGCAAGAAGACCTTTTTTTGTTGTTGCAACGAACATGGGCGGCCATTCCACAGCGTGATTTGGATGAACTCATTTTGAGTACCTATGCCAAACCGATGTTCTTGTGTTGTTAGTGTTCGCGGTAGAAACACGGATTATTAATTGTTTAAGTTACCCAATAAAATTTTAAAGAAAACTGTTATTTCAGTCTTTTTTTTGAACTTTAATGTTAGTGGTTCAAATGGCAAAAATCCCTTTATTAGGAAAATGGCAAATTTCTTTATTAATGCTAAGGTGACTTGGTTTATCGTTACTGTAGACAAACGAAAACACTTTGTTTGATGAATCCTTAAAGAAAATTTTAATTAATATCAATCAGGAGAAAAGTTATTGCAAAAATATATGTTGATCCCTAGACACTTTTGATGTGTGTATTTACTGCAGAAACGGACATATTGTTGGAGTTCTTACCACATGAACTCGAAATTGAGCACTCTCGGTACGTCCATATTAAGCCGTCACGGCTAAATATTTTTGGCATTACTAAGGCACCCAGACGCACTTTCTATGTGTTCTTATTCAATGGGCGTTCAAATGTAGGGTGTTTAAAACCCAGTCTAGGTACTAGCGTTTCGAACTTTTGTGTTCGTGACGAAGTCCCTGTGGCTCACTGGAGCTGTGTGTTGACTATACAACTACTCAGTGGTGTATTGTCACAAGACTCACAAGTTTCGCACGTAATACAAAGTAAATGGTCGAGACCATATATCTGAGAATTCCATTTATCCCTCCACAAAGCCCCTCGATCGTAAACAGGCCATTAAATAACCTTACTATGAAAGATTTTAGCGCCATCCACAGTTTACATTCCACAACAGTACCTAGTGTACAGAGGCGTTCACATCAACCATCACAAACCATTGCAAAATGGGTCTTACGACGTCAAAAGCTTAACGTGACACCTTTGTAAAGGTTGATGTGATCGCCTCTGTACCTACCATACATTTATTTAGTTCAACTATCATGCATGATTTAAGGGCAAAAGCCTTACCATAAGTCCTTAAGGCAATATTGTAACAATATACTTATACGTAAACGTCTTACTTGCAATAAGCTTTTTAGAAATATGGGTTCCTTTTACCATGACGTCAACAGTAAATTTGCCTCTGACTACCCCGTTTGGGATAAATAAATTTACAGTCGCGAGCTTACGAGTCGTTTTACCGGGTGATTATCAAAAGACTTACAAAACCGATATGGCAAACTCTGTAAGTGATGTTGTAATTATGCAAGTGAACATTTGTTTTTTTAATCGATTTCAATTTTAAGGTTACCATTCAAAATCGGCCGCGTAGACTATTAACCAGTTAAATTATAGCCCAAAAAATATATACCCAATGTTACTCGCTGATAATTTTTTAAATCAGTGCAGTAGTTTCGGAGTCTATTCAATACTGCTGTACACAAATCTTCTCTTTAACAAACAATAAAATCTTTCACTTTAGTATTAGCACAGATGAATAACGGGAAACGAAAGGGGCAGCGGTACATGTAAGGGCTGCTCAACTTTGATTGTCTCCAGAATTGAAGGCTCAGGAAACTGGCCCCGCTCGAATCAGACCCCGCGGGGCCAGTTAACCAATGCCATTTTTAAAAATTACCAGTCGTATTACAAGCACAGTAATTATAATGTTTAACGGTGATTTCTTCAATTTTTCTGGTTTAACAATTTTCTGCTGTGGGCCCAGTTGACCAATTCTAAAATGGCATTGGTTATCTGGCCCCGCGGGGTCAGATTCGAGCGGGCCCAGTTCACTCTGAGCCCTCTCAGAATTTCGGTGTTAGTGTGCTAAAACGAAATTGCGCGGGAATCCGCGAACCTGAACTACGAGTAGTTGCACGATACGACAAAATTGGAATATTTGATTGATCACCAAAGTTTGTTTTAATAAAACCAGCTATTTCTGAACCGGTGATGTATGCGGCCATTTGTCATCCTAACGCAAATATCATTTGCGCATGTATCATTCCAGCGGTTGATACGACAAAACAATTCAGTTTTGTTTTGATATAGTTAGAAAATAAACATTTTAGAGCGGATTTGGTTTTGAATTTGTTGTTTATTTAATGTAAGAAAAATAAAATGACATCATCTAAAGGTGCTTGAGGTTGTTTTGGCTGTCTTGAAATTGATTACACACATCAAAAGTGTCTAGGGATCAACATATATTTTTGCAATAACTTTTCTCCTGATTGATATTAATTAAAATTTTCTTTGAGGATTCATCAAATAAAGTGTTATCGTTTGTCTACAGTAACGATAAACCAAGTCACCTTTGCATTAATAAAGAAATTTGCCATTTTCCTAATAAAGGGATTTTTGACATTTGAACCACTAACATTAAAGTTCGAAAAAAAGACTGAAATAACAGTTTTCTTTAAAATTTTATTGGGTAACTTAAACAATTAATAATCCGTGTTCCTACCGCGAACACTAACAACACAAGAACATCGGTTTGGCATACTCAAAATGAGTTCATCCAAATCACGCTGTGGAATGGCCGCCCATGTTCGTTGCAACAACAAAAAAAGGTCTTCTTGCGACTGGATACCCTCCATATTCGGCAGAGCTCTTCTCTGTAGCATATCCCATGCATGCTCAATCGGGTTCAAGTCTGGCGACTGAGCAGGCCAGGGCAGGACATTGATGTTAGCTGCGGCGAGAGTCTGTCTTACTACTCTTGCGGTGTGCGGTCGTGCATTATCATGCATTAACTGAAATAAGGGACCGATTTGCACTTGTAGAGGAACGATGAAGTCTGATACAATCGTCTCAGCATAAATTTGAGCGTTGAGGTTGCCTCTGATCCAAATCAACTCAGTTCTTCCGCCGATCCAAATACCCGCCCATACCATGATGGTTCCACCACTATAAGGATGGACTTCCTGGCAGGATTTTAATCGCTGTTGGCGTCCAGGGGTTCTCCAGTGTCGTATACGTCTTGTATCCGGTCTCATACCAAAACGAGACTCATCAGAAAAGCACACGAAACGCCATTGTTCTTCTGCCCAATTTCTGTGTTCAAGAGCCCATTGATATCGAATCCTACGATTGTGCATTGCTGTAGGTGATACCCTTAGCGGTCTTCGGGAATGAAGGTTCACTTCATGCAAGCGGTTTCTGACTGTTTGGTCGCTAATTAAGTTCCCTGAAGAGTGATGAAGCCTCACGGCTAACATCATGGCGGTTATTGTTGGAGCTCTTCGAGTTGTGATTTGAATGTATCGGTCTTGTCTCCGTGTGGTGCAGCAATACCGTCCTCCATGGCGCTCAGCCACGGTACCAGTGCTTCGGTAACGTGTCCAAAGTCGACTGATAACACTCTGACTTGTATTCAGAGCTAAAGTCACAGTACGTTGCCGGGAACCAGCTTCTATCATTCCCACGGCTCTGAGCATTTCTTCCCTGCTTAAATGACGTCGCCGCTCCATAATAACGTTGGTTTTAATCAGTAGTAGGGAAACAGTAGCACTAATAATGTCTTCAATGCGTTGTATGTTTTTATAGGGAAAATATTGACAGCTGATTTTCATCTTTTACTCGAATTTGATTGACAGTTCCTGATTCAAATTATGAAATGCACCAAAAAGGATCCATATAAATTTATAAAATCATAAATTTATTACAAAGCCACATCTCAATCTCAAGAAATCCGCATAAAAATGCTTGATCCCTAGACACTTTTGATGTGTGTATTTTATTGAAGTTTTTTTAGGCATGTAAATAGAAATATGGCTACTGTGCTTTACTCAGCCATCCATCTTTTCTGAATGGTCTCTAGCTAGATGGGTAATAATAACGCAAACCCGACATTTTCATTTCTTCGATTTCTTTTATGTCCAGTGAACCGATGAGTGAATGAAAATAACATAAAATCCTGACTGGCTTTTGTTTTTTTAAAATTACTCGAATTTTATCTCATTATTAAAAAAATATTCAATCAAATTTTAAGTATGCCATTTTTTTTCTAACGGTAAAATTAAGCATCCAGTATACCTTTGAGAGAGTAGTTTTTTAATAAGAGTCTAACCTACCCTACCTCTCCAGTAGATTAGCTTTCATCTCCCAAAGCTGTATTTTTTTTACTAACTAGGGGTGCCAAATTGCCAATGGACTTATTCATATTCATATTCTTTATTGCACTCCATAAGTTACAAAGTTGGTAAAAAACATAATACAGGACATTATGGACCCTGTCGGGCACGGCAAAGATAAGAGAGGGGAGGAGTCACCCTACGCTCGTATTTACAACAACTATTATTTAATATGAAGTTAGTTTTTAAATATACATTATTTTATTGTACTTGTATAAGTATGTTATTTAAAATATCAATAAATCCTATGTTTGTAAGTAGGTTCTTACAGAAAAAGTTATGAATGTTATGATACTTATTAATTCTCAAATATATAGGTTAAATAACATAACTTTGTTATGCTAGCGCCTCTTGGGAACCGCCTTTCACGATTGCATGTACTCTAAACTTGATAATGATTTGAACTCTAACATTCGAACTTATTTCGCCTAGCAGCCACACCCCGCGTCTGTGTGTTTGTGGCAACACAAAAAAGCGTGAGCTGCAAAAAAAAAGTTGCATGCTTCCTCGTCCCAGGAAAAGGACACATTTTAATTATCCAACTAACTGCATAACTAACTTTATAACCAGCTAACTACATAACGAGTCTGAAGCCGCAAAATACGGCACACTTGAATTAGTTAACGGCGAGAACTGGAACTGCATGCGAGGACTGCTAATTTTATTTGGAGTGTACATTTAATTTCTTCTTCTTCTTAATCGTTCTTTCTTGACTGAGTGGTTGTACCAGGCTCCTGTCACTTGTTCCCTGCAGTTAGGGGAAAATAATACTACCGAGGTATGCCTGCCTGTCGTAAGAGGCGACTAAAAGGGCCGCGACCCCAAGCGAAGCGCACGCGGGGGGCCTGCGTGTGTTTCGGTTTGCGATCCCGAGGAAGACGGTAACGCGTGTCTTCGGACATAGTGGTCTGTGTTATCGTGCACTGGAGTTGAGCTTGCTCCTCCCGAGGTTAGCTGCCAGGCGGCCTTGCGCGCCGAAAAGTCCTGCGAGGAGTCTCTCCCACGTTGGGGATCCCGGGTCCCTTCCATTCTGCTCCGAAGATGACCACCGTCAGGTTTAGTGGCTGTTTTCCCAGAAGTTCAGAGTCCCTCATACCCCAGGTGTCCCGAACCCAGGGCTTGGGAATGCCTAAATGCATTTCCTGACGCAAAAAAAAATGCCCCTGTCACTTCACCAACTTGCTCGTGAAAATTACCTACCAGCTGCCGGGACATGGAACTCTTATTTGGCAGTTGATTGTCAACAGCCGCGTAGAGCATTTGTATGTGAATCTTGCGGTTCAACTGAAGCGATGACGTACTATAGGCACTGACACTGACATCTATATCGTAAAAGGTAAACCCGGCAATATATACCCGGCACATGACAGACAACACGTATTTAGGATTAAGAAACTTGACATTTTGCTATTGATCTGTTACGTTAGTATAGTAACTATTAAGCATCTATGGTTGTAGTCATATCATTTTGGTTGGTTCTTGCGCCACCTGTTTTTGCGATGCTTCGCCATGCAGCTTGATGTTTTGCAGAGTAGGAGCAATCGTTAATGCTGGAGTGCGTAACCGATTTGATAAGGTCTGTACTGTCGGAGACCGCCCACTAGATCTTCTGCTTTGACTTTCCCTTGCACTACAAGCCGTTCCATGGAGTCCTCGTTACGGGTGATGTGCCCGAAGAACTTGCGGGGGTGCGTATATTTATTTACGTCTTACTTACTAAGTGTTTTTACCGTTCCCGTGGGAATATCGAGAAATCCTTTAGGGCTGCGCTACATTCTACAATGAACCTACATGCCAAAACTTCAGCTTTGCATAGGAATTTAAGAAAATCCGGGAAATTTTGGAAAGATTTCAGCTTTCTACGCCTAGTGGTTTCGTTCGGTTGTGTGTTGTCTGTGAGTCACTCAATCACTTAGTCAGTTCCGGTAGACGGCGACTAATGGCAGAGAACACTATATTATGTATTTAGAAATATTAAAGCATGTTCATCAGTTTCCGAACTCTGATACCCATAAAGTACAAGTTCTGCTTAGTTTGGGGTTAGATGTTTTTGGTTTAATTTGTCCCAGATTTTTTTTATATTGACCATCAAGATGACCTCACTCCACCTGATGGAAACCGGTCGTGAGGTCCAGATATGAGGCTGACAAGAACAGTAATGCAAAGGAATCACTGAGCTGGCCATCCTCATCTTGAAGGCCTGCAGCAATGCCTTTTCACGCCCAGCTTGTAGAACCCGGGACTATAAGAGGAAGGAAACACATGTGCTGACTATTTTTTTTATTTATTATACGATTATAGGATAAGATAAGACAAAATAAGATACTCTTTATTGCACAAAAACAGGAAAAATCAAGAATTACAAAGAAAGTTGATGCACAATTTAGGCGGTCTTATTGCTAAAAGCAATCTCTTCCAGACAACCTACTACAGGTAGAGGAAAGATGACAGAAAGGGTCAGCAAGTGCAGAGATATAAAAAAGTATTAAAAATATATATATATATTTTAACTAATAAATAAATTACATAATTTTATATATAATAAATACAAAAAAATGTATCACCATATAATATATACATATTATACCTTTCATTCCTCGAAATAATCGCCATGATCAAGCTACACGCACAAATTTTAATCAAATACGCTAAAAACCACTTCATCCAAGCCTGATAACGTAATTATTAACAAACAAGGAAAACACTACCCCGAAATGTCGCAGACGAACGCCAGAAGAGAGATAAAATAACCGAACCACCCGTCTGATTCAATTACAGCAATTACAGTCTAGTAACGATACGTTAAACACCAACTATTTTAGTGCCCACAAAAAATATTACACGTCCTGTCGCCTGATTACCGACGTAAAAGGTAAGAGGCAAGAAACTCGAGTGGACAACACTTTTGGCTGCGTAAAAGTAGGATGTCTGATTTGTAACAGCCGGTATTTGTTACATGGTAGTGAACACGGGAATGAGTTGAATGCAATAGAATTTATTCACTCTCAAGTGGTTACTGGTTATCTGAGATTTATCTTGCATTAGATAAACCTTTAAAATTTAACATTATATCATGCAAGCATTAAGCTGTCAGAGACAAAGTGCTTTCTGCCGTAAGAACACTCAGAAGCTCACAAAGCTTATACCAACTGTGATGGGTGGCGCTCTGCCAGTTTCACCCGTGTTCCATGGGGTTTCTAGACGGGGTGTATCCAAAGATTCACGGCTTCGGTTCACGTATTTATTATTTTTACACAAACAAAACCCGATCAATGAGAAAAACACAGAGTTTTTACATTCACTTGTTTTGGATCAATTGGATAGCAGCAGAAAAAAAACCTGCGGCAAATTGCGTCTCATAACCACTTACGATGCTGAAGTCACCTCTTACAAGATAGTTCTTTACTTATGAGAGCGTTCATGGCTATGGTGCTGCATTTTAATGACGTCATTCAGAATGTGTGGATTTTGAAACTGTAATTTTTAGCCTGCCAAGAGTTGCGGAACGGGGCCAATTTAGAGAAGGCATTTTTAATGACCACAGTTTCCTCCAACTAGGGTAATCCCCGGACTATAAGTACGGTCGGGAAAACTGGATCCCAGCCTGACCTATGTAACTATGTTTTACATAAAGTTTTATCAAAGGTATCTCGTGTGGTGCTTTACTCTTTACACTATACCTAACATTTAGTAGTTAAGTTTTTATTTATATGCATTTTCAAGCGATTGTGTGACAAGTCATTACATTATTATTGTGTACGAGGGGTCTCGACCCCAAATATATTTGGATTATTTTAAGCAGTTATGATGATTGAACAGATTATTCATTGAACGCAGAAAGAGTTTTGAAACTGTGAAATACTCCGAAACAATGAATGAAAGACCAGAGCAAGAATGTATCTGTTACTTTTTGTTAAATACGACGTTCATAGTCTACAAGAACGGTATTCGTATGACGTTTGAAGTTCATGAAACTGGAAGAAACCAAATGATTCAGAGTAAGTAACACACCAAACGCTCTTAATGCCCTTACCGAACAATAACGTTACAAAGTAAACAAATATGACGCGCTATCCTTGAGAGGACACTGTCTTAATCTAAACGAGCAGTTTAATATTCAGTTCGGCCATCGATCGCCATTGTCCACTGCGGAGACACACGGCCGTAGAAAACGGCAAACATAGGTATTTAAAGTGTATTTTTTTACTCCAAATTGTAACGTCATGCCTTGAAGCTCGAGTGGTTGTATCGCAAGGCTCAAAATCCAGTGGTACAAAGGTACATTAATAAATAGGGAATTGGTTCACTACTTATCGGGACATACTAGTTTTCAGAAATGATTGTTCAATTTTCTTTCGTGCACCACGTCTTAAGCACACATTCACTATTTTCATACCAGTAGTAGAGTGTCAGATATTTAAGAATTTTGGCCAGCATCTTTTCAACAAGTGAAACGACATGTTAGTTATTGGTGACCGACAAATAACATATTTCTAATTATGTCTATTGAACATTGAAACACAAGACGCGAATTGCATTGTACGAATATCATTATAGGGCGGAAAATAAGGTGCTAAGAATGCTAAATGTAACCATTTTCCGGAGTGACGGAGACTTTTTAGTACGCATTTGTTAGGACAATATATACCATAACATTCATCCTCACTTATGATCTGATAAGATTATAATCAAATAACCGCCTACGTAGACTCCAAAATGAAATTTGCACGAAAAACATAACTCGCGCAATCTGTCGTTTAGTTAGACTCCATCTTTAGTGACACAGAGTTCAAAATGCTAGGTGCGAAACTGCTGCTCGTTCTTCCGCCCATTGTGTGGTACATGTAAGTAACACCGGGCAATAAAGCAATTGTGGCGGCGACCGCTGTTACGCAATCCGCAGGATCGGCTAATAGGGAAAATGGACACTGTTGTATGACCGCTTTAGCGCGTACTGATCTCGCACAATGTGAGGAGTTTGAAACATTCGTATGAGACAGTTATGTGAACGATATTTCTTCGGCACGGTCTTACGTGACCATCGACATCCTTTTCTTCAAAGATATTAACTAAATCGAAGTCACAGCGCACATTATGATCATCAAAGTATTTTAAAAACATTTGACTTTGATTTTGACAGTCGATGATTGAGAGAGCGTTAAGATTATTCCTTTACTATTCAAGTTCTCCGCATGTAAAAATCGAATGGTACCATGGAAAAGTAGTGACCTACTCGTAAGTAGATAAAAGATGAAACAGAGGCATTCCTTTTGACTTTGGCATTACTCTACGCTTAGACCTATCGCGCAAGACCGAAATTTGACAGCAAGCAGTAAAGACAGTAATTTATACGCGGTAAACGTGTCCCTCTGAGGACATCAAAGAGAATTTTGCAGACATTTGACTGTGATAATAGACGAAATTCACGGCATTGAATCGCTAGGATCTCCACCCTTTTGCTTTTCATCCGGATGTGTTTTAGCTTATCATTAATACGAAAGTATATCTCCAGATGTGTTTAACTTAATTCCATGTTAACTAAACTGATTTCGGAGTTTCGACTCTGCTTACCAAGTTCGATGGTCACCACGAACTGTCAAATGAATGTCAAAAATCGCAGTTTTAGTCATAAGATAGGATATTCTTTTTTGCACAAATATAACAATTACAAAAATAAAGTTTACATAACTTAAAAGTACAATTGAGGCCGCCTTATCGCTAGAAGCGATCTGTTCCAGGCAACCTTCGGGTAGAGAAACTAAAAAGAGTAATAGTTGCGGTGGTGCAAGATGAGCAGTTTATTATTATAAAAAAGAGCATACTTATCGCATATCAATCGGAAGCCTAACATAGGGAGTTCTATAATAATAGTTTGACAGGTTTTAATTTTAATCGTGAAATATGACTATGTCAGCTAATTTGGTTCTTCAACGGATCACCATATTTATGATCAGATCATGTTACATTTGACGATTTAAAAGTGTTTAAGCGAGTAACAGGTCTATTGGTCATGACTGGCCTGTTGGCGCAATGGCAGCGATCCTGCCTTTACCGCCGGAGGTCGTGGGTTCGATCCCCACCCATGACAAATATTTGTGTGACGAACATTTGTATTTGCTGTGTGTCTGGGTGTTATTATCTATGTAAGTATGTATTTTGAAATATTTAAGTATGTTTATCAGTCTCTGACGCCCATATTACAAGCTCTGCTTAGTTTGGGATCAGATGATCTTGGTGTGAATTGTCCCAGATATTTATTTATTTTATTTATTTATTTAAATAAAGATATTTTGACTCAGACTCTGATCCAAAAGCCAAAACGCCAAGCATACACCTATTTGTGACTTGTTCAGTAGTCTCCAGAGATCTCAAACAATATGTATACTAAAAAATTCTCGTTCCTTCTATCCAGAACAGAATCCCTAGCCTCATTAGATATTCATTAGAAATAATACCGTCGCTTAGCTAAACGCTGCTATTACGACCGCTTCGCTTGATGACGTAGCCATTACAACTTTTCTATTTGAGCCGGAGGCACATCAATTTTCTCTTACATCCATAAAAGACGCGGATATTACCTTCTTACATATTTTTGGATGAAAGGAATTAAGATAAAAAAAGTCGTAAAGATATTTAAACAGGTTGACAATGAAAATGAGGACGAAAAATAACTTTAGCTGGTATTATACTACCCTATGGCTTAGCAAAGCTTGTAGTTTGCTTTGTAAAGACTGACAAGTGCTTACTTACTTACTACGCTGACTCAGCGACCCGAAGTGGATCTTGGCCTCCGACACGAGATTCCCCCACTTTGCTCTATCTCCAGCCACCCGTCGCCAGTCGGGCCGTTGCAAGTGGCTGAGATCCTTCTGGATATGGTCTATCCAGCGATACCTGGGCTGGCCCACCGGACGCTTACCGGTTGGCCGACCCAGATATGCTCTCTTCACAGCCCGATCCGATTCCATCCTTTCAACGTGGCCGAGCCAGCGCAGTCTAGCTGACTTTGTCTCGCCCATAACGTTGGAAGCCCCTCTATTTCTACATTCAATAGATATAAGTACTTTCTTAAATATGTCTTAATAAGGATTTACAACTAGAAAAAACAGAGTTGAGCTTAGATACGGCAAATTATTTCAACGGGCTGGTCAAAAATGTAGTTGCACGATTATTGTCATCCACCCGGAAATAACAACAATCGCGGGCCGGAAATTCCAAAGAAAGTATGATGGAGCCTATAAAAAGGAACGCTCAATGGACGTAGCCATTGATGCCAACAATAGCAAACAAATACAATAAGGAGGGGCAACGTAAACTATTTCCGAAGATAATCGCGCGATAGACTGGGCGACGCGGAAAAGTTGCAAAGAGACAAAAATAACAAGTCTCTCTATTTTACGAAGACCGTTCCACTATGTTTGTAGTAGTGAAATGATCTTACATATCAGTATGACATACGCTAGTGTGCGTGCTGTCTGCTCAGGCGGGAACAATTGACACTAGTGACACTAAGACAGTGTGTACGTACAAGCATAATAAAAAGGTCTACGTAACGTCTATAACAGCAAAATCAAATTGGCTAAGGAATTACGCGGACACCTAACCAGCAGCTTTTTGCTTGGCATATAATCGAAAGCGAAGCGTTAGTATGAAAAAACTAAATTCCTTTTCCGAATCGACCATTTCACCCAATTAATGCCTTTGGTGGAACTGTGTCCGGTCCAAATCAACTAGGGTAACGTTCAAATAGAATGGTGCGTAAATTAGTAGTCAACAGCAATTCGAGCGTAACATTGTGGAGTATGTGCAGCCTACGCGTTATTATCACAGAATAGGCTATTGCCTACTATTGTACGGCCTGTGTCACTGCAAAGTTTAGGTACGCATGGCCGCCGTGCCCCACCAAGGGGCATATGACAGTAGGTTGCCGATCGGCTCGCGCACTAGCCACTAAACGATATTATATTAAATACTTTTCTGATATTTTAAATAAAATCAGCGCGTAGCGACCCTGCGGTCTAACAGCTAAATCGGCGTGCAACGGCATACAGCGCAATATAAACGCTCGTGCTACGTGTTAAGATTCGATTTCGCGTGCAAGCCACCTATACTTGACCTTGTTGGATAGCACAGACAATTAAAGAAGTACTAGTGAGACACGGATTTGTAGGAGTAAAGAAAACTTTTTAATTTGTCTGCGTTTCTTAAGTGAACCTTCTGTGCGGAGTTAGTACTCTACTTCTATTTCTATTGTCATGATATATTGATGGTTTTATTCACAGTGTTTAAATAGTTCTATATTTTTCTTCCACTTAGCTTCTGAATGTCGAAAAAAAACAAACAATTGAAGTTTTTCGCATGTATAACAATGCTAATGTTAATTTTTTTTTGTCCTCAGGTACACCACCAGTTTCTAAAATTCGAAAAGAAATGAAGGACAACACTACAAGTGAACACTCGTCTGCGTCGCAAGCCCACTGAAGCGGCCATGACATCCGAAGAGCCCATAGATGCCGTCGCCAAAAAAGACCCGAAGAAGACCGACGACTGCGCCAAGTTCGCAGAAGAACCCGGTAAAAAAATAGAAAACAACGTAGAAGAACTGAGGCTAAAAAGATCTCAGGAACTCATGAGATTAGTCTATGAACTCCCTGAAGAGATAAAAAAGCCAGAATTTAACGAAAACAACAACATGCTGAAGGAGAATCCTCCAATTACGATCGTGGAAATCACAGAACAGAACGGTTGTGATAGTATACAAACGCAATGTGACGATGTGTATTTAACAGTTTTAGACGGATCCAGTCCAGAAGATTTAGGCAACAAAGTAGTGTTTGATGTTTTAGCTACCAATGAACTTATAATTCAATGTGCTGATGAATTCAAAGACGTCTGTATTGAGAGATCGTCTCCAGACGAAGATGACTGTACAGATGAGGAATTAACCGAATTGAAGAAGCTTTTAGAAAGTAAGCCAAGAGTTCTGGAGAGGTATTTGCGGGAATGTGCGTCTTCTGATGAAGTGAATAGGATTCACAGTATCACGTCGTCTGGCCCACTGTCGCCAGGGCCTCGGCACGAAGCGAGGAGCACATCGGTGACGTCAGACCTGTTCCAACTATGGCTGTCGTCGTCGCCAGTTAAGGTAGGTGATAATAGACCCGTAAGGCTATATTGAAACGAGTTTGCTAATTAAAATACCGGTACAAAGCAAACGGCATTCAATCGAACTCACATTGATGATTCTGAAAGGAAAATGTGAAGTGATTTTTATGAGAACAAAACTGCTTCGCTTACTAATGATTATTAGGACGTAAACAATATTTTAAGGTATTCGTTTAGTTCTGTTTTTTTGTTTGACTTAGTGAATTGAGGAAATTGTTTAGCATCGTCTTGAAAAGCGAACCTTTGTTTCGACCTTACCCTATTCAAATAATATTCATGAATAATTAATTAAAATATATTTTCTCCTTTGTTTTTATGAAGTCGGTTGTAGGTTTTCTTTTAATCTTGAGTCAGTTGCTTGGTCGACAGTTACATAATTATCGAAAACTAAAGAAGCATTGATACATAAAAGGGATTTGTAGGTCTTTCATGAGTTTTGGTTCGCTATCTCCAAAAATTCAAATAAGAGACCTTTCGTGAAGCAACTTTATAAAAATGATTTAGTTAAAGCGGCCTATAGTTTGCGGTGATATCGCGTCATAAAAACAAACAAATTCAGGAGGCTTACCTTGTGTTTAAAAGTAGGGTAAAAATTATCGTGATACTGAAATAAAATTATTGTTCTCATTTTATGGTTCATTGCGTGACGCTGGTATATGGCTTCGGAAGCCATTTTGTTTACGTGATAGGCCTTATATCTATTACATTTTATATAATGTGCATAAGTAGATTAATGAGGTCAATGTTTTTTAATTTTTTAAGTATCTGACCGTGGCATTATTGAAGCTTGTTGTGTTTAAAGTCGTAAAAATATTAGAATATAAGTGGCAATTTTTTTTTCCTGCTATTCCTCTCTTTTCATGCTATCGCTATTTTGGCAATATAATAGTAGTAAATCAATAAATAAAACTTGGTAATGAAACGAGTAGGTACCTACCTATGTCTACCATGAGTTTATTTTACACCACTGACAGCCGCTCGCGTGCGTTTTGACCACGTTGACGTTTTTGAATGGGATTTCGGTATAACACTTATAGTACACACATCAAAAGTGTCTAGGGATCAACATATATTTTTGCAATAGCTTTTCTCCTGATTGATATTAATTAAAATTTTCTTTAAGGATTCATCAAATAAAGTGTTTTCGTTTGTTTACAGTAACGATAAACCAAGTCACCTTTGCATTAATAAAGAAATTTGCCATTTTCCTAATAAAGGGATTTTTGACATTTGAACCAATAACATTAAAGTTCGAAAAAAAGACTGAAATAACAGTTTTCTTTAAAATTTTATTGGGTAACTTAAACAATTAATAATCCGTGTTCCTACCGCGAACACTAACAACACAAGAACATCGGTTTGGCATACTCAAAATGAGTTCATCCAAATCACGCTGTGGAATGGCCGCCCATGTTCGTTGCAACAACAAAAAAAGGTCTTCTTGCGACTGGATACCCTCCATATTCGGCAGAGCTCTTCTCTGTAGTATATCCCATGCATGCTCAATCGGGTTCAAGTCTGGCGACTGAGCAGGCCAGGGCAGGACATTGATGTTAGCTGCGGCGAGAGTCTGTCTTACTACTCTTGCGGTGTACGGTCGTGCATTATCATGCATTAACTGAAATAAGGGACCGATTTGCACTTGTAGAGGAACGATGACGTCTGATACAATCGTCTCAGCATAAATTTGAGCGTTGAGGTTGCCTCTGATCCAAATCAACTCAGTTCTTCCGCCGATCCAAATACCCGCCCATACCATGATGGTTCCACCACTATAAGGATGGACTTCCTGGCAGGATTTTAATCGCTGTTGGCGTCCAGGGGTTCTCCAGTGTCGTATACGTCTTGTATCCGGTCTCATACCAAAACGAGGCTCATCAGAAAAGCACACGAAACGCCATTGTTCTTCTGCCCAATTTCTGTGTTCAAGAGCCCATTGATATCGAATCCTACGATTGTGCATTGCTATAGGTGGTACCCTTAGCGGTCTTCGGGAGTGAAGGTTCACTTCATGCAAGCGGTTTCTGACTGTTTGGTCGCTAATTAAGTTCCCTGAAGAGTGATGAAGCCTCACGGCTAACATCATGGCGGTTATTGTTGGAGCTCTTCGAGTTGTGATTTGAATGTATCGGTCTTGTCTCCGTGTGGTGCAGCGATACCGTCCTCCATGGCGCTCAGCCACGGTACCAGTGCTTCGGTAACGTGTCCAAAGTCGACTGATAACACTCTGACTTGTATTCAGAGCTAAAGCCACAGTACGTTGCCGGGAACCAGCTTCTATCATTCCCACGGCTCTGAGCATTTCTTCCCTGCTTAAATGACGTCGCCGCTCCATAATAACGTTGGTTTTAATCAGTAGTAGGGAAACAGTAGCACTAATAATGTCTTCAATGCGTTGTATGTTTTTATAGGGAAAATATTGACAGCTGATTTTCATCTTTTACTCGAATTTGATTGACAGTTCCTGATTCAAATTATGAAATGCACCAAAAAGGATCCATATAAATTTATAAAATCATAAATTTATTACAAAGCCACATCTCAATCTCAAGAAATCCGCATAAAAATGCTTGATCCCTAGACACTTTTGATGTGTGTAATTAGAAATGGAACTAAAAAATGGAATACAAATTTCTGAAACCAACTCATCATCGGCCTTTACGACCAGTGCCGCTTAAATATTTCTAATTGTGGCTAAAATGGCCTATACACGAATGGTATAGCCTTCCACACAAGTTACTTATAAAGTTAAGGTTTAGGGAAGTGGTGCTATTCTGATGGCTTTTAAAGCGTTTGTCGCTCAAGATAAAAAACCAGGCTTTGTAATGCACGTCACGTCCATCTACCACACTTGCTCGCAGGGGCGAGCTAAGATAGGGATCAGGGGATCCCTATCTCCTGCACAGTCAATGGCAAAAGCCGTCATGTCCCTTTCGGCGCAATCCTTGAAACGCAGCAGCGGCCTACCGACTGCTCTTTTATTTATTTATTTATTTACTTACTTATCGTGGAAGACGGGATGGTTTCCCATGCACACGCCCTAGCCACCGCAATCTTCGCTGTTTCAGCAAGGCGGTGAGACTAGGCAGCTGCACAATTTCATGGACCTTCTCAATTTGTCACCCTGTCCTTCCACGTAATACCCAGGATACTAGGCAGGGATCTCATGTAACAGGCGTTTAGTTTGCGTTCTTGTTTTGTATATGATGACCAAGTTTCAGCTCCATACAAATGTATACCTACTTACAATGCAGGTTTGCAACACAATCATTTTTGTTTTATTCGTTAGATACTTAATATGCCATACTGTTGCACTGAGCCTGCCGAAAGGGAAAGATTGTTTGACAAAACAGATCCAAGATAGCAAAACCAGTCGACCACCTCTAAGGGTGCGCCGTCAAACATAATGGTTGGTGCTTCTGTACTGCCCTGCGCCCAGACAACCGCAAATATTATACGAGTCCATCCTCAATTTCCCAAGAAATCCTAATCACTGTCTAATAAGAGTAATAAGCCTCCTATCCAAACACCACAGTACGGTAATAAACCCCAGTGATTACGCGATCCACTTTACTTATCCGGTCCGGATAGATCCGGTTCAGCGTCGGGTGTTCGGCTAATTTCTTTTCGTTGCTGTATTTATTTATCTTATCAGAGAACAGAACAGAGTGTTTTTCTAAATAAGTCTTTGTTTTAATATTTTTTCGGACTAAGTTGGATCATTAAAAATTAGTTACAGTGGTTTTGTGTGTATGGACATGACGCGAGAAAGACTTGTCAAAATGCCACTGCCACCTTAAATAGGATATTTGGCTGCAAATTAATGTCAATTACTCGATAATGATTGTAAAGCAATATTTTCTAGTTAATTTATGGGTTGGTTATTTTGAAAAAGAAAACAAACAAATTGTTACATTTAGGTATATGGTACAATGACGTCATATCATCAATAACCAACATGCCTACGTTGACGGCTTGCATGGGTGGGTACTAACTTGATGGTAAACATTTAGTTAAAGGTTCAGGATTATCATTGGAGAATGAAAGCTTGGCTTTATTTAAATAATTAATAAGTCCTGAAAATAATAGTCTATTTATGCAGTAGCGTAATAATTACAATAGCCTGGGCCGTTCTAATAAATGATAGTGGTAATACCAGTAGGTACATTATCATATCAGCATATGAGCAAAATATACGTACACTTTAAATGATGCCTTTCTTGTAGGAAGATAGTTAAAGCCTTTATGTAACACGTAATATAATCAGGAGGAAAGATAATACTAAAATACAGTAATACGAAAGAAAGAGAATCCCTACAATGAGGATAGTTCATGCACTTTCACTTATCACATCCACGACGTGAACCGAAATAGATATAGATGAGCCGTTTGTATGAAAACCAAGCACGACAATTTTCTCACGTCACGTAAGAGTTATAATGATTGGACGACACGATTGGCGTAGTGCGCTGGAGCACGGTTTCTCGCCTTTAATTCCGTAGTGTCCCGGGTTCGATCCCCGGTCAGGCCAATTCAGGAAATGATCTTTTCTAAATTGGCCTGGGTCTGGGTGTGCTGGGAGACGCCCCTGGCTTCATTCCTTGTCTGGTACCTCGTAACACAGGGATATTTATCCCTACTTCGAGACCATGACAAGAGGTGTGTTGTCTGGCGCATATTTATTTATTTATTTATTTATTTAATCTGCCATTTCTCAATCGATTTGTCTGTGTTCTCAGTCGAATATTTGCAAACATATTTCTTCTGGGTGTTAAAAGGTGCTTGCCTAACACATTGATTGCCTATAACATTGGCTTCAACGTAGAATACAGTAGACAAATTCAGCAGGTCTGTGGCCATAATAACTCAGTTGTAAGAGCAGCCATTTAGATTGTGGTTGGAGTCCCGCTTGACCCCTAGGGCCTGATCTTAGGATCAGGGGCGGTATTACCATCTCTTATAGCCAGTCAAGTTAATTGCGATTTCCTAATGCGGTCTTTCATTTTCAGCCAGTCAGCGGTTACCTGTCAATAATGTAGCGATATTTACTGACGGAATTGCTCGCCACCCTCAGTTTAGGAATTTAACTTGACTGGCTGGTTATACGGCCATAGGTCGATATTTTCTAGTTTCTATCTTTGTGTGGAAAATAGTGCATTGGTAAATGCTAAAAAAAAAATATATTTTTAGTATAAATCTCTTCAAAACATGGTAGTAGAATTGAAGTTATTTTTAACCGACCGGCCGATGTAGGTTAGGACATACAAACGTAAACGAGAGATGTAAAAAAAGGTATATTGCTAGGTATATTGTAGTGTTCTCCAACAATAACAATAATTGTACCTACATTATATTATCGTATAAGTTTTAGAAGAATACGCAATTATTTCTTTACTGTTTAGTTTTGTTTTGGAATAGTTTTTTTTGTAGTTGGTTTTTTTTTGTCAAATATTCAAACTCAAACTCAAACTCAAATAACTTTATTCAAATAGACTGTATCAGTACTTTCAAATCGTCAAATTTATAGCAAAATATACTAAATAATAGACATAAATACCATAATAATATGGATATGTAAATAAACAGTATACAGACATAATGCGGCGAGAAACTCAGCAGTTACTCTTTTAAACTTGTTTTGGGTTTACAACAGGCGTTAGTAAAGTACAAGCAGTGTGTCATTTTGATACAGATAAACCTTAAAGAATATAAAACAAAGAGAAAAAACCAACCATAAAAGAATATAATAACAAGAATTCATTTAAACAATTCAAAAACAAAAATTGTTAGTCAGTACATACAAACTAGGTACCTATTAACTCTTACAATAAAACATCTGTTACAATAGAGCTATTTAATCCCGCATCGAGCAGAGCGCTTATACCCAGGCATTTTTATCTATAAGGTAGTCTTTTGTAGTATAATAGCCCTTTTTTAATAAAGCTGTTTTGATGTGATTTTTGAATCTATGTAAAGGTAACTCACAAAGATATTAATTCGCATACGTAGCCATTACGGTTAGGCGTAGACTAGATGAAGAAGCGACAGAAGGGGTATTGGTATCGGTAATGAGTATTTGGAGTAGTAGTAGAGGTCGTATATTCACGTAATCTATTTATATTATATCTGTGCTGCATATTTGTGCTGCTAGCAGGAAAACAGGATAGAAAGTTGGGGTAAAATGTGGGGTAGAATATCAAGCGGTGAAAGTAGAGGGTGATTAATTTCCTTTCGTGAGAGGATGAACTTTCATGAGTGGGTTTCGGCTACGGTTTAACGATGTGATTCAATTTTACGGTCAGATTTCGTTAAAATAGTGCTATACACTATTCATGTTAAGAGATTAGAGAAAAACTCGCGTTATGGTACGAGGGAGTACTAACACCGGTTTTTTACCGTTTTAAGTAAAATGTAAAGATAAAAATAATATTCATTTAAAAAAATCATTTAAAGTACCTTCTAGTACATTTATTTATCATAATCGAACTATTTTTGGTTATTCAGTAAAATGGTGAAGATATACAAAACAAAAAAATCTTAAAGATTGAAAATAAATGATAAAATTTTGTTAACATTTTCATGTTTTTCCTCTATCGAGAATTCCATCTAAAGTTCGATGGAGTGAAATTCACCAGTTCCTAAAATTACTTCGCAATTTTGTAAATACAGATTCCGCGCAATGCTCCATTGGTGAAATGCCCTCTCTTTTCCCATTGCACAGTTTTACAAGTTAGATAACTATGCTAAATGTTTTATTAAAATTTAGAAACACATTGGATTTTTTTTATAAGACGGTATGAGGTAAAATTCATCACAAAAAAATATAAAAAGTGAGCGTACCTATGATTGGTTTTAGCTGCACAAAATTTAAAAACCGAAGAAAATGTAGCGGCTTTTTTGTCTAAGTCATATTTACACTTTCAATAAAACTGTAATTGATGCAGGACTAAACGTTTGATATTTTTTGTTGTTGTAATATAGTAATATTAAGGATATTGATAAAGATAAAAAAGTTTTAGATTATCTTAACATCTGCGTATTGCGCAGTCAAAACTTGAAACTCTCGAATGAAAAATCGATTTGGCTGAGATAGCAATAGCGAACAAGAACTAGGCCAATATTTTTAGAAGGCATATTACATAAAAGCCTTGCATAATATACCTATTTCGACTAGAGATGCTGGAATGTCTATTGTGCCAGCTACTTATTCGACGTCATCATAGACTATTTGAATATTTTTTTTGTCATTTTTTATTACTATACTTACCAGATGAATTATAATTATATTAATAGTCAAGAGGCTAAATGCGCAGCGAAGGAAATCTTCTCTTCGAAGTCAATGTCTCCTTTTGTCATGATGACTTAATAATATATTAAGTATATTTTATTTAACTGTAATATTTCCGTTTATTATAATATTAGATTGTAATGATCTTATGTAGAAAAAACATTTTCCTTTCTTTTGACATAAAAACCATTACGTAACAGAACAAACGCTTCAATACAAGCCTTTAATCTGAATTTAAAATGTTCTCTCAAGCGAAAGGCAGCAAAAGAATTTAGTTAACATGATCAACGTTTTCATCAATGCCTATTCAATGCACGTAACGAGTTCAACAGGTTTGAAAAGAGCCTATTTGGGCACTGGGGCCCGAATGCCCCATTCAACGTGTCAGCACAGAATAGTTAACAGTACTCCGTACAGAAGGTTCTCTCAAGAAACGCTGACAAGTTAAACAGACTTCTTTTATCTTACAAGTTCGTGTCACACTATTAATTTTTCATTTGTCCGTGCTATCGATCAAGGCCATGTTTAGGTAGCTTGCACGTGGAATCAAAACTTATCGCGTAGCACGAGCGTTCATATTCCACTGTGCGCCGCTGAACGTAACAGATTTAGCTTTCAGCGCGCAGGGTCGCAACTTGCTGATCGCTTTATTAGCTTTAAAAAAAGTATTACTGTAATTAATATAACATCGTTTAGTATTAGTAGTTGTCATTAGTATTCCCATTATTACTTAAAATTACAAGTTACAGTTGAAACCAATCAGAAACAAAACATTAAATAACGCGCTAGGCGGCGAGTTTGCGAGCCGAGCGGCAACCCACTGTCAGATACCCCAGAGAGGGGCCACGCGGCCGAGCGTACCTAAACTTTGAAGTGACACAGGCCTGGTGTCGCTCAGAGGCTGTGCTCCTATTCCGCTACTCTAAAATCACCAGTATGTATACCATAAGTTGACACAGACCTATGACAGCCGCTAGCGTTCGCGTAAACCATTTTGACGTATTTATATGGGATTTCGGAAGGCGCTTCCTAGTGATTTAAAAAGGAACCACAAATGGCATACAAATTTCTGAACGCAACGATCGCCGTAAATGGTAGAAATACAGTTACTAGTATGTCTACTACGAGTTTTCACCAATGACAGTCGGTAGCGTTCGCGTTGACGTTTTTGTATGGGATTTCAGTACAGCGCATCTACTGATTAGACTACTAAATGAAACCAAAAAATTAATGTCGTACCGTCCATACGGTGGTTTTTTACCCAAATAACGAGACCGGAGTGTATTGTGCGGAGCTGCAGCTGCCGCAATCGCAAGAAGGATCGACACCCGCCGATCGACCGCCAAGCGCAGCCGCTGCCCGCGCGAATCTGCTTTCAATTTTTAGAGTTCCGTACCTCGAAAGGAAAAAACGGAACCCTTATAGGATCACCTTGTTGTCCGTTTGTCTGTCTGTCAAGACCCTTTTTCTCAGGAACGCGTGGAGGTATCAAGCTGGAATTCATATCAACGCAAGTCTACTGTCCCTAGGAGCTGCGAAAAAATCGAACTTCTAAGCCAACGCAATCAAAAGATACAGCTGTTTATTTTGCAAATTTCCGCAAGTTTTCGACACTCGCAAGGGAATCAAAACTTACAAGGTACTTCCCGTGAACTCAGAATCTTGAAATTTGGTACGAAGCAACGTCTTATAGCATAGATTAAGGAAAAATTGCGAAAACTGTAAATTTTCAGTTACATTATATAATAAAAATATTTTTAATAACCTAACCTACAGGTTTGTACGGAACCCTCGGTGCGCGAGTCCGACCCGCACTTGGCCGGTTTTTTCATACATTTCTGCATTCTATAGAAACTGCGGGCCCAAAACCGCGGCAGAAAACGGCTCCGTCAGTTCTTAGCTGAAGTAATCCTATAAAGGCGGGTCTACGGTCTACGGCTCGTGCTCAGCTCGTAGCTCGGCTCCTCTAGCGTATAGCCACCTTTAGAGTTTAGTTAACAGCTAATAAAAGAGGTGTCTATCCCTAACGTAAACGAACTCATAAATCAGTCAATGACAAACTATAAAGTCAACACTTTTACTGGATAAAAGAAAAAACGTAACAATAGGTAAATTCTGAATCAGGCGATGAAAAATAGCTTATTTTCATCCCAGCTCGCTGTCCGCGTCTGCTTTCGACAAAACAATTTTTCTTTTGCCATTGTTACCGGAGCCCTATTATTGTCCCATACATCCAGTTTAATTCAATTCTAATTGAGCGTCGCCTGCATTTTCTCATTCTGTACCTCATGAGTTTACGCCTATGGAAGTCGCTAGCATAAAATAAAGAGTTTACAGAAAGCCCGCTCCCGCCTTTTTCCGGTATAATTTACCTAAACTTGCCTGACCGCCTTGGGTTGCTACTATATTCGCTCTGAATTTTTAAAATGAATAAGGATGAAGAGGGTAGGTTATAACTACTTGACAGAACCCGCCAAAAACAAAATACATCATGTGAAAAATTACACCAAGTTCGACAAAAACAAAAACACTAGCGACTCTGACCGATATCGCCTGTAAACTCACTGTGTCTGTGTGTGTGATCAAAATGGCGGTTGGTCCGGGGCAAGCGTGATTTGTGTCTTACAGGCGATGTGAGTTTACAGGCGATACCGTTCACGGTATCGCCTGTAAACTCACTGTGTCTGTGTGTGTGATCAAAATGGCGGTTGGTTCTAAGCGGACCATCTGTCCGGGGCAAGCGTGATTTGTTACGCTATAGCGCCTTTAGTGAAATAGAAATAAAACTAAAAATGACATACAAGGTGCTGTAGCCAACTATCATCGTATACCTACTTGAGTTAACTCATGGGACTGATCTCCTATTTCCAGCCAATCCGCGGTCACCTGGCACTTGCCCACCTGTCCACCACATGGCATTTTTCTAATTATTCATACAGTCAAATTAAACCTTCCATTTAAAGGTGGTTGTAACTTTTTAAGTCGTGAAGCCATTATTGTAGTATTCTATAAACAAAAGAATGAAGCTAGCTTATAAAACGCATCTTGTAAAGCCAAAAATAAAAGTGAGTTTAACACCCTAAAGTAAGTTGTTTGAGTTTGTAAAAGAGGTTGTAGTAAGACCCCGGGAGGCCTATTCTGATGCAATATTTACGAAGTAACGTAAAACTTTAAAAGGCCCAAAAGTAAACAAAATGGAGTGTGATTTTAAAAGATTTCATATTAATCTTCTATGTTTCGTACAGTAGATTGTTTTAATTTTTTTTAAATTTTTCAGTGTATTCTGTCTGATGTGTAGATACTGATCACGGGTTTTATACATTCGGTCCAATTTTAAGATTAATTTATTTCTCTGAGCTCAAGATTTCATCAAATCAGTTTGTTTTTTTAACTTCTTATATTGTAATTAAGTGAAGTGGACATAGTGTCAAGGTATAAAAAGATGCATAAATACTAAAAAGTCTTGGGTCTCCACCCAGGATCGAACCCACACTTCGGCGGTATAGGCAGAAAACCAACCGTAATCCAACGGGCCAGTCAATGGCAATTAAAAGTGTTGCCTATTATTTTCGTCCTTGTAGGAAACATTCCGTCGTCGACGATCAAATATCTATTCCTAAATTTTTACCTAACCGTATATTAGGTACGTATCGATAGGGATACATTGACGACCGTCTCTAAATGATGTATGGAGCTCGCAGTAATAAAATGAAATGGATGTCGCAGTGTACGTACTTTACGTGTCAAAAATAACCTGTTTTGATGGTGCTTCGTCCAAGCTCAAACGTTATGGTAAATGTAGGGCGATTCTGTAATATTCGAACCCGCAATCACTCAGGTGACCAAATTAAATTTTAATTAAACTTAATATCTGAATCACATTTACCGTAGTTTATTTATGATCACTTTCTTTAGTGAGGCGCTATATGTCGCCATTTTGGAATTTAACAAGATGCAAAATATCAAAGCTGATTCACTGGGCGGGCTGATGTTGAAATCAAGTAGGTTTACACTGAATAAAAGGGTCACCGTGGCAAAGTGGTTGCAGAGCTTGGCCCAGAATCCGCAGGTTCCGAATTTAAATCCCAGGTCGGGCAAAATATGTTTTTTGAACCTGCATTTAGCAAGCGTGGTGATTAGGCCAATACCCATCAAATATAGCGATGACTTGATTTTAATGACGGAGGACTCCGCCCAGCAGTGGGACAGTTTATAGGGTAAAATAATTGCATTACTAAAAATAAACGCTATTACGTCACACACAATAGGTGTCAAAAAAGTGTCACACATGCTTTCTGCACTTAGAAATTGAGCTGCGTCATTTATGTAGATTTGTGTCTGTAATGGTGCCCAACCCTCCGTCACTTGATCCAGAGCTCGATAATTGACGCTCGGCGCCCGCGGTGAAACACTGTCTTATCATGTTTACTACGATAGCTACTAATTGTAAGTTGTACTAGTAGTACCATACTGTGGTCACAAGAGCTTATAAGCGGGACAGAGACGAAGCTTCATACTAGTGGCAGTCAGCTTGTGCACAAAATAAAGAGTTTACAGAAAGCCGGCTCTCGCCTTTTCCCACTATAATAACCTAAACTTGCCTGACCACCTAGGGTTGCTTGCTACTATATTATATTCGCTCTGAGTGCCGAGTGCGAGTTGCTGTGAGAGAAGTGAATGACTTCACCATCGCGTTTTGCGAGCACGTAAATGTCAATTACTATGAAATCGAATCAACGCCATCTAGCAGCTAATCGGGCAACATTAAGGCCGCTAGATGGCGCTCACCCGATGCCATGCAAATTCGCCTTTTTTTTTTTTTCGCAAACGCGATGGTGAAGTTATTCACTTCTCCCACTGCAACTCGCACTCAGCACTCTGAATTTTTAAATTGAATTAAAAATAATACATCTTCCCATGAAATTGCAACAAGTTCGACAATAACAAAAATGCTCACGCGACACAACGCAACACAACGACGTGCGAAACCGATTCTGACCGGTATAGCTAGTAAACTCACTGTGTCTGTGTGCGTGATAAAAATGGCGATTTGTTCTAAGCGGACCATCTGTTCGGGGCGCCGCGCCGCATGCGTAATTTGTGGCTGGTGTGTGTGTGCGTGAGACGTAGCTTGACCACTGGCCGATCTGGCACAAGGCTGCTCTTCATCGAAGGATGTGCTGTGCTACGTTGCTGTGGTCCACATAGCAGTGCACTGGCGTGTTCTACTAGCTATATTTTGACAAGGGCTTTGAGCTGGTCATCCTCAACTTAAAGGCCTGCAGAAGTGCCTTTTCACGCTTGGCTTGAAGAACCGGGCACTATAAGAGGAAGGAGGCACACTTTGTGCCGGACCAGAAGAGCGTTCACGTCTGGATGGTACGACATGGAAGTAAGTCACCGAACCATCTCATTCGAGTCAAGAAATGCTGAATTGTGTGTGGATGACGCCGTAATCTATCACGCGTGGTACGGTAGTGGAAAGGTGCAGGTGAAATAAGCTGGAATAACTCGTCAAAGCATACCCAATTGTTAAGGCGATAGAGAACACTCAGCCTGGCAATGTCTCTACGCAATTGGAGAGGCTCAAGGTAAGCTTTGCCTCCGTTTCCGTTTATTCAGTTCCTGAAGTCACATTGGATTAGTGGCATCATATTGGTTTTACCGATGTGAAGATATGCATGCTTCATTGGGTAGCGATATAGGTATTGGTGAACAACTTGACCGAAATATAGCTATGAATTTTTGAACATTGCCATGCTACAGCTTCTAAGGCACGTCATAAACTGTTCTTGTCTGAATATTTAAATGTCAGCCTGGATCAATCCAGCCTTCTTTCATACGCTTGTTCCCTCTTGAGGAGAACATTTATAGATTCAGCAAGAAGAAATGTTTACTAAGGATCTCCCTGAAAAGCTGTGGCTACTTAATCGCCTGAAGGAACACAACGTGGCCATGGCCATACCCGGTTTCAGACGACATACAAGGGTGTATTACTAAGAAAATAGTGAGCTGATTGTGTTTAGAACTTGGTTGCGTGCTATTCCAAATCGTACTTCACAAGAGTGGTCTTTATCAGCTGTCACTTTGTCAGGTGACCGTCATCGGTCAAGTGCCGATAAGCGGAAACCCTCTAGACTATAATGTGCCGACATGAAGCTGCAACGTGTTTGACGTGGCATGTATCAAATTAGGAAAAAGAAGCCCAGATTAAGTAATACTAACACCAATCGCTCAAATATATGGGGATGACATAAGCGCCAGTGACAGCTTATGTCATCCCCATACATTTGAACGATTTCTATTGTAGAAATCGTCGTAGCGTGTTGCTCTTGGCTAGCCCCCCTGGCCTCTGTCACTCCATTACGACTAATTTGGGTAATCACTCTAAATATATTCTTCTACAATATTATTGTAAGGAGGAAAGATTTGCATATTTGTAACGAATAAAATTGGACCTATTTGAAAAGTTCTTTCGCCAGTAGAATGCTACGTTATCACTGAGTGGCATAGCCTACATTTAAGCGAAAAACTAGTCTATTCTACATATTTATAAGTTTTCAGTTATAGTGTAACCACACATAAATCTCGTAACCTTGTTACCTCCACGTTGCGTTCCGCCGGTATATAGGTGACATCCGTGAAGCGCCATTTAGCAAGTGTCCGATAAGATAGTCGCGGCAAATTGAATGCGATCTCTCTCGTAAACCACGTCAACAGACGCTAACAGGGCTTGATAATAGACTTTTATGTAGCAGACGTCAGCTTTTATTTCATTTTTTGCCTTTATTTATGCCTATTCATGGAGCAGATACGAGTCGACATTTTGACTGCCCTGTTGGCGCAATGGCAGCGATCCTGCCATTAGCGCTGGAGGTCGTGGGTTCGATCCCCATTCATGGCAAACATTTATGTCTGTTGTGTGTCTGGGTGTTATTATCTGTTCAAGTATGTATTTAGAAAATATTTGAGTATGTTTATTGTGAAAAATCAAATGAAATTGATTTCCTCTTGGCAAAAGCAAACTTATGAACTAAATTTAACATTAAAGGCCCAATACTAGGGTAATCCCTGTGTGACGTAACGTAACGTATTGTATGCTAAGGGACTGCCTGTAGCTACTACTGACATTAATGTTAACCATCTTTACCCTGAAATAAATTGACACCAAACTGACGTAGTCATGTTACGAGTAAAGATGTATCTAAGTATGCCGAAATTTTAAAGGTCACCTTTCCACACAGTGTGAAAATGTCTCCCATACGTGAAACTGTAAGTCCTGTGAAAAAAATATGGAAATCTATTCTAGTTAATCAATATTATAAAGAGAAAAGATTTGTTTGTTCGTATAGGCTCCAAAACTACTGGACCGATTTCAAAAATGCAAACTCAAACAACTTTACTCAAATTGACTGTATCCTGCCTACAGGTCGTCAGTCTACCTTGTAGAGGGGCGTCCCACGCTGTGTTTGCCTGGAAAAGGTCAAGCCTGGAACTTTTTCCCCCAATGGCCATCAGTTCTTTGTTATATGTGTTCTGCCCAGAACTCTTGTCCATTTGAATAAAATAAAGTAATAATGCCAAAGTCCACGCGGACAAAGTTGCTAGCAATAGCTAGTTAGAAAATAATCTAATTTACTCAGAACTTGGCAAGCATTTAACCTGTTTTTGGCTTTCATTGTATTACGTCTATTGTTTTGGCTCTCGATAAGGGCATTGTGTCAGGATAGGTGAAGGGTAAATAATATTCAATTACCCGTTTACGCTCATAAAAGCTGGCTGATCTTATCTATGTGTGATACGTTTCTATTGATACTAAATAGGTGTCCTAGAGACTATTAATAGTACAGGACTGGTGCCATGTATGGAAACAGGTCTTAAGATCATCGTCTAGTCGTGATGAAATATAAATTTATCAGATAAAATCGATAAAAAGCACAATGCCTATATGCCCTTGAAGATATGGACCCTTACCGAACATTCTCTACTACAACAAAGCAAGTAACATGTTCAAGGGTTAACTTTAAATTTATTTATCTATTTAGTTGACTGACTTCATTCTATTGATACCTATTCATGATACGTTAAAAAAACCTATTTTTTTTATCGTGGGGAAATCCTCATGGATACCTCGCCGCCCGGGGGAACGACGAGGTTATGTCGGACTTCTACCGACTAAAACCCCACGGTACTCGACCTCAACACTTCAGCGGCCAGGCGTCCCCTAAAAAATTTCGCAACGCCCCGCCGCCGCCAGTGCTTCCCTGTATTGGGGCCCCCTCCAGCCGACCCCCCAATGAAGGGGGGAGGCCACGGTAGTACCTGGAGCACACAGGTACTTTCGCCGTGCATTGCGGGCAAAAGCACCCACGTACTCAAGCCCGCTGGCTCCCACCGTACGCGGACCCTACTAGGTCCGCAACCACGATCCACCTAAATCTAATAAAGATCCACCTGCCGCCGTGCACAGGGGGTTCAGCCGCGGATCACTGACCCCCTCCAAACGGTTGTGCACTGCGGCCCCCACCTCGCACCTTAAGGCGCTGCGCCCGTGGGCGCCCCTTTGAGCGGGCAGTTGTAGACACCGTACCACCACCACGCCCGGCGGCAGGCAATAGGTGGGTGGGAAGTCCACCGCACTGCCATGCCTGAGCCCTCTTAGCTTCTCGCTGGTTCCACCTGCCACCAGTACTAAGCCAGCCCGCCACGACAAGGCCAAGGCTCATGGGGGGGACGTGAAAAAAACCTAGATCAGCAAAGATTAAATAAAGGAAGATTATTAAGTAAAAATATCGATTTAATCTTAAAATCTTGACCTTAGTTAAGGCAATAAAATCAAATTCAAAACAGATTAAGCAAATTAATATTTTAAACATGCTCCTCTTTTCTGATAACCTCTTAAAAGTGTTTAAGCCAAACTACCTAAACCCCCTAAGCCTTTCCGAATATTTCATTTATACCATCGCCATATACATCAGTTACGTTAACCTTAACTAATAATAATACAGGGAAAATATTGGTTATGGACTCGAAAACCACTTTACTGACTGTATTCATATTATTTTATTATTAATTCACTATTAGAAAGAAATCAGTTGGGGCCTTATTACAATCACTAATACTAAGTCAAGTTTATTCCCTTGTCAGGTACGAGTAAGGTAGGGGTAGCGACTAAATTTTGACACTTTAAATTAAATTCTAAACCGCGCTGAAACGCTAGCAGCATGTCGTTATTTAATATCCTAGTTAAGCCACTGATACACTAACCACAGCGCCTATAAACAAGGTTTACACCGCTGTCAGCTAATGTAAACTAGCCCAATCTATCTCCGGCTGAGTCTAGACATTACCAGCTTCCGAAGGATCAGTGGCACCGATGTATCGCTTAGTTCAGTTTGATCAAATTTCAAAACCGGCCAAGTGTTAGTTAAGACCCTGTACTAACTTTGAAACTGATAGTTTTTAGAGCGTCGTGGCCTAGGGGTCAAGCACCCAACTGGATAGTAGATTGTGTGGCTAATTGTTACATTTCTGACTAACTCTGCGGTGACATCGATGAAAAACAAAATCGACCCGGATAATGGCGAAAAGGTAATAAATTGGTGAAAAGTGGACTTCTGAGTATTCCGTTCGCCATGACGACAACAGTCACTTGCCCCTTGACTACCCCGTTCGGGATATAGGCGTGATGGTATGTTATGGTATAAATTTTATGCCAAAATTTAACCACAGTTCCCCCCCAGTCCAGTTCCCAGCAGGCCATCGAAGGAATTGCATTTGCCCGAGGGAAATCCATCCGGCATCAGAATCGATCAGAAGAAAATAGAAGTTGGTACGGAAAATGGAGCAAACTTATTTGTTCTACGAAGTTGGCAACATGTCGGTTCTTAATAATACATTTTGGAGAGAATTCAAGCTAACTATGTGAGCTGGTTCCATCTGCACCTTGCACCTTCAAAGCACTAGACGCACGTTGGCTTACGTTATGGATATGGATGGAATGGGTATTTGAAATAATTAAATATCTGCGACCATTCACACTAAAACCATCTGACCCCAATCTAAGCAGAACTTGTACTAGGGGCGTCAGAGACTAATAAACATACTTAAATATTTCTAAATACATACTCAAATAAATAATAACACCCAGACACACAACAAACACAAATGTTCGTCACATTAATGTTTGTCATGGGTGGAGATCGAGCCCACGATCTCCGGCGGATGCTGGCGGATTGCTGCCATTGCGCCAACAGGTCGGTCAACCCCTTTTTGATTTGCTTGGTGTCCCGGGTCCGATTCCCGACCAGACCAATTTAGGAAATATACTTTTTAAATAGGCACGTGCTGATGAGAGACGCCTCGTGCCTAATCCTTGGCTGGACTAGTGCATTAACCTAAAAAAGTATGAAGTGCTTTTATTCTTATATAATGTGTATAGATATATTTAATAAATTGCCAGACTATTTTAAAGACATGAATATATATAAATTTAAAACAAATATTAAAACATGGCTATTGGATAAATGTTACTATAGTATAAAAGATTTTTTACAAGATAATAGTACTTAGATAGATTATATTTAGTATTCAATTACATAGCAGTCAAATAATTAGTGTTTATTGTATTATAGCTTTGTTTAGTGTGTTCTAATAATAGAAATGTGAATTCATCTGAAAAGGTAAAATTTGGCGATTATACTTTAAAAGCAAATGTATCCGCTAACAATGTACCCAAATTTATGTTCACAATAAAGTTCATTTCATTTCATTTCATTTCATTTCATTTCCTTTTCATTTCATTTCATTTCATGACTTCGGACGAAGCCTTCACTACAGTGTAAGTTTTATAGAAGTCCATTTACTAATTAATAAATTAAGAACATTGATATTTTAACTGTGCACGCTCAGTATATTTTCGCTAGCATAATGTAATGTACTCCAAGTCTTAGGCTACATAAGGTAGGAAATTCTTTTGTGGGTCAATCTGTAAAATACTTTAACAAAATACCTCAAAGCCTTTTTGATCTACCTCTTCACAAGTTCAAGTCTGCAAATAAAGCAAAGTTGATGAAACAAGGTTATTATAATGTGGAGGATTACTTGAACGACAAGAGTTTGTGGTCATAGATGGAATAATCTGCTCCTCTGCTCAAATAATGTATTTTTATTGTTCTTTTCACTGTACTTTGAATTTATTTGTTGTTAAACAAAACAAAGTTCAAGAGAGTAACTATCGAGTTTCTTGCCGGAGTCTTCTCGATAAGAAGCAACGTCCGAACTGGTGGTAGATACGCACTAAGTTTATTTACGATATGTACTATTATTGTGTTATTTTATTTACGTCTATTATTATTTATTTATACTTTTTGTTAATTTTGACATTTCTTATGTGCTTCTTTGTGAAAGCTTAAGTGAATAAATGATTTTTCACTTTTCTTTTTTTTACTTCGGGAAGTGACCCCATCAACTATCCGTATCAGAAACTTGCTCGTTACTCTATGATACCAATGAATCATTTCCCTGGAGAAATCTTTCAGCTCCAACCAAATGTGTTAAAAGAACAGTGTTGCCAACCGTTATTTATAATCCATCCAACCTTTGTCCATATTATCGATGTTTCTGGAGTAAGAAAAAAATGTTTACTGTCAAAATGAAACGTTTTAAATTAAAATGAATATCGCCAACATTTGAGTTTGTTCTGTCTTGTATTTAGTATTAATAGCGGCCCTGACAAACTTCGTTCTGTCAAAAGTTATTGGCAAATGCTTGACAGCTGTGTATTTATTTTTACGTCAATTTCCCAATGTTTTTAATACTTATTATCCTTTTCTCGATGTAGACAAATCCAAAAACACAAAAATCATAAACATCGGTCCACCCGTTCTTGAGATATAAGTGGTGTAGGGGAAACCGAGGGTTGAAACAATTTCCACATTATTTGTCATCCACGAAAAACTATTTGATGGATTTGTACAAGATGAATAACAATCGATAGTTCATTTCTTTCACCATAAGGTGTATTAAACAAAAACAGCGTAAGTGTGAAAGCCAGCTCGACCTAAAAATCGGGTTAGTGTGTTCGCCCCCGATGTGTTCGCCACCGATTTTTAAATTAAATTATAACAGCCGATTTCGTCGGAATAAAAGTCATTTGTACGAGATACAGTCGACGAAAAAGTGTTTCAAATTTAACTCCGAAATTTCATGGTTATGATTATTATGAGTTTGATGCGTTACATGAATATTTTTTAACTAACAAAATATAAGACATTATTATAAAGATGTTGTGATAGTTTATTTCCTTACAATACATTATTTGGTACCTTTTCCACACGAGCCGACGACCAAACCGGCTTTACACAAAAGCCAGATTGATTACAGCTATGAGATAATAAGATAAGATTATTTATTTATTCGTACATGACGAAGGGTTAAAGAAGATCTTAGGCTAGTATTGTCTGGCTTCTCCTCTTCAGCTATCTAGGTAACATGCAAATATTATAATTCATCATTTCAGCCGAACGACGCCCACTGCTGGGCATAGGCCTCCCCCAAGGATCTCCACAACGATCGGTCCTGCGCTGTCCGCATCCAGCGGCTTCCCGCGACCTTGACCAGATCGTCGGTCCACCTTGTAGAGGGCCTGCCCACGGAACGTCGTCCGGTACGCGGTCGCCATTCGAGAACCTTTCCGCCCCAACGGCCATCGGTTCTCCGCGCTATGTGTCCCGCCCACTGCCACTTCAGCGATGCAATCCTTCGAGCGATGTCGGTTGTTTTTGTTCTCCTGCGGATCTCATCATTTCTGATTCGATCGAGCAGGGAAATACCAAGCATCGCTCTCTCCATTGCTCGCTGGGTGATCTTGAGCCTTCTTATGAGACCCATAGTAAGGGACCACGTCTCACTCCCATAGGTCATTACTGGCAACACACACTGGTCAAAGACTTTTGTCTTGAGACACTGAGGTATTTCGGACGCAAATATATGCCGGAGCTTCCCGAACGCTGCCCATCCGAGCTGGATTCGACGAGAGATCTCTTTCTCGAAGTTGGACTTACCTAGCTGGACTGTCTGTCCCAGGTAAACATAGTGGTCAACAACTTCGAGTGTAATGTTCCCAACGTTAACTGGAGCGGGTGCAATATGGGCATTTAACATGATTTTTGTTTTGTCCATGTTCATCTTAAGACCCACTCTTTGAGAAGCATTACCGAGATCTTCGAGCATTATGTTCAGGTCTTCCAAGGTCTCAGCCATAAGAACTACATCATCGGCAAATCGCAGGTGTGTTAGGTACTCGCCATTGATGTTGATGCCGCGTCCTTTCCAGTCCAGAAGCTTGAAAATATCCTCCAACGCAGCCGTGAACAGTTTCGGAGAAATAACGTCTCCTTGTCTCACGCCTCGCTGTAGTTGGATCGGATTAGAGCTCTGGTTCTGTAATCGGACCGACATGGTGGCGTTCTGGTATAAGTACCTTAGCACCTCAATGTACCTGTAGTCTATTTGGCACCTTTGGAGAGACTGCAGTACTGTCCAGGTCTCAATCGAATCAAAGGCTTTCTCGTAGTCCACGAACGCTAAGCAAAGTGGCAAGTTATACTCTTCGGTCTTCTGTATAACTTGCCGCAGCGTATGAATGTGGTCTACGGTACTATAGCCTTATCGGAACCCTGCTTGTTCGGGAGGTTGGAAGTCGTTGAACCTGCGAGCGAGACGATTCGTAATGACTCTCGAAAACAGCTTATAGATATGGCTCAGAAGCGAGATGGGTCTGTAGTTCTTCAAGAGAGTTTTGTCACCCTTCTTGAAGAACAGCATCACATCGCCTCTGCCCCATGCCTTTGGCGTTTTTCCCTCGAGGATGACAGAACTGAAGAGCGTCTGGAGGACCTTAAGTATCGGCTTACTGCCCGCTCTCAGGAGCTCGGTTGTGATTCCGTCATCACCCGCCGCCTTGTTGTTTTTAAGCTGCTTGAGAGCCATCCTAATCTCGTACAGGCTGACGTCCGGGATATCTTCGGTATATATATATTATAATTATGTCTAAACATTACATTACATTCGAAATTATTAATCAAAATACAATAAAAAAATAAAAATTAACACAATGCAGTCCGATAAAAACGTATATCTTTCGCGCCAAGGATTGAAAACAAGAGTATAAAAAAAAGTCGCCGGGTCTGTTAACGGCCTCGGTAGCTCAGTTAGAAGAGCAGTCACCCGGATTGTGAAAGGTCGCGGGTACGAATTCCGCTTGAGTCCCAGGATCAGGTCGATTTTTTCTAGTTTCTATCTTTGTGTAACGAACACGACTTTCTTTTACATTAAGTACATTTGAAACTCGCCGTATAACGAGGCCATGTCACTTATTTTCTACTGGACAAATATCATATAATGTATTTACCCACACCTGTGAATTTCTCATGTAAGTGACTGTATGGTTTTTAATTAGGAAATAAATATTCTTTAAACCTATGTGTATATTCATGAATTTTGAAAAAAGTTATTCAGCAAAATTACCTCCTGTTTATTTCTTGTAAATTCGTGAATGCCAGTTTCATAAAAAATTTGAAAATGCATAAAAATAATGAAATTTTGATAAATTTGCAATTTATAGCGTGAGTATGCTACTTTTCTCTTCTAATACATAAAATCTCGTTTTCCCTTATTTATTCATTAATACATTTTAAGACTTAGTACAATGAATGGTTTAAATTAATGCATGAAGGCTTTCTCGAACAAGCCTACCAGAGGATATGAAAAGAACCGAATAGAAAGATAACAACAAAAAAGACTCGACAAATGGTTTCTAAGTCTACGTTATCGAAAGGTTTCCGTCACTAGCAACATGTGGCCAACCAATAGCTTTTATTCTTACCCTGTAGCCGCAAAGGGTGTAGTAAGCTAGTCTTGTAAATAACGGAAGAGGCTGAAAGTGGCTCAACAGGGGGAATAAAATCCTTTGTGATTCGCAGGTAAACAAACACGTATCTTCCTTTCTGGTTTCTGTGAATGTCTTGGAATGAATTCGGACAAGGATAATCAGAAGTTAAGAAGAAGAATATTAAGGAAAGAAGGCTTAAAGGTACCATTAAAGTTCTGAAAAATGTTTCACCGAACTAGTGGGCTCTTTTATTTAACTCTGGGATGATCTGGGAAGAAATAAAAGTAAGTATGAAAAGAGTTAAGATTTTTAGCAAAACCTAAGTTAACCTCTGTATGAGTATATGTATAATGAAATATCCACATAACTTAAGAGCTCATTTCTAAACGTAATGAAGACAAAATAATGGCAGTTCCTTCTTTGTCTACATTGAAGGTTCGCCATCTTACTAGGAACAGGTTAGTCACCTTACAGTTCCAGTAGAAACCTAATACCTAATAAAAGAAAGACGGGATTAACTACAGCTGTTTTATTTAATAAAGTCTAGAAAAGCTCCTATCGAGAAATATTAGAAGGTAGCGGTTTATATTCAACATGAAAAGAAAACCACAACAACATAACACAAAAAAACGCAATTTTTATTGTATCTAAAGATACTGACTCACCGCTACCTACCAGTCTGAACGAACAAGCTGCAACAAGCCCGTGTGCAAGAGTTTGGTTAAATAAAGCGTGAATTGTAGCGCGCGTGCAAGCGCTTATAACCGTAGTCGCGTGTGGCAAAAGGAGCGCCTGTACGCGCGTAGCATCACAGATTTCTTAATCAAAAATCACATCCATAGAAAACTGTCAATTTTCTTATTACTAAATGCGTGCTGTCATGTGATAGACATATATTGCCAGGGCCACCTCTTTCGATATACGAGTAGATGTCAGTAGTCAGTACTTACAAAACGTCATCGCGTCAGTTCAATCGCGAAATTCGCGTACAATGCTCTACGCGGCTGTTGACACCAACTGCCAAAGGAGTCATGGAATACCCTGGAAGGTAATTACACAAAATAAAGAGTTTACAGAAAGACCACTCGCACCTTTTTCCAAAACTTGCGTGAACCGCCTAGGGTTACTACTATATTGTGTACTATAATGAAGTAAGTAAGTTATACCTACTTGACAGAACCGGCCAAAAACAAAATTCATCATATGAAAAATCGCACAAAGTTCGACAAAAACAAAAACACTCGCGACAGTGCGACTTTCCGACTCACCGAAGTTCACTGACTTCGCTTGTAAACTCATGTCTCTGTGTGCGTGCGTCAAAAATGGCGTGTTGTTCTAAGCGGGCTATCTGTCAGAGCGCCGCGCATGTCTAATTTGTGGTAATTATCGCGAGCAAGTACATGCAGTGATAGAGGCCTGGTCTGGTAGCGTTAATATTGCTACTCAGAAAACACTCTTAGCAAACTTTGTTTATGATTAAATACACTAACCATTGCCAAAATAGACAAAGCAAATAGGTATGTACCTATTGCGGCTTGACTGATGTCAGTCCAGTCAAGCCTTTGTACAAAAAAGGTGACCGCGAAGACCCACAAAACTATAGACCCATTACACTTATACCAGTTCTCTCAAAAGTATTTGAGAAGTGTATGCTCAAAAGGCTGAACAATTTCTGTAGCAAACATGGCATTATAAAAAAAGAGCAGTTTGGCTTTCAAAAGGATAAGTCCACTACCTTAGCCATATACAATCTGGTAGCTACTGTATTGACCAATCTAAACCGAAAATGTCTAACAACTGGCATCTTCTTTGATCTGTCAAAGGCCTTTGACTATGTTGACCACAATATCCTGCTCTATAAATTAGAAACAGTTGGGATTAGAGGACCTGCGTTGAAATGGATAGCGTCCTATTTGAGTTCCCGACAGCAATGTGTTAGATTTAATAAACTTGTTAGTTGTGAAATAAGGTCCATTTCATCTGAATTTAGAATCAAATCCTTTGGAGTGCCCCAGGGAAGCGTATTGGGACCACTTTTAT
Organism: Udea olivalis; assembly: GCA_947369235.1. NCBI lineage: Eukaryota > Metazoa > Arthropoda > Insecta > Lepidoptera > Crambidae > Udea > Udea olivalis. Next base: position 6,084,065 of record OX376363.1, read on the forward strand.
TTATATTATATATCAATGACATAACTAAAATAACAAATCACAAATGTAACTTATTTGCTGACGATATTTCAATAATTATATCATCTAATGACAAAACTTATTTACGTAATCATGAAATAGACATTTAAAACACTATTGGCAAAATAATCGAATGGCTACAATTAAATAATTTGAAAATAAATCTTGACAAATCTAAATACGTACAATTTAATAAATCTAAGCACAAAGAATACAACTTTACACTGAACATAACAAAAATAAACGAAACAAATACTTTAAAATGTTTAGGCGTTACCATAGACGAAGATCTTAATTGGAAAGCACATTCAGATAGTGTGTGTAGTAGGATTAATAAGTTCGTATATGCATTACGGGAAATATGGAAAGTCACTAATCTAAAAACAGCAATTATGTCCTATCATGCCTATAAAGAATCCGTTTTACGCTACGGCATAATACTATGGGGCAATAGTACACTTAAAAACAGGGTAAACAGGGTATTTATTGCCCAAAAGAAATGCATTCGAGCTATCTGCGGAATCGCCCCTGATGAGTCATGTAGGCCATTGTTCAGAAAGCTCGGATTACTGCCACTCGCATCGCTTTATATCCAGGAGGTTTCTGTATTTGTCCACAAATATCCAGAACTCTTTAAAAGGTCTGGAAATCAGAGACTTAGATGCCCCCAACGACTCATAATCCCAGATATACCACGGTCTAGTAAATACGGGAAGAGTAGCTTATGTATGTGTGTTCGTATTTATAATAAGCTACCTAATGAATTAAAAATGCTCGCTATTAATTCATTTAAAAGTAGGCTCCATAGATGGCTTAATGAGCAAAGTTTTTATGAGCTGAAAAATGTTTTTTCCCTTAAATTATAATGACATAATTTACTGATATTTTTGACAGAGTTCATATTACTGACATAGTACCTAATTCATAATTATAATTAATATTTATTCTGTAGCTTACTCAATGTTTGCATGCTACTTTTAAGTGGCAAAACATGAGAACATAAACATTATTGTAATAACCTTTTACCGTGTTTTTCAGCAAATAAATGATTTCTATTTTATTCTATTCTATTCTAAAGCCGACCACATTGTGAGGTCAATCTATGTGTTCTATCCATAGACACGTTAGTTAGAGGATGCGTGGGTGTCTTTGTCTAATTAGACAATTAACTACTAAATACAGAACGCCATTGAAAGAGAAGCAGACCTTATAAGTAGGTGAGCCTAAGTGACAAATATTCTTATTTAGATTCTCGAGTATAACTTCAGACTTAGATGAAATCAAATAGCAGAAGGTACGGGCTACGGCACGTCCTTAAAATTGACAACTGAAAACGGGGCTGACGCACAACTACATGCACGCACACTCACACCGCTGTGATTCTATTTATCGATGTGCGATGATGAAGGAAAGAGACAAACCTATTTGTTCTGACCTTAGCGTAAGCGAGACAGGCGTGCGTCAGAGTAAAGTCATGACAATCGTATATTGCGAATTTGCGACAGAGTGAAATTAGGCGATTTAAGAGGTCCACGCGCTAGAGGTGAGTCACCTATCTTCCACTTTAATTTAATCTAAGACTTTAGGTCAAAAATTAGGGCAGGAAGTGTGGTTACATAATATAATAAAGACTGTAGATAATTGCCTAAAGGACAAACACTATGGCCATCATAAGTATAATCCACTCCACTGCAAATCAGCTGTCATGATGGCAAGTTTAAATTAGTGTGAACAAACAATTCTGAAAATAAAACAACATAAAATGCAATTACTTCTATCAGAGTGAAATAAAATTGGTCCACGCGGGCGAAATTGCGAGCAAATGCTCGTTAATTATAATTCTTTGGTTGCCCCGTTTCAACAACACCCTTTACACACGCCGGTAAAATAGGCGCTTCCTTTGAAACATGATTTCTCTTTTGAAGTTGAAACAGCTGTAACTCATTGTTGAGTAATGTGTGGAATGGAACGTGAAGCACCGTTCATAAGTACATGTCGACTTTTAAGCTATTACAAATTAAGCTTATAAAGTATAGATGTTCTTATTATTACTCTAACAAATACAACCCTTTTAGATAAAGCATAATAAGAAGCCCAAGATCGTCTGCCAGATCTTGCTAGATAAGACAAGCAAAGGCAGGCAAGATTGATATCATCAAAGGGGTCGACCACAAAAAATTATGGTGGTACGATCAGGACTTATATTATATTCACAAGAATGGCAAATTTTGGCTTCTGATTGATTCTAAATGAATAATGTCGCAAGATTACTGAAGATGTTTGAGGGAGATCTTTGCTCAGCAGTAAGACAACACAGGCTAAAAATAAGCAATCATCATTGACTTTTATTTGGTATTATTTGTCCGAAAAGTTCCTAATTAACGTCTGAAACGAAATCATTAACCGATAGCTATCTCATTTGCTCACGTTGCTTTGTCTATCAGTTCGACCGCTCTTTTGCGAATAAAGTTTTTTTGGACGAGGATAGCTTTTAACGGCAGAGGCGGTTACTAGCAACCCCTTATTTCTGAAAACTCAATCGACCCTACAACACCCCTATTCACAGCATTTTCAACATTTTCTAGAAATTTAACTTAGAACTGCTTCGGTAGTTTTCAACTTCTCATTAGGTTTTCATGAATAAGGTGGTGGATAAAATATTCAGCACTAGAAATACCTCAGTGTTCCCTAATAGCAAAAGCATCATCATCGCATCATGCTTTGACGTAGTAGAGTTCCACCAATATTTTGCATAAAGGTAATACATTCAAACACTAAGTAATCTACGGCTTGAATAGTTGCACAGTTTCACAATGCACTATGCACGATAATTCACCCCACAACGCCCACTTATGAGACTAACTAGTTCACAATGCACTAACTTGGAAAATTGTTATCAGAAACTATTATAACTTCGTATAGTATTTTGCCTGAGCTACGCGTGGCGCATGCAGAAATAATTGTCTACTGTGGTTTAAGTGGTTTGTTTCTATTATAATTACTGTTTCAGTCCCAACTTTAGACATCTAAAGATGGTAGAATATTTAAACGCTGGCGAGCGAAATTTTGAGCACACAGAAATCAGATTATAACCTCAAAATGTTAATGTATTCTTTCAGTTTAGCGCGTCTGACAGATAGTCCGCTTAAAACAATCCCGCCATTTTGATCACGCACACAGACACAGTGAGTTTACAGACGATACCAGTTCATCAGTGAGTCGGCCAGTCGCACTGTCGCGAGTGTTTTTGTTTTTGTCGAATTTAGTGCAATTTTTCACATGATGATTTTTTTTTTTTTTTTTATATTGCCCGTCAAGATGTCCTCACTCCACCTGATGGAAAGCGGTCGTGAGGTCCAGATATGAGGTTGACAAGCCCAGTCATTCAATCGAATCACTGGGCTGGCCATCCTCACCTTGAAGGCCTGCAGAAATGCCTTTTCACGCCCCGCTTGAAGAACCCGGGACTATAAGAGGAAGGAAACATATGTGCTGGAAGAGCGTTCCACGTCTGGATGGTACGACAAAGAAACGAGTCACCGAACCTTTTAGTTCGGGCCAACAAATGTTGAATTGTGTGTGGGTGACGCCGTAGTCCAGCACGCGTGGTACGGGAGTGGAAAGGTGAGGGTGTGATAAGCTGGAATAACTCGTCAGAGCATTCCCCATTGTAGAAGCGATAGAGAACACTTAGTCTGGCAATGTCTCTACGCAATTGGAGAGGCTCAAGGGTCAAAGTTGCCTCTGGGTTTCCAATAATACGGATAGCACGCCGCTGCAACCTGTCAAGAGCTTCGAGTAGGTACTTAGCGGAACCGTCCCAGAGATGAGAGCAGTATTCCACACACGAGCGAACTTGTGTCTTATACAAGAGACAGAGCTGCTCAGGCGTGAAGAATCGTCTCACTCTGTTCAGGACTCTGAGTTTACGGGATGCAGTTCTAATGACGCTCTCAATGTAGTCCCGCTGGTTTAGGTTGCTACGAACATCCATGCCAAGGATGTTTAGGCTATCCTTAATCGGTAGTGGGGTGCTCTGAAGAGTGGGATGGGAAAGGAAAGGCGACGCCTTTGCTGTGAATGCACACACCTGCGTTTTCTTGGCATTGAACTCGACAAGATTGCATGCACCCCATTCTGAAATGCGGTCCAACACTCCGTCAAGCTCAACAACAAGACTTCGCCTCTTCTCCTCGATGTCAGTCTGCTTTGCCCCAGGGCGCTCGAAATATCGCGCGTGGACCGTGCTATCATCCGCATAGCAATGAATATTACCAAGAGATAACATGTCATTGATATGCAGAAGAAACAACGTCGGCGACAAGACGGAGCCCTGCGGCACTCCGGCATTAATCTGGAGAAAGCGTGATTTTTGACCATCGCAAAGGACACGAATTCTACGTCCCTCCAGAAATCCGGCGACCCAGTCGCATAGGCGAGGTGGCAGACCATATGCCGGAAGCTTGGAAAGAAGCGAACGATGCCATACACGGTCGAAAGCTTTGGCAATGTCAAGGCTGACGGCCAAAGATTCCCCATGCTTGTCCATAGCCTCCCCCCAGATGTGTGTTACGTACGCTAGAAGATCACCCGTAGACCGTTTTTGGCCGATTCTGTGAAGTAGGTTTTAAACCTACCTACTTCATTTTAAAAAATTAAAGCAAATATAGTAGTAACCCTGGGCGGTCACGCAAGTTTAGGCAAAAGGCGCGAGCGGTCCTCCTGTAAACTATTTATTTTGTGGGATTCCGTTGCTTGGCCTAAGTTTACTTAGAGAAAAGATTTTCCGAAGTAATATTTTGCTGAGAACGTTTGTTGTAAATTGATTTCTTAATGTAGCACCGATAATACTTATTATAATAATCATTATTTTGTAAGCATTTTTGCATGATGTGTTTACCTGTTAGTGGTTGTCACATAAACCGAGATACCTCTATTATGTATTATGAACCATTGTTCATAATACTAATAGAGGTGCCTGTGAAAACAAACGTTGTTGGTAAAACTAACAAATAATAAAATTGAATCATAACTAGAAAGTAACGAACAGAAAATTTACTTTAAAATGGCTTTTAATATTTTCGTTAGTTCAAAAGAATTTCCTTCTCGTCAAAGACATTTTCGGAAATGAGACGGAAGAAGTCGGCATACGAACTAGTTCGACTATTCTAAATCATAAAATTCTAAAATGACGTCAGCTGAAGGTTTATATTGCAGGTAAAATTAAAATATAAACTTTCTGAGCAGCATAGTTCCAAGGTATCATCAAACATTTTCTAAATGTACGGATCCATTGCATGTCCGAATCGTTCTTGACAGTTTTCTTGCTACATCTTTGAATATTCCCGCAAAACCTAATATATTGTACGGGCTGTGTCCATAAAACAACATGCGTTGCAACTACCAGCCACGCGTGACGCCAAAGGGGAAAGGGGGAGGGCTCTGTAAACATTTTATGGCTTCATGTTCCCTAGAGTGATTGTGTAGGCAACAAATTGGTGGCTCGGGTTGTGTGGTTGATACATAAATGTATTCGAATATACAGCGTGTCCCTGGGAGTATCAATCCAATGGAACACCTTAACTGAACTCTTCGAAATAGTTGATTAGTTAAGACTATTTTATATATTATCATAAGGTTGTAGAAAAAAATTACAATTAGACTATTACGTCCAAGACTGAGTGAGTTTTGGAATGACCCTATAGAGGTACTACCTGTTTTATTTAATTCATAGTATTGTGGGGACAACCTATTTACTATTTACTTCAAAACGAGGTGCTTTTTAAAAATGTGGTGATAAATTGCTAATTCTCTTTTTACAGTTTTTGTTAAACTGGTTTATTATTATTTTTACCCGCAGTTTTATCAATATCAAATGAAGTTCCGATGGGTTCATCATCATCGTCAACACTTTCATGTTCACTGATGAATTAGTGACTCCTATGTTTTTCTGGCTCTCTTCTACTGAAACACTGCAACCTTATCCTGCTAAAAAAATATTATTTTTTTAACTTATGATAATTATCTTATTTTTCACTTGTTAATATGCCTCTATGAGTAAGATTGTCTCAACAGATATATGGAGGACTGAACCTAATGAGGTGGTCCTGTCTTGTCTTTGTTATGTAATTGGCCATTCTCAAAGAAAGGAGATATTGGTTACGAAATGGGTGCGGATGGAAGACGTAAGGTGAATACGAATCCAATAAATATACGTAAAACTCTTCCGTGGCTGAGTGTCATTAGCACATACATTTTTAAAGCCCATATTGTTAGCAATCGGAGCCTCGTGTACCGACGGTGAGCTAAGGAACAAAGGCCACCTTGTCTTTAGCTGGGCATCAGCGTTTAGATGTTCTGTTAAGAGTGACAATAACGCGTCGTGTTGCTCCATACCTTTATTCAGCCGCCTTGTTTAGTTTAAACATATTAAAGTAATAGCGTCACGTATTTAAGTTCTAGCATTACCTGTGTAATTAGCTGAGTAAGAGTTTGTTGAATTAGAACATCTTCGTTCGTATAGGGAACTCGGACGGGACTGGGAGACTTAATAAAGTTTTAGTGACGAATATACGTACGAGTCGTATTTAATTGTAATACACTTCTTTGAGTCTTTGATAGTTTACAATATTTGAAGTAGATTATTTTTTGTTACAGTGGCAAAATTGCAAAGGGCTAAGATGAAGCAAGATAAAAAAAAAATACTATTGTAATATCAATCATAAAAGTTCTAAAATGAAATCGATAATCATAAGTTTCTGTTCCAATCTATTATAGTAAGTGGAAATGAGGTTATAAATTGAATGAAAAATTACGATAAATGTCACCTGTTTGTTGATTCGTGGCCCACCTTTGATATGATCCTTGCCATGGTTTTTGCCATGGCAGGCAAAAACGAGTAATCCAAACGCATACTTATCAGCAACGTGTTTTTTACTGTTGCGATTCTGATTTATGAGAAATGTCGGCTGAGAGGGCAAATAAACATTTTATACCTTCGACTTCTGTTATTAGGTTTGGCTAATAAATTGGAAGCCCAAGGTACCGATACATTGAGTGGAAATGAGTTCAGTGGGTTGAGTGAAATCCCTAGTATGTATCTACGAGTATCTCTTCTTTTCGGTCTCAATCATCACAGCTTGTGAAGCAGGAGTATTCCAGTAAAACGGCACTTCACTTTTAACTAGATTTATTTATGATTCTCACTTGTTCACTGTTAACTAATTGGTATTTAGGTAACCTAGGTCGCACCTTAGTCTAGATATTCTAACACTGATTCTCCTTAACAAGCGTACGGTATCGAAGTCGGTGATCGAATGTCCGCTCCCATTTTTTTTTTTTTTTTTTTTTTTTTTTTGTATGGACGCCGCTGTGAAAAGGGACCCGCGTTTTTGTCCGCTCCCAAAAACGCGGGTCCCTTTTCACGCCTTCCGGTAGGCCACGACCCGCGTTGATTTGGAGGGGAAAATAAACACTTCTGATTGGCCAAGCCAAAGCTGGAAGTCAGCAACCAACCTCAATAAGCAAACCTTATTATAATTTTAAAAGACTACATTAGTCATAACTATGATTTTTACAATTGACTTTAGAATAAGTTGCACGCTTCCGGTTCCGCCAAAATAAAACAATTAATATAACGGAACTCGATCAAAACAGAAACTGTGACATAATTAAATAATAACGCGTAACAATGACCAAAACTACAACAGCTCGGCCATCCGACCTGGATACGCGTCCTCGTGTATCTAGGACCAACATAAACACAACTAAATTACCAACCTTAACCCATTTGATTGTATTGTTTTTTTTTTAATGCTCTTACAATTTCTTTTTTTATTAAGAACAAACGCAAGATTTATTATATTATTTTTTTTTTTGTTTATATATACAAATAACATGATCTTTAGTAAGTTTTAAATTACCTTCATGAGGAAACTATCATCAACCTGAGATCTTAAAATTGTAACCAAATTATAAGTTCTAAATAGTAGCCGAGTGAATCGCTACTATTCACATCGACATCTTACATAAATTAAGTAAATAAAATTGTAGATCGCTTCTACCTACATTTAAAATTTTACCACATAGTAGATCGCTTCTATCTACATTTAAAATTTTATCCCATAGTAGATCGCTTCTATCTACATTTAACATTTTATCCCATAGTAGATCGCTTCTATCTACATCACGAATTTAGTCCGATTAAGATAGTAGATCGCTTCTATCTACACTCAAACTTCGATCACATTAGGTTAATAAATCGCTTCTATATACATTTGAAACTGCTAGAAATTACAATATTGCAGTTCATCGCAATTATTAATTAACGGAAATGAATCATTTATAAGATATTTTCACAGTCGGAGTCATGTGGTGGTGCAAAGACTAGCCAAGGTTTCATTTTATCTACTGCTATTACTGAGTCGTATGTTCTGTTGTTTTTTCTCGTAATAGGAGTGTCTTCAACTGCATAACGATCATGACCTAGAACTTTAGTCACCCTGTAGGGACCCTGAAACTTTGGAACTAGTTTTCTGCTTTGCCCAGATGATGGAACCTCCCTTTCGATGCTAACCAAATCGCCTACATTGAATTTTGTGGAGTTTTTTGACTTCTTATCGTAGTGAGTTTTTTGTTTTTGTTGGTATTTTTCTATATGGGTGTCAATTTGGTCTCGCAATTCTTGTCGGCTACCTGCACCTATTTGTGGGTCAGAATTGATATATGCCTTTATTTTATTTTCTTTAATGCCGGTTAACTGAAGACCGAATAGGGCTTCAGCAGGCGTACACCCTATGCCTCTATTTTGTGTATTATTAAGTCCCCATTGCACTTCTGGAACGTGAGTATCCCACCTACTCTCAGCTTCACCTATGCATTTAGCGGTAAGCGCTTCCAAGAGCGTACGGTTATAACGTTCAACTTGACCGTTCGCTCTTGGAGTCGCCACTGCGTTTAATATATGTTTGATACCAGTTTCATCAACAAACTTTTTGAAGCTTGTACTTGTGAAACTAGTACCCCGGTCAGATATTAACCTTTTTGGCGCTCCAAATATACTAAAGTATTCTTTTAATTTATTTATTGTTATACTAGAGCTAGTACTTGAGACTGGTTTTAGACAAATAAATTTTGTGTAAGCTTCAACAACAACTAAAATGTGTGTGTTACCCTTTGAACTTTTAACAAATGGTCCTACATGATCGACATGAATGGTATCGAAGGGTACATTTATCTTCGGTATTGGATTTAATGGCGGCCTAGAATTTGATGTAGCTTTAGTATAGCAACATTCTAAACAAGAACGAACATATTTTTTTACAAAATTTCTCATTCGTGGGAACCAGTATGTTGACTGAATTTTTGCCAAGGTTTTGTCAATTCCGAAATGACCAATATCGTCGTGGTTTTGTTTCATGATCTGCCATCTGAATCCCCTAGGCACCACCCACCTTTCTCCAAGACCCGTTTTTTTAAATAGTGTTAAATCCTTTATAACATAATTTTCCTTAACTTCAGTTATTTCTTTTAGACTTGGGCCATTTAAGATGGCTACGATTTGTTGAACGCCAGGATCAGCTCGTTGGGCAGTAGCCAGCCAGTCTTCTTCATTAACCGACATTATGATGGCACGTAGGGTATTTTCATCACTTGGTAGTGCATTGCGACTAAGAGCATCGACATGGTTCATGGCGATACCTGGCCTGTATTCTATTTCAAAATTGAATTCCTGAAGCGCAATCCACCACCTTGCAACTCGCGGTATTAAATCGCGCTTCAGGAACGTAGCTCGTAATGAGTTGCAGTCTGTGAAGACTTTAAATTCTCTGCCTATCAGATAAACTCTAAAACGCTCTAACGATGCGACTACCGCTAAGGTTTCTAGCTCATAAGCGGTCATATTTTGCTCATAAGAAGTTGTCTGACGACTAAAGTATGCTAATGGGCATAACCTATTTAGTTTATCTCTCTGCATTAATATGCCAGCTACTCCAAATTTGCTAGCATCTGTATGAACTTGAGTTTCAGCATCCGGATTGTACAGGGCCAATATAGGTTTATTTATTAAGAGAGATTGTAATACTCTAAATGCTTTATGTTGTTCTTCGCCCCAAGTCCAACGAACGTCCTTTTTTAGTAAGGAGGTTAGGGGCTTAGCTATAATAGCAAAATTTTTGATAAAACGGCGGAAAAAACTACATAGTCCAATAAACTGTCTTACTGTATGCTGATCTTTTGGTATGGGAAATTGAGCTACAGCTTGAACTTTTTTAGAACCAGGTTTTATTCCATGCGTACTTAATTCAAAGCCTAAATATTCAACATTTTGTCGAAAGAAACAGCATTTATCTAAATTCAAAGTTAGCCCAGCGTTATTCAGCAGTTGTAATATAGTCTCTAACCGCAGCATCCCGTCGCTTATCGAATGGCAAGGAATGATAATATCATCCATATAAGCGGATGCTATTCTATGCCTAGCCTGACCAAGAACCTGACTTATCATGCGCATGAATATAGCTGGGGCATTTACTAGCCCGAACGGCATCCTATTAAATTCGAAATGCCCATCCGGTGTAATAAAGGCGGTTTTATGCCGATCGCTTTCTCTAATCGGAATTTGGTAGTAGCCAGATTTTAAATCTAGTGTAGTATAGTACTTATAACCGGCTAACTCGTCTAACTGGTCGTCTACTCTAGGCAATGGGTAATTTTCTTTAACTGTCTTGCGATTCAACGCCCTATAATCAATACACATTCGCACCTCACCATTCTTTTTCCGAACCAATACGATTGGACTAGAGTAAGAGGACATTGAAGGGCGTATGATGTCATTTTGAGCAAGTTCTTCCACCATTTCGCTTGGGACCTTTCATGGAGTGATAGTCTATAAGGTCTAAAAACTACTGGGGTATCGTCTTTAAGCTTAACAGACATCTCAACAGTATTTGTTTTTCCCAACTCCTTCAAATTTAATGCAAAACAAGATCTATACTTATTTAATAGACTAGCTAACTTATCGACATCATCGGTATTTAAACTTGCATCAACATTTAAGTCTTTTGATTTGATAAGCGAACAGTTAATATTACTTGAGGACACATTTCTCACTTCTAGCTCCGGCGCCAAGTCATGATCCTCTTTGGCTGGTACACACCGAGCTACTACTGACCCTTCCTTTAAAACAAATTCACTTAAGGAGGACCCTTTGACCAAAACTTCACCTAACCCTTCTTTTACGGAAAAGATCCCTTGAACCAAACAATATTCATTATTTATTTTAAGCCTGAGACTTCCATCGACATAAACTACACCAGTATAAATAGGTTCACATTTTACATGGACTACTGTAAGACCCTTTACAACTGTATCTTTAGTGCATTGAAGTGTTAACTTAGGAAGTTTTAGCTGGATTTTTAGATCATCGGAATCCTTTTTAAACACTATATGTTTTTGTTCTGTATAGCTTTGTCCAATCAGAAGAGGGAAGTTCATTACATCATCTGGAACAACGAGTATGTCAACTATAGCTGCAACCCCATCGATGATGGCGCTGACCGTTGCCTTCCGTGAGGGCCTAACTATATTCCTACCAAAACCTCTAAGCAATGGGAGATCATCCCACACGTTCCATTCACACAAGATATCCTTCGTTTCAGATTCTTTTATTAGTGTGGCATTGCTACCGAAATCTATAAAGCATTGTTTATTTACCCCATTGATAGAAGCAATTTTAAAATATTTATTATCGAGGGATTTATTGGAAAGCACCGTTAAAACATTTTTAGTCCTATCTTTATTAGGTATCCTATTTACTCTAGTACATTTGTCAGTCGAATGGCCAAACAGAAGACAGTTGTCACATTTCATTATTGGTTTTGTACAGTCCGATTTGAAATGCCCTTCCTCATTACAATTATAGCATTTTCGTACTGGTCGTTTTGAACTTTCGTTTCCTAAGCTATTTTTACTGAGATTATTATAGTATGACTTTGTTTCAAATGATTTATTCTGTTTTTTATCTACGCCGTTGTTCACTTTTAGACCCTTAGCATTTCTGAGATAGCAAAGTAATTTCTCGTTGGAATCAAACTGGGCCGCTTCTGCTCCTAATCTTATGCTGCGATCCTCAATTCCAAATATGATGCAATCTATGGCTTTCTTACCTAAAATGCTGCATCGATTTAGTAAAAGAACCTTTTCATGGAAGTAGTCTTCTAAAGATTCTCCAAAACGTACACGTTTGGCCAGCATTGTAGTTAATAATTGGCCATAATTCTCGTCACTAGGAAAAGCAGCCTTGATTTTTTGTTGCCATTTGTTCCACGAAAAGAGTAGAGTATCTAGGCCTTCATACCATTTCTTTGCAACACCACCTAACTTGGGTAAGGCGAAATGGATTGTTTGTTTATCGCTCCAATTATAAATAGTAGCACATTCATTGACTTTGTGTAACCATATATCAACAGTTTGTCCTGATCGCGAGGGATCAAATTCAGGTATAACGTTTTGAAGCGAACTAACAGGAAAATTATAATGATTTGCACCACGATTTATAATTTGGAGCGCTTCCACTAATTGGGAAACAGTAACATTAGAAAGAACTTCTTTTTGGACTACGTGTGGTTCTTGTCGACTACGGTCTCGTATTGGGCTTCTAGAGCGGCAAGCACCATTGCTGCTGCTACTACTACTATGACGCCTTAAAGCTACAATCTTGTTTCGTAGTATTTTATGCTGGTTACGGATATGAGTACTACCAGATTCGGACACGTTTTCTTCGTGGTAACGCCGCTGCTGATCTCGCGTGCGTTGCTTAGAGCGACTTCTCGATTGTCGTTTGTTACGATTTCCCGTTCGATCTGGGACACTTCCTGATCGGCGGCGATTCTGTCTAAGCTTGCTATCTCGGGATTGAGCCCGTCCACGGCTAGCATTCCCCTGATGACCTTGCCCCAATTTACGCCTGCGTACTTCTGATCGACTTATTGAGGGTAGTCTGCATCGGCGAGTATTGCGCCCAGCGATATTATAATTATCACTCACTGAATTGCGGCTGCTGCGATAGTTGCGGCTACTGCGGCCACTGCGGCTACTGCGGCTACTGCGGCCGCTGCGGTTGCTGCCACTACTACGAATACTGCGGCTTCTCGAGGGTCTTTGTTTATTAGTAGCCCGCGGCATCGGTAATTCAGGCGATCTGTCTGCCATTATCTGCAAAGCGAAACAAAACGACAGTTTCCACCTAAATTCTCTTAAAGCTTACAGGATGACTTCGTTTAAATAGATTAATTATTAACGTTTAAAAAGTTTTTTTTTTTTCGTGCCAATGTGACAACATCATTTTTCCTCACATTCAAATATCCCATAAAGAAATCTAAATTATTTTGAGTTGTCCTTGTTGAACACCGCAACACACATGAATTAATGCAGGTATGTTCATATTTTTAATATTCCTCACGAAAATTAAACATGACCAAAGCGAGATAAAAAGAGGGAAAAAAAAAACTACTAATCTGTAATAACTGCACACACACACTGTACCTTTTGTGGGTCTTCCGTGGGTTATCCCACTTCTGAGCTGAAGCAGGAGTATTCCAGTAAAACGGCACTTCACTTTTAACTAGATTTATTTATGATTCTCACTTGTTCACTGTTAACTAATTGGTATTTAGGTAACCTAGGTCGCACCTTAGTCTAGATATTCTAACACTGATTCTCCTTAACAAGCGTACGGTATCGAAGTCGGTGATCGAATGTCCGCTCCCAAAAACGCGGGTCCCTTTTCACGCCTTCCGGTAGGCCACGACCCGCGTTGATTTGGAGGGGAAAATAAACACTTCTGATTGGCCAAGCCAAAGCCGGAAGTCAGCAACCAACCTCAATAAGCAAACCTTATTATAATTTTAAAAGACTACATTAGTCATAACTATGATTTTTACAATTGACTTTAGAATAAGTTGCACGCTTCCGGTTCCGCCAAAATAAAACAATTAATATAACGGAACTCGATCAAAACAGAAACTGTGACATAATTAAATAATAACGCGTAACAATGACCAAAACTACAACACTTGTACCTTTTTATTTAGGAACTTTTGCAGTTTCAGTATAACTCGAGGTGTAAATATCTTCCATACTTCACTGTCTGACAATCAATCGTTCGCAATCGGCAAACGTGCGTGGTTGATTCGACAATACTTGCAGTTTGGAAATTACGGTCCGATGTCAGTCGTTAGCGCCCATTCTCTTTCATACTGCGAATATATCCGCTTCAGCCGCGAATCACGGAATTCAATGTTGGGGTTTAATATAGTGGGCATTATTGCCCTGGTGTGCTTCGAACCCTTTAAGTTCCTAGACCATAGGAACGACATTTCACAAAACCCAAAAGGTGCACCACTAGCTGGCTGGTCATGGCTATCAAGATGGCGTGGAGCAGCGTGGAGCCGCTGAGCTATATGCTTGATGTATCTTTGCCCTTTCGATAGAGTTGTGAGTATAGTCTGACATTTCACATGCAGAATACATTTCGCAGTGCGCAAAAGGTTCCTATTCCGGCATCACCTTTTCTGCATTGTGCCGTAGATTAGCTCCCAACCTTCACGTCGTTGTTGACTGAGCGTCCACGTTCGTCCGAAACTCATTCATGAAAGTCGAGAAACACTTTGCATATAACATGTTGTTGCAATTGTTGCAAGAGGGAAATCTGAATTGAAATTGTGTAAGAGATTTAATTTAGGCAGCTTTCTCGTATTATCATCGTTTAAGAGTTAGTGAGCTGCGTGTATAAATAACTGCCAATACTTCGTCCATTTTTATTTTATTTCCTAAAGAAGCACGTCCTTTTCATTAAACATACATGCCAGACCAGGGTACCAGGGTTTTAACAGGGTAGTCAGATACAAGTGACTGTTGCCGTCATGGTGACGGAACACTCAGAAGCCTACTTTTCACCATTGGTATTAGAACCCAACATGGTAGGCGGTGAGACTTCCACCGGTATCCGGGTTGATTTAGTTCTTTGTTGATGTGTTCCATCACCAGAGAGTTAGTCGCAAATTTAACAATGAACACAAAAATGGTTCTGGCCAGATTTGAACTCGGGACCAGACGATCAACGATCTGTGACGGGGTGTCAACCCTATGGCCAACGCTCTCAAACTAATAATATGCAAACGAGAACTAAAAAACTGCAACAAATCTGGCAAAGATGACAATAAAATTCATAAAGTATAAAATGCATATAAAATGCATATAAAATGCATCTCTATTTGTGATTCTAAAAATCACGTGTTGCGTTTGCGATTTTATAAGCTCTTATCAACTCCGTTCAAAATCCAGTTAAAAAAACTTCAGTCAAGCCTAATGTCGTTTTTAGAAAACTTAACCACGAACTCAGTCTGATAAGTTGAGATAAAAAGTCGAAAGGTGTATTTGAACAGGGAAAGTTACATTGTTGGCAAGTTAGCATAAGAATCGGAGTTCTAAATGTATTTACTGAGCGATCGATCTTTCGACGTCGGTGCTGAAGATTTGTGTGGGATAAGCCGGGGATCTGGAGGCTTGAAGCGAACAGCGAAATTTGTCAATCTGGTCAGCGTTTTTTATTTCTCAGGACTAAAGAAGATAATCTAATAAGCTGTGGAAAGTTATGGAGTCACTAACTTGTTGCCTACGTGCACATGGACCAGCTTTTCCACATCTTTAAATAGGTTATATTTTTGAAAAAAAGCTTCCTTTAAGCTGTTTAAACGCGAAAGCCTAACAAACAGATGGAATTACGTTTGCATATACATAACCTTAGTGTTCATTAGTTCAAACACGTCGTGTTTAATTTTTCGTTGTAGATATCACAAAATAAAGAGTTTACAGAAGAACCGCTTGCGTCTTTTTCTTAAACTTGCGTGACCGCTCAGGGTTACTACTATATTCGCTCCTAATTTTTAAAATGAAGTAGTTAGGTTATACCAACTTGACAGAACCAGCCGAAAATAAAATTCACCATGTGAAAAATTATACCAAGTTCGTCAAAACAAAAACACTCACGACAGTGCGACTGGCCGACTCATTGTGGCTAAATGGTATCGCCTGTAAACTCACTGTGTCTGTGTACGTGATCAAAATGGCAGGGTTGTTTTAAGCGGACCATCTGTCAGTAATTTGTGTAGATATGCTGTATTCACATCATGTACATTTCATCCAAAATGCCTAATCCTTGGAAAGAACTAGCCTCAGCGAATTTTTGGAATCCGAACTTTCTATCCTAGACCAGCCAATATCGGCAGAGGGCGTACCTACTGAATATTAAAACGATTCACATCGCAGTCCCCAGCCGAATCCATAACGTCTAAATTAGACTCAACCATACAGATTGAATTCCTTATTCCTGGAATTTTGGGACGATACGTGATGTACATTATGGATTGGATCAAGTGGTCCTTTTTGGTGGAACGCTTCAAAATGCGTTCCCAGTCAGACAGTCGTTATTAACAGACTGAACTTAGATCTTTTTTGACTTTTGATTTAAAAAATAGAAAGTAGAAAAATTTAATTTGGTCCTACGTATTGGTTATAAAATAGCTTTGTTCAATTTTTAAAACACAATTTAGTAACTAAAGCACTGTTTAAATAAATAACTTTTATACCGCCCTACTGCTATGCTTCCATAAATAAAATCAACGCTGCAATTAATGAGCTTAATCCCCACGTTTGCCAAATTTTTCGAGAGTCAATGGGTGTATTTTTAAAACTCTACGAAAATCCCATAAGCGGCTTCGCAAAAATGAAATATGCCTAGAAAACACCAGTCGAGTGAGTTTTCCGTAAACCACTCGTAAAATCGTAGCTCTTTCACGAAGGGTTATTAAGAACTCGATCGCTAATCCACACAAGAGCTTTTGCAACCAGAGATATTTCTCGCTTTATCTATTTGTTCTTGCTTTGAGGATTTTTTTATGTTTTTAAAGTTTGATCGTGATTTTCATTAGGATTCTTATTCATCAATCCACTGAACACTGTTTAACCAATGAAATATTATTTGAGCTAGCGAGGTTATGACCTTATGTACCTATACTATTATTACAATGACAATGATTGTTGGGTGTTCCATAGTAGGTATGTACAATTTGCTAACGGCAACAATATTATCAAGATTAACAAGATTATATTTATTTGTTTTTATTCTTGTGCAGTTCTTTTAAACCTACTTGTCATAGAGTGCCTAATTGTTTTTGTATTGTTTTATAAAATAGGCAGCAAATGAGCTAAAAGGTAACCCAGAGGATAATAATCCTTTGCTGGTCACACTTCAATGTATAAATGTGTTGCTTGCGTTTTAGAGAGATGAACAAAATTCACTTTTTGGTTTTTCAAATACATCTAATTTGATGTGGCTATGAATAAATATCAATTTGAGATATCATGTCTGAAGAAATACGTACTGAAAGAATAAGAAGAAACGGGGAATTATGACAATGTAAGCGCACGCAACATCAAGTTAAGTGATATTTTCCTTGTTGGACCGTTAAAAGATGGCTGAGTTAATCTACCACGCTTCAGGCAAATGGCTGGCTTATTTTTTTATACTTCCTATTTTTTACTATCAAATCATCTCTCATTTTCTTAACTTGAGATAGTAGATATTCAATTTAAGTTGACAGAGCCCTATAAAAATAATTTTAACTGCACATTAGAAGATAATATTGCAATATAGCAACAAAGAATACCCAAAAGCTTATAAGATCATCTGATCATTGACATTATTTAAAAAAAAATTGGTAATATCTCCCAAAATCAAAGATTTAGTGGGGTTATCCATTAGAAACGTGAAGTTTTTAGGTGGGGAAGGATTCGAGCCAACTTACACCTATTCTCACGTTTTTTTGCAAGCAAGTGTTAAATATGACGACACGATTGGCGTAGTGAGCTGTAGCACGGTTTTTCGCCTCGATTTCCGTAGTGTCCCGGGTTCGATTCCCGGTCGGGTCAATTCAGGAAACGATCTTTTCTGAATTGACTCGGGTCTGGGTGTGCTGGGAGACGCCCCTGGCTTATTTCCTTGTGTGGTACCTCGTAACACAGAGATTTTAATCCCTACTTCGAGACCATTACAAGAGGTGTGATGTCTGGCGCATATTTATTTATTTATTTATATTTAAATTGAAAACTGTCTGGATTTAATTAAGTGGTCCCCCTTTTCTCTAAAGGGGTCGAGCTAGGGTCCATTTTTTTTTTTTTTTTATATTGCCTGTCAAGATGACCTCACTCCACCTGATGGAAAGCGGTCGTGAGGTCCAGATATGGGGTTGACAAGCCCAGTCATTCAAACGAATCACTGGGCTGGCCATCCTTACCTTGAAGGCCTGCAGAAATGCCTTTTCACGCCCCGCTTGAAGAACCCGGGACTATAAGAGGAAGGAAACACATGTGCTGGAAGAGCGTTCCACGTCTGGATGGTACGACAAAGAAACGAGTCACCGAACCTTTTAGTTCGGGCCAACAAATGTTGAATTGTGTGTGGGTGACGCCGTAGTCCAGCACGCGTGGTACGGGAGTGGAAAGGTGAGGGTGGGATAAGCTGGAATAACTCGTCAGAGCATTCCCCATTGTAGAAGCGATAGAGAACACTTAGCCTGGCAATGTCTCTACGCAATTGGAGAGGCTCAAGGGTCAAAGTTGCCTCTGGGTTTCCAATAATACGGATAGCACGCCGCTGCAACCTGTCAAGAGCTTCGAGTAGGTACTTAGCGGAACCGTCCCAGAGATGAGAGCAGTATTCCACACACGAGCGAACTTATCTTATACAAGAGACAGAGCTGCTCAGGCGTGAAGAATCGTCTCACTCTGTTCAGGACTCCGAGTTTACGGGATGCAGTTCTAATGACGCTCTCAATGTAGTCCCGCTGGTTTAGGTTGCTACGAACATCCATGCCAAGGATGTTTAGGCTATCCTTAATCGGTAGTGGGGTGCTCTGAAGAGTGGGATGGGAAAGGAAAGGCGACGCCTTTGCTGTGAATGCACACACCTGCGTTTTCTTGGCATTGAACTCGACAAGATTGCATGCACCCCATTCTGAAATGCGGTCCAACACTCCGTCAAGCTCAACAGCAAGACTTCGCTTCTTCTCCTCGATGTCAGTCTGCTTTGCCCCAGGGCGCTCGAAATATCGCGCGTGGACCGTGCTATCATCCGCATAGCAATGAATATTACCAAGAGATAACATGTCATTGATATGCAGAAGAAACAACGTCGGCGACAAGACGGAGCCCTGCGGCACTCCGGCATTAATCTGGAGAAAGCGTGATTTTTGACCATCGCAAAGGACACGAATTCTACGTCCCTCCAGAAATCCGGTGACCCAGTCGCATAGGCGAGGTGGCAGACCATATGCCGGAAGCTTGGAAAGAAGCGAACGATGCCATACACGGTCGAAAGCTTTGGCAATGTCAAGGCTGACGGCCAAAGATTCCCCATGCTTGTCCATAGCCTCCCCCCAGATGTGTGTTACGTACGCTAGAAGATCACCCGTAGACCGTTTTGGTCGGAAGCCGTACTGACGGTCGTGAATGAGAGAGTGATCCTCTAGGTAGCGGATGAGCTGAGTGTTTATGATCCGCTCAA
This sequence comes from Udea olivalis, assembly GCA_947369235.1. Lineage (NCBI taxonomy): Eukaryota > Metazoa > Arthropoda > Insecta > Lepidoptera > Crambidae > Udea > Udea olivalis. The sequence continues at coordinate 6,103,704 of OX376363.1, forward strand.
ACACTTTAGCCAAAACTGAGGTTACGGCTATTGGACGGTAATTGGCAGGGTCAGACCGGTCCCCTTTTTTGGGAACTGGTTGAACGTTCGCCTCCCTCCAAGACAGCGGCACAAGACCCGAATTGTAGGAGAGGCGATACAGGCTAGTGAACACTGGAGACAACTCCGCTGCACATTTCTTCAGCACCACAGCTGGAATTCCATCAGGGCCACTGGCTTTCCTGACATCGAGTGACTGCAGTTCGGCACGAACATCTCACTGCCTGATACGAATATCAGGCATTGTGGAGCCGCAATGTGGAATATCAGGCGGCGCAGCACCGCAGTCATCGATGCAAGAGTTTGCGGCAAAGAGGTTAGCCAGTAAATCGGCTTTCTGTTGCGGCTGATGAGCCAACGATCCATCAGGGAATCTCAGTGGGGGCAGCGAAGGCACGCAGAAGTTAGATTGCACGTGGTTAGCCAGTCGCCAGTAGGAGCGGCTACCCGTAGGGTACGTGATGAGTTCTTGGCCAACACGTGCAATTCGCTGGGCGTCTGCTCTAATGTAAGCCCTCTTCGTGGCCTTGGTGGCTTTATTAAAGGCTGCTTTCAGGGAGGCAAGGTTTGACTGATCATTGAGTGCCTGGGCCCTAGACCAAGCACGGTACGCCGCCTGTTTTTGTTCAACAGCTGCGGCACACTCGCGATTGAACCAGGGGCCAGTTTTGCTAGCACTGACGACATCAGTAAAAGGAATGTAGTATTCCATTCCGGTACTGATCTCGTCAGCGATAGCAGATGCACTCTCTGAAGCATCCCTTTCTCCAAAGCAGCACTGCCGCCAAGGGACGGAGGCAAAATACTCTCGCAATCCGTCCCAATCTGCCGACGAGTAGTGCCATAACCGCCGCGTCACCTCCACAGGTTGTGGGGGAGCTGCACAAGGCACTGTAGCGCCAACCAGACAGTGATCGGAGGAGCCCAATGGAGCACCAACCGACACTTTATACCCGGCTGGGTATTATTATTGCTGAGTCGTGTTTCAGAATGTGACAACATAACATAATCATTGCGTGTTCGTTCATAAAAAAAATTGCGCTTGACTTTAAAACCTTATAAAGTTTGTCTATATAACTAAACCAGGAATTCTTAGAATGATTTCACTAAATATCATGAATGTGAATATTTGTACACTCTTACTTGTTATTGATTCGTTTTACCTGTAATTTTAACAAAGCTGTAACATTTGTTTAGTTCTATTGAAAAATGGTTGCAAAACACTTATTTTAATTCGTTTTCCCTGAAAACACTCACAAAATCATAGCCTTTTTGCCGCCGAGGGCTATTCAGTGCTCACTCGCTAATCCGCTCGAATGTCTACACCCGGATATTTTCTACTAAGTATTTCAGGTTTTAGCATTCCTACAAAAATGTTATTTCAGTTTTCCTGTATGTGTTTTTTATGTTTCTTGAGGAGATACAAACAACATCATTGTTAAGCACCGTGTGTTTTTAATTACGGGAAAGCAGTAGGTTCTACTAGTTTCAAACAAAGTTATTTTTAACTTACCAGGCCTTTTGAATTTACAGATTTTTTTTAACAGCAACATGAAAAAAATACTTAAGTGGAGATGGCAGTAGTAAAGATGCTCCCTCTCCTTAAAAATGGTGGATTTTTGATGCACACCTAGGGCTTAGAGTGAAATTTAGTCGACAGAATGGTGTTCGTGATTGTACAGCACAACTAGAGTATATTATTATTACCAATACCAATTTCAGGTGTATAATAATTGTACAGTCAAACACACTGTGCAATAATTCCGCCATCGAAAGTTCTCCATACTTTTCGTGGTTCAGAAAGACATATGTTATAGATATAAATTCTGGAAAAAAAAAAATCGAAAGTATTCCAACTGTTTGATTATTAAAAGCCGTTTTATCATAATCGCTCTTACGACAAAGAAAGAAAACTCCGTTTACCACTAAACTCATTTGCAAGAGAAACAAATGCGAAAAATTAAATCTGGTTGAACGAAAAGCGGAGTCCCACTTCCATTAAACACGGTCGGCAGCTTCCATTGTTTGTCCGCCATTTTAGTTTGAAAAGAACCGGAAAAAAGTGGAGTGAACCAGTTTAACACATTGCCTTTGTAGCCTGGCGTACCTTTTGTTGCTCGTTTAGCGCTAAGATAAACTCATTTCATTATGAAAGCTTCATTTTTCAGCTCAGGCTTACAAAAGTAAAGTATTGCTTTCGTCAAAGGTTTCGTTCTACGGCCGTCGAAATCGACAGTTCGATGTCTGAGATTTTTCTCTTCAGGACACCTTGTTCATTGTAGCATGAACTTACTTTGTCCAATATGCTTTAAGTTAGAAAAGTGACGTAAGTACAGTATAAATGTTCAAATTAAGCAAGTGTGGAGATTAAGCTAAATACTGTTCAATTGGAGCGATGACTTGATTCGAAGAGAGACCCTTTGCGTCACCTTAAGACAGTGCAGATGTTCATTTATTCAGTAGACTACTTATATGTTGCGTAGGATATGAAGAGCCGGATTTTCGCGATTATCCTAGGTCAATCTCGAAACGCTGGATACTGGCTGTGTTATTTGGACCAATCAGAAAAGAGATGTTAGTCGTCAGGATATAGACTCTGCGATTAGCCAATCCGCGCCAAGTTTCCGATCGTCCCAAGACGCGTCGGATGTTTGTGTTCTTCCTGCAAATAATCAGGATATTAGCGGTATTAAATTTCATATTCCTACTATCGGCATTTTGCGATCGTCCTAAGATTTCCGCGTAATATAATTATCCTTTGACATAAACAAAACGTTGAGTAACTTTCAGTAGGTAAGCGTTCTGACTAACGTTCGTCATCGTTTAGCAACAACCAGTTTTCGCCTCTACTGCTTCATCACCGAAGATTGAAGTAGTTGTGCTTAGTATAATTGGCATAAATACTTCTATGTTTAAACATAATGTAAATGAATTTGGGTATTTGCACACCGCAGTAACGTTTGCGTTTCATTATACAGGGTTACTTTATAAACACCATCCAAAATTTTCCCAGACATAAGGCATCAATCGAGGACAGATTTTTTTTAAAAAAGGTAGGTCTCTAAGTTTTATATTAATATATTTTTTCGAACAGATTATTCGTGCGGCGTGGTAACTTAGTCAAAATTAAATTTCAAATTCTGATTAAAGCGCGGGTTGAGAGGCTGCGAGCCCATCGCCCCACTCACGTCACGCAGTATCAACGAAACTAGTGATTTTTTTATACCTGTGAGTAGTTATAATAACATTAAAAACTCAACTTTTTAGTACTGAAGGTTCTCAAACAGAAAAATACGTATTTTGCCATTTTCTCCAGAGATCCTCATATTTCAATTTGGACGGTGTTTATGAAATAGCCCTGTATAGGTCTGAAAGTGTTTTTACCTGAATAGTTTGTGCACTACCTGCAACATGTTGCATCCCTTTACTTCCGAAACTCGGCACACATTTGTTCTGGCACGAACTCTGCCAGAATGTCAGTTCTAAAAGCGAGCTCCAGTTCGTTGCATCTAAAACGCTGTGGATCTTATCTGGCTGAGTGCAGATACCATTCTTCTTAGAAATACTACGTCAGTGACAATCACGCACGCGGACCGCCTGATGGTAAGCGGTTACCGCAGCCTATGGACGCGTGCAAGACCAGGGGTATCACTCGCGCGATGTCGACCCTGCAAAAACCTTTTCAGATAGACGTATCAGTAATACATTGTGATGGCTATCCGTTTCAACAACAGACACTTGTGTGGTAGTCGAACCCACGACTTCTATGCCTCATCAAGGCTTGGAACCACTGACTTTAACGGGTCGTAAAATGATATTTGTATTTTACATGTTCAAAGATAACCGTATTGCTACCAATTATAGTTAAAGTCATACAGCATGACACAACGCATTATTTCTTCACACATACTAGATAACATAACATAACATACCATCGCGACTTAATCCCAAACGGGGTAGTCAGAAGCAAGTGACTGGTGCCGTCATGGTAAACGGAACACTCAGAAGCCCACTTTTCACCAATGGTATTAGAACCCAGCGTGGTGGTAGGTGGTGACTCGTACACTTCAAAATCCATACAGCGCAAACAAAACTTTAATTTCAAATATAGATTGTATCACCTATGTCAATAGGTAGCTCACTAAAATAACCCACTTCCAAATCGAATAACACAAAAAAGAACAACAAAAGATTTGATTTCTCGTGATAGTTCTAAATCATCCCAATAGATGGCGCTGTATGTTCTCTGAATCGCGGTAATATTATGTTTCTCCTTTTCTTGAAAACTTGGAACAATATTTTAAGTCTTCATTAGCTACTTTAAATATTAGGGTTGAGAGCCTTCTGCGCTCACTCTACAGACCGGTGAAGCTGCTAAGGCCGTCGAGGCCAAGCAGCGGCGTCCTTACAAAAAAAATAATTAAGTCTTCATTATTATATCAACAACTCGTACTTCATCAATTTTTGAAAATCGCGTTTAACCAATTGGGTTACGCGATTAAACGAACCTAATAAAGTGCTAAGGTTAACCACTAAGTAGAAGAAGTGTCTAGTAGGTATATTTAGGATATACAAATATACAATAAAAAATTGCAGTCAGTTGGTACTAATTCGAGTTCGTTAAGGAATACTCAGTACGATGGAGTAACTACACACATACATACATACATACCATCACGCCTTTTTCCCAACGGGGTAGGCAGAGACCACGTCTTTCCACTTGCTAGTCTTGCTACGGTCCTGACACCTCTTGCGCCTCTTCCACTCTCATTAATCCTTTCATACATGCTCGTGGGTACTCCTGACCTGACCTTTTCTGAGCACGTCTTGGATTTGTCCTAAGTACGTCCGTCTAGGCCTTCCCCTTTCAACAGCTCCATCCACCCTCGCCTTGTAAATTTGTTTCGTTAATCGCCTTTCATCCATCCTTTCCATATGCCCAAACCATCTTAGCATTCCCATCTCAATTTTTGTGACAACATCCTCTTTCACACCACATCGCTCTCTTATTATGCTATTCCTCACTTTATCACTCAATGTCACTCCTACCAAACTTCGCAATGCTCTAACTTCCACTGCATTTATCCTACTTTCATCCTTCTTTTGCCATAGGCAACTCTCACTTCCGTATTTAAGTGGAAATTTGATTTTTTCAATCAACTTTAATTTGAAGCAAACTAAGCCTACTTATAGTATACTGGAGATAGGCGCAACTTTGGCATTTAATGTTTACTAGGAACATAGCGCCATCTGGCTTTTGGCTTCATTTGGAATTGAAAACGCGGTTTTTCTTTTCTTGGTCACTAAGTCTCCTTTGCATTTTACGTACGTGCAGTTTACGTAGCTTAAGAGTCTTTCGAGCCCAGGCATTACCAAAGTCGCTTATTTAATTAAGGACGTGGTGAAAAAAAGTGATTTGTTGGTCCTTGGGTGATGTTGAGGCAAAAGCAGCAGCTGATCTGAAATAAAATGTGGTGATAGCATGCAAATAGTTGCATGAAACCTAATTCTCGTTTTTTCTCTCAGCTAACCTATTTAGGTAAAACAGCCCATTAAGAAAGGCGAGATAAAAGAACTAGCTTTCAACTACTGCAAATATGGTAAAAAAGTAACGTCTAGCAAAACTGTCAGTTAAGAAATTGAAGAACTAAATACTCTAATGATTTGTCAATAGATTGATTAGGAATTTTTGCTTATAAAAGCGATATGAATAATGAATTGATCCAAAATGTACCAATTTCACAGTAAAAATATAATTGAAATGTGCGCGGTGACTCGTTCATCTGTGTACCATTCAGATGTGGAATGTTCTTCTAGCGCATATGTTTACTTCCTTAGGCATTTTTGAAGCCCCTCAAGTTGAGGTTGCCCAGCCCAGTGGATATCTACTTCACATGACAGCGCTTGTCAGCCTTGTATCGTAGAAGTAATTTTTGGGGCGCTAAAAAACATACTTAGCGTTTGAAATGTATGTTGGTTTTTTGGTATTTTAATAACCACATTTAATTAACAAAATACATTAAACCTATTCATATTTACTTCGTTTTGTGTCGGTTTACTCTTCGAGAGATTCACGTAATTTTGTTTTGTACCTAAGTAGGAGCCCCCTGGACCTCACGGCCGCTTTCCATCAGGCATTAGTAAGGTCTTCTTGCCGAGCAGAAAAAAAACGAAAAAAGACTTAAAAACGTTGTTTCTTGTTACAGAGATCCCGGTCGCCTAGTGCCTCAGCACAGAGGCAGCTTGACGAGGCTGACCTGTTCATGGACCTGATTAAAGACGTGGCTAATGAATTGGACATCGACGTGCTTTGTCATAAGGTAAGTGTAGATTATCCTAATGTGAACAGGGCCCCAAATAGGTTAAACACAGGGCTTGGAAACCGGTTTATTTTTTAAACAGTTTCCGTTCAAATGCTTAACAACGTATTGGTTTTGTTTCCGTTCGAACAGGAACGTAAAAAAACGATTTAGAATAGGAATGAAATGTAAATTATTCTCGCTCAAGATAAGGTTTTTTACCATTTTTAACAGGTTTTTTCTATTTATTATGTTCAACTTCAAACTAGGAACAATAATTCACAGCCAAGCAGCTTACACACGGATCGTTTCGTTAAAGTTTGAACTAAAGAACATTTATGCAATAACAAGGGAATTATCTGACTGGCCTGTTGGTGCAATGGCAGCGATCCTCCCTTTGGCACCGGAAGTCGTGGGTTCGATCCCACCCATGACAAACATTTATGTGACGAACATTTGTGTTTGTTGTGTGTCTGGGTGTTATTATCTATTTAAGTATGTATTTAGAAATATTTAGGTATGTTTATCAGTCACTGACACCCATAGTACAAGCTCTGCTTAGTTTGGGGTCAGATGATCTTGGTGTGAATTGTCACAGATATTTATTTATTTATTCATATTTTTTGTCAGCAACGTTTATATTTTGTCATCAACTTGTATCATCTAAAGAATAGATCTATCCTTATCAATATTTTCATTCTCAGATAAAAGAAAGTGTCGCCATGTATGATTTTGCTGTCACGCCACGAGCCTCTGTTCCTTGTGGAATAAACCGGTTTTTTCCGTTCTCATTGTTCAAACCGGTTCCAAGCCCTGGGTTAAAGACGGTCCTGACAGCAATTACTTTTTCGCGCTATGTGCTCTGCCCTCTGCCACTTTAACCTACCTACAAGTACTTAGTACAAGTCTTCTACGTAGTTCTTCATTTCTGATTATCTCAAAGAACAATAAATAAATATATGCGTCAGACACACCACTTGTCATTGTTTCAAAGAAAGGATAAATATCCTATCGATACGAGGTACCAGGATGGGAATTAAACCAGGGGCGTCTCCCAGCACACCCAGAACCGGGCTAATTTAGAAAAGATCATTTCCTAAATTGACCCGACCGGGAATCGAACCCAGGACACTTCGCAAGCCAAGGCAAGAAATCGTGCTACGGCGCACTACGCTAATCGTCTCGTATCGTCAAATGCTGAGCATAGTTCGATAATGTCTTTCAACTTTCACAATAATCGAATTCTACATTATTATAGCATAAGTTAACCACACAAGAATTAATTATAGTATACGAAGAAAACTAGGAATAATAGCGTGTATTTTAGACAGTTCCACATTCGCTAGAACAAACATACAAACACACGTTTACAATCTCAAAGCGATACTAATTGGCTAGATAAGGCAAAGTATTCACCTACACTTAATTTCACTTATCTGCCAAAGGCCTAGTTCCCACAGAGTACGTAAATCTCGTCGCGTGCCAAGAGGAAACTGTTGGGGAAACTGATAATTTAAAGGCTTTTAGCTGTAAGTGCTACAGATTGAACGCTTTTATTCTTTTATGTACGATCAATCTCTTGCATGCTTTTTTTTCTACTGTTCAACACTTGGCAAAAGTTTGAATTTCCGTGAAACTTTGGATAACAAACACATGTTTTACACAAACCAACGCCTTTACAAAAAAAGAGAAACTCGCACTAAAGCTTTATTATGACGCCAAGAGCGGTTTCAGACTAGCGTTGATTACGCGCGTGTAAGCTCGTTTTTGAGTGCGTAACTAGTACGAGCGTTGACGCGTATAATCCATATAGCAACTGACTCAACAAACACGACGCAATATGACGACACGATTGGCGTAGTGCGCTGTAGCACGGTTTCTCGCCTTGATTTCCGTAGTGTCCCGGGTTCGATTCCAGGTCGGGTCAATTCAGGATACGATCTTTTATGAATTGACTCGGGTCTGGGTGTGCTGAGAGACGCTCCTAGCTTGTTTCCTTATGTGGTACCTCGTAACACAGGGATATTATTCCCTACTTCGAGACCATTACAAGAGGGGTGTTGTCTAGCGCATATTTAAAAAAAAAACAAATAAGCACGTGCAAGCGTGTATACTAGCCTAAAACGCTCTAAAGCTTGTCGCTACTACTTTATCAGCTAGTTCAGACGATTCCTACTAGACTTAACAACTACTTATGAAATAGATATTTTTTTATTAAAATCTTAAGCAAGAGACATTTTCAGATATGCCCATAAGATGCGGTGTAGTATTTTTATGTCTGAAGAGTAAGTTTGGTAACTTATTGTTCTTAACCAATTCTACTATTGACAGTATTGGCACAGATTACCTAATAGAAACATTTATTAACTTTGAGGACATCGTTACGTTACCATTTATAATATAAACACAAAAGAAGTAGGCATTAACAACAAAACATAATAGTTACTACGTCACAGATAAGTCACATCCATAAAAAAATGTCTTCATCCTAAATACGTGCTGTCATGTGATAGACATATATTTCCAGGGCTGCCTCTTTCGATATAGATGTCAGTAGTTAGTACCAACAGTACGTCATCGCGTCAGTTCAATCGCAAAATTCGCGTACAAATGCTCTACGCGGCTGTTGACAACCAACTGCCAAATGAGTCATGGAATACCCGGCGGCTGGTAGGTAATTATCGCGCGCAAGTACATGCAGTGGCAGAGGCCTGGCAGTATGCCTACATGAGTTTCCCTCACGTGAATTACGATAGTTGACTTCAGAAATGTTTTGCCATTTTTGGTTCCATTTCTAATCATTAAGGGCTATCCCGAAATTCCAAAAAAAACGTCAACATTGACGCTAGCGGCTGTCATTGGTATAATAAACTATCGTTGGAAACCAGCGGCTTGTAAGCCGGTAAGCATTCATCGAAACCAGCAACTAGGAACGAATCACCAGCCGCTTGATACACTACTTGAGCATCGAAAAGCTATTGATTTTTATTACATTTAAACTCTTATTTTTATTATGAAGTAGCACTTATTATGTTCTGCTAATTTTGTTTAGTGTGTATTCCGCCGGAAAAGCCGGCGGAATACCCTCTAAAAACAACCCGGGTACACCTCACCGCTTTGAAACGGGTCGACATGGAGCAAAAGATTACCAAGTCGTCCCAGCGGTCGGCCCAGCCTACGTGCCGGGCGTCCTCACAGGTGTCTCGGTATACTGGGACACCCACAGACGAGAGCACCATGAAATGGAGTGAAGGCCCCCAGGCTGACACCCCGGTGCTGCTTTTAGGGAGCAGGAGGAGGACGGGCGAACCGCCTTCTACACACATCAAAAGTGTCTAGGGATCAAGCATTTTTGTGCGGATTTCTTGAGATTGAGATGTGGCTTTGTAATAAATTTATGATTTTATACATTTATATGGATCCTTTTTGGTGCATTTCATAATTTGAAACAGGAACTGTCAATCAAATTCGAGTAAAAGATGAAAATCAGTTGTCAATATTTTCCCTATAAAAACATACAACGCATTGAAGACATTATTAGTGCTACTGTTTCCCTACTACTGATTAAAACTAACGTTATTATGGAGCGGCGACGTCATTTAAGCAGGGAAGAAATGCTCAGAGCCGTGGGAATGATAGAAGCTGGTTCCCGGCAACGTACTGTGGCTTTAGCTCTGAATACAAGTCAGAGTGTTATCAGTCGACTTTGGACACGTTACCGAAGCACTGGTACCGTGGCTGAGCGCCATGGAGGACGGTATCGCTGCACCACACGGAGACAAGACCGATACATTCAAATCACAACTCGAAGAGCTCCAACAATAACCGCCATGATGTTAGCCGTGAGGCTTCATCACTCTTCAGGGAACTTAATTAGCGACCAAACAGTCAGAAACCGCTTGCATGAAGTGAACCTTCATTCCCGAAGACCGCTAAGGGTACCACCTATAGCAATGCACAATCGTAGGATTCGATATCAATGGGCTCTTGAACACAGAAATTGGGCAGAAGAACAATGGCGTTTCGTGTGCTTTTCTGATGAGTCTCGTTTTGGTATGAGACCGGATACAAGACGTATACGACACTGGAGAACCCCTGGACGCCAACAGCGATTAAAATCCTGTCAGGAAGTCCATCCTTATAGTGGTGGAACCATCATGGTATGGGCGGGTATTTGGATCGGCGGAAGAACTGAGTTGATTCGGATCAGAGGCAACCTCAACGCTCAAATTTATGCTGAGACGATTGTATCAGACGTCATCGTTTCTCTACAAGTGCAAATCGGTCCCTTATTTCAGTTAATGCATGATAATGCACGACCGCACACCGCAAGAGTTGTAAGACAGACTCTCGCCGCAGCTAACATCAATGTCCTGCCCTGGCCTGCTCAGTCGCCAGACTTGAACCCGATTGAGCATGCATGGGATATGCTACAGAGAAGAGCTCTGCCGAATATGGAGGGTATCCAGTCGCAAGAAGACCTTTTTTCGTTGTTGCAACGAACATGGGCGGCCATTCCACAGCGTGATTTGGATGAACTCATTTTGAGTATGCCAAACCGATGTTCTTGTGTTGTTAGTGTTCGCGGTAGAAACACGGATTATTAATTGTTTAAGTTACCCAATAAAATTTTAAAGAAAACTGTTATTTCAGTCTTTTTTTCGAACTTTAATGTTAGTGGTTCAAATGTCAAAAATCCCTTTATTAGGAAAATGGCAAATGGCTTTATTAATGCAAAGGTGACTTAGTTTATCGTTACTGTAGACAAACGAAAACACTTTATTTGATGAATCCTTAAAGAAAATTTTAATTAATATCAATCAGGAGAAAAGTTATTGCAAAAATATATGTTGATCCCTAGACACTTTTGATGTGTGTACTTCGTTTTCTTGGCATTGAACTCGACCAGATTGCATGCACCCCATTCTGAAATGCCACCCGTAGGCCTAGCGCCTCTATCTCGCCGATGACGAGGCTAGCTGCGACTTCTGCCAGCTTCTTAGCCTCGAGAAAAGATCCCCCTCTAGATACGATTAGGGTGTCGTCCGCGTAGCAAATGACGCGCATTTTAAGTATGATAATTTTGAGTTTTTAACACTGATACAGATGCAAAAGTCATTGTTTAAGTCTACTTATGTTATTTATTTATTTAATCTTTAATGCAAAAATCTACCAGTCAACCATCGGATGAGACAGAAATGCTGTTGGCGGTGCAAAATCTTCATTTAGAAAAGGACATGAATACAAAGATTTTATTAATTCTTAAAAACGACATATACCTACAACCCATACAATATAAATTATACGTATATTAATAGACGTATATATACATACGTAGATATATACCGGTAATAAATATATACTCACATAATATACATAATAACATACTCACTATTATGGGCAAACAATAAAATAAAAAAAAATATGAACAGTGGAACTACAGAGAATTTCTTAATAAATCACGGGTTGCTGTTTTAAACAAACTGCAATAGTAGTTTGGCAGGTTTTATGTAATTAGATGGTAAGAGTGTTTTTTTTTAATAAAAAAAAAACAACATGGCTTTACTTGGTGACATTTTGATAGTGTCTGGCAGCTTATTCCACAATCTGACAGCTGTGAGAACAAAGTGGTCGACGTGGCTTGTCCTATGAGCAGGAGTCTCCAGTCTTAGCACATTGCATGAGCGTTGCCTACGAGAACTGGTATCACATTTCAGCTGGAATTTACACCTGAGATAGTCCGGAGAATTTGGATCACGCAGAATACTGAAGAGCGAGCACAGCGTTCTCAACTCTCTGCGCTTGTCCGGTATGGAGAGATGTGGTCATATTTTCGTACTCCAAATATGAAGCGGAGACACCCGTTGAGAAGACGATCTAATTTGTTGAGAGAGGCTTGGGATAGGTAAGAACAACAGACATCCGCGTAATCAATAATAGGCAACACCAGCGCCTCTGAACCAAAAGTACCTTACTGCCAGAAGGGAGACAATTTTCGAGACGGTAGAGAGCTCGAAGGGTAGCTGATACCTTTCTGCTGGTTTCAGTTATATGTTTGTCCCAGCTCAATGTACTATCTATAAATAGGCCTAAGTTTTTAACACTTTCAGAATAGAGAATCACAGCTCCATCAAATTAAAGCAAGGCATTAGCCCCATTATTAACCTTTGCCAGGAAATGCGGAGTACTTATAATAATGGCTTGGCATTTTGAGGGGTTTACTGCTATTCCAAAATTGCTGGTCCAGTCATACAAGCTGTTTAAATCCTCGTTCAGAGCATAAACAGTCTTCTCAAATTGATCAGCACCACATCGTTCATAAAGCCGCAGGTCGTCAGCATAAAGGTGGTACGAGCAGCGCAGATAGAGCGTAACAAAATTAATAAAGACGGAGAAAAGTAACGGTTATTTGTATATCGTATACCTATAGTATACATCAGAAGAGAAACCACAAAAACAAAAATCTAAATGAGAATATAACAATGAAATACAAGCAGCCGTTTCCAGCCGCTAGTTATCGCTAAAACGACAATAAGTCAAAAAAGCAGTTTCTAGCCGCTAGGCTAGAAATGATAGTAACCTGCTTCACGTCTATAGTGTAAACTCTTGGTACTCGTAGACATACAGATTAAACCTCGTGTTATTATGGTTTACCAGTATTAAATGTTGTATGCATGCGCCTTTTTTAGACTGAAGATGACAGCCAAATTAGACAGTTTTCGTGCACTCTTATTTAATTTATTCTCCAGGCTCAAAGGGCTCGGGCAAATTGCCTGAAATTGGCTCTAAACGACTCTTTTGTACATTAGCTTTGAGTAATTGAATTCAAGGTATATAGACGCACAATTCCCGATATATTTAAGACGATGCCGTTACTTTTTTTACGTAAAATAGACAACATCAAATAAATGATTGTATCTTTTCTGTATTGAAATTTCTGAAGCAGGATTTTATTGAGTAATGTTACAATTACGATAGTCTTTGTAATTTTTTATAATGCTGATTTGCTTGAAACGTTCTCATAAAATACTCGAGTGTTTACGAAGATATGAATACTAGCTTTCCGCCATTTCAGCTGCTGTGATGGTGCCACCTTTCACTAATCGGCCTGTAGTTCTCAAAATATTCAGATTAGCGCCGGCATAGCAAATAAAAAATAAGAAAAATCCTAATTTACCAACAGTAATAAAAACAAGGCGTCGAAAATTAATTTGGCTTTACCCTAATCAGTGCTCCTACTGTTAGAAGGGAATATTCATACGTTAAACTATTAGTTATTTAGTATTTTTTTATTTGTGCATGTTTAACAATTTTCATGTTGTAGAGTCGACTTTTCATCTAACTCATAAATCGACAAATAAATATACTTAATACCTATTACGAAGATGTTTACCTTAACGCCTACTTTGGTGAAGATATCCTTTATAATTCATCAGTAAGTGCTCCGATTAACAAACCCAGGTAGCTCGCTCGCTGTATGAGTCAATTTCACGGGTAGCTGCCAACGAATTAATCCGAACGGGATTGGCTATTATGCGGTATTGTGGTTTCCGCATCTAGGTATTAATCCTCAAGCTTTAATTGTCAAAGCGAATCAACTTGATGGGCACAAATGGTGGCAACTGTATGTTAATTTCGGCCTGAATTACTAAGAGCGCATACTTAGTAGGAGCACAGAACTAATAAAACGAACATATTATATGAGGTTGGGGAAAAAGTCTTTTCGCATATAGTATGTATGAACTTGTAATAAAATCTCTTTGGCTTTACTATTTGTAACTGGCTAGTTTAGGTATCATCAAAAGTTTAAATTTTAAAGAAGAAAAATTCAAATTAAGAAAATGAGTGATTTTCATTTGTTTTTCTTACTGTTAAGATGTGTGATGAGTGAATCTAATGAAGAAATTCGATACATTTTAAAAATTAAAATAAATAAAAATAATTAAATTTAAATAATCTAACTAAAAAAAGATAAAAATGCAACGCAAGTCGCGAAAAAAAATTTGCGATGTTTATGGACCTGGTGCAGTGTCTGTGAGAGTAGCACAAATGTGGTTTAAGCGTTTTCAATCCGGATATTTTGATGTCAAAGATGCACGTCGCTCTGGTCTGTATCCCTATTACGGATAAAAAGGATGCCATTTTTGAAAAAGTGGAGCAAGTTCGCCCTATCGGTAGTTACGACGTAGCTGAAGAACTGGGAATTGACCACAAAACAGTTTTGGTGCATTTGAATAAAACTGGGTACACAAAAAACTGTGACTGTGACTATGCAATGAATAAATAAATAAATAAAAGCTCGATATTTGGGTACCTCACGAGCTCACTGAAAGAAACCTGATGAACTGTGTACTCATTTGTGATTCATGAAACCGAACAATTTTTGAAGAAGCTGATAACCGGTGATGAAAAGTGGACCACGTACGACAAGAACGTGCGAAAAAGGTCGTGGTCAAAGGCCGGTCAGGCTTCACAGACTGTGGCGAAACCCGGGTTAACTCGCAACAAGGTGATGCTGTGTGTGTGGTGGGATTGAAAGGGCATTCATCATTATGAGCTGTTACCACCAGGTAGGACCGTCGATTCTGAACTCTACTGCGAACAACTGATGAGATTAAAGCAAGAAGTGGAGAGAAAGCGGCCGGTATTAATCAACAGAAAGGGTGCGGTTTTTCATCATGATAACGCTAGACCTCACACATCTTTAGCCACTCAGCAAAAATTAAGAGAATTTGGCTGGGAGGTTTTAATGCATCCGCCGTATAGTCCTGACCTTGCACCTTCAGATTTCTACCTGTTTCGGTCTCTTCAGAATTCTTTAGGCAGTGTCAGGTTAACATTACGAGAGCACTGCCAAAACCACTTGTCGCAGTATTTTGATCGAAAGCCACAAAATTCCTATAGCAATGGGATTATGTCTCTACCTACAAGATGGCAATAAGTAATCGAACAAAATGGCACCTACATACTTTAGTTAAATGTAAATAAACTATATTAAAATATGATTTGAAATTTCTTAAAAATTGCGTTTAAACTTTTTCCCCAACCTATTACATACTCGTACACATATTGAACGTCACCCACTCTTCGCGAAGAGTATCAGAAACCATCGTGGTAGTTCTCGATTCAAAATGAAAAAAGGATCAGATGATCTGTACGCCCAGTTTTTTTTTGCGTCAGGAAGTGCATTTAGGCATTCCTAAGGCCCTGGGTTCGGGACACCTGGGATATGTGGGACTCGGAACTCCTGACCCCTACCCACTAAAACCTGACGGTGGTCATCTTCGTCGCAGAATGGAAGGGACCCGGGATCGCCAACGAGGGAGAGACTCCTCGCAGGACCTTTCGGCGCGCAAGGCCACCTGGCAGCCAACCTCGGGATGTGCAAGCTCAACTCCAGTGCACGATAACACAGACCACTGTGTCCGAAGACACGCGGTACCGTCCTCCTCGGGATCGCAAACCGAAACACACGCAGGCCCCCCTGCGTGCGCTTCGGGACCCCAAGAGCCCTTTTAGTCGCCTCTTACGACAGGCAGGGATACCTCGGTAGTATTCTTCTCCCCTAACCGCAGGGAACACAGATCATCTGACCCTAATCTAAGCACACCTTTTTTTAGGTCATTGCTCTCAGGTGTCTTGGTCAATGTTGTGTTCCTGTTGGCGAGTAAGGTACATAAGCTATGGTAACCCTTACCATCAGGCAGACCGTATGCTTCTTTGCCACCTACGCAAACTACTTACCCCACCTCCTTCCCTTAGGAACGCCTTTTATTTAATGTCAGGGAAATCTCTCATGGATACCAAACTGCCCGGGGGGACAGTGTGGTTTTGTGAGACTCCTACTTACTGAAAACCTGACGGTGTACCCTCTACCACTTTTTAATAAATCGTACGGTACGGGATATTGACACTAGCCGTACCGCCCAGTGGCCCTTAGGAACGCCTGTCTTAACCTGACCGCTTGTACGTTATCTCTATGACAACAAACAATTTTTTTGTACAGGATCAATCTTAAAATGTTCTAAAAAAAGCAGCTGTTGTTCATTATACTCAAGTAAGTAAAATATAAACTGCTGAGAAGGGTATACATTTTTCCTTTTATAATATTATATAATTTATCAAAAAATCTTTCTGAGGATCTGTAACGAGTGAACAATCTATTGGAAATTTTGTGAATAAATATTATTGGATCGCTATTACTATTGGGTCCTGCTGTGTTCTGATTTGGCCAATCAAACCACTACTATCAGTTTCCTGGATATATACAGTCGAAAGCATAAATATTATATAAGTTTCCATTATGGCTTCAAAAATATCTGAGCAAAACGTTAGCCACAAATATCTACTTAAACGAAAATTCGTTCAGACATTTTGAATTCGTGCATATTTTTGTGGCTTATACGAGTATTTTGCTTAGATGTTCTTGAAGCCTTTGAAACGTACAGATATTTATAGTTTTGAATGTACTAAAGTCTTCCGTCCTACTTAACTTGAATACTCTTAGTCTAGTTAAACTTGTTAATTTACTCTTACCTTTTCTGTTTTAAATTTTGCCCGAACTGTAACACGTCAATAAAGTTCCTACTGACATTGACAGAACAACATCCATTACAAGGACGCTTAACTATGGTTGTCTTTTCTGAATTCGGGGATAAGTGTAGCTTTGAATGATTAATTGCAATATCTCATCTCTTTTCAAAATGGTTAGAAGTAAATATTATTATCTTCTATTTGGTTTTGTGCTCTTAGGTGTATCTAGCATGTCTATAACTCCCCTGACATCAGGAACTCCGAAGAAATCAATAATTCTGTTTCTCGTGAAGTAACTCGTAAAAACTGATGTAGAATATACAGTCCCTTCCTGAAAAATCAAAAGCCAAGCGATGTATATGAAAAATACATTATTGGAATTTATGTCGGCTGTTAGTACGTTCCAGAATCAAATGAGGAATGCAGGGATTTTACTGAAACTTTGAACAGTTGGGCATTTTAGTCGTTTAAAAACAAAGTGGCTGCCTGCTGCCAGTAAATAAATAAAATAAAGAAGTGATGAAACCTAAAACAAGACAGAATTGCGTCTTAAAATCATGAATTCGTAACAAAAGCCGGCCTGTAATTACCATTCAAATTCCTAAAGTTCGTCGCAGTAAACGAAGTACAGGAGTTAATTTAAACTCTGCTCGTAAGACGGTGAGAATCCTCCTTTAAAATCTACGTGGGTACTAAACAAATAACATTTGGGAAGTTTACTGCTGGAATGAAAGGGAATGAAAATTTCACAAATAAAAAGCGACCCTTGACATTAAATTTTTCGTTGGTGAGGACAGTTTTGTTGCTCAGAATGTAATTTCAGGTGTTGCAACAGGAACAAGATGACCGCGGGTAATGTTTCATTGGTCAGTTAATGAAAATATTAAGTATTGTTTTAATTTTTATAAGGATCTGTAAATAATTGTATAACTAAGTACCTATAACGACTGAATTAACCACAGATTGATCACAAGACAAGACACTAAATCCGAAGGTTTTATAATTACGACATGTGTGAAAACTGACTGAATGAAAAAGGTGGATGATAATGATTTTTTAGTACTTTAATTCTGGAATATTTTAATTGATGAAATATCTCAGTAAAGTAACGAACAGTTTGCAACTCATAAGTTTGCGAATTCACAGCACAGTCAACAGCAGAAGCAAATGATAATTTAACGTGCCAAAATTGATGATTTTACAAAAACTATAAAGCTTATGAAACTACTAAGAATGTAAATGAGACATTTCATTCATTAGAATGGATATTCGCTGCTTGTTATAATTTTTTTGCGTATTTTTCATTCATAAAAACATATTGGAAGTTTGTTCAATCATCTTTTATTTTTGATAATTTTTTTACGTATTTTTCATTCATAAGAACATATTGGAAGTTTGTTCAATCATCTTTTATTTTTGCTGTTGATACAAATATTCAAAGAAAAACGATACTTAGTCGATCACATCCTCATTATGTGAGGTAGTCCTATTTCTATCATGAAACGTACAATATAATATCATGGGTATAGGTAACAGCTATTTATCAGCAAAAACAGTCGTTTCCATTATTATTTAACTTCGACTTCGGAGATAAATTTTAGGCCTATTTACCTGAGCTTTGAAAACCGTGGGCGGATTAGATACGTATCCGACAGTATTATACTTGATTTGCAAGTTGCCTTAGATATATAGCCTTTATTTTATTTTATCTTACATAACAGCGGAGTTCCGTTTTCATCGTAACGAATTTGAATTTGATTTAACACTTGATTACATTTACTTTTCTAGAGCGGAAAATAAAGGAAGAATGCTAAATTGAATATTAAATTTCCGGAATGAAGAGAAGAAATTTTGATTTTATGAAGTCTTTGAGTCCTGTAATGGTGAAATTATTATTTTCTGATTTCTGTTATTACTAATATCAAAGTGTGTGTGGATGTGTGTGTGTAGTGTAGTGGAGTGAGACTTTAATCATGACTTAATCAAACAGCTTCATAGCAGTTTTACATATTTTTTAAACAAGATTAATACTAGAGATTTTATCCTGTTTCGTTTAATGTAGTGACAGAAAAAATAAAAAACATACAGACAACAAGATTATTATTAAACTGAAGAGTTTGTTTGTTTGTTTGCTTGATCGCGCTAATCTCAGGAACTACTGGTCCAATATGAAACTGGCTAGATGTCATCACGCTAAGACCAATAGGAGCGGAGCACCAACGAAGTATGTTTCAAATACGGGTTTTTTTTTTCCTTTTGAGGGCTTCCGCTGCGTGCGCTGCGTAAACGGATAAAGTTTCGCAAAAATCATATATGACAGAACTGTTTCCCTTTAAAAGTTCTAAGAAAAAGTCCGTGACAGCATATGTCTATCTTTTAAGGTTGGCTCACTATAATCTTTTTTATGCTTGTAGTGACACAAATGCTTACACATCAAAATTACTCCATGACGTTAGGGCCGAAGCGAAGACGAACCAGTCTTCCTCCCGTTGCGGTCGCGGTTGCTTGTGCCAATTAGAAATAACTAGTTTGTGTCACTAGAACATTCTACTAACTAACTACTTATCTACTGTATAGTTGTGTGTGAATCGTAAGTGCGAACTCTCAAATATAATTGGTGAACTTATTCGGATTTTGATTTCTTCCCCATACCCGAGAACATGCTGAGTTAGCGATTACTTCGACGTGATATCGAATACATTAAATAGTGTTATGGTATAATAAACCACCATCACCACTAAATGCTAAACAAAATAATGCATTATTTGCGAACGTGTTTTTCTAAACATGGTATTAATCCATATCCAAATAATTACGTTATTCATCACAAGTATTTAATTTATAACAAAATTGCCCGTTACATCATTCGATTTCAGTGAATATCTTAGCAGATATCGCAGTTTTAAAATAACATTGCAGCAAAATTACCAAGTACTGCGCGCGCATGTTTAATTATTGTGCAAGGCCGGCGGGTTAGCTTTGAGGCGTCTCAAATTTGCATAGGCATAACCACGCGGACGTAGTCGCGGGCAACAGCTAGTAAAACGAATATAAGACAACTCGTAAGTCGAAGTGATTCTATTTGTAATATTTAGCTTTTAGGACGAGATCTGTTAGAACGTGCTTAGCTTCAACTTAGATTTAGCTTAGACTTTGAACAGCTGTATCTATCTTAATCAGTTAATTCTTATCGATTTAAAATTGTTTTTGTCTTAGTTAAACATTCACTTAGGTATTCGTTAGTAATAATTAGAACAATTTTTAATAATGAATGTGTTCAGTCTGTGCTTAGCTGAGTAACGACTATAGATATCGGCCTAAGAGTCTAGTAATACGCGTCGTCTACTGATTCGGTAAATTTCTCCTAATTTTATTTGTAGCGATTCTCTTTCGTACACGAAAGAATTGGAAAAGCGTTAAAATCTCTTTCAATGATAACATTGCCTTCCCATCATTTTTCTTCGAAGAGAAATCCAGCAACCTTGCTCTAATGGACACAATGAAAGCCATTTCCGCCCTAGGATTGCTTCACAGCCTCATAACTTGGGCGGCAAAAAACTGACAAATCACTCTAGCATTAGGTTTGACATCGGCTATTTGTATCCATTCCGGAATTAGCGCAAAAAGAGTCCCTTGTGTTGTGTAAGTAACAATTTGACTAAATATGCTGATAAAATGAGATTAATGTTTCATGTTTTGCCCTTAAAGGCTTTCAGTGGTTATTTGATTCGGTATTGTGGAAAAGCTCTGAAACGTTCGGTGTTATATTTCAACTTAAAATGGTGCGATCTACTGTGTAAATATTGAAAAATGTAATGGCATAGGTACTTGTTCATTAACTTAGAATTATAAAAAAAAATTTTTTACCTAAATAGTTTCTACATCACTTGCTAAGTTTGGCTCAATTTTTTTCTGACTCTTTTTATGATCACAAAATAAAGAGTTTACAGAAGGACCGCTCGCACCGTTTTCTAAAACTTGCGTGAAGCGCCTAGGGTTACTACTATATTCGCTCTGAATTTTTAAAATGAAGTAAGTTATACCTACTTGACAAAACCCTCCAAAAACAAAATTCATCATGTGAATAATTGCACCAAGTTCCACAAAAACAAAAACACTCGCGACAGTGCGACTTTCCGACTCACCGAAGCTCACTGACTTCGCTTGTAAACTCATGTCTCTGTGTGCGTGCGTCAGAAATGGCTTGTTGTTCTAAGCGGGCTATCTGTCAGAGCGCCGCGCATGTCTAATTTGTTCTCTCATGTCTGATGATAGTGGCAGATTTGGGTCTTCTTAGGAAGTGTCGACCTTGCCGTCAAGGCGAAGGATGATGTATACCGGGGGTCTTTTTAGTGGGTATGCCGTCACCTTTAGGGACGGAGAGTCCCACACTCCCCTGCTGCCCCACCCAGGCAGTGGGATAGTGCGTAATGCATTTTTTACCCCGAAAAAAAAAAAAGGAAGTGTCGACCTTCTTTTTGGCTAGTATTTCACTTGGTGTATCGTTTTGGTGAGCAGCCTACGATTCCTGGCTTCCGTGTTTTCAATCACTTATGGTTTTAACGTTTAAGACGAACATAAACCATCTTCACTATTTTGCCGTGAGAGTCACAGTGAATATTTGCTGGGCAGCTTTCACATGCGCTACCGACTAAAAAGTGTGATTCCCTAAAGGAGCTGATAGATTTGAGCATTCACTTGTATGAAGACATCGAGCATTCGTCGTTTTTAAATACCTCGAACCACATTGCGAACATTACGCTCGACGGTATGTTACAACTTGATGTTAAAAACCAAGCTAAAACGTTACTTCCATGAAAATATTTTTAGAAAACTGAGTAGGTATATATTGTAACATTCGTAAAAACGTTACATAACAATCTCTAGCAAAAGCTCTAGTCTATGCCCACCTTTAGAGCGCTATCAAAAAACAAACACTATCCGCTGACAAAAGTCTAGTCTATCTACATCCAAATTGTTTTACTCGCCCCAGGATTACATGTATCCCAACATCCCTTATACATTTTGCAAATGATTTTTTCAACGGGACCAACATCAGGATTTATTTAAATGAGCAATCGCAAACGCATTCTGAATACTGATTTTCTAACGTGCGTCCTTCAACTCATAATGTGTTAGCCCACTAACCGAAGGAAAAATAGGGGAAATAATTCGTGTTAAAACGATTTTTGACACAGATGTTATGTAGATTAGGTACTTGATTTCAAAATGTTTTTTTGGCTCATAAGCCACCGTTTACGAGTTGTTTAGGAAAAACTTCAAAAAAGTACCCCTCCTCTACACCGCCGCTTTTACACGAACTATTTCGTCTATTTGGCAGTTTTTCGTCTTCGTTGAGTGGGCTATGTGTTTATTTCGCTATGTGGTAGCATATAAAAATGGCTTAGGATGAATTCGTTAAAATCTGCATACGTGTGGAATGGTTTTTGGTGTAGCTTGATAAACAAAAAAGGTTCATAATTCATAATTCATTTATTCGATGCCTCATGTGGTTAGGTTAGGTTTATTATTGATGTTCCCTGCGGTTAGGTGAGAAGAATAGGACCGAGGTATCCCTGCCTGTCGCAAAAAGGGCCCTTGGGGTCGCGAAGCACACGCGGGGGGGCCTGCGTGTGTTTCGGTTTGCGATCCCGAGGATGACGGTAACGCGTGTCTTCGGACACTGTGGTCTGTGTTATCGTGCACTGGAGTTGAGCTTGCTCCTCCCGAGGCTGGCTGCCAGGCGGCCTTGCGCGCCGAAGGGTCCTGCGAGGAGTCTTTCCCTCGTTGGGAATGGAAGGGACCCTCCATTCTGTGCCGTAGATGACTTCCGTCAGGTTTTAGTGGGTAGGGGTCTCTGTTTTCCCAGGAATTCCAAGTCCCACATATCCCAGGTGTCCCGAACCCAGGGCCTAAATGCATTTCCAGACGCAAAAAAAAGGTTTATTATTGATGGGTATGGATGGTAGCCTTCACGTCGACTTTATAGATTTGTACCTGATGGCTGATACTTTCATAATCCACTATATTTTTTTTTGTTCTACCTATTTTTTGATAATGGTGGACAAAAAAACCCGCCTCATTTTGGCTACACCCTGAGTTGGTGCATCATTACTTGTCTATTGTATTATAGCATCTCTAGTTGCTTAAAATCTTCGTTTTATTTGTTCTTCTTCTACTTAACTACCACTTGCTGTTTACCATTTACACAATAAAAAAAATAATAATCAAGATTATCTGACCCCAAACTAAGCAGAGCTTATACTATGGGTGTCAGAGACTGATAAACATACTAAATATTTTCTAAATAGATACTTATGTATAAACATAACAACACACAACAAACACAGATGTTCGTCACATGAATCGTTGTCATAGGTGGGGATCGAACCCACGACCTGGCATGGCAGCGATCCTGCCTTTAGTACCGGACTAAAGGCAGGATCGCTGCCATTGCACCAACAGGCCAGTTTAACATTGAAACAATTAAGCAGTTATCTCCTTTTAAACTGAAAATTGAACCCTGTTTTAAATGAAATAGAACCCACAATCCATCGAAACACACGTAGCTTAAACAGACGTGTATACCCACTACATAATGCTGTTTGTCCAACAGATCCTAGTAAACGTGTGTTTGCTCACGTCCGCGGACCGCGGCAGCCTGTTCCTGGCTAAGGGGACCCCTCCACATCGATACCTGCAGGCGAAGCTGTTTGACGTCACTAGAGATACAGGTAAGAGCATAAGATAGGTAAGAGTCGGCTGCCGTTGCCATCTGTCATTTCGGAATCAATATCTTCGGCTAAGCTCATTTAGTGCGCTTCCTAGCTCTTGGACTACTAAAAACAACAGTTGTCGACGGCAGCCGACGGCTGGTCGACGGCATTAATTGCCGTACCGTGTTTAAGAACTTTCAAATAAATTGAACAAATATGGATAACACATAAAAAGCACAATTTAGGTGGTCTTATCGCTACTGAGCGATCTCTTTGAGCCAACTTTCGGTAGAGAGATTTAAAAAGAAGAAAGAGTTAGGTTGTTAGCAAATATAAAAAAAATACATTTACTAATACTGAAGGAGAATTACAGTAAAGTTTCTGTGAGTAACGAGCGAACGAAAGAAAAAAAACTGAATGAAAAGCAACATTATGGCAAAGTCAGCAAGAAAGCTAATACCATTTAACCTGGATTTAAATATAAAGATGTAGCCTGTCGAATATACTCGTATTTCTTTAATGGTTTCCCGGTCCCGGGTACTTTTGAATATTCATTTTTCTCTGTTGGAAATTCTGTACCTAATATTTTTTTAAACTGTTGTGCATCATGTTTTTTTAATGAATTTTATCCTAACTGTATGTGATGTATGTATGTAATGGGTGAGGGTTACCCAATTTAAAGAGTAAAATGTAAAACTCCCTATATCAATGTATGTTGAGTTTCTTTCAAAATCGTGACTTGTTTTAGCAGTAAACAATTCACCCATAAATAACAACGAAAGGATCCTGAGAATGTAGCTCCGTTCGGTTTAATGAGCTTTGATTAATTTGTTTCAATCCCTTCAAGCACGATTTACACGGCGCGTGTCAGAGTGCACTATACCGGGTAATTATTTATTCCGCAAGGTAAATGATGTTTATTTATTAATTTATTATTAAATAAACCAAAACGATTATATAGTTATTAAATAATCTATTTTATAAAACTGACGTAGTGTCGCAATTTTGTCACGAAACACTGCAATGAATCTGCGAATACGGTGGCATCATGGACTACCCTCAAAAATTCATTAAGCAAATTAATGGCACGAGCTGTGGGACAGTTGCTAGCATGCTGTATGCGTAGGCTACCCAGAGTGGAGAAAAGCTGATGCCTTCGGCCAACACCTCGCATATAGTTTTGAAGGACAT
Source organism: Udea olivalis (assembly GCA_947369235.1). Lineage (NCBI taxonomy): Eukaryota > Metazoa > Arthropoda > Insecta > Lepidoptera > Crambidae > Udea > Udea olivalis. Next base: position 6,128,482 of record OX376363.1, read on the forward strand.
AAAGCCCGAATCGATCTGCAACCGCCGGGATATCAACCTTATGACCGAGCAGTAGGAAGTAATGGATTGCCAGGAATACCTTTCATCAAAACTTTAAGGAATCAAGGCCAACCATGCCCGCCACAAACATTAATGGGAACAAAAAGGGATAGTACCCATATTGCCGCTTATACAAGAAACGCGCGAATTTCTTCTGCACCTTTTCTATTAGGGGTTCGTACTTAGCGCGACTCGGATCCCAGACTGAAGAATAGTACTCTAGCTTACTGCGCACAAAAGCGTTGAAAAGTTGCAACTGCAATGCCTAGGTTACAAACTTCACCTACTCTGCTCATTGGCATCCCAACGATGTAATACGTTGCATGTAAGGGGAACCGCGATCGCGAGAAAGACATTACTTTGCACTTAGAGCAATTGAAATTCATTTTATTCTCTACAGCCCAACCATGAACAGCCTCAATGTCATTTTGAAGTTCTCTGCGGTCATCCTCATTTGCCATCGAAAGGAATAACTTGAGGTCATCTGCGAAAAGGAGACTCACTCATCGCGGCTTATGGCGGCATATGGCATACTCCAAACGCGAGATATAAACTACTAACTTTTTCACCGCGTGAATTTAATTTTTATGACATACAGGATTTTTTCCCGACTAACAATCAAAATCCCGTCTTGGTTAGCACCTACGTCATAATAAGAACCCCTATGCAAAATTTGAGACAACCCCATAGGGGTCGAATTTCTCAAAATCCCGTCTTAGTGACCAACTACGTCCTAAAAAGAAAAAAAAACCATGCAAAATGTAGTTTATGAGATTTCGCGATGAGTGAGTTTCCTGACCTTTCGTTTTTACATAATATAGATGTAAGCGAAACATTCAAACAAATCAGACAGACAGACAGACTTTTTGTATGAAACCTTAAAACATAAGTTAGTTTTATAATAATAAATATCTAGAACTAAAATCATCTGACCCCCTAACTTAAGTAAGCTTGTGCTATGGGCTTCAGAAACTGGTAAACATACATAAATATCTATCGTTTCTGCATGAGGGCTGAACTGATCAATCGAATCATCGATAGCAAACTATTTGATTTTCTTTTTGGTCGTTTCTTTTTCTCTTACTGACTATGCCTTAAGTTTTTCAAGGTACAATATTGTATTGGACCTTTTTCTTCTTCTTTGTGTCTTGTGTTGTGTGTGATTGTTGGCAAATTGACTACCGCTGCACAGTGCTCCGCTACCGCTATCCCGAGGTAGGTGGCTTCAAATAGGTCTTGAAGGGTGCAGTTGGCGGGGCACTGGGGGCAGGACAACAAGTGCTGCATTGACTGTATTTACACGTATGTAAGGTATCATAAATAATTCGATTTTCTTTGATTTAACCTCGAATGAGTTCAATTTATGGAAACAAAAACGTCAATACAGGAAGTAAAGTCCAAATTCCGAAAAAAACATTCTCACGCTTTTTTTTCTTAGTATGTTAGTGTCTTGGTGTAGAGGCAAAGATTTGTTCAGTAAGTATTCCGTTTCTACCAAATCCAAGAGATATTAATGACCCCTGAAGGCAAAGAAAATTGAAATTAGTACTTCAATCTAACACACGTGACACGATCACCATGTTAACAGCAGTATCTCACCGGTTTTTTGGTTCAAATTCAGAAAGTCTGTCCCGTGACTAAAACAAGTCTATGTAGAGGTTTCAACATTATACCTTCAGCTTAGTCGGACATTCTGTGCCACCCTGTATAACGTTACGAACCTCAGCTGGTCTAGTTCTATACAATTTTGGACCTTAGCCCCTCTAAAGATGCTCCAATATCCCAAAATTCGCTCCAACTAGGGGTACTAGAAACAAGCTCGTCATTTTCTGGGCCTTTCCTTCACTACAATTTTTTCCTGCAATTTTTCTCTCGTGGTGTTTTTCCAGATACACTATGATTTCCGTACAGTTTCAGTACTACTTTTGATATGGTTTATTTTTTGCCGTTGTAAGTGTTGATTAAAGAAACTATTACTATCATACTTGGTAATAAATCTTGTAAATAAATCTGGTATTGGGAGTTCCACAACAATAAAGCGTAATAACTAGACGCAAAGTCCGGGAGAATCCCGGACATCCCGGCCACCTGGCAACCCTATCTCCAACACCGTTCCGTCTAAATTGTACTTTACATTACGGCTTACTCTCACGGTTGTGCGAGGCATTGATAAATAGGCCAACAATTCTGGAAGGATTTACATACACAGAATTGTACTCTTAAGTAATTAAATGCTAGGGTTTATTGTTTGAAGCTAAAAAGGTTTGGGACACATGACAGGAGAGTAGGATCTTGGAACAGCTGATGCTAATTAGCTTTTGATGTCATCCACAGTAATATTATACACTAGCTGTCCGTCAGCGGCTTCGCCCGTGTAGTACTGTCTTTCCCGTCAAAATACAGCCTAAATGAAAAATATACATATATAGCCTATGTCGATACCTGATAACCTCTAGCTTCATATTGTAGAAATAATGTTTAAAATCGATCCAGTAGTTTCTGAGCCTATTCAATACAAACAAACAAATCTTTCCTCTTAAAGATAGATTAGTCTCCTTATAATTTATTTAATAGTATTGATTAGTATAGATGTGAAACTAGCTCTATGACTATTGGTATACAAATAGATGGATCATGAGAAAAAACATCACCTACATTTTGTTGCGAATATTAAAAACTTGACTGTGTGGAAAATAGAGAAGAAAATAGTTGACGAGTTTGCCGCCGTTTTACATTATAGGAGAGTAACATAACATCACGCCTACAGCCCAAACGGGGCAGTCAGAGGCAAGTAACTGTTGCCGTCATAGTGACCGGAACACTCAGAAGCCCACCTTTCACCAACAGTATTAGAACCGAACGCGCTAGGTGGTGAGCCTGCCGCTTATCCGGGTTGATTTGATTTGAGTCGGAGATTAAACAATGAACTCAAAGATGGTTTCCGCCAAATTTTAACTCAGGACCACACGATCCACGATCCGAGTAGGGATGCTTAACTTCTGAACTACGACGCTGTCGCAGGAGAGTAAAGAAAGGTATGATTCCGTCACAGGTTTAACCCTTGCCCCGCAAAGACACAGCTTAACTGAGCCACGACGTTCTCGCACCTACAAGTTGTTTAAAGGTTCACGGGTTAAGCCATTAGTCGTAATGGATATGTACTTAGCTAACCTCCGTATTTTCATACGTCATCAAATATTCAGCAGATCCTAATACTCGTACGTACTTAAAGTACCGCATCGCACTTACGGGAAGATTGAAAAACAATGACACAACATAAAATCTCTGGTTAGAGCCTAGCGTTTTTTTCGCGGCCGCTTTGCATAAGCAAAAGCATACGTGCTTGCACGCGCGTCATATCACGCTTCATAAAACAAATGAGTCAGTATTTGAATGGATTCTGCTTATAAGCGCGTCAACGCCCGTACGAGTTACGCTTATACGCGCGTTATATGCGCTTACATATACGTGCGTATAAAACGTTGGTCTGAAACCGCTCTTAATACCGCACATACAGGGATAATTGAAAAACAACGACAAAACATAAAATCTCGGGTTATGGCCGTAACGTTGGTAAAATATCTACTGCTGGCAGTTTACGTAGAATAAAACAGCTGTAGTTTGAGTGTTTTTAAACTCGAAGGAAGCTAAAAGCTTCCAGAGGAATTAATGGACTTGTAACGAGGCTGCCTTAGACCTGTTCAGTGAGATGAAAAGTCAATAAGTTTAGGATAAGTATGCATAAGGTTCAAAAAATACAGCACATCAAGAATCACGACACGAAGAATAACGAGTGATGACACGATTGGCGTTACGCGGTATAGCGCGGTTTCTCGCCTTGGCTTGCGTGGAGTCCGGGTTCGATTCCCTGTCGTGTCAATTTAGGATACGATCTTTCCTAAATCGGTTCTGGGTGTGCTGGAAGACATCCCTGGCTTAATTCTTTTTGAAATTTCGTTGCACCAGGATATTCATCTTCACCTTCGAGACCATGACAAGTGGTGTATTGTCTGCCGCATGTTTATATTTATTAATAAGAATCAAGTAACAACCACTTGACAAAAAACTTCCCTGCATTCTTTCACCCCTGTCTGTATCCATTCTTTCACCCCAGGCTTATAGTAAATTGAAATTGTATTGTGACAGATTTATTTTACAGCTTTATTGGCAACAGTAACTTGCGTTTTCCCTTTATTGTTCGTAAATAAATAAATAAAATACCTACCAAAAACTTTCATCCCCAACTTCAGCCTCTTCGAGTTTTATATAAACGACAAAAAGTCCTCGATTCTATTATCTTTACAGCTAAGTTCTTCATTTATTTCTTGGTGTAGGCGTGATATTGTAACAGTCACAGAGTTAAGTAAAAACTTCATTCTAGAAATACTTGTACTTAATTCATTATAACATTAGAAATAAGAAGCAGGGGGGCTAAAATGAATGACAATTTGCATTTGACGTTGCCACGACAATAACATACCTGAGTATAACCTGGCAAAATTGAAAACCCCTTCCGGCACAACGTATGAAGGGAATAAGTAACATTTAAGATTTGGTAGAGTTATAGTGACAGTAAAAATGAAAACCCCTGCCTGTTTTAGGTTTTTACATCGACAATATAGTTTGATGCAAGACAAAATAATTATTTTAAGCAAAAGCCTCATAAATTCTGAAGTTCCTTTACTTTAAATGAGTACAATTAAGTGTGACAGCTGCTATTTATGTGGGTTTTAATAAATTCGGCATAAATCTTAAAAGTAATCATGTTTATTGTACTTTTACCACAAAGTGTACCCTAAAAAAAACCTTTTTTACTTCTGTCTAATGCTATAATGAATGGAGTATAGATGTAAACATTTGACTTAAGAACTTTACTATACCTACCAATTGTCTCGTGTTGTTAGAATCGGTCATCGATCGATCGCTGAAGTTATTCTTAATCCATCAAAGGATCATAAAATATACATCAACTCCGTCGATGTGTTTATTATTACAGACCTAACACGTAGTTGTCAGCTAATGATACCATTATATCACCTACTTTGATCTGTTTGGCTTAGCTATGTGTCATCGTATTGTGTAAGAAGTATTCACTTGAAAGACCACACGCATTATGCATTTTTATACAACGTCGGTGGCAAATCAAATCAAATAGTTTATTTGTGATACACAGGTACGAGGTGCATTCAATAAGTACCTAGCCTCATCGCCAGAGGGCGCTGTAGTTTCAAAAGAGTTTTACCACAGTGTAGCACATTCTTTTTTAATTCTTTTTTCAAATTTTCATTCCAATCCCTTCATTTGTTTTAATTTGACAACTTATGGAAGCGAACGTGTCGATCGCTTTTACAAAAATGGAAAAAGAGCAATATCGTTCGGTGATTCGATTCCTATTTTTGGAAGGGAAAACGCGCATCGCGCTTGGATGCCGTGTACGGTGACTCTTCTCCATCGATGGCCACCGTCAAGAATTGGTTCAACGAGTTTGCACGTGGCCGTACGTCGGTTTTTGATGAACCACGTCCAGGTGCACCGAAAACAGCTGCTACGGAGGAAAACATTAAAAAAATCCATGATCTCGTATTGGCAGATCGCCGATTGAAGGTTCGGGAGCTAGCTGAGACTGTAGCCATTTCAGAAGGAACAGTGCATCATATTCTTCATAAGGAACTCGGCATGAGAGCTGTCGGCGCGATGGGTGCCGCGTTTACTCACACCGGAAAACAAGTGCAACCGTGAGACCACATCGGAGACGTGTTTGGCGCTGTTTAAGCGGAATCCAGCGGAGTTTTTGCGTCGTTTTGTGACCGTCGATGAAACCTGGATCCACTGGTACACACCAGAGACCAAAGAGCAATCAAAACAATGGATCCAGACCGGGGAACGTGCTCCAAAGAAGGCGAAAACTGTAAAATCGGCCGGAAAAGTTATGGCCACCGTTTTCTGGGATTCACAAGGTGTGATCTACATCGATTACCTCGAGAAGGGTAAAACAATTACAGGGCTTTACTATGCCGATTTATTGGGCCGATTCGACGCCGAATTAAAGAAAAAACGATCCCATCTGGCGAAGAAAAAAGTGCTGTTTCACCACGACAACGCACCGGTTCACACGTCTGCCGTTGCCATGGCCAAATTGGTCGAATTACGCTACGAATTGCTGCCCCATCCACCGTATTCTCCAGATTTGGCCCCTTGTGACTTCTTTCTGTTTCCTAATCTGAAAAAAATCACTCGCCGGGAATAGATATGGATCAAATGAGGAGGTCATCGCCGCCACGGAGGCCTATTTTGCAGAGTTTGACAAAAACTATTTTTCGGACGGGTTAAAAAAGTTGGAGCATCGCTGGGCTAAGTGTATCGAACTAAAAGGAGACTATGTTGAAAAATAAATTGCCACTATTCCAAAATTTTCGTTTACTTTTTGTAGGCTAAGTATTTATTGAATGACCCTCGTACTTATAAGATATTATACATAAAAGAAAATGCACATGCTGTGATCAGCCTTATTGCCATACAAATGTCACTTAAAGTAAATTAATTAATACAATAACAAAATGAATTTGATTAAATTACATTAAAGAAGGAAATGTTCAGAGATAATAATATATTATTATTTAATACATTCAGTCAGTCAAAGAGATATAACGAATAAAATTAATATTTGAGTGAAGGAAATTCATTAATTGAATAAAATGAGTGACTTATTAAAAATGAAAATAATCCTTTTTTGAATGTCTTAAATTCGTTACATTCTTTAATATGACGAGGTAGCTTATACTCTTTGTGCCATAGTAAAAAAACATTCGTCAAAAAGGGCTGTTTTGTGCTGGACATTATCTTTATTATATAACACAAGTCGCTTGCGGGACCTACGGTACACTTCAAATAAACTTGTGTTTTGTTTTATAAAGAGACACAACTCAAATATGTATAGACAGGGCATAGTCAATATATTCATGTTCTGGAAATGTATTCTACAACTATCAGTCCTTTTCAAGCCGCACATGGCACGAATGCATTTTTTCTGACACCTTAAGACTCTGTCCCAGTTTGTAGCATTTCCCCAAAAGATGATTGCGTACCTTATTAACCTAGATGCCACAAAGCCATGGTAGGCTACGAGGAGAGTAGGAAGACTCACTTTTTTTGAAAGATGGTAGAGGCTGTATGAAGACTGAAATAGCTTTTTACATATAAAATCGATATGGTTTTGCCATTTTAAGTCACTATCTGTATATAGGGTTCGATCTCTTTGCCGTTATACCGTATTGGTAAATTCAAAGTTCGGTCAGTTCTTTGCTTAAATTCCATAATTTTAGTTTTATCTAAATTGATCACTAAATTGTTGCTCTTCAGCCACTGAATTATTGAATCTAAGATATTTTCATATCATTTTTGTTATTAAATATAGCGGTACAATCGTCGGCAAACAGAACCATCTGATTATCAATAGATGTTGGGATATCATTTATATAGATCAAGAAAAGAACTAAGCATAACTTATGGCAACTAAGCATAACCCGTTAAATATATATTTTTGAACTATATTTAATCTCTTATAGCATTAGACAGAAGTTAAAAAGGTACTTTTTAGGTTATACTTTTTGGTAAAAGTACAATAAACATTATTACTTTTAAGATTCATGCAGAATTGATTAAAGTCTACTTATTTAGCAGGTGTCACACTTAATTGTTCTCATTTAAATTAAAGTAACTTAAGAATTTATGAGGCTTTTGCTTAGGTAAATTATTTTGTCTTACATGTCAATGTTAAAAACCTAATAGTAGCAGGGGTTTGGTATCAGGGTTGCTAGCCAAGAGCAAAACGCCACGACGATTTCTACAATAGAAATCGTTCAAATGTATGAGGATGACATACGCTGTGACTGGCGCTTATGTCATCCCCATACATTTGAACGATTTCTATTGTAGAAATCGTCGTGGCGTGTTGCTCTTGGCTAGCCCTCCTGAACTCATTTTTACTGTTACTATTACTTTACCAAATCTAAAATGTTACATGATCCCTTCATACGTTGTGGTGGAAGGGGTTTTCGATTTTGCCAGGTTATACTCAGGTCTGTCAGCCGGCATTGCAACGTCCAATGCAAATTGTTATTCATTTTAGCACCCCTGCTTCGATATTATTTCTTATGTTATAATGAATGGAGTATACTCGGAAATATGTAAGTCGTAGTTAGTGGCAGGGCGCAACCAACATAATATCTAATTAAGAAATGTGAAATGCAAAAATCTATTTGAAATTGACTGCACGGTAGAAAGCAGTCACTTCAGATTTAGGTATAATTCCAAAACAGATAAAAAATATAGTAATATAGGCATAGAGCATTACTTGTAGTATGTTTGCCAAAGCTAGATTAAAATATATTATCATATGGCACTTAAAACTAATATACAGGCTTAACAATTATAAAACCAAAATCCGCGTGGAATTGGATTTGACACGCAAATTAGCAATAGTTACCGTATATTCCTGTTTCTCCAGAATAGGTACTGAAGCATTCTAATTTCCGAAAAGCACGAATAAGTCACACCCTGATACGATGTGCCATTTCTGTTGTACAAACAGCTCGCAGGGCGCCTCGCAAACACACTAAATATAGCCACCACCCCCTCTATAAATCTGTGCTCTGCAAACTTTCGTGGATTATAATAGTCCTGTTTTACGAAGGTAAGAAGTTTCTAGAATTTTTGTTGACTAAAAAAACCTAAAAACGCTAGATTAGTAGATAGGACTCGTTTATTTGGCAGGCAATGCTTGCATTGCAACCAATTTTTTTACATTTTATGAACCCAAATCGTTGTATCGTTATTTCATTTGATTCCCCCAAAAAATATCAATGTACAGTTTTTCATCGTTTGCTCTTTTTAATTATTCTTTTTTTAGTATAGAATTGTAGATTATTGATTAAGTAAAGAAAATGAACATTTTAAGATATTAAGTGAATTAAAGCACCTGTTTAAAACTGTAAACTTAATCACAATAAAATATTCGTACGTATTCCTAACTGATCTTATAAAAGATGCGGAAAAGTAACCTTATTAAAAATGCTACACGTTAATGCAAGGCGTTCATTAAAACTAACTCGAACGCCATTTTGGAACAAAGGAACTTCAGAAGTTTAGGAAGAGGATGGAAGGATTGGCAGTCTTTTAATATTAAACTCAGCTCCGAAATAGGAGTTTGGGAAACAATTACGAAGTTAAGACATAATGAGAGGATTGAGAGTATGAGTTGCTACCAAAACTGCTGAATTAGTGGTTTTAATTAAAATATGTCTACTCTACTTTACTGAGGTGCCTGTGGCTAAGTGACGGCAGCAGATCAGTAACGAGCCGATGTTAAGCAACGCCAGTCAGGTCGGGTTATGGATGGCTGACCATCCCGACCGAAATTTAGTGATGTGTTTTTCGGGCATCTCCGTGCTACGGAAGGCACGTTAAACAGTTGGTCCCGGCTGACGTCGCAAGATATCAGTCGTAAAGCCTAGTCAGAGGCCTAAAAAGGCGGCTTGATAACATCTGATGGTAAGGTTTATCACTGGCCTTACATGATTCACCTCTCCAACAATCCGCACTGAGCCCGCGTGTTGGAGTATGGCTCGTACCACTTCATAGTTAAGGTGAGGCCTGTGCCCAGCAGTGGGACGTAATAAGGCAGTATTTGTTTGTTGTTGTTGTCTACTTTGAAGAATTAGAATTCCTAGTGAACTACTGATCACTGACCAAAGGTCTTATTATAATCCCATAAAGCTTGTCAAGATCATTCCTCAAACTGAGCGTAGCGAGCAATCTCGTAAGATCTTTCATTTCCAGCCAGTCAGCGGTTACCTGGCACTCGCATCTTCTAGGCTGGATTTATTTACTGTTAAAATTGCTCACTACGCTCAGTTCAGAGAATGAACTTGAATGGATTTAAGAGATTGTATTAAAGGCCCATGACGGCGTTGGCCCCTTTTTCTCCGTCGCACAACATTATACAGTTCATCGAAGTAACTATGATATTATTCATACTGACCGTCAAAAGTGATTAATGAATGTTTTCTTATGTTTTCTATAAAAGTTACTTTAAATTGTGTGGATTATCATTATCGAATGGTATACTTATTTTTGTTTTATTTTACACTTTTAAAAATAGACTTACCCACCCGAGTGTGAAAAGTTTTCATATGTCCCTTTAGTGTATTTTTTGATTATTTTGAACAATTTTTAAGAATGTGATGATGTTGTCAACGGGATCCCTTCGGATGGCCTTAAACTATTGCTCCTAATTTAATTTGGCCCGTATAAAACCGCTCTAAATGGCCGTCACCTAAAGTTTGTTTTTGGGTTGCAGTCGTTACCTGAAAAGTAGGAAGCATAACCATAGCCAGTAGTTTATTTTTAACCATTGTAGAAATACCTCCTCCGCTGAATAAAGCTCTCCTCCATAGATTTCCAAAGTGGCCCGTTGTGGGCGTTAATTAGTCCCTAGAATTCTCTGTTCACATTCCAAATAATTATACATAGCCTTATAATAGTCTAGCAACCAATACAGAGACGTACTTAGGATATTAGAACTTGGAATAGCGAAGTGTGTTTTTGTAACTAAATTAAAGTAACTCGTAGCCGCAAGACAAACCAATTAGGCACTCAAATGTGTTTGCGAGTTTGTTTACGCTGTATCAACAGGCTTTGTTCTCTGATTGACTGTTTATGCGTAATTGTTTATTAAACCTCGTCTTTTCTGGTATTGTTTTGGTAAATTTCACCGCGCAGTGGCGTTTGTGCGTGAAATGGCTGTTGCGAGATTCTGTTTCAAGCTTATGTCTGATAATAAAAATCGGTATGAAATAAAGTTGGATGGGCTTAGTTTATTTATTCATTGCCTTCTTTTAAATTCTATAACGAAAACTGAATCCGTTTTTTAAAGGACACTTAACAAAAGAGAAGAAGAAGGAGAATTTCTCAATACGTCAGAACTTTATTTTTATTTTAACTGACTTTTCTCAAGGAAATCTCACAAAAAACAGACGCAAAAGATATCTAAAAGACAAAATCGCCAGAGCCCTGTGTTGAATGATCACACACAGACGTTGTCGGGAGTCCGTCCCCTGCGGCGCTGTAATATTTCCAGGAGCTTCATTTTATACTTTCTTTTCAAAATGTTTCACTGTTATGAACAGCGTAGTGGTTTCTCATGCACTTGGGAAATTGTGAAGAAATTTATGAGGCTTACTTTTCCAAGATTGGATCGTAATGTTTGTAACCTTGGGTAATAATAAATACAGCGCACAATAATGCTAATATCTACTAAAACGTCTGAACCCTAACTAAGCAGAGCGTGTACATACCATGGGTCTAATATTTACGCGAGACTTAACGTTGAGATGCAAATTTAATAAATTAACGTAAGATCTACACGCTTCTGGACCTTGCGTTTCGGCTCTTGCCTCTTGGCTCTTGCAACCAACGCTCTTTAGCGTGGTAATTTATTCTGGACACAACCTACGAATACAATAATAATAATAATAATACATTTATTCTCGACGATTATTTATTTTCGACGAAACGATTGGCGTAGTGTGCTGTAGCACGGTTTCTCGCCTCGATTTCCGTAGTGTCCCGGGTTCGATTCCCGGTCGGGTCAATTCAGGAAACGATCTTTTCTGAATTGACTCGGGTCTGGGTGTGCTGGGAGACGCCCCTAGCTTATTTCCTTGTGTGGTACCTCGTAACACAGGGATTTAATAATCCCTACTTCGAGACCATTACAAGAGGTGTGTTGTCTGGCGCATATTTATATTTCTTTCATCATTTCAGCCGAACGACGCCCACTGCTGGTCATAGGCCTCCCCCAAGGATCTCCACAACGATCGGTCCTGCGCTGTGCGCATCCAGCGGCTTCCCGCGACCTTGACCAGATCGTCGGTCCACCTTGTAGAGGGCCTGCCCACGGAATATTTAAAAAATATTTAAATATTTCTTTATATTTCTTATATTTATATTCATTAAAGTTATAATGACTCACTTTTGTTAGTTATAAAAGACTTATTCTATGTTAGTAGTACACTCTATTTCACTTTAAATTATTTTATCTGAGCAATTCCAGCAGAAATTGCACTGCAACGGTTAATATAGCGGCAATCCAGTCTACTCGCTACCATTGATAGGATGGTGTTAGAGCTGCCCCGTACCCTCCGCACCAGGGAAGCGCATCGCTTTCGCATAGTTGCGTAGAAGCAGTCCACCCGCGCTTCTGCAAACATCCCTGAATCACTGCAATATCTGGGCAACCCCATCAGCACCCTGAATGCGTTATTAAACTGCACTCGCAAAGCGCTGTACATCGCACGCGGACAGTTGGCCCACAGGCTGCACGTGTAAAAATTTGTACAATAAGCTCTGAAGAGGGTTACTTTCACCTTTTTTGAGCAACGTAAGAACCTGCGAGCCAACATGTTCGCTCTGAAAGCGCCCTGCGTTCTCTCTCAACATCATCGCCATCATTAAGGTCATGTGTCAACAAGTGGCCCAGATACTTAAACTTATTCACGCGGCGCAGCGCGCTACCCTTTAAAAATACGCTGGGCATCTTAATTTTCTTGCGCCCTTCCCCAAAGACCATAACCTGGCTCTTATTTACATTGTATGCTAAACCATGGGACTCGGCATATGCTTCACAAATTGCAATGAGCTTTCTCAATCCACATACTGAGGCACTCAGCAGCACCATATCATCCGCATAACTAATATTGTTCATGCAAACGCCATGAATATAACATCCACTTATCCTATTAGCGCACCAAAATACAGGTTGAAGAGTGTTGGCGAGCTCAACCCCCGCTGCCTCACACCGCATTCCAACCTGTATGGATCAGACAAACACACGTCCCAACGCACACTGTTGACCTGGTTCCTATACCAATATTTGAATATATTCAGAAGCTCTCTAGGTAATTGAGACATCTCGAGCTTCTGCCACAGCAAGCCATATGAAACCAGGTCAAAGGCCCGCGAAAGGTCGAGGAAACAAGCGACTACAGGTGTGCTACGCTTAGTGTAGTAAGTGACAGCATGCTTAACACTCAAAACAGCTACCTCAGTTGACAGGCCCTGTCGGAATCCAAACTGGTTATCATGGTGTTCAATGAAGGCTGAATTAAAATATATGGAATAAAAACACGTGGATCCTCAAGATTATTACTGTAGATCTGGGTGAAAAGATGTAGGTAAAAGCTAAATTTACGCGAACGAAATTACAGTTAGTTACTTCTACCCGAATAAGTATCTAAAAAGGTTTGTAACTAAAACTTTATCAAACATCCTTGTGCCTACAAGGAAATGGAAGAAAATACAAGTTAGAAGTTGCACGCCTACAGGGTATATAGACCTAATTAGTACAAGTAGCATCCCACCCACATCCTACTTACTTATAGCTGGGAAGAGAAGGGAAAATACGTAAGTACGAGTAGGTAGTGATGCCTTAAAAAGTACTAAGAATATCGAAATATTGCAATACTATACATGAAAAAGTCCATACGATCGATATTACTGGTGAAATTTTTCTAAAAAACCTATCGATTGGCAGTTCTATCAAATCAATTTTCGGTAAAATTGCAACAGTACTCGTATATTGATCTAAAATACGTGATATAACTTGTTATATACATGGGCCCATCAACATTTATTCAAGGTTCGATAAATGAATGATTTTTTTAGGTTCATTAGATTGACCTGAAAATTTATGCATCCAGCCAAATGGCAAATGCAAAACCACACGTGTGTCACCAATGCTTTGTTTTTTTTTCTTGAAGGCAATGTCGTGTATTTTCTCTATCTAAGATCGCATGAAAGAAAGGCTGCCTATTGGAGTGCTAGGATTTTTTTTTTGTTTGAAATCTGTTGTAAACATTTCATGAACATAATTTGCATCATTTACAGCAGTACTATAACATAGGCTTGTATCCTTTGAAATCATGTGGCGTTAACAAGGTCTTGCGTACAACTTGCAAACTAAGTGGATTTTACACGCTGCTTTTGCCTTCAAGTAATAAATAATTCAGAACTTTTTTGCCCCAAGGTATTGCTTTTTTGTGAAAAAATATATTCATCTTATCTTTTCTTCAACAGATCTGAAGGAGGCTTTACAAACGGCTCGAAGTCAAGAGATCAGGATCCCGTTCGGCGTGGGAGTGGCGGGCCTGGCCGCCCAGACTAAGCACCCCATCAATATAAGGAACGCTTATTCTGATCCTAGGTAAGTGTTGTACGAATATTAATCCTTTGTTAGATACTGAATTTAGATGGTTTGCAGCGGAAGGCTGAGTCAGGGTTGAGCTACACCTAGCAGCACCAAATCGCACTATCGTTCTATCCTTTTCTAACCCTCAATACTTTCATTTTCTAGAGCGAGAAAGACAGTAGGAGTACGGTAGCACGCAGCAGGATCGAAGAGATGTTCGACAACACCTCTCTTGGTAACACCTCCTGTTGTGGTGGCAGAGCAGGTCCTGTAGGAAAACGAGTGCTGGAGTGTAGGGGTGTTCTTGCTAGCATAGCACAGCTTTCACCAGGAAGAGCCTGTGTACTCTAGTTGCTTTTGTAGTAGCAGGTATCACCTCTTTGTTGGTGTTGACTAGGGCCTAGCAATAGCGCGAGGCGCTGCAAAACCTTTTTAAGGGCGTATTCACGTAGAAATACAACCTAAGCTTTTGGAGCTGGCACTGAGAGAGGATTTCCCAGAATGACGGGAACGGAACAAAACGATTAAGGGCGTGCGAAGACACGGACAAAAGCTAGTGATAGTGTAAATACTGTTTTTAGAGATTACAGTGAGCCTTACGTGTGCACAGATAAAACGTTTTGTTGCAAGAACAAAGTGTAAGCTACAAAAGCGGTAACGCTATTAAACGTTTTCTTTTCTGGCCTTCCCAAACACACCTAACGGTGTGAGACTGTTATTGGTAAACAACATTAATCCTGATAAACTTTCCTGACTATTTTTAGAGGGTTGAAGCTCAGTCGTTATTAGGTTGGATCTTTGTAGAATATGACGTAACAACAACAACTAGCCAAGCCTTAGGTACCTATTTTGTTTTTGCAAGATTTTTTTTGCGAAAACAAGTTATTACTTATCATTAGTTTTAGCTATTATTAAACTGTTTTCGCACGGTCCAGGTGTGCGAAAACAGATCACTATCAGATTACTATGTGATATTTGATTTGTAGATTGACGATTACGGCGACACGGGGCGTGGTGCGGTGTAACACGGTTTCTCGCCTTGAAATGCGTAGTGTCCCGGGCTAGATTCCCAGTCTCGTCTATTCAGGAAACGATCTTTTCTGAATTGGCTTGGGTCTGGGTGTGTTGGGGCCCTGCCCTGTGTGCTGCATTCCTTGTCTGGCACCTCGTGACGCATGGATATTTAGCCCTACTTAGAGACTATGACAAGTGGTGTGAAATCTCGTACTTATTCATTTAAATTTGCCTAAATAGATAATCAGTGTAATTGTATAGTATCTACCTATTAAGTATAAGAAATTCATAAGGAGTCTTAAAATATTTACTATTATAGGCTCTTTCGACACAGCACAAACACACCAACGATCGACATCATTGTAAATGTTGAACGTATTTGTAGTGACTCCACCGACACGGTTTTAAAAATCTCAAAATCACTATTCTTTAATGAAACGCAGTACCTATCTATTGGTAGGTAACATTTTTGTGACTGAATTTACAGCTACATCAATTTATTCGACATCCAATATTTAAAATGCCTTTTACGTGTCGTTCGAATGTCATATTACATTTGCTGGAAAATGTATTCGCCTTTGATATTGTATCTATCTACGTACACTTGATAGAAAGTGCAGCCAGCGTGTGATGCGAACGGCATGTTCGCTCTTAGTACACGTGTCGCGGTGTTATACTCAATTTGTGGTGCATTGCAGTGCATTTAATTGTTTGCCTCGTCGCATGTTATTCGCTGTAATAAAATCAGAAGATCTAACTATAATACTAGTAATTTTATCAAAAAAAATGTTTTAGACCTTTATTATAGTTCGGGCGAAGCGTTTTTACCACTCTACCGCAAAGGATTTCACACATAAAACAAAAAAATTTTCAACTTCTAAAGTCCAACAAAAGCCCGTTATTTAATAGGCTTTTGTTGGACTTAACAAGTTTAATTAGATTATTACGATTTGGCCTTTGCCTTGCATCTCCTATGGTATTCCATACACCTTTCAAATATTTAGATGCGCTACCTACGGTGCTTTTGTTATCAAATGTTCTCTATTGTTGAACTAACTGTACGTCTGTCAAGCATTTTTCTGCTCTTTCAAGCTGTTCATTGCCACTCAACTCATGGTAGGGCTACACCGGTTACTATGTACCGCTAGATTTTCCGCATGAGTCGATCACATCAAAAAATATCGGGCATAGCTCTTTCAATGCCCCTGTGCTTTCTTATGAGAACTATAAATATACCACATATCAGATCAATAGAATAATAGCGGCACACTGGTTTCTCAAACACCGAATGTCGCCTAGTCAAGATAAATTAGTTGCATGAACTCTTCCTAAAAACCGTTTAGTAGCCTGTACAAATAATCGGATAAAATATTTCAAAAGTAAGATTTTTTTATGACATTCTAAACTCAAACCTCCAGCCCCTGATTAAGAATCTGGCTTTTACCAGACTGGTGGCTTGCACCCATTGCAGTTATAGAGAACGCTGTGTAGGTATATACTAATTTCTTGAATGTTGCTTACAGGTTCAACAGTGAGATTGATGCTCGAACCGGGTACAAAACTGAGCTCATTCTCTGCATGCCAATCTGCAACTACGAGGGGGAGGTTGTCGGTGTTGCACAGATTATTAACAAAACTGATGGTGAGTTATCTTCTGATATTCTATAACTTCAGACTCGTAGTTCTTTGTTGAATATTACTAATTTTACATGCATACGCTGGCAAATAGAATAGTCAGTCTTCTTCTTTTTTCGTGTTGTTAGCAACATCATAGTAGGCAGTGGCAAGTTGACTGTTGGAGCTTGTCTAATCTGAAAAAACGCGCCCCTCCACCGCATTCACGCACATACAAAGTATAGTCAAGTATTGTAATTAGTCTATTTACTGTCCCAGTGTTTGGTAAAGATTCCATCCTAGATATCAAGTCATTGCTTCACTTCAATGTATGGATATTGGCTTCACATGAAATTCTTAAATATGGACGCAATAAGAGAGTAGTGGGCGCGTCATTCTATTTAGACAAGATCGAAAACCCTGCGGGGCTAAGATGCGCCACATCGAGTAATTTCTCGTTTATCTTCCTGAGAGTCGTCAAAAGACGTGACAAATTGAGCTGGTGAACTAAACACTCAAAGCCCACGTATTAGAACCCAACTTGGTAGGAATCGAACCTACAGCCGTTATTCGGGTTACTTTTGGTTTTAACGACGTTTTCCACCATCGGAGTTAGCCGAAAATTTGACAACCAAAACAAAAATGGTTTTGACCAGATTTATACTTGGGACCACAGTGCTCAATCTCTTATTATTATTATTATTATTATTTATTTATTCAAATAAGACATCGTAGGTCCACAGTGTTAGTTAGAATTAAACTTACAATACTATGTTAGTACTTAATAACTAAACGTGACCGTGTTCGCTTAACCAGCGTCCACACGAACGGGCTATCGAACCGGTCGGCTATCACACGTAGGATGGTGCTGCGGCTCTCGCGCAACCTGCGCAGTAGCGAGGCGGATTTCTTGCGCCAGGTGGCATCGAAGCCATCAGTATGTGTCTCGGCGAACATGACTGAAGCGCTACAGAAGCGCGGCAGACGCAGCAACGCCCTAAACGCGTTATTAAACTGGACTCGCAGAACATTGTAAGCCTTTCGCGTGTGATTGAACCACAGGGCTGACGAGTATAATGATGTGCAGTAGGCTTTAAACAATGTAACTTTTACATCCACTGCACACCGGAAAAACCTTCGAGCCAACATGTCGGCGCGGACTGACAATGCTCTGCGTTCCCTCTCCATATCGGGATCATCTCTGAGGTCATCAGTTACCAGGTGCCCCAGATAGTTAAATTGATATGCTCTATGCAATTTGACACCGTTAAGGCAAATACTAGGAACAGAAGCAGGACATCTGGTACCAGACCTGAAAACCATAACCTCAGACTTTCTGGCGTTATAAATTAAGCCATGAGAACGAGCATACGCCTCACAAACTTCAACTAAACTGCGGAGAGCCCTGACCGAGGGGGCCAGCAACACCATATCGTCCGCATAACTGATGTTATTGAGACAGACACCGTCTATATAGCAGCCGATACGCATACTGCTGAGCCCCTCGACCAGACCATTCATGTACAAGTTAAAGAGCAGTGGAGAACTCAGCCCCCCTTGTCTTACTCCGCACTTTGGTCTAAATGGTTCCGAGAGCTCCCCCGCCCACCTAACACTGGTTTCCTGATTCAGATACCAGTACCTTATCAGCGTTGCGAACCCTGTTGGCAGCGTCGTCTCTGAAAGCTTCTGCCACAAAATGTCGTACGAAATCATATCAAATGCCTTCGTCAAATCTAGAAAGCATGCATATATGGGAGTCTTTCTGTCTGTATAATACTTGACTGTGTGCTTTAAGGCTAAAATAGCGGTCTCTGTTGACAACCCAGGTCGAAAGCCGAACTGAGCATCGTTCAGTTGGACGTGCTCTTTCAGCTGTGAGTTGAGCACACTGTCAAGTATTTTAGCCAAGATTGTAGCCAAAGAAATAGGTCTATCTCTGGAGGAAGGTATGAATGGCATACGCATACACTAAATAACAGCGCGAGCACACGAGACAAGTGAAATCCCGCATATGGCAGGTGTTCGATGCTAAGTCCATCGTGGCCTGGTGATTTGCCTTTAGTCATGTTTTTAATAGCTGCTCTTATTTGTGTTGGTGTAATAACTGGCAGAGGCTTTCCAACGTGATCCTTAGCATCGAACTCCCGACACGGTAATCCCAGCGGCGATTCTATTGCGAAGTGATCTTTGAACATCTCAGCAATGTTCTTGGCGCCAGAAATACCGTTGACGCTCAAAGGAACGCTCGGCCTAACATTAAGCCTGTTAGTGCTTTTCCAAAAAATTTTGAAATCTAAGCTAGCATGATGTTTCGCTATTAAATCCATTTTAACCTGATCCTGATGATTTTGGCACCACTTTAGCTTACCTTTAAAGATTCTACGTGACTCAACCATTGCATCAAACAGAGGTCCTGCTCGCGGTTTCCCATGCCAGCTCCAGACACCAAACTCACGCCTAGCGCTCCTGTAAGACTCACTTATATGTTTATTCCACCCAGCTAAAGGTTTTCTACGACAACCATTTTCTTTACCTTGAAATGTGACAGTCGCACTATTTCGCAATATATCTATTATTTCCCTATACATGTTGTTTATTATATCTTTGTGACTTGAATTGTTACACTGTCTGCCACAACATTCTTGAAATTCATTTGGTAAGTCAATTAATTTCAATTTTGAATTACACATACTCTCATAAGAACTACATTGTCGTTCGTTTCGTTTTCCCCAATGTACTTTATTACATACTGGGCTTTTCAGCACTGCTTTTTGCCTAATAATATCGAGATTACAGGTAACAACTAGTGGCAGATGATCTGACGAAAACACATCATACTGAACTTGTACATCTACAATAGACTTCATGGCTACGCCAGTAACAAGACAATGGTCCAGCCAGCGCTTACTCCCGTGAGCTTCGCTTATAAACGTAATAGCTTCAGGCGTCTGCTGTAACTTATCCGCATCCGCACAAATCCACTGTTGCTCTCCAGAGAAGTCTAAAAGTTCACTATAAAAACGCTCACCTGGATGTGCGTTAAAGTCACCGAGGATGAAAACAAACTCGACGCCACTTTCCTCTACTATTGCACTAATAGCACTCAGGTAATCCGTGAACTCTGGCAAATTCTCCGCACAGTCCGTCGGCATATATACAGTTATAACCCACATTGACCGATCATTTGTTGTAATCCGTATAGCCGCGATCCGTGGGTTTACACATGACACCACAGACACACACTGAAATACGGATCTACGCCACAATAGAGCTACTCCGCCGAAGGGCCTGCCTCTGAGCATACCCGAGGCCACTTCTACTGCAGATGTACCCGTACTTCCGAAGTCCTCATGCACGGTTGCCAGATAGGGCAGCTCCCCCGGCAGCAACCACGTCTCCTGAAGGGCTACGATGTCAGCATAACTACACAACTGCCTAATCCCTTCTATAAATCTTTTAATACTCTTACAGTTGAATGAAACAAATCTTGACTTTAACATTATGATGAATAATTATTTCTAATCTGTTCTCCATTAATGATTTGAGGAGGACTATAAGGCTTAAAACGGCGACAAATGACACCCGCCGGCCATAATTCGTTGTTTAAGAACAGATCCAGCTTAGTATTACAAATCATTATTTTATAAGCACTGTATTCTTTTTCTGTTTTCATTCTTATTTTCTGTAACACAATTTTCTCTTTAGTCTTGGTATATACATACTCGGCGATATCATGGTCTGACGTGCCCTTATGAACATTAGACACAAATAGAGGAATTTTCCGAGTTGACGCTTTAAACTTATCCTCCGGCATAATAACGGCTTTTCCTAGTACTCCACTTGAATCTAAGAACTGATTTCTTCGCTTTTTCCTCTGAATTACTTTCCACTCTCCACTAGGTTGTTTTAGCTTCCATTCACCTTCGCGCGTTACTTGCGCCATCAACTTGTTATTATTTACATTCAGTACGACATCAGTGCTCGCACTTGTTTTGTTCGAGTTTGCTTCAATAGCAGACCGGTTTGGCGATGGCGGCGACGCAGCGAGCTTCGGTACGGCCGGCGTAGGCACACAGCTGATCGCACGCCCCGCACCATCCCCTCTCGCTTGTTGTTCTTCGCCTCTTATGCCACGCACTTTTAACCAATTTTTGGAAAAGTAATCAAACCTATTTCTAAATATTTCAGGCTCCAAAGAATTCTCTACCCGCGATGTTGAACTCTTCCGGCGGTACCTCACCTTCTGCGGCATCGGTATCCAGAACGCTCAGCTCTTCGAGTCTTCCATCCTCGAATACAAGAGGAACCAGATACTCTTGGCTTTGGCCAGGAGCATTTTCGAAGAGCAGAGCAACCTGGAATGCTTGGTCACGAAGATCATGACAGAGGCGCGGGAGTTGCTGAAGTGTGATCGGTGTGCTGTCTTTATTTTGGACACGGATCATTGTGAATCGGTGAGTGTTGGTTTACAAATTTCAATCTTCCTTATATTATAAATGCGAAAGTTAGTGAGGGTGTATGTATGTATGTATGTATGTTTGTTACTCTTTCACGCAAAAACTACTGAACAGATTTGGATGAAACTTTACAATAATACAGCTTATAGATCAGAATAACACATGGGCTACAATGTATATAGATTTTATGTAATTTAACATTTTAAAGTTGCTTGTTGCATTTTAACTAATCCTAATATATGGGCGTGCTAGGAGACGCCTCTGGCTTAATTCCTTGTCTAGTACCTCGTAATACAGGGATATTTATCGCTCCATCGAGACGATGACAAGAGGTGTGTTGTCTGGCGCATAGGTATTTATATTTATTTATTTATTTAATAAATGTCACCGTGGTCACGAGCGGACTCAAGCTCAGTCCGCTCGTGACCACGGTGACATGCAATTGTCGCCGAAACGTCGAGAAAAATAGGTAAAACAATTTACCGTAATTTTGTTTCGTTGCGTAAACCCGTTTATGTAATTTGGCCATATTATATATAACGAAACGCAGGCGAAACCGCGGGCGGAAAGCTAGTATAGTCATAAATCTAAAAATACTACTTAATAATTAGACATCTCTTCAATCGTTTCTCAGCTATCTGGTTTATACAATTCATTAATGGAAACATTATGTTTTAAGAAAAAATATTAATTCATAGGTAAACCACGTTACCTATTTCACCCGCTGGCCGGTCGCTCGTAGGATTGTAGGACCTATAAAGTCCATTATTTTAAAATAAACAAACACCCAAATTGAGTGTACGAGTATTATGATGTGATATTTTTGGCTTTATCGGTCGATTCAAGTCACCAAGTATATTTTATGGTTTTAGTTGAACCATAAAGTCTCAACTTGCCTCAAACTCCGAGAGCGCTTACTGCCTTGTTTTTAAAAGTTCCAGCGAGTATTTTATATGTTATGTGAGCAACTTTCACTACGTGAAGTTTTGCTTATAATTCAGCTGTGGTTTTTAGCATGAATGATCTATCATTGGATTTGCAAACAAGAACTGCTTAGGTGTTGCGTTCTTGTGTTCCTGCTGGGCTCATATTACAATCTCTTATAGCCAAGTTAATTTCCCAAACTGACGGTAGCGAGCAATTTCGTCAGTAAATATCCAGCCTAGAGGCCGGTATTCACTTTGCTTAGCAATTGATTAGTGCAAGTGATTAGTAACCTGCGTAGTAAAGCGATTAAAAGCGTGTTCTATTTTTTTGCTAGTGGCCTCGTCCCGCGCGCCTCCCAATTCCCCTCACTCCCCGCGTGCCTGCCACTAAACACGTCTGGGAAGCAGGTGTTAGTGTTTAGTGTTTTGCAAAACTTGCATAAAATGGCGAAATAGATGTAAGATTTTTCATAAAATGTGTGCAGGAGTATGTAAAAATGAATGTCTTTTAAATTGTAAAGACCTTTGGTACAAAATTGAAGGTGTCCGAGATAAACTTAACACAGCAACTAAACACATCCACTAAACAGAATCGGACACTACTTGCACTACACACCTGCACTAATCCATCGCTCCTACTAGTCCCCTGCACTCGCACTAAGCAAAGTGAATACCGGCCTTAATAGATGCATTAGTGACAGGTAGCTGCTCACTGGCTGCAAATGAAAGTTCATATTGCGAAATTGATTGCTACGCTCAGTTTAAGAAATCAACTTGGCTGGCTACAAGATATTGTAATACGAACCCTGGTAAGGTATTCTTCTGCTGTGTGGTCGAGAGGGGCTAAAAGTTGGACATTTTAGAATTGCTGACTACTAAAGCCAGCAATTCTGGTATATCACGTGTCCTTAGGCTATGGTTACTACGCTTGATGATTAATAGTTACCACAACCTATTTCGCAATGTTAATTACCACTGACGTTGTATAAAAAATAGAGCAATCTCAATCTTCTGAAACATTAATACTTTACTCAAGCAGACCATTTATAGAGAGTTCTTTCGAATCGTCAATAATATGTTAAACTTTAGCTATTGATGTTTAAACCTACATACTCGTACATACCATCACGACTTGATCCCAAACGGGGTAGTCAGAGGCAAGTGACTGTGTCGTCATGGTGAACGAAACACTCAGAAGCCCACTTTTCACCAATGGTATTAGAACCCAACGTGGTAGGTGGTGAGCCTTCCGCCGCTATCCGGGTTGATTTGGTTTTTTATCGATGTTTTCCATCACCGGAGAGTTAGTCGGATATTTAACAATGAACACAAATATTTTGGTTCTGGCCAGATTTGAACTCTGGACAACATGATCCATGATCTGAGTTTGGGTGCTGAACCACTAGGCCACGACGCTCTCTGTTAAAACCTACCTACTTAATATCAATCAATACGATCTATATATTAAACATTAGCTGTCCGGCGGCAACTTCGCTCGCGTAGACTGTCGTGCCCGTCGAAATATAGCCTGATTTTAAAAAAAAACATAGCCTATGTTACTCCCTAATAATGTAGCTTCATATTGGTGAAATGATTTTTAAAATCCGTCCAGTAGTTTTGGAGCCTATTCCTACAAACAAATAATCAAAAAAACATACGAATATTAATAATAGATATTAGTTAGATATACCTACATATAATGTGACTCTACCACCGGCGTCGGACGGAGTGCAGATTCCATTGAGAAGACTCGGCAAGAAACTCTTAAATTACTCTTTTAAAGAGCCATCTTCTTTGCAGAGCCATCTGGAGAGGATAGTCCAGCGGCCTGGTTACAGGCCGTCCACCACCCCCGCGCTGCCGCCGCCAGCACCTACGCGGTTCCATACACTCTTCGAGCTGGGAGCCCAGCAATCCAGAACGACGCTGACGCCCAGACACGACTACCGGTCTACGCTGGCTTCTATTGCTTTGAAGGTGAGAGGGTCTGCATTACTATAGGAGTGATTTCACTCTACGATGTAATACGGGGCATCATTGCAATCGCATAATACTAATATTTTTAGATCAATCACGGGTTCCATCTCAATCTTGTTTCGCAAAATCAAACATCTTCTGCGCCTCTCGTATGTTGCGTTATCAGCATTTATTGAAACGTCCGGGGCATAACTGTAATGTGATTTCGTGTGCGCGCTCATGTGAGCAGACCACGTGATTTTTTGATCGAAGGCGCGCTACCACGTGATTGCACTAAATAAAGTATATATTTTTTGAATTATATAAGTATTCTACAGGTTTTAATAATTTTGAGTCAATCTGATTATGCTATTTTGTTTTTAATACTTACTTCCAGGGACACCCTGTATAGTAGGTTTCACATACTGTTACTTTTTATTGTATTCCAAAAATCCCATGAAGATTGTTAAGAAAATCTAAGGCATGATGGCCCACCAGCTCATCAAAACTCATTACTAAATGTTAAAGTTAATCATCCCACGTACATTTGTACAAGACCTGTACCGGATTAGGCTTATCTGTTACAAATTTACGAAGTTTCGTGGAACTTTGAAATGGTAAAAAGAACACAAAACGTGATTTGTTATAAATAGATTTTATATCTCTTGTACAATAAAATATGGTTATAAGAATCAACATCAATTTCGTCTTTAAATCACAAATTTTCTTCTTGTATTTACCACTAGAAATAGTCATATAAACTCATTTAGAGACTATTGAGCATCGGATAAACCACGAAGGTTTGCGATAATGTAATGATGAAATGAATGAGATTATTCATATAACAGCTGGCCGGGACTGCCTGACACTAGCAAGGGATATGGACACATGGCAATCTCTGGAGGAGGCCTTCACCTGAGAGGGTTCTTGCCAAAAAAAAAATCAATCAATAGAAAATATAAGTGCATTTTTATTTTTTAGCATTAAACAATGCTCTGTTTTCTACACAAAGATAGAAACTAGAAAAATTCGACCTGGTCCTGGGACTCAAGCGGGATTCGAACCCGCGACTTGCGCTTGAGTCCCAGGACCAGGTCGAATTTTTCTAGTTTCTATCTTTGAATAGAAAATATAATTTAATATTGTCATTTATTTTATCAACTTATTTTATTTATAAATGTATGTAGACATGCATGGATCAAAATGTTATTATAATTTAATTTAGTTGATTGATTGGTCTGAAAGATATATGATTTGAAATTTTGATATGGCACAAAAAGAAAGGGTTTTTTATTTATTTTATTATTCATATAAATATTATTCCAGGTGGCGCAATCCAACAAATCCCTGAACATAACCGAGCTGGACTCCTGGCGGAAGGAGAACCAGCTGACCGCGGCCGACCCCGCCGCCGACGACGCGGCCTCCGTGCGCACCATGCTGTGCATGCCCATCGTCAACGCCAATAAAGACGTCATCGGCGTAGCGCAGCTCATCAACAAAGTAAGTTAAGATGGTGTCTTCACGAATACTTGGCTCCGTAGTTGACGAGGTTAATTCGGACTCCTACGTACTTAAATGGCCATCAAACGATGTACACACTCTTGTTTCCTAGTTGTTTAAAACTCCCGCCTAGTCTTGGTAAGTAAAATATTATGGAGAGGATAGCTGGGTGTTTCCCTGCGTGATCTAATCAGAAATGAGTATAATCCGTAGAAAACCCCATAGTAAAAACTAAGCTTTCTAATCGATATCTATATTTTATCCAAGATGAGCCTAAATGTAGTTTATCTGAAGGACTAGGGCCCGTGATCTGTACTTGAGTATAGGTCTGAGTGACGTTATTGTATGAACTGACGTTTTCAAATCTCTACTCAAGTACAGATCACTGCTTGGGTATGATTCTAGAATACGGGCCTTAATCAGCAACGAGCGAAACTAGCCGACACTAAATCCAAGTTCAACGATTTAATTAATTTAAATCTGCAACGAGACTATCCTACAGTAATTCCAGTTCAACGTTAACATTTATTTGTTTTCTCTTTTCAGGAAAATGGTTCGCAATTTTCTGACGGTGATATCTCGATATTCGAGGCTTTCGCTATATTCTGTGGTCTTGGAATTCATAACACGCAAATGTATGAAAACGCTTGCAAATTGATGGCTAAGCAGAAGGTAATAATCCAAAATGACTGATTTAGTAAGTCCTAATTCGTCAAAATTAACAACATAACCTTGATGAACTATGCACATGATTAACTTACTAGATAGATAAGTACAGTTTTATTGTTAAAATCTTATTATATTATCTTATAGGTTGCTCTTGAATGTTTGTCCTACCACGCGACGGCTTCCACCGAAGATACCAACAAATTGTGCCAAGACAACATACCCACAGCTGAGACATACAACCTCTACAGCTTCCAGTTCCATGGTAATAATGACTTTTATATACTTTTTACTTCTTATGCTCTAAAAGTACGCCAATATAGCCCTACGAAGCGGGACTAAAGTGACCACTTTAGTCTCTACGGAGTAAAAAGTAATTAGTTTTTTAATTTCCTTCATGTGACACAGCTCAAACAGCCAGTAAATATACTATTATCTGTGGAGTGTGGACGGACCATCTTCATTGCGAAAATGTTGAGAGTTTTAGTTCCATGGTTTGTCCGCAAAGAAGGTGGCGCCATGTGTTTTAAATTGTTAATCTATGACTGTTTTAAAAGAAAAAACTGACCGCGTAAATTTCTGAATTTTTGTCGAGTGTAAATTTGTTCGGTTTTATATACATTTATTATGAATGTCCTGTGACAGTGAAGTCTTTGACGTCGAGCAAAGAGCAACAGACAGATACTATTTAATCTTTTGCTGCCAAAATCGCGGAAGATTTACCTAAAAACTTAAGAAAGTTGTATGGACTGGAGGAATAAAAAACATTTGTGATTTTTTAAATTAAGTAATAGGTATTTATTAAATGTTTTTGTACTAAATTGACTATTTTTCTCGCACTCAAAGTGAAAAGTACAGTTTGCCTGGAGACTAAACGCTAACTTAATATACCCTCAGTTTCATTGAGGTAAACCGCGGTTTCGCACGCTCGGGAGTCAAACCACCTCTGGTATATTATGGCTTCGTTTAGTCCCTCGATATAAAATAGGTATACTATTACATAACCAAGTATGGAGAACGCTGAAAAAGGCACAGTGGCTTAGATGTACGCGATATATTAGTTTCGACTTCTTTATAGTATAATATTCAATACAATGGTGTTATATTTAATCTTATTTGTTAATATAACGTTGGTATATTTATTTAAAAACCAAACAAATGTGCCAACGCAGGGACCGTTGGAACGCTGAGCCGTTAACTAGGACATAATCAATAGGTATAATGTCTGTGACTTTGAAATTATTGCATGTCATACTTCTATGGCAAATGGGCTACCCTGTTGGCAATTTACATTCTTAAATATTTTTTTCCAGACTTCGATTTATCGGACGAAGACACATGCAGAGCGACGTTACGGATGTTCCTACAATGCAACCTCGTCGAGAAGTTTCATATTCCTTACGATGTACGTGAGCAACTTTATTTATTTTACCCTGAAATAGTGTATTTGTCCCGAAACTCTATACAATGTCCGGGTCAAACAGTAAAATTACATTAAAAACATTGTGAAACTATGAGAAACTTTGCTAAAAAGTAATTCAAGAGCACAGCCCAATACGGAAAAAGAATACATTATCTGCTTCTTTAAAAAAAAATCCTTAAGCCTCTCCAATTGCGTAGAGACATTGCCAGGCTAAGTGTTCTCTATCGCTTATACAATGAGGAATGCTCTTGACGAGTTATTCCAACTTATTCCACCCTCACCTTTCCACTCCCGTATCACGCGTGCTGGACTACGGCGTCACCCACACACAATTCAACATTTGTTGGCCCGAACTAAAAGGATCAGTGACTCATTTCTTTGTCGTACCATCTAGACGTGGAACGCCCTTCCAGCACATGTGTGGAAGGGCGTTCCACGCCCTACACCCGTATAGTCCCGGGTTCTTCAAGCGGGGCGTGAAAAGGCATTTCTGCAGGCCTTCAAGGTGAGGATGGCCAGCCCAGTGATTCGTTTGAATGACTGGGCTTGTCAACCTCATATCTGGACCTCACGACCGCTGTTCATCAGGTGTGAGGTCATCTTAACGGGCAATATTAAAAAAAATCTGCAACCATCTTCTTCTCACCACCAGGTCCTCTGCAGATGGATACTCAGCGTCAAGAAGAACTATCGTCCAGTGAAATACCACAATTGGCGGCACGCTCTGAACGTAGCACAAACCATGTTTGCAATGCTGAAGACCGGCAAGATGGAGAGATTTATGTCAGACCTGGAGATCCTAGGACTGTTGGTTGCTTGTCTATGCCATGATCTAGACCATAGAGGCACGAACAACGCGTTCCAGACTAAAACGGAGAGTCCGCTAGCAATATTGTATACGACTTCTACGATGGAGCATCATCATTTCGATCAATGCGTCATGATCCTCAACAGCGAGACAAACAACATCTTTCAGGTTGGAGAATTTATGAACTCTTGTAGATAAAAATTCCTATTAGAAGAACAAATAGAAATTTCTCAAAGAGAGAGAGAGGGAGAGGTTTCTTTTATTGATCTGCCTTTTTTATAATGTGTATCGCATCTGGTATGTCCGAACCAAAAGCCGATAAGTTTAATGACAGATCGATGTTGTTATTTGGTGCTTCGTTTTGCTTGTCGAAAGTGTCCAGTGAGGACCTGGTTACTCGCATCATATAACGTGGTAAACGTTGTGTTTGACCTAACATAACGTACTTCATAACTACCTTTCTAACTTTTATGTTTAGTTCGTATAAAACGCACAATTAAAATCATTGTTTTTTTCAGGCATTATCACCAGATGACTACAAAGATGTGATGAGGGTAGTAGAGACGGCAATCCTTTCCACTGATCTGGCTATGTACTTTAGGAAGAAAACCAAGTTCTTGGACCTCGTGGATAACGGAGAGTTCGACTGGCAGAGTCAGGAGAAAAAAGAATGTAAGGGCATAAAAAGTGTTGTAAATGGAATAGATTGGACAGTCATAAATTAAATGTTGCCAGAAGTAAATAAGTTTTCCAAGAATCCTTAAAAAACAAATAAATTTAAATTTAAATTGCTCTATTCTGCATTTGGCAGTCCAAAGGAAACAAACAAAACAAAACACCAATAATTTTGCTGTCCATAGTCTAGAGCAATTCGTGTTAGTTTTCTGTAGATTCGCTGTAATAAATATCTATAGATACGTACAAAGTTAAAACTTGGTGATGGTCGGATCATTAAGATGAAAAGAACCGACATACTTTTTTCAGTTTTCAAGTTTTTTAACTGTAGATATCTTTACAGTGCTCTGTGGAATGATGATGACTGCGTGTGACGTGTCAGCCATTGCTAAGCCGTGGGAAGTGCAGCACAAGGTTGCTAAACTAGTGGCCGATGAGTTCTTCGACCAGGGTGACCTGGAGAAACTTCAGCTGAACCAGCAGCCGATTGCTATGATGGACAGGTAACGAGTTTGGTAGTAGCCCATAGGTACCTAAAAGTCACTTCAAGTTGAGTAGCCCTCTTCATGATTAGGTACATCAAAGGGAAAACATCAGTTCGAAAGTTGCTAAACTTTAACGTGGATGGGCTTAGGGCTACTTTACAAGTTTGACCCAAAATGTAAGTTGGTATACGTACTACCAACAACAGAATTTTGAAAGGATTCAGTATATTTTCAGAATTAAAGAAAAACCTTGTTTCTCTCCCAAACCCTAAGTAATTTTAAGGTTTCAAGGATAAGGAAAATGTTCATTTCATCGCTCTTTAAAACATTCTTTTATTAAATACACACCACCTTTTCGATAATTTTCCTTTTGCTTAAGGATTGCTTGGAAGAGATTGCCCTTTAGGGATAAAGTTCCATAAAATGTAAAAAAAAAGATCTCTTCATGTTATTGTTGCTATTTTATTTTTTAATGTGCAAAAAAGAATATTTTTTGTTATTACACTGTTCTGCATTGAAAATAAAATGAATATTATCTGTCTCGTCCGAATTTGACAGGCATAACTGATAATAGGTGTACCTTTAATTTCCACCGACTTTATACAAGACAATGTCACTTTATAAAGTGCTCAACTCTAAGAGACATTTCAGCACTCCTATTTAATTCTTTCTCACACCTAACACCATATTTTTTACAGGGAAAAGAAAGACGAGCTCCCCCAAATGCAAGTGGGCTTCATCGATATGATCTGCCTTCCTCTGTACCGGGTGCTCTCGGACACGTTCCCCTGGATCCAGCCGCTGTACACCGGCACCATGGACAACCGCCAGCGCTGGCAGGACCTCGCGGAGAAGGTGGAGATGGGGCTGACGTGGATCGACCATGATACCATTGATAAGCCTATTGAGGAGTTTACTGGTGAGGGTCTCATTAGAAAAATGTATAAATAATTAACGCATGTATAGGAGGAAAGGTTAAAAAAATGCTTTATTATAAGATAAGATATCTAAATGATCTCCACCAATACACGAATAAATAAATAAGTACAGTCGGAAATTACAGTAAGTCATTTAAATATGTAGGGTTTATAATTTCAATGTAATTAGAGTTACTTAATTATTTCCGGCTATAAATAAGATGATATTCATTGTAATAAAAAAATATTTTTTTAGTTTGGCCACCTTGCAGAACACCAAAATCAAGTGAAGCCTTTACATTTCTTAGTTAGCTGAAAGCAGTTTAGACATCAAAAATCATTTTTTATTAATTTTAACTCGCTAGGCTGCATTCCGCTCTATAGAGGAAAATAATAGATATAAATAAAGGAAGACATTATCACAAACGAAAAATTAATCAGCTCTAATAAAAAAACACAAATAATTGTGTATTTACTTACTTATCGTCCTATATTGACGTGGTGTGAATTATCAAGTTCAGAATAATTTAGTCGGGTCTCTCTATTGTATGTTTCTCTCTATCCAGCATCAAACGAGCCAATCAAAGACGTGGAGTTCACGGTGACAACCCTGAACTGTTCGAAGACAATCCCGGAAAGCAGCAGCAGCCTGGCGCTGGTGAAGCCTATTAAGACTCCTTTCCATTCCTTGAGGAGAGGAAAGACGAGCAACTATAGCACACGACCTGCTAGGAGTAAACTTACTAGGTGAGGAGCTGTCCAGTTTTGAAAATAAGTCACCCTGGTAGCAAGAAAAAGTTCAAGCCCCTCTTTATGGCCTAACCAGGTTGCTTTAGTGTTGCTATCTTATCAGGAAATATGAATACGAATAACATACGAATGCAGAACATATTACTTTTGTTTATAAAAGTTATTTTTATATTGAATGTTTCATGCAAGATAGATCCAACAAATTAAATATTTTAGTAGGTAAGTGATGAATGCCCACGGACTGACATAATATTGCAATAACCATAATAGAAATTGATATGCAGTTTGTTTATGATTCTCGATTTCTGGTTATGGGAAATGCCAGGTTGACGATCACGCCTGATTGGGTACGTTGCACTTTTATCAGATAGAAGATACAGCCGCTTCACTAGTTTTTCTCTCTATTGACACCTAACGTGACTGGATCGAGACACATTTATTACACTTAGTTTATGACTGATACAGTGGCTAGCCGTGGCACCAAACGGTTCCCTGTTAAGCATCCTAAGTTGTTTTTACTTATTGTTCTATCGGTATAATTACTCACAACCAACTGTCAACCCAACTATTAACAGTTGTAAAATCGAAGTGAAACCTAAGCCTTCTGCAGATCCCTCTACGCGGCACCAAGCAGTCAACGCGACGGCGAGAGAGAGAGGCCGACAGAGAAGAAGCCGGTCGCGAGCCCGACGACCAGCGACCACACGACCGAGACCGAAACCAAGACGAAGCATAAGGGCCGCCTCTGCCACATGTTGTGACGGCTAAGTCTCAACTGGTGAGGTTTAAGATATTTCTCTTTATTTTCAATCTCAAGGTCCAATACTAGACGTTCATCATCATCATCCGTGCGGTCTATCCCGGTTGTGAACCTACACCAGTGTGTGGGGTCCCAGGGTTCGCCTCTGCTAGATGTTCTTGATGTTTATTACTAAGCGTCAAGCTGGAAAACTTAAGCACACCTACGAGTTCCACACCCTAATAAGGACTGAAAATAAAATCATCCATATAAATTATATTGCCTACTCCCTTAGTTAATGGTCAGGGCAGCAGGCCACATGTTACAAGTTTCTATCACGAGTGTGCAAAGAGAAAAACCTACTGGTTATTACCACCGTAGCTGCTTATAAATAAAACAAAAAAAACACTCTAAATAAATTAAATTAAATCTTAGACAATTACATAACAGGCTGTTACTGGAAAATGTACCCGATGAGGTAAACAGTTAATTAACGAGCCTATTTTTTCCAGGAATAGCCAGAACAGTACAGAAAAAGTAAAGAAGCTGGACAGAGTAAGGCCGTCCAAATCGATCGACTAGTCCAATCGGACGCGCTCCTTCATGTACGTCATTGTTAGTTCACTTGTACATTTCTACTATTAGACACTTTTTGGATTAGCTAGAACATAACGTCAAATTCAAATCGTTTGTTTGAACAAAATTATGCTGTCTTTTTGTTGCATAATGCCGGCCAATCTATTTTTTTTTATTAAATATTAGTAGCACGTTGTAATACCTGACGCGTAATTGGCTGGCTAAGAACGGGTGGAGGATTCAGTTTACAGAGCAATATTTTGTGAAAGTATAATTTTGTTCAATCAAATGAATATTAGATGAAACTAAAGTGTAATTTGTAGCATTTTAATCTCTACGTCGTCATTTCGACAGTAACATGGTTTCCTGTAAACTTTAGGTAAACGTTTATTCTAATTAATGTATTATTTACATAGACTGTGATCTAGTATTACTTCACGAGATTCTATTTTAAAATAAATAACTAGGACAGCCTTAAACATTGAACACATGACAAATATCGACCGTCTCATAATAAAAGCAAAATATCAGTGCTTATATTATATTTCGTAATATAATAACAAATGAAATAAAAGCTTTTGATCTAGTATGACTAAGTATGCGTCACAAAAAGTTTTAATTCTCCTAAAAATAGGGATGTCGACAACATTAAAAAAAAAAAGCATTCTGTATAGTCCGTTCGTTAGACCGTCCAAAAATACTGGGCATATATTTTGCGCTTTATTAAATTAATAAAAAATACAAAGATAAAGAGCATTTAGGTTCCGGAGTGGGGCCTTGTAAAGTCACTTCTCAAGTAAAAATTGTACCTAGTGGTGACGTCACGTGAAACTTCAACGCACTGTATCGTCGTCATTTTTCGTTTACGAAAAATAAGAAAAAAAACGTGTCCAGAATTTTGGATAATTTACTTGCGGACTGAATATATTTTTAATCGTTCAGCCTTTTGTGAAATTTGATATGGTTACTACCTGCTGACTATGGCATTCTACTTAGACTTCTTTTAAAATAGAATTTTCGTCTCTTGGCCTGTGAATAAAGTATATGAAATAAAACCGTAAGTAATAAGTACGAATTAAGATGTTTCTATTAAGTTTTGTAACCTACATCAATTAAATTATTGTAATTTATTTCAATTTTTATTATAATTTGTTATTAAAGCTGAAAGTATTAAGATGCTAGTCGATTAGTTTCATTTATTTTGATAACATTTTAACATTATATTTTGCTGTCGCGCGTTGAATAAATACGTCCAAATATTGCTTATGAAGCCATTTTATATTACGTGCAAAATTTAATATAATGTATTTTAATGCGATTTATTTATATGGGCTCTTCATTTATGAAAGATGAGAAGTGACTGAAATTAAAATCGAGTAATTTTGCTTATTTTTTAGTATCCTACTTGGTCATTTTGAACTTATCTACTTATTTACTTGTTTCAAATTTTTCACAATCCTATTTTAAAATAATGTGAGAAATAATAATTGTTATAGAATGTGAAAAAAATCGTGATAAGTAAAGGGGAAAGAAAAACCAAAAGTTAGAAACAAAATTAACATGTCGTATTAGAACCTGTTGATTGTTCTTAATAACTTTTGTGACATCGCATCGTCACAAATGTTCCTCATCTTTCAACATGCTTATACGTAACTGAGTCTCATGACATCAAAAAGAGAAACCAGTCGTTTATCAGACATGCTACGGTTCCAAACGATCGACATTTTTGAAGTCGACGTTCAGCAAAAAACTAACTATCTTTATTATAATAACTCCGTAAGTACTTGTTTTAAAATGTTCAATTTCGCTGTTATTCTAGATTTATCAACCGTCTTTGCTAGAAAAGTGATAAGACTTTTCAATTTCTAAATTAATCTTAGTGTTTTCAAATCATATTTCTAACATAATATGGTTACTTTGCTGTCAGTGGAAAAAGCGTTTTAAAAGAACAAGCAAACATAAATACGTTGTATTTTGAACATCACTACTTCGATACAGGTCCTCTTTTTCATGTTATACTGGTGTTGGAAGCTAAATATCATATCATATTTTCCATACAATATCAGATGAACATTTTGTATTTTTTTAAAATAAATCCTTAATGTAAAGTCTTATTTCCATGCATTAGGTACGATAGATACTAATTAACTGTCATGTGATATAATTTAATAAAACAAGTGATGTGTAACGTTTTTTCCATGACAGTACAGCATAGATTTCAGATGTTGTGAAATAGACTATAAATCTTACTAAATAGGGACTATTGTGACTGTAACTTTGCTTTAGCGCTCATACATACACGTTTCATCACAATATATCTTTTATAAGTTCTTTTTTATAGAGGAAAGGGGTGTTGTTGAGAACCGGCAAGTTAAGTAGAAAAACACTTCTACTAATTATCGAGTTAGGTGCTGTACTAGTTTGGTATGTTTTTCAGTCGCCCTAGCCATAGTAAAAGGAGAGAAGTAAGCAAACTCGGGCCCCGAGCGAGAGATAATAGCCTAAACACGCAGGGCTGTTGCATGTACCTAGTTTAGTCAATCGTCAAAAATGCTGCGTCAATCTCTGAACAATCAATCTGAACTACAAATCTGTGTCCGATCAAACACAATATTGTGAATCTTAGTTAAGTTAGGCACTCGCCGTTCTTGTACGGTATACGGTGGGTAATGTGAAGAAAGACAATTCTGGATTTGATGAGTTGTTTGTTATTAAGTCATCCATAATCACTGCAATACCTATTTAGACATACTATTTTGTAGCAATTTTTGAGCTCGAATAAAGGACGTACGTCGTACACGCACACGAAACAAAATTTTAAGCAGCAGTTCTGCGTTGCGTCGATGTTAGCGGCATTACCTGCGCACGGCACAGCCACGACTGAGTTACCGCTCTTCACCTTATATTTTGTCAGTGTGTGCGTGCGACGCGCGTAGGTACGGGCATCGTATGGACGCGCCCACATACAAACCTCGCTCGGAACGTATGTAGGTATCAAGAAAACCTACTTATCTCACCTTTTACTATGCCCTAGCGTACAGTCAGCAACAGAAGTCGCTAAACACTTTAATTAATTCTCACAATTAAACTTTGTGAAGGTTTTCATAAAAATTAACAAGGGTTATTTCATAGAATTTATCAAATCAGCGAATGCGACAACGTACTTCAGTGTAAAACGACTTTTTTGCAGACGGGAAACTAGACATGGATTCCTCAATGGTCTATAATAACTACAACTTAGGTATTTTCTTGTATGAATTATTATTGTCTTAACTCTGGAACATTATACATCTTGAGGGATAAATATATGTAGAAGGTATAAATATATGTGTATTAAAAACCTTGAAAGTAAAGTTATTAAATTCCTATTTTTACTTAGTTAATTAGTCATATACTGGGTACCTACCCCGTAACGTTTTCTACTTTTAATGCCAAATTTTAATATCTTACCTGATGGATCAGCATACGTCAACCTGCTTAAGGTTACAGAGTCTTTAATAATTTCCAAAATGGCATTTGTATCACAATCCAAAGATGTTATTTCCTTTAAGCTTTAGATTAACTAGTGTTTATACTTATCAAGACAATGATATTTTGTTAAGTTTAAAGAGATTTTTTAACAATGTTGTTGCTTTTATTTCTAGAGAATTCTATTTTATT
The DNA here is from genome assembly GCA_947369235.1 of Udea olivalis. Lineage (NCBI taxonomy): Eukaryota > Metazoa > Arthropoda > Insecta > Lepidoptera > Crambidae > Udea > Udea olivalis. The sequence continues at coordinate 6,164,938 of OX376363.1, forward strand.
ATCTGTCAGCTCATTGCTAATGTGAAGTCGGTGTGTTTTCTGTCGAATTGTTTTTTTTAAGTTATTCGATCCATCAAAGTAGATGAAATTTCTAACATTATGTGAACCTTTATCAGGCCATGTGTATTATTGTTCGTGTCAAACATTTACTTTCCTCTGAACAGGAGACGAGTCCCGCATTCCGAGTTTTTTCATAATAAAAAAGGTCCTGCGCATGCGCACAACAACTTCAGAGGGGACTAAACGTTTGACGCGAAATAGTTATTACATTACATTACATTATATACCATCACTTTTTCCCAGCGCAGTAGGCAGAGACCACATCTTTCCACTTGCTGCGGTCCTGACACACCTCTTGCGCTTCTTCTACTCTTATTAATCCTTTCATACATGCCCGTCGCTTATGGGTACTCCTGACCTTTTCTGAGCACGTCTTGGACTTGTCTCAATTATGTCCGTCTAGGCCTTCCCCTTCCAACAGCCCCATCCACCCTCGCCTTGTTTATTTGTTTCGTTAATCGCCTTTCATCCATCCTTTCCATATGCCCAAACCATCTTAGCATTCCCATGTCAATTTTTGTGACACTGAATGTCACTCGTGCCATACTTCACAATGCTCTCATTTCCACTGCATTTATCCTACTCTCATCCTTCTTTTGCCATAACCCACTCTCACTTCCGTAGGTACATGAGCGTCGGCACTAACACCCCCGCATGAACAGCCACTCGCGCCTTCCCTGACACCTTCTGACTTGCTTCATAAAGGCATGCAGCGCTCCATTTAACATATTCCCTGCATTCACTCTTCTATCAACATCACGCCCATGCCTTCCATCCCTCGTGAACCTAGTCCCCAGATACACAAGTGGTTTTACCTTTTCACCTCCAATTAAAACATCACATTCTGTCATATCCTCCTCTCTCTCAAAAACTAGTTATACCGAGCTTTTTAACTCTACGCGTCGTTGAAATTACGAAATGAGATGGCAACTATTTCGCTTCTGCATTTTGAAGGAGACATTAACTGTTTACCTTTCGCCCACGCAGCCAACAAGAAATTGATGTATTTTTTTTTAAGTTCATACATATCCCCAGCTATTCCAAAGCCAATTTAAAAGTATTTTTGTGTGTGTAATAGTCAATAGTTTGTTGTTTCAATTTGACAGAAAACGCAGTTGACAAATAAATAAATCTGTACAAAATACCTTCTGGATGTTTTTCGACGAATTAAATATTGTGAAAAACAGGACATGCATGTTTTTTTTTCATCAGCAACACAGAGTATATTGCAGTTTATTTATTTATTTATTTGTTAGTTTGTACACAAATTACAGTTTTTTACATAGAAAAATAAGGGTCGCTAAAGTACAGGTGAGCTTATCTCTAAAGAGAGATTTCTTTCAGCAGACCATGAATCAAGGAAAAGCATAAAACAAACAGTGATGAATAGACAAAACTGTGTACATAATTTTAAAGGTCAAAATTTCTATAAATAGACCAGCTTACTTACAAATAGACATATATTATTACAAATATAAAAAAATATAAGTACCCAACTAAATAATTATACATATTAAAAATAATAATAATTATTATTATTCTCTTTATTCAGTATAAATCTTAGTGCTACAGGTAGGGGCAGACAGCTGTAAATTATAGGCTGAACGATGAGTTCTGCCGGAGGATGAAAGATAGGAGAAGCGCTCACAGAGATGGCGTGGAGAAGAAGGGTTGAAGAGGATGTTGTAAACAAGAACCATCATGTGATAATCACGCCGCAAACGAATAGGCAGCCATTTCAATTGCTTTCTGTACTCAAAAATATGATCATACTGACGAAGGCCAAATATTAAGCGAATACAGACATTTTGAATTCTAGCTTATCGAGGAGTTGCTCAGTAGCGTCAGGATAGCAACTATCCGCGTAATCAATAATCGGAAGCATAAGTGTCTGAGCTAGATTGATTTTAGTGTGAATGGGAAGGAATTTCTGAAGACGCTTCAGGGAGAAGAAGGCTGCAAAAACTTTTCGGGTGACTTGATTAACGTGATAGTCCCACGCAAGGTTACAGTCAAGGTAGACACCCAAGTTCTTGACCGAAACAGCATAGTCTATGTTCGTTCCGTTATACACCAGCGGTGACAAAGTCAATGCGCCAACCCTATTGTACATAGATCTACTACCGATGATAATGGCTTGATATTTCTGCGGAATCACGAGCAGACCATACGATTCAGCCCATCTACTAATGCGTTCTAGATTCTGATTCATTTCCACTATTGCTGAATCAATATCGTCAAGTTATAGTGAACGTAAAGTTGCAGATCGTCAGCATAAAGGTGGTTGTTAGCAGACAATACTGAAGTGATTGCATTGATAAAGATCGAAAGAAGCAAGGAAGAAAGGACGCCACCTTGAGGACCACCAGCAGTAAGCTCACACCAGTTCGATGAAACATCTTCAGCGCGAACGCACTGAAGGCGGCCTCTCAGATAAGAATTGAACCATTCAATTGCATGAGGAGATATGTTAAGCGACTGTAGGATGCCTAGGAGCACGTCAAAGTCAACCGAGTTAAATGCACTGCTGAAATCCAACAGAGTTAAAAGCGTAAGATGCTTATGCTCCATAGCATATCTTATGTCGTCAGTAACTTTCAGCAGTGCAGTAACAGTACTGTATCCAGAACGAAAACCAGATTGAAAAGGATTCAAGAGATTGTTACGGTTCAGAAACGCAGTCAGTTGGCCATGAATAATGCTTTCTAGGGCTTTGGAAGTTTATATTGATTTCTACTAGGTCTTATGCTAACTTCATCATCAACAGGCTTCAGAAGTCCACTGCTGGACATAGGCCTCCTCCATCGCACGCCGAGGCGAGTGGCTTTGGACTAAATGGCATCCAGCGGAGACTTGGTGGACTCGGACCCACCGGTCGCGTGGGTGGCCTGACTAACGTAATAAAGTTCAAATAATGATTTCCAACCTAAGGACAGAGTCCTATCGAAAGAATAGTTTGGCGGCAAAGAAATGATGTGAAGCAGAAAGTGCTAGAATCTACAAGAGGGTTTACTTAATTTGCCTAATTTTAAATAAAACACAAGTCTTAAAAAAAAAAACAAAACAAAGTCACTTCATAGAAAAAAACTTAAAAGTGCTCAATTAATTTTACAGTGAACGCATAAATGCATAGTAGAATACGAAAGACACCATACCCAACCATTTGTGTCTAGTGGTGTTATGAAAATCATAAGTCATTAAAACACACACAAAGGTGTAATTTTCCAAAACACGATGCATGTTTAATAACTGGTTTCTCTCCAGGGTTCTGCAACAAATTTGTTAATAATGGAACCAGGCTATCCCTATCAGCTGCCATATTATGAGCAACTACCTTAGGCTATGAAGAAAAATAGGTCACTAAGGGCCTAATTTCAATCTCTTTTAACTTGTCACGTTCATTCCCTAAACTGAGCGTAGCGAATTCGTAATTATGATCTTTCATTTCCGGCTGGAAAGTTAGCGCCAGGTAACCGCTGGCTGGCTAGCCAGCGGTTACCTGGCGCTAACGCATCTTCTAGGCTGGATATTTACTGACGAAATTGCTCGCTAACCTCAGTTTAGGGAATTGCTGCGAATTGAAAAGCTTGACTGGCTTCAAGCGATTGTTATAAGCCCCCAGAGCTTTGTTTTGGCAGGCATAGTTTTCAACTACGAATATTGTATCTTCAGAGTGACAAGTCAAATATTATTCAACCTGGAAGTTTTACGTAAATAATACAAAATCATTCTAATGTACGGGACCCTCATCATGGTCCAACTCGCACTTTATCTACTGGTTTTTAATAACTGCTTCATTGTAGGTATTTGTAGGTAATTTGTTTAGGTTTCTAGCAATATTTTGAACAAACAGAGTTAATACGTGCCTGGATGATCAACCGCTTCATTTGTCATTAATTTAACTAGGGATTTTTAGGTAAGTTAAGAAACTTTGGCACCGATTTCACATAAACATTTTATTTAGGGGCAAGAGAAAAATAAGTCAAAATAGATGACACAAGTGTACATACTTGACGTGCCAAAAAAGAGTGAAGTGCAGCATTTTTGACGCCGTTTTTACGCTCTCTCACACGAATGGCATTTGCCGTCGAACTCTGGCCGGCGACTTGTCGACGACGTGTGATATCTACGCTATGACAGAGATGACAAAGCCAAGTAGATTTTTTATCTTTCTATGAACTAAATAAAAATCGTCGGGCCTTCGCCTCCGTCAACGTACCGGCTATGTTAGAGCCGCAAGGTATCGTACGTGACGACGGTAAGAGACCCGACGGGATGACACTCGTTCCATGGATCATGGGCCGGCCGCTGGTGTGGGATGCGACCTGCGTCGACACGCTGGCCCCTTCCCATGTTCCCGCTACAAGTAAACGGGCAGGCGAAGCGGCGGAATATAAAAAGGCACAAAAGTACCAGAACATCGGTTCCGGTTACACTTTTGTGCCTTTCGGCGTCGAAACCCTGGGTCCGTGGGGTCCGAGTGCGCAGAACCTTTTAAAAAATCTAACTAAAAAATTGATCTAAACTACAGGTGACCCAAGAGCTGGTACATTCCTCGCACAACGTGTGAGTCTTTCTATACAACGGGGGAATGCTGCCAGCATCTTGGGTACCTTACCACAGGTGCAAAATTTTCTTAGTAGTCGTTAGTTATATTTATTTTAAGGTTTTCTTTTTAATTTTTACTGTACCTGTAATGTTTTTATAATAAAAATAATTTGTGAAAAGACGGATTCATAGCAAAAACTCTATCGAGGCAATCAGCAGGCGTCGAAAAAGTGGCACGTTTGTTTGTATACCTTGCGATATCCATTTGGATTTACGGTCATTGAGAGCCTTTTTCGCTTGCCCATAAAGGCCTATTCAGACCTAAGCGGTATTCGCTACCGAATGCGGCAGAAAAAATTAAGTGGGTACGCGGTAATAGGTATTACTGTTCACACCTAAGCATATTTCTCTATTAGCCCAGTCAACGAAGACGAAAAAGTGCCAAATAGGGGAAATAATTCGTGTAAAAGCGAATTTTGGCACAAATGTAGGAAATTTTATGTAGATTACTTAAGTAAAATACTTTTTTGATTGCTAAGAGCCACCGTTTACGAGTTGTTTAAAAAAACTTAAAAAAAGAACCCTTACACCCCCCTTTTCTAAATCAAATAAATATTTACTTGAAATTTAGCAGTACCTACTGTTGACTTGTTTAAAAAACTTTACAACTATCGTTAATTTAAAGTACTGTATTATGTACACAGGTGCTGCAACATCGAAAGCATGAGGTCTTTTAGAAAAAAGACGAATAACAGTAAGAATACCAGTAACGAAGAAAGGGTAAAATATCTGTATTTTGTTTCAATTCTAATTATCAAAGAACATATAAACAGCAGAAGTGACAATATGTTTAGGCTCGTGTCCAAACCTAAACGGGTCGTAGTAGAGTCACAATGTTGATTTGTCATTTACTAAGACTACATAATGTTCTCTATGATAATGAATTATGATATATTAACGAGAAGGTCAATTTTATTTGCTGTTAACAAACTTACCTTAATTGCTTTCCGAAAGCTCGAACGAAATAATGGTTTTTTTTAACTTAAATTTCCCAAACTTATGTTTAGGTACTCTGTCAAATCTGAGTTAAGTCACAAAATAACGCATGCGGCGCGGTGCCTCTGACAGTTTAGTCCGCCTAGAACAAACCCGCCATTTTGATCACGCACACGTCTGTGTTCGGGGAGCACCAGCTTTGAAATAAAAAAAGAATGATCAAAATCGGTTCACTGTAACACAGTGGGTTTACAGGCGATACCGGTGAGCATCAGTATCGCGGCGTCGCACTGTAGCGAGTGTTTTTGTTTTTGTCGAACTTGATAAAAAAAAAACTAGTTTTTTAGCCGACTTCAAAAGAAGGAGGAGCTTCTCAATTTGACTGTATGTTTTTTTTTATGTTTGTTACCTCATAACTTTCGACTGGGTGAACCGATTTTGATCATTCTTTTTTTATTTCAAAGCTGGTGCTCCCCGAATGGTCCCATTTTAATTTGGTCTAGTTCTGACAGTAGAATCCATGAGAAAACCATAATCCATAGTCCCAAGTCCTGCTACGATACGCGCCGTATGTGGACGGGCATTGTCGTGCATTAGCTGGAATTTTTGTCCCTTTTGCTGTCTGTGGGGCAAGATTACAGGCGCTAGCACCTCATCTCGGTATTTTAGAGCAGTCATATTGCCTTGTATTCAAACGAGGTCCGTTCTACGGCCGAGACGAATTCTTGCCCAAACCATAATCGTGCCACCTTGATATGCATGAACTTGTTGTGGGTGCTGCAGTCGATTCCAACGTCCAGGTTCTCTCCAAACGCGTACTCTTCGCGAATCAGGAAGAAATCCAAACCTGGATTCATCAGTGAAAAGCACAAGTGACCATTGAGAATGGTTCCAGTTTGCGTGTGCAATAGCCCATTGTAATCTTCTTCCTCGATTGCCTCTCCTTAGCGCTGGTACCCGAAGTGGTACATGCAGTCGTTTTCTCAAAGTTTGACCGCTTACCAGCAAACCATACTCTCTCTGTAGCCTTTGAACCAATTGCATCGCCATTACATTTGGTTGACTTCGTGCAGCATTTACTATGAATCGGTCCTGTACATGTGTTGTATTTCGTTGAGGTCCTCGGTGCCGTTCCACCACTTCCCCCGTGACACGATAACGTGACCAAAGCCTGGATATAACGCTCTGACTGGTCCTCATGGCTTCAGAAACCGCAATTTGGGTAGCGCCAGCTTGAATCATGCCCACTGCTCTTAACATTTCGTTCCTGGTCAAGTGTCTACGTGGCATGATTAAATGAACACCGGAGATGCGTTTGACAAAGATTTATAGAAATTTATGGAGTTTTAATCAAGTTAGACGTTCGTGAAGATTTACTTCTTTGGAAGAAATTCAATGAATGCAAATTTCATCTTAAAACAAAACCTTTTACATACAAATTTGAATTTAAAAAAGGAACTTAATTATATTTTTATAATCTGTCATTAATAGTTTTTTTGTAAGGCCAGTACTTTTTATGTTAAAAAAGTTTTATATATCCCTAGATCATGTTGTTGTGTGTATTATCGTATAATTTTTAGAAGAATACGCTATTATTTCTTTACTTTTTAGTGCTTTGGTCTGGAATAGTTTTTTTGGATTTTTTTGTTAAAATTTTTTTTTGGCCGCTTCTGTCATATATAACCTACCTACTTCACTTTAAACATTCAAAGCGAATATAGTAGTTACCCTTGGCGGTTCACGCAAGTTTGGGAAAAAGGCGCGAGCGGTCCTTCTGTAAACTCCTTATTTTGTGGTTAATCTCAGGCATGTAACCTAAGCCAAAATGCTTACATCCTAAATCTATATTTACTCAGGTCTTTCAATTAAGCGACTACGACGCAACTTACGATTATGTCAAGAAAGCCTTGACCCCACTAGGTCTTCGGCTGATGCGCCAAGACTCTCCATTCGTCAGGTAACTGTTCGTTAATAATTATAGAGATGTTACTGTATAAATTAAAGCGACATTGAAGAAACAATGTTATTATAACAATAACTAACAAATTATTTGTACTAATATTTTTTTTTATGCGCCAGACAACACTCCTCTTGTCATGGTCTCGGTAGGGATAAATATACTTATATTAAGAGGTAGTACTAGACAAGAAATTAAACCAAGGATGTCTCCCAGTACATCCAGCCCGAGTCAATTTCGGGAAGATCGTTTCCTGAATTGTCACGACCGCGCGGGAATTGAACCTGTGACACTACGGAAATCGGGGCGAAAAACCGTGCTACGGCGCACTACGCCGATCGTACCGCCAGATTGTGACCAAGGACAGATTACCTAATAGTTACTGAATGGTCTACATATTGGCGTATTTTTGAATTGTAATTTGAATTAGACTAGACCTCAGGCCGACTGAGGCTTCTTTGCTGATAGCAAAAAAAAAGGCTTATACATATGAAATGCTCAACTTGGCTTCAGCCAGTTCATTACAACGATACGTAGTTACTTCTGCGATAAAACATTTATATTTCTTAGTTAGTGTAAAGTACTCCATTTTATCCAAATAGAATTTATTGCATGAAAAACCTTAAAATTAAAGACAAGTATAAAAAATCACCCAGTAAAAAAAAACTATAAATTTGGTAAATCTAATCTAACTTTCATCCCAATTATTCTGCTTTCTATCATATTTCCTTTAGGTTGTCTGGAAGAGATTGCTTCAAGCAATAAGACCGCCTAGTTTGTACATTACGATTTAAGTGTATTACTTGTTTGTAAATACTTAGTTTGATGTGTAATTAAAAGTTCCTTAACTTATTAATATCGTCTTCAATAAGTTTAAAATTCGTATTTCAGACTTTGTTGGAATATTTTTTACTGGATTGGGTTTACAAACTTGGTTTGTACTACAATAGTTGACCTAATTTTTCTACAAGAACTAATTGCTAAACGAAACCTAGATGAAGATAAGACTAAAATTATCAGAATGCTACCGTGCATTGGGTATCTTATTTTGGGTAAGTTTTTGCAATAACTCATAAAAAAGGAGGCTCATATGAGCAAGAATTAAATTGGTATGTTTTCAAAATTAAGGAAAAGTATTATTTTAAAAACATATAAGTACTTAATGTATCTAAGGATTGGTGTTTTCATTTTAATTTAACATAGGTATTTGGCTTTTTTTTTCAATTTTAATGGGTCCAATTTATTATTAATCAAACTTTTTATGTGATTGCTTCAAGACTACTTTTAACCCCTAAAACGTTTGATGAATTTTTTTCGACGATGGACAACGACTTAAGTACTTACCTGATAAACAGAAAAGCTAGAAATCTGTTTTTTTGAAATTATTATTTTTTATACCGACAGCAAACTTAAAGACCTACAAAATGGTCTACCAGCGTCCCGTATTTGAGAATCTGATAGATGAATTAAGAGGCATGTGGCCGCAACAACATGTCTCCAAAGAAGAACATGATGTACTTACCAAGACTCTTAAGGAGCTCCACTTTTCTGTGAAAGGTAAAACTGATAAAACCCCATAATCAAAGAAAAACAAGAATGTGTGTTAGATAGTGACTTTCCCTCTACACTTATTTTGAAAGATATGAATGTACCTACCCGTTCTGTTTCCAATCTACTGCTTAAAAGGGCCTCTTCCAAAGAGCTACTTGTTAAGAATCTTCTGAAAGACTAGCGGATGGTTTGGTCAAGAAGCTTCACAAATATATGTAAACACCTAATCTCAAACTCTTTGTCCTGGTCTAACCAGCTTACTACTACTGCAACTACGCTCTAGCAGCCAGCATCACACTCCCGTTCTACGTGGAGCTGGCCCTGCGCAGCTTCGGCCAGGATATACCTCGAGTTCTCCCATTTGACTACTGGACGCCCTACGACAGTGCCCAACCAGGCTGGTTTGAGTTCACTCTTGCTATGCAGTCTTGGGAAAGTATGAACCTTTATTACAAACTTAACTAAAACAAGGTGACCCTGGTACTGTTTGAAGGTAAAGAAGATGCTTACTATTGGACTTTTAAGACAGCTCAAGGTTATTTGACGAGCTGTAGAAAAGTGGTTGTTTGGAATTTCGATACATGATCGAATCAGAAATGCAACCTAGCAAGTGAATGAGCTAATAAATGATCCGCTTGTCGCATAAAAACTTCCAATTAATTAAAGACTTTTTAAAAGCAAACACAGCATTTGACTCAGTTGATCTAATAAAAATCTGGAAAATTCTAGTGGATGATAGCGTCCAACTTTCCGCTCTTTAAAAATTATGAACAATGCTTGTTCCGCAATGGACGACTACTTATTTCTGCGCATGGCTATAAGGAGTATGGTTATGTGAACTGTGCTAAAAGTCACAAAAAATATCGATGCTAGCCAATTCAGCGCTTGATCTGTCAGGAAACACAGACTTTGCTCGTTTTGATGACCAATGCCAATTCACTCAGTTTCATTGTGTTACTACTTTCTTAATAATCGATTGACACTTGCCAATTTATCCGTTTGTTTTCCAGCAATGATAACTGTTTGGGGCACGTTATCCGGAGACCTATTGTTCTGTGTGCTTATGAGTCACATTACTGCACAATTCGAACTGTTATGTGTGCGGATCCAAAGGCTGTTTCATGTACCCGTTGATCAGCAGCTCATTGCTGACTATCCATTAGGTAATAAGTAACCAGGTTAAGAAAATGGTCAAAAAAGGTGATAAAAGCGATTTATTTGAATGTGCATCATTTTAGCTAGTATGACTCAAAAAATAGAAGATGATAGAGAATATGATCAATCGGCTGGACACACAGAAAATCAAAAACATAAAGAAATTTCTGAAATTGTAGTGCGACATAATGCATTGATAAGGTATGAGCCAAATTTTATTCTTCTATGACTATCCACTGATTTAAACTATCGATGAATAAGAGTTTTACGTTAACTGTTTAGTCTTCTGCATACTTGGTGCTACTACGAGCACTATTAACTTAAGTAAAGGACAAAGAAGTGCATCAGCTAAATCAGTATTTAATTACTAAAAAGATACGCTCACTACTAACATAAATATTATGGTAGTGAGCGTATCTTACCGTTTGGGATACGGTACCCAGAGAAAATTTTGACTGTTGCCGTTATGGTGAACGGAACACTAACAAAACTAACTAACTAAGATGGCGCTGTGACCCAAAGTGAAATGCCATTTCGGTCTGTCGAGCGCTACCTCCTTCCAGTCATCCACCTGGAGCTCGCGCAAGTCCTTCATGACTTGGTCAACCCGTCCGGGCGTCAACCACTCGGCCACCCCAAATATGCTCGCTTGACCACACGATCCTCCCCCTTTCTCTCTAAATGGCCGAGCCAGCAAAGTTTCTGAGCCTTAACCTCACCGATGATGTTGGGCTCTGCCACCCAGTTCTTCGATCTCACAATTCTTTCGCCTTCTCCACACTCCATCCTACGTCTGTGTTGGACCCAGAATCTTTCGCAGCACTTTTCTTTCTGTTACTAACAGTTTTGTTCTTCTTTGAGAGTTAGCGTCCAAGCCTCGCAGCCATGATGACTGTTTTATAAACGCGGATTTTAGTGCGCCTGCTGAGAAGCCCCGACACCAACACTTTGTGTAGGGCTGCACTACAACGGAGGATACTTTGTAATCTGATATCTATCTCGTCTTCCCTGGTGTTAGTGTCCGTGATAGTGCAGCCCAGATATTCAAACTTCTCTACTCCTTTGTAACTATTACTCCCAACTGTTAAATTTTCCCTGGGTGACTTGATATTTTTAAAGCGACGCATATGAATATATTTTGTTTTGCTGTGATTTATTCCGAGTCCAACTTTATTTTCTTCAGTCTCTAGCGTTTGTGCTGCCACAACTAGTTCTTCCTTATTTTCTCCCAGAAGAGCAAGGTCGTCCGTGTAGCCTATCACCCGATGTTGCCCATTCAGTTGCACTCCTCCGTCAAGTGTAACCACTTTTCTTAGAGCATAGTCGAGTGCTAGAATAAACAAAATGGGCGACAAAGCGACAAAGTGGAAGGAACACTTTTCTTCGGAGTTATATGCGTCACACATTTTGCCAAGCGTATGCGAACCCAAACTGGTTGTCCGGGTAACTCGAATTTTATAACGACGATCTCCATCACCAGAGACTTCTCCACTTTACAGAAATGGTTCTCGCCAGATTTGAACTCGGGAACACACGGGATTATTTTTAGTAATAACATAAGTAGGGTAATAAAATACCTTGATGATAATAACAGATTAATGTATTCCTGCCATTTCAGGTTAGCTAACGACATGGAAAAGCTGTTCAGCTTTTCCTTGTTCTTCAATTTCTTCTCTAGTTCTATCATCGTCTGCTTTTGTGTTTTCTGCACCGTGGTACATATATTTTAAATATTTCTCAATTTTATTATGGAATATAAAATAATTCGTTGTTTTTGGCTTTTAGTTCCTTTTTTGAAACCGTGCATGATTTAAGAGACCGAAAAATGTAGCAATATGTACGTCCTACAAAAAGTAGGTCAGAAATAAAGTGAAATACAAAATCGGCCCGATTATCGGTCCCACAAAAAGTCTGACGTGGGCGTGCACCCTAACCCGTTTGTTAAGAGTTTATTTAAAAATTAAAAATCGGTCAATCCTATTCCATTTTCTTTGCCAACTCGATTAAATTGCATTCGTTACATCACTTTAATTGACAATTAGTTAGGAATATCATAAGCAAAACTATCATTTTTAAGCAACAAGTTTATGCCAGTTATTTTAGACTTTTGTTTTTACAGCTAATTGAAAAGTGGAATGCTTTTCTTTACAAATCATTTTTGGTAACTGCATTGTCCCAAACCTGGATTTTGTGCTGGTACGGGCAAAAATTACTTGAGTCTGTAAGTATTCAACAGTAAATCATACGATCACGAACAACACTCAAAGCTCACCAATGACTTATCAATTTTTTTGCATAATTAATTAGTCAATATTCGAATGTTTTGCTTAAATAGTTACGTTCGCAAGAGGGTATTGTATCTCCTAATTACTTACAAATTACCCAATCGATTGAAAGATTGCACAAAAAAAAGTCTCTAGCGATAAGGCCGCATAAATTGTACCAATGGCAATAACTTTTTTATTTTAAGTCGTGATATAGGTAAAGAATATCTATCTTTCCCCATTATGATAACGAAGTAAGGTGCGGCATGTACCGTTACCAAACTTATCGAGAAAGCCTATGTTTAGAGAGCTAAGTGTGAGTTTTACTCGATTAAACTCATCGAGCTCGTACCAGCGCCTCTGGTGGCATTTGCGCAGCCATTTTTCAGCAGCCAATCGATGCGTGTGATCAAACTGATCAAACAAACTCTCGCACTTGGCCCTCTGCAGTAGTATTATGGCTGCGAATGATCATCATTGCCTTTAGAAAATACCTCAGAGCAGCCCACAATTAATTCTGCCGATTGTTGTATAACAAATTTTTGCATGTCCTGCATATAATGGGAATAATTAGGTATATTTTCTTCGCAGAGCGGGAAAGTCAGAGATGCCCTATACAATTGTGGTTGGTACTGTGCGCCAAAGGATATTTCGAAATCAATACTGATGATGATGATAAGGTATGAAAGCCTTAAAATGAAAAATAGTCGTTACGAATACTCGTAACTACCCATTCTTATATATTTAATATTATCCATGTCCATGTCCCATTACCTTTTTTTAATTGTCAATGAGTTAGTAAAATATGCCTATTAGAACATAGATTATGCTAACATTTGAATGACTGTATTCATAATTTAACACACACAATTTTTTTTAGATCCCGCAAGCCTTCTTACATAACTACTTATGGATTTTCTATAATTTGTTTGATTAACTACACTGCAGTAAGTTAATACGTTAACGTTTTGAATCGTTATTGTTTTATCATTTATAATTTTACAATTAACATTTTTTTTAGATTATCAAGACTGCATGGTCGTACTTTACGCTTCTACTGAACTTCTATGATCAATAATGCATATCCGAACATGTTATTGTAGTATTTTTTATTTTTATTAGAACCAATCCTGATCTAAGATTAAGTAAAATAGCTAAAAGTAAATTTACACTACGTCTAAAAATGTAGTTCACATGAAATGTCTGCACATGAAGTTAGAAACCAAAGGAATCTTTGGCACGGTATATCTTCTTTACACTGTATGAAATTTTCACCGCAAATACGTTATATTAAACAATATTATGCAATCTCTCATTATTAAACTACTAATCACCATTTTTTTTATTTCTTATACCTCCTATTCACTATGACTACTTGTCCTGATGAATCAATTAACTTACTTCTCTTACCCAAGTAAAATAAAGTCGGGTAAAACAAAATAGATTAATTAATTTAACTTTCTAAAAAGCTCATCATATAGTCAGGTACTAAAAGAAAAGTAATAAAAATGAACGTAAAAGGCCAGTAGAAGTTGAGGTTTCGGAGACATTTTGCAGACGTGATAGGTATGTACACGGCCGAACCTGGCCGAACTGATAAAAGTCGCAGGTTTTTTGTAGGCAAGGCCTTTGTTCAGTAGTAAGCGGTACTTAGAGCTGGTAATTATATTGATAATAGGGTATTTGACAACATCATCAAATTCTAAAAATAACTTAATATTACCCAAAAAATACACTTAAAAGTGCCCCTTAAAAACTTTAAGTTTACTTACATACAATTTATTTTATGGCAAAAATTCATTTTGGAAAGTGTAGAGATTTTAAAAAAAAAACTTACCATTCGATAATCTACCCAATTTATACCAACTTTTGTTATGAATCTATATTCATAAACGCCAAATTTAAAATAGCTGCCGAACAAATGTTTTTCACCATTAGTGAGAACTAAGAAGTGGGCTTCTGAATGTTCACTTGGCTCTGAATACCCCGTTTGAGATAGTCGTGGGAAAGTCGTGGGTAATTTCTGACCAACGGTATTAAAACTCTTAAGAAGTTCATAGCTGAAAGTCAAAGAATATAATTTACAGTCTGTCAATGAAGTAAACGTCAGATCTTCAATGAGTCTTGTGTCAAAATAATAATCAATCACAGAGAACGATAGACAGAACAATGCTAACAAACTAAGCAAACAAGATGTACAGAGTAACTTCACATATTATAAGCAGTAGGTCTATACTGGTAAGTACACGACAAAATTATATAAAAATACCTTACTTAGCAATTAATAAGAAAGGCGGGACCTGGGACCCCACACAGCAGTGTGAGTTCACAACTGGGATAGACCGCACGGATGATGATGATGATGACCTTACGTAGCAATTGGCAAAATGGAATGCACTATTTCTGGCTTTACCAAAAGGTTCCAATAATCCGTAAACTCTTGGAATGCTATCCCAGCTGTGCTCCAACCCGGAAATTACTTGCCATTCAAATTAGAGCATTGAATTGTGTGGACTATGATATATTTTACAATGTAAAGATAGCGGACGCGGGCGGTCAGCGCGCCGACTGCCTGTATAATACGAGGCGATGCCGGGTGCGAGTGGTGCCGTTGCTGCGCCGTGAAAAGTGCTTTGACCTTTACTTCCACCATTCTGTGCACTTTGCGGATGCTTCCCTGGATACACAAAAATTAAATAAACAAATGAACGCCAGAAAACACACCAGTAGTCATGGTTTCGAAGTAAGGATAGATAATTATCTTCGAGGCATCTCCCAGTAACTGTTTTGTGCACTTCCTCACCGTTCTTATTTTTCCTGTACTTGTGTTTCATCTGGAAGAAATTGCTTACGTTGGCTTACAACTTAAAATACACCAGACAAATTCGCCAGATCTATTAATTGCCTCAATAGTTCTGTTGGAAGAGCAGCTATCCGGATTGTGGAAGACACGGGTTTTTCTGATTTCTTTCTTCAGATGGACAAGAGATTGCTTTTAGCAATTAGATCTATGTATGGTCTAACTTGCCTAATCATATCATATATTACGTCATTTGTGTTATACCAACATTAACGGTTGTTTTAGTGAGCAATAAATAACATTTATCTTATATACTTATATATCCTGTTATTAAATAGATTAGAATAGATAGATTTTAGGGGATACCTACTTAGGTATCCCCTAAAATATCATCTACGACCCTTGAGCCTTTACAATTGCGTAGACATTGCCAGGTTAATGTTCTCTATCACTTCTATAAAGGGGGAATGCTCTGAAGAGTTATTCCAACTTGTCCCTTCCTCACTCTTCCACTCCCGTACCACGCGTGCTGGATAGCGTCCACACACAGTCCAGCATTTGTTCCCACGCACGAAAAGGTTTGGTGACTCTTTTCTTCGTAGCACCATCCAGTCGTGGAACGCTCTCCCAGCGCGTGTGCTTCCTTCCTCTTGTAGCCCCAGGATCTTAAATCGGGGCGTGAAAAGAAAAGGGGCACTTTTGCAGGCCTTCAAGATGAGTACGACCAGCTCAGTGATTGCTTTGTATTACTTTGCTTGTCAGCCTCATATTATCTGGAGCTCACGACCGCTTTCCATCAGGTGGAGTGAGGTCATCCTGACGGGCACCATAAAAAATATATTTACAATCCTGTTAGAAAATTTCAAAGCAGAGGCTTTATTTGAACCAAGTAATCATGAACATCATTGTTCGATACAGCTTAGAGTCTTATTTCCACGCTTGGGCTAAATGCGCGCAAAGAATATATCTATGATGCGGATGAGAAACTGAGAATTACATTAGCTGAGTGTTCTAGACATGTTTAAACACTTTTTGCTTCGTGACGCTTTGGCAGTAATAAGAGCTCTCCCCCGAAATGTGGAGTTACTGGGTTCAAATCCCAGGTCGTGCAAAGTGTGTTAACGAATTTTTCTAAACAAAGCCCGGTTTATGATCGATACTGATCTGATCATCAACCCCCATCAGGCCAAGTGATTCAAAACCTAATAATTGTAGCGATTACTTTATTTTGTTGATAGAGGCATTTGTCCAGCTATAGAACTAATAAAAAATCCACCTTAAAACAACCGCTTAGGCCTTGATGTGTTCTTTTTATTCTTTTGTTCTTCGTTTGGTCAGTTAGAGGACCTTATTTACTTTGCGGTCTTTATCTCTCCAAGCCAGGTCTGACATTGCACTGGTGATTGCATTTTGTATTGCACGTGTTTATTCCTAAGCTGCTTGTTTGCCTGCACCGTCGAATAAACAAAAACGCTTTGCGATAATAACAGCTATTATTACTACGTTATTACACCGTCAACAGTACTGCCGACCAGCAGCCGAGCTCCAAATAAGGACAGTTTCAAGGATCCCCCCTCACCTCAAGTACAAAAAGGCTACAGAGAGAGATACATGCCCCCCCTCTCTGCCACCACCACCCCCTCCTCCTAAGGATTCCAAGTTATTTTGGGGGGCAGTGACCATGATAGTATTGACGAACGGCTTCGCATATTATGCTAAGTAAGTATTTTTAGAAGTCGAATTTGCAAACGGATTTTCAGTGCAATTTACGAGTAGCTTTGAGTTTGAGAAAAATTATTGATCGATTCGTTGGTACATTGACTTGACTTCCAACCTCCAACTACAAGTAACTAAACCGTCATCAGTCATCCAGAAGCGTCGCAAGTAACATAAAGAGGAATAGTTAGGAAATAAACACGAATATTTTCACTAGTTACATTAAGTACATGAAACTAGATGGCTCATAATAATTTCCTTACTGGTCACTCCTTTTGTATCGAATCTGAAAAATGCAAGCAGTAGTTATTGGTTATAGATTAATAACTTCAGTGATTTTCAGAAAGTCATCCATCACCATCATCTGCATCATTAATATGCTATAAAACGTCCACTATTGAACAGAGGCAATAGATCTCAAGAGCGGCCGATTGTAACCTTGCAGCATCGTTTAAAATCGACTCTAATATCATCGCCTGGTTTCCAGACAGTCACCGGAAGTTCGTGATTGGCTCACACTCCACGCGCCTTGGTTCGATGACTTCATAGCGATCGCAACGCAAGAGAACTTGACTTATAAGGAATTTATCGAACAGTGCAGAGATGACATTAATAAATACATCAACGATATGTTCGATAATGGCAAGGAGAAATGTCCGGATGGCTCCAAACCGAAACTTGGTATATTTTCTTACTTCTTTTGTGTTCTTTCTGTTTTTTTTAATTCTTAGCACCAACAATGTCCTGCGAACATCAAGAATGTAAAAATACGTTGCTCGATTGTATTTAGCAAACCCATATTAATATTAAGTTTGGTTTTGATTTTTATCGTTGTGTAATTTTGGTTTTATTTTAGTTGCTGGACCGAAAGAGTTAAAAGGAATATGCAAACCCGATGAAAAGAAGGGTACGGTACAGAACATTGTGTATTAAAAAAACTTCTTGAAGATAATTTGCTGTAACGATTTGTAGCCCGCTCACAGCTTGTGAGCTTAAAATTATTTTTGTTTTTACTAGACGCAGTGCGTATTAATACCTCTCGAAATCTTTTAGATGACGACGAAAAGCCAAAGTGTAAACCGCTACCTGCTCCAGTGATAACAAAAGACATCTGTGAAGTAGAAAAGTGTCTTCGGGACCTAGGAGAGACTGTGGTCAACAATTATACCACAGCCAAAGACGCATGTGGTTATTATAATAGAGTACGTTCTTTGTAATAAGGATTTATCTACCGAGCTCATCTGATACTCTGATACATCTGATACCACCCACTGTTTTCATGCCTTTCTGAACAGCCTATTTGGAACATTTTTCCGACTTTAATTTTATTTTTATATTGGGAGGATTCTGTTTTATTTCTATATGACTACTTACTACTGGCACTGAATTAAGAGACTCAAGTTGCAAATCGAGTCTTTTTTTGACCCTTTAATTTTTAAGAAATTACCAATTTGCATTTTTTGTAGTTGGTAGAAGATACAATGGTAGACTTTAACATGACTTCGATGAATGAAGTCCACGGAGCGAGGGCGGAACGTGACGACTTAGTTAAGCAATCCGTAGAAAACATTTGCGAAGCTACCAAAAATATGGGTAAGTCTCTTTTCTTCACTTTTGTGAGGGGACATCTGGGAACAAAATAAAGTCTAGCCAAATTAATAATCAGATTAAATGCATGAGGCCTTTAAGCCTCTCGAAACTCTGGCCTTTACGCCTTTACCCACCATTCCTTTTCCCGGAGCTATTACATCATTATATTAAACATTCAAACCGAGAAGAGAAATAACTACTGGATAATATTTAGTTGGCAACCTAATGATTACATCATTAAACCATTTTCAATCATCTGGCTATCATACCCATGTTTTAACACGAATTCAAATCTGCGGAATCAGCATTCAGACGTTTTGACAGTTAACAGTCTTTACAGCAAAATTTTTGGTCTGTAGCCTATGTCAGTGGAATTTAACACGGCAGATAATGACCGAAACCTAACATATTGCAGAGGACCTGAAGCGATACCTCGAATGTGGAGTGCAAGCGCCGAAGGAATCTATAGACGCAGTAAAGGAGACTGTCAGTGACTTGCAAGACAAAATAACAGCAGCGCGCATATACTATCAGTGGGAAAGCGATAAGGCTTTTGCATTTGATTCTCAACTTACCAAGGTATGATGACTGCTGGAAAATACATGTCACATTTACTCCCAGGTTTCAATTGATTTGAATTTTTAATTCACTTCTTTGGGAATATTCCATGATCATTCTATGTCAGAAATTTTTGGAAGTAACAAGGTTACACTAGTCTTTGGTGTTTTTATTCATCCTGATTTCTTCACAGGTCGAAGAGTTGGTTATAAAATATACAGATGAAAACCAAACCATGTTTACTGGGTTGAGATATGAACACAAGAAGCCAGTCTTACAAGGTGACGCCGATCTGTTACTCTTTCATACTTATAGATATGTAAGTACCAGCACTTTAAGTTACATAAACACTAAATATTTTAAACGCAAGCCGCACTCCTAGCCCCAACCTATAAATAACATATTTATGTCTGGCGCATATTGAAAGATAAAGACAGAAACTGTACAATAAGGCAGTGAAGGCCATCCTTTCACTACAAATTACTAATATATGATAGTCCTTGTGGAAGCTCTATTCATGTTAATGACCCTAACAAACACAAAGCGGCTGTAACATTACACTCTTTCTATCTTTATTTGCACTGATTAGTATGTAACATCTAATTACTATTATATTCAATTTATAGTATTGATTCGAGTCACCTTTACCACTTGACTGGCCTGTTGGCGCAATGGCAGCGATCCTGCCTTTAGCGCCAGAGGTCGTGGGTTCGATCCCTTCCCATGACAAATATTTGTGTGACGAACATTTGTATTTGTTGTGTGTCTGGGTGTTATTATCTATTTAAGTATGTATTTAGAAATATTTAAGTATGTTTATCAGTCTCTGACGCCCATATTACAAGCTCAGCTTAGTTTGGGGTCAGATGAAAAAAAAAAAATGCCTGAAGACCAAGGTTTTTAATCAGTGCTTCCTACCGGTCATGACATACGGAGCCGAGACGTGGAACCTGACAGTGAAACTGATTACACGTCACTCAGAGAGCTATGGAAAGGTGCATGCTAGGAATCTCGTTAAGTAACAAGGTCCGGAACGAGATAATCCGGCTAATAACCAGAGTGACTGACGTAGTCCAGAAGTGTAGCAAACTGAAGTGGCAGTGGGCTGGTCACATCTGTCGCAGAATCGACAGGCCGACTGACCGATGGTCAGTTGAGTAAACGGGTTCTTGAGTGGAGACCACGACTCGGCAAGCGTAGAGTTGGACGTCCACTGGCACGTTGGACCGACGACCTAAAGAAAGTGGCTGGTAGTGACTGGATGGCAAAAACAGGAGATCGGGGGAGGCTTATGTTTAGCAGTGGACTGTTATAGGCTGAAAAGAGAAAAAAAAGGAAGATAGTGTTTATCAAAAGTAATTAGGTGTAACGATTTAAGTTCAGTTCGTATCTTCACTTAAAAGTAATATTTTTAGATGGCCAAGCTGAAAACAGAACTCTGTGAAGCAGCATCTACTATGACAGACCGAATTAATCGCGCCGTTAGGGGTAAGTCCTAAAATCTACAAAATTGAGAAAATCTTCAGCCATTTATTATTTTCGATACCCAAATCGAAAGCATGTTTAACTTGATAAATACTCAATTTCTAGCTCTTTCACAAAATGAGAAGGACTTGAAAGCAAGGAACAATATGATTCAATCTGAGTACAAAAAGAGGAAAACTGAATTGGACAAAGAATTTAAGAAGCGGGTTTGTAGTTTATTTTTGTAGTTTATATTATTCAAAAAAAGACAAGGAAAGTTCCACACAAGGGTGGCTGATATTCAACAAAACTTTAGTTTGGGGTCAGGGCAGATAGCTAGTAATCATGGCATTAAAATAATCAGTATACTTAGTCATAAAAAAATGACATACTATGCTCCTATTACCCAAGTGCAATGACAACAGTGCTCACTCTCATCTCATCAAACCTGCAAAAAACTGTTTCCCTGATTGCTGATTTATTTTTTCTGGCCATTTCTTTTTCGTTCTCAAAAGCTCTCTAAAAACCATTTCCTTTTTCTTCTTGGTTACAGTACGATGATCTGAATGCTAACAATGACAGGATATTGAAAGAAGCGATGAAAAAGCAACTGGAGCGACACGAGGAGATCTTACAGCTCAAATTAAATCAGAAAGAGAAGGAGGTAAGGATTTGCCAGCCGTTACGTAGATCTGTTTATCCGCAAATCTTAATTTCAATGTCCGTGGGCCAAAGAACACGCCAACACCCATAAGCGCAGCGCTCCATCAGGCAGAAGATCGAAGCCGTCGGAGAGCATATATTACACGATTCCTTCGCGAGAGTCACGATCCTTAATAGTCAGGGACCGACTGGGGAGGTGGGCAAAAAAAATGGTGATGAGAAGATTTACGCGTGAAAACTTGCATTAGGTATATTTCCACTGTCTATTTAAGATAGTTAACAAAGTTTTATGGTGAACAGACCACGTCGAAGTTAAACAAACTCGTAGCAGAGAAAGTCTTGGCTGAGAAGAGGATATTCGACCAACAACTCGCTGAAATGGCCGCCAAGCTAAAGATTGTTGAAGACAAACTCAATGGTAAGTAGTGAACAAATTGGTATGGTTACGTTTCTCATAATTTCATTTGCAATAGTAAATCATTATCATATCCTCGATCGTTATTTTCATTTAGTTATACTATTTTCGTTTAATCTAACATAATCATTCCTTTGCTATAAAATTAGGTGCCACCTTGTAAGCAAGTGTTCATGATTATCAAGATTCCATAATTGGTGAGAGAAACAAAGCGACGAGCATGTTAGGTCTTCTCAGGCTTTATTAGTTGTTGTTTTTTTGATACACAAAACAAATTGCCTCAGTAAAAAAGTAAAGTAAAAAAACAAAAAAAGCAAATTCTAAGCTCTAAAGAGGATAGACTGAAGTTTACTTCTGAAAGAAACCAATCTTGACCCAAATATATCTATCTCATTTCTAGAGTTTTCCTCGGTCTATAGCAATAGTAATTCGATTCCCTCGATAATTGACTCACTGTCTAATAAATCTATCGCATCCATCCAATTCACCGAGGACGATATATTGAAAGCTATAAAACCCCTCAACATACACAAAGGTCCTGGTCCAGATAATATTCCGCCCTTATTTGTGAAACGATGTGAACATGCCCTAGCTTTACCCCTGATGTTATTATTCAACATTTCGGTAAGCAAAGGAGTATTTGCGGACGAATGGAAAAGGGCAAGAATAGTGCCTATTCACAAAAAGGCAGATCAAACTTCTGTAAAAAACTATAGGCCTATTTCCATTCTGTCCTGTTTTTCTAAAATGTTTGAGTCCTTAGTTTATCCACATATTTGCAACCTAGTAGAAAGTAGCTTATCAATATCGCAACATGGGTTCAGAGTGGGAAGCTCAGTGGACGCGAATCTGGCTTCCATTTCTAAAAGGTTGACGCGATATACACAGATTTCAGCAGTGCATTTGATATGGTAAGTCATGCCATCCATCTTTCAAAATAAAGAGCAATGGCATCGGCGGATCACTGCTGTTCTGGTTTAACTCATACCTAGCCAAAGAGACCTCAGATTGTGTCTGTTGCAGGATATGACTCTAAAGTCCTACTATGATCGATCTGGTGTACCGCAGGTACCTTGGTCCAATTTTATTTTTGATCTTTATTGACGATATTACCAAAGGCATCAAAAATAGTAACATCTCGCTGTTTGCTGATAATTTAAAAATGTACATGTCTTTTAGCAATGTTGCCAATGTCCAAATTTACAGTCAGACCTCGATAGCGTCAAGCTTTGGTGCACAAGCAATGGCGTGACCATGAACCCGAAAAAGGTTTTTCCAAAACAGACATAATGCGACTCGACAACCGCGTCGGAGTTGTTTCTTGCTGAGAAGACCCGGCGAGAAACTCAGCAGTATGGTTTAAAGAATAGTTATTTCCTCAATAAAAACCATGTAGTCACTTACATGAGAAATTCACAGGTGTGGGTAAATACATATTATGTATTTGTCCAGTAGAAAATAAGTAATTTGGGAATAGTCCTCTAGGTAGGTGTACTTACTTATATGTGGTCATACAAAATCACTGTTCATACCATAACATATTGTTTTACATTTACTTCGCTTGGTATACTCACCTAAACTTTAGTTACTCTTTTAAGTTTTACAGTGCCTCCATTGAATAGAAAGGGAACTAAACATGCACACACATTGCTGTAGTCAACTATTGTAGTTTAAGTGACGGAAACTCATGGTAGACGTAAGGGTGAGTGTTACCTTTCACTAGAATTTTATCTTCTCCTCCAGCGAGGCTGAAAGCAGAACAGGAGACACGTCGCTCCCAACAGTTGTACGCGGCTGGTGCGTCACTCCTGGCTGCCACCAAGAAAGGTGATCCTGTTATCAGAGTCGACAAGGAGTTGAAAGCAATTGAAAAGGCTTCAGGTACCACTGACATTATTCTAAGCTAAGAATTAGTTTATCGCTAGAATTGTATTCGAAAACAAGGAAAAAACGAGTTAGAAGAGGCAAATGCATTGATAGGGAAAAAATTCAGAACTCGCCACATTTTCTGTAAAAAAGATCTACATACTTATTACTAATTCTGAAGACAATTTATCTTGAATACCACAATACTGTTCACAGAGTAACTAAATAAGACGAATAACCATAACATAACATAATCTATGATCCTGATCTAGGAGACGATGATAAACTGGTGAAGACTGTGCTCAAGGCGATTCCAGACACTGTACGCAAGGGTGGACTGGTTCCAGAAAGTACACTCCGTGAAAAGTACCATACAGTGAGTTTTACACCTCATATCATCATCATAAATCTTACATATCTTCACGACTATAATATCGCAAACGGGGTAGTCAGAGGCAAGTTGACTGTTACCGTCACGGTGAACGGAACAAGCCCCCACTTTGCACCAAGCGTATTCAGAACCCAACGTGACGTGGCAGATGGTGAACCTTCCGCGGCTACCCGGTGTTGCTTTGGTTTTTTATGGGTGTTTTCTACCTCCGGAGAGTTTATCATAAATTTAACAATGAATGCAAAGATGGTACTCGCCACTTTCGTACTCGGGACCACCTGGGTTTCCAGCTGTAGTGCTTTACCCTCAAGCCACGAGGCTTTTCACAAGTCTTCAGATTTATAAAGAATTAGATTGTAAAACACACTGCTGATAACGGCGTTGATGACGATGATGATGTAGGAACTAGTTTTACGTAATGACAGATGGAGAAGGCTGCACTGAGGGTTGCACTGGTGGAGCAGGATGGGGGACCGCTGCCGATCTTTTTCCTCTCCTGGCTGCAATCCATGATGCTGTTTATGAAGGTCAGTCTCTGTAAAGGTCCGCACAGACGAAGGACTTCTGGCCGCAGAGGACTAAAAGTACCCGTTTTGTAGAAACACGTGCAAAAACAGAGTGCTTCTAGTCTTCTGTATGCGTTATTGGATACAGTTTGTGATCCCTTACAAACTGACTACTATTTCGATAGACAAAAAAATACATCGCGGATAGTCCCTCGCCTGCGTAGGCCCTAAATAATAGCTATATTTGCTTGAACAATAGCAACATGCTACCGAGTTTCTTCATGTACGAGTCAACGCTAAAGAAAATAAATTTGACATTTAACTGATAATTCATATTACTTAAATACACACAACTTCTATTGAAATATGTAATGACAAAATCACATTTAACGTAGTTTATTTAGTAAACTGGCTCGTCAGTTGTTCATGCGTCATGTTTTTCAAAATAACCCTAAAAACACTAATATTGTTGATATTTTGTTATGTGTAAATTCTGTTGATGAGTAAATCGAATATCTCTCCAGAAATTTAGCTTTGGCCGGGGTGGTTGTTGTACTTGAACTTTTTCTGGTTTCCATAATATAAGGAAAAACGTTTTTGGATGTCTCATATTTGATACTAAATCGGTTTCAATAACAGGAAACCGCTGAAGTTTCCCGAAGTGTTGCGAATGACGAGCGTTTCGACGCTCGAGCGCTGCGCAATGCGCACACGCACGTCAGCAGGAGTCACACGTGCGTGACATTGCTGCTTAAAACAGACTCAGCAAAATGCATAGAAGCAGTTTTATGGTCGCAAACCTTGCACAAGTGAATGGATATGTTCTTTAACATGGTCATCATTATCATCATTTTCACATGCTTATTGATATTCCGGCTAACGTGTGATAAATCTATGTCATTTGAGTATTAAATAAAGAGAACCGATGATAGTCAGCAAATCGCAGTATCGTCAAAAGTTTTTGCCTAAATACGTTCTAAATAGATGTGTTTAAAACATAGCAAATCTTTCTAAACTAACTATGCACTCTGATAAAACTTTCACCATTGCCAGCGCCACTGTCTAGGTTATGATCTTGGCTATTCTGAGCCACTACTGCATACAGAGTGGGCAATTGGGCGTACTTCGTCTTGCTAACTATATAAAGTGCGCGTTGAAGTTCGTCCAACATTTATTAGTTGGTTGATTTTTAATTTGGTCTACCTAAATTAAATATTATTGCTTTTAATTTTGGTTCATGGTAAATTTTGTGATACCAATTTTTAGTGTCTGATGGACTTCTATGATTTTATTGTTCATTGATTTCAATTCAGCATTGCCTGAGTAAGTCAATCCTACTTTATCACTATTTAAATTAACATTGATTTAGTAGAACAAGATATTTTTCAAAGACATTGTGTACGAGTATATCCATAGATAAAGTGGGATCCACGCCTGAAACCTCAAAGCTTTTTGTAACCAATGATTATTCTAGGCATACTACATGTGAACGACACAGTGACCACTAGGTCAGGGACCAAATGTTACCCAAAATCTAACCATATTTTTTTTCAGCTGTCCGGCATTCCTCAAGCTGAGCTCGACAAACCCCCGGCGGAGCCACCAAAAGATTTAGATACGTTTGATCTGTTACAAAGAGCTAGGTGAGTCTCCAACACCTTCAAAACATTGGATGCTACAATTTGGAAATGCTAAAGTATGTAATTATTGGCATTTTAAAGTAAAAGTAAAGTAAAGTAAAAAATATCTTTATTCATATAGACTTATAAAAAGTACTTATGACAAGTCATATACAAAAAAAAATTGTAGCAAAAGTGTACTGAATAAAAATAAACTTACATAAAATAATACTATGATAGTTCATATCATAATTAAATATAATGTGACTCTACCACCGGTTCGGAGGTTGTTTCCGATCGAGAAGACTCCGGCAAGAAACTCGATGGTTACTCTTTTCAATCTTGTTTTTATACACAAAAATTGAATTGACAGAGTAAAGTGTGCAGAGGAGCAGATTATACCTAAGATGACCACAAATTCTTATCATTTAAGAAATCCTCAACACTATAATAACCACGCTTCATTACCTTGGCTTTAATTTGTGAATTAAACTTGTGAAGAGGCAGTTCAACAAGAGTTTGCGGAATCTTATTACAATATTTTACACATTGACCAACAAATGATTTTCCTACCATATGCAGCATTATTGTATGGTAGAAAGCTATAAACGTAAAAGTTTTCGTTGACGAAGCTGACCCCTTTTTTTTTGCGGGGAAAAAAATGCATTACGCACTATCCCGCTGCCTGGGTGGGGCAGCGAGGGAGTGTGGGACTCTCCGTCACTGAGGGTGACGGTATGTATACCCACTAAAAAGACCCCCGGTATACTTCATCGCCTTGACGGGACCACCATGCCGTTGCTGGCGGACGGCCCAGGCTTCATGCTGGGCCTCCTCACGCAGCAGGCATCCCGGTATACGGGGACACCCCCAGACAGGAGCACCGTGTAATGGGTGGAAGCCCCCCGACTTTCACCCTGGTGCTGGACGAAGCTGACCCCAAACAACTTGGTCTAACGTCATTCAAGAAGGATCTAGCTTAGAAACTTGTTAAATATAGATAGAGCCCTGTCTTTATGTAGTTTAAGTATTTAAGTAGTTTCTCCCATTTTGTAACTTTTACATTTTCTTTTGTATGTTATGAATAATGCTGTTGAAACGTTATTACAATAAATTACATTTTATAGGTTCTACATAGAGCACGGAAACTTAGCAGCAGCGCTTCGCTACGTCAGCTCGCTAGAGGGCGCCTCTCGCGCTGCGGCGGCCAAGTGGCACGAAGCGGCGCGATCGCACCTGGAGACCAGGCAAGCCGCCGAGGCCGTGTTAGCGCACGCGGCGGCGTTGGGCCTGCAGTACTTGTAGACTGTACCGTCTCACTATTGTAAGTGTAACTATGCGGCATCTTAGCAGCAGCGCTTCGCTACGTCAGCTTGCTAGAGGGCGCCTCTCGCGCTGCGGCGGCCAAGTGGCACGAAGCGGCGCGATCGCACCTGGAGACCAGGCAAGCCGCCGAGGCCGTGTTAGCGCACGCGGCGGCGTTGGGCCTGCAGTACTTGTAGACTGTACCGTCTCACTATTGTAAGTGTAACTATGCGGCATCTTAGCAGCAGCGCTTCGCTACGTCAGCTTGCTAGAGGGCGCTTCTCGCGCTGCTGCGGCCAAGTGGCATGAAGCGATGCGGTCCCACCTGGAGACCAGATAGGCCGCTGAGGCCGTGTTGGCGCACACGGCGGCGTTGGGCCTGCAGTACTTGTAGACTGTACTGTCTCACTACTGTAAGTGTAACTATGCGGCAACTTAGCAGCAGCGCTTCGCTACGTCAGCTTGCTAGAGGGCGCTTCTCGCGCTGCTGCGGCCAAGTGGCATGAAGCGACGCGGTCCCACCTGGGGACCAGATAGGCCGCTGAGGCCGTGTTGGCGCACACGGCGGCGTTGGGCCTGCAGTACTTGTAGACTGTACTGTCTCACTACTGTAAGTGTAACTATGCGGCAACTTAGCAGCAGCGCTTCGCTACGTCAGCTTGCTAGAGGGCGCTTTCCTAATTATTTCTAAGGCTTTTTATGAAGCAGTTTCAAAAGCTTTTTCAATTTGTACTTACTTCCACAATCATTCAATAAATGTCTCAAAATCAATTCAAATATAAACGATCTGAACCAAATGGTCACTGTTGTTTACCATCATAATGCAGACCGCTACAGAAGTTCCTGTACTTTCAGTAAAGATAAATGTATTTTTAATAACGATACACTATGCTAATCACGATTGCTGCGGATTACTAATGTTTGGTCAAGAAACCTAAAATATCACATCGCAAACTATTATAGTAACGCAAGTTTTCGTTTGGCAAAAAAACATTTCCCAAAACAACTTTTCGCAAATTGTTGGTTGGCAATATCTCTTTTTTGGCAAATAATTGTTCAACAAATAATTGTTTGGTCATGTTTCATTTTGCCAAATATTAATTTACTGAATGTAATCTCATTTGGCACAACATATTCTTCCCAAAATGTTGTATGGCATACGATTTTCTCAATTTAATTTTTTACATACCAATTAGAGTGGTGCAATACAAATCAGTTAATATGATACTAAAAACGACAATTTAATTTTCCGAATTAAAATATCAACACTTTTTTTCGGTTCAGGCACTCGCCGACCGCTGCCGCGGCACGCTCGGCTCGTCGAGTGCGATGTGGTCTAATATCAACACTTTATTGCCATTTCTGTTCATTCGCTGACAATTCGGTTCTGGCACTCACCGGCCACTGCCACGGCTGTGTTCCTGTATTAGCAAAAATACTCATTTGCATACGCTACAATTTGAGTAAGTAGTGAAGTGACAATTTGGCCAAATATTTTTTTGGATCCATTTTGGAAAATATTTTATGTATTTGCCAAAATGAAACATTTTCCATATCAACATTTGACTTAATAAAACTTGACAAAGTAAGATTTTGCAAAATGATAATTTGACCAAATGAATAAAATGCGAAATTAACATTAAAAAAAGCTCCATTTTGGAAATAGAACTTATGCGATAAGTCTTGGTGAAAAATAATTTGGCCAAAGGAAGGGATACCCGATTGCTGCAAGTACAGTACTATTAATACTGTTTTTTTTTATTTTCAGGTACCAATTTGGAAGTTCGGGGGTTTTTCTTCGCTTATTTAAATTGTAGATATTTTCATATTTTTTAAATCAATGTCTATCTTTTGCTATATTTTCTTTCTAAAATTAAATAGTATACTTGAGTCTTAGTTCGTATTATTTGTTTGGAACAACGACATCATATACCTATTTATCTCACCGCAATAAGTTCATAACAGATCTTTATGAATAAATGAGAAACGATCCCACAGAAAGACGCCAACTTCCGTAATAAGATTCTTTGAATTTTCAGCTTCGTTGAGTTTTCAAGACCGAATAGTCGCATAAATTACGATATTACTAGATGAATAATTTTATTTAAGTTTAAGTAAGATAAGTGAAAATGTGTTTGTTCTCAGTGAAGTATTTTACACGACTACACTATTCGCGTAGTGCACTGTAGCGCCGTTAATCGTCACGACCTGCGTGATGTCCCAGGTTCTAATACCGATTAGGTTTAAATTGGCTAAGGTTTGTGTGTGCTGGGAGACGCCCAGGTCTAAATCCTAGTGTCTGGTACCAAGGATATTTACCCTCACATCGAGAACATGACAATTGGAATATTATCTGACGCATATTAATTTGTACTGTAAGTATTCTGAAAACAGTAAACATGAATATGCGTGTTATATACTTAATTAAACAATGTTTACCTGCAAACACAATTACACAGCTGCGCAGTAAAATCACGGCCAGCATAGAACATAATTATTGTTTCTGGTCTGTTTAGTGAAACTGGCTGGAAAGCGGAGACGCGCCTCATTGAACGCATTCACGGTCTTTGTAAACAAACAATCATTCTTGTCTATACTCATCAATCAGCTAAGTTACTTATAAGCAGCAGAAACGAAACGCGAGAAAGAGAAAAACCTAAGCCGGCGAACATGGTATATTTTACTGTGCCTACACTAAGATGTTTCGAAAACTAGGTGGACTTGAATTAAATTAAGTAAAATAATTACATTAAATAAGACGCATTGATTGAAATTCGACACTGAAATTCAACATTATTTTAACAATCGCGCTACTACGTGCTTCAGTACGTGTCTCGTGGGCGCTTTTCAAAGGGCTACGTGGGAATTCCGGGGACTCCCGTCATAGATTACCTGATAGTTACTTACAGGGCGTCACATGTAGGTATACCTTATTATGTATAAGTCTTGAAATTGTAATGTGACACGCAATCTGGTCCAAACATACACGTCAATAATTTTTTTTAGCTTCCTCGCACCCAGGGATATTCGGAAATACCCCATGTATGATACCCAATTTTTTTTAGTTCTCGAGTTATGATTTTTTTTACGAATTTTTGAAAATTTCTAGGTTGACTCACTTTTTCGGTCACTGTAGCGCGATCTGTTGAGATAAATGCCCAATTTTTTTCTTTACTAAATAAATAATAGCGCTAATTGATTCTGAAGAAACAACATTCATAACGTTTATCATAACTCTAAACAACAATGAGGAAATTGAAAAAGTTGGAAATGTTGTTTTTTCCCTGAACTTTGAAGGCCGTTTTAAATAAAGAGTTACCTGAAATGTTTCTACCAAACCTCTTTTAAAAACTTTACTACACTTATAACTATGTACTATCTAAATTTAAATGAGTAACTTCAATGGCATCATACCTGAATTTTCATTCAAAGTGTCAGGAAGTGTAAAATTCAAGTAATCAACTAAAACTTGATTAAAAGTAAACTAAAAACATTTTATTGAAAAAAAGCCATAAAACCGTTTCAAAATAACCACTTTATTGCTCAATACAGATAATACACACAACAACATGGTCTAGGGATATATAAAACTTTTTTAAATAACGTAAAAGTACTGGCCCTACAAAAAAACGATTAATGACATTATAAGTACATTATTAAGTTCCTTTTTCAAATTCAAATTTGTATATAAAAGGTTTTGTTTTAAGATGAAATTCGCATTCATTGAATTTATTCCAAAGAAATAAATCTTCACGAACTTCTAACTTGATTAAAACTCCATAAATTTCTATAAATCTTTGTCAAACGCATCTCCGTTGTTCATTTAATCATGCCACGTAGACACTTGACCAGGAACGAAATGTTAGGAGCAGTGGGCATGATTCAAGCTGGCGCTACCCAAATTGCGGTTTCTGAAGCCATGAGGACCAGTCAGAGCGTTATATCCAGGCTTTGGTCACAGGCTTATCGTGTCACGGGGGAAGTGGTGGAACGGCACCGAGGACCTCAACGCATTATAACACATCCACAGGACCGATTCATAGTAAATGATGCACGAAGTCAACCAAATGTAACGGCGAATCAATTGGTTCAAAGGCTACAGAGAGAGTATGGTTTGCTGGTAAGCGGTCAAACTTTGAGAAGACGACTGCATGAAGTCAACCGACGTGCTCGTAGGCCACTTCGGGTACCAGCGCTAAGGAGAGGCAATCGAGGAAGAAGATTACAATGAGCTATTGCACACGAAAACTGGAACCATTCTCAATGGTCACTTGTGCTTTTCACTGATGAATCCAGGTTTGGATTTCATCCTGATTCGCGAAGAGTACGCGTTTGAAGAGAACCTGGACGTTGGAATCGACTGCAGCACCCACAACAAGTTCATGCATATCAAGGTGGCACGATTATGGTTTGGGCAGGAATTCGTCTCGGCGGTGGAACGGACCTCGTTTGGATACAAGGCAATATGACTGCTCTAAAATACCGAGATGAGGTGCTAGAGCAGGCAGGCATCTTACCCCACAGACAGCAAATGGTACAAAATTTCCAGCTAATGCACGACAATGCCCGTCCACATACGGCGCGTATCGTACAAGTTGGTTCAACAGCATGATATCCAAGCTTTAGACTGGCCTGCACAATCCCCTAACTTAAATCCTATTGAGCATGCCTGGGATATGCTTCAGAGTAGAGCTCTTAGGAATTTCCCTGAAGATATTGTGCATGAAAACCAGCTTTTCTTGCATCATAGCACGACTTGGGACAGTATTCCACAACAGGATATTGACACCCTTGTTTTAAGTATGCAGAACCGCTGCAAATGTGTCAGGAGAGTCTTAGGTGGATCCACGGATTATTAATTGAAAGTTTTCAACAATTTTTATAAAAAAAATAGTTGTTTTGTTTAGGTTTTGATGTTTCAAAAATAAAGTTAGGATTGAAATTTTGTCTGAGTTTTTCCTCTTATTCTAAGTTTTTTTTAATTTAACTTTATCTAAAAGTTTATTTATCAGATTAGATAGGCTAATAAACAAGGTTTATTTTATTGTGTAGGTGTCTTAACAAAAAGTTATTAGAATTTTAGTTATTTATGTTTAATTTAAATATCCCTAGACCATGTTGATGTGTGTACATCGCTAAAACCAAAAAATAATAATCTATAAATGCGTTTATTTAGACGACTTGTATGTGATGAAATATTTTTTTAAACGACATCAATTATATGTGAAACTAGAAAGTCACCATTTTGAACACTTATTGTGAATTGGGCAACATACATAGGGTATTTTCGAATATCCCTGAGTGTGAGGAAGCTAAAAAAATTTATTGACATGTATGTTTTGACCACCCTGCATTGCCGGGGCTACCTCTTTCGGTATAGATGTCAGTATAGTCAGTTCCTACAGTACGTCCGCGTCATCGCGTCAGTTGAACCGCAAGATTCGCATACAAATGCTCTACGAGGCTGTTGTCAATCAACTATCAAATGGGAGTTCCATGTCCCGGCAGCTGGTAGGAAATTTTTGCACGCAAGTTCGTGAAGTGACAGGTGCCTGCTCCCATGAATCAAAATGCTCAATGCAACAACAACTAAACATTACTGTTTGTGCATAAAAGTACAAAACAATCTTGCGAAATTGCGATTACGAAGTTGATCATGATACATTTTCCTTAGGATACGAGTATAAAAAAAATCTGCTAATATTATAGAATGGCCGGTCGTAGGTACTATGACTAGAAATATCGAGGTCACTCAGTCTATTGATGCTTAAAGTATTTATTTTATTAAAAGTAACGCTTGTAGTGCTAAATAGTAGGTCGAACGAGTAATTTGTCAGTATTTATTGGCACTTCTGTATAACTCTGATGAAATATTAGAACTGGAGTTTACCTAACTAAGTGAAAGTAACCTTCGATATGAAAACTTAAGCTAACGATTACATTCAAGAAAATACCTTGTTTAAAAATTATACTAGGTAAATATGCACTTTTTATTAAAACCGTTTTTTTTTAAGAGGCCGACGGTGCTACGCGCTTAACCAGAAAATGCATTTTCTCTCTGGCCTTGAAGACACCAAGTTTGTAAGTATCCGGAAACACAGACGCAGCAAGAACGTTCCATTCCCTAGCGGTGCGGACCAGAAAAGACGCAGCAAACCGTTGAGTGCGGATTGCTGGAAAGTCAACCACATGGGGGTGGAAGCCCTCTCAGCGTCTAGTGGTCCGGTGGTAGAAAGTAGAGGGTGGTATTGGGTTGTGTAGTTCCTCACAACCGAGGTCCGATCATGTTCAGGACCAGTAACAATATGAATCCTGGTGAGCTGATCTAGCAGCTACTCCTACTTACCTTAGAATAATTACACCTAGAAGGATAGTTCCATAGAAAACCGTGCGCTATTTGTGATGCCAAAATCAACTGTCAAAATAGTATTTCGTAACACATAATTCTCAGTATTTACAATGTATGATATTTGTGCTTCTCTGCTATGTTGTTGCAAGTGTTGCAACCATTTACTGCATAAATAAATATTTTGAAGAAACTCTTACCTCGAGAAATTGACATCGGTAATTTCAGATCAAGCCGCATTTCCTGATATTTGTGGCATCAAAACGGGTGCCTCGACACGCTTTCTATGCGTCATTATTCTAAAATACTTACTTACTAAGTACAATATTGACGACCGACTTGGTGTAATGGTTAAGAAGTTGGCTATTACACCAGAGGTCGCGGGTTCGATCCCCGCACAGTACAAACATTTGTGTGCATGAACATGTCTGTTTGTACTGGTCTGGGTGTCTCCTATGTATAATAAGTATGTATTTACAAAAGAAAATGTATTTAAGTATGTTTATCCGTTGTCTAGTATCCCATAACACAAGCTTTAATTAGCTTACTTTGGCGCTAGATGGCGCTGTGTGGAATAATGTCCAGGGTTTTTTTTTTTTTTTTTTTTTTTTTAATATTAGGTTTTGGGAAAATTTGCTATGTTTTAGCGCAAATTAAAATAGAGAGGGAGATACTCGTACTGTAGCATATTTCGTGTTATGTAACGTTTCAAGTTCGATTTTGAGCATTACATTACAGAACTGCCTCTCTGACATGACGGACATTCGCCTGGAATATACATTTCAGATTCGATTTTGAATATTAATGTAATACTGCTTTACAAAACTTCAGAGGAGTTGTATGAAAATATTAAACATTGTATCATCAAGATGCGCACCGACTGTAATGCTCGTTGGTTTTCCTTCACCAACGTGATGCTTGAATCTGTAACATTACAGTTTGCGCAATTTTATGCTCGGTTTTCCTCCCTCACTGGTGTAATGCTCGACCCTGTACCGTTACATTACAGGCGAATGCTCCAAGTGAGGGAACACCTTAAAGCCCAGCCATAAACAAATAAAGAAGTCCCAGGTTGAACCCAAAACAGGCAAAGTGTGTTTAACCTGGGATTGTCAGCTGTAATTTCTAGGAAATCTAGTGTGAAAGATTTGGGAGTCACATTCGATCGTGAGCTAACATTCAACTCACACATTGCAGCATTGGCTACCGAGTCCTACAGGCGGTTAGGCTCTGTACTGAGAAACTCTTGCGATTTCAGGCATGTTCACGTATTAAAGCTGCTTTTCAGCTCTTTAGTGCAAAGTAAGCTGGAGACTGCTGCTTGTGTATGGAACCCTCACGAAGCTTCCTACACTTTAGCACTCGAGAAGGTACAGAAGGCATTCCTTAGATTTTTATACCAAACGCAATTTGGCTACTACCCCTTTATGTATCCAACAAAATTGATTTTAGGATGTTTAGGAATTGGGATATAACACGTTAAAACTAAAGCGTAAGTATACCATGCCTGTTATGGCCCTCAAAATTCTAAGAAGGAAGGTTGACGCCATTAATTTAAATAAAATAAATAAATGATTACTACCACGGCGTATATGGGTATTTTCTTTTATTATTTTTATATTTTTTCTGGGTGAAAAAGGCACCCGTTATTATCAGCGTAGTTGGCATTTTTTAGTAACCGGTACAACAAACTAGATTACAGTTATGTTTACAACAAAAAGAACGAATATTTAATCAAGCAAGGTTATTAAAGTTCACTCAGGAACGTAGTTAAAAGCCTTCCACCTAAAGTTCGCTTGACCATCTTTAACTAGTGATGTACAAACCTCGGTGCGTCGAGTTCCACTTTGGAAGCTTCGAGACTGATTGGCCGGACTAAGTGAGCTCGGTAGGCTCGTAGACCCGAGCCCAGTCGAGGCGCGAGCTCCCTGACCCACGCCTCGAGCCTTCAAAAGAGTTCGAACCTATCAAAGGAGCTCGAGCCTTCAAAAGAACTCGAGTCCTATTTAAAATGTCCTTTTCTGTTAATTAAACCTCTATTTTTCAAAATACCCTTCTGGTCATTATATGCCACAAACCAAATTTTATTGCCTGCTTTAAAAAGGAAGACTCCAAACGCAAACTAACTTGAGCGCGACTCGCCACGTCTTGAGCGCTAAAAAGACTCGAGCCCTGAAAAAGCCCTGAGATCGATCGAGCTCTCAAGAAGGTTCGAGTTCTGGAAAAGACTCCCGAGTCGTCGAGCTTCATACAAACGAGGCGAGCCCTGCAAACGACACCGAGCTCTAGACAGAAGGACTCTGAAGCCCTGAGCCTTGTACATCACTATCTTTAACTCGCTAGTCAAGTCCCATCTCTTGTATTTGGTTGAAAAATGGGGTGCTGCGTCTAACTAAATTTGATCAACTCCAAATAGCCCAAAATAAAATAGTTAAAATGTTTTTTCACTGTTCCTATCTCACAGGAACGGAAAAAAATACTGAGACACTAAAGTCATGAACAAAACAGACAATTATTTAATTTCAGTACCTACCTGCATTTTAGTTTATAAAATTATACATACAAACATTTCGTTCCTCAAAATAAATCAAGTAAACAAACGCAGCTCACGAAGACCTTGTTTTGCCCAAAACACGAACTAACTACGGGAAAAAGACCATAGCTTTTGAGCGAGTACAGCTTTTTGACAAACTTTCACCTAACATTAAGGCAGCGGATACTCTTGGAGCTTTTAAAAGAAATTTAAGTATCTAGGTATATCCTTTCAGATTATAGCCTATTACGTGGCTGAGAGTGTCAGCCCACTTAGTAGAGGAGAATAAAGTTCTTTATACTGATTAACAGTTCAAAAGTACAATGGTAAGTTTCACCACCCACGCGTTAAGGAGCGCATGCTAACATGCGCGTACTTCTATTCAGCTGATGTTGACTCTAGCACAGAATAGTCGTAGTACTGCCTACTAAAATATATTTTCTAAACATAATGCAAAATCATCATCATCACTTGCAGCCTTATGCTAAACATATAAATCACTTTCCTTATAACCAGGGCGAAACTTTGAGGTAACATGCAGATATTTAACAAAAGGGGATTTTACCGGATTAGCAGGCAGGTTGTCGACCGCAGGACGCACTCTTGTACAAGACTCGGTAGGTAATATTTCTGCACCCAAAACTACTAAATTATTTTTACATTCAATGCCAACGTCTATAAGTTTTATAGCAGACAAAATGAGTTATTTATTATATTATATAATGGGTAGATAAATAAAATTCTTTTCTGCATATTTAGTGGCCATTTTCAAGTGGCAACTTTTTGGAGTACAGGGGCCGTATTACCATCTCTTATAGCCAGCTAAGTTAATTTCGTAAACTTAGGATGGCGAACAATTTCATCACTAAATATCTCGCCTAGAGGATGCATTATTGACAGGCAACCGCTGACTGGCTGAAAAAGAAAGATCATATTAGGAAATGGCTCGCTATTAATACGGCCTCAGGTAGTCATTTTGACTTGTTATCCCACAACCAAAGTCCCAAGGGCCTTGTCTATCAAACAACAGGACGAACGCAGGTATTTTATTATAGCACTGCTTATAAAGTCAGCGCAGAAGGAAATCACTATTACATAGTAATTAAAATCCGGCAACATTAACAAATTTCATAACAAATTCCGCATTAACCGACATAACCAACATAAATGGAGGCTTATTGGGCAAGTCGGCCTTGGACGCTTCCAATATAATCTAGTTATATCAATAAATACTGCGGGTCCTTTAAGCTCCGTATATCTTTTTGAATTTAAAAGTTATTTTGTGATTTTCCATCGAGTAAACGATTGATTTTGGTGAAGAACTGTGAAGGTGTACAAGTGTTAGAGATATAAGAACTTGAGTACAAAGTGCTAAAAACAATAAACAAGTGGCCGAAAAGATCGTTACGTTTTTTGTCGAACTACAGACGATAAAGTGAAGTGTGAGCCACAACAAGCATTTGTGCAGATTCATTCTCGATTGGAAAGTGAAAGTGGACAGAAACCAGTGTAGTATAAGTGAAAATAAATAATAACCTACAAATAAAAGCAACTCATCTACCGCTAAAACAAAGACAATCTAGATACAGGAAGCGGAACTACGTGTACCGTCTAACCAGCGC
This sequence comes from Udea olivalis, assembly GCA_947369235.1. Taxonomy (NCBI): domain Eukaryota; kingdom Metazoa; phylum Arthropoda; class Insecta; order Lepidoptera; family Crambidae; genus Udea; species Udea olivalis. The sequence goes on from OX376363.1 coordinate 6,202,863, forward strand.
CGCCGCGCTCGCCGTTTGTGCGTTTAAGCACCAAGCTTGTTTCAAAATACGCGACGCCGCTACTCGCCTCTAGAGGACACTTTTTTGCAACAAAACAATGGAAGAAATAAAATGTCTATTACAAAGCATGCAGAAGGATCTACAACAACAAAAGTTAGAAACACAAGACATGAAAGAAGACATTAAAGCAATTTTAAAATGAATATAAGCGAAAAGTTTACAAATTTCGACATAAAAAAAGAAAACCCAGAAAAGAAAATTGAAGATTGGCAAGTCGCTGTAAACGACGTAAAACTTGATTTTATTTGGAGTGTAAGGACAAGAAAAAACCTACCATGAACTGGAAAAAAACACCACAAATATATCAAACTAGTACTTTATCTTCGGACTAGATGAAAACCCCATATAATATGTAAGAAGTTTACAAATTTGGACATAAAAAATGAAAACCCAGAAAAGAAAATTGAAGATTAGCAAGTCGCTGTAAACGACGTAAAACTTGATTTTATTTGGAGTGGAAGAACGAGAAAAATCCTGCCATGAACTGGAAAAAAACACCATAAATATATTAAACTAGTACTTTAACTTCGGACTAGATGAAAACCGCATATAATATGTAAGAAGATTGGGAAGAGAAGGAGATAAGCCTAGACTAGTCGCTATTCCTTTCTGCACTATGGGAATGAAAATCAAAAGAAGCGGCCGGTGGGCCGGCCCAGGTATCGCTGGATAGACCAGGTTGAGAAGGATCTCAGTCACTTGCAACGACCCGACATTGGCGACGGGTGGCTGGAGATAGAGCAGAGTGGCGGAATCTCGTGTCGGAGGCCAATATCCACTTCGGGTCGCTGAGCCAGCGTAGTAAGTAAGTAAGTGCTGCTATGGATCTAGGAATGATAGAGGAGATTTATTGGTAGAGTTCGCGCTTGAAAATAAATATACAATCATCAATAGCCAGTTTAAGAAAAAGTTAAAAACCTCCGGCATGGGTATCCCTGGATAATAGGCAAAGAAACCAAATAGATTATATTTTAAGCGATTCGCCGAAAAGATTTTTTTAGTGTGTGTACACGTCACCCGTATGTGTGCGTATGCATTGTAAGTTTATAAGATCGTGTAGTGATGAATGATTTATTTGAGACAATAAAGGCATCTGTTACCATATTGAGTTTTCATTCCTCTACTCTCGGTCCCCACATTGCATAGCGACCTTGCCAGTGCTGCTTGTGGCAGCGCTGTGCGTGCAAATAAGAAGTGTAGTTAATGCGTTTTGAAAATAGAAAGAAAGGTGATATTGAGTACAAAAAAAAATAGTGCGTGAATAATTGATTGACTATATTGGATAAAAAGTGGAGTTGCGAAGAGATAAAATAATAAATCTAGCAGCCGGGCGTCGATGGTGCCAGATGGAAGTGCAGAATATGCTGGATGCCGGGAGATGCAGGTGTCTGAGGTAGTGTTGTTGCGATAGCGATAGTTGACCTTGAAAATCAGTCATACTATCGATAGTCCTATCGGAACTATCGACCCGTGACGATACTATCGATAATATCGATAGTGAGAATCAAGCGATACTATTGATATTTTTCGATACTATCGATAGTATCGCGTCATTAAAGTTTTGCTTTCGTAACTCAAAAAAAACGTTTATTCTGTTCAATTAAGGTTTACAATTTTGGTGCTGAATTGCTCTATTAAGTACATAAGCACCTGTGTCAGAGGAAGCCACAGTTCCTTAGCTAAGTGGTCAAAACGAATTGACCTTATTCTAAAAACATTTAATGACAGCTTTACGAGAAAAAAGAAACGATTTATGATAACATTATGTGTACAAAGTCTTAACAACCAAAAAGTTTGAAAGTGTTTGAGAATGGGTGCGCGCGTGTGTATTTGTGTGTGAGTGTTGTACATTTTTGAGGACAAATAGGAAAATTGATATTGAGCAAAATGAGTATTAGCGTTAGGTATAAGGGCTACTTTATCTTTCCTACTTCTGATTTCTTTATCAGGGCAATATTCTGTGGATCGGTGTCTTTTTAAAACAGCATGTAGTATAAAAAGTTTTCTTACCGTAAGTAATCCTGCGTCTAGGTATAAGCTCTGAGTAAGATATATCCTTTTTTTAAATACATTACTTTTAGCAATGATCTTTGACCACGCTCAACGTTCAGAAATTTGGTCTTAAGTGCTCCTCCCCATGTTATACAGTATATTGCTATTAACTGTGCTAATACTATCGAGGTATTTTCGATACCATCGACTGGGAATAAAACGAAACCTTTAAAGAGCTTGCAATAGTATCATTAAATGTTCAACTATCGATAGGGCAAAACTATCGATACTATCGATAGTTATTATACTGATACTATCGACAGTATCGATAGTATCGAAAAAGATCATTAATATCGCTTATTTCTCACTATCGATACTATCGATAGTTTCGATAGGACTATCGATAGTACAACTAATTTTCGAGGTCACGATAGTATCACGATACTATCGATAGACTATCGCTTTCGCAACAACGCTAGTCTGAGGTTGATGTTGTTTTGTTGCTGGGCGCCGGGAGATGTTGGTGTCTGAAGAGGATTCTCGGTGCCGGGAGAAACAGGAAAGGAAGTTTAGGACACTGACAGAAGTCGAATGGAAGGTCATTTTTATCTTACTTAGAATATTAAATATTGAATAAAATAGGTGGCCACCGTGTAGTGTATGAACCTAGTCTCGAGCGCACACCCCGCGAGATGGCGCGTCAGTCAACGCCAACCGGCGAGCTAGACGGACGTGTTAGTGTAGTCCTCCGTGGTGTGTGTGTTGGCGAGCCACCACCACCACTTTACATGTGGCGACAAGGTGAAAGTGAGTAATTTTTTCCGTTTTGGGAAAAAGAAAAAGATAATTCTTTATGTAGGCACTAAACCCATTGTCCACTAGCGGTGATACGAAACATAAACATAACTTTCGGCATTATTTAATGCAAAAACTGATTGTCTTTCTTGAGTTAAAGTTAGATAGGTACATAAATAAGAACTCATCATAACCTACGATTGTTCGTAAGTAGGTACATTCGCTGGATGTTTCTTAAGTTTTTTAAGACATAGGCACAAAATATGAAGGTAGATTATTTTTAGTTAAAACAAATTCATAAAAATAATCAATCATTAATTACGCTTTACATTTGAACACAAACGACAAAATAAAATTGGAAAAAGTAAACTGTTGCAACGATGTTGACAAATGTTTTCTGTGTGAGAATTTGAAGCAACTTATGGTAGTCTACACGTTATTATATTGAATCCGGCTAAAAGCTAGTATGAAATACCGATTTAGCACCAATAAAGAAGTTATTATTACTCAGAAACTGAAAAATAAATTGCTAAATTTGAGTACATTGGGAGTATTATTGATTACAATTCGATGGCACTGCTGTAAAGAATACCACAGTTTGTTTGTAAGGTTACGGGTACGATTCCCGCGCCGCGAAAAAATGCGTGTTGATGATACAGTGTTCCTGGTCCGGGTAATGTGGTGTTTTCCGGTATATATAAAAACCATGCTACAGGTGTACCTATTTAGAATAAGACACGCCAGATATTATTTATTATGACACAGGGCCTGATTTATAACATGCTTATAAGCAGGTAAAAACCTGATCATTAAATTGATACACAGATTGGTGTGATCAATCTGAATCATTAAATAGAATTACTTATTATGTTGACTTGCAGGTAAAAACCTGTGCATTAAGTTGAAAAGTAGATTGGTGTGATCAATCTGAGTCATTAAATTGCATTACTTATTGTAATGACTTGCAGGTAAAAAACCTGATCATTAAATTGAAAAGCAGATTGGGGTGATCAATCTGAGTCGTTAAATTGCATTATTATTGTATTGACTTGCAGGTAAAAAACCTGATCATGAAATTGCATTACTTATTGTATTGACTTGCAGGTAAAAAACCTGATCATTAAATTGAAAAGCAGATTGGTGTGATCAATCTGAGTCATTAAATTGTATTACTTATTATATTAAAAGCAGATAAAAAATCTGATCATTAAATTGATTGATTAGCAGATTTTCATTATCAATCTGATTCAATAAATTGCCTGGTCACAGGAAGTCCAAACAAAAAAAAGTCATGTTCAACGTTTTTGACATTAGACAAATTTGACTGCCAAGGTGACCCCACCTCAGTGGGTGTGCGCTGGGAGCGTTGGAAAAGGGCTTTGTTTATATACCTGGAAGCTTCCAACATCGATAAAGATGTTAAGAAGAAAGCAAGTTTGTGACATTTTGGCGGATTAGAATTGCAAGAGATCTTCTATAATATTCCGGGAGCTAACGTGATCCCAACTAATGAGATTGACATATTCACTGTGTGCTGTAACAAAACTTGACGAATAATTTGCACCAAAACAGAGCAAAGTATATGAGCGGCATATGTTTCGGCGTCTTAAACAAGAGCCCGTCGAGAAATTTGTTTTTTTAGTAAGGTTACGAAACTAAAACTTGCCGATAAATGCAAATTCACTGACAAAGACGAACATATAATCGACCAGATTGCGGAAAAAGGCAATTCCACCGAACTTAGGAAACAAATCCTAAATCGGGGACAGCATTACTTTAGATCAAGTAATAATAAAAGCGAATACTTTAGAGGTGGTAAATAACCAACTCAATCAATTTGACACTATAAATAAAGACATACCAATTAATAAAATTGAGTCGAAAATTAAAACAAAATCGAAAGAGCCAAGGGTTTTGGAGTTAGCATGCGGCAGATGCGGTAATCGTAGACACAAATCAAATGACCTCACCTGTCCTGCTAGAGACAAAGAGTGCTTGAGATGTGGACTTGAAGGACATTTACACCAATTTTGTAGGACGAGGCAAAATTTCTAGAGGAAGTTTGAGCAGAAAAATCACAATGTAGTGGTGACCAAAGTAAGGAAAGCTCGAAATGAGACAGTTAATCAAATCAAAGATGTAGAATATCTGAACCAGGGCGAAGATACCCATTACGTTTTTCATATCGAATAAGATGTAGGATTTGACTGCACCATTGGTGGAGTAAAGACAAAGGTTTTAGTCGATTCAGGATGTAAAAAGAACCTGATCACAGAAGAGACGTGGGAAAGAATGAAAACCGAAAAAGCTAAAGTATTTCATCAGATGGCAAACCCTAACGTGAATTTTATGGCATAGATGGAAGTAATACTCCTCTAAAGGGGAAAGGTTGTTTTCAAGCACGCTTACCATTGGGAGATAAGTCCGAAGACACAACTTTCTATGTAATAACGAACGGTACAAGAAACTGCTAGGGAGAATGTCTGCTATGGCACTGGGGATTCTTAAAATTGGATTGAATTTGCAAATAAATCACATTAAATCTGGCGAGTTCCCCAAATTTAAAAACGTCATGCATGATTGATTTGCCTATTAATGGCTCTGTTCTACAGGTATCGCAGCCGTACAGGTATTAATTTCGTCTAATAATTATGACTAGTTAAGATACCTATATCTTCTTACAAATTAGTAATCAAGTTTATTCCACACAAGTGTTGCGAGTTAGCGAAGATAATAGACGTTCTCGTACATCTATCTTTATTGTCTAATATATGTTCAGTTTGTTTCTATGTATTTATATTGAATGTTCAATAAATGCTTATGCTGACAAATTAAAAGTTCTGTTGTCTTTTAGGCGAATTCCTATACCCCTTGAGGAGAACAAACGACTTGACAAAGTATTGACCCTATTAAAGAACTACGACGTAGTTTCAAGAAAAGAGAAGTGCATTTTCAGTAACAAGACAATACATTTTCTAGGACATGTACTTTCGGAACATGGCGTAAGGCCACTGTCAAACTATGTTTCATCCATACAGCAGTTTAGACCTCCAACAACATTGGGAGAGCTTTAATGCTTTTTGGGACTTGTAAACTTCGTGAGCAAATGGATTCCGGATCTTGCAACACACCCTGACTGACCCTCTCAGAGGAATGATGCAGAGCCACAAAAACGACGGCTCTAATATCAGTAGTTTGTGGGGCTCGAATCCACAGACAGCATTTGACTCTTAGCCTGACAAATATTTTAACTTCGGGCTATTTTGACATAAAAGATATAACTGTTGTCATCGCTGATGCAAGTCCAGTGGGACTAGGAGGTGTTCTTATCCAGATAAATGATAGAGGTCCAAGAATTGCATACGGGCATAAAACTTTAACAAGTTGCGAGTGTAGATACTACCTGACAGAAAAGGAAGCACTCACTCTTGTCGGGGCAGTCGAGCACTTCCACGTATTCTTGTATAGTAAGAAATTCGAGCTTATACCCGACCATAAGAATCTTGAAGTGATCTTTGGACCAAAATCTAAACCAAGAATTGTTATTTCCACGAAGCTCAGGCCTCGAGTATTAAATGCGGCACATGAGGGTCACCCGGGGTTTGTGGCTAAGAAAAGCATATTAAAAACAAAGGTGTGGTTGCTAAAATATGACAGAGACGCGGAAAAATTGGTGAAATCTTGTAAAGGTTGCACCTCAGTCTCAGCTCCGAATCCACTAAATCCTTTGAAGCGTAGAGAATTGCCACAAGAACCATGGATCGAAATAGCCACTGATTAGATGGGTCCACTTCCAAGCTGGGATCATCTACTTGTGGTGGTTGATTATTTCAGCAGATTTAAAAAAATCCAAATTAGCCACAAGATTACAAGCACAGATATGATATCACTTTTAAAAGAAAATTTCAGCTGTTTAGGTTATCCTGCATCAATAACTACAGATAATGAAAAGCAATTTTGTAGCGAGGTGTTTAGATCATTTTGTGTCGAAAGAAACATTACCCTTTTCAACACTGTTCCATACTGGCCTCAGCAAAACGGAGAAGTTAAACGTCAGAATTGGGATATCTTAAAGCAACTGAAGATTTCTCAGGCTGAAAAAAAAAATTTGCAAGAAATTGCCAAGGAAGCCTACAGGAATATATGATTATGTTCAATAGTACACCACACAGCGTTACAGGCAATGGGGTCTTGCAAAGGCAAAAGGAATCAAAAGGAATTGTTTTGCAAAAGGAAATTTAAGGACAAATTCCAATGATAGTTGACGTTGAGCAACAAAATGATCAGGTTACAGATGTGTGAGACAGAGACCAAGAAAAGAAAGAAAAAGGAAAGATATACACTGATAGAAAGCGGAAAGCGAAAGAACATAACTTGGAACCAGATGAGAAAGTATATGTGAAGAATATGACCAACTACAACAAACTGAGCTTAAACTTTACGGCCGAGGAAAGCTCGGCTGGAGATATTAAGATCCGGAACTATGAAACCGGGCAGAAACTTGAAAGAAACGTAGTACACCTAAAGAAAGTCGAAGGAGAATGGAAAGTTTTGCCCACAGATGGCGAAGAAGGAGATAACAAATTAAATAATGTAAGCGATTAACTCGTACTTCTCAACAAAATGATTTTGTGAATCAATGGGATAATAAAAACACTGATTTGGGATGATTCCTCAACTAATATGAGTATGTTTGTATTAAACTCACATGTTCTAAAATTAATCTATTGAGTTGATGTACATCTAAAATAAAACAAGAAAGAGATGTAGTGTATGAACCTAGTCTCGAGCGCACACGCCGCGAAATGGCGCGTCAGTCAACGCCAACCGGCGAGCTAGACGTACGAGTACGTGTCAGTGTAGTCCTCCGTGGTGTGTGTGTTGGCGAGCCAGGTTATTACAATAATATACTGCGACTTTACACACCGTTTAGTTAATAAGAATATATAAAATAGTGCTGTTGTTATATTATAAAGCGGACAGGTCTAGGTCTCATCTGTAAAAGTGGCAATTTTCTAAAGATTAAATTACCAACATGAAAATCATTTTCTTTTTAGCTTACAGTATTTCGTATTAAAATTTTAGAATTTTAATACATTTAAATTTGGTCTTAGAACTCTATAGAGATAAATGTTTTATAATCCCTAAAAATGCAAGCTCTTTAAGAAGAACTTTTTTTCATACATATTTTTGGTTTCTAAAATTTCGATATGTTTTTTGTGATTATGAAAATATTAAGATATATTTATTTACGTAAACATGTGAGAATAATACATAGGTATGCAATGAATTGTTAAATAATTTGATGTAACAACATTTTTAGCTAATGGCCGGAGTATAAAAAACAAAATTGTATTAAACGATGTTGAATAATCCTTTACTAAATTACAAGTCTTAGCACATGTACTTGTGTCAAAAGTATTAAAAAATTGGTCTAACAGATAAAGATAAAGTTAAAATGTATCATTCAGGAATTCTAAAATGTTATAAGTAGTAGCATTTTTTTTATTAATGATTTTTTTAAACCTAATTTTAAACAAATTCTTGACGATTTTAATTATTTTATTCATTAGAAGAATTCACCAAAATATTAATTCACTAAAATTGTAACAACATTCGATACCTACTAAGTGCACGCAGACAAATTGAGGCAAGTCAAAATCTGTGCGAGAGTCAATTTCAACTAGCACTAGCACACTGATGTAAATGCGGCTGTGTGTGTAAGCGCTAGCTCGAGCATAGACTATACTATTTTCACTATGTGATGATATGCCTGGCAGGTCTCATTGTTCCGTGGCCCGCATGCTATTTCAAACTAAATAAAAAGAAACTGGCAAAAAAAAATTTTGTAAACTATTAAAAAACTATTGTCCTTTCGAATCCTATCAAGTAGATTATTGGTATTATTACTAACTATTAACAAATTAAGTAAATTAAAATAAATTAATATATCTTTACAGCGCCTGGTGCGTGAAAAGCAACGCCATTCAATAGTGTATTGACACTACTGAATCGACCAAAAATCGAAGAATGGGAGCGACCATTTTGTAATCACGTCATTCGCATCAGTACGAGTGCGTCTGCCTTGTGTGCTATTTCTTAACTATTATTTTCGAAATACCGCGTTTTATTCTACAACTTATTAGCCATAACCCTTTTATGAAGAATTTATTAGAAAATAAAAAATCGGTAAATCTGATTCCATTTCCTTTGCCAACTCGATTAAATTACATTCGTTACATCCAAGAAGGCTAGAAACTAAGGAGAGATAACTCCCTGGAAAGGGTTGGACTAAATCCGTATCCCACAGTGACGCATGCGCATTACGCTTCTTTGCCGCGATCCTCGCGAAGTGTCAAAATTGGTCAACAAAAAACAACAACTGTCGCACGTGACACCGTTCAAAACAAAACCATGTGACCATGAAATGACAAATAGCTGCCGCTGCACATGCGCAATACAGCGTTTTGCCCGGCACAGAGTATACGACTTTCGGCCCTCGAAAGCTTACCCCCACTTCGGGAGTTATCTCTCCTTAGTCTCTAGCCTTCTTGGTTACATCACTATAATTGACAATTATGAACTGTCGGGGATACATCATACGGCGAAAGTAGTATAGTAGGACGAAACAATTTTGATACGTTGATTTTATTTAAAAAAATAATCGCTCTATTTGAAAGTTCGTATATAGGTAAGTCCGCCATTTCTGGCCTTAGGAGTATGAGAATTTATACTTGGGCTTTTGATTCAAAAATTAAAACAGCGGGGGGGACACATGGATACATAGATAGATATATTCTTTATGGCTTATACAAAGTAAAAACATTTCACATGTAGGTACAATAACGAGTATTGCAATTTGGTTGGTATCATTGGTATAAGCAATCTCTTTCAGACAACCCGCAAATAACTTAGTTATTTTTACGACATATATTCTCTTTGTTTACGACGCCGGGGGCAGCTTCAAGTTGGGTTCTTCTTCTTCGTGTCGATGATCTTAAGGACTTTCGTGTGTCATAGATTGTGTGTGTTGGATTTAAATAATTAATATGAGTTTGTGTAACTGAATGTGAATTTTAAATAATGTTGTTTTGTGATTTTATTATATGTATATGGAGCAATCTGAAATAAATTATATTATTATTATATTATATATTATTATCGCTGATACTAAATAACAGCAGCCCAGTGCTCCGCCATCGCCACCCCAGGGGGAGAAGCCTCATACAGATCTTTGATTGAGCAGCTGGTAGGGCACTGGGGGCAAACCAGCAGGTGCTGCATTGCTTGGTCCGAGGTTCCGCAGTCGCATTTTACCCTGTCCGCACTGATGTACCCCCATTTAAAAAGGTTACTCCTGCAGCGGCCCACTTGGGTTTGGAGACGGTTAAGCGACTTCCATTTGGGCCATGGCAGTTCACATCCGGCAGGAAGATGTTCAAGGGGCGCTATATACTCTGGTGGTGGAGGGTGAGTCTCACGCCACAAGTTACAAATAAATAATACGTAGTAGTTATTTAAGTCAGAACTTAAATGCATTTTTTATTGCATTATAAATACGTGTCCCGAATTGGCATCGTTCTACTCTTCCTCGGGTCAACGTACTCAGGCAAGAGGCAGTTCAAAAAAAAAATGGTTTCAGTTACGCTAAAAATTATCGTCTCTTGATATTTACGTAACTTTTAGCCGAAATTCTGAGCCAGTCCACACAGCAAACAGACACAATTCTTTTTCGCTGAAACATAAAAATAGACGTCACATGATTATCAATACCCATATTTAACATTTGTGTTTGTTGTGTGTCTGGGTGTTATTATCTATTTAAGTATGTATTTGGAAAAATATAAGTATGTTTATCAGTCTCTGACGCCTATAGTATTAGTATTATGTGTTTATGTATGTATCAGTGGTGAATTTTCTTTATTTGTAAGTTTAATATACAGTGTTTGTGCGTGACAGGATTGTGTGAAAGGGTGTGGTGTGTTTGTGGTTTTGTTTTGTGGATATTAGTGTTATTGTCAGTGCCTGTGCTTTGTCCACATTGCTCAGTCGCTTATGCACGCCAGCACCACTGGCCATATAAATCATTTCAGTCTCTAGAATATTATGCAAAATCTGTGGTCGACTATACAACCTAAATATTATTTTGTTCAATATGAATAATTAACATTATTATTACCTGATGTGAAGCTGACCTTGAATTTGGTAATACCAAGCGTGGTTGGTATTAACGGTGTATTTTGCCGAAACAGTGAAGGAACTAGACAAAAAGCCAGAAGTATGAGCGGGTGTAAGTAGAGAAAGAGTATTTGTGGAACGCAATTGACGAATGTGCGAATTAAGAAGGAAGTGAAATTTATTTTTTAAATAAGCAGGAGAATTAGGGTCAAAGAGGATTGAGAAAAGGGTGCACAAAATACGAATGCATCTTGGTTGATGGATAGGTAGCCAGTTCAGCTTCATCCGGAAGCTAAAAACATGGTCGTATTTGCGAAGCCCAAAGATAAGTCGAATGCAATTGTTAAGCCTGCACATTCAATTTTGTTTAAGAGATCTTGTGAAATGTTGCTATAACAAACATCGCCGTAATCGATGAGAGGCAGAATGAGAGCTTGTACCAGCAGAGCCCTGGTCGATGTGGTAAGAAAGTTCTTGAATCGGTAGAGAGCACGAAGAGTCCCGGAACTTTTCTACTGAGTTCAGGTTCTTGCTTAGTCCAACTAAGCGTGCTGTTCAAGTGGAGACCAAGATTTTTGACGCTGGGAGAGTATGGGATCACAACACCGTACATTAAGACAGGTAGAACAGAACAAATATCCAGTTATGCCAGTTGTCGTGAGCTACCGATAATAATCGCTTGGCACTTGTCAGGATTAACCTTAATGCCAAATTTGGCAGACCAATCAGCAACGCACTTGAGGTCATGGTTGAGTTGGTAAATTCCACTGTTAACCTCACTGGCCTGGGCTGACGCGTATATCTGCAAATCATCGGCGTGTAGATGGTGAGGACAGCCAAGATAACCCACAAGAATATTTATAAAAACGGAAAAAAGTAAAGGGGACAATATGCCGCCCTGTGGCACACCAGAATCTAAGTTGGCCCAATCGGAGGCAACGTCGCCCATGCGAACAGCCTGCCTTCGATCACGGAGATACGATGAGAACCACTAAAGGGACCGGCCGGCCTACAGAAGAATAATGCCCATAAAGGTAATGATGTAGACCAGGTACTAAGTTATGAATGATGATGTGATACACGATTGAATATAAAAGTGATTGTTTACTGAGAGTTGACATGAGATTAAATGTTTGATAATGGAAGTAAACTGTAAATGATATTTTTTCTGACAGAATGAGAAAAAAAATTTATTAAAAAGTGATACCTATGGCTTTTTAATTAGTGATAATGTCTTCATTCTATGATGGTAATATGTAAATTATGTAATCGATTGAGAAATTAAAATTTATTCGAGCTTAGATATTAGGTATCCACGTCTTATTTATTATAAGTAACATTATTTCAAATGGAATAATTTCATCACTAGATAAGACTCCTCTGTGCTGTGTTTTTTTTCTTTTGTTCAATTGGTTAGACGATTGTATAACTTTATAAGGGTAAAATAACCAATCTGTATTTTGAATTTTAATTTAATATATTAACCTGCCCGCATATTCAATTTCCGCATAGAATTAGTAAACTTACATTCAATGAAATAATAATCAACTTATTATAACATTAATTTAAAATCAACTTTTGCGATGTTTAAAAATAATAAACATACCTACTTGGTTTTTATTCTGTTTCGAATTTGAGAGTTTAGCTTTTGTCAATATGTTTTAATATTTTTTTTGGTAATTTTGTTCCCGGAGGTTTTGTTTCATATTTGGATTGAATTGAATTATAAATGTTCACTTAATTTGACAAAATTTACATACAATATTAGTGGTAAATTGTTAAAGTTTTGAAAATTGTAAGAATAAATTAGCTAATCAGTTTCATTAACAAAATAAAATTGGATCAGATTAGAATAAGAAAAATTCGCTTGTATTTGTCATCAAATGTCTTTGATTATGAATGTGTTTACTTTTTAAAAAAACAAAATTATTGTATGATTAAGAGATTCAATCAAATATAAATTTCTATGTTAACTGTTAGTTGTAAATTGTGGTAAATTCTGTTTATAAATTTGCTACTTTTTTTTAAACAAAAGTGTGTGTACACGTCACCCGTATCTGTGCGTATGCACTGTAATTATATAAGATTGTGTAGTAATTTATTTGAGACAACAAAGTCGCATCTGTTGACATATTGAGTTTTCATTCCTCTACTCTCGGCATCATCAATGTTAAACAATTCCAAAGTGAAACAGATTAATAAGAGGAACATATATGATAGATAAAATAAGAAAAAGTAGAAAAACCTATAGTATCAAACACACGAAGAAAATGAAAAAGAATACTTAGAGGCCCCAAAACAAGCAGCACCAAAATCAACTACTGAAGAAACCACACCAAAAAATATAGAGGCATACACAAAGATTGAACACTTAGAAAATGTCTAAGGGGAGTTAAACAATAACCAATAAAAAAAGATACTATCTGAGAAAACAATAGAGATGATAAATAAACCAGCAGACTTACAAAGAAAACAACCAAAGAATACAGAAAACAGAAAAGAACTCGCGTTTCTTTCTATTCAAAAAAGTAAACAAACTTCTCAGAAATTACCAATAAAAACATCGAATAAAAACGATTGAAAAAAACCTAGGGCAAAGAAGAAGCCAAAAAAGAGCCGACAAGCAGTAAAACAATAACAAAATTTGCATACCTAAATTGAAATCTCAAACTACACTAAAAAAGGTGTAGATATCTTAAACGCAGCAACTGAATTCTACATTAACTTATATGACAATCATTCCACCAACGATCACCAGCTCGACATAGAAAAAACCACTACTAAACTGTTTACGCCGTTTAGCGAAGCAAAGATTTTAAGAAAAGTAGAAGCAATTAAAAATGACAAAAGTCCGGGACTAGATGGAATTCCAAATGAAGCTGTCAAGTTGGGAATATATCTGCTACCCTTGACCTCCTTATTTAATAAAATACTTGAAAAAATGGTTGCCTGTAAAGTCGGTTTTACGGGCGAAGATTTTACGTGACAACGTCTTTTTCTCGGTAGAATATTTATTGATATGAATATAATTAAATTGCACAATAGGAACAAGGAATTGAATGAAAATAAGAATTGCACAAATTTTAACTATAGAAATATATTTTGTTTACTAAAACAAAAACTCATCGGTGACTCATCGTAACGTTACCGAGCGTTACACTTTTTCATAAGTGACTCCCAGCCGCAACCTAATTTAAGACGTTGTCACGTCAAAAAAAAGAAGTACCTAAGAAATGGACGGAGTCAATAATAACTCTTTCAAACAAGAAAGGCGATCCCACTGACATAAATAATTATCGTCCTATTAGTCTACTTCCAGCCATCTACAAATTTCTTGCAGCAAGCTTGGATAATAGAATAGCGCCGGAAATAGAAAAAAACTAGCTTATAGAGCAAGCAGGCTACAGAAAAGGGTTAGCACAATTGACCACATACACACTCTGGATCAAATAATAGAGAAACACCAAGAAGTTCAACAGCCACTCTACCTCTCGTTTATAGATTACGCAAAGGCATTAGACTCTATCAACCATGAAAGTATTTGGGAATCTCTTAACTGCCAAAATGTGCCTGGAACATAAAAATAATAAAGAACATTTATTTAAACTGCGAAAGTAGATAAAGTTAGATAGAGTTGGACCGGAAATCAGAATAAAAAGAGGCGTTAAGCAGGGAGATCCAATGTTACCAAAAATATATATCTGTACTACAGCAGCAAATAAAAAAAGCTGAATCGGAAGCAGAAAAGGTATATACATAAATGGAAAAAGTTCTGAGTAATTTAAGATTTGCTGATGATAAAGTGCTTTTTCAAAATCTCCACAACAGTTACAGGAAGTGATTAAAGAGTTATGCAAAGTCAGTGAAGAAGTGGGTCTTCAACTCAACACTTTTAAGAAAAAAGCAACGAACAGTGTAAGAACTCCTATTGTTATAAATCAAGATTAACTAGAATACGTGGTTAACTACCTTTATCTAAGAAAACAAATAATATCTTTTAACAAACTAAGACAAAGAAGAACTTGAAAGAACAATTACCATGACATGGAAAAAGGTACTTAAGTCAAACCTATCTACCAATAACATTAAAGAAAATTACTTTAGACTCAAACCTGCTACCATGTCTTACATACGGCTTCCAAACATGGATTTTTAACAACCATACAAGTCACAGAATAAAAACAACTCAACGAGCCATGGAAAGAAGTACCTATGCTGCGCTTAAAACTCAAAGATAAGCATAAATAGTCTACCATCAGAGAAAGAACTAAGATAATAGACGCTAATCACTCAGAGCTTAAAATGGAAATGGGCAGGGCAAATCGCTCGACTTCAGGAGGACAGATGGGCAAAAGCTGCGAAATGGACGGGACCTCTGGGCAAGAGGCCAAGAACGGTGGATGGTCGAACTCACTAGGCTTGCAGGGAAGGACTGGACAAGAAAAGCTGAAAACAGAAAGGAATGGGTAACCTTGAAGGAGGTCTTTACCCAGAGAGGGACCGAAAAAGAAGAAGGAAGGTGATACAGAATTAATTCATGATGCAGCCCATATTGAAATTTTTTCACAATAAAAAAGCTTTTTTATTTTATTTATTTATTATTTCGCTTCGTGATCCAATCCAAAATGGGTGAATGAAGGGTGAATCCGTCGAAGAACTAAAGTGACCATTGCAGGCCAGTGGGTTGGGTTGGGCAGGGTACATCGACGGCATTGATGGCCGCTGGGCTGGGGCAGAAACATTACGAACGGCCCTTTGACTGGCCTGTTGGCGCTATGACAGCGATCGTGCCTTTAGCGCCGGATTTCGTGGGTTCGATCCCCATCCATGACAAACATGTACTCATGTGACGAACATTTTTTTTGTTGTGTGTCTGGGTGTTTTTATCTAAAAGTATGTTTATCAGTCTCTGACGCCCATAGTATAAGCTCTGCTTAGTTTGGTCAGATGATCATAGTTTAAATTGTCCCAGATATTTATTTTATATTTTTTATTATATTTTATTGAAGAGACCAAGGTGCCATAATTTGCGAACGTCAGCTTCTTAAATAATAAATAAGCAGAGCATGCCAGAATAGCATTTAGCTGACAATTGCTGCATAGCTGTAGCAAGTGTATCTCTGATCAAATGAAAGGCGATGCAGGTGGGCGTGGGCCTGGCATTGATCTATTAAGAAAGTTGTTTTGTAATACATACATACCATCACGCCTTTTTCCCAACGGGGTAGGCAGAGACTACATCTTTCCACTTGCCACGGTCCTGACATACCTCTTGCGCTTCTTCCACTCTCATTAATCCTTTCATACATGCATGTCGATAATGGGTACTCCTGAACTGACCTTTTCTAAGCACGTCTTGGACTTGTCCTAAGTACGTCCGTCTAGGCCTTCCCCTTCCAACAGCTCCATCCAATCCACCCTCGAATTGTAAATTTGTTTCGTTAATCGCCTTTCATCCATCCATTCCATATGCCCAAACCATTTTAACATTCTCATTTTAATTTTAGTGACAACATCCTCTCTCACACCTCAACACTCTCTAATTAAGCTGTGTAATGATGATATACTAATACTGTTTCTCGAAAATTTTGTTGATGATGAGGATAACATGAACGTAAAATCGTGAAACAAACTGCAAAGGTAGCTGCAGCAAATTGCAGCTCAATACCTCAATGCTCAAACACATTCCTAAGTAGCTCATTGCAAATCACCAGACACCCAATCAATAAAATGTCGGTCATTCTAGACAATCATTCAGGCAGAACGTAGCGTGTGATGCTCACCACGCATTGAAAAGCGGGTTAAAAAATGTAAACCTTACCAAACGAAGGAAATGTGATAACGGTACTTTGCGGGCGGACGCTGAAAAAATCAGAAGGACCAGTGAATAGACGTGGCGTAAAGAGATAGACTAAGAGCTAGGAGTCTTGTGTTTCGCAGCTGCTTGCAATCTTTTGGATAATATTGCAGCCTATGTTATGTTCATAAATCGAAACAATGTTTATTTAAGATCTATTCTCATTTTGCGTTCTAATTTTCATTCTTAAATCTGTAATTATTATGTGTTAGACGATTTCAAAATTTTTGCATACGTTGCTTGTATTAACGTACTCAACCTGAAAATTCTGTTTTTGTTTTGTTATTTAAAAAAGGCCTCTTCATATTGTATTTTTTTTGTGGTCAAAAAAATACAATATGAAGAGGCCTTTTTTTTACCATTGTCAGGACAATTTTTTCTCAACGAATGTTGCTCAGATGATGGGACTTTTATGGGATTTTAGAATTATTCCTATCTGTTCACTAAACTAACTTTTACTTAGGTTCTTATCTGAATTTTAAAAATAGTTATATTATTTTACGAGTAAGAGTGCTTACCTCCTAGGCCACGATGCTCTAGGTTTTCGAATCGAAGAAATCTATGATAAGGTATATTATATTTGACGACCGACTTGGTGTAATGGTTAAGAAGTTGGCTACTACACCAGAGGTCGCGGGTTCGATCCCCGCACAGTACAAACATTTGTGTGCATGAACATGTCTGTTTGTACTGGTCTGGGTGTCTCCTATGTATAATAAGTATGTATTTACAAAAGAAAATGTATTTAAGTATGTTTATCCGTTGTCTAGTATTCCATAACACAAGCTTTAATTAGCTTACTTTGGGGCTAGATGGCGCTGTGTGGAATAATGTCCAGGGATATTTATTTATTTATTTATTATATCTTTAAGGAAATAATAGTTCATCTGACATTGATTCAAATTACCAGTCGATGAACTGCAAATTCGAATGTTGTGTGCATGAAATCTTTAATCTTGAACCTACCGATAGGCTACGAGAGACGTGTAAACTATTACGTTGTTAATTAAAATACTTATGAAATTAACATGCGCCAGTGTTCAGCAAGTGGCTTGCGTGCGTGACCATTGCGGTAAATATTTTCTAAATTAACCTGGATGTTTCTATTGTGAGTATTAACGATGTTTATCCGTTCAATTAATAGGCAATATACTATCGGTTATTTGAAGTTATTAAATATTTTAAAACCAGATTAATTCATTCTTAAGTTTACTAAAATATTGGCATTTAATTATTGTATTAATTAAAATGATTGTCCTAAGTATTTTTTCAGACATTTGTACCATCCTTTAAAGAATATTTTTATTCAACATCGAAGATTTGCCAACCATGCTAGTTCAAATGAGGACGGTGCAGCAAGAGTCACAACCGTGCACTGTCTTCTACAATGTAGAGTAAGCTTGCTGGACCTCACGACCGCTTTCCATCAGGTGGAGTGAGGTCATCTTGACGGGCAATATAATAAAAAAAAACAGATATTGTACAACAAATTCAGTCATGGGGACAGTTTTTCTGTGGAGAACATTTATGGTAAATTTAGCGTGGTACATGCACCGCAAAAGGATGACCTGATGAGGTTTGACAGTGTCTAAAGCTGGACGCTGTAATCAAATGCTGGCGCGGCGCGAGTAGCCGAGGTTTTCATTTCTATGAAAAAGGACTTTTGAGTTTTACTAAGGCTTGTTTTTGTTCATTTACCTATATTTGAGAGCTGGGGGTGAAACGTTGCATTTTGTAAGATATTCGTGATTATTTCATTAAATTTAAATAAAACTTAATTTTTTTCTCTATGATGAGTGCATAATACTATTCATAAACACATTGATTTGTCTGAAATAAGGTAGTCGCTAATTATTTGCTAAATGAAATAAAAAACTGTTTTTTTTTAAATTGATAAGACACTTATACATTTACTGTACACAGTTATAGTTATAATTATGAAATTAAAAGGTACATTCAATTATAGAGAGATAATTTCACAAAAACCTTAAAAAAATGCAACGTTTACGATCTACCCCAAACGCAAAAAGCAAACCCTCTTAATAACCTTTGCAGTTGCAAGACTACAAAATCAATTTATCTAGTTCACTTTTTATGTAGATTGCTCCAAACGAATACTTTTTTATTTTATTTTTTCTACTATACTACTACGTTAGCCTGTCTATAGACATTGTCTGTTCAGTATATACCTATATTATACATATGGACTATTTTGATTGCTAGTGAATTGGCCTCGTGTTTAATGTTGATAAAATTATCGATAATCGAGCGACCCCGACAAACTTCGTTCTGTCAAAAGTTATTGGCAAGACAGCAGTAGTATGGAAAAATGTTTTTGCTTTTTTTTCCCTCAATTTCCCAATGTTTTTAATATTTATTATCCTATTCCCGATGTAGACAGATCCAAAAACACAAAATTCATAAAAATCGCTCCAGCCGTTCTTGAGTTATAATAAGTTGTGTAACTAACACGTCTTTCTTTTATATAAATAGATTAACGCCTATAACTAACCTCTATGTTAATGTTTGGTGAACGTTTACATAAAGTGGTAGAAGTCTTAAAGCTATTGATGTTTCATTATGTCCTTCATCTTAGAGCCCATCTCTTAAGTCGTGAGTGCGTCGGGGTAAGAATAGAGTGAGGGTAAAACACCCCAGCTGGGAATCCGTGTAGGCTCGAGTTCAAATCTGGTCAGGGGCCTTATTACCATCTCTTATAGCCAGTCAAGTTGATTTCCTGAACTGAGGGTAGCGAGCAATTTCGTCGGTAAATATCTGGAGTAAAGGATGCATTATTAACTGGTAACCGCTGACTGGCTGAAAATGAAAGATCATAATAAGTAATCGCTCGCTACACTCAGTTTAGGACATTAACTTGACTGGCTATAAGGGATGGTGATACGGTGCCAGAACTACCATTGCGTTACTAACTTACCGGTAATGAAAAAAAAACCGATAAACAACCAAAGCTACCCGAATAACGGCGGAAGGCTCGCTACCACGTTGGGTTATAAGCTAGATAAAAAGTGGGTTTCTAAGGGTCCGTTTACCATGATGGCAACAGTCAACTTGCCTTGACTACCCCGTTTGGGATTATTCGTCAACGTATGTATGTATATAAATGAATAAATAAATATCTGGGACAATTTACACCAAGATCATCTGACCCCAAACTAAGCAGAGCTTGTACTTTGGGCGTCAGAGACTGAGAAACATACATAAATATTTGTAAATACATACATATATACATAATAACACCCAGACACACAACAAACACTAATGTTCGTCACACAAATGTTTGTCATGGGTGGCGATCGAACCCACGACCTTCGGCGCTAAAGGCAGGATCGCTGCCATTGCGCCAACAGGCCAGTCAAAAAAATTATTTTAAGTAGTTTTGTTGCAGCATTTGGCACCATGTCCCTAGGTCTACACTAAAGCAACCACCGACACCGTAGGGCTGTTGGGCTAATATAAAACAGACTTAGGCAATGTCCTGCGCATTTCGTTACGGTCTGTCTTCCTTCAGACAGGACTCAGCCAGTCTAGCAAACATTAATTTTATATTTTTTAACAATTAAGCCAGTTTTGTAACGATTACGGTGTAGTGTAGTACTAAAAATATTAGTTTAGTTTATTAATTGAAATTTTATTGTAATATCATTAGTTATTAGTTCGGTGGTGTTTGGAGATGGTAAATTAGATTAAATTGTGTGCAATTATATAGACGATGCAATAATGGAGTAGGTAACTCTACATGTGTTAGTATTTAATGTATACGTCACTTCCTTTATTTTTTAATTGAAATAAAACTTGAAATATTTTAAGGTTTATTAAAATCGGTTTTCTTACCTACTTGACTAATCTTGTTTTTAAATGTTGACCTATTATTGTCTTAGCCTACTTAGCAAAGTTCGTATTGATAGCAACCTAGAGAAAAGAGTTTATATCCGTAAAAACTCGTGGCGTCATATTCGTAAAGGGTGAAAACAGTGAAGACTTCGAAAAACAGTTATTAGGGTGAAAATAGTGAAAACAGTGCAATATGACGTTCCTAGTGCCAGTGTTAGTGTGTGTGGTGTGCTTCCTCTACGCGTACTATCTGTGGAAAAAGAGTTGCCCCGATACGGACAATGAGCCACCGAAATTTCCCGGTGGATTGCCCATATTGGGACATGTACTCCAGCTCATTGGGGATAGTTGCCGTGAGTGTGGTTTTATTTAAATTTGTATTATACACCGTGACAAATATTATCACTTGTATATCACTCACGACTCTATATGAAACCAAACTCCTAATTTTTACCTGCCCGAGTGGCCTGCCCCCCGATTCGGAACAAAGTTACGTAGTGGACGTCCGTATCAGTCGATAACTTTGTAACAATCATTATCAAATATCTCCATCAAGTGTTGCCTGGCTAGTTTACCTAGAAGAAGAAAGCACCTTGGGTGCTTCCGTTGAGTCAAATTATAGCGGTAAAATGGTCAAAGCCCTGGTGGTAGTGATGTACATCGAGAAGTCTGGTTCCATTTTTGAAGCTTCGAGGCGGATCAGCCGGACTCGGTAGTGAGCTCGGTGGGCTCGTAGACCCGAGACTAGCCGAGACGCAAACTCCCTGAGCCACGCCTCGAAGCTTCAAAAAGGTTCTAGCCTTCAACAGAAATCGAACCTATCAAAAGAGCTCGAGCCCTGAAAAGAACTTGAGTCTTAAATGAAAGAGCTCGACCTTTCCACTATAAAATTTTCAAGATCATTAAGATATATTTTCCTGTTAATTAAATCTCAATTTTTCAAAATACCCTTTTGTACGTCAACCACGAGTTGCTACTTTAAATTTACATTTACGTTACCACGAATACGTACTGGTCACATATATTATTATATATTACATCCCACAAACACATATTTTATTTAAAGATAGAAACATATTTTCATGCCTGCTTTGAAAAGGAAGACTTCAAACGGAAACTCACTTGAGCGCGACTCGCCACTTAAAAACGTCTCGAGCGCTAAAAAAGTCTCGAGCCCTGAACAAGCCTCGAGATCGATCGAGCTTTCAAGAAGGCTAAGGCAGTTGTCCCACCACCGGCGGGGAAACGACTAACTATCGGCTATTTTATCGCTCAAGAAACGTACAATAGATATACATTTCGTGTAAACAAAAGAGATGCATACATAAATAGTTGATCGCTGACTGTTCACACTGCCCGGCGAGGACTCGCTCCACTAGTTCGTCGCTAAGCGACAAGAGCTATCAAAGAGAGTTCTCGCTTCTCGTTCTTCTTTCTCGCTCGTTTTCTTGCTGTCTAGTTCATCGCCCGTCTCACTCGTACACTTTTTTAAATAGTCCAGCGACTAAACTATCGGAACTACAAAATCGTTTTCCGCTGCTCGCCAACTCGTTTCTAATTCTAGATTGATTCGCTTCTCGTTCATCGTCGGCGGTGGGACAACTGCCTTAGACTCCCGAGTCGTCGAGCTTCATACAAACGAGGCGAGCCCTGTAAACGACACCGAGCTCTATGAATAATTAGTTTCATCAGTAAAACAAACGAGTCCAACCTTGACCGGTTCACTAGCAACTATTAATACTCGTAGGTCCCATGATACATATTTCTCCCCTCATTTTAAAAACTTAAACAGTTCTAATCACCATTTGCATATAATGAACTGTCCTTTCATTCTTAGCGCCATTAGGGCTGTCCACATTTGCGAGTATGTGACCAAACACTCACTAGCTAAAGTAAATAATAGATATATAAATATGCGAGGCAAATTACCTACACCAAGATCATCTGACCTTAAACTAAGCAGAGCTTGAACACGAGTATGGATGTCAGACACTGATAAACATACTTGAATATTTCTAAATACATACTTATATAAATAATAACACCCAAACCCACAACAAACACAAATGTTCGTCACACGAATGTTTGTCATGGGTGGCGATCGAACCCACCAACACCAGTCAAACACTCAAGTAATGTTAAAATTCTGTTAAAATAAAAATGTTTCAACGAAACAAATCCCAGTGGGTTTGAACTCGATCATTGTATACCTAACTACATTGCAAATAGGTACATCAATGGACCCTTGCCGATAGTGAAAATCCAGTCATGCAATGACTTTCTTTATTAGGCTTTAACAAAACGGAATAGAGTCGCCACTTAGCGCAAAATATACGTTTTTTAAGGCTTATAATATCGATAATTAGTAAAGGTGTATGTTTTTTTATGACAGAATAGTAAGGATTAAGTGTGCATTTACGAGACCAGGGATCTTATTACAAACGCTTATATCCGTCAGTCTCAGTATCAGTCAAGTTAATTTGCTAAACCGAGGATACCGAGCAATTTCGTCAGTAAATGATGATGAGATGTGTTAGTGCCAGGTAACCCGCTGGCTGGCTGAAAATGAAAGATCATTTATAAAATAGCTCGCTCAGCTTAAGGAATGAACTCGACAAGTTATGAGGGATTGTAATAAGGCCCGAGACTAGTGTTCGGATGTTTATTCTTTGATCTTATGTTCAAAAAATATTGTGCCCCATCAATATTGTGTTCGTCGAACACGACTTTACGTGAATTTTCACGCGTAAAAAAAACTACCGGTCGAAATTGGTGTTGATTTTTTTGGTATTCCAATAACCATATTTTAATGTACAAAATACATGAAAACCATTTATAACATAGCAGTTTTTGTGTCCGTTTTACCCTTTCAAAGTTTCACAAAACTTCGAAATTTTGTACCGAAGTAGGGCCCCGTTATGTTGTCGCTAGACATAACCATTCGGTTTGTTTGCTACCGTTTTACTACCTAAGCATTCTACGTAGCTTATTTGATTGTCCTACCAAATAATTAATGTCTAGTCACTAAATAACTTCCCCTATTTTCGTGTATTGTAGATCTATGGCATGCAGTAAACGATCTAGCTGTGAAGAGCTACGACATAGGCGGTGTCGTTGCCGCTTCCATCGGTCCGCGGACAATATACGGTAAGTTTTTTTAGTATAATTTGCGCATACTGTAAAAAAACACCACAACAGGGCAGCATACGAACCTCCCCAAAAATACTTATGTAGGTTGTACTGAGGGTCCAGTGCAAGTTTCATTAGATCACAGTCGTAAGAGCAAGTAACTTCCTTAAAAAGTCGATGAAATAACACTAAAATTTACTATTGGCTGTAGCATGTGTGTAGTCTTTGTGACTGAGTCTACACGCAGTTTTCTTTAATTGGTAGAGTCAGCAACAGGAGTAGCCTAACACGTAAGTAGGTACCTTGTCACATTAACTTTGTCCAAGTATTCAAAGCAATTATAACGGAAATGAAATATGGCAGTGACAATGGTAACAGCTATGACAAAGTACTCACCTGACTCGCTACGTATTACCTAGGCAAAGTACTTATCAGAAATATGTAATATTCACGGCAATGTCAATACTACAAAGATAAATTGTGTTTCCTCAGTGATAACGGATCCAGATGACTTCTTCACGGTAGCCAACACGAGTTTGGAGAAGGATGGGTTTTACGACTTCGCCAAACCCTGGCTTGGAGAGGGGCTGGTCACAGGAAAAAGTAAGTTTCCGTTGTTTCAGACTGCAGTGGATCTTAGGAGTACGAAAATATTTCTTGTAAAAATTCTGTCAAATGAAAATAATTAAATCAAAAATAAATATCTGGGACAATTTACACCAGGATCATTGTCCCCAAACTAAGCAGAGCTTGTATGTACTTTGTGCGCCAGAAACTGATAAACATAAAAACATACTTAAATAGATAATAACATCCAGACACACAGAAAACACAAATGTTCGTCACATAAATTTAATGTTTGTCCTGAGTGGGGATCGAACCCACGGCCTCCGGCGCTAAAGGCAGGATCGCTACCATTGCACCAACAGGCCAGCCCAAGAAATTTACAAAAAGTTTTTTTTCAACACACTTGCTCATAAAGTGGCTCTAATTTCACCGCAATTAGGCACATAATGATACTTATAATCAGACTGTGACTTTTTCATTGCTATTATTCACAAGTGAGTTATAGTTTTATTTTTATTTTATTGGTTGAGTTGCTTTGTTTTCAAAAAAGTTTCGATACAAAAAAGATCGTGTTCAATAGTAAGTAGATATAAATAAATGTTTATCTACTAAATAAAATGTTTTTTTAGTATTATTTTATTCACAAGTGTGTTGAAAACAGTCCTATGATACACGTGTGTATCCTCACCTACCTAACGGCTCGGGTCTCGATGGCGCCTCAGCGGTAATCACCAACATTACACACTTGTACCATAATGTACTATTAAACAACTCCAGTTGCTAGCCGCCTGGTGGTAGTGATAACCACACCACAACCTATCGTGATACGTGAAACAGTAAAACTATCACTGATGCGTTGCCTTTGTACATAACATTATATTTCATTGTTATGTAAAGAATATATAAATAAATAACACAGGCTCGTAAGGTAAGCTGGACGGAATGGCCATCCTCAGGTCCCTAGCTGACCATCCGATTCATTGCGAGTATTGCGACGGTACTTTTTGTAAAGTTATACCCGTGGCGGCAAACAAATTTTTCATGACGCCTCTAAGGCGTGAAGCGCCATAGGTTTAAATGACGCCCCCATGGCGTCATCAGTCATGTATAAAAAGTTCTTGCTTATTCTTCTGTTTCAGACTTGTATAGACTCGTTTTTGTGCAATCGGCATGTGATATCAGACCAAAGCACTTTGCTTATCAGTTAAAGCGTGTTCTAAGCTTAAAATAAAGTGTTTCAAGCGAAATGGAGGGTAAGTGACTGATTAATAGTAGATGTTGTGAACCTTTTCATGATTTGTTTATTGACAATGCATTTTGAAGGAATTATTAATTCATTTTTTAACGTTTAAAGAAGTGGTTGCATACATTACTTTTATATGTTAGTACCCGGTAGGGAGAGGTTTATGGATTAATAAATAACATAAAAAAGAATAGTTACATTAAAATACGAGGACAGTTTAATAAAAGTGATATGTACATATTTAAAATAATAATAATCTTGATAACTATTTAAATGGCCACTACATAATATATAATAGTGAATCAATTCGAAAGCGCAAATGTATCCCCGAATTGCCAAATCCGAGTGACGAAGATTTGCATCTTCGTCACTCGGATCATTTCGCATTGAGTTGCCTCAATGCGAAATGATGAGTTATCAGGTCGCCTAGGATCAGAACTCTCAGTCGTATTCAGACTGTGATGTGAAAATTGAAAGAAAAGATATTGGAATATGCACCAATCGTACGGAGGACATGGTTTGCAATAAAGAATTGAATTGGACAAGGATGTTCTAGGGGTCCTAGATTTGCATGGATGCCAACCAAACACCAACCTCATTGCTAAGTCAATGAGATTATTTTCTTTCTTTAGTAAAGACAAAGCAGTCCACTTGACTGATGTTTATCAATGAATGAACATTTTAGTTTTATGATGGCTATTTTTACGTGGCGTACATACTATTCAAATTAAAACATTCCTTAAATATACTCTATTAAGGTTTCTACTAACTTCGACGTACAAGAAACTTTGATGTTGAATTTTCGAGCCGTCGCAAGCTTTGAATACTTTTGGCGGCTCTTGCAGTTTTACAAATCATACCTAACTTAGATAATAGTCAGAATGCGTATTTAAAAAAACTCAGTTGCCATAAGTACGTTCGAAATAATAATTCACAACCTGAAATTACAATGAATTTACGAGATATTTATTAAGATTTTAAATTATATCCACATGACATTGGCGAAATTGTGGTATAAACCCGGAGTGGAGATCGCCATTAAATAAAATAAGAAGAAGAACTAATTCGTATCAATCGAAGGTTGTCAACCTCTGAAGTTTTGAAATTGTCGCTATATCCTGAAACGAACACTATAAGCATAAACTACATAAAAAAATAATGGTAGTCTTCTTTAACAGGAACCCTTAAAATGACGTTTTATCAGAGTTTTAACAAATTGAAAAATGACGCACGCCATACGCAGAAGAAATTAATGACGCCCTTCGGGCGTCATCCGCAATGAATCGGTTAACAGCTACCCAATCAACTGTAGTTGGATATCTTACTTGCCATCAAGATCGCTCTCTCGTTTTTTAGATAAATGTTGGAAGGACTATTCGGTGCTGTGTTTTACTATGTGTGTCTTCGTAGCCCATTTACCACTTCATCATTACAGTGTCAATATGGAAGAACCACAGAAAGCTGCTAAACCCGGCCTTCAGTCAGATCGTACTGGACAGCTTCTTAGAAGTCTTCAACATGCAGTCACGGAAGCTGGCCAAAGACCTGGCCAAGGAGGCTGGCAAGGGACCGTTCGACCACTGGACCTATACCAGGCATAACGCGCTGGAAACCATTTGTTGTAAGGAAGAAGTTTCTAGATCTTATACACTCTTCTTAGGTCATTTTTACTAATTACGAGTATGTCTTATGGACTTAACAGTAAACCTTGCCAAATAAAAACATGCGACAATTAAACCATACCTAGGTACTTAAATTGTAAAAACAAATGACAGCTGGAAAAATTGTAAAAACGAAAGAAATGTTAGTAGTAACTGCCTGCGGCCTTGTTCGCGTATGGTCTCTAGTTAGTGAAAACATTGATTTAAAACATATCCTATTTTACTTTAATTATTTATTTCTAGGAGTTTTGAAAACGTTTAAGTAGTTTTTGAGTATATCCACTCCAAACAAACAAAAAAACCGATCAAATATTTTCAAACATTAGTGTAAATAATAATGATAATAATAATATTAAATCTTTTATTCCTCACCATAATCATACAGTAGACTCAGTAACACAATGTGTAGGAACACTGATTACATATTTTTTTTGATTATGGCGGGCTGACGCCCAAACTAGGACAAGTCCTGTATCTGAAAAATGGCTGATTACCGTTGTTTTCCAGTGACCGCACTTGGCGTGGACTTCAAAGACCACACGATCCTGAACAGCCAGTACGTGCACGCGACGGAGCAGATCTTCAACACGATGGTGGACCGCTTCCAGAAGTTTTGGCTTCACAGTCCTCATACATTCCGGTGGAGCGCCGTCAAGAGGAAGCAAGATGCGTGCCTTAAGATATTGCACAATATGTCAGCCACGGTAAGCCTATCAGCATCAATTTATAAAACGTTGAACGTTGAACATATTATCTCCTATAGATAATATGCCCTTTGGAATAAAAACATGAAAAAATTAATAAAAATTTGCGCCATACAACACACCAATTGTCATAGTCTCGAAGTTAGGATAATGTCCTTTGGTTATAATCTAAGCCAAGTGTCTCTCCCAACACAAATTTTCTGAATTGACCCGACCGGGAATCCAACCCGCGGCGCCACGCAAGTAAAGGCGATAAACCGCGCGCTATAGCGCTCTACGCCAATCGCGTCATCCCCTGTAGCTAGTGATGTAGGTACAAACCTCGAGGCCCCGTGAGGTGCCCGGTGTTAAGCAACGCCAGTCAGGTCGGGTTATGGATGGGTGACCATCCCGACCAAAATTAAGTGATGTGTTTTTCGGGCATCTCCGTGCTTCGGAAGGCACGTTAAAACAGTCGGTCCCGGCTCACGTCGCAAGATATCAGTCGTAAAGCCTAGTCAGGGGCCTAAAAAGGCGGCTTGATAACATCTGACGGTGAGGTTTATCACCGGCCTCCTCTACAACAATTCGCACTGAGCCCGCGTGTTGGAGTATGGCTCGTACCACCTCACAGTTGAGGTGAGGCCTATATCCAGCAGTATACGTATTTGTAAACCTCGAGGCGTCGAGTTCTACGTTTGAAGCTACGTTTGAAGCAGCGGTGCGCTTATATGTAAAAACGATACTAACTGCTGCTTTACTAGTGAGCTACAGACCGTAACAACGCTTTGAGTGGCAGCAATGCATTATCTGCAAGGATAGGTATTTAGTATTCCCAAAAATACAATCACAGTGCCTGTCAAAAAATGATCCTTTTGAAAAAAAAACTGACTTGTAGCAGTTTCTAGCAAAGCGGTGCTAAGTGAAGGATTAAATTAAAGAAGTAACTAAGTAAAGATCCAAAATTTCGCCTTGTCATGGCCACATGGTCTAATTTACAATACCTTGTAACTTGTTAACCCTCAGTTTAGGGAATTAACTTGACTGGATATAAGCGATTATGATTTGCCTATTTTCCAGTAACGGCAATTGTTTGCGACCATTAAAACTGAAAAATGTTGCAGATTGGTTTTAATTTGTTTCAGGTACTTCGGAGAAGAAAATCTGAGCTCAACGGCAACATAATCTCTGAAAGAACCACTGGAAAAACTTCAGGTGACTAATTATTTATTGTAACACAATTCAATGCCCTTCAAATGAATAACTAGGTGCTGCTTTATTTTCTTCATATAACTTTCCTACATGAAGAAAACTGAGTATGATCGATCTGAAGATACGCGATATCTCCAAGAAAATACACACTATTTTGAAAACTGCTCCGCTAGCGAGCCTCAACTATGAAAATTATTGTTGCGAGTTAAGCGGGTTCAATGCGAGTTAAGCTGTAATGGAACCCTTTAAAAGACAGTTAACAATAATTAACCAACAACAATCAGAGGCAAGACTTCAGATTATTCGGAAATGATCAATTATTATATAAGTTTCAGCATACGACCGACATTTGAAGCATTTTATCTTTCATTTTGGTCTATTACAGGTACAAAATTCAAGCCGTTCATGGACCTACTGCTGGAGCTTTCTGTGGAGAAAGGTGTCCTCAACGACAGGGAGATCAGGGAGCACGTGGACACCATGATCGTGGGCGGGCACGACACGTCTGCCAACGTGCTCATGTACACCTTCCTGCTGCTCGGGTCGCACCCTGAGGCTCAGGAGAAAGCGTTTCAGGAGTAAGTGATATTTCAATTTGTTATTTTTCGTGTAATTTCTCGAAAGTACTTCATTGTTTCGCCTTAAACTGGTGTAGGTACTTGCATCTTCTCACTTTTCAAGTTTAGTATAGGTAGATGCGCTAGTTTTTTTACTTCTAAGATTAACAATTATTAATTTGCACTAGTTCAGTGGGGTTCAGAAGAACAGACAGGAGAGTTTGTTTTATTAAATAACAGACGCTTACGACTAGGTATATCCCGTTTATGGTGCTTACCATCACCAGTTACATGAGTTGATCGTCTGTTTGTGTATGGGATTACAGTTCAGCACCTCTAGTTTAGGGTAATGGAAAAACGGCATCCAAGTTGCAGTAGTCAAGCATACTATGAGATTACCTACCTCACGTCATCATTGGACCATACGGACTCCAAGCTAAATGCATGAACCCTTAGACTACGGCGTTGTTGCCTCAGAAATCAAAAATAACTTCAGATATTCTTTATTACCTTCCATCAACTTACAGAATACGAGACGTGTTCGGCGACTCGGACCGCGACGTGGAGAAGGCGGACCTGTCCAACCTGGTGTACCTGGAAGCGGTGCTGAAGGAGAGCATGCGGATGTACACCATCGTGCCGGTGCTGGCCAGACGGCTTGACAGGGATGTTAAACTAAGTAAGACACTCAGAACAGTCAACCGTACCGACGTGGAATGCTCTTCCAGCGAATGTGTTTCCTCCTTCTTGTAGTCCCGGGGTCTCCAAGCGGGGCACGAAAAAGCATTTCTTTAAGCCTTCACTTCAAGGTGAGGATGGCCAGCCCAGTGATTCGTTTGCATGACTGGGCTTGTCAGCCTCATCTGGACCTCACGACCGCTTTCCATAAGGTGGAGTAAGGCCATCTTGACGGGCAATTTTAAAAAAAAATTTGGCCGCTTATGTTATCTGATTGCCTCTTTTCTGCATCAATATGAGTACCATTGGCATTGAACAATCGATGCAAAATTAAACCGGTTTAAAATATAAATGAATAAATATAAATAAATAAATAAATCTCTGGGACAATTTACAATATGCACCACTTGTAATTATTTGAGTTACCAGACAAGTTCATAAGAGTCACATCCAGACCCAGTTTACAAAAGACCTTACCTTTTGATCCAGACAATGGCATGGCCCTCATATTCATTAAATTGAATCAGTCTTAGAACTTGTCTAACCAGAAATGACGCGCCACGCTACTTTTTTATTGCGTCCATAATTTTTTTCAATGAAGCTAACTATGAATTTCAATGAAGGAGGCCTTTGCCCAACAGAGAGAGGCTAATTACTTAAATTTTCTTCACTTTATGTGTGCGTGAATGCGGAAGCGGGACGCGTCATTTCAGATAAGACAAAACTCTACCGCATTATTCAAAGCTAATAAATAAAACATATAATTTAAATAATAATAGTTTTTTCTCTTATATTATTAAAGCTCTCCATATTTGCTAAAAACTGGCAAACACTACATTAGTGCCAAAAACTGCTCATTTATATTTTATGCATTAGGGAGTGTGTTTTCAAAGGCCCACTTGCGCGTTGCAAACCCTGTTAGCATAAAGGAATGTTAAAGTATCCCTTTTCTTTCAGAAAACTACACCTTAGCAGCTGGCCGTACCTGCTTCATGTTCCTCTTCGGCATCCACCGGCACCCGATGTGGGGTCCCGACGTGAACCAGTTCAACCCAGACCGGTGGTTGGACCCTGAAAGGCTGCCGGAGAACTCCAACGCTTTTGCCGCTTTTAGCTTGGGCCGGCGGATGTGCATAGGTCAGTTCTCCATTCCATACTATTCACATTCCTAGTGGTTTTTATGCTTGAAGGAGGCAGACCTTGATTTTAAGTATGAGGTGGTACGAGCAATACTCCAACGTCTCCAACACTCAGTGCGAATTGTTGGCGAGGGGCTTGTAAGGTGTTTTATCACTAGGATAAACCTTACAGTCAGATGTTTTCAAGTCGCCGTAAGGCTAAGGCCTCCGACTAGATTTAACCAACTGCTTGACGTGCCTCCCGGAACATGATGGTGCCCGAAAAATGTATCTCTAAATTTTGATTGTCGTGGTCACCCATCCCTCTCTCTACCAGACTCCGTTCGCTAATCCGTTGTCGCTAATAGGCATCTGTTTAAAATCCACGCATCAGCTTTGATTATTTTAACATTTTACAATGCTTGTTTTCATATCATAAGATGGAATACTAGATTAATATTTCAGACCTTGATAGCCTTTAAAACATTTATGAAATAACGTTGGCTTACAACGTGAGCATTTATTCATAGAAAGATTTGTTCGGATCTCAGATCATAGAAAGAAGGAGATATGCCCTACGCGTGAAAATAGTCCGGTACCAATGTCGCCACTTTTCAACATGTGTGCGATTCCACTACATGCACAATGATATTCTGAAATCATTATCTGACAAAACCGATTCTCTGTCTCTGCAGTACTGGGCGGCAGCCCTGAAAGGTGTCAGGCCGAGATCTATAGAGCGTGCTCAGCTTAAACTCAGACTTATCTTAGACTTTGAACAGCTGTATCTATCTATAAGAGTTACTTGGAATAGATGTTAAATTATTTCTGTCTTAATTAAACATCAACTTAAATATTCGTTAGTATTAATTATAACAATCCTCAATAAGTTAGATAATAATTAATGTGATAAGTCTGTGCTTAGCTAAGTAAAAACTATAGGTCTCAGGCTCAGTGTGTGCAAATTTTAATTGTAATGTTATTTAACTCAATTTAATTTCATTCAATTCAATTTAATGTAAATCTGCCTGGTTTGATATAATTCTGTTTAATTTAATGTGATGGACACAAAGCAACTTGACATTCTTCTTAATTTATAGATTTGTGAAATACTTAGGTAATTTGTAATTGAATTTTAATTTAATTATCTTTGACTAACATTAGGTTAAGTTATTGTGTAACATCAACGAAGATATGACCTCAGTCAATCGAAATAATAGATTTTTATTTTATTTATTTCAATATTGTAAAAATTAGATTCACGCACACTTCCATCGAATCGACGCCTGGCGTTGTGATGCTCTGATTGGTGCGTACCAATCAGCATTCACGCTGTTCGTTTACGTGTATGAGTGTAACAGCGTGAATGCTAGGGATGGGCAATGTATTCATCGATAAAATCGTGCGATACGGATGCTGTCTTTTGTAACCAAAATACTTCCTGTAAGGGTACGAAAACTCTTTGATAAGGAAACACAACTTGTTCATTTTACAAACAATATTTATTAAAATTAAAAAATACTACGCAGTTAGTTATAATCCACTGTCACGTGAAATGTTAATATTTACTTAGTACCTGTCTTTTTGTCATTTTTTTTGGCTTCAATATATGATGAAGACGCACGTAAATATACTTCTCCATCACTGCTTTCGTTAAGTGGCCCAAATGATTGGTTATTGGATCATACTGATGGAAATCAATGCTGCAATGGTGGTCCCTCATCTGGTGAGGCATTTTCCTGTAATGTTACGTTTCAGATTCGATTTTGAGCATTACATTACAATACTGCCTGACAAAACTTTAGGGAAGTTGTATCTAAATATTGCACATTGTATCATGAAGTTGCGCACTGTAATGCTCACTGCTTTTCCCTCACCAACGTGCTCGAATTTGTAAGATTACAGTTTGCGCACTGTGATGCTCGGTTCTCCTCCCCTCACTGATGTAATGCTCGACTCTGTAATTAATGCTTCTTTCATAATGATTTCCATTTTTTTACATTATGTTAACTACTACACTATCAGATGGAAATATCAACTCTCCCTTGTCTTGCAGCTTGATTGATCTGAAATGATATTTAAATCAATTATTAGCGTAAAGCCATAACAGACAGACACACACTTTCACATTTAATAAGATAGTTATGGATTAGTAGTGATTGTCTTGTTAAATTACACGTTAATTGTGCAAAACAAATATTTAATTAAAACCATTCGATAAATTATCGATAATATTGAATGCATACTGTTACACTGCCACTGCCCTACGCGGTGCACTTGAAGCTGCGTAAGGTAAATTTTTAAGCAAGTCGAAGCTCGTGAGGTGAATTTTACAGGTTGAACTACAAATCTTTAAAAAAACATTATTAATAGAATCACTACAGTAATATAGCACTTACTAGTGGTATTTAATTCCAAATTTATTGTCATTTTGTTTATTACATAGTTTTTTGCAAATAAGCACGTTACGGACCGGCATTTTGGATAAAAATCAGAGCTCTCGCATGAGCAACGGACACCGTGCGAATGAAGCGGCGCTGAGAGCCGTTCGCGCCGCTATGATCAATTTGATCATATCGAGGCGACACGCGCCACCCCTCCTAGCCATATCTCCTTCTTTCAATGATCTGAGGTTCGGATCATTGTGATTTCGGTAGCTCAGTGGTCAGCGCAGACCAGATTGTAGAAAACGCGGGTTTAGATCCCGCTCGATAACTTAAGGTCTAAAATTCCTTTTGTTCAAGTTTTCTAACTATAATACTCTTTTCATTCCAGGAAAGACATACGCGTTCATGTCAATGAAGACGACTCTTGCGCATGTATTACGGCAATACCGCTTCAAAGGCGACCACACTCAGCTGGTGCTCAAATTGGATGTCATGCTCAAGCCCGACTCGGGGTACTTCGTCAGCATTGAGAAGAGGCATTAGCAGTTACTCACTTACTAGAACCTACCAAATTAGGCCACTGGAGGCAATTCTGTACCCGTACGTCAAGTTTTTATATGGGATTTCGGTACAGAGCGCCTAACAGGCATAGTCCTTGAACTGAAAAATGGCACGTAATTTGGTGTACTTTACGTGGCGTACATTCATGGTAGGGATACTTTCGTACATTCAACCATACCACTGTAGAATGTGTTACACTGTGGAGTTGGTATCACTGAAACGCGATACGTGGTGTTTTTCTTATGAGAGCTCCAGAGTGTTGCTTTCTATCTGTGGTCTATAGTATCAATAAACTCTGTCAAATGAATAAACTTACGGCAGTTTTCTTCTGTTTATAGTCCAGTCAATGAAAGCTCACAAAGGGATGTGGATGGAAAAGTCGAAAGCAGAAAATTTGAGTTAGGAACTTTGTTTGGACTAGTTAGGAGAAAACATACTAAAAGTCCTTGCCCCTCCGACGTGAGCCCGAGGGAGGGGGGCCCAAAGAAGGTCCCGTTTTTTGTTTCTTTGCCTACATCTCGAAAACGGTGCGTCGTACGAAATTTCGTTGTAATACATAATGAAAGCTGATAAAATATTCTACAACTTTAAGTTCCATTTTTTATCTATCTCGGAACTTTGCGAAGCTTATAGCTTCGAAAAATCGTCGATCTAGGCAAATATTGGAGATAGATAAATAGTTTGAATGCCAAAGTTGTATAGAATTTTATTGGCTTTTATTCTATAGTATTATAAAATTTCGTACGACGCAGCGGTTTCGAGATATACGCAAAAATACCGGCCAAGTGCAAGTCGGACTCGCGCACCAAGGGTTCCGTCCGTACACACCTATAGGTAAAAGATCACCCATCACGACAATCGAGTCATTTAAAATTATTAAAAATATTTTTATTATATAATCTAACTAAAAATTTACGGTTTTCGCAATTTTTCCTTTATCTGTGCTATAAGACGTTGCTTCGTACCAAATTCCAAGATTCTGAGTTCACGGGGTGTACCCTGTAGGTTTTGATTCCCTTGCGAGTGTCGAAAATTTGCGGAAATATTGCGGCATAAACGGATGTTTTGATTGCGTTGGTTTGGAAGTTCGATTTTTTCACAGCTCCAAGGGACAGTAGACCTGATTTTTTTTATTGAAATTCCAGCTTGATACTAGCCTAGCCTCCATGCGTTCCTGAGAAAAAGGGTCTTGACAGACAGACAGACGGACAACAAAGAAGTGATCCTATAAGGGTTCTGTTTTTTCCTTCGAGGTATGGAACCCTAATCCATAAAACGGGACCTTATTTGTGCCCTCCCCCTCGGGCTAACCTCGGAGGGGTAAGGACTTTTAGTTTGTTTTCTCTTAACTAGTCCAAACAAAGTTCCAAAGGCAAATTTTCTGCTTTCGACTTTTCCATCCAAAATCATTCATTACCTAGGCTACTAATGAAATGATACAGAACAGAGATCAAATTTAGAATAGAAGTAAAATTAGACTTTGTCGGCTTATGCTATCAACTGCGATCGATTTACATTCTAATTTTTAGTAAAAACAATAAAAGTAAATATTTCATTGAAAAGAAAAGATAAGTCAGTTTAATGTGGGCTTTGTGTTTTCCTCCTCTTAGCTGAATATTGTTTAGTTATAGCGCAAACAGTCGTTGAACTAAAAGACAGTTCAATTATTTTTTAAGAAATGTGTCATGATAAACTTAATCAAGTGAATAATAATAAGATTGTTTTGTAATTTAATTGAAATAAACAATAAATACCAAAACTTGTAAATTCATTATTTATCTAATTAGAAACTTTACAAAAATCATGCAGTCATATAATATGAAAAGCAGGCTCTTTCTTTTTCTATAAAAGATAGGGATGTGCAAAATAAATAAAAGATAGATGGAAATAAAAATCATCTTTTAATTTAAATTACATTACAATATATTTACATAAGTTACTAAAATTAAATCCTTCGCACTTAGTATCGCTGGCACTGTAATTTAAACTAATCTGTGTGGATAAGTAAATGCGGACACTTTTGTGCAGTTAAACAAAACAGAATTGTGAAGCTAAGTAACAAATATAATGTGTTTAAATACTTTTCTACAGATTTATACATAGATTTTGGTCTAAACCTACATTTTTAACACTCGGGATACCCTTTTTTTTATTAAGAATACCTCCTTTCTCTAACTTGTGAAATATAAATAACAATGCAAAAATAACTATACAAAACATCGCCAGCCCTAAAAAGGGACAAGTAAATAAAAACTAAACAGGAAATATACTTCGTGAATTACATGCATTGAAAATCTTGCAAGTACAACAAAAATATCACGGATTTAGAGAAGGGAGGTAAACTTAATTCACAATATTCACCCTTTTACAAACAGAGAAACATGCCGCACTCAGTACGTCTTTACTTTCAAAAAGATTTAGATTTTCAAATTGATTGCTCAAGATTGGTGAACGTTGGCTTAAAAGATATCCCTGAAGCCTTTGAAGTCCAAGTCACCATTTTATTAATAAATAGTAAGACATTGCCGTAAATTCCTACTTAAGTTTGTACTATAACAATCAACACTTGACTCCACAGAGATGACAACATATGTAGTGGATAAGTGTTCTTATATATGTAACAAGGCTTGACAAATAGTATATCAAAGATGGCCGACGGCGCGGTTCGATTTTGGCCTGATTCCTTGACCATTAAATTATTGTAGTATATTTAGTATACTTATAAGGTTTCGATAGTTAAACTCATTGTTTACTGAAAGTTTACTCATATGTTTAGTTACGATCAAAAAGTAGTAATGGTTGCCTAGTACCGCTAACTGGTGGTGATCATTATTTGCCAGTTCATATAAATACATCGTTTAATTTTGGTTGCTATTATTCGACACTAAGATTTTGATAAATAACATGCACAGACCCCGGTCTGACCACAATCTTTTATAGCATCAAACAGTCATGCTCTGAATCGTCTCAAGCCAGCAGTTCCGAATTGCTGAAACAAAGATTTGAAAATGTCAGTCAACTAGTGAAAACTTCACTCCGATTTCACCTCAAGTACAGATTGCTGTTTAGTGGTAAAGTCAGGCAAATCATTCATTTCTTCAGGTATTCTTATACGAATTATTTATTGGAGTAACTCGAAATAAAATAGGAGATATTATACACGAAACTCTTAGCTTTCTTTCTTACCATTGGAGTATTTGATTATTTATGTAATATATGAATAATTATTAACACATTCGTCGCTGCGAAACGAGACACAATAGATATTATATTGTTTGCCGGTCATCATATTAGTTACTACTAACTAACTACTAATAGCACTACTAATAGCAGTCACTAAATATCTGTTACTAATAGCAGTCACTAGATATCTGCTAATAATAGCAATCACTACATATGTGTAATTTATAGCAGTCACTAGATATCTGTTATTCAAAGCAGTGACTAGTTGAAGTCAGTAAATACTTACACTACACACTAAATACTTTTGTATAGCAGTCCCTAGTAAAATTTCGCACTAGTATACTAAGCTACACTTAAAAAAAGAACTTTTTATTAGAAACAGAACACAAATCAATTACAAGATTAAAAACAAATAAAGGTAAAACACAGATTTTCCAGAGGAACCCAAACTAGGCTAGGCCTGTATCTTAGGAAGCCAGTAATGCGTTAAAACCAAGGAGTTTCAAATGTGTGTTTCTGTGAATGTGATTCAGCGTGTGACTTTCTATGTGTGTTTGTTTTGGCATGTAAATGTGCTGTTTCAGCTTGTCCGTTTTTTTGTCCTATAAACTCAGATTATTGTTAAAATGTAATGTAAACTTACCGAAAGGTCTTTAGTCTACAAGTACAACAAGCCGCAAGCCGACGCATGCGCCATAACCGCTTCGGCCGCCTGACGGGTTTCGAGATGCGCGCGCGCAGCGGAAGCCCAGGCGGCGGAGGCGGCGCGGGGGGCGCCTGTTAGCAAGTTTACGTAGCGGAGCGCCGCTGATAGGTTGTTGTGGTTCATGTGGTACCTGGGCACAATGAAAATAAATATAAATATGCGCCAGACAACACGCCTCTTGTGATGGTCTCGAAGTAGGAATTAATCGAACCCGGGACACTACGGATATCGAGGCGAGAAACCGTGCTACAGCGCACTACGCCAATCGTGTCGTTAACAATAAACATCTTCCGTAATTTAGCTAACCGTCTGGGGCCTACTCGCGAACAAACTGTCCGTAGTTTCGATCAAACGAATGTGACCAGAAAACCTACAAAAGTATGATATTCTTGAATGTTAATTTGAGTATGGTGAATATAAATAAATAAATATAAATATGCGCCAGACAACACACCTCTTGTAATGGTCTCGAAGTAGGGATTAATATACCCGTGGTACCACACAAGGAAATAAGCTAGAGGCGTCTTCCAGCACACCCAGACCCGAGTTAATTCCTGAATTGACCCGACCGGGAATCGAACCCGGGCCACTACGGAAATGGAGGCGAGAAACAGCGCACTACGCCAATCGTGTCGCCAATCGTGTCGCCAATCGTGTCGCCAATCGTGTCGTAAAATATACAAAAATACATTAGGTTGAAATTATCTTCCGTTTTGATCCTAATCAAGACCATGTTAGTTTTCCCGAAACCACAGACATTGTGTTAGTGAGTAGGTACCCTGAACCATGGCTCGGAACCGTTATTGAAATATCCATGAACATAATACATGGTTTTTCATTCTTCTTTCTTTCTTTTTACTATTGTTAGGAACGTTTTTAAAACGATTCGAACGGTTCCTTGAATAAGATTTTGTCAGGTTCGGCAACCACATCTATAGGCCTATTCTGAAAAACTCATTTCAAACCTCACCCAGTGAATCCGCTGTGAGATTCAAGTTTCTCATCATCTAAAATTGAATAACGATGAAATGTCGCCTTTCTGATGAATGTGTTCGTAAACTAGAAAACATTTAATGAGATTTTGTTATTAAATTTATATAAATTGTGCGTATAAAGGGTGTTCAGGAAATAGTACGACATACTGCAGGGGGTGATAGCAGGGATCAATACCTACCAAAATAACTCAATATATGTACAGCGAAATTTACGGTTTTAAAGTTATTAAAAAAATTCCGAAATATTGAAAAATCTGTACCTTGAAACAGTTTTTTTAGTATATCTCAATGAAAAAATAATTTTTCAGTATTTTTTTTATTCAAATTAATCGTGAATAGTTATATCTTTTTTTTATCAAAAACATGAATGTTTTCAAGAAAAACAATTTCATCAAAAAATTTTCTTATTACATAACATTAACCTAAAATAGTGAAAAAGAAGTGTATATGAGAGTTTTGTACAATATGTTTTGCTTAAAAGATAGCTTGTTTAATGGTGATTTTAGAAAATACAACACTTGTGCGTTTACATTATAAAATAAGAAAAAAATGGAATTCTAATCCCAGAGGAGCCGATTTTGTTGAAAATGTAACTAACGTAATTTTGACAAAAACAATTATGCGAGTAAGTAATAGCTGCTTATTCACGAAAATTATTATAAAACAAGTTGTGACAAGTAAAATGCGACAGTAAAATGCAAAAATGGTCTGTAGTTTAAACCTCGAGGGTTCAGGTGATAGTAAAAAAACAGAGGTGTTAACTTTTATGAGAAATTTTTTTAATACAATAAATCACAACAGATGCTCGAATTGCTTCTCTAGCCTCTGGGACTAGAATTCCATTTGTTGCTTATTTTTAATGACCACGCAACAAGTGTTGTATCTTTCCAAAATCACCATTAAACAAGCTACCTATTTTTAAGCATGTTGTACAAAACTCATTTTTGTTCCACCATTGTAGGTTAAAGTTAAGCGATAAGAAAATCATTGTGCGAGAATTTCTACAAATAATTTTTCATTGAGATATGCTAAAAAATCTGCTTCAAGGTACAGATTTTTCAAAATTTCGGAAAATTTTGAATAACTTCAAAACCGTAAAATTTCACTGAACATATATTGAGTTATTTTGGTAGGTATTGGTGCCTGCTATCACCCCCTGCAGTATGTCGTATTTCCTGGACACCCTGTATAAGCGTGTGTTCGATCATCTGAGTGAGATTGGGTTCGAATTTTTTCAGGCTGTAAACTTAAAATAATAATAATGCCGAACGAAAAGTTTTGCAGAACGCATAGAACTGAAACTGTGAAGTGACGTCACAATATTGCGTTAGTTTTGGGGGAGTGCTTTGCACAAGTCAAAAAAAAAATTGCACATTTCGCGGATTTTGGTGCTTTCTGATATTTTTTGAGCAATGTTTCTATTATTAAGATGTCTTCGACAACTTATCGAAAAACAACAAACGTGCAGAAACTATAAGTGGCAGCACTAAATCTAATATATATATAATAATAAGGAAACTAATCAGACCTGTCATCGCGCTTTCAAATGTAAACACAATTATCTTTTCAATAATATTATTTTTGAATATGATGAAAGTTATAAAACACGGGTTCCGGTTATAATAATGATCTTCATCGTGGCCAAAATATGTCAAAAGCTCTTCGAGGCCGGCCATGTATTGGAGGTTGAAGAGATAATAAATGAACAAAATGAGGCTGAAATGAAATGACAACTGGCAAAATTGTCGCATAAACTTTAATATTTAATGTTTACGAGGTGAAAATCTTTCCTTTCATTTATGTATTCATTTTTCAAAGTACCTGAACAGTTGTGTATGCTTCCTTGTTATAAATCGCGATGTTAACTATTAATAGAGTACAAGATTCGAATTCCAGTCGGTAGCACCTTCGTTGTGCACGTTCTCTATGCCCAAATTGAATGAAATATAAAATCACTAAAAATATCACTTTAAAATATTAATAAAACATACCTTGCCCTCTGGATTATGTCGAAAGTGTCCATTTGCGAAAAGTCTATTGGTTTGTTTTCTAGCTCATCTTCTGGAATATCTGCAATCTAAAAGAAAAAGGTTACAATAAGCATCACTATATAATTGAAATGTACGCATCTCCTTGGTGTTTGTTCTGTAACATCTGATATCAAAGAAGGAG
Organism: Udea olivalis; assembly: GCA_947369235.1. NCBI lineage: Eukaryota > Metazoa > Arthropoda > Insecta > Lepidoptera > Crambidae > Udea > Udea olivalis. The sequence continues at coordinate 6,244,449 of OX376363.1, forward strand.
TTTTTTAATTATTTAAAAACTACCGCTAATAAAATGATTTACAGTATACTCTCTTTGCAGTAGACTCTGGTTACAAAACCACCTCTTTTTTAAAAGAGCAACTACTGAGTTTCTTGCCGGATCTTCTCAGTGGAATCAGACTTCCGACGCCGTTGGTAGTCACATTAAATGTAAGTATTATATTTAGTATGTACATTGTATTAATATAATGTATGTTAATACTATAGCTAAATTTTAAATGTTAAATGATGATTCAATAGAACTGTTAATCTATGATCTACTTGAAAAAAGCATTTTTGAATTGAAATTTAAATTTTTTAACTCCCACAAAACGGCGTCGGAACGCTGAATCCGGTCAATTCAGGAAACGATCTTTTCCAAATTGGCTCTGGTCTGGGTGTGACGGGAGGGAGACGCCCCCGTCTCATTTCCTTGTCTGGAACCTTGAAATACAGCGATATTTATCCCTATTTCGAGACCATGACAAGTGGTGTGTTGACTGGCGCATTTTATTTTTAAATACGTCCAGCTGGTTTTGCGTGAATCGCGGACAACAGACAGACAGACAAAAATTTTAACGACTTTTTTCGCTTCTATTACTTGTATAGAGTCCCCTGAAAGCAATTTAAAAAAAAAAATTACGGTAATCTTACGGTAAAAATAACCACCCAGTATAAAACCTTACCTTGTGGAATAGAAGTTTGGATTGCAGCCACGACAGGAAGTAGACTGGCAAGGTAGCGCCGTCGCGGCCCACCAAAGCCACCTTCACGGCGGTCTTCTCCATCTGAAGACAAAATATATCATAACAATAAAGCCTAGGATGGTAGAGCTTGCCAAACCAGAAATGACGCGCACCACTATTTTTTGTGGATAGTATTTAATGGAGCGACATACTAACCTAACCTCCAAAAATACTACAGCCCGACTAACACCCACAGATTAGAGAAAAATACTTACACCCGTCAGCTTGTCAGCTAGTGATGTACAAACCTCGAGGCGTCGAGTTCTACTTTTGAAGCTTCGAGGCGGATTGGCCGGACTCAGTGAGCTCGGTAGGCTCGAAGGCCCGAGCCTAGCCGAGACGCGAGCTCCCTGAGCCACGCCTCGAGGCTTCAAAAGAGTTCAAGCCTTCAAAAGAGCTGGAACCTAGCAAAAGGGCACGAGCCTTCAAAAGAACTCGAGTCTTAAAAGAGCTCGAGTCTTCTTAAACCTTTTCACTATAATTTTTTTTAATGTAAAAAACCTCTATTTTTGAAAATACTATATCCCAAACACATATTTCATTGCTTGCTTTGAAAAGGAAGACTTCAAACGGTAAACAAACTTGAGCGCAACTCGCCATGTAAAAACGTCTCCAGCGCTAAAAAAGACTCAAAGAGCCCTGATAAAGCCTCGAGGTCCATCGAGCCCTGAAAAAGTCTCGAGATCGATCGAGCTTACAAGAAGGCTCGAGTTCTGGAAAAGACCGAGTCCTCGAGCTTCATACAAACGAGGCGAGCCCTGTTAACGACACCGAGCTCTAGACAAAAGGACTCGGAAGCCTCAAGCCTTGTGCATCACTATTGTCAGCGGAGTGGTGACCAAGTTAGCCGGCGGGTTTCAATGCTGCCAACCTAACGATATTGACAACTCGCGGTGCACAGTTATAAAAATCGGGTTAAATCTGAGCGTCTAAATATTTTAAAATCAGTGTTTTGGGCCGACATATGAATTCGGGTGTGTGCGTCAATGCGGTTAAGGAGCGCGTCATTTCAGATTAGACAAGCTGTCAAACAATTTTAACGTTCACGAATCTCGCGAGACTTTGAATTTCAAAATACTATATTTTTTAACAAAACAAGGAGATTTCAAACCATTTAAACTTAATATAAATCATTTTTCAATTCAATGGTCAACCGGGTTTTTTTTTAAATTTTGAAAATATTTTCAAACAAATCCCCTAAGATCGCTCAGAGGCACACGAATGAGCACTTAAGGCTGCCACCCTAAGGTTATTGAAAGCATAATAGAAGATGCACTTTGGTAATAGGTGGTCATAATCATATGTTAGTAGTTCCTACCTATATGTGATTTCCGTATCTTTTTTTCGGAAGAAAAACCCTTTAAAAAACTAAGACTTCTGTATAAAAAGAAATATATTTCAAAAACATTATACAGCGTGTATTATTTTACGTGGGTGGTACCGTTAGTAATAATTCAGTAGTATAGTTGACCACAGCTAAATTAAAAACTAAAGCTAAAACTAGGGCCCAATTTATAGAATTTAATAGAAATCATTTATTTGTAAATTTGTGTTTTCTATATAGAAAACTACCGTACAAGTGGTACTAAACGTGAATCAAAGCCACGGACTTAGTTAATATACTATATTACCGCGTCAAACCTCTCTCGCAGCGCCTTCTCGGTGGCGATGCCTTTCTCCCGCGCCTCGGACGGAATGCCTTTCAGTACCGTCAGTACTAGCTTGTCGTCTTTGCCTGAAATTTAATAAAATATTAACAAAAGTGTTTTTATACATGAAGAATTTAATTCTTAAATATTTTCTACTAGATAGTTTTCTTATTTTTTCACTTCTCATGCTCTAAAAGTACGCCAATATAGCCCTATGAAGCGGGACTAAAGTGACCACTTTAGTCTTTATGGAGTAAAAAGTCTACATTCGACAAAAGTTCTGAACTATTCGCAATTAGTTTTTTCTTCTGAACCAGCCACAGATTAACAATTTAAAGCACATGGCGCCACCTTCATTGCGGACAAACCATGGATCTAAAACTCTCAACATTTTCGCAATGAAGACGGTCCACACTCCACAGATAATAATATATTTTTACTGGCTGTTTGAGTTTGTCTATGTCACATGAAGGAAATTAAAAACTAATTACTTTTTACTCCCTAGGGGCTAAAGTGGTCACTTTAGGCCCGCTTCGTAGGGCTATATTGGCGTACTTTTAGAGCATGAGAAGTTAAAAGATACTAACCAGCTTTCTCCAGCGCCGCAATTTCGCTATCAAGTTTGGTGTCAGGAGCGTTCCGCCGCGTCGCCGCGAGCAGCGCCTCCGCCGCCGCCCACAGCGACTGCGAGCGACGCGCCTCCGCTTCCGCTTTCGATCGCTCTGTCAACGAAACGGCAAGTAAACAAAAGTCTACTTAAGGCGAGAAGGGTTTGCTTTTTGCGTTTGGGGTAGATCGATTATTTAGCTAAATTCAAATTAAGCATAAATTATCTCGCTATTATTGAATGTACCTTTTAATTTCATAATTATAACTTTGACTGTGTACAGTAACTTTTAAAGTATCTTATCAATTTAAAAAAACGGTTTTTTATTCAATTAATCAAATAATTGGCCTTGACTACCTAATTTTAGACAATTCAATGTGGTTCAAATAGTATTATGCACACAATAATAAAGCAAAAATTTAAGTTTTATTTCAATTCAATGAAATAATTACAAAAATATATTCGATCCACTAACGCTATGCTCATAAGCCAAAATCAAAGGCCTACTCCTCCTAAACGAATAGGCAAAAAAATTTAAAAAAATATATAATAATCTTAAACATGATATCTTCATTTTGTTAATTTGAAATTGTCGTAAAATTGGAATTACTACACTGAAAAAAACCTTGTAAAAGGGGTTTTGTAAAACTCCAATTTGCTAAGGATCAAAAACTATAGTCATTATAGTTTCTACAAGAAAATATAGGCCATCAACTTTTCTTTAATCTATTAGTTGGGTTTTTCAAAAATACCTTCTATGCCCCATTAAAATAACAGTAATAGTAAAACACTAAAAATGTTATTTTCATGAGGGGCGTGCGCGGGTGTCTGCGGGGGCGACGGGCGACATACAGCTCCGGTATATCAGAGGGAGACAGAAAATCGACGAACACAAGGGCCTTAATGAGATGTGTAAAACACACTTTGAACCTCACAACTGTGCGAGATTTACTGAAATCTGCTGAGATTCTGTAAAATACGATACCGACGGTGGCGTCTTACTGGCGTTTGTAGTAGTTAATGCTTTGATTTAGCACGCCTTCCGATAAAGCATTCGGTGGGCCACTGATTAGTTCTGCGCAAACGGAATAACGCCGGGGCTTCCTTCTGTTTTCGTGTAATGAATTTATTATGAAATAACGTTAGACAAATTGAAAAGTTTTAAAAGTTGTCGACCTAGAATATACAAAGACCTATCTATATATATATTTAAGCGGAAAATGTTAATAATTAATATTCAAGAGTAAAACAAAAAATCGTCGACGTACTTCTTTGTGTTTTTTTTATCTGTGCAATTATGCTATATTGTGTTTAGGAAAAGTTGTCGCCTTAGTTAAAGACACTGACCTACTCAAACAATTTTTTATTTGCTAAAATATATTTTTATTTTGTAGTTATCTTCAAACAAAGTTGATCAAATATTGTCAATCTTAAGAAAGCATAGCCTCAATGAAATTGGCGACGTTTTGAAACCACCGTTACAAGGAAATATTTACAGATGGAGGATTGGTAATTTGTTCATTAAATTGATTTATGTATTTGACAACCAACAAGGCTCCAAACAGTTCTGGAATGATTTAATGTATAGTTCACGTCAAACTTGTAGTCCACTCTGAAGTTGCCCCGAGACCCGATTTCGATTCCGTTTATTTTCATAGTAAATTAGGTACTGCACATGCGCTGAACAACTTCATATACAGTTGTGTATTTGATGGGAAAAATATAGATTTATGATGCTGTCATATAATAATATGATAATGTAAAAAAAATATATTGACAACACATTCAAAATAAATAAAATAATAACACAGTGAAAAGCTACTCTCTACATTAGCAGAGGTTCCCAAACTAGCCTGTATCTTGAGAAACCGATTGACATTTAAATTTCACAGTTGAGGCTTAAATAAAAATCAAAACAGTAACATATTATTCATAAATAAGTTAATGTGTTTTTGTGTGTGTGAGAGAGAATGTATGTGTTTGGCTATTGAAATAAGTGATTCTGTTTCGTCGTAGATAAAAGACAGAAGCAGTCTTTCGATCGTAATCTTTACCTAAATAAATAAATTAGCTCCTTATGGGATTTATGGATTAAATTAGATCGTGCAGAGACGGCATTGTATGTAGAAAGGTGACAGTAACGGAGGAATCTCTTTGCAAAACTAGTCTTTACAGTGGGCAATGGTAACTTATAGATGCGTTTTCCCGCTATTTTTTATAATTTTCAGATTTAATTGCTGACTTATGAGCGGACAACTGTGAACACGTCTTTTTCTTTTCCATCTAGTAATTTTTCGTTCGCCTTCGTGGCCGAGTAGTTTCAGAGCTCGGCCCGAAACCCGGAGGTCCCAGGTTCAATTTCCAGGTTGGGTAAAGTGTTTTCGGATTTTTCGGAACATAGCCCAGGTTTGTGGTATACCCATCGATTGTAGCGATGAATTGATTTCAATGATGAAGGCCTTTGCCCAGCATGGGGACAGTATATACTAAGTTACATACTTAGTACATATGTATTTTTTGTAGCCTCAATATGTATTTGTAAAACATTAATAAACGTGACAGCACGAGGCAGAGGTTTCTTTCTGTCAGTGAGACAGCTGATTGACTGCAGACCAACCACAGACAAACCACTTCTGCATTTTATTTTTATTTATTTTTTACTCTTTTCTAGCTTTAAGAACACTTCACACTAACACATTTTGATTTAATTTTCTTTAATATCATATGAATTAAAAAAAATAACTCCAATTCAAGCACGCATACACTTAACATTTTAATTACTGACTACCTATACTGTCTGTACGACGGACGATTACTACAATTACCATGTTACAATGTACTCAAAATCGATGTATGTATTAGTTTGTATTTTGTTACTGCGAAGAATAAATAAATAAACAACAATAGGCCCTGCTAGAATACCAGCGTCTCTGTAGTGCTCGCGCTACAGTGACACACGCTGAGGCAGGGACCTAATTACGTTCCACAGTTTATGTCATTGTCATTGGTATAGCTTTTAGATAAGTTATTTGTATACTTTAGTTTTATTAGTGTCAATTTCTGAATCGTCCCTATCTACTCCACCCGGGTAGGTAGGGTTTTCGCAGCCGGAACTACGGGTCTGGCTGTTAGGATCAGGGTACCACAGGTGTTGGGGGGTCCCAGCTCTGCCTTTGTTAAGGTAGGCCCCAACTTGGAGTTGGATTCGTGGTGGCATGTGGTTAGTTGCAGAGGTGAGGCATGTTCGTCTGCTCGGTAGTGTGTACCGAGCGTCCCTCCTCGCGCGCAACGAGTATCTAAATTCACTGGTCTAGGGCGTTGGGCCGCTAAGTGTTTAGATGCGGGGTTAGTGAGGAACCCTTATAGCGGCTTGCTGCTCCTCCGGTACTTGCCTGGATAGCAAGGAGATGGGTATCCGCTAGATTACCTATCCGGCCACCCTGCTGTAGCTAAGGGTTGATGTAAGGCAGTGCATTGAGATGTGAGCGTGCTATACAGCTGTGGCACCATTCTGGAGAAATGGTAGTTGGCTTCTCTGACGTCCCCAGCGAGGATTGAAGCCGCTAGCGTTCTTTGGGGGGAGGGACTATAACTGCTCCGGTACCATTCTGGATAAATGGGAGTGGGTAATGCCACGGGCTACTCGCCTATGAGTACCATAATGTGTAATGCATTGTGCATTGTGCTTTATGGCGGCAGGACCTACCGCAGATGGTCCCTGGTACACTTCACGGTGTGCTAGGAATAGTGTGCCTTTCTGCATAACCGAGAGGTTGGTCGGGGGGGCCACTAAAATAAATCTCAGTAGTTTTGGGAAAGGGACTTCTCAATTTCTGAATGTCGTGTAGGGCTAATAAATATTTTTTCTTTCTTTCATTCCTTCTTTTCTTTCTAATGGTGTCGTTCTAACTGTCATAGTACTTAACGGTTTACATAGTGCTGCTGCAAACTACTGTATTTTCTTTTCGTTGCAATCCGTCCTACTTGCGTTATTGTGAATACTCTATTTTCCCCCCTTCTAACATAAATACTCACGCTTCAGAGTCTGTTCGATAGCCTTCAGCTTGCCGGCCATGGCAGCCAGCTCGCGCTTGAACACCACTCGCTCCTTCTCCACTTGTTCGGACACGGAGCGACTGAATTTACCCATTACCTGATGAAAAATCAGTTTTTTAGTTAATTATTTTTGACGTGACAACGTCTTAAATTAGGTTGCGGCTGGGAGTCACTTATGAAAAAGTGTAACGCTCGGTAACGTTACGATGAGTCACCGAACGAGAGAGAGGCCCGCCGAATGCCTTGCGTCTCTCTCCCACTCAACTATGATCGGTCTGCCGCAATTCTTATTTTCATTCAATTCCTTGTTCCTATTGTGCAATTTAATTATATTCATATCAATAAATATTCTACCGAGAAAAAGACGTTGTCACGTAAAATCTTCGCCCGTAAAACCGACTTTACAGGCAACCATTTTTTTAAGTTGTTTTTAGTTGGATCAGATTTACAATATTCAGTATAGACTACTTAAAATATTAGTTCCTTCGAAAATAAAAAATCAATATTCAGAAGACCCAGGAGGTCTCTTTAAGTACTGTGGTGTGTTACCCATTCACAAAAAAGTGCAATATGATTTGCTCCTTGAAAAATACTATGAAACAGAAATTCAAATCCCTGTAAACAACAGATTTTGCACTAGAAGTATATCTAATAAAAAGCTATTTGTATCGAAAATTAATAATGAATATGGTAAAAGGACATTTAAGTATCAAATACCGCACCTTCTTAAAAATAAAAGAAAATAAAAGATAATATATGTATATAAATAAAAAAATATATAAAAAAAAATCTTAAAATATATTTTCTAACTTCCTAATGTTGTTTACTGTTATTGGACGGATGTAAATTGGAGCATCCTATGTAGGCAGGCGCGCGTGCACACATGGCGAATTGGCGAATGGCAAACTGTGTCCTGAACTACCGTCACTACCAAGTGTGCACCGGCTACCGGTTTCTTTTGTTTTTGCCTAGGATGGCGATTCTCTGTGTGTGTGCGCGCTTGCTCAAACAAACTTATTAATAAAATGTAGGTTGCTTTTGTAAGGTTAGATTATAATTTTAGAGAACCTAGTATCTAGATAAACCTAACATCGGATTTAAGATACTACTAACCCAATATTTGTAAGTTTTGATATATGGAACTAAATAAATAAAAAAATAAGTAAGCATAAATAATGCAGTCGGGGATTCGAACTCAATAGACCCGATCAGCCCCCCGATTCAGAACGAAGTTATCGACCGATTCGGTAAGTTTGTTTTAATTATAGTAAATGACCCGCGTAACCGTAGCAATCAATATTTTTATATGGTGAAGCCTAAGACCTTTAGTTTTCAGTAACTAAATTATATAAAAACTACCTATCTTAAAAAATGAATAACTTTGTTCTGAATCGGGGGGCTGTACGTCTACCACGAGTTGCTACTTTAAATTTACGTTATCGTTCGCGTAACAAAATGCATTGGCATTTGACATTCTAAAGAAATTAAGTTTAATGAATACAATTTTTTTACGCGAACGATAACGTCAATTTAAAGTGGCAACTCATGGTAGACGTACTGATCTGTTTTTTTATGGTATCGGTAATAATTATTTCATTCTGATGTATTTTGGTTAATCAGGTATGTTGACAGTCAACCACAATATAGTGTCACACAACAAATGAGCTGATCTCTCATTGTTCATAATTCATAATTTTCATAGTAGGGAGGACCCAATTATCAGCACTTTAAGAGTTAGTTCTAACTTATGCCCTTTTATCACATTCAAAAATACTTTTTCACTTCTCATGCTCTAAAAGTACGCCAATATAGCCCTACAAAGCGGGACTAAAGTGACCACTTTAGCACCTAGGGAGTAAAAAGTAACTAGTTTTTTAATTTCCTTCATGTGACAAAGACAAACTCAAACAGCCAGTAAAAAATAAAGTATTATTTAAGGAGTGTGGACAGTCTCCATTGCGAAAATGTTGAGAGTTTTAGTTCCATGGTTTGTCCGTAAAGAAGGTGGCGCCATATTTTTTAAATTGTCAATCTGTGGTTCAGTTCAGAAAAAAAAACTGACCACGAAAATTTCAGAACCTATGTCAAGTGTAAAGTTCGGTTTTAAATGTTTTTGTACTAAATTGACTATTTTTCTCGCACTCAAAGTGAAAAGTACAGTTTGCACCTCGAGACTAAAAACCAACTTAATATTTCCTCGCACGCTCGGGAGTCAAACCACCTCTGGTATATTATGGCTTCGTTTAGTCCCTCGATATAAAATATACTATTTCACTCGCTATGACGAGTTGTCTAGTTTCAATATTCAATCAGTAACATGATATTTTAAAAAAAAATAGTTTATCTTCATCTATTTTTTGTTTTAGATAGGCAAGAGCAAAACAATACCATTCACCATTTACTAGCACCGTCACCACCAAATAATAGCATAGAGTGAGCCAATTAACAGCACTGTGTTAGTGGTACAAAAACATCTTATTTATTTATTTTTCAAAGTAAAGTACCCAAATTAGAAAATTAAAATCTTACATTTTCACTATTTCCTATCGGAGAGCTGATTATTTGGTGCAGTGCTAGCATTTAGGTCAGTCACTTTATACGTAGACGTAATTATGCTGGGTTACGGTTGAGCTGACTTTTTTTTATCTCTTCAGAGCACTAGCCGGGGGTGGATCGAAAACGTTGCATTTTTGTCAGATTTTCGTGATTATTTCATTGAATTGAATCAAACAACATTCTTTCCTCTATTAATGTGTGCATAAACTATTTATAAACACATTGAATTCTCTAAAATTTGGTAGTCGCCAATCGTTTGCTAAATTAAATAAAAAACCTTTTTTTAGAACTGATAAGACACTTAAAAATTTACTGTACACAGTTAAAGTTATAATTATGATATTTATCACGAAAGCCTTAAAAAAATGCGACGTTTACGATCTAGCCCAAACGCAAAAAGCAAACCCTCTAAAGATTGCGTGATGAATATCATCAGTGTTTGTTGATTCTTTGTTATCAGTTATTTTTATTTTTAGTTTATCCATTTACATTTATTGAAATCCATTCTTGTTGCAATACAACTGGATTACACTAGTATTTCTATTGCATATTTAAAATACAATTACACAATAATTTGCATTATGGATGAGCGTGAATGTTTTATCTTAAAAAATACTACTACACACATCATGAATGAGTTACATACCTCCTTCTCTTTCTTGCTTAATCTGTCCTGGATAACTTCCTGCTGAATCTCAAATTGCTTCTTCAGCTGTTCTCTCAGTTTCCTGTTTGCTTCTGCTTGGATTGCTAAGCTCTGAAAAAATATTATAACATGAATTATTAAACCCATACTACAAGGCCCTGTTTTCTAACCCTAGAATCCTAGATTGACTTACGTTATAAGAAGTGAAGTACAAACCTTCATTTGATATTCCTTCTCTTTCTCTAATTTTTCCTTCTTGATCATGTCTTCCACTTTTGCTTCTATTAAAGCTTTTTCGTCGTGGCCTGTGTAACGAAAAAACAATAACATTATTGACTAGATATTTTTAAGCTTCTACATATAAATAAATACAAGACAAAATAAATAAATAAAAAATTAAAAAAGCCTTTTCAAACCAATCAATCAATTAAATTAAATTATAATAACATTTCATAATTTAAATTATAATAACATTTCACAAATTACATTTTAATCCATGCATGTCTACATAAATTAAATAAATAAAATAAGTTGATAAAATAAATGACAATTATTATATTATATTTTCTAATAATTGTTCTTTTTAGGCAAGAACCCCTCTCAGGTGAAGGCCTCCTCCAGAGATTGCCATTTGTCCCTATCCCTTGCTAGTAAACCAGAACTATGCAATGTATTATGGTGTATCATATCATACATTGAGTTATCCATATGTGCAATAGTTACTGACACAGTTTACTGCTTCAGAATTTGTGGGTTTGATTACTACCAGGTAAACCATAAGTAGGAGTGTAAATTCCAAATATCAGATTATCAAAAGCCTAAAAACGATATCACACCCTATCCTAACTATGTAATTGAAAATTTAACTATTTCAATTGACTTCAAATTCAAGGTCACCATACAAAATCAGTCAAACAGTCAACATTTTTGTATGGAAACCTTAAAATTAAAGTCAATTGAAAAAATCATTCAGTATTTTAGTAAAAATAATTATTCAAAAATAGCAGGAAAACGAATCTATAAGTTACCATTGCCCACTGTAGAGACTAGTTTTGCAAAAAGATTCCCCAGTTACCTTACCTTTTTACATACAATGCCGTCTTTGCACGATCTAATTTGATCCATAAATCCCTTATAATAATAATAATAATAAATCGTTTATTTAAAGAACATTGATCCATGGGTTAGTATCACGCTTAAAAAGAAACTAATGTTAATTATAATATTTAAAAATTATAAAATTATAAAATAAAAAAATTATTTCTGATTATAACATTTGGCTCGCCTAGCCGTCAAAATAAGTATATGACTTATTTGATAACCAAGCGAACCATATGCTTCAGCAATGGAGAGTCATAGCTCTCGGCAATGGTTTTCAAGATGCTGTTGGAGCTCCCTCGTATTCTTTCTAACAACGAGGCAGTCTTTTTTCGTATGACGGCAAAAAAGCCGTCAGTCCGGCACTGAGCGAACATCTCTGACGCACTACAGAATCGAGGTAGGCCCAACAGCACCCTGAAGCCGTTGTTGTACTGGACACGTAGGACGTTTATCGATTTCTTAGTGTAGCTGGTCCACAGGTTGCTCGTGTATAAGTTTTGGCAATACGCTTGAAACAAGGTGAGTTTTACTTGATCAGTACAACGAGCAAACCTGCGAGCCAGCATGTTACACCTTACCGCCAACGCCCTACGTTCCCTCTCGATGTCAGCATGGTCTTTAAGATCATCACTAACATAGTGTCCCAGATATTTAAACTGGTAGACTCTTTTTAGCTTTTCCCCATACAACAAGAGCTCAGGTACTTCGCTTGGACATTTACCGGCTGCCTTAAAAACCATGTATTCGCTTTTCTTAATATTATAAATCAGTCTGTGACTTTTGGCATAATCTTCGCAAACCCGTACCATCTTTCTGAGCGCACCCATCGTTGGACTCAGCAGCACCATGTCGTCTGCATAACTTATGTTATTAATACAGACATTATCTACCCAGCAGCCGACACGCATGCTGCTGAGTGCAACGATGAGCCCATTGATGTATAGGTTGAAGAGCCTCGGGGATGTTAGCCCTCCCTGTCTTACCCCGCACTGCAGACCATACTCCACAGAGAAAGTGTTAGCCCATCTGACTGTGTTGATTTGGTTAGCATACCAATATTGCATCAAATGCGATATTTCGGAGGGGACACCCTGCTCCCTCAACTTTCCCCAGAGGATATCGTAGGACACCAAATCGAAGGCCCTGGAGAGGTCAAGGAAGCAAGCATAGATGGGAGTTTGCCTATCCGTATAGTACCTGACAGCATGCTTGAGACTAAGAATTGCAGTTTCCTTATGGAGGTAAAGTTTACGATCGAAAGACTGCTTCTATCTTTTAACTACGACGAAACAGAATCACTTATTTCAAATAGATAAACAAATACATTCTCTTTCACACACACAAAAACACATAAACTTATATATGAATAATATGTTACTTTTTTTATTAACGCCCTAACTGTGAAATTTAAATGTAAATTGGTTTCCAAGATATAGGCCTAGCCTAGTTCGGGAACCTCTGCTAATGTAGAGAGTAGTTTTTCATTGTGTTATTATTTTATCGTATTTATTTTGAATGTGTTGTCAATAAAGTTTTTTTTTTTAGTATAAATTGTTACTATATGGTACATATTTTATGTCATTTTGTACTTACACTCAATAGCTCTGTTGATCTTCAAGTCTCTAATGGTTTGTAACTCAGCCAATTCGTTTTGTAGGAACTGGATCTGAAAAAGAAATAGGAAAATTAACTGAAAAAAATTACTAAACAAAGAAAAAAAGAAAATAAAAAAAGTTAAATCTTTCAACGCAGAAGTTTTCAGTAAAAAATATATTTGGTTCACTAGAACCAGTCTTGACTACAATTTGGCTGACGATTCCATAACATTGTATTTCATGGTCTACTAGAAAAAATAATACCTATTTTGGAAAAGTAGTGTTTACCTGTTTCAATGTGTAGAGCAGCAATAGATCAGTGTCGCCTTTAATGTCTAATGTTCTCGCGCTCAGGTCCACGCCGGGGAACAGCGCTTGCAGCTCCGTTTTGTACGCGTTGCGGGCCATGTCCACCTGGGAAAATATACTATTTGAAATAGCGGAAATATCAGGATTTAGGTGTAAGCGGGTAGGCTAAAAATAAATGACGTCAGTTTATAAATGATATCCAGCAGGGCTAAGATGAGAAGAGTAGACAAAAAACACTCAAATCAAATTTTGTCATTTGTCGATTTGACGGTAGACTAAATCGAGAAATGTCAAAAGTCGATTGAAGTATTTTTGTCTACTCTTCTTGTGGGCGCGCATCTTAGCCCCGCAGGTTCCATGCATGAAATTACTGTCAAAAAGACAAATAATTTAGCACACAAGTATTTTTGAGGTATGGCCTATTAAGACATATAGGTAGGTACGAGAAAAATATTACATACATCCGATGCATGGTTTAACAACTTTTCGTTTCTATGAAAGTAATAATACACGAACATATGAAATCATGAATAAATGAATATCTTTGGGACTTTTTTTAGGTTTGGTATCTTTGGGAATTTTCTATGAAAGATGTAGCGACATCTATCTCGCCACATATGAACTAAAAAACTGACGTATCCTACATCGCGATATTAAAGTTATCTGAGCGATTGAACATATATACAAGGACCCGACAACAAAAGTCAGGCAGTAACCCACCAGACACATCACCCGTCTGGTCGGAGGATCCTCCCTTTTCAATGGTGGATGAGGAACTTTACACCCTGTTCCTCACGTCCCCAAAAAGGTATTATTTTAGAGAATAAATTACAATGCCCAAAGTCGCACAAGAAAAGTGGGCCAAGATCGTCACCCAGTGGCAAGCAGAAGACGGATATAGTCAAAAAGGTCGGCTGAAAAAAGACTGCGGGACGATCTGGATAAATATTTACAGGAATGACAGGTATTGACTTCAGAAATGCCCAGCAGTGGGACAATACACGCCCTCACCTTATTCCAGTACCGGTCGCTCAGCACAGACTTGTCCAGCTCCTCCTTGAAGGCGCCCTCGGCCGCGCCGAGGTCCGCGCGGAACTGCTTGATGTAGCGCAGCGTGGCCGCCACGCTCTCCGGCGGCGCCTGGACGCCGGCCTTTATCATGCGGTCCAGGGATTCTGGGTGGAGAAAGGAAAAAAACATTTTAATGGCAATTTTTCACTTAAAGATTACTTAATAGATAAATCACTGCATAGAAAATCTGTAATTAATTGCCAATAATTCCAATTTTGATAAAAACTGTTTAATTTTTATTACAAATGAAATAAATATATATTTTTTATACCACGTCGGTGACAATCAAGCATGCGGACCACCTGATGGTAAGCGGTTACCGCAGCCTATGGACAGGTGCAACACCAGGGGTATAACTCGCGCGTTGTCGACCCTGCAAAAACCTTTTCAAACCCCTCTCGAAGAACTCCATACTATAACTCATCGGGAAAACCTCGGCAGGGAGTTCATTCCACAGTTTCAGCGTCCTTGGAAGGAAACATCTCTGAAACCGAACTGTACGAGACCATTGCGGATTCAGAGTGTGAGGATGAACGTCCTGTCGGTGGCGAGCGGTGCGGTAGTGAATAGTAGCCGTGGGCATGATATCGAACAGTTCTTGTCACATTAGACAATAATATTAACACTTATGAACACACTCGAAATGTTTAGAAAGCAAATAATGTGAAATAGGTACACCTAAATAGTATATTTTATATCGAGGGACTAAACGAAGCCATAATATACCAGAGGTGGTTTGACTCCCGAGCGTGCGAGGGAATATTAAGTTGGCGTTTAGTCTCGAGGTGCAAACTGTACTTTTCACTTTGAGTGCGAGAAAAATAGTTCATTTAGTACAAAAACATTTAATAAATATTACTTAACAAAATAAAATCACATATGTTTCTTATTCCTCCAGTTTTTAGGTAAATCTTCTGCGATTTTGGCGGCAAAAGATTATCTAATAAGTCTTTTGCTCTTTGCTCGACGTCAAGCTCTTCACTGTCACAGGAAATTCGTAATAAATTTATTTAAAACCGAACAATTTACACTCGACAAAAATTCTGAAATTTACGCGGTCAGTTTTTTTTTCTTCTAAACCAGTCACAGATTAACAATTTAAAACACATGGCGCCACCTTATTTGCGGACAAACCATGGAACTAAAACTCTCGACATTTTCGCAATGAAGATGGTCCGTCCACACTCCACAGATAATAAATAAATAAAATAAATAAATATGCGCCAGACAACACACCTCTTGTCATGGTCTCGAAGTAGGGATAAATATCCCTGTGTTACGAGGTACCAGACAAGGAATTAAGCCAGGGGCGTCTCCCAGCACACGCAGACCCAGGCCAATTTAGAAAAGATCATCTCCTGAATTGACCTGACCGGGGATCGAACCCGGGACCGTAGTGTCAAATTAAAGGCAAGAAACCGTGCTACAGCGCACTACGCCATTCGTATCGACAAAAATTCTGAAATTTAATTTAATAGTATATTTACTGGGTGTTTGAGTTTGTCTATGTCACATGAAGGAAATTAAAAAACTAATTACTTTTTACTCCCTAGGGGCTAAAGTGGTCACTTTAGGCCCTCTTCGTAGGGCTATATTGGCGTACTTTTAGAGCATGAGAAGTGAAAACAATTTAAAACACATGGCGCCACCTTTTTTGCGGACAAACCATAGAACTAAAACTCTCAACATTTTCGCAATGAAGATGGTCCGTCCACACTCCACAGATAATAGTATATTTACTGGCCGTTTGAGTTTGTTTACGTCCCATGAAGGAAATTAAAAAATTAGTTACTTTTTACTCCCTAGGGACTAAAGTGGTCACTTTAGTCCCGCTTCGTAGAGCTATATTGGCGTACTTTTAGAGCATGAGAAGTGAAAATGTTATATTTATAAAGTAAAAAGCTTTCTGGCGCTTCAACGGCCGCTGCCGCGGCAAGCTCGCTTCGCTTGCTCGGCTCGCCCATTTTCGTCACAGTTCTAACCTATCCTAGATATTGAATCCTGTTAGGTTATTGGACGGGCGAATAGCTACCAACCAAGTGGATATTTCACCACGAAATGTCGGGTTTTGAAATTATTACATTTTCAGTTAATTAGGATTGACAAATAAAAAACTAAATAAAACATATTATGGAAAAGATATCTTCAGAAATTAAAATTATTGTTAAGAAAACGTCAGTGAAAAGAAAAATAAATATTCTGTTATTTGGTTAAAAGTTGTTCAGGACAATGAAACACCTGAAAAAGAAATTAATAGATTTCGAATATTACAATATTTGGAAAAAAAAACACCATCTGGTATTTAAACTTTGCTGCATTGTTTTCGTACAATTAAAATTCGAACTAAACATTTTCGAAAGTAAGGTAGGTTACCAACAGCCATGTATGTGTCTAAACAAATTACTGTCTAAGCTCTAAAAAAATTTAGATGCAAGTAATCATCACTCACCAATAGCCAACTTGGCTTTAGCTGCGGCCTCCTTGGCCTTCGTAGCCGCCTTGTCGCGCGAGTCTTTGGAGCCCTGCACTTGTTGGTAGTGCTTCTTATCTAGGTCGTCCAGTGAAGATTCCACGATCTAGAACGAATTAGGACTGAGTGTTTTTTTCTGCGTGTACTTCTGTACTAATTTCATAAAGAGGAATGATTTCATTGTTTGTTTGTTTGTTTGTTTATTCAATAATAGGCTCCGAAACTTCTGAAACGATTTCAAAAATTATTTCACCAATATGAAGCTACATTATCAACAAAACATTCAGTGAAATATAATAGTATATGTAAATCAAGTAGGAGAAACGCGGGCGAAATGTGCTGCTTTACCGACGCCGCGACGTGCAATTACTTTTGACAGAACGAAGTCTCTAGAGGCAGCTAGTAAAATGTAAAAACGTAAGGTCTTTGATGTGTTGAAAACCCTTTTACTGCGCCAGACGACACACCACATGTCATGGTCTCGAAGTAAGGATAAATATCCCTGGGTTACGAAAGATATTAAGCCAAGCGCATTTCCCAGCACACACAGACCCGAGCTTAGAAAATATCGTTTACTCAATTGACCCGACCGAGAATCGAATCCAGGACACCACGCATGTCAAGGCGAGAAATCGTGCGACAGCGCACTACGACAATCGTGTCATCAAGACCCCTGGGGCCCCGGGCTCTCTTTGAGTGAGAGGACTAGCCAAGCTATTTTTTGATATAGATGTAGGCTATTTTTTTTAAGTGCTCAAAGCCATGCATAAATTTAAACTTAATATTATAATGGATAGACCCAAAATTACTGGATTGACTTTAATAATTCTTTCACCAATATAAAGCGAGATCATCAGCAAGCACCATATAGGTGTGGAAAAAGTCCACTCGCGCGGCTTACTATGGCCAAGAATATTATCAATAATTTTCCTATGGTACTTATTTTGACATAATTTAAAATAGCACACATTTTCATTTAAAAAAAGGTGTCAAAAAAAGTTGCCTGTGACTGCAGCAATGGTGGTGAACGAACTCCTTTAAAATAAAGAAAATAAAAAGTTAAAAATTACGGTTTTGCGTCGAGAATAATTTGGGATTGATGTCCAACTAACCTTGTAAAGTGCCTTGTTGTAGTCAGTTGAGTATTTGGTAGCGTTCTTGAACTCGTCGATGGCCAGTTTCGTGTTCTCATGCATATCATGTTCAAGCTCCACCATATCCTTGGTGATCCTCACTGCGACAGGCGGTTGAGGCTCACACTTCTCCGTTTGGATAAGGGTCGCTGTTGGGCAGAAAAAGTACATTACATTACGACTACCATGAGTTAGTCACCACTACGGTAGTTAACTACTTTACTACAGATGCTAGCGACTATCGTCGTGCGTAAACTCATAAGGGGTACTATACGTCTACCATGAGCTTCCGTCACTTAAACAACGATAAATGAATACAGCAATTTGAATGCCATCTTTAGTTCCATTTTTATTCACTAGCAGCGCTGTACTAAAATTCCATACATAAACGTTAAACCTGATGCCAGCGACTGTCATAGGTGTAAGTAAACAAATGGTAGGGGCACAAAAAGGCATGCGCGGCGCTCTCACAGATAGCCCGCTTAGAACAACACGCCATTTTTGACACACGCACACAGAGACGTGAGTTTACAGGCGAAGTCAGTCAGTTTCAGTCACGCGGTCAGTCGCACTGTCAAACACCATTGAGATATTATTTGTACGTCAGATTTAAATAGTTTAATAGTCAAAAATGGCTTCGCGAAAATATCATTTGTGTTGCAGTGTATTTGGCTGTTTGATCACCACACAAAATTGTAATTACACGTTTTTTACGTTACCAAATGATGAAGAAAGGTAAGTAAAACTCAATTAACTTTTACAAGTAAGTAGGTAGTATAAGTAGATAGGTAGGTAAAACATTTTCGTAACTTATCTCATCATGCATTGGTAAAACACCAGTATTTAATATACACCAGTATATACTTTTGTCGAGGCACGCGTGGCTGCCGCCGCCGAAGCGTTATGCTGTTACTTGCCTACCAGGTAGGTATAAGGACTATATGATCAAGGCTAATAAGCTAGCAAGTTTCACCGGGATCCCGGTTTATTTAGCGGACGCCTTCTGTAGGTAAATGACTTCTTATAATCTGACGCAAAGGTTCATGAATTTAAAGACGTCGCTAGATTATCCTTTACGCGTTAGGAATGTTCAGTCAGAACATTATTCTTTTATCGTTCTGTCAGATCGGGCTTATCGGCCGAATATAGTAGCACCCTAGGCGATCAGACAATTATCTTGTCAAGTACATTCCCTAAACAGAGCGTAGAGAGCAATTTCGTAATTTGATCTTTAATTTCAAGAAAGTCAGCGGTAATCTGCACTTCTAGGCTGGGTATTGCTTGCTAACCTCAGTTTAGGGAATTAACGTGACGGGATATAAGCGACTATAATAGGGCCCCTGATCACACATAAATAACTTTTGCGGATATTTGTATGTATGTAGTATGCTTACCGGCCTGTTGGCGCAATTTACACTCGACCTTAGAATAATTACACCTAGAAGGATAGTTCCATACAAAAAGGCGCGCCATTTGTGATGCCAAAATTAACTGTCAAAATAACAACTCTTTACACATGTAAGCACAATTTTCAGTATTTAACATGTATGAATAATACTTGTGTTTGTCTGTTACGTTGTTGCAATCATTTACCGCACAAATAAACATATTGAAGAAGCTCTTACCTCGAGAAATCCACATCGGTAAGTTCAGATCCAGACGTAACGTCCTGATATTTGTGGCATCAAAACGGGTGACCCGACTCGCCTTCTATGCGTTAATGCGTAATTATTCTAAGCACTCGACCACATTCACTTAATGGGAATCATACTAACCAGGTGTTTCGACTTCGGGAGTTTCAATCTTCTTTTCTTCTATGTACAGAGGCTCAAATGAAGGTGGAGGCACTGTTAGGTACAAACCAATGTTATATGTTGTATTAATATGACTATGATTAGTGAAAATAGTATTATTTTCTACAAGTTAAATGTGTAGCTCTATTGGCACTTATGTGTAACATGCTTCTCACTACAGTTAAACCAAGAGTTATAAAATATGTCCTTTTAACAAAATACAGCGTTTTTGTTTGGTTGAGTCGAAATGGCCAATTCAATCATCTTTTTTTATACTACACCTGCTCGGAAAGTACTTTGATACTTTACCAAATTTACAGTAGAAAGTACGTCATTGCATATCGAACAAATATGCGGGGAGAAAACGCATCTGAGCGGGAGAGAAAAGTGTATGAAAATCCATTTCTTACGTGGTTTTTCTTTTTTAATTTTGGGTAAGACTATGCGCCGGTAACCTAAATATCAAAAGCCAAAAAGTTTTTACAGTGAGTTTTTATCTCCAAGTTCGCAAAATGACACTGGCCACTAGCTGTGTGTCGGATGGTGTCGGGCTGGCAGTGCGACCCTGCGGCGGCAGGATAAACAATTTGAAAAAAGAACATGTGAAAATTGCAGATGCCATTGGCGCCATTTTCAATTTGTGTGTTGTTTGAGGATTCAGTTTTCGTAGAAAGTAAAATAAAACATCAAAATGATAAGTAGTGATAGTGATGATAAAGATTTTTTAACTCCGCCTCAGTTGAAGGAAACAGCAAAAATAATGAAGAAAGAAAAAGTGTTACATTAAGCTTCACTAACTGCAAAAATTTCCATATAAATTTCAATTAGTAAAGATTTAGTTTTTTATTTTCCTCGTAGGTGTAGTATAAAGCACTATGTATCATCCTCATTTTTTAAAGCATACACTACAAGCATGTCTAAAAATGTCTGTGAGAGTGCAGAATATGCAAATCTGAAATTGTTTTCATGTTTAATGCCACAATGGAAGCTAAAAGCATTATTCAATGACTCACATTCATATGTTTTTTTAGCAAACTCTTTGGCAGCATCAGCGTCTATATCTTGTTCATTTCTCTGTTTGAATTCCATGGGAGAAACTCCTTCCTATAAAGATAAATGTTGACCTCAGTATTCATAATAGACACACATGTTAGGGAAATTAATTAGTTAAGTTGGTGAAAAATTTCTTTAGATTTCATTTGATATCCTCTTTAGAGGACAGTGCATTTACAAAGACTATATTATTTTTTAAAGATTTAACCCCCTTATTCATGAAAGATAAAACAGTCTTTTAACACTGATTTCACTATGGTAAAGTAGTCTTGAAGCACTGTTTAAGTTTTTATGAATAAGGGGGAAAGTCACTATATTTTGACAGAAATCCCTATTGCTGAAAGAAAGTTTTCACCTGCCAAAAGAAATAAGTTATTTTGTTAAAAATTTAAATTTTATTAATTATACATTTGGAGAAGAGAGATAAAATATATTTTAGACTGGATTTCTAACCTAATAGGTATATTAATTTACTTTTAAAAACATCAAGTTACTCTTTCAAAGCATAAATTACCTTTCCGAACATGAAGCTGCCAAGAGAAGCTGTGATCTTGTTGAACTGGTTGACTGAGAACCTCCAGTAGGTGGTATTCTCCTGGTACACCAGCGCCACGAAGTCGTTAGCCCAAGGGACGTTCGACTCGAGCCAGTTACGTGCATCTGGACTGCTCCTATGACAAAGCAGAGGGGTATTGTGGTAGCAACATTATGAAGTACTATTTGCCATCAAAAAACAATCATTGCTGGTGCAATTGCAATTTTATCACAAAATCTGATCAGTGAATACCATGCTTGGGCGCTTTAGACATGGGTCAGGCTGAATATAATAAAAGTTATTTATAACATATTTGCTCGTAAAGGGTCTATTATTTCACCAATTTCAATATTGTATTGTAACTCATCACGCACTTCTGCGTTATTGTAATGTAAAACACACGAGTTTTTTTATTAAGGTAAAACGCACGGTTTATCAAGATGCTCCGTCTAAAACGAACGGAACTTTTTTAAATTTTGGCAAAGAGTTTTTATGTCAGAAAAGAGGTCAAGCTTTTATGAATAAAATTAACGCTAATTTGTGAACAAGTTAGAATTTGTTTACCTGCTTTAACAAGTGACTCAAGATTTATTTGTTTAAGAAAGTCCGAGTTTTATTTATTTCCTCGCAAATATGTTATAAAACGTCGTATGACATACGCGCGCTTTGATAATTACAGCCTCTGCTTTCTTGTAGCCCTCGCCTACGGCTCGGGCTAGCAATATTCCTGTAATTTTCACCTTACCGCACTTATATCATAATGTACTATTACGACAAGCAAGCTGAATTGGCACATATGTGCAGAATAACAATAATGTTCATAACAATTGAGGTTAGTGTGTTCTTAAGTGGAGACCGCGTCTCAACAAATGTAGTGTAGGGGGCCCGCTCAGAGTTGCGAAAATAAAGCGCTTTACGCGGAACTAGCGGCTGTCATGGTGTAGACTCATAGTAGACATCAGGTCACCAATAATCTGGCGAATGTTTGTTTACCAGCAAATAACTTGCAATCATGTTCTTACTTAGCATAGACTACAGCAGCGCCAGTGAGGACAGTAGCGCCAATGGTCCCCCACAGCAGCTTCCTAGACTTCTGCGGCGCCGGCGACGTCGGCGGGCACTTGTTGTCGAAGTGCTGGAAGCGGCGCGGTGCCCGCATCACGATGAGCGCCGCGCACGACCCATCGCCCACTTGCTTTCTGACCTGGAAGGCAACAGATTTGACTGTAGTGATCCAGCTCACTGACCAATAGTTGTGATTTCAATCCTCACTCAAGACAAAAAATTGTGTTTGTCTGAAATTAGAGATTTAAAATCTGATTATTAAGGTGATCTCTCAACTAGAGCATTTTCCTGTAATGCAACATTACAGAGTCAAGCATTACATCGGTGAGGGAGGAGGACCGCGCATTACAGTGCGCAATTTGTTGTTACAATGTGTAATATTTTGATACAATTTCCCTGAAGTTTTGTAAGGCAGAATTGTAACGTAATGCTCAAAATCGAATCTGAAATGCAAATTACAGGAAAATGTTCGTCATGTCAGGGAGGCAGTACTGTATTGTAAATATTGTAATGGTCAAAATCGAATCTGAAATGTTACATTACAGGAAAATGCTCCAGGTGATGGACCACCTTGAGAGATGCGCTGAATGTTCGGCCGAATGATCGTATTCGGTACATTCGGCATGTTAACCGAATGTTCTTATTCGGCCGAACATTCGGTTGGTATGCTGAATTATTACCGAATGTTTAAATTATTTTTAATATTGATGATGATGATGATGATTGTGCACCACACCCAGCCAGGACTAAGGCCGATCCGGTCAAACCGGCCAACTAGAGGACGCGATTTTTGTAAGGGTGGACACACTCTGGGAAATTAATATTTTTATGATAAAAACATTTAATTAAACATTAAGGTTAACGCAGTCATTAAAATAATTACTAAATGAGTGTTTTTTACGAAATTTGCAAATTTGTACAGAGTTTTTGTAAATGAATGAAACACTGCTTTGTGTAGGTATTGTACCTACATTTATTGAGAAATTAAAAAAGATTACTTCTAACAATCAATTAAACTAACATGTAATTTAATTAATTCTGTCATTCATTCATTAATCAACTAAACTTCTGCTTTTTTTAGAAATGGTAATAAAAACTAAGTAAAATTTCTGTGAAATTAACAATTTTAAGAACACTGCTTTGTGTAACAACTGTTTTCAGATGATTAAAAAAAGCTACTCTGATCATCTTAGCCCATTCCAATCTGGTTATCATTCGTGGCACAGTACTGTTACAGCCCTGCTTAAGGTTACAGATGACATAATACAAGTCATGAAGCATCTTACCCTGCTCACTTTGCCAACAGACTCACCACTGATGATACACAAGACTGCGTAAAGTGGGTCAAGAAAATAAGAAAGGCGGACCCTGGGACCCCACACACTGGTGTGGGTTCACAACCGGGATAGACCGCACGGATGATAATGACTTTCCTAGACTTCAGCAGTGCATTTAACTTAGTTGACTTTGACATGCTTCTAGTTATCTTTCAGTCTCAGAACATATCTCAACTTGCAATAGGATGGTTTAGCTCTTATTTTAGAGGTCTCTATCAGTGTGTTCATACTGACGATGTTTAACTTTTAAGTAAATGTCAATGTCAAACAAAAGTCTGAGTAGCAAATATTAGGTAATATGCAACAGAAAAACTAGGAAATGACATAACAATTTGTATTTTCGGCTGCCCCTTCCCAGACTACCAGCAGCCTCTTTGCAGTCTTGTACTGCAGCAACACATGCGGAGGCAGTGGCCTGTTAAGCCTGTAATGTAATGAGTTTCGCTTTCTGTCAGGAGGTCATGACAGTAGACAACTCAAAAATTACATATTGCTAAATAGATGCTGTGCTTAACAGACCCTCTAAGAGTAGGACGTTGTGCTACATGGACATCTTGCTAATTACTGCTCATTACATGTTTCACGCTGTTGGACGTCTTGCTATTCAGACTTCCTGATCCAGAAGGGCTGAATCCCAAAGTACAAGCTTTGGGGTCAGATGATCCTGTAAGATGACCCACATATTTTTTATTTAATCTATAAATTGCAACAGGATTTGGTTACCTATGATCATGAAATAAAGCACTCATGCATTTACTGTTGTGAAAAAGTCAAAACATTAAGTGAATAACTTGTAAGTTATAACATTAAAAAAAAAATGTTTTATTAAATAACCACATGGCCCCCTATCATGCCTCATTAAATAAACTCAATTGCCTGTCTACCATATTTTCCCAATGTCACTGTAAATAATTTTTAGGGTGGTTTGTATAGTTTTAATACATATAATAAATTGCCCAACAGGTTTCAAAGAACAAATAAAAATAAAAGATTCTATTGCTGTTTGTTTTGTTCACTCCATGCTGATTCATTTGATAATGTGTTAAAATATGAACAATATCAAGTTACCCTTACTGCAATCTGACATTATCACTACACTTAGAGATTAAGTAGGATAAACACAGATTAATAATAAAACATTAACATTGCTAATTTGCAACATTCAGTATTTGCCAACACAGCAACTTTTCATTTCATTCTTTACGAATTAACATATCTTAGTAACATTAAAAAAGCCAATATGATCAATAATTATTTTATATCATTTTGGAACTGGTCCTAAGTCAGGTATCTCATGGTCAAACCTCTTTTTATCATTGTTATCAGTAATTAGACCAAGCATTTTATGTAGCCTACATAAAAGTAAATTGAGTTCACTGCTAACCAGATTAAGGCAGCCACCCTAAGACTGTAGAGGATGGAAAATTTAATTGGCAAATAAAAAAAAGCTACAATAATTTGTTTTTATGGTAAAATAAAAAAAACTATTGATTATTTACCCTTGACTTTTAAACTTGGAATAATGCACTTGGCAACTGCTAAGTTAGAAAACAATTTTAGGTTATTTATGAGGATGACGTCCGCCTAATGTTATGTAAGGGACAACAATATCAAGGTCTATGTTTATGTTTTGCCTACACTGCCCAACGTAGCATCTTCTGGATTAATTACCTACATAAAATTACTAAATTTCATAAAAATATGTGTCGTTAACCATCAAAACATACGGGAGACAGGCAAAAGTGACCTACTAAATAACTAAGTTTCTAAACTAAAATGTGTCGAAAGGGCAAAGTGTATTCACTGAAAATCATAAAACTAGACAAATACATACCAGAACCAAGTGAGCATTAGTTAAATGGTTCGTAAATTTGTACATTTTCGGCACCGAATCTCTTTCCACTTGGGCTGTCAAAAGTCAGAGACTGAAGAAATTTGTCCACAGACTATAGACTTGAGGTCGAATAGGGACGGGACAAATCTTAATCCACATTGTTTGTGGATACGATTGCAGAATATTTTCTGGAAAAGATAATGAAAGGCTCCTTGAGAGTGCCAAAACAATAGTCATAGTCATAGTTATTTATAGTATATAATGATAATGCCTCATATAGTTTCATGGGTTCTACCAGTAATAAAAACCAAGAAATCAAAAATAGAGGGCGTTTTACTAGATACAGTAGTACAGCATTAGTAGCTAGCTGCTGTTATTTGCATTAGTTCTGAGAAGAAATGTTAAACAGCATTGCATTTTTTTTCATTCAACTACGTTTTCTAACTCAGTTTTATTTCATGCCCAATAAAATCGATAACGTATTCTTTAAATTCCTTTAATGGTGATCATTAAAAGACCTGCGCTGCGTCTGCGTGAGACATCCACGGTAAAAGGTGTTGAAAATGTAAAATTCAAGTTTGACTAGAACTGGACTAGACTAGAATAGTGTATCAATTAAAACAGGGTATCCCGGGTAATCTGTACCAACAAAGGTCTGTGGTCTGGGGACCCCAATACTTATCGATTGAGCCGCATGTAAGTTCTACAATTTTTGGTAGTTTTCGAGTTAGGTATGGTTGTTTTCACAAACTTTCGAAAATTATTGGGTTTACTCACTTATTTGGTCACTGTGGCGCAAATAGTTCAACTATTGTATTGTACATGCTTAATTTTTTTCTCTGAATCGAATAGGTCTACTTGATTCAAAAGCATTTACATCTAAAGCACTGAATAATAATTCAGAAAATAAATTTAAGTGTTATAAATATGAATGCTTCTGAATCCAGTAGACCTAGTATTAAAAAAAATAAGCATGTACCTCAACTATTTGCGCCACTGTGACCACCCAATAATATTCGAAAACTCGTAAAAAATTCACAACTTAAATAAATAAATATCTGGGACAATTCACACCAAGATCATCTGACCCCAAACTAAGCAGAGCTTGTAATATGGGCGTCAGAGACTGATAAACATACTTAAATATTTCTAAATACATACTTAAATAGATAATAACACCCAGACACACAACAAATACAAATGTTCGTCAAACAAATATTTGTCATGGGTGGGGATCGAACCCACGACCTCCGGCGCTAAAGGCAGGATCGCTGCCATTGCGCCAACAGGCCAACTAAAAAAAAAATTATTTTAAAAATAAAATTCTTGAATATTCTGCTAAAAAAATAATGCAAATCCTCCTCTTCTATACTCAATATTGAATCCTGAAAACCTACCAAAAATCGCAGAACATACATGCGGCTCAATCGATAGGTTTTGGCCCTTGGTGTCCCCAAACCACAGACCTTCACTGGTACAGGTTACCCGGGACACCCTGTATCATTTTATGACATATGGGATTTTTTCAGACTTACGACACTTGTTATTCACAAAGTCTCGTCTTAGCACCTACGTCCTAAAAAGAACCCCTGTGCAAAATTTGAAACTCCCAGCACTTGAAGTTACGAAGTTTCATACAAGCAAACTATCAACCCCAAAAACAACATCTTAGAGGTCGAATTTTAGTAAATTTTTAAGGGTAACATTATTACATACTTTGAATGCCATATTTATTTATATTTAATCAACAGCCTAAAATATAAGTTTTATGCTTCTAGTTCTGAAAATCACAAAATTTTCACACAATTTTTCATCCCCCTTTTCAACCCTCCACAACACTTTTTTCCCATTAAAAAGTAGCCTATGTCCTTTCACAGGCTCTAGACTATCTGTGTACCAAATTTCATATAAATCGGTTCAGTAGTTTTAGCGTGAAAGCGAGACAGACAGACGGAGAGAGTTACTTTCACATTTATAATATTAGTATGGATCATTAAAGAAACATCACTTAGATCTTATAAAAGGGTGACTTTCTAGTTTCACAAAAAAAAATATTATCTAAATCCCTGCATGCTTTGTATCGATTATGACTAGCCATCAGTATCTGTCAAAAGACTCGAAGTTAATCGAACTACACACATCACTATTAAATAAAAATGGTGTCACCTGTATTTTATTGAAAATGTTTCGTTGTGCAATTTCTGGTGAATATCTTGTTTAATCAGTAGTTATCAATAAAATAATACTTTGCTATTTGTACAGTGCCTGTAACTTTATTAGTTTTTCGTCTTTAGTATTTTTTATTTGTAAACTTGAGTTAATGACGGCTGGTTTTTAGGTTATTATTATTTATTTTTCAGCTGTACGCGCTATTCGACCTCTAACGATTCCTCACTTAAATGCTGCCAGGATTGTCAGTAATAATTGCAAGAGTTTATCTACTTGCAAAAGTTTTCTAAGTGTAGCACAATCATACACACCGTTTGCAAATGGAGCCATAATGAGTAATAAACATCTTACTATTTCTAATAATCTCACTCCAGTACCAGTCAGAACAGTAACGAAGTTCAGTCTGAATAAAGGGAAACGAAAGTCTTCGAAGTCTGTAATCAAGAGATTCTTCAGGCTGCACTGGGGAGGCTGGATACGAACTAAAGTTGGTAGACAAAAGCGGTTGTGGAAGAAATCAGCTCCTCAAAAAAGACGGCTAAGGCAACATGTGTTCTGCAATGCAACTCAGAGCACTTTATTAGATAAAATGGTTACAAAATTCTGGAGAAAACCAAAGCATTATGTGGATGATCCTTATGCTCCTTACCACGGGAGGGAAGAATTTCGCATGACCAGAAAAAGACCTAACTAAAAACGATTGGAGTTACAACATTGGCTATTAATGCAAATTACTTATTTAGAAATATAGTGTATAATGAACAATAACCAGTATTTTATTTGTCCTCATAAATCTAAAAGACAAAAACAAAAAAAATACTTCAGGTTGTAAATTCAGAATTATTAATTTTGCCATTATAATAAATAACCTACAGCATAGTGCCTACAGTTAGAAGAGCTTATAATTCGATCTCCGAGTTTTTATTAAGATCAAGCTTTATCGCTTTTGAATCAGTATCACGAAATTTATTTTTTTATCTGATTCCAGTTTCGTAGTTCTTTTGCTATGATTTTATATCATGCCTAGTCTGTGATCATCATGCCACGATCAAGCCTATTTCTGGACGAAAATGTCATCTTGACGGTTGTTTTTTTGTCTATGCCTTCGGACTACAACTTATTTCAGCTGCGTTCAGAATTTGCTTTTTCTTATCAATTGACAAGTTACAAAAAGACGTGGAAAAAAAGATTATGAGGTACTGAGATTTGATTTGAACTCACAGGTAATTTGGATTAATTTGATGTATGATCTACTAGCATTCCGCCCGCGTTATCGTAATGGCATAATTACATAAAATCTTTGTAAATTGTAGCCTAAGTGTTATTCTGATGTATAACCTGTATTGCTGTAATGTTTCATCTAAATCCGTTCAGTAGTTTTTACGTGAAAGAGTAACAAACATACACACCGTACATACATCTTAACAAACTTTCGCATTTATAATATTTTATAGTAAGGAGTAAGATTAGTCAGATACCACTTAAATATTATGTATGTATTAATAATCCAATCCATTTTGTAATGTACACTATGTAATGTAATCGTATTCTACAGGGATCAATGAGGCGTTCGTCACATCAATCAACCTTTACAAAACCATTCCCAAAGTCTTTCTTTCTTATAGTCTTAGGTCAGCCAGCAGCTTGGTAGATAACGATGTGAAAACCAAACAGTATCATTACAAACCTTTGTGATTTTCCAATTCGAAATTATGAATGTAAGAGTTTTCGAACATTAATTAGAAAAAATCCTGAATGTGTTGTGACTTGTATTGCAGTTGTGTTGTGTGTAATGATAAGAATTCAAAAATCATGAATGAAGCTTTTTACGATTCAGAGATCAGCTGACTGTCAAAATTTGTCAACAAACTTGTGACATTTCGGCTCGGTGAATTTGTGGAGAAATTTCGGCGTGAGAAGAGAAATTTAAATAGCCACTTAAATAAATTGATTAGGAATCTCCAAACAAGCTTGATAGGTGGCCGGCGAAAAACGTTAGTAGCGACGCTGACCAGTTATATAATATTAGGATTGTTTACGTAACTAATTGAGAAGTGACGTGATACAAAGCAACCTTGATCATGACTGGAAGCGCTTTTGCGGTCCGGCGTGCGTTATCGTCTCTCAAAACTCGCTTGTTATCGGAAAATCACGTCAATATCGGTTTGCCATCGAATGCAGTAAGGTGCTTTTCTGTTACACAGACCAGAAACATGAAGTTGGTACAATTTAGCTACAACAGTGAACCAGGGAAGATCCGAGCTGGTTATGTGGTTGGGGATGGCGTCGTTGACTTGAATAAGGCCGATTCTTCGCTCCCTGTAAAGCTTATTGACATCCTGAAGAGTGATGGCTTGAAAAAAGTACAACAGTGAGTAGTAGATATTTTTTAGATCAGAATTTTGGAATATGTGCTATCAAATTGTTACAGTAATTTTAGTTTATAAAATTTTTTAAATTTGGTGATAACAGGAGGTTATCAATTTAACATACTATCTAATACTAAATAGGTGCTTTAAAATATGTTTTATTATTTGACAAGCAATACATCAGAGGTTACTTCTAGAGCTAATAAAGTTAACCTGGTTGGTGGTTCACATGTAAATGATATTATTATCAGATACAGATTGAAATTACATCTGTAAACTTCAGGAATGCAATTATTCTAGTGTAGACAATGTGGATAATTGAGTAAGATTTCTTTGGTCAGTAATTTACTAACAGACGAGCTGAGCTTTTAGCAAGGAACTTCAAGTACTTACCAATAATGTATACATACTTAATGTTTCTTACATCTTAAAATGTAATTTGGATGCCTGAAAATAAATAAATAAATGAACAATGTTGCACATTATCATTTATTAGTGATGAGAAAAACATCAAAGAACACATTAACTCAGTATCCATTTTATACTAAATTTTAAACTTTATATAAACCTTTAATACCTAAGTTATATTGACACTATATATTTTTCCCATTTGGATATACTGGGACACATTTCTTTCCTGGAGAGTCAATTGATGAGCATTTCACAGCATTTGTCAATCTTACACGACCGACGATCGACGACACGATTGGCGCAGTGCGCTGTAGCACGGTTTCTCGCCTCAATTCCCAGTCGGGTCAATTCAGGAAACGATCTTTTCTGAATTGACTCGGGTCTGGGTGTGCTGGGAGACGCCCCAGGCTTGTTTCCTTGTGTGGTACCTCGTAACACAGGAATATTAATCCCTACTTCGAGACCATTACAAGAGGTGTGTTGCCTGGGGATATATTATTATATTATATTATATATTACACCACAAAACACAATCTAATAATCTAGAATTGGCGATTTGTAAATGATGTAGTGAATGACACTAACATAATTTAACAAACTCTAATATAATTTAACTAACTCTAAACATTATGCCATTTATCCTTTAAGATACAGGATCAGGTGGTCAGGGGTTGACTGTTAATCCCATGAGCAACAATGGTGAACTCAGTTTGAAAACGATATTATTGATGTAGCTGTTGAAACATAAATTCCTTCTACATTCTTAGTTTACTCATTACACACCATTGGAATTTTTTTGAATGCAGTCACTCGAGCATGCAAGAACAACATAAAGACTTTCTAGTCGGGGATCAGGTTAGCAAGACTGCCTCTAGTGCGCTTTAGCTAATGTGTAGTCACATTAGCTAAAGTTATGACAGCCACTAGACTGGCCACATTAAGCCATTTCCAAAAAACGGTCATTGACTGACAGTAGCAAGTTGCGCATGTATGAGAGTATCGAATTTAAGCCACTGGATATTCCTGCACTCGTGTGGTTGAGATCTCAAAATGACTCGCATACATATTATGATGACACTTTAAGGATACAGTTAGGGGGGATAGAGCTAAAATCGCGAACTATGTGGCCCAACCCTATTAGCATTATGTACTGCATTATAACTAGGTACTAGCATTACTGATTAAAGACTAAGCAGAGGTTATATCTACCACAAGGGATAAGACTATGACTACACGTGAGACGACACGATTTGTTTATGAGCAGTAGCACGGTTTCTCGCCTTAATTTGCGTGTTAATTTCGATTCCCGGTCGGGTCAATTGAGTAAACATCTTTTCTAAATGGGCTCAGGTCTGGGTTGGCTGGGAAAGAGAGGCCCCTGGCTTGATTCGTTGTCTGGTACCTTGTAACACAGGGATATTTATACTTACTTCGAGATCATGACTAGTGAGGTGTTGTCTGGCGCATATTTCATTTATATTCATTGATAGCAAGTACACGTAAATAAATTAATTGAGACAACATTACATGCAACGTCCCTGAGTAAGGTTTCCCTTGTGTCATGGTAACTTGAACGAAGGTACCACTAACATCCAGACCCAACACTGATCTATCAACAGATATTTGTGTGGGTGCGTGAATCGAACACGCGACCTTGAGGTGCTCGCACCTCAACCGACCCATAAACCACTGCACTAAATGGGTCGTCAAACGGCACTGAAAATATGTTTCGGTACATATTACTTAACTTTAATAGATAGATACTCTAACATACTTACAAACACAAATATTACACTAATTTATTGCGTCTTCATTCGAATTCCTACCGATATTACCTACCAAGTTATTTTCTAGATTACAATCGAAGAACCCCGCTCCAGAGCCGTTGTCCAACGTCAAGCTGCAAGCACCAATCACCGGCCAGGACAAGGTTCTATGCGTCGGCCTCAACTACATGGACCACTGCGCAGAACAGAACATCACGCCACCTGAAGTCCCGATGATCTTCAGCAAGTTCTCCAGCTGTGTTGTTGGACCTAATGATGCTGTTAGGCTGAGGAATGAAGTCACTGAGGTAAGTTATAGCATGTCGCGTCTTGTATCTGTCGAACGTTAGCTTTGTGACGCAAAAAAAAGGCAGTTTATGTAAAAGGCTGACCTTCTCCTGACGCGAAAAAAGGCTTGAAAAATATTTTTTCAAATGCCTACTACTATCTTCGAAATTATGTAATTCATTGATATCAGAATTGTGAATCTACATACCTACTTATCAAATAGATTTTCCGTTCACATCCCGATAGCATGTGATACTTATCTCTACATATTCCCGATATTCTATATATTGACGACCGACTTGGTGTAATGGTTAAGAAGTTGGCTACTACACCAGAGGTCACGGGTTCGATCCCCGCACAGTACAAACATTTGTGTGCATGAACATGTCTGTTTGTACTGGTCTGGGTGTCTCCTATGTATAATAAGTATGTATTTACAAAAGAAAATGTATTTAAGTATGTTTATCCGTTGTCTAGTATCCCATAACACAAGTTTTAATTAGCTTACTTTGGGGCTAGATGGCGCTGTGTGGAATAATGTCCAGGGATATTTATTATTATTTATTTATTTATTCCCAATGATAAGTTCGTTTTTGGCCATTCCGTTTCCCCCTGCTATCGTACCTATCGTTCAACATGGCCACCATATATCGGTCTGTCTCCAACACTTTTCGTACTGTTCTGTAAACGCTCTAGCATTTAATGTTAGTCTTTTTTCTTTAAGTCGGTTAAGAAATAAACTTGCCATTCATTATTTTGCGTCAACACATTGTTGACCTTACGTTGTTACTTTTGGACTTTGTAACATCAGTTCATACCAACGCCGGTTTGAATATCACTCAAACTTGTTTGAATAGGTAAAGTAAAAGTAGAAAATCATTTATTCACTTAAGCTTTCACAAAGAAGCACTTATGAAAATAATAAACGACAATAAACGTATATCAAATTATACAATAATAGTACATATCGTAAATAAACATAATGCGAATCTACCACCGGTTCGGACGTTGCTTCTTTTTGAGAAGACTCCGGCAAGAAACTCGATAGTTAGGTACTCTTTTGAACTTTGTTTGGTTTTACAACAAATAAATGCAGAGTACAGTCAAAAGAACAAGAAGAGTACTTTATTTGAGCAGAGGAGCAGATTATTATAGTACTAAACGTTTAGTGGCATGGCAACCGCCGATATCTTCAATACAAGCCAGTGTTTATTCAGAACATTAGTATATCTAGAGTTTGAGATCAACTATACGCATGGTGATTATGCTCTGACGTAAGTAAAAGCGAAATAATGGTTTCGAAATTATCTCGGTCGCTCTCGCTAAATGGCTATGGCAAAATCCAGTGGTCATTAAACTGAGTCATCGCAGGTGATACTTAGGCCTTCTTTCTAGAGAATGTTACTCATGCATTGATTCGAGTATCGTTTTGATAACGTCAGTTCATTCAAAACTGTACCTCACTTCGATATTTTCAGGAAACGGACCTAAAGTTAAGAAATACTCAAAAAAGTACGCTTACATCAGTCGTCAGAAATTCACTTCAATAAAAGAATGATATAGTTAAGAATAATAAATAAATAAATACCTGGGACAATGCACACCAAGATCATCTGACCCCAAACTAAGCAGAGCTTGTAATATGGGCGTCAGAGACTGATAAACATACTTAAATATTTCTAAATACATACCTAAATAGATAATAACACCCAGACACACAACAAATACAAATGTTCGTCACACAAATATTTGTCATGGGTAGGGATCGAACCCACGACCTCCGGCGCTAAAGGCAGGATCGCTGCCATTGCGCCAAACCTTAATTCAAACAACTTTTTTTAAAAGAAAAACTTCACCAATATTCATTCAACCAACACGAAGCTGCAAACACCAATCTAATCATGATAGGTAGTAAAATGATGAGGTCAAACATTCCTGACGTGATTCAAAAGATCCTTCTGACCTAAGGCGGCTAAATTGGGGTCAATTATTGAAGCAATTTGAGATCATAATTCACATTGAGTGTAGGTGGGAATGAAGTGAATAACGCTATAGTTCGTATCATAGCATCGGTTTAATGCGGTCCTTGAAGTATGAGTATTATGTGTCCCGACAATGATGCTTCATGTTTATTTATGTTTGCATGAACAGCATCATAATTATTATCCTATAAAAGAGCAACTACTGAGTTTCTTGCCGGGTCTACTCAGTGGAATCAGACTTCTGCCAGTAGAGTCCTAATATGTAATATGTATATTTTATTCTAAATCCTTTACTGTTAAATCTATTCGCTTATGGAATTTTTTGCCCATAAGGCTATCTACATCACATCCCATCTTCAAATCCCGAGTTTAAGCTTACCTTGTCACTTTGACCCAATCGCCTTCTTTCCAGTTTACTTTCACCTATAAGTTAATCTATACCTTGTTTTATATGTATGATAAGGTAAGTTTATTATTTTGCTTCGGTATTGTATGTATGTATGTTTATTTTTATGTTATAGTAAATTAGTTACTGCATCTCTTATTTATCATCTTGCACCGCCACTTAATTTTCTTCCTGATTCTCTACCTGAAGTTTGCCTGGAAGAGATCGCTACTAGCGATAAGGTCGCCTATATTGTACACCTAACTTATTTAAATGAAACTGTAACATTTTGTTTGTGCAATAAAGTTTATCTTATCTTATCTTATATGTATGTATTAAATTTAGTATACAGATTGAATTAATATTTTGTATTTTATACTATAAGTAGCTAAATTTTACTAAATGACGATTCGAAAGAACTGTAAAACTATGTACTACCTACTTAAATGAAGCATTTTTGAATTTTGAATTTTTGACTACATATCTGACCAAGACCATCTGACCTCAGAATAGCCAGAGCTTGTGCTTTAGATGTTAGAAACTGCTGGTCATACATACATATAAATGAATACATCTCCGGTGCAGAGCAATCATCCCCATAGTTATAAAAATCTGTTTTCTCATTTAATATGCGAAATCGACATCCATTACTAACATTATGAAGAGGATAGATTTGATTGTTTGTTTGTATTAAATTGGCTCGAAACTTACTGGACCGATTTTGAAAATTCTTTCACCAATAAAAAGCTTCATTACCAGCTAGTAAAATGGGCATTTTTCATCGGCAATATTTTAGTCTACGCAGGTGAAGCCACTGACAGATAGCTAGCAATAAAAGGCAGTCCATACCTCAAGTAGGTACTCAGTAAGTTTTTATGAATAGTTAAAGGAGGTTAGTAATATGAATTGGCGCTATAAACGATCATCATCAGAATCAACAGCATTCAGAAGTACACTAGTGGACAAGGGCCTCCCCAATACAACGCGACAGCGAGCGGCTTTGAGTCATTTGCATCCAACGGCTGCCTGCCAGTTAAACCAGTTCCCCATACCATGAGTTTACTTCAAGTTAACTACAATAGTTACCTACAGCAACTTGTATGCCTTTTTTTTCCCCCAGACGCGTATACAGACGCTATAGGTATAGCGTCTGTCAACCGCGTAAAAGTTTTAATAGGAAATACATATTGTTGGAATAAATAGGTATATTGACAAAACTAAATAAAAATCTAATAAAAAATGTCAACCTCTTACGGAATAAAATTACGACATATAGGCCATACAGGCTGAAGCGATCCTAGTACAGAAAAACTGTGGAAATACGTTGGAACAACCCTGGCTTCAGATGCAAGGAAGGCAAGGTCGGAGCTCATTCTTATAATCGCTCCTTTCGAGCTAAAGCAATAAAAAAGTTTAGGAGTCATCAATCTACCTGCTGCGAACAGTATTTACCTTAGTTTTTCTTCTAGAACGTCGACTGGGAAGTGGAACTGGTAGTTGTGATCGGCAAGGAAGCCTGCTCCGTGCAGAGCAAGGATGCCTTCGACCACGTTTTGGGGTACACCATCGCCCAGGACATCAGCGCTAGGGACTGGCAGAAACAGAAGAATGGCGGACAGGTGTTGCTTGGCAAGGTTTGTGATCCTGTTTAGAAGCACTTTCTTGGTTTTGCGTAGATCATTGTTATTCAAAGATAGAAATCAGAAAAAATCGGATCTTCCAACTGAGCTATTGAGGCCCAACAGACCTGACAAATCTGTAGAATGTATTTTAAGTTGAAAGCGCATACGTTTCTATCATTGTGTAGAAAATAGGGCCTTGTTAAATGCTAATAATAATAAATAACTTATCCCATAGCTGGTTTCATCTTAATCGAAATCAAATATCCCACATGAGTCCTCGAAATTTTCTAGTTTCTAAAAATTACAGAGAGTAATTTTCATCGAAATTTAAAAAATTAGCTTCTTTCAAAATTTATTTTTTATGGACACTGTAACGAACAAAGTGTAATGTGACAGAGTTACAAAGAAAAAAAACTGTTAATTTTATTTAAACAGTTTTGTTTCACGCAATAATATCTACGTTGGGATTAAGAAAAGGAGAATTGTAGGAGTAGGTACCTATATCTTCACCTTCTTAGAAATATTTTGTAATTGGTATTTAATCGTTACTTAATATGTTTAAAATACATTAAGTAACGATTCAACAAAATAAGGCGAGCTTGTAATGTTGTTTTTTTTGTGATAATGTACAGTCAACCACAGCTGGAATATCCTGGCCAGCATAACTTGAGCTCTGATTTCTATAAAACTAACTTACTCCGTGCGGATGAAAATAAGTTCACCAAGTTTTATGCTAGCATTGTGACCGACTGTACATACTCGTGATTGCTTAGTAGATATCGCGTACAATGCACATACAATTAGTAACTATGCCAGATGTTGATGCTCAGTGTTTCTTCTTGTTCTTATCATTTTTTTATCTCAAGTGTTTACCTACCCAAATAATTCTGTTGTCACTTATTTTAAAAGTATCTATCTCCTCCATTGATTAACAGGTTATGTCACTCCTTTGATAAACTGAGAACAACTATTATAACTCTACATTATGCATGAATGAAGAAAAATTCATCGTAGAAAACAACACCAGAGTCCCACGCTGCGTTTTTTATCTAATGGCGTGTTTTAAATTTCTAGAAAATAACAACTTAACATACCATCACGACTTTATCCCAAACGGGATAGTCAGAGGCAAGTGACTGTGTCGTCATAGTGAACGAAACACTGAGAAGCCGACTTTTCACCAATGGGATTAGAACCCAACGTGGTAGGTGGTGAGCCTTCCGCCGTTATCCGAGTTGATTTGGTTTTTTATCGATGTTTTCCATCACCGGAGAGTAAGTCGGATATTTAACAATGAACACTAAGATCTTGGTTCTGGCCAGATTTGAACTCGGGACCAGACGATCCACGACCATGTTCGGGTACTGAACCACTAGGCCACGACGCTCTCCATAAAAACATAAGTGAGTGAAAAATCGAAAATAAGAAAGATTTATGCTTTATTTTCCAACCGTTTTTCGTTCACCTTTAAGGCCTTGGGACTTTTTCTTACCTAGGGATGTAAGTAACCCAGGATCTTAAGAATTAGTCTGTGTTTTCCAATCAGACGTAGAAGGCCAATACCCATTGAGGTACTTACTCGTAACTATGTTCAACTATGTTCAATACTTCTTTCTTCCAGGCAATGGACACCTTCTGCCCGATCGGACCGTGGATCGTGACGAAGGATGAGATCACCAACCCTCAGAACCTGGACATCAAATGTGAACTCAACGGCGTCGTCAAGCAGAGCAGCAACACCTGTCAGCTGATACACAAGATACCAGACATCATTGCCAGGCTATCTTCGTAAGTAACTGAAATTAAGACATCCCATAGCTATGCGTAATATTAGTAGTACCTAGTGCTAGTTGCACAAAGTCATTCGATTCTCTTTGTGCAACTCACACAGGCACTCTGGATGTAGCCACTATACTTCATTCAATATAAAATTAGAAATAAGAAGCAGGGGTGCTAAAATGAATGATTTTGCGAATTTGCATTTGACGTTGCCATGACTATGATATACCTGAGTATAACGTAGCAAAATTGAAAACCCCTTCCGCCAAAACGTAAAAGAGATTATGTAACATTTTAGATTTGGTAGAGATATAGTGACAGTAAAAATGTGTTCGGATGAAAACCCCTGCTTCTTTTAGGTTTTTACATCGATTATTTTGTCTTGCACAAAATAATTTATTCAAGCAAAAGCCTCATAAATTCTGAAGTTACTTTACTTTAAATGAGAAAAATTATGTGTGACTGTTGCTATAGGTATAAGTAGATTTGAATAAATTCGGCATAAATCTTAAAGTAATAATGTTTATTGTACTTTTACTACAA
The DNA here is from genome assembly GCA_947369235.1 of Udea olivalis. NCBI lineage: Eukaryota > Metazoa > Arthropoda > Insecta > Lepidoptera > Crambidae > Udea > Udea olivalis. The sequence continues at coordinate 6,283,318 of OX376363.1, forward strand.
AGTGTACCCTCAAAAGAACCTGTTTTACTTCTGTCTAATGCAATCATAGAATTACCCTAAAATATTGGTTCCCATACTTCGCTGGGACATCATCGACAGCCTTTGTGATTTTGTCCAGCAGTGAGATAGGCCCATCACTCTAATTTTTGATACTATACCGTTAATAAAACTAAAACTGCGCGGAAGAAGACAGGTCCACCTATGCAAAACCATTGCAAAAAGGCGACATATAAGCGACATGAACTGAATTAAAAAAAAACTTCTAAAATTAAATTAAATATGCGCCAGAGAACACACCACTTGTCATGGTCTCAAAGTTGGGATGAATATCCTTGTGTTCCTCGGTACCAGACAAGGGATTAAGCCAGGGGCGTCTCCCAGCACACCCAGACCTGAGCCAATTAGAAAAAATCGTTTCTTGAATCGACCTGACCGGTAATCCAACCTGGGACACCACGCAAGTCAAGGCGAGAAAACGAGCTACAGCGCAGTAATACACCAACCGTGTCGTCATTGTTGTGTGCTTGTCGTGAACGCAAAGAGTGAAGTTAATTTACATTTTATTAACCCCTGACGCAAAAAGAGGGTTGTTATAAGTTTGACGATGACTGCGTGTCTGTCTGTTTGTGATAGAGCTACGAAGCTCTCCAACGGAATGACCATTTTCGATGCGGTCTTCTACATTCGAAAGCCAGTTTCCTTGCCTTTCTCTCAGTTCTTCAGTTCAGTTCAGTTTCTTTCCTGCTCTTTTCCAAAATGATGTAAGGCAATTTATACTTATTTTCCGTGCTCCACAGAGTAATGACATTGTTCCCCGGCGACATAATCCTCACTGGCACGCCCGGCGGCGTCGGCATGCACCGCAAGCCGGCGGAGTTCCTGAAGCCCGGTGACGTCATCAAGAGCGAGATAGCTGACATCGGCGTCCTTGTCACTAAGGTGGAGAAGTTTTAACACAGGGATTGAGTTACAAATGTCAGTATATAATGAATTATACGCGCGCATACGCGGTTTAAGTACGCGTGTGGCAAAAGACGCACCCATACGCGCAAATTTGCGCTTCCAAAAACGAGCGTTGAAATTCTTTCGTTATTCGCGCGTATAAAACGCTGGTCTGAAACCGCCGTGAATGATGTTAGAGAACTTATATTGATTACTTTGAATAATGCGGTTATTTGCTTACCTACTTGAATTTATTTACAGGTTGCCTTACTACTGCCTTATTATTATAATTTAAGGCGATATGTTATAAATTTTGGAGAGCTTGTCTAATTTGAAATGACGCGCCCCTCCGCCGCATTCACGCACTTATGAAGTAAAGTAAAGAAAAATAATTAGCCTATATAGTGTCCTAGTAGTGCAAAGGCTTCCATTATTGAAATCATGTCACCGCTGCAATGGATGGGTATGGGTTTCATATAAAAATGTTAAATATGAACGCAATAAAAAAGTAGTGGGGTGCGTCATTTCTGGTTGGACAAGCTCTATTTATAAATAGTATTTTAGGTACATAAATCGAGTTCTGTAACATTCAAATGAATAGGTAATAATTTTTAAATGACTTTGTATCAAGAATAAACTCTATGAAAAGAATACTCGAATTTAAATGCATATATTTCTTTAACATCTTTTACTCATTAAAACTAAGTAAATGAAATTAGTAAAGATGATAGAATGAAATATGAAACTGTAGTGCACCAGCTTAAAAACAACAGCCTCTAAAAAATTTATTGGTCAAAAACCACCGAGACAGAACTAAACTCAGGTTATTTCATTAATGAATACATATCGCATCTTTCCTACTATAGGGGTACATCTCAAAATTTTGAGATTTCGAGTTTTAATAAAATACGGGCACAAAATTACACGTCTACACGATTCTCTTGACAGAAAGAGTCAGAGCATACTGTTGAGCCGCGAAAACTATTTGTGTCTCTTTCACATTTCCGAGTGAAGCGTCTCAGTTTCCGCGATACAAGGAGCAATTTAGTGTCGTGCCTGTAGTTGAGGAAGGAGGACCGCTCGCGCAGCCGTTCAATTGTTGAGTTTATGATTTTGCTATGAATAGTTTAATTTATTTATGACCGATATTGTGAAAATACAGGGGCTCAAAAATCTTTAAACGCGTTTTCCCAACAATCATGTTTTTCGAATGGTGCCCCTATAGTATGAAAGCTGCGATATAAGGCACTGATAATGAATGGTGGAAGTTATCGCTATAATCAACGTCATTGAAATATGGTTCCCTATAAAAATATAATCCAAATTCTCAGTCTTTACATCTGATACTGTAATTCAGGTGATAGTTAGGTATACATACATTGTAAAATTCGTTTTAAACCTTTTTATAGAAATGTTTTGTATTGTAATGCATTTATTATATTGTTGAAAATAAATATGTGTAATGTTGATAAATGTTGTGATTTTATTGAATCTCCTGCAATACACCAACTTATGTAAAAATAAAATAAAATTTATACCATCACAATCAGTAATTAAAATATCAGGAACACAAATAAACTTTTCATTACTCATACTCTGAAAGTAGGTCTGAAGTTGCCTGAGGAGCGGGATGAAAGTAATACTTTTCATCCCTAGGGAGAATCACTTTCAACTGACAGCTGTCAAATTATTTAAAAAAAAAACTAGTTCTTTTTCACATATCTATTGAACCATGTTCCAACTTTCTATACAGCCACGATGTAAAATTGAAATAACTTAAAGTTAAGTATTATAATATATTCTTTAAATAACTATATATTTTTTAAATAACTTTATTATAATTTAGTTTCAACAATTTCTTTAAAAGAACTTAGATTAGGGCAAAATATTTACCATTTTTCCAATGATGAAAATAAAAAATAATGGCTGAATAGCTGGCCGGCCACAGAAAAATAAACAAACAAAATAGGCGGGAAAGCGGCAATTCGATCTTTATTTATTTTTTCGATTTGAAGACTTTTGTTTATACGTATAGCAGAGATTTGTACCTATAAAATGAGTTCATCTGATTCTGATATGAATTTAACGCCTGATTTTATAAGAGAAGAGGCTAAAGCGGTAGTGGAAAATAAAATTTAGGTACTCATTTTTTCTTTAGCTAATTCATGTTTTTATTTTTACTTTCCTTGTATTTGTAATGAAAAGCACAGTGTTTACCTCGGGCTAAAGACTTATTTAGTCCCTCGAACTATTGGCGCCCTCACTTCGTTCCGGGCGCCAAACCCCGTCTCGGGACTGAATAAGTTACTTTCACCCCTAGGGTAACAATGTACTATTTCACTTCTCATGCTCTAAGAGTACGCCAATATAGTCCTACGAAGCGGGACTAAAGTTCCACTTTAGGCCCAAGGGAGTAAAAAATAATTAGTTTTTCAATTTCCTTCATGTGACAAAGACAAACTCAGACAGCCAGTAAAAATATACTATTATCTGTGGACCGTCTTCATTGCGAAAATGTGGAGAGTTTTAGTTCCATGGTTCGTCCGCAAAGAAGGTGGCGCCATGTGTTTTAAATTTGTCAATTTGTGGTTAGTTCAAAAGAAAAAACTGACCAGGAAAATTTCAGAACTTTTGTCAAGTGTTAAGTTCGGTTTCAAATGTTTTTATACTAAATTGACTATTTTTCTCGCACTCAAAGTGAAAAGTAAGGTTTGCACCTCGAGACTAAACGCCAACTTAATATACCCTCGGTTTCATTGACTCCCTCGCACGCAAGGGAGTCAAACCACCTCTGGAATATTATGGCTTCGTTTAGTCTCTCGATATAAAATATACTATAAAATACAAAAAGACGTTTTCTGTTGTGCAGATCCTTCGAAAAGTGAAACTGTCGGTAAATTTTAAACATTTATTTTCCTAAATCTGAAAAAAAAAATCAAATTTAAGAAGCTCCTAAATTTATGCTGATATAATAAAAGAGCTAATTAACTTTAAATTGTTATTTGAAAGTTCTAGAAAACACACTACTCCGAAGAACTATTAAAATAGCACAAACATCCAGATCCAAAAAATATATTTATGAAATTATAATTTTTTTTTGTTCGTGTAAAAGATGTTTACATTACCGGCTCTTCTGACCATTGTATTTATAAGGTCATGAATTGATGCCCTTTAAATTACAGAATTGATACTAAAATGTGAAACATATCCAAATTATGAACTGAAGATTTCAGGGACGCCAGGGACTGGCTAAAAAAAAGCGTTGCTAAAATGTAACTTTCAGTGGCTTGACCATTATACTTGACCATATTCCTTAACACCCTTGCCGATCCGTCAACTCATGACGCAAGTGGAATCATCAGATACGTCACTTGAAATTTAACGCTCTCAATTGCGCCATGGCCGAGCCCGCTGATTGGATGCCGGCCTCTACAATTGAGCCAATCGCCGTCTTCCGTTCGCCACAGGAAGGAGCGACCGCGGTCTTTCATAGTCTATTAAATTTGATGTCATACAAGGGGAGTTTTATTGAGTTAAGTGGCATACGGGCGGCCACTATTATGTGACCCTTAGCGCTTAACGAGGTATAATAGTTAACGGTTCAACGTGTTCTGGTGGGTTCTTTCTGATACCCGCAGATTCTAAGTTTGTCTAGCGGATATTCGTAATTTAAATATAATTCTGGGCAATTTTGTCGTTGAGCCCTCTTTGTGCAATTGCAAGCTGCATTGAGAACGACGGATTGATGTCAATATGTGGTGAACGAGTGTTTTGTGGCTCCCACGGGAGGCAGGAATAGGCAAATCGGCTGTCATTCACACTCGTTGTAAGGACATGCAGATTGCGGTTGTTAGTGGTGATTTAGTTTTTGAACGTGCAGTAGCTGTGCAATTTTCAAATCAGTGGGTATATTCCCACTGATTGTGGGTATATACCTATAAGGGTATACCAGGACATTCTCTTGAATCCGGCAGCTCACCTTCTGTCATTTCTAAGCGTGTCCTCAGCGTATGAAAAGATGCGTTGGCCACAGTTTCTCTCTGGCTCGTAGTAAAAAATGCCTAAAGAGACTGCAAAATAAATGGTTAACTTTAACACTATTTAATTAATTCATAAGATCGATAGTACTGTAAATATCTAGCTGGATATCTAGAAACAATTGGGTAGGTGACTGATTGGCTGACAATAAAAAATAATTAGGAATGGAAACTTTAAATTAAAGTCATCACTACAAGTAACATTAAAAGCTAACGAGACTATAAGGCGAGGGTTTTTTCGGGTAGGGGAAGTCCTCAACAAACCATGCAAGTTCAAGACGTTCTTAAAAGGTTTAAGAAGAGTACCCAAAACCGACGTAGATATACACATGAGAGGATTACATACCATCACGACATTATCCCGAACGGGGTAGTCAGAAGCAAGTGACTGTTGCCGTCATGTTGAACGTAACACTCAGAAGCCCACTTTTAACCAATGATATTAGAAAACAACGTGGTAGGTGGTAAGCCTTCCGCCATCATCCGGGTGATTTGGTTTTTTATCGATGCTTTACATCACCGGAGAGTTAGTCGGAAATTTAACAATGAACACAAGATTTTGGTTCTGGCCAGATTTGAACTGGACCACACGATCCGCGATCTGAGTTGGGGTGCTTAACTCCTAGGCCACGACGCTCTGTAATCGCGACGAGGATTAAGTATAGAGAGTAAAAAAACTCAGGGTGATCTCTGCCTATTCCTTAGAGCGAAATGATCGGTTTAGAAGGTTAGAGCCTCACCACTACGCTAAAAGGGGCAGATCGGGGGCACCCCTAGGATGGAGCAGCAGGAGCAGTCGCTCCAGGCAACAGAAACGACGGCAGGTGGCAAGGGGCGTAAAAAAGCGTGGAGTTCTTCAAGAGGGGTTGGAAAAGGTTTTTGAATGACGCATCTGGTCACAAATTACGCATGCGGCGCGGTGCCTCTGACAGATAGCCCGCTTAGAACTCCACGTCACTTTTGACGTACGCACACAGAGACGTGAGTTTACAAGCTAAGTCAGTGAGTTTCAGTCAGTCAGAAAGTCGCACTGTCGCTAGTGTTTTTGTTTTTGTCGAACTTGGTGCAATTTTTCACATGATGAAGTTTTTTCTGGCCGGTTCTGTCAAGTAGGTTTAACCTACTTACTTCATTTGAAAAATTCAGAGCGAATATGGTAGTAACCATAAGCGGTTTACGCAAGTTTAGGGAAAAGGTGCGAGCGGCCCTTCTGTAAACTCTTCATTTTGTGATCTGGTGCTGAACTGCGTAATAGTTTTCTATCAGGCGGTCCGTATGCTGTTTCCCACTGTCACGTGGTATTAAAAAAAAGCGACAATTACCTATAAAATTGTTTTTTTTAAGGAAACATACTAGCTTGCAACTTAGATATCTACAAACGTATATAACCCGATTTTTATAACTGTGCACCTCGAGTTGTCAAAATCAGCATTGGCAGCATTGAATTTCACCCGCCGGCTAGTTAGCCGGCGGGTGAAATGAGGAAGTTTCCTCACTATTCCGCTCACACTCTCCAAGGTCTCAGCGGAGTATTGAGGAAGCTTGCGGGCGGGTGAAATTCAATGCTGCCAACCTAACGATTTTGACAACTCGAGGTGCACAGTTCTAAAACTCGGGTTATACAGCGACGCTGCTAGATTCGTCGGCTTAGTTATTTATTTATGCTTTATTGCACTTATTTGTAAGCACCAATGACTGGCTTTCAGTGGACTTATGTATTTGAATTGCACCAAGAGTATACGACAGGCATCTAAGCTGCAAGCTGGCGTAGATACTTCAAGCTTATGACGAAGTAGGTACACCAAGCTTATTACAAGCAGAACGGTTATCTCGTCATCACACTCTTTATAAATATAAAAACTTTCTTTCTCTCGGCACCAAAATTTTACTTGTCCAAGCACTCCTTAAGCCCCTTATTGATTATGCAGACGTTTGCACTGCATTTCTGTCCCAGGGTCTCCTTGATAAGCTCGAGCGTTTAGTCAGCAGCTGCATTAGGTTCATCTTCGGTGTACGAAAATATGACCACATCCGTTCCGTTCTTAGTTAAAATGGCTCAAAATTCGTCGTCGCAGAAATTCTGTTTACTGTACAGTATTCTCAATAATCCCAATTTACCGAAATACCTCAAATGCAACTTCAAATACAGGGGGAGTGCAGCTCACGCAACCATCGCTCGCATAACGTTTACCAACTTCACACTCCTACTTTTTTTAGCTTAGCTGCCATTAGGCTATGGAACTCGTTTCCCAACAAAATTAAAATGTCCACCAGTGTCAATCCACAATGTTTTCTTACTGAAACCTTAACTTTTCTCCTTTAACGGCTTACTCACATTTCTTGCTGTTTCAAGAATTAGGTTCAATTTTAGGTATATATTTATCTATATATGTATGTATATGTATGTGTATGTTTTTAACTTTATACTATTTATATTTTGGTTTACTTAGTATGTTGTTTCTCCTTACCAATGTACATTTTTAGAATATGCCGCCAGCATAAGGCATTAGGGCCCGTATTCTGAAACAAAATCTGTACTTGAGTATAGATCTGAGTGACGTTTTTGTATGAACTGACGTTTTGAAATCTCTACTCAGGTACATATCAGTGCTTGAGTACGATTCTAGAATACGGGCCTAAGTCTTCCAATTGTACTTCTTTTTGTGCGTTAAAGAATAAATAAGTAAGTACGCGTATTTAAAATTACAATACTTTTAAGTACAGAGTTAATCACTTATCAAAAAGTATCAAAATAGCCCTTCAGAAAATGCTTTTAGCAAATCTAGATGTGGCAGCCTGTTCTGCAGAATAACTACCATTATGCAGTTAGTTGCACTGAGTGAGACATTGATTGATGTTCATTGCAGGAAGGTCTCACGCTGGGGCGATAAATTGATAAATCGCCTGTCGTTCTCACTTGACACTAGTGGATAATAGGCCATGCGAGTGCTAGGTATCATGATAATGTCTAGTGCTAACACTTGCGATTTAATAGACATGATAGTTATAGTTTACATACATGGGGGCCCATTCAAGGTTGACCAAAATTGATTTTAGCTACAAATACAAATAAACTTTATTGTGAATCACAGGTATAACAATAATGTTCAGATCATACATATTTAAGAGTCTCACTGTGTTCCGCCTCACAGGCATACAATAGTAAACGTCTTAATCCGAATATCCAATTTTATTACAAAGTAGTCAATTAAAAATAATGATAATAAAGTAATTAGATAGGTACCTATGTCAAGAAGTAAATAGAACACAATTAAATTAAGTTAATTCAAACAAATTGTCAACAAATCGGACTACAATCTGTATCTTAGCAAGCTGCCGTCACTTTAGAACGATCTAGAAGACCGTAACTCATCATTTAGAAAAAACATTAGTTCCGCACAAAAACTACAGTTGAGAAGTTATTGTTGATCGGAAATCATTGAATTTTCTCTGGTTTTTAAAAAAACCACTCTGGTGTTAAAATTAAACTATGTAATTCAATTTTAATAGCTAGCTAGCGTGTGATATTTATAATACACACAAGTTTGTATTCTCTTACAATACCAAGTTATTGCGTTCTTTTTGTAACTTTCTGTATGATATCGAACAGGTTCAATTTTCAAAAAATCACTGAAAAATAAATGTGATATTCTAACACAGATTTGTTCGTAGCGTCAAAAACTGCCTTTAAGTTTTTCTTTAGACAAAAGAACATGAACTGAAAGTGAAAGCGTGTAGAGCGTTCAAATCATCTGAAGATTGCGCCGCGTACAGTAGGGTGGAGCGAAAGTTTTTTTTTAAATCTTGAAGTTCCTGTACTATGAATCGATATTCAAAGAAGCACATGTATAAAATTTCAGCAGATTTAATAAATATCTTGAGGTGGCGTGATCAGCTTGAAGTTTTAAAAAAAAAGGCAAATTAGGATTACGAATGAGCGTTTAAAAAAGATGATTTTGGTAAGTATTGTGCAAAATATGTAACTAAAATAATAATAATAATAATAATAATAGATAACTACACTCAGGCAGTACTTTCATGAAAAAGCAGAGTCATCAGACATTCACAAAGCAATCGTAGAAACCGACGTTAAATTTTCCCCTCTTAACTTACATGCCCATAATAATCAATTAAATGAAAAACTTGTGGATGAGAAAACTAAAATTGCCGAATGGGCTGCAAAATCGTTGCACGGAAGGCATCGACATGATTTGAGCCAATCCAATGTCGACAAGACAGCGTCGAACGCATGGCTCAATCAAGGCGAGCTCTTTCCAGAAACTGAAGGCTTCATAATGGCAATCCAGGACCAGGTGATAGAGACACGTAATTACCAAAAACACATCATCAAAAATAGGGCAACAGACACATGTAGAAAATGTAATAGTTCTCCGGAAACGATCCAGCACATAACAGGCGCCTGCAGAGCAATAGTTCAGACAGACTACAAACACAGACACGACCAGGTAGCCAACATAATTCACCAAAAACTTGCCATTAAATATCAACTCCTTGCTTCACCTGGCACTGCATACTACAAGTACATCCCTGAAACAGTTTTAGAAAACCAAACCCACAAAATGTATTTTGATAGAGCCATTCTTACAGACAGGACCACTCATTATAATAGACCGGACATTACTGTAGTGGACAAAGTAAATAAAACAGCATTATTAATCGATATAGCTATACCTAACACCCATAACCTACAGAACACCATATCAGAGAAGTTAACCAAGTATACCGAACTAAAAGATGAAATAACACGAATATGGAAACTCAACAGCGTAACAATAGTACCAGTAGTAGTGTCCACTACGGGTGTCATCCCTACACAAATACATCACTCAATAAATATTCTGAACCTTCCGCCCCTTACGTACACTTTAATACAAAAAGCAGTGATACTCAACACATGTAGGATCGTGAGAAAATTTCTGCAGATAGATGTGCAATCACCAAACCCACAATCTCAAACGACTCCATCAACAAATGTTAACAACACACCAAATCGCAGCGTAGTACCCAACAATCATGAGATTCACTTGGCCTAGGCCCGTGCATTTCATTAAACCGGTATTTCTAAAAAAAAACTGAGAAAACAAAAGAAAAGGAAAAATAATAATAATAATAATAAATAATAAATATCCCTGGACATTATTCCACACAGCGCCATCTAGCCCCAAAGTAAGCTAATTAAAGCTTGTGTTATGGGATACTAGACAACGGATAAACATACTTAAATACATTTTCTTTTGTAAATACATACTTATTATACATAGGAGACACCCAGACCAGTACAAACAGACATGTTCATGCACACAAATGTTTGTACTGTGCGGGGATCGAACCCGCGACCTCTGGTGTAGTAGCCAACTTCTTAACCATTACACCAAGTCGGTCGTCAAAAAAACACTTAAACTAACTAGAAAATATGAAAAGCACGTATTTAATGATCATGTTTAAAAATCTTGAATGACCCACATCATCTCCTTTTTGGCTAAAATGCTGAGATTTGATATTGAAATGTGGTGTATCTTGCCTAGATTTTATTCTAGTAAGAACGAGACTATCACTTGTTTCCGGTACGCAGACAGATATGGAAGCTTCTGTCACAGATACAAGCTTCACGCATCTTCCTACTGCTTCGGTGTGGCAAGGATAGGATATTTTTCAATTTGTTGCAAACTTTCTCCTGCGGATCATGAAGGCCGCTTGAAATTTCTCTTACTGACGTCGCTGTATTTTATTGCCTTTGAAGGCTGTTTTACTTCCTTGGTCAGCCATTTAAATTTAATCATAGTTATCCTGGAATTCTAAGTTCTGGAAGGTGGAATTCGCGGATTTTCTTTGCTTTGGACTCTTTTCTGGCTCTCCGAAGAGCCAACAGTCTGAAGTGCGCCGCTTCATCTTTTAACATTACCAACAACATATTCTCAGGGAGGACAAAGCATTCCGTTTTATAGTATTTAGAACCATGTTTTTCAGCTCGTCTCGCAAACAAAGACACCTTTTGACCGTATTGATCAAATAAATCCGGCCATATTTGAAAATGGTTTGGTCTTGATGTCAAACCATGTTTTTATGGTTGAGATAGGTTCGAATGCCTTCTGCGAGGAGTCTCTCCCTCGTTGGGGATCCCGGGTCCCTTCCATTCTGCGCCGAAATTGACCACCGTCAGGTTTTAGTGGGTAGGGGTCTTTGTTTTCCCAGGAGTTCCGAGTCCCACATATCCCAGGTTTGGGAATGCCTAAATGCATTTCCTGACGCAAAAAAAAAAGGTTCGAATGCCTTCACTTTGTAGCCAAGACTCTCATCTAGCTTTCTCCCTATGCGGTCAGAATAACTGTCAGCGCCTTTTGGTCGCCGTCGAGATTGGAAAACAAATGGCAAAGTGGCAGTTCATTACCATGCAAAAAACACAAACTATTTTAAAGGTCGATCCAAGTGTTTTTCTAGTTTAACAAAGATGCTGTTTTTGTTTCATCCTATTGCTACCAAATTCACTTTTCTTCAAAGGAAAACGAAATCCACACTTTTCTGGTTAAAACTCAACAATATTCTTCTCGATTGCTGCTGATGTCCCATAGTCAACAGAAAGATGAACTAGAAATTCAGAATGGGCCCTGATATGATGGAAATAATATGCTCTTCTGTAATATTTTTTTATTATTCATGAACAACATCTTAGCTTTACGACCGCCAAAACAAATTGGTGGTCTGAGACTAGATGGTACTAGTAAAAAAAAATTTGCAAATCAAAGCATTGCAAATCTTTTCGAACCTTTTGTCGCTCTCTTCGGATTTAACTTAGTTTTAATAGTTATATAGAGTTTTTAGTACTAATATAGCTATGACCAATTTAAATCTAGCATTGCCTCAATTTAATAAGTGCGGCATATCGACTAGACACTTCAGTTTTAGGATCGCTTTTTCCAAGCTAATTAAAGCATCTCTTATCAAAGCAAATTTCAGACCCACAGTATAGCCAATGTCTCACCTCCAGTTTGTTCACGAGGCGATACGCTGGGGAGCTCTAATGTGATCAATATCATTCTTGGTTTTCTTGACATGTTTTCCTGTTTTTTATCTTCTTCTTTTTTCACTCTGCCAGGGATTTGCAACTGTTATTTTGTTTTTTGTGTGGTTGCACGCGGTTAGCATTCAACGTGGCAATCAAACAAAAGTAATGCCACAGACTAGTAATGCTGTAATTGGTACATAATTGATTTGGTATCTGTCCTGTCACTCTGTCAGTGTGACAGAAAGCTGCAGACTTACCACAGATTACATACTACATTCCACTACACTCGAATTTGATTATTTTTTTGCACACAGCACGCTATGTTTTTAATTACCTAGTTTAGTTAGTTTTTAATACTTCAAGGCTGGACGACCACATCACCAGGCCCTGCCAGAATACCAGCGTCTCTGCCGTGCTTGCACTGCAGTGGCACATGCTGAGGCAGGGTCCTGATTGGCCCACTACATCTTCGTTAGTTTTTATTTCTTGTCTTATTTGTATTTATTCTGTACCCTAGTTTAAGCTAATTTTAATTTGTGTTTGGGTCAATAAATTGTTTTTCTTTCTTTCTTTCTTTCAATCAAATCACACTTTTTCCAACAATTTACTAGGGCTATTATTATTTATCCAAGCAGCCTGCTGAATACTGTTTGACTAAAACTGTGTATTTTGGAAATAAATATTATTATTATTGTTTCGTTTCGTTTATTATAAGCTCAGTATTTATTCAATAAATGCTGGTATAATGAAATACACGGGCCTAGGCCAGGTGACTTTCATGTATTATTGTGACATTTGGCTTGTTGTGTTGTTGTTTGGATTTATCGATGAAGTCGTTTGCGATTGTGAGTTGGGCGATTCTACGTCTATTTGCAGAAATTTTCTGACAATCCTACATGTATTAAGAATGGCCGCTTTTTGTAATAAAGTGTAAAGTAAAAGGTGGCAAGGAACGAGTGCTTATTGAGTTATGTATTTGTATTGGGATCACACCGGTGGTGGAAACTACGTCGGGCACTATTGTTACGTTGTTGAGTTTCCAGATATGGGCTATTTCATCTTTTAGTTCAGTATACTTGGACAACTTCTCTGCTATTGTGGTCTGTAAGGTTATGGGTGTTTGGAATAGCAATATCGATTAAAAAGGCTGTTTTCTTTACTTTATCCAATACAGTAATGTCAGGTCTATTGTAATGGATTGTCCGGTCTGTAAGAATAGCTCTGTCATAATACACTTTGTGAGTGTTGTTTTCTAGGACTGGTTCAGGATCGTATTTGTAATATGCGGTGGCTGGTGGGGCGAGAAGTTGGCATTTAATGGCAAGTTTTTGGTGTATTATGTTGGCTACCTGGTCGTGTCTGCGGTTATAATCTGTCTGTACTATTGCTCTGCAGGCGCCCGTTATGTACTGGATAGTTACCGGGGAACTATTGTATTTTCTGCATAAGTCATTTGTTCTATTTTGGTAATGTGTTTTTTGGTAATTGCGTGTCTCAATGACCTGGTCCTGAATCGCCATTATGAAGCCCTCAGTCTCCGGGAAGAGCTCACCACGATTTAGCCATGCGTTCGACGCTGCTTTGTCGACGTTAAGTTGGCTCAAATCATGACGGTGTCTCCCGTGTAAAGATTTCGCGCTCCATTCCGCAATTTTAGTTTTTTCATCTACTAATATTTCATTGGTTTGTGTGTTATAATCGTGTGAATTAAGTGGAGAAAATTTGACATCGAATTCTTTATTAGCTTTATGAATGTTGGATGACTCTGCTTTTTTATGAAAATACTGCCGAGTGTCATGTGGTTACCTGCTTATTATGTAGGTTCTTTACATCAGTGAGCCCTCTGCCTCCTTCCTTTCTAGACAGTGTTAATCTGTGTACGCAGGATCTAGGATGGTGCTTTCGGAATTTTGTCATAGTGGTATTAATTATGCGCTGAAGTGATTTCAGATCTGATTGGTTCCAAGTGATGATACCGAAGGAGTAGGTTAAGATGGGTATTGCATAACTGTTTATGGCTTTTATAGTGTTGCGTGAATTTAATTGAGTTCTGAGAATTGAGTTTAATCTGTGTTTGAACTGTTGTTTAGGGCTGTTTTTAATTTATTTGTGATGAATAAGTGTAGATTGCATGTATCCCAAATATTTGTATGGTGACTTCTCATCAAGGGGGTCAATTGTCTCCCCAGACTCTGTTGTATAATTATGCCTACAATTTTGCCTTGCTTTAATGTAGTTGATCTTGCACTTATCTATACCAAATTGCATTTTTATATCGTTGGAAAAGCTTTCAGTTAAGTTTGCTAATTGGTTATGGTCACTTTCGTTACTTGCATACAATTTAATGTCATCCATATATAATAAATGATTAATAATAGTTTTCTATGTATTTCCGCCAGAACCATTATCAGTGATTTTAGGTTGGTAACCTTTTCCGATGTTGTTTAGAAGATTGGATAACGGATTAAGTGCAAGGCAGAACCATAGCGGGTTTAAAGCATCACCCTGAAAGATCCCACGTTGTATCTGTATTTCATCGGTCTCTATTGATTCATTGGGTGAAGTTGGTATCAGACGAGTTGTCCAGTTGGCCATTATTTTATGTAAAAATGTGACTATTCTTGGGTTGATTTTATAAACATCTAGGACTTGTAGCAACCAGGTATGTGGCACAGAATCATAGGCTTTTTGATAATCAATGTACATTGAATATAATTCGGATTTGGTTTTATGAACTTCTTTTAAAATAACAGAATCTATTGTAAGTTGTTCTTTGCAACCTTGGCTTAATTTTTTACAACCTTTTTGTTGTTCGGCTAAAATAATATTGTTGTGTAAGTGTTTATATATTAGTTCTGAGATGCAGCTAGTGGTTATTTTATATATAGTCTGCAAGCAAGTAATAGGTCTGTATTTCGCTGGGTTCTTCAAATCAGTGTTGTCTTTTGGTAGCATAAATGTAGTTCCTGATGAGAAATAAGATGGAATTGTTTCCAGGTGTAAAATAAAATTGTTAATATGATTATGTAAGTATGGGTGAATTGTAGTGAGCTTTTTGTACCAATAATTGTGGATGTGATCGGATCCTGGAGCTTTGCAGTTGTGTAAATATGGATTACTTTATGGAAGACTTCTATGGGGATACATTCAAACTCCATGCGCTGCGTTCCAGACGCATTTTCTATTTCTGATTTGAACCAAAGCGCTTGATCATTGTGCTGGGTAGAGTTCTCCCAAATGTTGGCCCAGAAACTATGCAATATTTGAGGGTCTGGCCTATTGTGCCTCAGGTTATTGTTGGTATTTTCCTGCCTGTTGCTGCATGATGTTTTAATATCACGGTAAAATCGTTTTTCGTTGTTCACTAACTGTATGTTTTGTTGTTTACGAAGAGTGCAAGCCTTATATCTACTCAGACGACTAGAACTTACTGCGAGTTTTTGTTTCAGTGTATCTAGAAATTGGAAAAGTTGTGTATTGGTGACTTCGTGGGTTGAATGTATCTGGTAATGTTCTCTAATTTTATTAACATGTTTAACAAGTTTTCTGATACTGTTGCCATTAGTGAATTGAATGACTCTACCTATTTTGGTTCGCAAATCGTTAATCTTCCTTTCTAACCTTCTTTGCCAACTTGGTTTTCGATCTGTTTTTCGGTTTACATTTGGAAATTCTTGTGGTGTCATAGAATTTCTAGCTCCGTTCAGTTTAGTGGCGGTCCAGGCAGCACAATAAATAACAATTTGCAGGGTGTGGAAATCGGTGCTTTGATCTACGTTCTTTGGAAGTATCACGCTGTTTATGTTAGTAATAATAGTACCAAATTTTTTAGAAGGTTAAGGCTTAATTTCTTGATTGTGGTTGAATTGTGGTGGTTGCAATGGCAGTAAAGGTTTGTCGGTGTCTATGTTGTAAATAAAATTAGAGTCGCAATCTGTTTCTTGTGTTTTATTGGTATTGTGTAAATATTCATCCTCATCTATTTGCAAATCCAGATTTAGTTCTAAGGCCACTTCCTTTTTTATTTCGCTGAGTCTTTCATTCGTAATATATTTGCTGAGTATAATAATTCTTCGTTGATCGGCAATCCTTTGTTCACTTAAATGTGCTAGTTCAGGAAATTTAGTAACGAACTGTTGGTGTAAAGATTTACGGTAAGCTGTTCTGTTTGTTTCTAAGTGTGTTGTGTGAAAGTATATCCGCATGATTGCTTCATTTTGTTCATTACTCCACCTCATTCGCGACTGTGTGCTCTGGGCTGTTTTGCAAGGGTTATTCTGTGTTTGTGTGTGAGCTTGTATGTCATAAATTTGATCTAAAGATGATTGTGGGCGTGTATTTACATTAGTGTGCAGCTTTTCGAATTCTTTTTTAACTTCGCAGTAAACTTGGTGTATCATTGTTTGTTGCAGCATTTTCTTTCTTTCTTTGGCTCTTCTCTGGTCTCCTACTCTCTGTCGACTAACTTCCATTGCTGGAAATGTTTCTATAAATTTAAGATGTAAGCTTCTAAATAGTTTTTAGTGTCGGTGCCAAGTGCAGTTAGATGTAGGTACGTGCGTAATATGAACTAATTCATATCAGATGTCCATTTTTTCTGCTTAAGTGTTTCACCTTTGGTGGGTGCAGAACTGATATCTGGGAGAATATCCTGCACAACATCCTCAGGTGTACTGTTAGTTGACAAGGTTGGTGTTGGTCTTGACATAAACGAGGCTCGAGATGAGGGGATGGAGGAAAACAGCGATTCCGTACCATCGCTCAGTTCGGCTGTAATTTCTACATCGTGAGCCCGCCTGCTCAGCTCCCGATGACCGGCTGTAACATTTTTGTTGACGTGGGCCCGCCTGCTCAGCGCCACGTCACCGGTGGTTCGTATACTGGAGCATCCAGCCCCGGCTCCAGATGCGCCCCGGCGACCCCCGGGTAGCGACCGTAAATTATATCTGCAATGTCTTTCTGGCTCCATATTAAGTATTATGGGTTTAGGACCGTTGGTTTGAGGAGGGTGAAGCTTGGTGTTTAAGCTTAAATTTTAGGATCAGCCGTATAGACGTGTCTGGTTTAGGTTATAGCATATTTCAGTACCACCTCCTCGTAAGCCCCCCACCACGACATGGTGGTCCCCTGGGGGGTTATTATTATTATTATTATATACCTATTTTAAATGCCGTATACGTCTTTGATGCAGGCAAAAACCGACTGACAATGACAAAATATTCATAAAAAATATCTTCATTTGGAAGTAAAAATTTAAGTTGGCCATATCTTTTTCCTCATAGCACCTGAGAACTATGTCGTAGACTTACTAATTTTATGTGTGTTTGA
The DNA here is from genome assembly GCA_947369235.1 of Udea olivalis. Taxonomy (NCBI): domain Eukaryota; kingdom Metazoa; phylum Arthropoda; class Insecta; order Lepidoptera; family Crambidae; genus Udea; species Udea olivalis. The sequence goes on from OX376363.1 coordinate 6,300,649, forward strand.
AGCTTTCCTATAGCATCAATGATTAATGATACAGGTGATTCAAAATTTCACTCCACCCTAGCGTACAGGGATGCCAAACGTGCCTCTAAACGAGCTGTAGCCGGAGCCAGACGTGACCACTTACGTCCTTTGTACGATAAGTTAAAGTCGTCTGAGAGGCATAAGCTCGTTTACAACTTGGCACGTTCGAGAGTCAAAGCGGCCCAGGATATTTCCATGTGCCGCTGTGTAAATGACACTCTCGGTGACCTGCTATGCGAGGACAGCGCGGTGACGGAGAGATGGCGCTCTTATTTCCACGAGCTGCTCCACAAGCAGCACAAAGAGGTGCAGCCACCTGAACTCTCTCTGAATCAGGAACTAGTGCCCCGGTATCGCCTGATGAAGTCCAGTCGACTCTTCGCCGCATGAAGAACCGCAAAGCTGTCGGACCCGATGGAGCCCCTATCGAAGCGTGAAAATCGATGGGCTCTCGTGGTGTGGGCATACTTACCCATCTTTTCAACCACATTCTCCTCACCAGGAAGATACCTGACCAATGGAGACTGAGCATTATCACGCCGGTCTTCAAAGGACACGGCAAGGCAAGGGCTCGATGCAGGAGCGCAGCAATTATCGCGGCATAAAGGTTATGTCACAGACCATGAAGCTCCTCGAGCGCATTGTGGACTCTCTGATTCGACAGGAGTCACCGGTTTCGACCGGGACCATGGACCCTGTATTTACCTTGAGAACGCTCATGGAGGGATACAGACTGGAAAGTACACCTCTGCATCTCCTTTTTTTAGACATGCAGAAGGCCTTCGACTGTGTCCTTCGTGGGATGATCGGCTGGGCGCTGCGGTCCAGGGCCGTTGTCGAAGTCTTTATTGACATTATGTTACATGTCTCGGACATGTACCACGATTCCAGTTTCATAGATAGGACTGCGGTTGGTGACACGCTTCCCTTCCCTATCACCGTTGAAGTACACCAAGGCTCCGTGTTTAGCCCGTTTCTGTTCAGCGTATTATTAGATGTTCTGTCAAACAGCATCCGAGACCACCACGAGCAGCCACCCTGGTTGCTCATGTATGCTGATGATATTGCGCTAGCAAATTCAGACAGGGGACGGCTGGTACAACGGGTGAATAAGTGGAGGAATTCACTTGAAACTTAATGTGGCGAAGACGGAGTACATGGCCTGCAACACCACAGATCCCCAGTCCGTCCGCATAGGCGTTGACGTGGTCGAGCGCACGGACCATGTCAAATACCTGTGATACTAGTATGTGTTAAGCGCGTCCGGGGACATCGACAGCGACGTCAGAGCCCGAATTTCCGCGGGTTGGGCCAAATGGCGTGAGGTGACTGGTGTCATTTGTGACCCCAAAATGCCGATCAAGCTGAAGGGCAGACCTATGAAACCATAATAAGGCCTGTCCTTTTATATGGCAGTGAAACATGGCTGTTACTAGAGCGACACAAGCAGGAGCTGCGCGTCACGGAAATGAAGATGCTGCTGTGGATGTGTGGAGTCCCACGCAAAGATCTCGTGCGGAACACCCACATCCGCGGCAGCTTTCGTGTTCGTGACATCGCTGACAAGTTGCAGGAGTGCTGCCTTCGTTGGTAAGGTCATGTCTCACGGAGATCGGCAAACTACGTGGGCAACAAATGTCTGGCCATGCCGCCCCCTCCAGGTACTGGTAGAAGAGGTCGACCCAAGAAGCGGTGGCTCGACGTCGTCAAGGGTGACATGCGTGCCTATAGACTCACCACTGAGGAAGCACAAGACCGCACGAAGTAGACATAGAAAATAAGAAAGGCGGACCCTGGGACCCCACACACCAGTGTCGGTTCACAACCGGGATAGACCGCACGGATGATAATGAGGGTGATGATGAACCTTAAGAATGTTCTTCGTCAAAAATGACGTCTGTAACTCGATGGAACGAACTTTAGTCTCAATTTGAACAATCTGTATTCATTTCTTTTTAATCTTATACGACAGTTACAATTACATTTGGCAGTCACGTTCCGAAAATCTGTTTGAGAAGTTTAAATGGGTTAAGCAAAATCACGTAAAACAGCTAAGGAGCCAAAGGGAAACGAAACTTGCAATCTTCCAGCACAAGACCAGTATATACAGAGGAGGTTTCACATTTGCTGCTACAAAAGTGTGGAATGACTTGCCACCTACACTGCGTGAACCTATGCATTTGCGGAAATTCAATTTTCTAACTGTAGCCCACATACTTGAGTTCCAAAAGAGAAACCACCAGGAAACACCACCTGAAGCCTTCTCGCAGATAAGTTTATTTCATCATATTGGCTTACCTTATTTAGACATGAAAACTTGTTGCACACACAAACTCACATTACATACACCAACTCACATCACACACAAATATACTCAACACTTCCTCGACTCCTTCCTCCCTGTTTTTTCCGTAATTTACGGCCGCCCTACTAAAAGGACCAGTCTGAAAATCAGCGATGGCCCTAAACTAAACATGCCGAGCAGAGACTGGGACCTATTGCCGAAACACATAAAAATTCTGTGTTATTAATTATTACTGTTTCTTTCTAATTGTAAGTCAGTAGTAATTAAGGTTATTCTATCTTTCCAGTATGTGTTTTTTATTGCAACTAAGACATATTATTATTTATTATTATTATCATTAAAGCATAAATCTCACACTTAATATTTTTCCCACTATCCCCAAAGACCGCCTTTACGTTATACAGTCAGCAACAAAAGTAGATAAACAAATGATATGACCACCCAAGGGATAGAAATATCAAAACATTATTAGAATAAGAATAATTTATTTAAAAAAAAAAAAAAACTAATTTTGAGCACTAAGGTAGAAGCATGTTGTTTTCAATTAGTTAATTCAACGGCATCATACTTAAATTTTCATTCAAAATGTCTGAAGTGTAAAATTTAAGTAATATGTGTATCAACTTACCACTTCAGACCTGTACCAAGAAGCTTCTGTTCTGACTGTAAGATAATTGTACGTAGCGAAAGTATTTGCACTAGGTCACCGCTCTACTATTAACTCCTCAAACTACCAACAGCTGATAAAAAGGAGAGTCTTCCGGATACCACAAGTTACTGTTAAAACTACATTTGGCAGGTACAACTTGGTTGCACGCATCTCAAAATACGGTCATGCTCTGTATCTGAGGCCAGAAAGAAGGTATTTCAGTGTCTCTTAACTTTATCGTATGATGATACTGAAAAAATTACTGAGGATAAATCGATAAACGATAACGATATTTTTATTGCCAAGTTTTAAGTTTGTATATTACGGGTGTTGTGAGTAATATTGTATAAAGTTACATTATAACAAGCCGTTTAGGCGTACAATGTTCACTTTTTTTTTTTTTTTTTTTATATTGCCCGTCAAGATGACCTCACTCCACCTGATGGAAAGCGGTCGTGAGGTCCAAATATGAGGTTGACAAGCCCAGTCATTCAAACGAATCACTGGGCTGGCCATCCTCACCTTGAAGGCCTGCAGAAATGCCTTTTCACGCCCCGCTTGAAGAACCCGGGACTATAAGAGGAAGGAAACACATCACTTTTAATAAAGTTAAATTCCAACTCTAACACTTGCCAATAAGTATATTGAACAATGTTTTTTTAATATTTGTAATGTCATTTCTTTTAATTAATCAGGGAGATGGTTAAACAATTTGGGTCCTATGTTATAGGTACGAGTATATACTTTTTGAAAAAAAGTTGTACGAGAAGTAAAGTAAAGTAAAGTAAAGTTAAAAAATAATTTATTCATTTAAGCTTGTACAAAGCACTTATGACATGTCAAAAAAAGTGTATGGAAATAATAATAATAAAAGTAAATAAAATAGTACAATATTAGTACATCGTGAATATACTTATTGTGAATCTACCACCGGTTCGGACGTTGCTTCTTATCGAGAAGACTCCGGCAAGAAACTCGATAGTTACTCTTTTGAACTTTGTTTGTTTTACAAAAAATAAATTCAGAGTACAGTCAACGAGAGTAGAAAAAAGTACACAATATTGAGCAGAGGAGCAGATTATTACTACTATGACCACAAACTTTTGTCGTTCAAGTAATCCTCTACATTATAATAACCTTGATTCATTAACTTTGTTTTAATTGCAGACTTAAACTTGTGAAGAGGTAGATCAACAAGACTTTGAGGTATTTTGTTAAAGTATTTTACAGATTGACCCACAAATGAGTTTCCCACCTTGTGTAGCCTAAGACTGGGAGTTTTCAATTTGTTTTTATTTCTGGTATTATGTTTATGAGTATCACTGTTTTTTTTGAACAGATGCAAGTTTTTGCGCACATACATTATGTATCTAAAATATACTGAGCATGCACAGTTAAAATATCGATCTTCTTAAATACTTCCCTTAGCGAGTCGCGTGGTCTAAGTTTGTAAATGGAGCGGGTGGCTCTTTTTTGAAGTCCAAAAATGGTGTTCAAGTCTGCAGCTGAACCCCACAACAGTAGACCATACGACATAACACTATGAAAGTAGCTAAAATAAACTAGTCTTGCTGTTTCAATACCAGTCAAGAGTCTTTTTTTTCTAACAGCACAAGCAGCGGAACTGAGTCTCCCTGCCAGGACCGTTATATGCAGACCCCATTGTAACTTAGAATCTAAAGTTATTCCTAAAAATACAGTAGAATTTGTTAATTCTAATGGCTCGTCAATTATAGTTACAATAGTATCAACCTGTCTCACATAGGGCATAAAGAATTTGATGCACTTTGTTTTTTTGGCATTAAGTAATAAATTATTACTAGTGAACCAACATAGTACTTTTGAGAGAGTATTATTCACATCGTCAGATGCTTGCTTACCTCTGTCGACATTAAAAATCAACGAAGTATCGTCAGCAAATAATACTATCTCACAAATATCTTTGACATAAGCAGGAAGATCATTTATATAAATAAGAAAAAGCAAAGGTCCTAATATAGATCCCTGGGGCACTCCCATACGTATGGTGGCACCGGAAGATGCAGTTCCGTTGATACTAACTTTTTGAGTTCTATCTGTAAGATAGGATTGTATTAATTGAGATGAGATACCTGAAACACCGTAATGTCTTAGCTTAATCAGTAATATTTCATGATCCACGCAATCAAATGCTTTTGAAAGATCACAAACACGTCTGCATCAGTTGTGCTCTTGTGTTTAGTAAAACCAAATTGTTTCTCATGTAGTAAGTTATTTAAATCAAAGTGTGAAAGCAGCTGGTTCAATATAATTTTTGCAAAGATTTTACTGAGAGCTGGGAGTATAGAAATGGGTCTATAATTAGATGGGTCACTTTTGCTACCAGATTTAAAAAGCGGGATGACCTTACTAAATTTCATTAAGTTGGGAAACTGACCTTGGTCTATGCAATTATTAAAAAGTTTTGCTAAGTGGGGTGATATCGTAATAATGATTGATTTGAGTAGATTAATCGAAATACCCCACAAATCTTAGGTATTTTTCATATTAAGAGAGATGGATGGAGTATATCTATTTTATTTCTAGTTTAGCGTGGATACTTTGTTATTCTTAATTTGAAATAATGCTCGTTGGTTTTGACAAATATACATGTAAGAGAGATGAACAAAGATGGAAGACTTAGAACCTGGAGTTGAGTTAGTAATGGTTTGCAGCTTTCTCTCGAGTTGGCACCAAACAATGCTCTTATACACTTTTTTTGGGCGCTGAACAAAGGTAATAAGTGTTTTTGAGCAGCGTTGCCCCAATGTATAATGCCATAGCGCAAATTTGAGCCGACGTATCCATGGTAAGCTGTTATCGCCGCTTTTTGAGATACTGTCCTAGTGGGGTAACCGCTGTTAACCGGCACTGTTGAATGTACATTCCCAAACTGTTGTATTGTAAATTGTTTTTGTTATAATGTTATATTTAATAAAGATTATTATTATGTTGGTACATTGGAAATTCACGGGCCTATGGGGACCCGGTCCTTTGAGGCTTGCGTGGGGCCGAAGCCAACACGTAGAGGCCTTTTGGTACCATTTAACCTACTTTGCAATGTGTACATCTGCTGAGTTTTGTCTCTAGATAAATATTGAACATCTACCTAAAGACAACACCTGGCACATTTATGAACTATGTAATCATGTATAAAAAAGAACTACAACCGGGCTGGGGGTGAAATTTTCAGTGTACTGAAACCGGGCTATTGCCTGAGACAACGGACGTCTGCCATGCAAAATGTCTCATATATTTTGTTTCTCCTGGCAGACAGTGACTAGCCACTCACTAAATGGGCCACCCAAACGTGCTGACGCATAAGGTCAGCAAAGGCAGCAACATGGTTGTGAGCGGCTCAGGGTGTCGAGAGGTGTACACCGCTCTTACGGGGTGGATAAACCACCCCACCAACTCGCGACTTAGGCATGCGAGTATTCAGCTGTAACGCCTCACTCTGGACGGCCAGTGAAGGTAAACCAAAGGTGATTTTTAACTAAAACTTGATTATAAGTAAACTTAAATAAAACTAAAAACATCATAATGAAAAAAAAAGCCGTAAAACGCTTCAAAATGACCATTTTATTGCTCAATACAGATGATACATCGTCAAAACAAAAAAAAATAGGGCTATAAATGCGTTTATTTAGACGACTTTTTGGGATAAATATATTTTCGACGTCAAATCTATGTGAAACTAAAAAGTCACCATTTTAAACACTTATTGTGACGTTTTTTATAAATAAATCCATTAAGTCAACTTGTAATCAAGTTTCAGTTGATACACTGATAACTTGAATTTTACACTTGTGACACTGAGGGGAAATTTAGGTATGATGCCGTTGAAGTTACTCATTGAAATTTACATGGTAAATAGTTAAAAGTATAGTAAAGTTTTTAAAAAATATTTGGATGAAAAATTTTAGGTAACTTTTTTTTTTAAAACGGCCTTCAAAGTTCAGGGAAAAAACTGCATTTCTAACTGTTTCAATTTTTTTTTTTAGATTTATTATAAGCGTTATGGATTTGAATTCTTCAGAATCATCTGGGGCTATTATTCATCAAATAAAGAAAAAAAATCAGGCATTTATCTCAACAGATCGCGCTACAGTGAACGAAAAAATGACCCAACCCAGATATTTTCGATAATTCGTTAAAAAATTCTTAACTTGAGAACTACAAAAAATCGAGTAATATACATGGGATATTTTCAGATACCCCTGAGTGTGAGGAAGCAAAAAAATTTATTGACGTGTATGTTTGGACCACCCTGTTTAACGATAACGCGGGCAAACCGGCGGGCGGAAAGCTAGTATTCTAAATGCAAAAGTTAGTGAGGATGTATGTATGTTTCATTGTTACTCTTTGAACCAAAAACTACTGAACGAATTTAGATGAAACGTTAGAGTAATACAGCTTAGACATCAGAATAACACAAAGACTACAATTTATGAAGATTTTATGTAATTTGGCTATTATAATATATATTATAACGATTAGTCGCGGGCGAAGCCGCGAGCGGAAAGCTAGTAAACAATAAAACTATTGTAAGTTTATACCATAGAACAAATACATTTGGACGTTCGTATTTTCTGCATGAAAACCACATAAATATCAATTTAAAAAACTATTTTTTCACTTAAGTTTCCTCACAACTGCTGTTTTCATGCTTACGAGACCTAATTTTGCTTACGGTATGAATTATAATCACCTGTATTTTTTTTCTTAATCATCCAAAACCATAATATTCGGATTATTGAACACCATGCTCTACCGTATCGGTATTTTCTTTTGTTTGTATTATTGGGGGAAAAAGTATTTTCGCATACAGTATGTATGAACTTGTAATAAAATCTCTTTGGCTATAATATTTGTATCTGGCTGGTTTTGGTATCATCAAAAGTTTAAATTTTAAAGAAGATAATTTCAAATTCTAATAAGACAATGTGTGATTTTCATTTGTGTTTGTTACTGTAAAGATGAGTGAATCTAATGAAGAAATTCGATACATTTTAAAATTTTACTACAAAAAAGGTAAAAATGCAACGTAAGCCGCGAAAAATTGCGATGTTTACGGACCTAGTGCAGTGTCTGTGAGAGTAGCACAAATTTGGTTTAAGCGTTTTCAATCCGGAAATTTTGATGTCAAAGATGCACGTCGCTCTGGTCGCCCTATTACGGATAAAATGGATGCCATTTTTGAAAAAGTGGAGCACGATCGGCATATCAGTAGTTACGACGTAGCTGAAGAACTGGGAACTGACCACAAAACAGTTTTGAAAAAAAAGTGGGTACACAAAAAAACTCGATATTTGGGTACCTCACGAGCTCACTGAAATAAACCTAATGAACCGTGTACTCATTCGTGATTCTTTATTACGACGTAATGAAACCAAACCATTTTTGAAAAAGCTGATAACTAGTGATGAAAAGTGGATCACGTACGACAAGAACGTGCGAAAAAGGTCGTGGTCAAAGGCCGGTCAGGCTTCACAGACTGTGGCGAAACTCGGGTTAACTCGCAACAAGGTGATGCTGTGTGTGTGGTGGGATTGAAAGGGCATTAATCATTATGAGCTGTTACCACCAGGTAGGACCATCGATTCTGAAGTCTACTGCGAACAACTGATGAGATTAAAGCAAGATGTTGAGAGAAAGCGGCCGGACTTAATCTACAGAAAGGGTGTGGTTTTTCATCAAGATAACCTCATACATCTTTAGCCACTCAGCAAAACTTAAGAGAGTTTGGCTGGGAGGTGTTAATGCATCCGCCGTATAGCCCTGATCTTGCTTCTTCAAAATTCCACCTGTTTCGGTATCTTCAGAATACTTTAGGCAGTGTCAGGTTAATATCACGAGAGGACTGCCAAAACCACTTGTTGCGGTATTTTGATCAGAAGCCTCAAAACTCCCATAGCAACGGGATCATGTCCCTACCTACAAGATGGCAAAAAGTTATCGGACAAAATGGCATCGACATACTTTAGTTAAATGTAAATAAACTATATTAAAAAATGTTTTGCATTTTGCGAAAAATGCGAAGAAACTTTTTCCCCAACCTATTATTTCCCCTATTTGGCAGTTATCGTCTTTGCTGATTTGATAGATTACTTAGAATGTACACACACGAAATCATATCAAGCTTTACATGGAGGCATCTTCAGCGATCTCTGACTCTACTATCAGATATGATGGTTTTATAATTCTAAATTAAACATATTATACAGAACTTAAAAGTTTAATAGGTAATTATAATGTCGTAATGAGTGTTTACTTACACTTTCTGCAGATCATCTTAAGCATTCTACATTATATATTTAGAACAAGTTTTAGTTATCTTAATTCATTAAAAAACACGGAGTTATGTTCTCCACAGAGTTTTGTACTTTATTAACACAAAATAAATAAAATGAGGTAAGCATGGATAAGAACTGTAGGAAACACAATACATCGAATAACACATAACCTACCTGACAAGCACTACCTCGTTTTTTTTGTTAAAAAAAAGTCTACCACATGTTGTCGCATCTCCTCAAATATCGCATTTTTTCCATAAATATTGTAAAAACATTTAATTGTTAAAATATATTAAGATATGATAAATAGTATTAATTAGTTCAATTTTGATATAAAGTAACTTAATTGATTAGTTTACTTACATTTATTGCAAATTGGCAACATTAGTTGAGCAGAAAGGAAAAAAAAAGGAAAAACGATAGTGGGGCCACCAAAGTGGTTTTATTACAGTGTTAGAATGGTCAGTGGTCAGTTAGTCAGTTCGCTTCGGAGTGCCTTACGAGTAACATCTAGTTCCAACGAATAATTGTGTACACGAGGTGTAATTTAAGCGTGAACAGTGTGAAGTGAAGTGATTGATTAAATGTGTCAATTAAAGGACTAAGTGCTAAGTAATAAGTGATTGTGATTTGAATAATTATAATGCTGATTCTATTCCGTTGTCTTATTTCGGCAAAAGTTAACACACAAAACTTAGGTATCTAGTAAATGCGACAAATTCATTTACACCAAACTTAACCTACTTCTAACGTCACAATCTGGAGCCTTATGACAATCCGATTCAACTTGTAAAGTTCTTTCCAAAACTGAGCGTAGCGTCCAAATTCGTAATTTGTTTTATAATTTCCAGCCAGTCAGCGGTTACCTGGCATTAACGCATCTTCTAGGCTGGATATTTACTGAAGAAAATGCTCGCTCCCCTTAATGTATTTATTGAATTAACTTGACTGGATATGTGCGATTGTAATAAGGCCCCTGACACGTAAACAATGTACAGTCCTATATTTAGGTCCGGTGTCCACCAGGGTTAGGATGCTTTTCTACCAGAGATGTGTTATGATACGTTGCTGTGGATGCGTTTGAAATCCACCAATCATATTCATTGGTCCACATAGCATAGCGCTGGAGGCAATGGGTTCTACTAAACTATGTTTTTTAAATGAATGGGTTCGTGCTATGTATGCGTGCTGAGGATGACCTTCGCTACTGTCGATACAGCACACGAGCTGCGCATCTTCCTCGCACAGCTACCTCGCGGCGGCGCATCTTCGTAGCACGTCTTACTCGCTCCGTTACATAGCATAGCATCAGTCGAAACGGTCTAACAGTTTCGTAGCTAAGCTTACAAATTTCGCAACATAGCTGCTAGCCCATCTCTTGTGAAAAGGCAGCCTCAAGATGACAATAAGACTGTAACTTGTGCTCTTAGAATAATTACATACAGAAACCAAGTCCGCGTGCCCATTTTCAAGTACCTTAATTGGAGCCATAAATGGCTCCCCGCATTGCAGGGTTCATTACAGCTCCGCAATGTTCAATGTCAAAGCGCGCCGCACGTAAGCAAGTAATAGTCACGCATGTGTGGATCGGATTAGTGCTTCATTTTTAACGGGGCGGTTGTATGAAGACTGTCCTTCTATACGTTATTATTCTAAGCTTGTGCTATTACTTAAGTGTGGTGCAATTGGGCATTAATTAGACGTTCAAATGTTTGCAAAAAAGTGATTGATAAATTCTCTGATCGAAACAAAAAAAAGATCTTCAATCTTCTTGCGTTCTTCTCCAGCCGTTGACACATAAATCCTCATTGATAAGCACTTAAGCAGCAGGAGATACAAGAAAACACTCCTGCGGCACTAGTACTTAGGAACAAGATTTAGTTTACTTCTTACTTCTTTCTTCTTTATTCTGCTGTTTGTCTTCTGTAGGCTTACATATCTACTTATGATAAAAAAAACTAAAAAGTAAATTAAACTTTTATCTTGAATTCTGACAATCAAGATTGAGCAGTCCTTACATGTACCAGTCCTATTTCTACTGATATGTGACAGTACCGCATCGATTTGAAGAGTGCTCAATTTTGACTGTCTTTTTTTAATTTCAGAGTTTTTCTCCAGTGAATTTTATTATTTGGCAAAAGTTGTGTCGATGAGTTCAAATTTAATAGCTGTTTTGTGTTTATTTCATGTTTAACAGCGTGAGCTCTAAAATAAGGATAACACAGTACTTATTAAAGTAGCATCTTAAGAAGATTTTAATTCCTGCTCATTTTTGTGAGGGTCAGTGTAAGACCCTTGAGGAATTTAACCGTTGATTGATACTGATTTCTATCGAAAGAAGGTTTTTTTAATGACAATATCAGGTTAAAATAATTGTGTCGTGGCTTAGTTTTTTTTTTAAATTATAGATAATTCAGCAAGTCACTAACTACGATGCTAATATTGCAGACCATTCGTGTCATTTAACTAAACCACATTGACAGTTGTAGTCATAATTCCAACTACCCAAAATTAACCAACGAGTTATTTCATGCGCCTGAGTCAAAAATACAGCGCGCTCATGAGTTTCAATTAGTCGTCTGGATTCACAATTATGTCCACATTGGTTCGTTGCGACTGACTCAGCAACATGAGGAATTTTTCATCTCTCATTTTACTGGTAATGTTAGAGGGAGAGGGAAAGGTCAAGGACACAGTGTTGGTAGAAAAAAGGGGTCCATCATGAAGTAAAATGCATCTAACGTGTTTAATGTGTGACAAGAGAATCTCTCTTGTCTTGACTGTATCTGTAAATTCAATTGAATTCAATTTATTCATTAACAAATTACATTGAGTATGAAATTACATTAAAACAAACATTAAAAAGCGAATACATTGAATAAAATTACACGGCCAAACATTACACAAAAAAGACATAACAAAGAAATGCCAAATAAAACTACCTACTAGCTACGAATTAGAATGATAATTGATAACCATATTTTATTTTTCCAAATTAAAAATGTGGTAATTATTAGATAATGATTGTAAACAACATTGTTCAATAGAGAAACCATCGAGTTTCTAGCCGGATTTTTCGATGGAAGCAACCTCCGAGCTGGTGTCAGTTAGCGTTATTTAACTTTTCACAAGTGCTTGAATTTTTTTATAATTTTTTAGTGCCTGTCAAGACGACCACACTCCACCTGATGAAAGCGGTCGTGAGGTCCAGCAAAGCAATCACTGTGCTGATCATACCCACTCATCTTGAAGGCCTACAAAAATCCCAATTTGATTGATTATGTTTTTTTTTTCTAATATAGGACTAGACAGTCATTTGATCGCAATCGCACCTGATGGTAAGTGACGATGCGATCTATGATGGTACATGTCTGCCTAGTAAATGCCTATTCACTCTTGTCTTGAAGAGACCCAGATTGTATTGGTTCGGAAACACATGCGCGGGCAGCGAGTTCCACTCCTTTGCTGTTCGCATTATGAAGGAGTCCGCAAAACGTTTTGTGCGAATGGCTGGAATATCGCACAAAGTGCGGGTGGAAGGCGTCAGTAATGTGCGTCTTGTGCTCCGATGGTGAAAAAGAGATGGCGGTACCAACTCATGCAGTTCGCTCGCACACTCCCCGAAATAAAGCCTGTAAAACACTGACAGGCCAGCAACGCTGCGCCGGTGTTCTAGATCCCGCAGCCCGCAGCCCGGGCAGAAAAAGCCGGATTGAGTCAATAATTTCATAGCTATTTTAAAGCAACCAACATTAAAGAAAAAAAACATTCCTCTTTTCCAATCCAGTAGCTTTTGCTAGCCCGTGGAAGTCGTGAAGGTCGGGGCCGAGAGACGAGCATCACGGCCCTACCCCTTGATCAAGGTAGATTGGCTCTCGACCGGATGCTGATTTAAAAAGCAATGCTGACCGGTGGTAGTTGTCAGTGATTGCGCCGAGTTAGCCTGTGAACAAAGATAAAAACTGCAAAAACCTCCGGCTCAAACGGGACTAGAACCCGCGTCTTCCACAATCCGGCTTGCTGCTCTTCCAACTGAGCTATCCAGGCCATTGACAGACCCAGTGAATTTGTCTAGTGTACCTATTTTACGTTGTAAGCCAACGTTGATTCATCAATGTTACAAGGCAAAGTAACGTCTTTTGACACCCGAAAAAAGTATTTTTGCAGATATTTGACATTCGATTATATGAAACTAGCTAAATAGTGCTTTGATAAATGCTAAAAATTTAATAAAAAAACTTTGATTTAGCATGTAAAAGCTCTGACTACTTCCTTTGATGAAATTATCGGGTGGCCTTAGAATCCTAAGCGTATCCAAATTAAAAAGCCTTCAAAGGGTTATGCAGATAAAAGCAATCTCCTAGGTAGGAAAAGTTAACATTACCTAGATTCCAGTAGGTTTTTAACGTGGTTACTCATACCCTTTGCTTTGTATTTTTTCTTTAATAATTAATGGTGTAAATACTGAATTAAATAATGTTAAAATTTGTTTTTAATGATCATTGCTTCATATTAAGATTATATTATTAATAACAGATATTTGCAGGCCTCTACCTGTTTAAGTCTTAGTTAATGAATAAAATACATATATTATTCTTCAAACCTAACCTAATGTTATTTATTGCACGATGGATCTTATTGCTTTTGGGCTAATTTACAAGAACCTGTCCTAATGTGAAGTTTATAAGAACATAACCGCACGGCTGGACGTAAGTGTCACTTTGTACATTATTAGGAGGAATATGCTAAGAAAACTTAATTGGAAACTCAACAAGCCCGCAAGATGCTATAGGCAGTCTTAAAACATCTGCTCTTATCAAACCATTGCAGCAGGACTTAATTTATATTTTTAATGTTGTCTTTGTATACGGCGCGACCGCGACGTGCCAATGATTCACCGTCGCATGACCCGACTGACAGATGCATAATAAATACAAGATACGAGCATGATACGGGGAGTTTGTCATGGAAATGTCGAGATGCTGGTGTCTGTAACTGTGAATGTTTCACTTTACATTTTGTTAAGTGGCATCAAAGTTATTACAAAATTGGTAAGCACCGAGCTTCCGTCTTTTCATCCCGTTTTTTTAACTTTTAACAATAGTTGGGTTTTTTATGTGTTATTATCAAAGGTATCACTCGCGCCACGAAGCATTTAAAAAGGCAAGAGGAAGCTGCGTTGCCAGCAATACGGACAACGGCGACGCAACTAAGGGGAGACCTCAGTTGTGTCGTAAGCTGACCACATGACGATTGCAAAAGCGCTCAGGGGCCATATTATAATCTTTATAACTTGTCAAGTTCATTCCCTAAACTGAGCGTTGCGAACAATTTCGTGATAGATCTTTCGTTTCCAGCCAGTCAGCGGTTACCACTTATGCATCTTCTAGGCTGGATATTTACTGACGAAATTTCTTGCTCCCCTCGAATTTACTTAACTGGATATAAGCAATTGTAATAAGGCCCCTGAGTCGTATTACGGTCTTTTAGGACTATCGCAGCGTGACTGTTTAGGGTTCTAAAAATGCTCACTTTGTATTGTACGATGTCACTTTTTTCTTGAACTGAAAAGTTTTGACTGGTGCTATTTGACAGATAAACAATGATATGAAACGTCAAATAAGAGATCGTAATACATACCAATACGCCGCGCAGAAGTTGAATTAGCGTGACGTAATGGTCACGTGACTGGGAATAAGAGATTATAATACCAAAATGCCAAGACGCTCAATTTAGAGACGAATGCGAGTAAGCTTCAAGAGATCGGATTAAGGCCCCTGGCTACCTTACTCACCAGCACACAGCACTGCCCATAGTTATTTGACTGCGGTTTTCCGTAAGTTATCGCTGCAATGAATGACCTTAATCACTAAGCTTGCTGAATGCTATGGTGATCATCGCAAAACCAGAGCTGTACAAATCAAATCACAAATACTCTATTCAAGTAGACTATATACATGGTAAATTACTTTGAATCGTCAATAACACTTTAACTGGTTTAATGGCACAAGCACCTGGTGCCTTTAACAATCAGTTTTCGATTGTTTTTTTTTCGGCAGTGAATGGGTTAACTTTAGCTATGGATAAAAATAATATAGACATACACGATGTTAATACAATCTATATACTAAATAACATTTATGTAGTGTGACTCTACCACCGGCGTTGGAACGCTGATTCCATTGAGAGGCGGGAAACTCAGTTATTTCGTACTCTTTTTTCAAAAAGATAGAGGTACAATGTAGATTTATCGCTTCCTTGAAATCTTAAACGAGCTTCGCTTGTTCTGGAAATTGCAACTAGAATTCAGAGATTCGGTTTAATAATGCACATAAAATAGGACACGCATGAATGAATACTAACACGCTTTTTTCTCATCAGGGTAGGCAAAGAACAGAGACCACAATATATTATTTCTACCACATAAATCTTGCGCTTGTTTCACTCCTATTAGTTCGTACATACATGCTCTTTGATAATGGGAACTACTCTTTTCCGGACCCTTTCTAAGTACGTTTTGAATTTGTCTAAGGAGGGTACATTAGTTTAATTAGTTTAACTGGTAACTAGGGCCTAAATCCAGTGTCTTACAATCAATGGAGATTCAGTGTCAAATTCTAAGTAGATTATTTACTCTGACTGGTCCAGTGGCTTAAGCCCGGTAGCAATCTGATTCTAAGACAAAGTTCATATTCATTGTATCAAGTGAGATCTTAAAAATATTTTAGAGCGCACATGAACTCTGAGGGCACTTTACTGTAAACAAACAAGTTCACGACGCTTTCTTATGAAGCCCTAATGTAAAAAGCCCAACCGGCTCTTACACTTTTCTCTTTCAAATATTGCACACGTGTGGCGCTTAAAGAATTAACACTATTTTGCAAAGAAGAGAAAAATTTAATATTGCCCCAGAGAATACATGTGCCCATTGCTGCGCACACACATCTTCGCTTTAATTGCTCAATTGGTAGCATCCGCGCGCCACAGACTTCAGAAGCTATCAGAACTGGCTTCCAACGGCCTAGGGTTGATTCAAATCTGACCTTTGTTAACTAATTAAATAGCTAAAGTTTAGCTTGAAGGCAACTATACAGGACTAATGTAAATAAGGATAAGTTGAAAATTTATTTGAATTAATAAAGACAAAGTAGTGAAGATAATCCAGCAATTAATGTGAAAAAAATACATTTTAGAAGAACAAATTTATGAATTTTGCGACAAATATCGTACGTATTGTTTACATACGGAGCAGACATAATTGGTCCGTTTTCTTTTATTCTCATTTGAGTTCGCAGGTAATAGACCAAGTAATTTAATAAGATCAAACGTAGGTATAATTATCACATCCTTGATCGGACGTGAAACTACCGCCTGATTTACAAAATAGTTTTTTTTTATTTATTTATTTATTTAGAATAGGTACACAGACAGATTACCATCGTTACATGGCTTTATATAATATTTTGTACACAATAGGCTAGACAATAATCCAAAAAGTGTGTACACAGCATGATTAATTGTTATTTCCTAAGGACGGTTTTAAAATACAGCTAAAAGATAATAATAAAAAGTAAAAAGGTAAAAACTAAAAGTAAAAAGGAAAAAGTTGAAGAGTTACGAAAGAAGTGAGGAGAATTTTTAAAACAAGTTTTACTTTAAGATAAAATTTACAACCCCTCTCTTCTATGTAAAAAAATCTTTGTAAAAAATAGCCATTTGTAAACTATTCTTACGCTATTTCTCGCTCGCACACACGAGATCACATCAAACTGCTTATGCTACAAATGTAAGGCCCATTTTGCAATAATTTTCCGAAGAGTCAACCTTGTCATCATCCTTAGGTACTACATACATAAGAGCCCTCATTATCAAAGATACTACGAGTATAACAGCTACCGTATTGGTGCTCATATCTAAAAACAATGGCTGGCTCCTATTTATTTATATTAAACTTCATATTTAGTTTTTTACTGACAGCCCTGCTACTAACAATCTCGAGCAGCACACAGCAGGCACTAATTCTAATAATTTGATGAACTGCACGCGTCTGAGGTGAGATTTAAACGACGTACACGCTCACTAGGCAGTTGGTTCTGTAATACGTTGAATTACGTTTTATATACAGCCAGCCATATATCAAACGTGATACAGCAGTGGGAGAGTGAAGTATATTGCAATTATTTAGGGTAATAACAACTTTCGGAGTGTTGAAGCCTTAGAAATGCGAAATTTGGTAAAATGGACTCATTCATGAGGTGAGGAGGTTACACAGGGCATCGATCGAAAGACAACATATGTACCTAAAACAACCAGTATTCAAAAATAAATAAAATAGAGAAGAGTTCTTTTAAATATTCGGTAATTAACATTTTTATGTTCTTTTTGTGGCAGTCAGTCGGTGCAGCGTTAGAATCTTAAAGTTAGGTGACGTTATACGCTGATCAAAATGACAAAAAAAAATCGAATAACCGATTTAAAATTCTTTCAATCCTATAAATTCCTCATCCGATTTTATAAACGTTATGCAAATATTGCACGTGTCTATTCTAATTTGTGAGAACGTTGTAAGCGCTGCGTGCGCGCCCATATGGCAGCGGGATGAATGACCAACGCGTTTTAGGCCGGCTGTTCATAATTTGAAATTTAAAAGATTAATTTTTAATTGCTTCTATGTGGCGGGTGAGTAGCTGGCCACACGCGAAAATAGAATGAATTAAAACTAGGGATCATTGAATTTTTCAGGCGTATCTTATTAAAGTAAAAATTAATTAGCCTGTCCCACTGCTGGGCAAGGCCTCCAGTATTGAAATCTAGTCATCGCTACAATGGGTGTATTGGCGTAACTTATGTGTGTCGACAAAAATATACTGAACTGAACTAATTTTTTGTTCGGAATGACTAAATAATATACAATACCGAGACGAATATAATAATTTAAATATATTTCCTTTACTTCTAAGCTCGATGTTTGTTTTCAACTCGATATTGGCTGAAATGAAAGCGATTTTTGATTGTAAAATCTCACAATCTCGGTTAAGATTCATATTACAGATTCAAAACATATCGGTACACTACATTCATAAACAGTGCTTATAAACAGACAAAATGTTAAAAACGCAAATACGAAGCCCTAGCAAACAGATACGAGTATATGCATTAAATTTATAAATAACCTAATAGCCATCATAACATTTACCAAGTGCTTTCACTATAATAAAATATTACTGAATCACACTCATATTTAAACAATAAATAATCGCACTCTAAACAGTTTAGAACTGTTATGAAGTCGGTAACATCTGAGTGAAGTCAAAACAATGCGTTCGGAAACCAATAAATAAACGACTGTTTACCCCGGCTAAGTTCATCACACTGTTTTACTATCTGTGGCTCTTTAATACACATCTTTAACTTTTGAACTCTCTTATCGGAAACCGAGTTACCACCCCGTATTATCTTTTGACGCCCTACAAACAAACTCCTTGTTCTGTCTTCATTTCATAAACTTGGCCATTGAGCGACTCGACAAAAGCGGAATTTGTTTTTGAATATAGAACGTGGCTTGTTTTTTTAAGAAGGTGTTTTGTTCTCTGTAGCTTGGCGTGTAGGTTTGATAAAGGAGGTTAAGTTTTAAGGTTTTGGTGTAGCATTTCAGATAGGACGTGGCGCGAAAAAGCCTGTTTAAAAAGGCTGCTTCCGTATTTACTTTTACAGATAATGTCTCGTTGGTCTCGTTACATGACCCAGACAAAAAATATTAGTTGCTACCAGAGTTTATTTTTGTCTTATGTATACACTAACTGAACGTTTTTTTGTTTAACTTTATTTACCTTCTAAGCATTGAATGCGCAACTTTTTAATTTATACATGCATAATTATATAAAAAAACTTTTACGCACGTCCTCGGTTTAGTACACTTTAGGTACCATTTATAACTTATTTAAATAACAAGAACCAACTAGGTAACTTTCTGAATTAAATTCACTTAACTTTCTGTTCAGTGAGCTGAGAAACTTTTTGGTTTTGTGTGGCATGCGTGTCAAGGCTAAAAGCGCGCGCAAGCGCTGGTCAGCAAAGTATATACCGAAGGGTAACCCAGGAAAGCTGTTCTTGCGTCTTCAGGACTGACTAAGACACGCTCGAGGAGCTTGTTGCAATCTGGGACTGCTGACACTAAGACCCAAAACTAGGCTCAGCGCTTCTATGTGTGTGAAAGATTGCTAAATCTTATATGGATAATAGAATAGCACCAGGATACAGAACAAGCAGAAACGTTAAATGCAGATCCTCTACTCATTGCGCCGCAGGGCAGTAAAAGTGTGCGCGGTCTGGTTAGTACATTGACCCCCGAAAGTGTCCCCTTAGTTGCTGTCCTTGACCAGGGTAGAGGGAGGTTGGTTTCCGGAACCCACAGACGGGTTTTGCTATGGCGTGAGCCACTAAACGTTCTAAATCTGACTTTTTGGCGCCCTAAGCTACCTGGCGCCTAGACCAACCGCATTTACCTCAAGGCTGCCCCTGGCCTCATCTCAGGGTATGGGTAAACTGGATTTTGGGTCAGAGTGGAATCTACCGTAAAGATGATAGCATTCAGAGCCACAGAGTTCATGAGTGCCTTGGAACAATCTATGCATGAACATTTGCTGTCCTGCCACCAGTGCCCCGACAGCTGCTCACTCTTAGAACTATATGGAGCGTCCTTTCTCGGGATAGCAGTTGCGGACCACTGGGCTGCTGTATCATTACTGATTATTGACACGAACAAGGAGAAGATTGAAGCTTGCAGCTTTAAAGTTTGACAGCTATTTGTGTTCATTCCTATACTTAAACGCTTTGAACATTAGAAAATTGTTTTTTTTTTTAAATATATATTCGCGTATTTCAAACGTTTTGCTTTGTTTTTAATGATTTTCTATTTGCAAACAGCATTACTTTGTACTGTATTGAGTCCATTGTTTTTAATGCATAATTACCATTAAAAGTTCATAAGTACATATATTAAGCGCGTAAACTCAGATTTTAGCAAGACTTATAAGAATTAATAATTTTGACGTGTCACCAAAGGCGTCAATCCGCTTCCCAAGCACGCTTGAAGTATGGGATCTAACTTAACTCGCACCAGGCATAGGTCTTTGCAACTTAGACGGTGGGGAACAAGCAGACGGTTCGCCCGTCCTCCTCCTGCTCCCTTAAAGCAGCACCGGGGTGTTAGCCGGGGGGCTTCCCTGTATACCTTGACGCCCCCGTGGAGTGAGGAGGACCGGCACGTAGGCTGCGCCGACAGCTGGGGCGATGTAGTTTTTTTTATGTAATAGGGAGCAACCGAGCAGTAAGGTCACCTGATGGCAAGTGATCACCACCGCCCATGGATGCTTGCTTTTTAAATGGGAATACGCTCTCTTCTTGAAGGCTCCGATGTCATATTCTTTTGAAAATACCGACGCAGGAAGATCACTCCATATCTTGGATGTACGCGGAAAAAATTGACGCGAAAACATACGGTTGTTGAAAGCTAGCCATCCAGGTGATGAGCATGGAATTTCGCCTTTTATGAGGTGTCGTGCGATGATAAAATTCAGCGGCAGGTATGAGATCATGCAATTCTTTTGAGCACTCCCCATTGTAAAGACGGTAAAAAATACAGAAAGATGCAACGTCTCTCCGTAGGGCCAAAGGATCTAAGCGGTCGGAAATCATACGGTCGTTGACAATTCGAGCGGCTCTCCGCTGTATAATGGTAATCCGTCAAGGTTCATGTCGCCCTATTCCAAAGCGGTGGGGTGCCCCAACCCGGGTGCGTTTTAGTGGGTATACCACCGGCTTCACTGGCGGTGAGTCCCAAACTCCCCCACTGCCTTATCCCCGGGCACCGGGTAGTGGCATAGTTCGTGACGCATTTTTAACACCTGGTATAAAAAAGGTCTTTGTAGCTTAAGAATGAGGTTGGTGCGAAATGAATGCAATGATTAATTTGAATTTGAAGATAGTTTTCATGGGTGTGATTCCTACACAGGGCAATGACTCATCTGACTAACTTTTGTATTCGCTTTTTGTCTGGGTATTCACATCTATATAATAATAAAGACACTGAGACTGAAAGAATAAGCTCTGGTTAGTTTGAGAGCCTAATTTGACCGGATTGCTATTATACCAACGTTATTTTCGTAAGTATTCAAACCGTTTTGCTTTGTAATAATAAGGTTCTTACATTTCATGCTTGATATTTTGTCACGGCTGAACGATGAAATCAAGTTCGGATCAAGTTTCCTCTGATCAGATGATCCTGGTGTTAAGGTGTCTCAAATAAAAAGAGTTATAACAGCGACGCTACCACAGATTACAATAGAGTGATTTTACGCACTGTGAGTACCTGGGATAACGCCCGCGTTCAAATCCTTACGACTGTTGTGATCCCTAGACATTTTACATTGTGTTAATCCTTAATTTGTGATTCAGTACCCGAACATGCTCAAACCGAATTTAATGACAATTAGCTCTGTACTATGAGTCATTAGGTTCGTTTCTCGTGCTAATAAAGGCGGCACGTCATACAATTACAACCTCATACTAAACGTCCAGTTTATATTGAACGAAAGTTGAATGGTCTCATACGTGTTTCCTTATAATTTTTCCTTATTTAGCACTCTGGTTATGTGCCTAAATTAGAATGTCTAAAGCAATAGTTTCGCTTATAGACAAGTATTTTTCAAAGATGTCAAAAATATTGATTTATGAGTGTGTAGTAGATGCAATTTTAAATAGGTGGTCATGTATGGTATAGGGGTCAACCAAGGCACCTCGGTGGTTATATAGGCAAGTGAGGCTCCCAAGGTGTTCAATGTGATGTACCTATGGCACGCAATAAAATTGCTAGGAAAAAGCACATTGTAGTAGTTAGAGTATATTATTCATAATTCTTTTGAGTCAAGAATATACAAAACATAAAATTCAGCAAAACCTACTAATTTCAGACTAAAGAACTCTACTGGCATGTGCCAGTGTTTTTTTTGTATAAAAAATCTTTAAATTTTATTTTATTTTAAAACTGCTATCATTTCACGTACTCATGCTGGGTTATTATCTCTAATTATCTTTATCTGTAATGTTTTTGTTTATGTTGAAGTGGCAATAAATTAAAGTTATGTTCCTCCGTTCTGTAGCTTGCATATTTACTGATACCCTTTACCTCTTATCTTTCCAAATGTAGAGGTCAAGTTTGAATAAAACGTTAACTAAAGTTAAAATATAATTTTGTAGTCCAACTTTAACCTAATGAACGGATTATAGATATTCATTAATTTACACACTCAAGTTTGGTTCCAATTAATTGTTCATTTCTCTTCCGCAATAATCCTTTACAAGAGAGAGATAGCATGACTTACCCCGTCTAATAAAAAGGAAAAGTATCCATTACTGTCACTGGTCCACGTCAAACTGAACACAAAAGCCGTCCGTTGCGCCCGAAGTTCGAATTTGAACTGAATGCAAGCAAGATGGCGGACGTCGGTCGCCGCTTGCGCATGATTACAGACTGTTCCTTAACAGAGTTTGATTAGCTTTAAATAGGAGCCCACATTAGACCGTTTATTTCATTGAAACGGGCGCGGGGAGCATGCTTCTCCCTATATTTAGGTGTTTGATCCTAAAGCTCTATTACGCGACTGCTTTGGCATGATCGCTCTGGCTGCTGCGGTAATGAGTGTAATGAAACACATGCACAATGACAATTTTATAACAGTTTCAATAGCTTTATTGAATACTAAATATACGTAGCTGATTTGTTTTATTGACACCTAAAACCAACCAAATCAGATTTTTATACGCTGTTTGCCTTACAACTAACTACCTTACTGACATTTTTTTAACTAAACATTGTCAACAAATTGCACGTGACAAGTTCCTTTGAATTCGGGAAGTAGTCTCCGCTAACGCACACAAACTTTCGCACGGTAAAAAGCTGATTGCATATACGAGGCTTAAATGTGACTTTAGAAAATACAAAAATATTCGCAGTCATATTTGCAAATGGTCCTCTCTTTATCTCCAGTTACCTAAACGTTTTAAACCTATTACTGAACTCTATCCGGTTTGTGTAAGTGCCTCGGCTAAGAAAAAAAAACATATTTAAAAAAATATATGTATTTGTGAAAAGCCTAAATAACGTAGAGAAACGAAAATAACATTAAATGTTTAATTAAAGGTTACCTCATAGAAAGCGACTAACATAATATATTATGATATGATGCGCGAGAGGCAGGCACTACATAGTACAATTTAACACGTCATTTCATTTCATAAGTGTTCTATAATTGTAAATCAATGGCTTAGCCTGAGTAACTACCTGAAATCAATTAGAAATAAAAAAATATTTAACAACATAAGACTTATATACAAATTCTTTCGTATACAACATACAAGTACAAGTTTTTTAAAGATGTTCATAGGAACGAACGTTATAATCTATAATCGTAGATTATCAATGAAACAAAATTTAACACATCGAAATTTTTACTGAATTATTGTTAAAATAAGAGTGATCCGATTGGAGTGAACCAGCTATATCAATGTGAAGTTGATTCAATCATGCATGCTGTACTCGTTGTGACTGACATTATAGATTATGATAATATTCTCACTGTGAAGTACTGGCTCAGCAAATTTATACTTTTGACATACTCGTATTATTATTAATTTCCGTGCTAGCTCATGTAGCTTAGTTTAAGAAAGATCACAGATGACTAGCTCCTGTGAGGCAAAAAAGTATAGCAAACATAGTGTTAGCGAAAAATAAAACACGAGCTGCAACAGACTTCGTTAGTGCCTAATGTTTGAAGGCTGGTGTCCATTTTGCCCGCTTTTCTCCGACTTGATTTACATTTACTATTTTTCACTGATTTTTTTGTTTGTTTTTTGATAAAATATAGCCTATATCACTCCCGAATAATTTAGCATTCTGTTAGTGAAAGAATTTTCACGATTGGATCAGTAGTTTTGAACTCTATTCAATACAAAGAAACAAACAAATAAACAATCAAATCTATCCTCTTTATAATATTAACTGGTATAGATACGAGTATCATGATTGGCTAAGAAAATGTTACCTCACCATAGTTGCCTTGCAAACTTAGCATCTTTGACGAAAAGTTTGTAATACTGTGAGTTTTTAGGCTTTTACCGCTTCGCCCAATGGTTGACTGGTAGAAAATGCTATTAGGCCTTATATCTGCCAAATTGTACTTTTTCTTTGTGCAATAAAGAATAAATAAATAAAAAACTGAAAAAAAAATACTGCGATAAAGCCTAAATGCAACCGTAGTGAAGTTAGTACTACGTTTTTACGTAGCAAGCATGAAGCGCTGTGTTTCGTAGCACAGTCACCCGTCACCTTTTTACCTGCTTTTGGCGGATAGTCTCACAGCATCTAATTTAGCTTTGATACTATCTTTCAGCAGTTGTTTCAGTAGTTAAATAAGTTTAAAAAATACCAGGAAAGCGTAGTGTGCTGTCGAAACTCAAACATGTCTGCTATAGGTATATTCGATATTAGAATTAGATAGTTTAGAATTTGATATATGAATGGGACTTTCGTGACGACATTTGTGCACAAAAAAGGTTCAAGACGTATTGTGAGAATTGATTAGTATTACTTAACTAAACAAAAGTAGAAAGTTGATACGTTTTTGACCGTGTGGTGACAGCAGAGTAGAATACATTTGTCACCAACCCCTACTCTTCCCGCGAGTGTCGTAAGAGCCGAACTCAAGGACTACACGTTAAACAGAGAACGGGCAGCAGCGCTGTCTAATAAAAATTAACCTTTTAAACTGCGGTCTCTAACCCGTCTGCCAAGCGTGGTGATTATGGCAAATCCCTTTACTTATGTGGAGGAGACTCATAGTCCAGCAGTGGACTGTAACGGGCTGTTTGATACGTTTTTAAAAAATATTAAATAAAATAAAATAGGTTTCTTTGCAGGCCAGACTTTGTTTTTGAATGATAATAAAATATAATATCGTTCTACACTTTCCGTCGCCTAGCAGCGTGGCCTAGTGGTTAAACACTCCAACCTGGATCGCGGATCGTGTGGTCCCGAGTTCAAATCTGGCCAGAACCAAAATCTTTGAGTTCATTGTTTAATTTCCGACTAACTCTCCGGTGTTGGAAAACATCTCTAAAAAACCAAATCAACCCGGATAGCGGCGGAAGGCTCACCACCTACCACGTTGGGTTCTAATACCATTGGTGAAAAGTGGGCTTCTGAGTGTTCCGTTCACCATGACGGCAACAGTCACTTGCCTCTGACTTCCCCGTTTGGGATAAAGTCGTGATGGTATGTCTATACTTTCATGAACGTGTACAGTAACATGCTTATCAGTTAGATAGTCTGTCATTGGAATAATACTTATATTCAGCAGACTAAACTTGGCAATCTATATCTCAATACATCTATACTAATATTACATTATAAGGAAGTGACATAGATATTTTATTTTAATTTAGGCTATATTTTGACGGGAAGGACAGTCTACGCGGGCGAATAACATATTTTTATACAGTTTTATCTCACTTTACGATTAATCCTCCCCCATACATTATGGCGATGACTAATAAAGCCACTTATTACAAATGACAGTGGATTTAAACTCCATCAAATCCGGACTTCCTTGTTGTCCATTTCCGTCGCTCAAATGAACACTGTTCTTAGGAATTGACCATGATTTAATTGAGTTAGCTTTAAGTGGTGACAGGGAACCATTTAGCAAGCTGGAGAAATTAAAGAGTGCAATTTACATCATACTGAAAGAGTAATTACCATTAAAAATGGAAGGGAATTCACTACTTATTTACTATTTACCATGCTACATATTTCTGATATTCTTTCTATTAAAATTATTTTGAAAATATATAACATTTGTAACAACTAATTTCGATATTTTTGTTATTGTAACAACTTATTTTGACATTAATGTTCAGAAAGTTAGCATGGCCATTTTGTAATTGATTTCTTCTTAATAGTACAATAAAGTATATTTATCTTATGTTATTGTCATTTATATATCAGTTTTTTTTTATTGTCACGCTGCAATTTCACATGAGCACTTACACGACAATGTTTCCAATGCCGTATGATTTCACTAAATATCAAAATAAGCCTATGTAGGCTTACACTTACGTAAAAGCAATATTAGCCTAACGAAGCTTAAATATGTTTCGGTAAGATTAATGTAAATGCAAACAGTATATAAGACTGATTTTAAAACAATATTGCAGGAAATACGCTTGTCATTGGTGCCCAAATCCAGGCTAGTACGATGATATAGAATCAATTTAGGAGCGAAAAATAGTAGTCTTGAGATTGTTGTAA
This sequence comes from Udea olivalis, assembly GCA_947369235.1. Classification (NCBI taxonomy): domain Eukaryota; kingdom Metazoa; phylum Arthropoda; class Insecta; order Lepidoptera; family Crambidae; genus Udea; species Udea olivalis. The sequence goes on from OX376363.1 coordinate 6,327,303, forward strand.
GCCTATGTTTTGCTGGTTGGGAGTGTGCCCAAACATTTCTGTTTGTTCGACTTTAGTTTTTGTGTTTCATCTATTTACTAGCTTCTGCCCGCGACGTCGTCCGCGTGAAATAGTTACTTTGGGCTAACGCTAACTTTACTGGGGTCACCCCATTCCCCCTCATGGGTAGTCATGAGGGGGAATGGGGTGCCGGCCTTGCACATCATAAATGCGCGACTTGTTCATTATTTTGCTGCGATGTCATTTTAAAACTGCGATATCTCCTCAGATATTCATTGAAATCGATTGATGTAAAGGGCAATTTTGTTTTAAAATCAAATACTTATGATGAATAACGTATTTATTTGGATAAAGATTAATATCATGTTTATAAAAACGCCATCGCAAATAATGCATTATTTGGAACAAATTTGGTGAGCATAAAAAAGGTTATAGTGAGCCAACCTTAAAAGATAGACAAGAACAATTCTGTCACAAACGATCTTGGCGAAACTTTAACCGTTTACGCAGCGCACGCAGCGGAAGCTCTCAAAAGGAAAAAGAAACCCCTGCTTTTGAAACATCATTCATTGGTGCTCCGCTCCTATTGGTCTTAGCATGATAATATATAGCCTTTCTCGATAAATAGGCTATCTAACACTGAAAGATTTATTCAAATCGGAGCTGAGATTAGCGCGATCAAGCAAACAAACAAACAAACTCTTCAGCTTAATAATATTAAGTATATATATTGGACAATAAAAGGACTTTATACTTCCAAAGGTTACCCTTTTTTCCGTCCCTACGCTACGTGCGACGCTAGCTCAGCCATTTTTTTGTAGCATCTGTACAAGCCTACGCTCTGAAGTCTAGAAAAATACTGAACTTATAAAACTAAATTGCGATAACGTTACGGTCAGTGATTTGAATTTTATTTAACCAGTGAATTGAACTTTTTATGAATAGCTTTTCATGCTCAAGTGGTTAATTTTGCAGCCGCCGCAACGTTTTGAAAGTTAAAAGGTCAAAAGAGTTCAAGCATTGTAAGATTTGTCGCGAAGCTGCATTATGGTTCTATTGAAGCAATATTTGAAAGTCAAAGTCAAAGTCAAATCATTTATTGCAAACTAAGTGTACATAGGTTGGTCCAGTTTAGTGCTTACAACTTAGTTGCTCTTTTCGAGCACTGCAACTTAGGCAACATGCTTTCTAAGTAATTATAGTAATAACCAGTGATCGGAATAGGTAGTGCAATTTTGGACGTTTTCTTAATATGGATATGCCTTCTAATCTGACTTGGAAGGATTAATACATTATCAGTAGCTTAAAGGAATCAAATATTATCGGAAATAAATAAAACCGAGTAGTTACGATTTCCAAGTATACGGTATGTACTCATTATATGTAGTTGGTTTATGTTGACGCTCACACACAAACATAAGATAAATCTTGTCAAATTAATTGCAGAAGTTTGATGATAAATGGTAAGTAATGCATTGTTTATTGTAGTCATGGTTGATAAGGACAGTAAAAGTTATTCTTATGTGCGAAAGTAAGAGACGGCGTTTATGGTTTATTTAGCGAGTACTGGTTGTCTCTTTATTTCTTTTCTTATGGAAATGAAATTTATTTCCATTCGGAAAAAAGTAAGGACAGTGATGTAACTGAAATGTAATATCTTATGTACATTAAAGTTTGCAACGAATAAATTGAAATGGAAAATTAGTACTTGCTCTTGTTTTTTTGTTCATAGCACTATTGAAAATATTTTGTAAGACCAATTTGTCAATATGTCACATAATCATAAAATCCCACACACGAGGCTTATCCATATTAAAATAATGTTTGAGGTCATTCACCCTGAATTGCACTCCCTATTACTAGTAACTTACTTGTCGCATCGGGGTTTTAGAACGGTATAAGTGAGCGCTTCCTTGCTACAAAATTGTGGTGCATTGCCTTTTTTCTATGAAACGGTAAAAACATTGACTAACATCACTGTTATTTACACAAAAATTAATCGGAAATACAATCGTATAGGATGCATCAAAGGTTAAAGGATTTCCACCAGAGGGGTACGAGGAATGTGTTTGTTAGGAACCAATAGAATCGCGAAGCTAGGCCAATGAAAAAAATCTACTGGTTCTCAAAACACCCATTCCTCACAAGGCATCCTCGCGTATCTCTGGTGGAAATGCACCTTAACCTAGTATGTTTTAAAGAGCTATTGATCTTTACAAGTAAACCAGCCTACGAAGCAAACAAAAAAAACAAAATAAGCATTATCTATGAGAAAATAATACACTTAGAAATAAAAATGAAGGCATTAACTTGACGTAAAACTAAGCAGGAATTGTGCGACTTCAAATACACAAGTCGGACAGAACCTACTTACGTTCACGACAAATTGCTCTGAAATGTGATGAAAATCAATGATAAGTACAAAATTTATGATAGTAAAAAGTGAACAGTGACATCGTTTTTAGGTGATAGTTTAGCCTTAAACAAAAGCAGGAAACATGCGGCTTGATACGAATATGAAACAAGCCGTATAATACCTACTTAAATTTACGACTAATTACTGTGACAATGATGATGGATGACAAAATTTCAAGCAGTGATTGATTGTGAAGGGCAACTCGACATAAACTTAAGCAGGAATTGAATGACTTTTGTAGTAAGAAAGTCAGTCAGGACCTACTTACATTCACGTCTTATTAATTTTTAATACCACATCTTCCGAAGTAGGAGTCTTGATGCAATCTCAATAGAAGTAGGCATTTGTCTTAAACAAAAGCAGGATTTGAACAGCTTAACTATGGTTAAAAGCCGGACAAAACCTACTTAGATTTATGACAAAATGTGAAAGCATCTGAAAATGATAGAGAACATTGTTATGCCCTACCCCGACCTCTGAAACGAAAGTCCATAGTGCTAGACATGAGTTTGACTTAAGCTTGAACAGGGAGTTTGTAACTTGATGCTTGATAAGTCCGACAAAACCTCTTAGATTTACGACATCAGAATTATTAAAAATTAAGGCGAAATATGGTCGGGAGATTGGCTTGGCGTAAACTTGAGTAGGAATTATGCGACTTCATGAGAAAAAAGTCGGATGAACCTACTTACATTTACAACAAACCTTTTAAGTCGTAAAGTCATTTAAACATTATCACTGAGAGCCAAAATACCTTGTAAACCTTTCACCGAAACTCAATGGAGTAGTTTCAAACTCACGTATGAAAAAAATTGAACTTTAAAAGTATGTAAACTGCGCATGGTTTTCGCCGATATCCGTTAAATCACAATACTTTTTTCACTCACTCCTAGAACACTGTTTTTTATTTACTGTAAATGTTTGAAAACAACTGATCACATCACGACAAAGTAGAGTACTGACTGTATTACTTAAAACAGAACTATTTTATACCCAAACAAACATCATTAAGACTATTCAACCCCTAATTATTTTGTTTATAATTAGGTAGTCTAATCTAGTAGTTAGTTTGTTTTCATTGCAATTTACTAATTACCCCTTGAAAGTCTCATTTAGAGCTTATTTTTGTTTTTGTTGATTTAATCCTATAGGATTACTACTGCTTATAAGTAGTTTATTATTTTGATAAAAATAACATTTGCGGTACCTATCCAAATACTGTGACTAATGTTTCATAGTCAAATGTTGTCAAAAGTTTAAAAGTTCTCTCTGTTAGTTATGTATTTGCCAATATTTACCTACTCATATCAAAAGATAAAGAAATAAAGAAAAGTTTGTATTAGATATGTATTTGAAGGTCATCTATAACTATCTACACTGGAGGCTTTGCTTCAATATTCCGGGTATATATAAATATGACTCACAAAGACGATGGTGTCGAGTCTGTCGAGGTGCACTTCACATCGATCTCTGCTTCATATTTTGTCATCATCATTGTGTTCGAAGTAATTAGTCGTAAATTTAAGTAGGTATTATACGGCTTGTTTCATATTCGTATCAAGCAGCATGCATGCAGCATTCTTACTTTTAGTAGGAATAATCTGCACCTCTGCTCAAATAATGTATTTTTCTTAAACATGCTGGGAAATATTGTCATTACTTTTGAATAAAGAACACGCGAAGTATCATATTTACGTAGACTGAAAACCCAAAATCACTTCCCGGCGCGTTCTTTGAATTTCGAACGAAGAGCGCGCCGGCAATGTTGTATGAAACGGTGTGCTGTTTGAATTTAGAACTCTTTCATCTATCGTACATATTGCGTTCTCGTGGCTGTATAGCCACAGATGCGTTTACCTTTCGGCACAAATTGTAAAATAAAAAAAAACAAATTGGCGGTAAAGCGGAGTTGTTATTTTGTTAATAATATTAATTAAATTTATTATGTAAAAGGCCCTTTTTATTTCCTTGCATTTTTTTAAGAAAAGCACTATATATGCCTCGGCCGAAATGGCGATTGCCTGTCTCGTATCATTGAAGTCCTCGCCTGCGGCTCGGCCTTCAAACTCATACTCGACCTGCAATTGCCTATTTCGCTGCCTTTGCAATAATGTACTATTTATTGTTCTTTTGATTGTACTCTGAATTTATTTGTTTTAATTTATTCACAAAGAAGCACTTAATGAAATGTCAAAATTCACAAAAATGATATAAATAATAATAAACGTAAATAAAATAATACAATATTTATTACTTATAGTAAATAAACATAATGCGAATCTACCAACGGTTCGGACGTTGCTTCTTATCGAGAAGACTCGGATCCGGCAAGAAACTCGATAGTTACTCTTTTGAACTTTGTTTTGTTTTACAACAAATAAATTCAGAGTTACTGTCAAAAGAACAAGAAAAGTACATTATTTGAGCAGAGGAGCATATTATTCCTACTATGACCACAACTCTTGTTTTTCAAGTAATCCTCTACATTATAATAACTTTAACCTACCTACCCATTTTTTTTCACGATGGATGGAAGGCATGAGGGTTATATTGATAGAAGAGTGAATGCAGGGAATATTAAATGATTGCTGGGAATATATATTAGTTAAATGGAGCGCTGCATGCCTTTATGAAGAGTCAGAAGGTGTCAGAAGAAGGATGAAAGTAGGATAAATGCAGTGGAAATGAGAGCATTGCGAAGTATGGCAGGAGTGACATTGAGTGATAAAGTGAGGAATAGCATATAAAGAGCGTTGTGGTTAGATAGAGGATGTTGTCACAAAAATTGAGATGGGAATGCTAAGATGGTTTGGGCATATGGAAAGGATGAATGAAAGACGATTCACGAAACAAATTTGCAAGGCGAGGGTGGATGGAGCTGTTGGAAAGGGAAGGCCTAGACGGACGTACTTAGGACAAAACCAAGACGTGCTCAGAAAAGGACAGTTCAGGAGTACCCGCATAATCGACGAGCATGTGTGAAAGGAAAAAGGATAAATGAGAGTGGAAGAAGCGCAAGAGGTGTGTCAGGAGCGTAGCAGGTTAAAAGAGGTGGTCTCTGCCTACCCCGTTGGGAAAAAGGTGTGAGGGTATGTATGTATATATAATTACCTTGTTTTATCAACTTTGCTATAATTGCAGACTTGAACTTGTGAAGAGGTAGATCAACAAGACTGAGGTATTTTGTTAAAGTATTTTACAGATTAAGCCACAAAGGAATTTCTACCTTAAGAAGCCTAAGACTTGAAAAAATTAGTTTGATTTTATTTCTAGTATTGAGTTTATGAGTATCACTGTTTTTTTTGAACATATGCAAGTTTTTGCGCCCATACATTAATGTTATCGTAAGTATAATATATCAATACTAATAATGGACACGGCTCGCATTGTGAGGAGGTTCCTCTCTCTGCAGCCCTAACCACCGGTAGTCTGGGCCTTGCCTGCCCTACTGCCGGCGGCACCCTAGCTTAAGGTTTTTATAGTATTTTCATGATTCATTGTTTTTATAACTTTAATTTAAGCTTAGGTTTTATGATTGTAATTATGTATTTTATTTTTATAATTATAATTCATAAGTTGTTTTATTGCTGTAAATCTTTGTTTTAAAGAAATACTGTACAAATTTTATATCTAAGTTTTATGTTAAATAAAGAGAATAATAATAATGCGTTTATTTCGGATAATCTCCATATTTTGTTAGTTACAAACTATTACAAAACTATGTTATTAGTAATACAAAGAAAAGCACAACACCTACATTGCCTAGTTCATATATCTTCCCTCAGCACCGGGCCCGCAGCAATGCCTACGGGACCAGTGCATCAGGAATGGACAGTCTGGCCTCTCTGCAATACTTCTCAGGATGCTATTGGAGCTTCCACGAATTCTACGCATCAAGGATGCCGTTCTATTACGCATGATCGCTTCAAAACTATCTATGCGTGCTTCGGCAAACATGCCTGAAGCGCTACAGAACCGCGAAAGCCTCAACAACACCCGGAGAGCATTATTGTATTGCACCTTGAGAGCGTTGTAGGCTTTCTGCGTATATCTGACCCACAGGCTGCTGGTGTAAAACGTCTGGCAGTATGCTTTAAACAGAGTAATTTAAATTTTATCAAAATAAACTGAGGGTAGCGATCAATTTCGTCAGTAAATATCCAGCCTGGAAGAAGCTTTAGTGCCAGATAACCGCTGGGTGGCTGGGAATGAAAGATTATATTACGAAATTGCTCGCTAGACGACACGATTGGCGTATGCGCTGTAGCACGGTTTCTCGCCTCGATTTCCGTAGTGCCCCGGGTTTGATTCCCGGTCGGGTCAATTCAGGAAACAATATTTTCTGAATTAACTCTGGTCTGGGTGTGCTGGGAGACGCCCCTCGCTTATTTCCTTGTGTAGTACCTCGTCACACAGGGATATTAATCCCTACTTCGAGACCATAACAAGAGAGGTGTTGTCTGGCGCATATTTATATTTATTTATACGGTCAGTTCAGGGAATGAACTTGACAAGTAGAAAAGGATTGTAATAAGGTCCCATGGCGAACATTTATGCTTGTTCTATGTCTGGATGATAATGAACTAGCTGTCTGTCGGACTATTTTCTTTCGTCAACTTAGAAAAAATATAAAAATGTACTCGTAGCTTGGTGAAAGAATTTTTCATATTAGTCCAGTAGTTTCGGAGCCTATTCAATACAAACAAACAAACAATCCAATCTTTCCTCTTTATAATATTAGTAAGTACTTATTAATTGAGAAATATTAAGTTTGTTTATGATTCTCTGTCACCCATGATACTTATTTATTATTCATTTATTTGCCTATCCATTTGAGAAAATTTTAAATCATCTAAATATGTATCAACCTTTCACAGCACACGGTGAAGGAGTCATGTGTAGAGATTTCCAGAGATAGATATTCATATTATCCATTAAGTTATTACTTATAGCGTAGACTAGAGACTTAAGTATAGCGTACTCAGTTTTAAATAGAAGCATTTAGTTAGGATTGATTCATAACTATTTACTTTATTACAGTTTATGCATAGTTAGTTTTAGGCGGTCTTGTTGCCCTAAAACGACTCCCAGAGAACCTAAAGAGGGAAATAGAAAAGACAGAATTTGATAGTTCATTTATTTACTACATGCATGGATAGGAAAAGAAAACAATTTACAAAATAATGACGAACACAAAAAATTAGCTGATGGCACAAAACTTAAGTAGAGTTGTCTAATATGAAATGACGTGCCCCTCCACCGCATTCACGCACACACAAAGTAAAGCAAAGTGAAGTAGTTAATTATCCTGTTTACTGTCCCACTGCTGGGCAAAGGCCTCCATCATTTACCTAAATCAAGTCATCGCTGTAATGGATGGGCTTCATAAAAATAACATGGACGCAAAATAAAAACTTCTTAACGCTAGCTTTTAGTTAGCGTACTTAACAGCTAACAGACTGTCATTTTTTTATTTCGACTTTTCGTTATTCGACTGGCCTGTTGGCGCAATGGCAGCGATCCTGCCTTTAGCGCCGGAGGTCGTGAGTTCGATCCCTACCCATGACAAATATTTGTGTGACGAACATTTGTATTTGTTGTGTGTCTGGGTGTTATTATCTATTTAAGTATGTATTTAGAAATATTTAAGTATGTTTATCAGTCTCTGACGCCCATATTACAAGCTCTGCTTAGTTTGGGGTCAGATGATCTTGGTGTGAATTGTCCCAGATATTTATTTATTTCATTTATTTATTTAGGCACCGACTTCATAATAGTTACTACGTAACAGATAAATCACATCATTCACATCAACAGAAAATTGACCATTTTGTCAATTGTAAATGTGTGCTACTCGTATCAAGTGACAGGCAGATACCGGGTGATTATCAAATAACTTCCGCAAACGATATCGCATACCTACTCAGTCTGTAAGTGATGTATCTAGTAATTGAATAAGCGAAAACTAGATTATTTCAATTAACTTTAATTTTAAGGTTTTCATACAAAAAATACTGACCGCTCGCTCGAGTGATTTGTATGGTGACCTTGAAATGAAAGTTAGATAAATAAATTTCATTTCGCTTAAATAGATTCCACATCACTCAGTGAGTATGCCATATCGTTTTCGGAAGTTATTTGATAATCACCCGGTATTGCAAGGATAGGTGTAGCCCTTGCAATACCGGGTGATTATCAAATACTCGTAACGTAGATGTCAGTAGTCACTTAACTTTACGTCATCGCGTCAGTTCAACCGCAAGATTTGCGTACAAATGCTCTACGCGGGTTTTGACAACCAACTGACAAATGGTCTAGGATGACAAGGCAGCTGGTAGGTGATTATCGCACGCAAGTACATGTAGTGACAGAGGCCTGGATTAGGCTTTGCTTACGTTTCGTCTGGTAATCATTAAAAAAAAAACAAACGTAAACCCTGGAGGATTAACAAAAATACACACACAATACATATTTCTGAACAATCGATAAAAAAAGTTACAATTCAGTCTTAATATTTTCCAGAAAACTTTAAACAATTGCATCGATTTCACTATGGCATATTTTATTTGTTCAACCCTTGCATGGCACTTTTATGTCAATGAAAATTTAGCAGAATATTTATACAGTGAATGGCAAAAGGTGAAATAACGGTACCTAACTAAAATAAGTACTTTGAACCAAGGTTACAGCCTAACATACATGGTATATAAGCTGCTGAACTCATATTTATATAGAGCTTGTCAAATCTGAAATGACGCGCTCCTAAACCTCATTCACGCACACATAAAGTGAAGTAAAGTCCCATAGCTGGTCTAAGGCCTCCATCATTGAAATCAAGTCAACGCTGTAATGGATGAGTATTGGCTTAAACGCAATAAAAAAGTTGTGGGGCGCGTCTTTTCTAGTTAGACAAGCTCTTCTCACATACTACGTGTGGATGATATATAATACGGCACAGACTCACAGTCACTGTGTATAGTGGTGATATTCTCTTCTCTTTTGTTTTCTCCGCAGGCTTCCGTCGAATATAGTCAAGCGAGTTCATTTTGCGATCGTCAAAACGAGCAAATTAATATGTCACTGCCCGTTAGTGACGGTCACAAACCAACTTCGCCTAACAATCAATGTCTTCCTCTTCTTTTATTTTTTTCTTTTTATTACAATTTAAGTTGTCTTTCGTCGCCGTTAGATTGTTGGATCCATTATGGCAAAGGCCTTCCTTTGATGCCAGTCGGTCTGAAGCCTCTTCTTCAGGCGACGAAGCCAATTATGCCATATAAACTGCATGTCATCAGCTGCCAGTCTGTAATTTTTCTTTTCTTGATCATCAGTTTACCCCCTCCATTTAGCTATCTTCATGACATCTTACTCCTTTTCGTCATGATACTTACTTGATTACGTATTTTTAACTGTAAAATAAACAAAAATATTATGTGCCTATTGCAACTACTTATTTAATAATTGTCTCGATCTCTCGATTTAACGATGACCAGTATTTTGGAAAATACCCAGCTGGTGTTTTCCTAGTCGCCTTAGTCCACCGAATGGCAGCGCAATGTGGTTTTGATTCTAACAGCATGCTGAAAATAACCCTTGTAATGCTGTCCGGATCTGCAAATACAAAAAACACCAATTAGCAATAAAACAACTACAATGCAATGTGATACGACCAAGAAGGGACGCCAGTCCCTTTTCGACATACCTAGCCGATACATAGCTACTCTTTATTGTCTGCGTTCTTATGAATTTATCAGTAACATATATCAGTAACATAATTTATCAATAACATGAAAATAGCTTCTAAGTTATTCATTACATGACCTTGTACGTACCTATGTTATTTTACCTCACAGAACTTTTATATTTGCACTGCAACTAAATAAAAGGCGTTCGATGTTTCGAAAAACCAGCCTCATAAACACCTACGCAAACATTCATCATAATCCATTTTAATCTGCTACTGTTTAGTTTTGGGACTAAAGTACCTACTTTCTTTATTAACCGGGGCTTCTTTACAATCGCCTATATCCAATCAAGTTAATCCCCTAACTGAGAGTAGCATGAAATTTAGTCAATAGAGTTATCTCGCCAGAAGATACGTTAGTAACCGCTGACTGGCTGGAAATGAAAGATCATATTACGAAATTGCTCGCTACGCTCAGTTTAGGCATTGAACTGGACAAGTTAAAAGGGATTGTAATAAGGCTCCTGTGCTTTACAATAGCCACAAAGTCTGTTCAAATACGACCGGTTACAAACGGTGACTTTCTGAAGCGATGACAGCACGAAGGTATGCAGAGTCCGCTTAGACCGCATAGCAGTTTTGCAGTTATGAAGGGTTACACTGTTGACTGTGCTTCAACCCCAACAATGCTGGACCAGCATCTAATAGAAGCCCTGCAATAGTGCAATCATCTTATTTAGCAGTGTTAGTAGTGTTAGAACAAAGGCTAGGTATAGAAAAAAGACACTCGTACCTACGTGTCATTAGAAATACTAATCTAAGAAATCCATATAAGAGTCCTCACGTTTCCCCATTCTTAGTCCGGGTATGTGACCCAATTTCCAATATACCAAATTATAATTAATGATAGGGTTTGATTGCCCTATCACAGTAACGCCTTCGGTACGCCGATATGATTGCCACCTTAAGAAGACTCACTGTCCGCGAAGGTAAGCTGCATAGACACGTGTCTTAAAGGCACGCAATAAAGTGACTCTCAGTGGCGGTTCTAGCCCCTAATCAGGGCAGAGCTTGGATACTCGAAAGGTGCCTTTTTAACAACATTATCTCTGAAATTGGGCTCCCTAGCGCCCCTTTCAACCTCCAGGGTCCAGGCGACACTGCGTGTAATTTGTAGGCTACTCCTCGTGAAAAGGGCGTCTGGGCCAAATCTTGCGTCCAGTAACACTGTCAAGGCCATCATCTGCTCAACGTCAGCATTCAGTTATAGAAAAGAGAAATCCCTCGCAATGAAAATCGTGGGCAACAGCAGATGTAAAACGAATGTCCATTGTATGTACCAGCACTAAATCAAAGCTTCAAGTTAGTCATACCTGTTTGCTGGAACCCGAGTTCGAGGAGGTACCGTGCGGCTTTAGTCGGTAGGAGACCGACCGGACGTAGTTGTTCCACAGGGTAGCGAGGTAACCAAGATCATTTCCCCGGCATAATAAAAAATGGCATACCTGTTGCAGTGGCAATCTTCACTTAATTCTGAACTTGTCAACATCAAGTTGATTTAATTGATGTATTTAAACAATGATTATAATGATAAAAGTGAATAGATCTGTTTCAAGACGTGATCCGAGCTGAACTGAGGTGGATATCGGCTGTGGTTCGGCAATGTAGGTCTTGTGAACGATGCCAGGCTGCCTTCAGAGCGCAGGGTAGGACTTAGGGCTGCAACAATGTTTACACTACAATGACAGTTTCTCATTAATTTTACAAATTTATTGCACAGAATTTAGAGTACAAATGGCAGACTTAGAGGCATTCTCTACCAGTCAACCACACGGTCAGACAGAGATATTGCAAAATGGATATGTCAGCAGCATAAGGTGCCCCTATGTAAAGGTTGATGTGAATGCCTCTGTACCTACCTACTTACCAGCGTATTTAACATAAATTATTTATATAGGCATATTATTTAGTCTTCATGTGATTATTTATATAAAGATGATTAGATACACACACCGCCACGTCCAGTTTTACATAGGGGCAGCATAAGCTGCTAACATAAGACCCATTTTGCAATGGTTTTTAAAGGTTTACCTGTCTTCTTCTGGACAAGTATATAGATTTTTATAAAATTTTGCCACCATCTGACGGCGAGTTTGAGGTCAGATGATTTTAGTGAAATCTGACACCTCTATTTTGCTCGTTAGCAAATATAATTTTATTTGCGATTATGCGCTGGCCGCCGTAATTAATATCGACTAGGTAGTAAAAGTCATATCAGAGTTGTTTTACGAACGTTTACGTCCCCCTTATTATCTACCAATATGCTCAGTTCAGTCTTCACATCTTTGAGTAAGTAACAATAAAAAGGTTCCCAAAAAATTGGCCAACTTTCAATAATTTAATTTTAATTAAAAACTATAGTAAATATCCGTTCTTCTCAAGCACATCGCATGAAGAATCGTATACTAAGATTGATTCTCCCTAGATACAGCCCTGCCCTCATGTGGTTTTCTGTGTATTCAAGTGTCTCCTGTATTTGTTCCAATTCCTGCGTAAGTGTAACTCGCTACATTATTACATTTTTATCTATAATGATCATGTACTTTAGGAAATCAGTAAGGTTTTGCATAGTGTATTTCATTCACGGCAGTACAATAGAATAATCTCTCTGCCTTACTTCAAAATCATCAAATATCTTTGAATGTTGATTTAGCTTTAGTGTTATGAGCAAGAAGTTGGGACTCTATGAAACGGGGGATTTTAAGCACAAGATATAGCCCCTTCCAAGGGCGATAATACAAAATCGCTCATATCCAGACAAGTTAATTCCCTAAACTGAGGGTAGCGAGCAATTTCGTCAGTAAATATCCAGCCTGATTATGATGTTCTCCTAGCCGATTTCGGCTATGGCGACCAGTCTCTACATATTTAATGAAAAAGTGAAGGGCTTCGCTCGTGTGCCCTCATGTGACAAATGTACCCTATTTTTGCTTTGAACTGGCGTTTGCAAATGTCACATGTGAGGATACCGCCAACGAAGTTATAAATTATATTTGAAGGCGGTTTGCATTTAAGATTGTCCCGTTTAGTGTCCAGATCTCGCCTTCTTTCACCTTCAAAAGTATAAACACACTCCTGCACTTTGCGCCTCCATTCATCACGGTTATGTGCCAGAGTTTCCTAACGAGAAGGATCTATGATGCATCTTTTCATGTGTCTCTTCTGAACATCTTTAAATCGGAGTAATTAACCACCGCTTTTACGCTTACCACTCTCCAGTTCGGAAAAGAAAATGGCTGTGACTGCTCTCTGCTCTTCTCTTGTAACTGTCGAATTGAGAATATAGCCTCGCAGGTGCCTCTTTTGGGTCGAAATCCAAACTGGGATTCCGGCAGAATCATTTCTGATACTTTGGACAAGCGGTTAAGAAGAACTCTTGCAAATATTTTTCCGGGTACCGAAAGGAGGGAGATGCCCCTGTACGAGTTGCAGTCAGCGCGGTCCCCTTTGTTTTTATAAAGGGCACAAATTTGTGACTTGGTAAACTGTATGGGTAGAAGTTCTTCAGTCCACATGCGCGAAAAAAGTTTCCACACTGCTTCATGCAGCATGTTACCTCCGTACTTAAACAACTCCCCTGCGATTCCATCAGTACCAACCGCTTTTTTATTCAGCTGTTGGCGAATAGCTTTAGATACTTCGTCTTGTGATAGCGGTTCGTTTAAAGCTGCATATTCGGGACGACTAGGAAGAGCACTTATATAATTCAAATCTGCTGATCTATCAATACTTAACAAATTACTAAAATGCTCCACCCAGCGACGCAGTATTCCGCTTTTGTCTGATAATAAATTACCATCTGATGACCTTAGTGGCACACAGACCTGGATCTGAGATCCCAATAACCCGCGCAGCTCTCCGAAAAAAAATATATTGGGTCTACAGGTTTGCAAGAGTTCGCGGTGCAAGTCCAGGGCATTAGTCAAAACTGCATCATTATCATCAAACCAATCAGCGTTACCCCGCTTTATCGATCCAAGCAATGACGATGCAATTCTGAAAACTTCCATAGACAAGTGATTCCATTTCTCGCCTAACTCCCCATTCTCTATATGATAATTTAAAATAAAATTATCAATAGTCTGTACATACTCCTCGCGTACTTTGTCGTTTTGGAGCTTTGCTAGATCGCAAAGTCTTGACCCTAGTGGTTCTTCGAGGAGGTCGTAGGCGCAGCCTCAGTTTAGTAACAACTAACCTGTGATCTGTCCAGCAATTGGCACCACGCATGACTCTTGTTATTTGAACTTGAGCAATGTCAGTCTGCCTTACAATTGCATAATCGATAAGGTGCCCATGCTTGGACCGGGGATGCATCCAGGTAGTTTTATACTTTGATGCCAACCGGAACATGGTATTAGTGATGGAGAGTTTGAACTGCGCGCAGAAACTAAGAAGTAACTGCCCATTACTATTCATGTTTCCTATACCATGTCTTTCCAAAACCTTCGGCACGCTTCATAATCTCGCCCCACTCCAGCATTAAAATCACCCAAGAATAAGATTTGCTCTTTTTCTGCTATTTTAGTCAAAATTTGGGTGATTTCTTCATAAAATTTGTCCTTAGCCTCATCTGGATTGTCCATTGTTGGTGCGTAAACGCTTATGACATTGAGATATTTGTTGTTATCCAAATGTAAACGCAATGAGATAATTCGATCTGATTTAGCCACAGGATATTCAATCAACTTTGACGCTATCTCTTTTTTATTGCAAAGCCTACACCTGAGCGCCTGGACTCGCCAGATGGTGTCCCTTTCCAGTAGAACTTATAACCGCCACCGTGCTCTATTAGCTCGCCTTCATCAGCTAAGTGAGTTTCACTGAGTGCAGCCACGTCGATATTGTAGCGGCGTAGCTCACGAGACACGATAGCAGTTTTGCGTTCGGGACATAAGTTGTTAGGTCGGTCAAGTAAAGTGCGCACATTCCATGCGCCGAAAGTCAAAGGGAGTGTTTTTGTATGTTTTGCGTTTCGTCGACCACGTTAAAGGATGCAAAAGCAGCCGTGGTTACTACCTCCGGAAAATTGAAGGGACAAGCATTTATTTAGGGCACCTTTTCTAGCCCCTTCCCCGGCTGAACGGGGGAAGCAGTGCCTCTTTAAATAAAGCTGCTTCGTCGCTAATGGTGCTGCCGAGTCACACTGTTGCCCCAATGCAGTGCATAAGCGACCACTCTCCCTTAGCCGCCCGTGTGCAGGTATCAGACATAGCCTAGTTCGCATCTTAACCAGACCTCTCTACTTCTACTCATCGCCACAGGGCTTTAAGATCTCGGAGTTCAGATGTAGAGAAACAGTCACATGCGCAGGATATATTAAAGTGCATAAGCATATGCGCAAAATACAGATGGACTCTCTCGTCCTTGTTCTTCAGAAGCCAATGGAGAAGAGAACCGTTACTATTGGAGAAAAATTGGATGCAGTGTCTAGCCGGCGATAACCTGCTAGTCCTACCGCCGCCTTAGGCCTTCCACAATGCCTTGCTGCATCGCTGAATCTGCTAAAACCAGACTTTTTATAAGCTCTGGCTTACCTTCATTGCCGAAGCAGACTTTGTGCACAAAGCAGAGAGTTTCTGCTTGCTGACCTGACCATGTATAACCTACAGGCCCCCCCTCAACCAGGTTCTGCCCATGAGCCGACGTGGTGTCCCGGGATGTGGCCGCTGCGTGCATTACAGCTTCTTGGAGCCACTGGCGAGAGATTATAAGCTGGAGTCGGTTAGAAACTACACCTTCAAAAAAGGTCGGCATGTAGAGTTATTTACCTATCACAGCCTACTACATCCCTATATCCAGCCTAGAAGATGCGTTAGTGCCAGGTAACCGCTGACTGGCTGGAAATGAAAAGTCTAATCCCTACAAGTCTTATTACGAAATTGATCGCTACGCTCAGTTTAGGTATTAACTTGACAAGTCCTAATAAGGGATCCTAATATGGCCCCAGACTTTAAAATTATAATGTTGACGAGCTTTTTAATGCAGATCATAGACACGCATATATAAGAGACTTTTCGTGTTATTTTGTTTACAAATAACCGATTTCAGGACATAAACTGTTGTTTATTGATGTGTATTGACGCATTTGCATGGAGCGAAGGTACACTTGTAAGTGCTCAAAATACTAAAGTAGGTAAGCTACGAAATCACACAATTTACTTAGATAATTATATCAACTTGAAAATTTACTCACACCCATACACTAACCAATACCTATATGTACCTACGAGTATTACCATACAGATCCAAGGAACTTTGTTTGTGAGAGAGCGCTGAAACATTACGGATCCATGATGGATACTCTTTGTAAAAAACCTTAGGCAACTTTCTAACTTCAAAACAGACGAACATACAAGCAAACAATTTAGGTCACTCGTTAGTAATTCAAATAATTGATTACAGTCCATGCAGATAACATAATGTCTTTGCACATTTGAACAAACAATCGGATGTCTGTGTGCTGATCCCATTTTCGAAGGTTTGCCTTTGTTTGAGACTGTTTAATATACTGTGAAATAATAATCGATAATTTAAGAAATACATTTTCCTGTAAAAATGTGATGTAAGTAGGTACACGTTCGCTCAGTAAGGTAGGTAAATTATAATCGATTCATAAGCGCCAGCCATACAGAGGCGGGAGTGGCGCGGGAGCAGCGCGGAAGCGGCTTGCGGGGGCTGTCTCAGAACGGGATTTTACCGGCCCGGTTTCCACCAAAGCGGGAGAGGAGATGTGTTTTGATAACCATTTTTTTATATACATCTCCTCTCCTCTCCGCCTTGGTGGAGACCGGGCCTACTAGTTGACGCACCGCTCCCGTCTTTGTACCTACCGCTCGGTGTGTGCTGGGCTTTAAGCAGAGAACGGTGCCTTGAAAATACTCAGTCTTCTTGGCATAATAAAAAACACACATGCGTGGCGTTGCTTATTCAGCAGGCGCCTCAGCCTGAGCACTGGTTAGGTTTTTTTGAACTGATCTTATAATAAGGATTGAAATATAAAAGAACTCATTATGATGGTCATAAAGGATTCCCACCATTTGCTACGTCCAGAATTACTAGTTTGACTGGGACTTGGGAAGGACCTGGGAGTAGGTAATTTTCATTGATCAATAGTTATAAGTCCTAACGTAACGACAAGACAATACCTAGAATAAATCCTGCGGTCGTCATTTGACCCGCGTAATGCTAGATGTTTGTGCTAATTAATTATAAAAAACGTGTAAGCAATGTAATAAAATGATATCTAAATAAATAAAATTAGATAGTTATACTACGTCGGTGACAACTTAGCACATGAACCGCCTGATGGTAAGCAGTTATATCAACACATGGACGCGTGCAAAACAAGGGACATTAAATTCAATTCAATCAGTTTATTTAGAGAGCATTACTTGCTCGTTGACGACCCTGCAAAAACCTTTTCAAACCTACCTTGAATAACTCTATACTCTCTTGAAGAGCTCATTGGGAAAACCTCAGCTCATTCCACAATTTGAGCGTCCTCGGTTGGAAGCATCTCTGAAAACGAATTCTACGAAACCATGGTAGATCCACAGTGTGAGGATGAACTCCCTGCCGTTTTGGTGAGCGGTGCGGTGATAAAAAGTAGTGGTGGTATGACTTATTGGACAAAATAAAGGCTCCTAAAAGGAATAAAAAAGGAATTGCTACTTTTACCACCTGTGTCCATACGCGGAATGGTACCCATGCCATGGTATGCCATGGGTAGTCAGTGCCTGTTAAGACGATCTTTATTATTTACTGATAAAACAATGTACTTCGTGATTGCTATTGAAAAATGTAAGGTACAAAGTGATGTTATCCATGAGTGAGATAGATCTTAGTGGTGCATTTATTACAGTTTTACATCGCATCTGTATTTATGGAAGCCTTCGATCAACAGGGAAGCAGCATTTCTGACGTTTAAAAAATCTATTTTGTTCCACTGTGGGCTGTGAGAGGCTGCTGTGGGCTTTCAATCTGACTGTCTATTTGGACTCATAAACTGTCTTGAAGTACCTAATTAATTTGTTAATGGTGGTGACAGACGACTTTACAATTCTAATGTATTAAGTACACTGAAATACAAAAATAAAGGGACATCTGTTTTTTCACCATGAATGTTTTTTTCAATGATTTAGAAAAGATAGTTATGTGAGCTAAGTTTAACGATACCTTTGCTGACGTTGAATAAAAAGTCGTATGACACTGACAGTGACATTTACAACATCTGATGATCTGTCCTATAAATGTTATTCTGCTGTCATTCGTCAGTGGTGTTTTGCGGGCAGAGCGTGTGCTGATTTTTGCTAATAAGGAAAACGCACTAAAAAATGTATATTTACGATTTACCTTTCGAAATTAATAGGGAACTGTGTCGGCTTTTGGATAATGACGATGTGTGGAAGGAGTTAGCAGATCACATGAGCTACAAAGCCTTCGAAGTCAATGTAAGTATGAATTAAAAAATACTTTGGGTTTCCCAATTTAACGAGGTTCCTGGGAATACCAATACGCACATCTGCGTTGCACGGTGATGACCCGAATTATATTCATATCACAAAGTAATTGTAGCCATTGAACATATTATTATTAAAGTTGTTGTCAACAAGTCATAGGTGTTTTTTTTTGTGCTCAAAATTGATGTTCAAATGCCTATTAGTGCTAGCTAAACCTGTTTTAACTGTCTAAGTTTTTGGTCATCTGTCTTAACTGTAAGCATCTAATGTTCTTTGAACTGCAATAAGTATCATACTTTCTCTCTGATGAAGTGTTTACATGACTTTGTTGTTTACTGAATGCCCACATTTACTAACAATCAAGATAACACACATAAAACTTGATTAGGTCTTTTGATTGATTCTATAGTTTTGTTGTGAAAGTGTGCTTCATGGCTCTTTTTAACAAAAACTTCTTAATGATTTGGGGTTCTTTAGAGTGTAATTAAGATTTGAGTTGTAAACATAACCTTTTTAATCATTAATTTAATTTGTTTTCTTATTTTTGTAATGCAGTTCTGTTGTATTAGGTGTATCCTGTTATGATAAAATATTTTTTTGATAAATAAATAAATAAAATTAACGAGAAAATATATGTATCAATTGATCCAAATGAAAAATCAACTTTTTTTTCAGTAATCAATGTTTGATTGAAAAATATTTCTTCACACCTATACTAATATTATAAAAAGGAAAGATTTGATTGTTGTCTGTTTATTTGTTTGTATTGAATAAGCTTTGAAACAACTAGACTGATTGATTTTGAAAATTCTTTCAGCAATATGAAGCTACATTTTTAATTATGATTGAACAAAACATTCAGTGAAAAATAATAGTATTTATATGTAACCCAAGTCGGGAAAATGCCGGCGAGATGTGACAACTATTTTAGCATAGATGTACTTTTAAGCGCCGCCAGTCTCAGAATACAAATAAACTTTATTGTGAATCACAGGTATAACAATAATGTTCAGATCATACATATTTAAGAGTCTCACTGTGTTCCGCCTCACAGGCATACAATAGTAACAATTTTAATCCGAATGTCAGAATTTATTACAAAGTAGTCAATTAAAAATAATAATAATAAAGTAATTAGATAGGTATGTCAAGAAGTAAATAGAATACATTTAAATTAAGAAACAAATTGTCAACAAATCGGACTACAATCTGTAACATAGCAAGCTGCCGTCGCATAAAAATTCAGTGATAGCATAATAGCACTTTAGAATGAGAAGATTATGGAGTTCCGTTTTAAATATGGTTATATCATTAATATTGCAAATACAGTCTGGAAGTTTATTATAAATAGGAGGAGCATTACAAAACATAGTTAGGTTTAACAAAGCATATGTTTTACAAATCTTATTTTTATGACGTTCACGCTTGTGAAAAGTGTATAAATGTTTGTTACTTTTCACGAAAATGCAACATTCGAGGATGTATAAACAAGGAACCGTTAAAAGCTTTAGCCTCATGAAGTGCGGCTTACATGAATCTGTCTGGCACAAATTATACATGGACCGATTACACTGTTTTTGAGCTCTGAGAACATCATCTTTGTCGGTAGAATTTCCCCAAAATATAATTACGTATCGTAATGTCGATGCCACATAGCTATAATAGGCCGTCAGCAAAGCCGACTCATTTGAAATTTTTCTCAAATTGCGTGATGCGTATGAAAATTAGCTTAACCGCTTGCAAATATATTCAATATGGGTTTTCCATTTAAGCGTGCTGTCAATATGTAATCCTAAGAATTTGGTGGTCCTTGTTTCGGTTACCGGTTTACCAGCGTAACTTACACGCAAATCAGTTGCGTTAGTGTTCATTTGTTTAAAGTATATTGTCAATGTTTTTACTAGATTTATTTTCAAATTATATTATTAAGCCATGCTATAACCGATGTCATCGTTGTATTTATATCAAGATTTAAATTTGCGATTGTATCTTTACTTAATATTATGGTGCTATCGTCTGCAAACAAAGTCATATGATGTTTTGTAGCCAAAGGTAAGTCGTTAATATAAACCAAAAACAACAATGGTCCCAGAACGCTGCCTTGAGGTACTCCATATTGCACTTCTCTAAACTCCGATTGATGTAGTACTTCAGTTTGCGATTTTATGTGTACTCTACTTATCTGAGTTGCTTGTAGACGGTTTGACAGATAAGACTTTATTAAACTATACATATTACCTCTGACACCATACCGCTCTAATTTGTTTAGTAATATGTTATGGTCCACGCAGTCGAAAGCCCTAGACATATCCATATACAAAGCAGCAGTAGGTATCCAGCGATCCATATTTCTTATGACTTCATATAAAAAGTTGTAAATTGCCATATTAATGGACTTGTTCTTTCTAAAGCCATACTGTTGCGGCACTAAAATGTTACTACTTTCTAAAAAAGAATATAGTTGCTTCTGCATCAACTTTTCTAGTATTTTCGAGAATATTGGAATCAATGCGAACGGTCTATAAAATCTCATTAGTTTCCTATCTTCTTCCTTTCTTGACTATAGTTTTCTTTAATGTATCTGGATACACTCCATGTTCAACGCATAAGTTAAATATAAAGCTCAGCAACAGTGAAATAGTAGTTTGAACATCTTTAACTATGTCTGTGCGTATGTCATCATACCCCACACTTTTTGTATTTTTTAAAGCAATGATTACATTCTGAACATCGGATGAAAAGACAGGAGTAGCGAAAATAGTATTATTGTTAATCATAGAATAATTATTAATATTATCTAAATTAGGTTTTACATCGTCAATAAAATAGTCATTGCACTGGCAATGTCACTTGGGTCAGCTTTATACCGCCTTGCATACAACACAAAACATACTACACTTGCATACAAATTAAATTTGTTTTTATTTTTCTGACTGGGATGAGACCTGCATTTCCACAGTAATTCTCTTTTACGTTTGCTGCAGAGCCGAATGCCACGACTTCCATCCATTTTGGTCTTGTGCTACTAAACATTTTGATTTTGATAATCGGAAAGCATAGATCGTAGATTAGCTTAAAGGCATTATGAAACCTATCAAAAGCAATATTTGGGTCATTTGTTTCATATACATCATTAAAAGGATATTGAGAAAGATATATAGCAAAACGTTGTCTATTTTCTAGTGAGTAGTCACGTTTAAAAACGTACCAATGCTTCAATAAACAGCTCTTTTTGACTGGGAATTGTACAATTTGAGCAGTATGATCAGACAAGGCCAGCTCAATCACCTCTCCCTTACATCCCCTAATATTATGAGCTATGTTATCAAGACACGTCCCGCTTGCTATACGTGTAGGCTGCTTGAATTGTAACTTTAGGTTGTGATTGAGAAGCAAATTTGAAAATTCATTGGACCGCCTTTTTTCCTCTAAGATATTAATGTTAAAATCACCACAAATTACAATCTTTTTCCTCTTTAGAAGAAATTTGGACAGCATCACATCCAATTGATTAAAAAATGTATCGACAGATATTGAATTGTTTTTCGGCGGTCGATACACACAAACAATACATATCTCGTTATCTGTTAGTTCAATCGCTGAACACTCAATTATTTTTGAAATAGACAATTTGTTAATATCTTTCAGTTCTACGTACGCATGATTATTTTTAACTATATGCAAGAGCCACCATTTCGGCCACTTCTGCTGAAACAAGACGCCACCCTAAAGTTTGCTATATTTAGGTTAAGAATATCGGAACCTTTCATATTATGCTCCGTGAGACCGTGATACACAAGATGTCCACCAGTTTACCATTACCTGCTAACTCAACAAGAGACACCGAAAGCATATCCGACTTGTTAACTAGTCCGTTGATATTATGATGTAAAACAGTTAAATTATTATACACGAAATAAATTATTGGCATTACAATCGTTATCCACATTGGAATTATTAATGTCAGCACTACTGTCATTAATATTATTCGCTGAAAGTTTAGCATTATTAACTGAGTTACGATGGTCAGTACTATTTACAATGGCAGGTCTTCCTATATGTGCACTTGAACGGGAGTAACTGTTTCGGAACTTCGCTCTTGACTGTTTTCTTTCTTGCAGGCCTTTTTCGTCTAAGTATTCCGATAACCATATTCCGGAGTTTTTAAAATAATTCGAGTTCGAGAGAAGGTAACGAGTCATTCGCTTACTAATAAGCCCCACCGCCAGTGAGACAGTCCTCTATGTAGCTAGTCAGATTTACACCAGTTATATCGAAAAAACATGTCAATAAGGCGATTGTGCAATACATATTCAGTCTCGTCTCGGTACTCATTAAGGCCATACACTACTAGCGTTTTCTTGCGATCTATTGAGGTTTGGAAGTATGGTTTCTCTATATGCCGTCCTGTTTCGGGGTTAACAGTAAGACTGGCTTTGCGATGTTTCGCCTGGTCATTTTTAATCCTTGGTCAACACCAACCCCCCTCGGTGTAATGTACGGTGTCAGAATTAAGAGCCTTTATCTGGTCTTGTAAAGCCGCTATAATGTTTTTCGCGTCATTTATTTGCTGAGTTAATCCCAAAACACCCATCTCCAGGCCAGGGATACGTTGGGAATGGTCATCCGATATATTTCTTAAAACTATACCTGCTCGTTAACCGTGCTGTTCATATGATTGGTCAGTTCACGCAATTGAGACTCCAGTTTTGTATATTTACTATTAAGACAGTATAAACCGGATCCAGCGCTCTAATCGTTGTATTAAGTTACTGTAGATCTCGGTTCTGATTTTGAAACTGTACGTTGACGTGTACTTTAAAGGAACGTAACTCCGCAAGTATAACTTCCCCAATGCCCTGCTGATCGCTCTTTGTATCATCATTCAGTGAGTTCAATGTGTCGTCAAACATTATTGACTCACTGTTTGTATCAAAACGAAGGGGCTTTCTTCTAACAGTGACGTCAGCGCTTGTATCATGGTTGGAAATTGAATCTCTTGATGAAGAAACGGAAGGTTGAATTTGATTTTGATTGTATTTTCATTGTCTACTTTCGGTTTTTTAGCTTGGCACAGTAGACATTTCCAATACTTTTTATTATCGGCTGACATAGTGCTGTAAAATCTTTTCTCTGATACATTAGAACATTCCAAGTCGTATAACTGTGAACATTCACTACACTATAAGTATATTCTATCTTGTATTGGCTGTAAGTAGCCAGCGCAGACAGTCGACATGTTGACAAAAAACTACTATTGCCGTCACTGAGATTCGATCCAGGGACCTGATGACTCCGACGCGCTTTTTGATCTTCTGGTCTGCGGAGCAATTATCTGAACCGGCGAAAATAAGGGCTTCATGTGAATAAATTGCAGATAGGTATTCTACGTTGACTGTTCAGTTAGTAATACGTTAGATAATTGTTTACAATAATAATTTTTGGCGGTACAGCGATCTTTATTTGCAAACAAGCACAATGCACGGTCTTTATTCACTAATATCACTATTACATCCACTGAATAACACTGTTTTCGTTTAATTGTAGGTACTCTTCTTCTAATTTTTTCTTTGGATTTTTGTAGATAAATAGACTTCTTCTGGTAATTTATTTACAAGGACTGTTGCACGTATTAAACAGGTTTTTCTTCAATTCGCTGGATACAAGTTGTTGCCAACGGTAGGTATGAGGAATTGGAAGACATTGAATAGGATCACTACTTTTCTAGAACACAATAACTCATTTTACTATTTTAAATACACTTTTTACTCGGATCGAATGTTTACTCAGACAGTAGCGCCATCTATCTCTTTCATCCATCTATTTCTTTACAGTAGTCAGGAATGAATGATTTATTCCAGAGAATGATAACTGGTTTTTGCAATTATTTAGCTACTAAATACTATTTAAACATGATACAATAGAGATGGTTCACGGGCTATTTGCTATAAGTGACATTATTTGGACTTTCCAGGGAAGCGAAAAAAAATCATTATAAAAAGAACTTTATTACATTCAGTTTAAAGTAGGTAATCTAATGCATGATTATCAAAAGATTTACAAAAACGATATGACATACTCAGTAAGTGGTCTACAAATTAAGTAAAATTTTATTTTTTTAAATTACTTCAATTTTAAGCGTTTCCTTCAAAGAATGCTGACTGTTCAACTGATTTGTATGGTGACCTTGAAATAAAAATTAATCAAATAAATTTAATTTACATTTACATAGTTTCAATCTACTGAGTATGTCATATCGTTTTTGTAAGGTATAATATAAACCCAGTATAATATAAACATCACATTTTTGATAAGTTTTATAGAAGCTATTATTACAAAATGGCCAAATAGCTCCTTCGTTTAGAGCAGGGCAAATTGATTTAATCGCCAGTGTAAAAAATAATAAGGTCCAAGCAAAACGCTTCCAGTAAATCATCAACTACCTAAATGTATCAAGTGCCATGTAAGCAAAATAATGTATGAAGGCTATTCAGTTCAAGTGCAAACATGTCAAAGATATTTGAAAGGCCCTTTGTGTAGAAAATCAATTGTTAAAAATTACAGTCATTGTATACATTGCTAGAGGTGGGTTGAGACATCCTAATTAAATAAATAAGCTAATTAGTAGTACTATCGCAATCATAATATTGATGTGGATAGTATTAACGTCAATATTTCTTCTCGCACCTCAGGAAATAGAACAATTGGCTCGTCGAAACTCCACATCGCCGGCCCACCAGCTGTTCACGAATTGGGGACAACTCAACCACCGCATCGGGGAACTATTCATCCTTCTGTACAGGATGAAGCATATACCGGCCTTGAGGTGTTTGGTTCCTGTCGTCGATAGTAAATATCATCCTTTGTTAGCAAAGCTGTGCCCCAATGGTGTTCGAGAAAGAGAAACATCCATTATTGAAGGTAATTTTTCTGTGAACTATTTGAGTGTTTTTTGCTTCGCAGTCACCGAGAAGCCTTTTACTATTCTAAATCCTAATTTGTTTTTAGTCAGTGCTCAAAAAATCAATAAATCAATTTGAAACCATTTTACATATAGTTGTATAAGTTAAAGAAAAGATAAATAAAAAAAGTTGGCACATATTGAAATTAGTGATGTACAAACCTCGAGGCGTCGAGTTCTACTTTTAAAGCTTCGAGGCGGATTGGCCGGACTCAGTGAGCTCAGAAGGCTCGTAGACCCGAGCTTCGAGCTTCATACAAACGAGGCGAGTCCTGTAAACGACACCGTGCTCTAGACAAAAGGACTCTGAAGCCTCTAGCCTTGTACATCACTATTGAAATTGGCAGTGAAAATAAACATAGCAACAAAAAAGTACATAAATTAATGTAATTAAGCTAAATGTGTACTTACTAATACACCTAATTACATAATGAATAATAATGAATAATTATGTAATTAGATACATAGAAGACCCCGTTATTAAATAAAGTACTTAAACACTACTAGTTAATGTACTCGCAATCGTTGATGACTCGAAACATTAACGACACTACTTAATGAGTGTTTTAAGTTATGGGGGTCAAATATTGTTAACTAATTTCAATGTTTTTTCAGATAAGAATATTAAGAAACAAAAGCATCACACAGAAGAGTCTCTGGGAATACCAATTCCGGTTAAACTCATTGAACAGGTATTTATTTATGGATTTTTGGTCTTTTGTGTACAAATACGAGTATTATCTTTTACCCTTAAGAGAATACAAGACACACAAACACTAAAAAAAATACATGAAACTTAAGTAATTCCCCATAGAGTCCCTGTGTATTACCTCAACTCCTTATTATGATTTTCGATATTAAGGCCCCATATACAGTGCGATTGATCGTTACGATTTGTCGTTTCAGATCGATAGAAACGAACGTAGTGTATGTCGTTAACGATTTCAGTAACGAACGATAGTGTCTAGTTACTGAAATCGTTAACGACATACACTAACGATTCGTCGTTTCTATCGGTCTGAAAATACGGATTGTAATTTGTAAAGATCAATCGTACCTTATATGGCCCTTTAGACAACACATACTATAGATTTTGAGATGTAAACAATTAAAACATACATTAAAGTGTGTGTGTCTGAAGAAAAACTTCCTTACTCAAACCGCATCATAACGTTAATGTCTTGTAGGTAGTCATTTCAATACCTATCGTTAAACAATACAGTACTTCTGAGAATCAGTCAAATTTTAATGTATGACGTACTTAAATATTATTATCCTCGTTTTAGGGTGCTCCTCTGCCGACTTCGAGTAGAGGTCTGAACGACTCGCTCACCGATGATGAATCATCCGGTCTTAGTAAGGTAAGAAACCGCAAGAATCGAATTTGCATAAGAATACTACTTCGTATTTGATAACCACTTTTAATTATTGTGACTCATTGATGTCAACACAACAATATTGCGATTCCGTCCGCGAATTACCACCGTGAAATATACTTTTTTTCTCAATGATTTAGATTAGATTCAAATTAGGATTTTGGCTCAGGATAGAAGGCTCAAAATAGTAGTGCCTAATCAGTGCATAATTCGATACTTGACTTATGAGGCATTGCTTGTTTTCATTCAAGTTAGGTATTGAGTTATGTTTTTTCATGAGTCAGGATGCGATTACGGAGCTTCACAGGTGATAAAGATGTAGATATTTGGGCTTCTTTCCACTAATATACACTAGGCTGCTGTATAAAGTTGAAATTTGTATATAGTGTTACATATATTTTGACTGCCGACCGTAAAACTCTGTGTAAATATGTAAATTTTGAACTTAACTTCCTGTAAACACTTTGGTTTATTCACCAATAGTATACGAGTTTTAAGTTGATGGTGAATCGTTTTTACAACTTAATACCAACTACGCTTACCTACTGAAGATGTGGGTTGAAATTAATCAGCAGAATCAGCTCATTCAAGTGGACAGTGGCGGCCTACACCCAATGCTTAGTCCCTTCATTACCTTATGTTATGACGTCACATATCGCAATACACAGATTCACGGCAGGAGGGATAGTTCACATGGTATCTGGATGTTAACAATGTTGGTGTATGTTTATTTATTCATTACATGCCACATGGTACATTAGGATCTGATATTAAATAAACAGGACATTACATATGGGAACCTGTAAGGGCACTGCAAATATACGCATAGATGACGACACTACGTTAAAACTAAAAAAAAAATACACAAAATAAGCTATTTGTCTGCGAAAAATTCGTCCAGCCCGTAATATGCCTTTTGCAGAAGATATGCCTTTAGTCTATTGATGAAATCTATATCCTTGATGAAGTTCGGAATATGGTTATATATACGTATGGACATCCAGTGGGGGCCTGATCTGTAATATATAACTGTTTATTAGTCTGTCGCCCATAGTGCAACTCCTGTCTAGTCTTATTGGGACTCAGTACCTATGTCATTACCACACACAAATCCCACATGTAGTAGGACTCTTAATGCATGCAGTGAATTATTGGACGTACATTCTGATTCATATGGCAAATTCTACAAAACCGTTTTAAAGTTTTTAAAATTAAAATATATGTAACCGAACGCAAAAAAAAAAAAAATTTTTTTTGCTAAGAATAAGTTTTTGTGAAGAAATAAGGAATTGTATCTTAAAAAATAAGGACGATTCTTAATGCATGTGGAGCTAACCTTTAAGTATTTGTTGCACTTAGTTATAAATATATTTATAAGGTATAATAAGCATGTAATAGTGTAAGCAGATGTTGGTTGGTCTAAATAAATTAAAAAAAAAATGTTAACATAATATATTACGTTGGAATATAAGTTTCCGGATGTTTGGAATTATTCGTTGTACCAGGCACCTCAATAACTTGTTTCAATCATTTAGGCTTTTCTCCTGCGTTTGGATACAATATCAGCGAATATTAGGTACTTCAACACTAATAATATGTTCGAATACGACCAGTAACGCCCGAAGCCAATGTAGTAGTTCTATGCTCTCCTACAGTTGGATTACGCAGTCAAAGCCTTCTGCGGCCAAGTGCTAAAGTAATTTAGCTTACTATTATTAATTAAGACTGGCCAGACAAACGTGCGACGCGCGTTTTGTAATACATCGATCGCTGTAAACGAAGCTAATTTGTTGATAGTGCAACATAAGCAGTGTAACCTATATCGTACATCAACTCTGAACAAGCTCTGATTAATGACATCACGAACACTTTTATCTCGCAGTCCACTTCATCGACCGACAGCAAAGATAACGACATCCGGGCGGAGATCATGCGCAACGTGGCAGCCATCCCGATGCTGAAGTACGACGAGCTGAAGGAGGCTACCAACAACTGGAGCGCTGCCAATTTGCTCGGGCAGGGCGGGTTCGCTCAAGTCTTCAAAGGTGGGTGGGGGCTCATCCTAGATTCATCATCATCTATTGGCTCTCTAGTTGTAAAATGACTGTATCTGACCATAAATGACGGTAATTTAATGTCAGCTTCAGTCAAATTGATTCAAGCATCAGAGTGCGCGCTTTGCGACGCGATGGTGAAGTCATTTCATTCGAATATCTTTCTGCAACTCGCACTATAATCATAAATTAGTGAAAATGACTGTTTTTGACCAATTCATCCGTACACAACAGTCGGTCAAATTCAGTCCCTTTGGTCATTTTCAATACTTATGTCAAGTCACTGCCTCGCGCTCCGACGCGGTGCGACGCGATATAATACAAATCAAGACACTTGTATACAATTTTTTAATCCTGCCGCCCTGCATAGAACACCGCCAGGACCACCCACTGACAATATATTAGACTGTAACAAAAATATCAAAAAAATATGGGAAAGAATTAATGACTTATTAGGAAACAATAAGCAATCTTTAGACAATATAATAATCACAAATATGGAAGGGCATGGTAGTGTGAAGGAGATATGTGATAGGTTTGCCGCAAATTTTACGAGTGAAATAAATCAAATAAAACATGTATGTTCTGATAAATGGTTAGGTAGAGATATTTATGTTAAGAGATCGGACACATGCATGAGATGGCAGCCAGTTAGTAGTGAAGATGTCAAACGCGTAATTGACCAAATGGATAAAAATAAGTCACCTGGAAGTGATCTCGTGCGAATGTCGGACTTAAAATTAGTTGTTGAGAAAGTCAGCCCTATTATAGCAAATTTAATTAATTTGTCAGTGAGTCAGCATAGTTATCCTTTGAAATTAAAAGAAACCATCATTCGTCCCATCCATAAAAAAGGTGATCGTAAAGTTTTTTCCAATTATAGACCCATAGCTATTTTGTCAAGTGTTGATAAAGTCATAGAAAAATGTATCGTAAACCAACTAGGTAATTACCTGCGGAAAAATAAAGTACTGAATGAATGTCAACATGGTTTCCAGAAGGGTAAAAGCACAAATACATTGTTATCAAAATTTACAAATGAAATTAATTCTTACCTAGAAGATAAAAAATTCGTAGTAACAGTGTTTTATGATTACAAAAAAGCTTTTGATACATTAGAAATGGAAACACTTTTAAATGGGATGGACGAGTGTGGTGTTGGGCAGCCGTTGAATCAATGGTTTCGCAACTATCTAACGGCGCGCTATTGTCGTGTTAAAGTGGGCGATACCCTCAGTGAGGAGACCGAGGTTAAATGCGGCGTCCCCCAAGGATCCGGGTGCGGGCCAATTTGCTACCTTCTTCATGTAAATAGTTTATGTGGAGTACTTCGCCACTGCTCGGCTTACATGTTTGCTGACGATTTATGCACTTTACGCGCTGGTACCGATCTCGCACAGACATGTCGCTTAGTACAGCACGATATAGATGCGGTCGTTCGCTGGTCGCATGACAATGGTATCACTTTAAATTCAGAAAAAACTAAATTCTTAATTTTACACTCACCGTACTTAAAGCCTTTAAATTCACCTCCATTTATGTATACCCATAGCTATTCCTGCTTCCATGACAATCTTGCTAATTGTAAATGTAACCCTATTGATAAAGTGGACTGTGTAACATACCTAGGTGTTAAAGTAGATGCTAACTTCTCATGGTCTTGTCATATTGATCATATCTGTGATAAATTAAGATTACTTTTGGGTAAATTCTACCACTTAAGTTTTAAAGTACCAACTACAACATTGAAAACTCTTTATTTTGCATTAGTGGATTCAATTTTGAGCTACGCCCTTGACAGTTATGGTCTTACGTTTAAAAATTATATTGAAAAACTCAAAGCTATTCAGATTAGATTTTTAAAACTACTTGTCAATAAAAAAACCAGAGCTCTTTGTAAAGGTGACTATTCTAAATTATTTAAAATTTGCAAAGTTCTACCTGTTCGATTTAAACATAAATATCTACTGGCTGTAAATAATCATGGCAGTCTTGAGCTTGACTTGTCACTAGTGAATCATAACCACAGTACTCGCTTGAAGTCCGAGAGAGTTAACAATTACTTTGGAGATAGAACGTTAAAAAAACGAGTGCCGTACATATTAAATTGTCTGCCTAGGGTTATCCGTCAGGAGACGAATAAAAAGACGTTTAAAAGGATGCTAAAAAGTTACCTTTTATCGCTATGTTAGTCCATAAGTTTATGTAACTAATGTTACTAATGTTTTATGAAAATATTATGTAAGTGAGACTCCTGATCCCACAGACAAACTGTGTAAACAGTTTTGTGGGACAGTGTGTATTTTTATGTAAGCTTGATTTCTTTAATAAATAAATAAATAATAATAATAATGCGGCGGCGCGCAAGAGAGCCGAGTACTGATTATCGCCTTAGCAATAACGGTTAAATGAATAATGAGACATTATTGCTTGAGACAATTTCACAATAAATTACCGGTTATATTATATACAAACAAACAAATCTTTCCTCTTTATAATATTAGTATATGTAGATATTCAGATAAGAGAGAAGGCATTTTACATCTTAGAACAGTGTCATAAATATTAATATTCGCCAGACAACACACCTCTTGTAGTGTTCTCGAAGTAGGGATTATCCCTGTGTTACGAGGTACCACACAAGAAAACAAGACCCACACCCAGACCCGAGTCAATTCAGAATAGAACGTTTCCTGAATTGACCCGACCGGGAATTGAACCTGGGACACTACGGAAATCGAGGCGAGGACCCGTGCTACAGCGCACTACGCCAATCGTGTCGTCCACTACAGTACTGGATATAGAAAAAAAAAAGTGGGAAAATAAAAAAATTGAGAATATAAGTGGAAGGGGCACGTACCTTTTCACAGACGCTTTTTTAACGCCATGTTTAATATTTGACAGGTGAATGGAAGCAATTGACAGTGGCTGTCAAGAGACTGCGCGCCACAGACGCGCGAGACAGAGAATTGATTCGCGAGCTCTGTCTCAACCAGTACAGGCATGACAACATTGTTCCTCTCTACGGATACAGCTGTGGAGGTATGTATTGAATTGAACTCAACTTTCACAAGGTTGTGTTACTTCGGTGTTCGCTTTTCTGCTAATAAAGACAAAATATGACCTCTAATGAAGTGATGTCTAGAGAAAAGTTAAGCCATTTTAGAAAATAGGTGACAAAATACAGGTCAAATAAAAATCGACACGAAAGCAGACATTTTAATCAACGTGACCCTATGCAGTCACAGTGCTCGAAACCACTGCGCTGAAAGGGTCGTCAAATAATACAAACCTCTCAATTTTTTGACGAAACCAGGCGCTGAGGTGTGTCTGGTCTACCAGCTGATGACAGCCGGCTCCTTAGAGCGGCGGCTGCGGGTCAAAGCCAACGAGACGCCTCTCACCTGGTCGCAGCGGTACAAGATTGCTCACGGGGTTGCCAGGTAATTACATTTCTAAGGCCCTGTATTTAAGAAACTAACTCTAATAGTAATCTGTACTCAAGTTCGGATTTTGAGAACCTAAGTTTATACATAACATCACTCAGATCTATCTACCCTCAGGTAGACTTTTGTGCTTAATTTTTATATCACACTTGTAATTCTTTATTTATAATATCCTATAATCTCTGACAATGATTTCAACTTCAGTCATGGTCCTTCGAGCTGGATTCACTTTGCGTAATTTTTGTACTAAGTACCAAGATATTCATAACGATAGAAGGCGAAACTTCCTTTTGATACCGGGTAAAACGGTTTCTTGCAACGAACTAATAAGCTATATTTTCCAGAGGTCTTCAATTCCTGCACACAATGACTTCCACGCCTCTCATTCACGGAGACATCAAGCCAGCCAACATCCTTCTAGACCAGTGTCTTATCCCCAAGATTGGGGACTTCGGCCTCGCGAGGAAAGGACCTTATGGAGATAACAGGACACACTTCAAAGTGTCGAGGTAAGCACTAGACCAGGCCTCTGTCACTCTATGTACTAGCGCGCGATAATTACCTACCAGCCGCCAGGTCATCTAAGAACCATTTGGCAGTTGATTATCAACAGCCGCGTAGAACATTCCATAAATAAGAATATGAACTGACGTAACTGGGAGAGTACTAACTACTGACCTTGGCCAACCTGGAGAAGTCTAAATAGGCTGAGGACCCAGGTTGGTCGAAGTAAAGATAACCTGTGTCGGTGGGGGTACTCAAGCAACGTAGACGCCAGCTGTGAATGTGGAGAACCCCTGCAAACCATGGCTCACCTCACTAACTGTCCCGCGTGCCCGACCACCTGCTCGCGTAAGGACTTACTTGTCAGTAACCAGGGGACTACCACAGTAGCCGCTTTCTGGGCAAGTCGGATTTAGCCCGTGTTCTTGCCGACACGAAATAAGAAGACTGACATCTATATCGAAATGCCTGACACATGACAGCACGCACTTACGAATGACAAAATTGACAATTTCTATGGAGTTATTTATCTGTTACGTAGTAACTGCTAAGTAATCTGTGTCTAGACTAAGTAATTATTTAACCTAAATATTGAAATTAAGTCATCGCTACAATGGTCATGGTCATTTGTCATGAGCTATGTCTTTGTTCCGATGATAGTCTTAAGCTGATTTGTAATCGGGCTAGTTATCTAAAATTAGGAACACCGCTAGTTGGGAAATATAAAATTAGGTCCTAATGAAGTTTTCAGCTAATTCTACAAGTTCCTTCCAAAAATCTGCATAGTTACAGCGTCTGTATTTTTCAGCAGTGAACAACTCATTTACTTATTTATTAGACTACTCTGTTGTTAGTATAAATAACCCCCGAATCCAGAAATGAAATAATCACATGTTTGTAGAAATGAAAGGGACAGTTATACACATAAAAGCTGTTAAATTTTAATTGTTGTTTATGGGTTCGGCCGTAAGAGCAGGCCTGTGTCACTTCGAAGTTTAGGTACGCTCGGCCGCGTGACCCCTCTCTGGGGTGGGTATAAAGGATGTAAAAAGACCCTTTAACGAAGCCGACACCTACGTATTCTGCACATCATTAGGAACATTTTTTCTTTCTAGACCATACCTGGGAATAGTTACCAAGTTATTAAAGGTCAAAGTCACAAAAAAAACTCTAGATTTTGATGAAAACAAACTCTAATTATTATTACTTAATTTTTGTCCTAAGAAACATTATCAAAATTTCAAGAATTTCCTAGCAAAAAATTGCATCAAAACGTTCAACGCAATGTACATCGTCCATACCCCTTGATTATACGTAACAGCCAAGCACAGGCACAAAAGAGCAGGAGCGGTCTCAGTTACACAACACAACGCCATTGCGGTTGCGTTACATTGCGTGTACCCTTTCCAATCGTTTATTTAACTTTTGATCGCTCTAATACTTAATCAAATAGTGATACCCTGACCCGTTACCGATTCGATTTCTTTTATCGATCGATTTTATTCATGAAGAAGTTTTCATCGATTTAACAAACTCGTTATTTTATCGATAATTTCGTCATTTTATCGTTTATTAAACGGCAACACTGGACGCGGCGGCGACGCGCGTCGCCATTTTGTTGTCAGTGTTAATCCACATTTTCATACGTCTAGTTGAGTATTTATATTCCTCCGTATTGATTTATTTGTGAATTCTCACGTTTGGTTGAGTTGAGCGTATCGTTCCTACCTTCGTTACTGTCGAAATGCCAAAAAATAAAGTACTTAAAGGACAAACAAGAGAGTTTGTCTTGCGACTTCGTGAATACTATGAAAAGGAAAGTCGTAATGGTGGGCCTCTTATACCAGTGACTCATGTTAGTGACCGTGTTGCAGCAGCATTAGGTATTAGTGCTCCAACAGTGGCAAAAATAACAAAAGAAGGCTACGGCAGCAGTGGCATGGAACAGAATAAGCTATCTACACCTAAGAAAAAACGTCAGCCCTGTAAATTGACAGCAGTTGACAATTTTGACGCTGATGTTATTCGTCGTCATATATACGACTATAACCAAAGAAAAGAGATTCCAAAATTAATACAAACAATAATGTTCCTTGGTCAAAAATCTTCTTTGGCAAAGGTATTGAAAGACATTGGATTCTTATTCCAAAAATGTGACGAACGTAAATTTTTAATGGAACGCAATGATATTGCTTTGTATCGATGCGAATTTTTAAGACAAGCGAAAAAAATAGAAGATTGGTCGAAAGTTGTTTTCACAGATGAAACTTGGCTCAATGCGAATCAAACGCTGTCAAAAACTTGGACTGACAACATTGCTGGCTCCACTTCTGCAGTACCAATGGGAAAAGGCAGACGACTGATTATTTGCCATGCAGGAACAGTAAAAGGATTTGTGCCAGACGCTCTATTAGCCTTCAAATCCCAGAAAACAGGAGATTATCATGAGGAGATGAATTCGAACGTGTATGAAAAGTTACAAAAGTTGTTCAGAGAAATGCTTACATCACTCGAAGAGCCATCAATAATATTTAGTGATAATGCACCCTATCACTCTCGTCAAATTAATAAAATGCCAACGCAGACCAGCAAATACATGAAATCATAAACTGGCTCCGTGACAATGGCGAGGAGGTGGACGAAGAATTAAAAACAAAGAAGCTGCGATACGTAATAGATGAAATGGCAGCAGAGCATGGGCATACCGTCCTCGGAATTCCCCCATATCACTGCCAATATAATGCAATTGAAATGATCTGGGCACAAGTTAAAGGATGCATATCCTGCAGCATTGCAAGGAACAATACAACTCTTTCTTTCACCGCAAGAAAAATGCTGGATTTACTAAAAAATGCGTGTGAAAAAGTAACTCCTGAAAACTGGGCGAGTGGTGTAGAAAAAACAAAAAAGTGATAATGTCGGATTGGGATCGGGATGTTGCATTCGACAAAATTGACAATTATCAATTCTTGGACAGATAAATATCTGTCTTACTGAGAACTCAAGTGATGATGATTCCTGATCACACGAATAAGACGATTCTTTATAATTAAAAATAGTATTACAGTACCTCTTTTGGTTGTTTTATTTTTTAATCCCTAAAGTACTATGAATTTCAACATTTGGCACCTGTTCATTACAAGTAGTTACCGCAGTTCATTCACATGCTTTTTATTTGAACCCACTAACTACAGTAAGTCTAAACGATTATTTTAGATTCATTAATTTGCAGCGAATAAATTGCCATTACTAGGTACGATTACGATGGAACTGTTTTCATTACGCAAATTATTTATGCATAGAAACAGAGACATTTAGGGCATTTTAATGCAAAATAATAAAGGTTTTTACGTGATTTGATATAAAATATAATCACAATAATTTTATTGTATGTTCTATTAATATAATCGATAATCGATTTATTTCAAAACCGTTTTATAGTCTGTGGTCATTAATTACGAATGACACATCTCTAAGTGGGTGGAGCCCGTCCATGATACTTCATGGACGGGCTCCACCCACTTAGAGATGTGTCATACTGTACTCAGTATTCCCTGTAGTACATTGTATCAAAAATTATCACAAAACTTCATGTGCGTGATCTGGCAAAAGTTAAATAAACGATTGGAGAGGGTATAGTCCGTTTTTAGGTTTAAAATTGACACCTAAAAAAAATTCGTTTCCCATCATTTTTTTTCCTGTGACTTGATTTGCACTCAGACCATGAGTGCGTAGGCGCCGGCTTCGTTAAGGGTCTTTTTACACCTGTGACTTGATTTGCACTCAGACCATGAGTGCGTAGGCGCCGGCTTCGTTAAGGGTCTTTTTACACACTGTTTAAATGCCAGCAGGTTGCCGCTCGGCTCGCAGACTCGCCGCCGAGCGCGTTATTTAATGTTTTGTTTCAACTGTAAATTGTAATTATGAGAATAATAATGGCTACTACTAAAACTAAACGATGTTACATTAATTACAGTTAAACTTTTTAAAAAGTTAAGAATTAAATCAGCGAGTTGCGGACCCTGCGCTCTGACAGCTAAATCAGTTACGTTCAGCGGCGCACAGTAAAATATGAACGCTCGTGCTAAATATAAACATAGCCTTGATCGATAGCACGGACAAATTAAAAAGTCATTGTGTGTCACGAACTTGTAAGGGTAAAAGAAGACTTTTACTTGTCCGCGTTTCTTGAGAGAACCTTCTGTACGGAGTAATATTGCCTATTCTGTGGTAAGAGCGAGATATAGCTATTTAAAGCTGTCTTTTTTTAATGGTTTGTATTATTGTTTAAGATTTTTCTTTAGTTTTTTTAGATATGATAATAGCGGTATACATCTTTACTACAGCAAATGAACAATTGTTCAGCCATAAACCTACCTCAATCAACTTCCAGAGTGCACGGAACCCGCCCCTACCTCCCAGACGAATACCTCCGCTCCGGCTGCCTGTCTCCCGCAGTAGACGTGTTCAGCTACGGCGTAGTACTGCTGGAGCTGGGAACATGCCTGAAGCCTCTGGATGCCGCGCGCCCCATACAGCGGCTCACGGACGTCATGCGCCTGGAGGCTGAGCGCGGAGTTGACACTGGTGAGTCTTAGTTGCGAGGTTCACCGATAGATGGCGTTGGCTGCAACTTGAATCGTGGAGGCAGAGCGCGGCGTGGACACTGGTGAGTCTTAGTTGCGAGGTGTACCGATAGATGGCGTTGGCTGTAACTTGAATCGTGGAGGCAGAGCGCGGCGTGGACACTGGCGAGTCTTAGTTGCGAGGTGTACCGATAGATGGCGTTGGCTGCAACTTGAATCGCGCTAACAGACAGGCAGGCAGACTTTTGTGGGATAAGTGCTAGTTACATATTTCGAAATTAGGTCGAGGGAAGTTAGGTTTTAAGTCGGTTACTTGAGTTGTTTTTGCCCTGTAGGCGCTCCTCGAACCGCTCTTTTCGACTCTCAAAAGCGCCCTTATTCAATATTTAGCTCTAAGTTTGGCTTATTGGCGCCTAGAGCGACCGCATCCTTCGCTCTACTCCAAGGCCTTGCTTAAGAAGCTTTGTCTGGTACCAAAATGAACGTATATTTTTCTTTCGCAGCATTATACGAAGACCGTATGCTGATCGGCACACCAAACTCTAACCCCCAGCTCTGCCGGGAGTTCATCATCATCGGCATCCACTGCACCAGGTACAACCGACAGGAAAGACCCAAGATGTTAGAGGTCTACAAGAGGCTGGATAACATGATGTTTCCGGGTAAACCCACTTTCTGAGAATTATACGTAGTTGTTATTTTAGACTACATGTCATACATTTAAATTTATGAATTATATCCTCGCTATTTGAATATGCTGAAAAAAATAAGTGGAGATAAAAAGCTGGGTTATGAAGTCACGAATCTGAGGGTAAGCGAATGTTTTTACTGATATCAAAAAAATACTAAAAATCTTTCTCTAATCAGTATTTGACTGTGAGCTATAACGTGAGCCTGCTATGTAAGCTGTTCTTTGTAATCAGTTTACTAATATTTTTTTAAAATGTTGATACAACTGTGCCTAATTTTACGACTGTATTGTGCCTTACTTAGATGTAAAATAATAATATTATTTATAAATTCTTTTGTTACAATTTTACACAAATAATAATCATATAATTATGAAGGAACTCTTGGTACTGTCTAGTCTTCCAGAATACTTACAATCATTTCGTATCTAGGTGCTAAATGGTCTTATCTATTTTTTTACAAGTCTATTTACAATTCGGAAAAGAGTTCAACTATAGTGTACCTAGCTAATATTTAAACGTGGAAATCTCCGAAAAGCTTTTTACTTTAAATGTTTTAAAAGATGCATTTATGTTAATTAAATCAAAAACATGACTCAAGACAGTATTCTCTTTGAAAAGCAGAAGACTTATTTACAATTATGTACGGCCTACCTACTTCTTAAATAAAATGACTGTAAAATAAAACACGAATAAACTTATTTTTTTACAAAACTTTTAATGTTTTTATTTAAAAAAATTACCAACTCCATTTTTCTCAAAAATTGTAGCCGATTGTATAAAATTTGTTCAAAGTGTGCGCAAAGTTACTCGAAAATGACCATAAATTAAGTGTACTCAAACTCTGCAGTGTTACCACATTAACGGAACAGAGGCAAAGCTCTAACAACCGCGCTGTGACAAGCAAGTGACTCTGCTGAGTGAACGTAGAGAAACCGGTAAATACCGGCTCGGCCAGTGCTCAAGCTAAGAGCCTGTCCATGATGCGTATAACGCGCGATTTGATGCACCATATTGGTTACACCGCTGCTTATATTGCATAATTAACATCCTAGCTTGCTTCTAGCTTACTTCTCAGCTATCGGTGTATACCAAAACGCGCTTCGATCGCGCGTAGTTCTGAACAGAGTCTAAGGCCAGGGCTACACTTGACGGAAATTCCGTCGCGGAAGATACGCGACGGAACGCCAACACAGGTAATTGCATATAAATTACAAAAAGCGGTGTAAATGACACATACTTTTATGAAGCTTTGTCTGGGTTCCGTTTAAATACTTATAATGTGGCGTTACGCTCTTCGTTAACACAAATCAGAATGCCAGACTCTCCACTTTAGGTTCATATTCAGGATCCATAGTCCTACTGGCAGTCAAATGGCGATACCAGAACGCCGAAGCTCGAGGTTTTCGAGTCTTTTCTTCACTCTCGTAGTCTGTTTCGAAAATACCGAATTTCACTCTGTAAAGAAAAATTATACAGTTAAATTCAAACTAAGGGTGGCTCGATTACACAATCAACTAACTTTTTTTTAGTAGACAAGTACCTAATGTTTTTCATTAGCAACTGTCACAATTAGCGGACTGAAACCACCATTGCAATACACCCTTATATTTAGCAAACGTATTTTAGTAATGTCTGGAACCTATTTTGTTATGGCAGACAAACTCAGACCATGATGTGATTTACATTTGACTTGAGGGCAGATGATCTGATTGTAAGATTTAAAAAATATATATATAAATATATGAAAAATAAATATGCGCCAGACAACACACCTCTTGTAATGGTCTCGAAGTAGGGATTAATATCCCTGTGTTACGAGGTACCACATAAGAAAATAAGCCAGGGGCGTCTCCCAGCATACCCAGACCCGAGTCAATTCAGAAAGGATCGTTTCCTGAATTGACCCGACCGGGAATCGAACCCGGGGCACTACGGAGCAAATAAATTATTCTTATTCTTATTCTTTCTTACGGAAATCGAGGCGAGAAACCGTGCTACAGCACACTACGTCCAATCGTACCAATCGTGCCGTCAAAAATACACCAATATATAATTTTCTATGGTCATACCTCAACCCACTATCCCATTCGAAGTTATCCATCAAACTCCACACAGTATATGCGACGACATTACATCCGTCCTCTTCTACCGCATCCAGGATGGAACCTACATACTTCTTCAGATATCCCAACCGGTCTTGATCGTCCAAACCGCCAACGGTTCCGAAACCATTCTCAGTGATCATGACGGCGGGATTGTTGCAAGTATCCTTCACCCATTTTAAGGCTTTTCTAATGCCGTATGGTATTTCCTTGAAAACAAAATAATTGAAGTGAAGTACCTACATTAGACAGTTGAAACTTCGTATGAGCGCGTTATGAGATTTTCGCAGAAGCGGACAGTGCTATAAACGTGTTTTATCTTGCTTTTTTGACTTAAGTATCGCGACCTCACGTAGAAAAGCGTTGTAATTTTTTTCACTAGTTTTATCGCAATAGTTTATGTAAGTATCGAAAGTTTATGAAAAAGTGTGAACTGGAAAATCATTATCAACATCAGCATTAAGCAAACCACTGTTGGAAGTAGCTCCTCAGATATATTATACCCCTATAAACGTGTTTCATCTTGCTTTTTTGACTTAAGTAACGCGACCACACGTAGAACAGCATTGTAATTTTCTACACTAGTTTTATCGCAATAGTTTATTTAAGTATCGAAAGTTTATGCAAAAGTGTGAACTGGAAAATCATTATCAACATCAGCATTGAGCAAACCACTGTTGGAAGTAGCTCCTCAGATATAATATACCCCTATAAACGTGTTTTATCTTGCTTTTTTGACTTAAGTATCGCGACCTCACGTAGAACAGCGTTGTAATTTTCTACACTAGTTGTATCGCAATAGTTTATGTAAGTATCGAAAGTTCATAAAAAAGTGTGAACTTGGAAAATCATTTTCAACATCAGCATTGAGCAAAACACTTGTAAGTAGCTCATCAGATATATTATACCACTTAAATATATGTGGTAAAGTATCTAGTTCCTTTCCCAAGTCATCGTTCCTACGTTTATCAAGACGCGGTCTTCACTCGAGAACTCGAGAGTATACAGGGTTACTTTATAAACACCATCCAAAATTTTCCCAGATATCAGGCATCAATCAAGCCCTACCCTTTTTTTTAAAAAAAAGGGTAGGTCTTTCTAACTTTTACATTATTATATTTTTTTTAAAAAGATTATTCGTGCGTCGTGGTTGCTTATTCAAAATTAAATTTCAACTTCTTAAATATCCCTGGACATTATTCCACACAGCGCCATCTAGCCCCAAAGTAAGCTAATTAAAGCTTGTGTTATGGGATACTAGACAACGGATAAACATACTTAAATACATTTTCTTTTGTAAATACATACTTATTATACATAGGAGACACCCAGACCAGTACAAACAGACATGTTCATGCACACAAATGTTTGTACTGTGCGGGGATCGAACCCGCGACCTCTGGTGTAGTAGCCAACTTCTTAACCATTACACCAAGTCGGTCGTCTTAATAAAGCGCGGGCGAGGAGTTGAGAGGCTGCGAGCCCACCACCACTCACGTCGCGCAGAATCAGCGAAACTAGTGTTTTTTTATACCTTCCGAGTACTTAATAATAACATTAATAACTCAACATTTTAGTACCGAAGGTTTTAAACAGAAAAATACGCATATTGCTATTTTCTCCATAGATTCTCATATTTCAAATTGGATGGTGTTTATAAAGTAACCCTATATAGTTAATAGTTATTGTTTTTAACTGACCGTACAGTGCGGCACAACCGCTGGCTTATAATCGAGTATCGAGAAGGCAGCGCCCAAGTCGTCGTCGTAGCTCGGCACCGGGAACATTCCCGGCTGGTACGATTTGCGGGAGTAGAACTTTGTGGAGTAATGGTTGAATCCGTAGAAATCGCTGGTGCCTGAAGAAAAGTAACTTTAAAATGTTGGCTTAAACATACTAGAAAGATTCGTTTAGTCCATTGGGATTTCGGTAGTTCAGAGTGCCGAGTGCGAGTTGCAGTGAGAGAAGTGAATAACTTCACCATCTCGTTTGTGAGAAAAAAAACGCGAATTTGTATGGCATCGAGTGAGCGCCATCTAGCGGCCTTAATGTTGCACGAATTCGCCGCTAGATGGCGCTAACTCGATTCCATACTAATTGACATTTACGTGCTCGCAAAACGCGATGGTGAAGTCATTCGCTTCTCTCACTGCAACTCGCACTCGGCACTCAGTGGTTAAAGCAGCCACCCGGATTGTGGAAGATATCCGGAATCGATTTTTTCTAGTTTTCTATCGCTAACAGTAAATAGGTTGAATACAGTCCTACTCCGTGGCATAGGCATCCTTAAAATTGGGTCATCATTTCATGGCTAACAAATCTATAATTGACAGCGATTATTGTTATTTAACGTCAAATAATGCCTTCAGTGGCTGAGGGGCTGTCAGCTGCCACATAGCGCCGTCGTTAAAAGGGGAAGTCAAAAACCACAACCCTGTATCGTTTTTTCGTGTTTTAAGCTCATTCATATTTTGATTGTGACTAGCAATGACTAAATACTTAAATAAATGAATGGATTTCACTATATTACTAAGCTTCATTTTCTACGGGGATAGGGATATATTTAAATAGATTAAACAGGAAATATCTGGTAAATCATGTATTCCAATCGTACACAGCAGGATACCTTTCACAAATTCCTTCTCTTCTTGATTGAACGCCGGCAGCCTGCTTCTGGGAAACCCTTGCTGCTGACTCTTGTCTCCGACCAACCGCACCACGCTCTCAGGGAATCCTCCCTCACTGGAGAAGACAGGATGAGCATACAAGCCCACCTCGAAGTCCATAGCGTCCAGGCCCGCTTGGACATCTTCGGGAGAATCCGTCATTCCTTGGCGGTAGTCTGTTGCTATGGTGATGCTGCATGTTCCTGGAAATAAGGCATAGTGAATTCCTGCACCTGTGCACAGCTTAATAACCTCTTGTAATGCTAGTGCCTTTAGGCGGCTAGTACCACGAGGCTTTTTAATTGTTTGCTAGTCAATCACTATGAACAAGACGCGTCATTTATGACAGGGGATAATTCACAGCTTTGTCAAAACAGAAAACTCGAATTCGATCATCCTACAAAACCTTTTGCTCTAGTTATAACTGAAAACTTAATACTCTTCATATCTTTTGGGAGACATATCTCTCCGATGCCCCCGTTTAAAAAAGACTAATAAATGCTTGTAATACATTTTTGCTGCGAGCTTGTCGCAGTCATAATATCTGCTATTTTCCAAGGTATAGACTTAATTAATGTTTCATTGTATGGCTTCAAAAATCAAACTAAAAGATATTTGTGTACCTTCATAGCTTTCAGTTTAGCATGTAACTGATAGTATTACTGATATGTTTTAATTTTCAGATTTAAAAAAATATATATATTAAGTATGCTCCAGTTTGATCACATTATTGTAAAATAATACTACTGGAAACTTTATTGGTTTGACTAAGATATTTATATTAAGTTTGTTTTGATTTATAACAACTGTCTGTTTCCCAAATAAATAAATAAAACTCCTTTTTTGAGAGTTACTTCCAACACATTTTTGTTTAGCGCCTAGTGTAGCCTTTCCCCACCTATGGTTAGAAAAAAAACACTATATTTCAGGATGGTTATTATTAACCTTTTTGCTTCTCTCTAAACTGGTCATCGTATAAGTGCCAAGCCCGCGCATGCGCCAGCAGTATGTGCTTAGCGGCCAAGTACTCCCCCACTCCGTGCGCCGCGATACCTGGCGCGAATCTTGTCATGCCGTACCTGGAACAAATTAATAAGACATGGATCGCTCGCTTATACATAACCGACTCGGTTAGAAGTGTCGCCCTGTCACTTACTTACAATGTTAA
Organism: Udea olivalis; assembly: GCA_947369235.1. Classification (NCBI taxonomy): domain Eukaryota; kingdom Metazoa; phylum Arthropoda; class Insecta; order Lepidoptera; family Crambidae; genus Udea; species Udea olivalis. The sequence goes on from OX376363.1 coordinate 6,371,480, forward strand.
CATGGTTAAGAAAGAAAGAGACGAAAGAATACAAAAGTTACAGTGTTTATTTATGAATAAAGTGGTAAGAAAGGGGCTTAGGATCGCATGGGCCACATTATGCTTAACTACTCACCCAAAGAGTCCAATCTGTTTCGGCTCATTTATAGTGATCCAGGTCTTCACTCTATCCCCGTACAGCTTGAACAGCACCCGAGCGTAGTCCTCAAACCACTCAGCAATGAGGGGGTTGGCCCAGCCGCCTAAATCCTGAAGACTTTGAGGGAGGTCCCAGTGAAACATGGTCACCACTGGCTCTATGCCATTAGCTAGTAACTCGTCTATTAACTTGTTGTAATATGCTGAACCTGACGATAAAAAATTCACTATTAAATGTATTCTCGAGCAAGGACGCACCAATAAGGTGGATGGACTACCTTCAAGATCGCGAAACTCTCGCGAATGTAGGCTGCCTGTAACTAGGTGCTCTATGTACGAGTACATTAATTACTCTCGCCAAACACACACATCAACACGGTCTAGGGATTTTTCAATTAAACCTAAATAACTAAAATTCTATTAACTTTTTGCAAAGACACCTACACATTAAAATAAACCTTGTTTAATAGCCTATCTAATCCGATAAATAAACTTTTAGATGAAGTTGAATTTAAAAAAAACTTAGAAGAAGAGGAAAAACTCAGACAAAATTTCAATCTTAACTTTATTTTTGAAACATCAAAACCTAAACAAAACAACTATTTTTTTTTATAAAAATTATTGAAAACTTAAAATTAATAATCCGTGAATCCACCTAAGACTCTCCTGACACATCTGCAGCGGTTCTGCATACTCAAAACAAGGGTGTCAATATCCTGTTGTGGAATACTGTCCCAAGTCCTGCTAAGATGCAAGAAAAGTTGATTTTATGTGGTGTATGTGGACGGGCATTGTCGTGCATTAGCTGGAAACTGTGTCCCGTTTGCTGTCTGTGGGGCGAGATTACAGGCTCTAGCACCTCATCTCGGTATTTTAGAGCAGTCATATTATTGCCTTGTATCCAAACGAGGTCCGTTCTACCGCCAAGACGAATTCCTGCCCAAACCATAACTGTGCCACCTTGATATGCATGAACTTGTTGTGGGTGCTGCAGTCGATTCCAACGTCCAGGTTCTCTCCAAACGCGTACTCTTCGCGAATCAGAATGAAATCCAAACCTGGATTCATCAATGAAAAGCACAAGTTACCATTGAGAATGGTTCCAGTTTTCGTGTACAATAGCCCATTGTAATCTTCTACCTCGATTGCCTCTCCTAAGCGCTGGTACCCGAAGTGGCCTACGAGCACGTAGGTTGACTTCATGCAGTCGTCTTCTCAAAGTTTGACCGCTTACCAGCAAACCATACTCTCTCTGTAGCCTTTGAACCAATTGCATCGCCGTTACATTTGGTTGACTTCGTGCAGCACTTACTATGAATCGGTCCTGTTCATGTGTTGTAATGCGTTGAGGTCCTCGGTGCCGTTCCACCACTTCACCCGTGACACGATAACGTGACCTAAGCCTGGATATAACGCTCTGACTGGTCCTCATGGCTTCAGAAACCGCAATTTGGGTAGCGCCAGCTTGAATCATGCCCACTGCTCTTAACATTTCGTTCCTGGTCAAGTGTCTACTTGGCATAATTAAATGAACACCGGAGATGCGTTTGACAAAGATTTATAGAAATTTATGGAGTTTTAATCAAGTCAGTTGGGGGAGGCCTATGCCCAGCAGTGGGCGTCGTACGGCTGAAATGATGAATCAAGTCAGAAGTTCGTAAAGATTTACTTCTTTGAAAGAAATTCAATGAATGCGAATTTCGTCTTAAAACAAAACCTTTTATATACAAATTGGAATTTAAAAAAGGAACTTAATAAGTATAACTTAATAACACGACACACGCATGCATGCATGCATGCATGCCACTTTATCTTTATTAGGTAGTTATATTCTTCTAAATTTTTCATGTTTTGTTTTTCTATTTACATTAAACTAGTGATTTTAATATTTTATATTTTGTAACCGAAATTGAGAGGGTGGGAGCCTGGCGATCCGTCACACAGGGATTACCCTAGTATGGACACCAGTCTCTCACAAAGGTGGCTCATGTTCCTATCTTTAAGTTTAGTTGATAAGTTTGTATATTTGGCTTTTGTGAAGAGGAAATAAATTTCACTTATTATTATTATTCTCTTTATTTAGCATAAAACTTAGGTATAAAATTTGTACAGTATTCTTATAACAACAAATATTTACAACAATAAAACAACTTAAGAATTATAATTATTAAAACAAAATACATAATCACAATTATAAAACCTAAGCCTAAATTAAAGTTATAAAACAATGATTTATAAAAATACTATAAAAACCTTAACCTAGGGTGCCGCCGGCAGCAGGGCAGGCGAGGCCCAGACTACCGGTGGTTAGGGCTGCAGAGAGAGGAACCTCCTGACAATGCGAGCCGTGTCCAGGAGTACCGCCTTCTGCATCTGACCCTTGATCCAACCGCTGAGCGAGAGCCTCTCGAGGTGTTGGTCGAGGCTCTTCGCTAGTAAGCCGACACGACTATCGGGACAATAATCGTCGAATCAACATTCCACATGGCGGTCACCTCGTGAGCCAAGTCAAGGTACTTGCTGAGTTTATCCTTCTCAGCTTTTACGAGGTTATCGTCATGTGGAATGGTGATATCGACGAGCACTGCCTGGCGTTGGGATCGGTCTACCAGCACGATATCAGGCTAATTGGCTACAATAGTCCTGTCCGTGATGATAGAGCGATCCCAATAGAGCAATGCACGACTATTTTCGAGAACTGGTACCGGTGCGTACTTATAGTACGGTACCTCCGACTCGACAAGGCCATATCGAAGAGCAAGTTGCTGGTGGATGGTCCTGGCTACTAGGTTGTGTCTGTGCAAGTACTCTCCGTTAGCAAGGTGAGAACAACCGGAAATAACGTGGCGAATAGACTCGCCAGGACGGCGGCATGCCCGACAAATGTCAACCGTACCGTCCTTCATGATGTATTTCCGGTAGTTATTCACCTTGATAACTTCATCAGCAATTGCACAGACAAAACCCCTCGGTTTCCCCAAAGAGGTCCCCGAAGCGTAGCCAGTTCACCGATGCGGAGATGTCCACATCGGGCCCTGTCAAGGCCCGATAGAACCTACCATGCAGCTCCTTGCTCTTCCAAATGTCCTTGCGGTCGTCGGTGGTTAGCATCGGTAGTTGACGCCAGTTCTCGTTTGTAAAGGAGAGCGGCGTGAGCCCCTTGTCAACTGCCACAACGTCGCGATGAATCCCACACTCGTTGTTGAGGAAAAACCTCCTGAGATTGCACACCTCACGGTTGTGAAGGTCCTTGGCATTTAAGAAGCCACGACCCCCCACCTTCCGTGGGATGTACAATCTCATAACAGACGAGCGTGGATGTAGCATGCGATGCGTTGTGAGCAGTTTTCGGACTCGTGTATCCAGAGCACCCAGCTCAGTTTGAGTCCATCTCAGTATGCCCAAGGAGTATATCAATAAGGGCATCACCCAACCGTTGAAGGCGCGCACCTTATTGCCACCTGACAAAGAACTCTTAAGTACCTTTGTAAAGCGACTAAAGAAGCGTTCCTTCACCGATTGCTTGACGTCTCCTACTGATATACCCAATGACTCTGACATACCAAGATATTTGTAGGTTTCAGCTTCAGAGAAGGATCTGAGTGTCATCATCTCAGAGAGCTGTAAATTCGGTGAATCTACAACCCTCCCTTCTTGTACATGCATGACCGCACACTTGTCTACACCAAACTCCATCTTGATGGCATTGCTAAAAATCTCAGTGATTTTTAACAGTTCCATCAATACCTGGGGTCTTGGCGCAAACAGCTTCAGGTCATCCATGTACAACAAATGAGAGATGAACTCACCCCCCCTGCGAAGCCGATAGCCTAGCCTTGAATCCTTTAGTAAGGTACTAAGAGGATTCAAAGCTAAACAAAACCACAAAGGACTCAAACTATCGCCCTGGAAAATACCTCGCTCTATCCTTATGAAGTCCTGCGGATCAGGGGAGCCATTTCCACCACCTGGTTGACGAAGGACTGTGATCCACTGCCCCATGCATGTGCTCAAGAAAGATCTCAAAGTTGTATCAATTTTATACAGCTCTAAGATCCTCCCGAGCCATGAATGGGGCACCGAATCATAGGCCTTCTTATAGTCAATCCAGGCAGTTGAAAGAGCTTTCCGATTCCGCCGGACTTGTTGGCAAATAGTCGTGTCTATGAGGAGGAGTTCTTTAGTACCTCGGGACCCAACCCTACATCCATTCTGAGCAGGGGCCAAAACATTGTTCGCAACGATATGCGAGTTAATTTTTTTTGCTAGAATGGACGTAAGGAGCTTGTAGATGGTAGGAAGCACGTGATGGGTCTATAGTTTTTTGCTTCCGAGGTACTACCTGACTTGTATAAAAGGAAAGTGACACCAGAAGTCAGGAAACTAGGGAGAGAACCAATTATTATTATTATTAGTGAGTATCTTAGTAGGAATAAGTTATTATAATCTGTTATTAATAGTTTCTTTGTAAGGCCAGTACTACCTTTTAAGTTATTTAAAAAGTTTTATATATCCCTAGACCATGTTGTTGTGTAGTTTCAAAACCTTTTATTAGTAGGTATACTTACGACAAACTATCTGTCCCCAAAAAAAACACATACATTGCCCAGGTCCCAAAATTAGATTTTCCCTTACGTTATGAAAACCCGAAACAGCGAACGTAGTACCAAGCCCTAACGTCATAAATATTTATAATACTAGAATGGGATACGAACCCGCAACCATTTGCGTCTTAACCGGCGCTCATAACTACTGGACTAAACAGCTGAGCTTCACTAACTGTAATCGCAAGAAAATCGCGATTATTGCTATTTGACGTCAAATACTGTATCGTCATTGGCTGACAAGCTGTCAAAATATGAGCAACTAGCAATCGAGTCACGTTGCAAGTTAGATTAAGAGGGCCGCCGGTCATAAAGTAGTATTAGTTAAATACCAAATAGTACCTTCTTCACTAATTTTGTCAGCGAACCCCGTAGGAAGAATCCTGCACCAAGATATGGAGAACCTGTAAAAGTGGACGCCCAGCCACTTGACCATCGCCACGTCGCGCTCGTAGTACTCGTACGACTTGCACGCGTCCGTCGCGTTGGACTCGTCCTTTATGTTGCCGGACTTGAGGCAGTAGCTGTCCCAGATGCTGGGACATCTGTCTGAAAAAAAACTGATCAAAATGTTTCTACCATCTCTGAATGAGACCGCACACTAGCGTTCTTTGAGCGTCGACGTGTGAACGTTAGTGTGGGGTCTCCCTAAAAGGCCCCTTATAGAGTACGATTGATCTTAACGATCCGTTATTTAAGACTGATCGAAACGACGAATCGTTAGTGTATGTCAAGATCGTTAACGATTTCAGTAACTAGACACTCACGATGAGTCGTTTCGATCGGTCTTAAATGACGGATCGTAAAATCAATCATACCCTTAAGAACGAAAACCAAAATTGAATAGGTATAGATACACTTCAAATGAGAAAAGGTCTAGCTAGATAATAGCAAACCTGATTAAAAAATTACAGCTTAGTTTCAATTCAATTCAATTCTTTATTTGCTTACTAAGTGTTACAAATAGGTGTTTAATAACAAAATAGTACTTAAAACTTAGTTACCGCTATGGTATTGCAAACGTTTGAGGACAGCAGTTTTACATTAGAGCTAAAACAATATACTAAAAATAAAAATAAAATAAAGGCTCTTTACTTAACTAATCACAACCTTAAAGGATGCATAGAGCAGACTTATTATTATTATTATAATATATATTTTCTAAACCTTTTTACATAGTTTATAAGAAAGAGCGAACAAACGGACAAACAACTATGATGTTTAGGACCTATAAGTATTTAAGTAAGAAGATAATAATAAAGCGCGTTATAAGCTTATTTTCGAGAGTATAACAACCAAAGCCCACAAATTAACTCTTATTGTATTACTTTTTAATGGATACTTATTGTAAAGTAAAATAAGTTAATTGAGGCAACGGTAGGTACATACTCGTACATTCCGAAAGTAGGTTTCCCCTAGTGTTACGAAAACAAAAAAAAACAAAGGTTACACAAACACCCAGACGCAAAACAATGTATTTACCTGCAGCATGCCATGCACCTTCTATTTGGAAGGCCGCCGAAGCCACTCCTAATTTCATTTCTTTTGGCAAAGGCCTACTCATCTTGGCACCTGTGAAAAAAAACTGTCAATTTACAAGAAAACAAGAAGACATTATTTAAAATATAAACACAGTTCACATAATTTTTTTAAAATAACTATCATTATTCGTAACACTCCTAAACTTGTCGTATTTTCTTTATCAGTTCATTAAACAAATTTATAGTCGCTTAGGTTGTTTCTCGAGCCAATTATGATTTTAGTGTAAACTGCTTCAGAAAAATTTACTTACATTTCACTATCAGCCATTCACTAAAACTTATTTTACAAAATCGTAATAAACTTTTATCTAAAGTAAATAAATAAATATCCCTGGACATTATTCCACACAGCGCCATCTAGCCCCAAAGTAAGCTAATTAAAGCTTGTGTTATGGGATACTAGACAACGGATAAACATACTTAAATACATTTTCTTTTGTAAATACATACATATTATACATAGGAGACACCCAGACCAGTACAAACAGACATGTCCATGCACACAAATGTTTGCACTGTGCGGGGATCGAACCCGCGACCTCTGGTGTAGTAGCCAACTTCTTAACCATTACACCAAGTCGGTCGTCAAAGTAGCTACGCAATGTTAAATTTCCTATTTAAGGATTAAATATTATGTGGGAACTTTGTTGTCGGTACTAAATAACAGCCCTTTCTCAAGCAAACTAAACAGGTAGCATTAAATAAATATGCTCCAGTCAGCACACAACTTGTCATGGTCTTGTATGGGATTTAGGTACAACGCCCCTAGTTATTAAAAATGGAACCAAAAAATGGCATGCTGAGCACAACGATCGCCGTTTCGGAGTTTACGGAAACTCATGGTGGACATAGAGGTGAACGGAACACTCAGTAATATAAAATCTGGGATGTAGGTACTTACTTTTCTTTTAACCTGATGAAAAGGTGTACTGCAATCGACTGCACTTACACAAATAAGATACAAAGTGGCTCTATTAACTAAGGTACAACAGTTATTTGGTCATGATTAGATAAGATTACAAAAGTACAAATTTCTCTCGTCATAAAATGTTTAAACAAGATATTAAGCAAACAGTCTCTTCCAATAACCACATTGTACAGACTGGCTTATCATTCAGCAAGTAATAAAATAAGGATTTGAAGTTTAAAATATTAACGATTAAGTCCGTACTTCTGATTTTTATCAGTACAAGTAGGTACTTACCTAGTTAGTATTTTTATTGCCTGTAAACGCTCAGAAATAAAATAAATTTTTCACTTCTCATGCTCTAAAAGTACGCCAATATAGCCCTACGAAGCGGGACTAAAGTGACCACTTTAGTCTCTAGGGAGTGAAAAGTAATCAGTTTTTTGAATTTCCTTCGTGTGACATAGACAAACTCAAACTGTTATTAAATATACTATTATCTGTGGTGTGTGGACCATCTTCATTGCGTAAATGTTGAGAGTTTTAGTTCCATGGTTTGTCCGCATAGAAGGTGGCGCCATGTGTTTTAAATCTTTTGTGATTTTTATTTAATTATGTAATATTCATTACATGGTTTTGCACAAAATTGTCAATTTTTCTCGCACTTAAAGTGAAAAGTACAGTTTGCGACACTAAACGCCAACTTAATATATCTTACCACCTCTGGTATATTATGGCTTCGTTTAGTCCCTCGATATAAAATATACTATTCATCTTAATATTGCATGTTGTTACTTGTCAATTTTTATTTTTTACGAAATAAAGATTCGTATGTTTCCAGGGCAAATTTTAAAGGTTTACTTTGATTTCAAATTTAAGACGAACACGTCGCGATAGTTAAGTAATTCACCAGGGTTTTTACCATAAAACTGTTACAATGTAACTCTTCATTGAAACTGGCCTTACTATTTATTTATTTTCAGTAATCTTTTGCTTCAAACCTTACTTATATAAATATACACAGCTTATACACATTTTCCTACAAGTGTGATTCAGTTATTGAGACAAGAAAACAGATTTTATTTTTTCAGTCGAAATATTCCTTTATTCATTAAACACTGACATTTGATAGACGCTTTGTTCATAAAACACAATAAGTTTCGCTCTATAGCGAGCGAGATCTAAATGTTACACAATTACTTCAAAAATACACTTAATACATTTTTATCATTTACTTTAATATTTCAGTAATAATATTTACATTACAATATCATTGCACATTTATTTTTACGAATATTACAGATTTATGGATTTAACGATTGGCCTAATAACTGCCAGTCAATGAGAAAGGAGATTTATTTTTAGGTTTATTTTTTATACATATAGTTAAATCTTTAAAAAATATAACAAGTTAGTACATTTCAACGGAGATAATCGTGTTTAAAACAATGTAGGGAAAACATTTTAACAATCTCCATAATATAAGTGAAGCAAGCGCGTAGTCGTAATTTTTTATAAACTCTTGTCCAAAAATCAGTCGGAATAATAATATCATCAAATATTTTATAAAAGTCAATTTGTAAAATTATACAGATAAAAGAAATCATGATACACTCATACACGCTCCTTATCACTGCCATAGACTAAATACTATACGTTATGTTTAAATACAGCACATTTATGAGGTGATAGGACAAAGATGGCCTATGTAACTAATATTATCTTAACAGTTTAAATAATAAACAAACGATTTAGTTGGAAGCATTGTCACAATACGAAGTACAGTCGGCTGCGTGAGAAATTAGTTACCCCTATTGTGAATTCACGACGACAGACGTGTAATGAAGTATTTGTATGGGTGGTTACGAATGCGGAGGAAAACTTTTCTTTGCTCTCGCTAGGTGGCGTATCGCCGCTAGTACCGAATGTCCTGTCAAATCGCGTACATTTAACAATTTTGAAGACGAAATAGGCCCATCACAATGTAAAACCCAAGAAATACATCGATTCCCTTCTTATGAAAACTATTGATACTGCGGTACATTTGCTAGTTATGAGCATTTAAGAAATAAATGTTAAAAATAATAAATACTCATTTAAATACATTTAAGTTTTGTTTGCCTCCAAACGTCAAAAGAAGCTCAACAAGGTGCTATCGGCAGTGGCGCCCTCTGTGATTGCGCTTTGTCGTCACCTCCCTATTTTTGTAATTATTTAAAAAAACGTGACGTGAACTCATGATATGAGATCTAACTTTAGCCGGCAGTTTTACGCTTGAACTAGTTGTAAAGAGGCGTTCACGTCAACCTTTACAAAATCATTGCAAAATGGGTCTTAGGTTAGTAGCATAAGGTGCCCCTATATAAAGGTTGATGTGAACGTCTCTGTACATAGTGTAAAGGTCCAACCGCACCAAACAGCCCGCATCGCGTCGGATAGTAACGGACTTTACAATCTTTAAAAAAAATTAAATCTTGTACAGCAGTGTTTAAAGTCTATATTACCAAGTCACGCACAGCAGCTTGTCGCCGGCTGTGTTCAACCGTCGACGCACGCGCCCGCAGTCAGTCGTTGGTTGGGGTTGGACTTTAATACTATACATTGAACGCCTTTTTTATTAAGTAATATAATAACAGTTAATTTATTTTCAAATCAATGTTTGTATACCGCCTTCGTATCACTGGATTTCAGTTCATAAGTGTAACATATGGAAAACATTTATTTAACGAAATAAATTATAACGAACACAGAACCACAGGAGTTGAACAAATGTTCTTAATCTTTATTATAAGCGTTTTTCGTGAATTAAGTTATTTTTACTAGAATAAATTATTGGGTTATTTGAAAATGCTCCAAAAAGCTTAGGAAATATTAGTAATTTTTATTGGGATTGCAGTCTGAAATAAATTATTTTTAAAATTAGTTCAGTGAATGCTTGATTGGATGTTCCTAGTTAACCCTATTTCACAATATAATTTTAGTTAGCCTTTAGAACATTCAAATACAGTAAATTAGCAAGGAATTATACTAAAGGTATAACAAGGATTAAATATAATATAATAAGAGATCCACCAATGTTAATGTTTCAAGTAAATGTCTCTCCTTCAAAATGTATGTATTACTAATTAATTAAAACTATAAGTTTTTAACATGTCTGTAGCACTGTTCCGATATTTTACAAATTTTGACAGCCCTAAGTCCGAAAAAACAAAACAGAGTGACAAGACCAAGTATTTTTTTTATGAATTACCTCTTACGTGTTACCCTTAAATTGTGTTTCAGATCATTGACAAGAATATTTTTTACTACACTTAGTAATTACGCGTCTTCTAAAGAGTGAAGTCAAACTTCTTAACATGACACTGATAATGAGAGATCTTTGGTCAACAGTTTAGTTTCACCTAGTCATTTCAAAGAAAAGACAACTACACAGTTCAAACTACTTGAAAACTACGACAGGATTTAGTAGGAAATTCAGGATATATTTCGTGGAAACCACACAATCGTTCATAATAGTTTTGAAGAGAACTGAAAACTTTGAAGACTCCGGTGATTTTGATCTAATAATCCCACTAGCGTCTTTACATTCTATGCACTCTATTTCATGTCCTGCAATGATTAGTTCTCTAGTGCCGATGTTGAAAGTGTCTGGTTGGTTTTGCAAGGTGCCCTTGAAGCGAATTTTGTCGTCTGGTCTAAGAGAGCGGGTAAAGTTTGAGAAGTAGTGGTGGAATATTACGGTTATTTCGGCGCGACGCTTTAGAATACCGCCACCTGCTTCCATTAGGAGTTTCACTTCGTAGGTGTATCTGTCGACAAATGTGTTGGTATTACGATAAGTAGGACATTGTCAGGATGTTAATAACTTGGTGAATGGATGTTGGGTGACCTAGTCTTATTAATTGACAAATTTTGAGTGGTGACAAGGTATAGGAACTCAAACTTTTGACTCTTCATGCGTCTTCTTACAAAAATAGAATAAAATCCCCAGAAAAAAAAACATTTGTTTTTCTATTTCTTTTTTCATGTAATGACTTTTATGTTCGGAAAATAGCTTTCACAAGTTTTTATTTGGTGAAACAACTATGACAATTGCTTCTTATAGATGTTTCGATTAAACACAAATATGAAACAAAAACTTACTCATTCAAATTATCGAGATGACAGCTCCTTCCACTTTGCCGCGCCACGCTTCTCACAAACTCGCACTCCTTCCCCGAATTCAGGCCTTCACTTCCCCGGCATAAAGTCGAAAATTCCTCTCCATAATAGCACCTGAAGTATTCCTTCAAAAACGCAGGCAAAAATTGCGAAATATAGTTCCAAAAATTGGTAACTGATTTGACTCTGACATCTTTGACGTATCCTTCCCAGTTGACGTTAGCGCCATCTAGTACTGAGCATTTGATTTGAGTTTCTGCTGTATTATATTCTGTCCAGGACGGACCGTTGCATTGGTTGTAATAGTCGTCCCAGTTTATATGGTAAGTGTTGTCGTCGTAGTCGGTTATGAATTCATTTTTGAGTAGATTTTTGATGCTGGCTTTCTCGTCAGCTAAGATTTCTATGAGGCCGGATGGGAGGCCGTCGTCTTGGACGTTCGCTATGAATTGGTTGCCGAAGTATAGTGCGCACAGGAGGCCTATTGTTAGCTGTGAAAATATAATAATGTTAGATTGAGATTCAACTTTGACTTATTCTAGTTTCACCTGTATTTTAACTAGTAGAGATTTGAAATCATAACTTGTAAGTGCTTATACAAACTACTTCAAGTTGTAGTTTAGAATATAACATTATACTAAAAAGCAAATTTTATGACTGCCAATATGTTGCTTCTCACCAATTTTTTTAAACTGCTAATTTATTTGGAAAAACACAAAGGACCACAAATAAGCAAAAATAATACTGTGGGCACCCGTTTATATAAACTTTTATTATAAGAAACTAGACTCTAGAAACTTTTAGATTGTGCAGTCCATGGTAAGTGGATTTCAATTGTTATTTAAAGGGAGAGCAGCACTACCTAACGTTAAAACAATTTTTTTTTAAATTTACCTGAAATGGCGTGACGTACTTCTTCGTAGCCTCAGTCTTGGCCAGCAAACAGGTGATGAACAAACTGGCCCCAAACCCAACCACTATAGACACCGTGTACAGAACCCTCGACAGCGTAATGTACTGTAAGAACGCAAACACAGGCAGAGTTACTGTCACCACGCCTATTAGAGGTAAGAATAGGAAAGAACACACCAAAGCTAATGTCCCCCTTATCAAACCATAAGTGGTACAGCCATGGGAACACATTATGAACATTTGCAGCCAGCTCAAAGTGACGCAATGAGGCAACGCAAACTTGAAAAATCCTTGCCAATTATTCCTTTTAGCCATAATGATTAAAATCACAGGAATCAATAGCGAGAAGAATACTCGAGCGTTCAAGCAAAACTCGATGCTATTCCCAAGAATGTACGACGGATAATTCGATATATGAAGATCTAAAAACCTCCAACCCTGATGCACTACCGTGTCCTTCTCATACGGATACTTCGCAAGCACATTAATGCCAAACGACACTAATGCTAGGATATCTGGATATGGACTGCCATTGGTTCCGAAAGAAAATAGAGTTAGGAACATGAGGAATAGGGATAAGACACAAAATTCAGAAAACAGTACCCATTGAGTCGCTATAAAAGGATATAGAAACAAATTAGTAAATAACGCTATGAAAAACTGACAGAAAGGCCCTAGATTATTCCTAAGAAAAAGATTTTCCGACTCATCCGGCAGTAAATTCCCATCACTATACCTCAAAAATAAACCAGACCATTTTCTAAAGTCTATAAACTGTCTTTTCGCATGAAGCATTTTAAACGTACTAATCACCATAGCAACGAAGCTGACATCGTATAATACTAACGGCACTAAATGGTATAAGGAGTCAGCGCTGACGGATAAATAAGCCGCAAGTAGCAAAGCTAGTTCAATATTGGATAAGCTGAACGAGAATGTTGAGAAATAGAATAATAATTTCAAGTATAGAACTTGTATGAAGACTATTGGGTGTAAGAACGCTTGTTGAAATAGCGGAACGTGGTCTAAGGCCTTAAGGTTGGGGTCTGTGAGCGTTAAGTCGTAGGAGACAAGGGGCAGTTCGCCTTGGCAATAGTCTACGGCGGCCGCTACAAGATCGTCGACGGTTAGGTTACGAATGTCATTGGGTCTGTGGCCGTCTTGGTAATCTGCAAATAAAAGGCATGGATATAAAACAAATCGTACAATTAGTCTTAATTTTTAATAATATCCTTTTGTGAGGCTTTCTTGATATACATATGCTGCTGTTCTAATTCGTATTTTTAAAAATTGTATGTAGGTACAGAGGCGTTCACATCAACCTTTACATAGAGGGGCCCCTTATGCTATTGGCATAAGTTTCATTTTGCAATGGTTTTTAAAAGGTTGATGTGAACGCCTTTGTACCTGTACCAAATAAATATTTTACTTACTTACTTACTAGCACAGAAGGCTACTTTTATAAAATAGTAACTTTTAAGTAAGCCCCTTTATGAGCAAGTTTTCGCTTATGTTTTATAGGGGCTTTAGGCTTGTGTTTTTGGAAATTAAACCCATAAGTTGTGTAGAAAATGCTTATTTCAGTAAAATGTCAAAATGAATCCAAAAAAAAACATTGTGTATTGAATATACCTTATGCAGTTCGTTAAAGAGTTGAAACTGCAACACATATTGAAATTAATTTCAAAAATAACGAACAACTACATTTTTGAAAATAAAGCTCATACTTTTTAAGTTAGTACTTAAGATTTCAGTGTATTTCTTTTACAAGTGAATTATTATATTCTTTTAGAGAAATAAATGTCTTAAACCCTAAACCCCTAAACTTTTTAAATGGCATCCATCACACTTAAAAATACCGTGTTTAAACTCGGCTACTACTCTCAATAATTCCAGCACTACTAGTTCAAGGGTAATTAGTAATGTACTGACTAACAAATTAATTTTTGAATTGTTTAAAATAACTTTTTTTTTTTAATTTAAAATGGGTTTGCGTTTGGCCTCAGTCTCGCCTGGTGGTGAGCGATGACGGGGCCGATGGTGGTACACGCTTACCCAGAAAATGCCTATTCACTCTGGCCTTGAAGACACCAAGGTTGTAAGTATCCGGAAACACAGACGCAGGGAGAGCGCTCCCTAGCGGTGCGTACCAGAAAAGACGCAGCAAACCGTTGGGTACGGACTGTCGGAAAGTCAACCACATGGGGGTGGAAGCCCTCCCGGCGTCTAGTGGTCCGGTGGTAGAAAGTTTATATTCTTTTATTGTTTTTTTTCTTTGTTTTATATTCTTAGGTTTATTTGTATCAAAATGACACATTGCTTGTACTTTACTAACGCCTGTTGTAAACCCAAAACAAGTTTAAACGAGTAACTGCTGAGTTTCTCGCGAGGTCTTCTCGGCAAGAAACAACTCCGACGCGGTGGTCGAGTCGCATTATGTCTGGATACTGTTTATTTACGTATCCATATTATTATGGTATTTATGTCTATTATTTAGTATATTTTGCTGTAAATTTGACGATTTGAAAGTACTGATACAGTCTATTTGAATATAGTTGTTTGAGTTTAGTTCAAAATGTTTATTTTCGCTAATAAATTCGTGGATTGCTAAGTGATGAATGTGACCATTACCTTCAGTAGGCGCCTGCGCAGGCCTCAGAGTGCCGTTGCTGTGCAGCTGGTCGCCGGCCTGCAGCGACGCCAGCGCTGGTTCGTCGGCCAGCGCACGCGCCTCGCCTGGAGAATGACTCTAGATTTAGCCACTTGTCCTTAGGGGCCTCCGATCAATTCGGAGTTCACTCACGATAAATTCTAAATTGCAACCCTACTTTCTCAGTAAGGACTTAACTTTTTTTTTCAACAAAAAATTATAAGAATAAAGAAAAAGAAGCCAAAGCCAAAGCTTCCGTGCTTCGGAAGGCACGTTGAACAGTTGGTCCCGGCTGACGTCGCAAGATTTCAGTCTTAAGCCTAGTCAGAGGCCTAAAAAGGCGGCCTGATAACATCTGACGGTAAGGTTTATCACTGACCTTACATTCACCTCTCCCACAATCCGCCCGCGTGTTGCGTTTAGGCGAGATTGGTCCAATGATGAAAAGTGCATACACATAAATGACACTCTTTGTTTAATTTTGAATATTCCCTTTATTTTGGACCAATCACAAATTGTACCAATCGCGAATTGAACCAAACGCGAATTGGACCAATCGCGAATTGGACTAATCGCGAATGGACCAATCGCGAATTTGTTGTTTTTTCACCATTGGACCAATCGCGCCTAAACGGCGTGTTGGAGTATGGCTAGTACCACCACATAGTTGAGGTGAGGCCTGTGCCCAGCAGTGGGACATATATAAGGCTGTATTTGACGTTTTTGAAAGAAAAAGAATAAAAAATATTTCTTCTCCAACATACATACGAAATCAACATTTAATACTAACATTGGTGAAAAGTGGGCTTCTGAGTGTTCATCATGACGGCAACAGTCACTTGCCTGTGACTACCCCGTTTTGCGTTTGGGATAAAGTCGTGATGAGCAACCGCAACCTATGTAGTGCTACTATAATTTATTCTTATTTATTATTTTAAATTTTAGTCAAATCCCTCCCAAACTAAAATCATGGATCCACCACGGCACTTGTTTCACCGTCGACGATGAAGTGAGTACTTACAGTTAGAAATTAGATAAATTTGTCGAACAGCGAGTGTGTAGTTCTAATAGAAAGAAAGAAAGAAAGAAAGAAAATATATTTATTTGGTGACAAAACAAAAAATAAAGATAACATTAAAGTGCACATTTAAAATGGGGTGACACGTTTTGCCATATGCCGGGGTATCTTAAAGACACCGCGACGCTGGTCTTCCGTAGATGCCTTAGAAGAGAAACTATGCGCGACGAAATAACAAAATGCAAAAAACAGAAATCATCCCAATTCACAACATATACACAGACAGTTTTTTAGTTTACGTTTTTTACAGTATAATATAACATCAGTTTAATACTCCAAGTCATTAAACTTCCACAACTACATAAGACATTGAAAAAACATGCATGTGGCTTATACAGGGTGGCCAGAAAAGTGACGTCCAAAATTGTTTTTTAAGTGCCTCGTGTTGAGAGGTATCTGAATCACCCCTATGTATGTTCTGCGATTTTTTGTAGTTTTCAAGTTACGAATTTTTTTATGAATTTTTCCTAAATTGCGACCAGATACGTTTGAAAAATTTCAAAAAAAAAAGTAGAGGGTTTCTTCCATTTTTTTCTTGCGGCTAGATCTCTATGAACTGTGCATTTGTGCATAAAATAACCAGCCTCATAACGATAATGAAAGTTACTACAAAATTTACCTAAAGTTGAGAATTTATGTTAAGTGAGTAATCATTTAAATTTTCAACTTAAAATTAAAAATCTGAACTGATAATTTCTTATTTTCTAAGTAGCTTCAGAAAATGCGCTAGAATCTAAGCTTTCATGATAATGATAAAAAAGTAGTACTTCATAGGGTATTTTTCGCTGAAATCAGCCATCAAAGACAGCGAGGTGGAAATTTTTGGAATTTGTACATTTTAAAAATACAATAACAATGAACGGCACTGCAACACTTTATCACACATTTCACACAATAGTAGTCGGCATTCCGCAAAGCATCGTATGAGGGGGGGGGGGGGGAGTGCGACTGGCCAATGGGCGCTGCGCTCGCGCCCCGCGCAGCCCTCTAGCCGTTTCTCCATTAAGTCTCGACGGCAGTTCAAACGGACCAATTAGTTCACCACTGAGGATCCCAGACCACATGTTTACACTGAAAAGATGTTGGAATGTGGAAGCTCTCGCATCGTGTGAATTTTCGGTCGCCCACGTGTGCAAATTATCAATATTGAAGATTCCAACACGTTCAAACCGTGACTCATCAGTTCACAAGATTATATGAAAAAATCCAGGATCCTCTTGCTGTCTCCTTAACATTGTTTGACAAAAATCAACCCGCAATTGGTGATCTGCTGGCAGTAAAGACGTTGAATGTGGAACGCGTGGTATCCTTCTTCACGAAGACGTGAATTATGTTTTGAATAGACGCCCTTGGAATATCCAAAGTCCGAGCCAAACTTCTCGTACTTGTGGATGGATTTTGTTGAATTTCTTCAAGCGCCATTTCTCTGCGATCCGGATCAACTCTAGGGACTCCTCCACGTGGCCCATCTCTACCAGGAATGCGACCCGCCATGAGGGTGTTGTGCGTATTAATAAAAACACGATGGTCAGGATATCGCTCCGGTTGTGGTCCACCTCGGCGTCGAAGTTGGTCACGATACAGTCGCGCTGCGGCATGGCTGTTTCCTTGTGCAACTCCATAAAAATAATGCATCTCTGCATATTCACTTAACGTGTAACTCATCTCTAACACCTCCAAAAAAGCACAGTCCAAATCACAATGCGAAACAGAGTCCAATAAACGAGCAGTGGTCAAATCAATCAAAAGCAGCCGAGTCCGTGGGCAAAGAGAGTGTAGTAGTGGAGACAAAATGGTGACACGAGTAGCAGTAAACACAAGGTGAGAACGACCAACGTGATTATTGTTTATGGCTTAGAGGGGCTAGAGGGCTGCGCGGGGCGCGAGCGCAGCGCCCATTGGCCAGTCGCACTCCCCCCCCCCCCCCTCATACGATGCTTTGCGGAATGCCGACTACTATTGTGTGAAATGTGTGATAAAGTGTTGCAGTGCCGTTCATTGTTATTGTATTTTTAAAATGTACAAATTCCAAAAATTTCCACCTCGCTGTCTTTGATGGCTGATTTCAGCGAAAAATACCCTATGAAGTACTACTTTTTTATTATTATTATAAAAGCTTTAGATTCTAGCGCATTTTCTGAAGCTACTTAGAAACTAAGAAATTATCAGTTTAGATTTTTAATTTTAAGTTGAAAATTTAAATGATAACTCACTTTGCACTGCAGTAAGATAGTACTTATATGAGTTAATTAGTACTTTTGGCAGTTTTGGCAAAAAAGACGAAAGTCTTACGAAAGTCTTCTTTTTTGTGAATAGCAAAATTTCGGTAGATCCAGCCCACGTTAAATCGTCTTTTTTATTTTATGAGGTTAGCTAAAAGTTAATGTAAACAGCAATCAATTTACAAAGTGTGAATGTATGACATCACCTACCTTGATCGTCGTAGTCAGGCGAATCATCGGAATCATCATGTTTCCGGAGCGTGGTGTTGCAGATATCGCGGATCCGTCGCTCCAGCTGGGCTGTCGTTATGTACTGCTCTCCGTTGGATAAACTGCACGTCAAATAAATAAAGTTATAGTAGCGTTTTACCAACAGCACTGTAACGATGTCGTTTCGTTCCAGTCTCATGGACGTTAGAACCTCCACGATGGCTGGAAACTTCATAGTTTGACTTACTGGCCATCAATAGTATTCTCTACTAGTCCTTTCCAAATTTAATTTATCGTTACACGTTCCCTGTTCAGCATTTTGAGTCATTCCGACCAAAACCATCGTACTGAACAGAGCTTGCGAGTATTGTACCAGATTACCAGTATAATTTTAAATTACGAGATGGTGTTTATTACGTTAAATACCTTAGATAACCAATTGTAACAGTTTTAATGTAATAGGAACCCGTGGATCGGGGTAAGCATATCATACCTATTTACTTACCTATTACTATTAGATAATCTATTACCTGGCACTCTTTGTATTCATTTATTGTTTATTTTGTTACAGTTTTTCTTTCCTACCTATACTTTTACCCTATGCAATAAACAAGTCACTGGATTGGCTGATCTTTTAATCTCTATTCCATTACTACTCGTACATCTACTCCTAAATATTGTGTGACGAATCCCGGCGCTCCAGCTCCTGTATTGCTGGCCTGCAACGAGAATTTCGCCACAGCACTTGATCCTCAGTTGACCTAAAATCTTAACTAGGAAGAGTTAAGATTAGGGCGGATTCGGGTTTAAACTCCCTGGCATGCCATTTGCATAGTGCCTCGGGGTTGACTTACAAGGCAAGTCGAATGAAAGGGGGTGTTTCAAGTCACGAGACATAGTATATTGTGTTGGTAACAATAAATCAAATGGCGAAAAGACTGAGTGTACGCAAGTTTTTGAATAATTCTGGATCCTAGTAGCAAGCCTTCTTGAATGTCATTGCTTAACATGCGCATTGTAGTCCCTTACTGTTGTGCCAGTCACCCAGCCAAGTCCGAGGACTCCTTTTGTTAAAATGTATTGCTCCTCGCGACCATAAGTGTCTAAACACACTATGCCGAAGGTACGCGACCGACGTTCGGCATGATTACGTCTGCAATGCTATTTGAATCACTGATGACACATTATGCCGAAATTACGATGCGTTAAAACGTTCAGCCTAACTTCGGTCGGCCGTAAGTTCAGCAGCAACTTATTTTGTAGAGCACACTCTGAATACACACACAAAGTTGAGCAACTGATTTTTTGCTCCGTAAGTTCGGCACTTAGGGTGACACTCACATCAGCCGAATGCGTCGGAACGTAAAATCAGCCGAGGAACTTCGGTCGCGTACCTTCGGTTCGGCATAGTGTGTTTAGACTAAAATAATGAAGTGGGCTATTTCGTGCTAACCTTGCTTAACATAATTATATGCTTCTCATAAACAGTTCAATCTATTGGCACTATTTGGTATTGTGGCAATTACCTGGCAAAGAGGTCCCTAGCAGCCTTCCTGGCAACGGTCTCCTGTCGGCTCGCGGCGAGACAAGACTTGGCGCGCACGATCGTTGCGCTGTCCTCGTCTATCACACCGCTGCGAATGCACCTGAGAAAGAGATGGGAGATTTTGTTGGAAGATGTTAAGAGACTACAATGATACAGAATGATGATATAGCCATCTATTTATGCGAAATAATTTTTCTATTTATTTAGTTACCATTTCTTACTTTTGCTTAACTTGTTTCTTTTTATTTTCCTCTTGTTGTTAGTTTAATCCTGTGTCTACTTTGGTTATTTCGTTGTTATTATTACAATGTCCTGTCCTGTATTATATGTATATATTAAATACAATATTTCGGATTTATTATTCATAAAATTATGTAATTTATTATTAGTTAAAATATTTTGCAATCCTTTTTATATCTCTGCACTTGCTGACCGTTTCTGTCATCTTTCCTCTACCTGTAGTAGGTTTCCTGGATTGCTTTTAGCAATAAAACCGCTTAAGTTGTACATCAACTTTCTTTGTAATCCTTGATTTTTCCTCTGTTTTTGTGCAATAAAGAGTATCTTATCTTATCTTTTACCAACTTGCTTACAAATAATAAACTACAATAATCTTCGCCAAACTGTTCTTCAGTTTGGCGAATAGATTACGCTCTTAACTTAATTAGGTAAATGTGCTTCTTACAAAACTACATCTCTTATTAACATTAAAAAATATGAAAATTACGAGAAAAGTGTAAGCGGAAGCGAGTACCCACAAACAAGTTGCTTAGTCCTATGGGGATATCTATTATGTATATATTCTAGTTTACTGAGGAAATATTTCTTACGTTTCATTTTGATTGTAAGCTTACATTGTTAGTGTTACATTAATACTAATATTATGATGCGAACAATTCGTGTTTTTGGTGTTTGTAATAGATTAACGCAAAAATTACTGGACCGATTTTAATAATACTTTCCCTAATGTAAAGCTACGTCGAGTACAGCGAGTAAAATCTTACTTCTTACTTAATATTATAAAGTTTGTGAGGATTCATGTATGTGTATGTTTGTCACGCAAAAACTATTGGAAGGATTTAGATAAAACTTTACAGTAATGCAGCTTACACATTAGAATAACACATAGGCTACAATTTATTAAAGATTTTATGTAACGATCAAGTTTTCGCGGGCAAAGCCGCGGGCGGAAAGCTAGTAGGCTATATTTTTAGTGAATAAACCAGTCACCAGTACTCATACACTTGCTTCCTGACCACATATGCTAAATATGGCGTTCGTTGCTAAGAACATTACTTGAAAACTTTTCCCAAATTAAAAAAGATATCAGGAATTTTTCATATTTAGTAAATGTTAACGATTTATTTAAGACATTTTTGTAAGATCTGATATAAACAGGACAGCTAGTATCAGCTATACCCTTTCCAATCCTTTTCGATTTGTGCCAGACACTCTATTAGCTTTTAAATCCCAGAAAACAGGAGATAAAAGTTCAAAGGAGTCAAAAGTTAAGTTAACGATTGGAAAGGGTATAGTCTTCAAGATAGCAATGGTAAACAATAAAGAGATCACAATCTTACATAGATCGTCGTAGTTCCTCACGCACTCTATCCCATCTTATTTTCCAGAGGGCGAAATCGTGGATTTGCACATTCATTTATAATTTGAACAAGTACGTTAAATTCAAAAGGATGCCAACCGTGTCAGAGCACAAAAGAGACTGGAAATGCTATTAATGTTTATGTTTACAATGCCAAAGAATGGCAGGAATTTTACACAATTACCTCATATCATTGTCGGCGTTGTTTATTTATGTTGATTCCGATTCGTTGGGAATTTTTTCGTGAAGTCGAACGAGCTTTTGACATTGGTCTGTCAAGTTTTAAGGTGACAAAAGTTGTCAGAGGTTTGTTTCGTTTTTAACTAGCCAGGTGCTGATATATAGACATTTTTTATGACAGCTAAACTCTAAACATGAACTTAAGGTTTTTTCGCTCCTTTTTCAGTCATGCCATGCCACCTGATCTTAAGAATAGGGTATTTGACTATTTTTTTTGTTTCGTTGTTATCGAAGGACCTCTTAAAAATAGAAACATTGGTAAAAAGATTTTCGGAAGGACCAACTTTTCGACAATTTAAAAAAACATATTTTTGAAAATGCTCACTTAAACTGCCGCATGCTAATGACGTCATTTGTGATCTATCTCTTTGCGTTCTGCAAATCATTTCTTCAGCAGGTATATTAAATTTTGCGTTTATGAATATGGTTTCATAACAAAAGTTGATATAAATTGTGAAGAAGAAGTAAATGTAACTTTTTTTTAAATGGCCTACAATACAAAACTTTAGTAAAAAATTTATTTCCCACTGTTTCAGTTTTATTTTTTTGTCTAAATTATTGATCAGTGTTATAAATGTAAATGCTTCTAAAACAAGTAGGCCTAGTATTCAGCTAACAATAAAAAAAATATGAAGCATGTACCTCAATTATTAGTGCCACAGTGACCAAAAAGTGACTCAAAAACCAAAATTTTCGAAAATTCGAAAAAAAAAACAGAACTCGAAAACTACCAAAAAACGCGGAACATACATGGGGGTGATTCGGGTAGTCCTAGTGATGCCTTATCACTAGCCTTCCGCTTATCACAAATTTTTGGGACACCCTATTTAAGTTATTTAAGATGTTTTTTGTCTGTGCCGTTTATTTACTCATGTGACATAAGGATAAAAGCTAAAAGCTAGGCTGTTTATCTGATAAAACCAATACAAATCACGGTTTTATTAAGTATTATCTTTTTTTTAATCTGTGAATATAACAAAGGATGTAAAATACTTTCTTTTTCTTCATTTACGGCACGCCTGTAAAGTGCCGATTATTTTAGTCTTCTAAGTCCTAATGTAAGTGGATTAGTTATTCAAAAGATAAAATACTTATAAGTAACAGGGTAATAATAACTTATTATAATATTACATACCTTCTCAACATTATTCTTGCCTCAGGGTGCGCCTGCTCAGTGGCACATATGAGCCATTCCAAAGCTTGCTTGAAGTTTGAAATTTTGTCAGCTTCTAATTCTGCAAAGGATAAACTAGTTAGTTAGGGCCCGTTCCAAATCGCTTTTCGCAGAGTGATTTTCACCCTCCTCGAATAGAGACAAAACGAGCAAAATTTTCGTCTGACAGCTCTCAGGTAAATTTCATCAGGCTCCAGACACCGGCACTCATCACAGTGATAAAGTCACCCGAACCTGTTTACTACATGTTGGAAACTGACCGGGTGCCTAGCGTATCGTCAGTCCTCACCCCATTGTTGGCCCCGAGTTTGTTCAGAGCTTCGGCACAATCAAGGGTGAGTTTTGAGTTGATTTCAACTGCGTCAAGCGCTCCAAGCACTGCCTGACTGTCTGATACTATATATATGCTCTTATTTTTAAAAAGCAGTGCAAGATGGCGGTCATTTTGGCCTGAAAGACGGTGGCGTGTAGGCCCAGACTGCTGTGAATCTGCGCTTTTGTTCTCTCGCCATAGACTCCATGGCTAGCCCGCCCATTTATCTTGGAGCCATCAGTACACCACACGATATCTCCGGTTTAGAGGATTGCAGGAGTGCCATCCTCCTACTCCTTGCTACTGGCAGCAAGGAGGATACTTATTTCAAGTGAGTACTGAGTGAGTTTTAAAAAGATACTGTACCGACATGCTGTGCTTAGGCATGAGCATGACTGGCATTTTGTGCACCGTCTAGTGCCCTCAGCATGGCCGCTCTGGCTTCCATCCCCAGATGCAAGTGGAGCGGGCACAGTGACAGCATGGCTTCTAGAGCCACGGTGGGTGTAGAACTCATGGCCACTAGGTGTAATCAAGCAGGCCAATCTTTGGACCCTGCTGACCTGTGCACTTAGCCAAAATACAAATAAAAGACAGTTCTTTTTGCGAGTGTTACTGCAGACCACATATTTTTTAACTGCCCTAATTTAGGATTAACATTATATGACTACTTGCCTGAATACATCCTCCGCCTATGTAACCTGAATTCAATACTTAATTTGGTCAATACCCCTTTTTTAGAAACCCTTGCAAAATTCTTTAAAATAAATAAGATTAATTTGTAACTCAAGTAATTGCCACTGGAATCGCAGATCTTCGCCTTTTATCCCCCCTTCGTAATTCCTTTGTCTTCTATCAAATGTTTCTTATTCATGTCTCATCTATTCTTTTTATTGTGATTGTACTGTACCTGGTGTTGTCTTGTATGTCTCCTTTGTTCTAGATACATTCGCTTAGCCCGTGCTTAGCCATAGAATCTGCATACGGTAAACTTGCATAATTACCATACCGTGTAAAGGCTACTCACGTGACATTGGCGGAATAGTGGTTAAAAAACCCAGAGAATGCCACTCAACAAAAAAGAAGAAGATAAGGGATTGTAAAATGGTATTAGGGCAGCATTAGCATTAATTAGCAAGATGATTGGTAAAGGCAGCAAATCATCCCTACTCATCAGGTTTTTGGTACCTTCAGGATCTTCGAGTGTAAACATGTCAAATTAAAAGGTCAATCGCAATTAAAAAGAGATCCTATTATGGATCAGAATACGCTATTTGACGACACACAGTAGGCGTAGCGCGTCACCGCACAGTTTTTTTTGCCTTAAGTTGCATAATAGTGTCTCAGGTCGGATTCCCAATCAGGATCTTCTGTCAACGTGGCACACTTTAATCCAAAAATTCCAGAAGATTTAAGTGATCCCAGACCAGTGCTTTATGGTATAATTTTGTCTATAACCTTCAAATACTATCCCAAAAGTGTTAAAAATATAGCTCTTAGTTTAGTGACAAAAAATCTATTTAATTCTATATTTTCAGTTTCCTTGTATGTAATAAAAAACATACCACACTTTTCCTCTAGCAGCTGTTTGGCCAGCACCACCTGAGACTCAGCACAGCCGTCCTCAGCAAGCTGATTCCGCAGTCTACGCAGAGACCCTTGTGGTCCATCTGAAATAACAGTTCACTAAAGAGTATTTGCTATTTGGAATTGATTTGAAAAAGTCAGTAGATAGTTGGTACACAACATCATTAAAAATATGATTTATTACAGTAGATTGGGAATTAAACATAATTCCCACTATGTGTCTTGCATCCTGAAAAACTTAATTTAACTTGACACAAACCTCCTGCAATTTTTGTTGGTGTTATATAAGCGACTGGGACTATATCTCGTAGTGAGTCATACATACAATTTAAAGGTGTACCCTAAAGGAGAAAAATCTAACAGAACCTCTGTTCATTCCATCACTATTTACTTTTGAATGAACTTACTGTTGGACACCTGTTTATGTGAATATGTGTGAGTAGTATATTTTGGGAACAGCATATTTTTATGCCTCTTAGGGGTTACCCCTGGGCAGGACACCTTTTTCTTCTAGAGAAGGTATTATCATTAATCCTCCCTCACTAACTTTCATGTAAAAATGTTATTAGGTATGTTTGTCTTATACATTAAAAGACATTGCAGGGATGATTGTAAAAACCTCAAGTTTAGTGTTTTCTATATAAAAATGAAATATACATTATATTGTAAGCTCCTAAAACCAGGTCAATCAATTCATTTACAACCAAATATTTATACCTGAGAGAACTAATTTATGAAAGTCATTAGCCTACATTTTAATCACAAGGGTCGCTAAATGCTATCGACTGAAATTAAATAAACAAAATGTATCAAGCCTTCTACAGAACAAAAATTCGGTTTAAAAATATTAAAACTTACCATGAAGGTTCCAACGTTTTCGACCAACCGGCATATTATATTGGACTTGTAAACATAAAACCTATTTTTACTGGAAAGTACATGCGCATCATATAATAATATCTCCAAATCTTTGCACTGTTTTGACTTCCATTCCACAACAAATCGCGAATAATCGCGAATTTTTCGAAATGTCAAGTTGATTTGATCAATGAGATCAATCTGACAATCAAATTGCCAATTTTGGTTGGGTACAATTTCGCACAACAAAACGCAACAGGAAAAAAGTTATTTTGTAGCAGTCTAACTTTTGAACAAAATCTTTAAAATATTGCTCTAACGATTTCAAAGTGTCAACAGGTGAAAGTAAGTAACATAAAGATTCTACAAGTAGTTAGTTACTTTACACTTTTACGCCTACGCAGCGCAGTACGAACGAGCGTGGGTGCAAGAATCCGCGGCATTTTTTGTTTTTAAGTCTAAAATAGGTTTCTCCACATGGGTCTTTTAAGGCTAAAAATATAAAAGGAGCCAGTTTACTTTCATTGGACGCAAGGTAGAAATCTATTTGCGATTTTTCTTTTGTTCTTTAGGATGCCACAGTCCAGCAATAACAAAACGCAACGGAATCACGTAGTGTTGGGTATTAATAATATGGGTACCTTTATTATATTTTAAAACGACAACTGCGCTGTGCACATGACTGAGAATTCAATAGCTTGCGTTTTGTGTTGGTTGAAAATATTCCGCTTTTCTATTATCATTTCCTATTGACTGCTAGAGTGCTAGATAATTCTTAATAAACAAAAATAATTTGTGCCGGTGCAAGAAAAGATAGGTTGGTATGCAGAGTGAATTTGATATCATTGGCCTCGCTTTAAAATTATAACCTATTCATGATACAGTACTTTCTCCAAGTATAGAGCCATTTCATAGGGACAAAATTGCACATTTTTAAACTTTAACAACACCATGTTGCCTCATACTTGGGGAAAGTACTGTATATCATGAGTAGGTTCTAAAATTCTATTAATTCTAAGGATGCCAATGATATCAAAGTCAGTATATCATTTAAGATCACGTCATCATTCAAACCATCTGCGCTTTAGGTTGCATCAGTTGCATGCGTTCCTACGCTTTAATTATGTAAAAAACGTTGGGCGTCACTTTGTAATAGCTTGTCATCATTATATCATCATGGCCTTACATAAACGGACAGAAACGAGTTACAACCTTAAAATCATATGATGACTGTTGACACGAATTTTGAAAAGCAAGATAGTGGGACAGTTGGGTTTTATAGATTAACTTAGGTAAAATAGAATGTCGTCATCAAATGCCAGTCTCAATTGCAATGTTTGTATCTACTTATTTTTAGTGGAAGTTTCTGTTTTGTTTTCAAGGTTTAGGGTTCACTCCCAAAATAAAACCAATGACTAATTTGCAAAAGCAAAGATACTTCTTAAATTACTAGCATAGCACAGTCATCGTACATACGGTGACACGTTGAAAGTGTTGAAACGCATAACGTTTATTGCTATAATTTCAATTGACATACATCATTTGGCATACAAATCAAAAAGCTTTAACAATTTTTTCACTACGCATAAATATTATAACGCAGAATTGTTAAAAGGCATATTCATCAAAAGCCATATCATTGCGCGGTGCTGTATGCCCACTTTTTTAAGGCATCCGCAGAAAACCAGCGTCGTGGTATCCTACCAGTGTCACGACAATATGCTGAGTGGAGACCTTTTTGGTACTCAAATCTAAAACTTATTGTCGTGTGATGTATTAATTCTTAAGTACTAGATAAACCATTTTTCTATTCTATTCTATTTATTGTTTGTCATAATTTCACTGAGCATACCTTAAAACGCATAATTTCAGTATTCCTAATTTTGTTTGATAAACTCTTGCAAAGAATTTCACTCATTAAAAGCATAGTCTTATAAAGCATAACTGAAAAACATACGTTAAAAGCATAGTTTTTTCAGCATTTTGAAAAAAAAATATCTGACAAAAACAATGAAGTATTTGAAAACCCCAAAAAGCTTGTTCGTAATATTTTTAATTTGGCCTTTATCAGGAAGACAAACCAATTAGTTATATCGATCATTAGTTAGGTTAGGTTAAAACTGCGACCAGCGGCAGTGGCCGGCGAAGCGCCAGCAAACTCGCTATTTAGTAATAAGGCAATTTTCATTTCATTTCATATAATCATTTATTTGTTCAAATGTGGGTGATATAAAAATGACAAAGTAAAGATAAAAGTACAACACATCTACCATTTCTGGCTTACAATTTTTGCACAAATATTAAAATATACATTTTCAAATGATGGTATTAACAATTACAACAATATATTAAAATTGCTTATTATTGTTGCTTGCATATTATGGTAAATAGGTGTTTTTACATCAGAGTTAAGGGATTTTTTAAATTAGGTAGGTATGCATATGTCATGTATGCTTTTTGAATAGGATGTCTTTTGAATATTATGGCAAATAAAAATTATACGTTTTGATACTTATGCTTATCGAAATTATGCCTATCTATGATTATGCATGACAAATTACGGCTATATTTTGATGATATGCGTTATGAAGTTATGCTATAATGGCCTAAGGCAAATAATTATAAAGGCCATTATCAGTGTGCATTGTTAGTTTATAGCAATAAACGTTATGCTTTTCATATAATAAAACGCATGCATCGTTGGTGAAATGTAGCCGTTTTTTACACAATCACCTCGGTCGTCAAGTTTGTCAACTATCAAACTTGTTCCCTTAATCTGTGACTATCAAATTTCAGTCAGCTGTCACTGTCAGTGTCAATTTATTTCTATTGTTTTCTTTTGGAAGCGCATGGGGAAACTGCATGTGCGGTGATCGATTTTATTCTATCATTTTAATTAGATGCTGTGTCTTTAATTTATGAATTAAATGCCTCTGTGAGTGGGCCACAATGTTGACTCCGCGCTTTAAGCTTTCTCAGGACGAGAACCACGTGTTTATAGTCGTCCACGCTCCTTACACCAACATTGGAGACACAGAAATAGATGTTGACGGTGAGAATTTCCTGTTTGTATCCAGCCCTTACTTCCTGCGATTGAGGCTTCCTGGAAGAATAGTCGACAATGACAGCTCTAAAGGTTCCTACACTTGTGACTCTGGAGATTTCAGTCTTACTTTTGACAAAGAAACTCCTGGTGAATACTTTGACAACTTAGACATGATTACCAGCCTGCTAGCACCGCGAGATATTCCTGACATCAACCCAGAATTAGTGGAAATGCTTGAAGAAGACGGTATCACATTTGAAGACAATGATGAAGATGATAGTAGAGATAAATACTCATTTGGATTTGCTAACAAATTGACAACAGAATTCAATGATATTGGCAGTGAGTTCCCTCAAATATTTGAATTGAAAACCCCGGAAACTGTTTCTGTGGCTGATCGTACTAGTCTAAGAATGCAACATGAGAACTACAAGTTTTCTTCGGACCATTATTTAGCTGATTTGTATGATGATGAATTAATTGCTCCATACTTGTCAACATCACCACACTGGGAGAGTGTTGACAATAATGTTGAGTTTACAGAGGATGATGTAGCAATCTTGAAGGATTTGCCAAATAAGCATTTTTTGTTGAGCAAAGCCGAAAAAAGACAGGTCTTGTTAGGACTCATAGACATTCTTTACGGCTACTGCTATGACAAAAGAACAACTCTTAATGATAGCACTGTTGAGTCTAGTTGGACTGTAAATAAACTATCTTCAACTTTAAGTTGGTTCTGTGCTTTTGATGATATGAAGGAAGTTTTATTAGCCAGCTACAGACGCGCATTAGTCTACCCTATTTTTCGAAATTTTGAACTGTGCGAAAAAGTCAAAAGTGATCTGACGTCATTATTTCAAAATGGAAAGAAGTTTGTAATAAAATGCGTCATTGATATACACAGAATGTTTAACACTAGTAATGATGCAAGGTACATTTTGAACCAGATATACATAAAAGACTACTTAGTTTTTCTTCAAAAATGTAGGAATGAAGAGATAGATGAATTGTACAATGATATAGCTAATATAGAAATCTCAAAGAATGATCTGGATTTAGAATTAGAAGAATTGGAAGCTGCAGCAGAATTAGTTCAACAAGAAGAAACAGAGATAATGGAGAATGAAATGGCTCTCAGAATGGAATCCATGTCTCTTTTGCCAGGACTGAAAAAGAAAAATCAAGCTTTTTTTGACGATAGTGATGAATATGATTCGTCTTCAGACTCTGGAAGTGACTCATCCGATGATTCTTCTTCAACCGACTCTAACAGTGACTCATCAAATGATTTGGATTCTGATGATGATCCATTGTTACCAGGCACTTAGTTCTCAGCCATAGGCTTGTAAATTGTTTCCGCTAAAATAAAGACTGAAATAAGTGCTGTGTTGAGCTACGATCAAAATATTGGTTTGAATATAGCTACCTAGTAAGGATATTGCTATTTTAGCATATCTGACTGCAAAGGGTTCTTGTTTTAAATCTGTGATGATCGAATGCACTTCGAAGTTGTGATTGACTTGCTAGCTAGTTGTGATTGACTGTTTGCCATTCCTACTAGGCTGCACGTTTTTATTTTTTATATTTTTGTCATAATTTTGTTTCAAAATCTATCTTTGACCAATGTATAACTAACTATGATGGCGTAGCGACCCAAAGTGGGTCTTGGCCCCCGACACTAACATACGCCACTTTGGTCTATCGTGCGCCACCTCCTGCCAGTCTTTTACCTGGAGCTCGTGCAGGTCCTCCATGACCTTGTCATCCCAGCGATAGGACGGCCGACCGGCGCCCACGTGGTCGTCCCATGTATGCCCGCTTAACCGCGCGATCCTGCGTCATTCGCATCAGGTGGCCGAGCCAGCGAAGTTTGTGACTCTTTATCTCGCCGATGATATTGGGCTCAGCCACCAGTTCTTCAATCTCGCGATTTGTCCTTCTCCGAACTCCGTCTGGGTTTTGGATTGGGCTTCTTTCAGCCACAAGCAGCTTTTGTTCTTCCCTAAGGGTTAGTGTCCAGGCCTCACAGTCACAACCATGCATAAGTACAGGTTTTATGACCGTTTTGTAAATGTGGATCTTGGGCTGCACTGCAACGGAGGGTATTTTGAATTCTAATTTCTATTTCCTCTCCTCTGTTGTTGGTGTTAGTTACAGTGCAGCCCAGATACTTGAATTTATCTATGCCTATGTAAGTTATGTCGCCAGCTGTTAGATTTTCTCTTGGACCTCAACTATTGCTGTAATGTCTCATGTGGATAAACTCTGTCTTGCTGTGATTAAGCCCAACCATTCTTGCATCCCTTTCCAACGTTTGTGCTGCCCTTATCATTTCTGCCATAGTTTTCACTAATTAGGCTAGATCATCCGCGTAGCCTATCCTTATGCTGCCCATTCAATAGCACTCCTCTGTCAAGTGCTAACACATTTTTCAGGACGAGTTTGAGTGCTAGGTTGAACAGCATAGGCGGCATTGCCCTGTTTAATGCCTGTGAGGATTTACCAATGTATAAATAAATAGATATGAAATATTTTTAGTACTTATTTACAATTTTAATCTTATTTTGTCATGTGAGTGCTAGTAGTGCTGGTCAAGTCAAAGTGGTACTTACTTATGAAAAAAATCTAGATATGTTAAACAGTGTTTATAGACATTCTAGCTATAGTGAACAGATGCAAAACAAAAAAAAACTGTTTAAAGCGGAAAACAGACAAGCCTATGAACAATAACTAGATAATATGGACTTTAGTGATTAAATGTTTATTATATTATTGGTATATTATGTTTAACTTAAACATTATAAATAAAGTAATTTAATCTAATTATAAAATAAGAATACTGTAGGGCTAGCACAAACCCTGGCAGCTACGTTTAGTTCACGTAATCACTGACTTAATTATATGGACATGCTAAATAGGTACCCTAGGTATTAGTGTTGTAAGAATCTCGAGTCTTGGAGTCTTATTTAATAAAACTTGACCTTTTTTTGAAGACTTGTCTTATAAATAAAACTTTACCTTTTTTGAAGACTCGAGTCTTATTAAAACTTAGAGCTCAAGTCCTTCAGAATTTGGAGTCTTTTGAGTCCTCCCAAGAAGAACTCAAGAACTGGGTCTTTTTAAAAGAACTCATGACTGAGTCCTCTAAATCCATAGCTGTAACATAGTTTGAAGTACCTAAATAAAATAGCAATGAACAAATTATTGGAACACTTGTCGCAGGAATACTTAGTATGTATGTATTTGCATACCCACTTTGATTTTTTATAGGTACTGAATTTCTTTATAATTATGGTTAATTGTAAATTAAAGTTAATCCAGGAATGAGAAAAATTAAATTATCCATATTAATTGAGGTCATCAAAAATATCTAAGGATCCTTCCTTGAAGGAATTCATCGTGTTTGACAAGCAAATCTCTACTCAAGCGTGGTCAGGAGGTCACTTGCGGGATCACAGATCAAATCTATACTTGAGCGCCGATTCGCACCTGAGTGACGTTTCGGAATAAGTCTAAAACTGTGAATCTGTATTCAGGGGCGGTTCTAGAATGAAGAATAAAATTTCTGCTTGAATCGAGTTTCAAGTCGAGATTCATGCTTGAGCGTCGTTTCAGAATACGGGCCTAAAAGACTAGTTTCTTGCAACACTGCTAGGTGTCTCATCTTAATTTAAGATATGTCAACATAAAATATGTTAATATTTAATAATATGTTAATAATATTAGTTTCAGTTAATAGTTTTATGCTGAGGTGGTTTGGTCATATGGAAAGAATGGATGAAAGGCGATTAACGAAACGGATTTATGAGGCAAGGGTAAATGGGACTGTTGGAAGGGGAAGACCCAGAAGAACGTTTCTTGACCAAGTTCAAGATGTTCTCAGAAAGGGTCGGGTCAAGAGTACCTTTAACCGACGAGCATGTATGAAAGGACTCATGAGAGTGGAAGAAGCGCAAGATGTATGTCAGGATCGTAGCAAGTGGAAAGAAGTGGTCTCTGCCTACCCCGTTGGGAAAGAGGCGTGATGGTATGTATGTATGTATGTATTAGTTTCACGAAAACGATTTGGTAGCTGTCAAATGGTTTGTGACCCTTCAGGAGAACATAAATAAAAATTAATTGATGAGAGTAAATGAGTTCTTTTATTATTAGTTACCTTTATGCAAAGCTGGCGCTTAAATTGTAACAACCCTGGTTTCACGAATTTACACGATAAAAATGTACCTACCTTATGTACGCGCTAAATTTTTGCTCATAAGGTCTGCAGACGACTTACTTTTTTCCGCGGCGGAGAAAAAAGTACGGTCCTGCCGTATAAAGTCTGCCGCGGATTTACCGCGAACTCAACGCACACGGTGTGCGATCATTTGTTTTCCGAGACACAAATTATAATAAGCTACAGTTACACATGCTCATTTGTAGCATGCTTATTAGCACGCTAATAAGCATGCTACAAACAAGCACGCTCATCTACTGACACACTTGCTTTTTATTAGCATGCTTTTTTTAAGCCTGCTACTAAATGACCGGGCTCAAAGCAAAGGCTTGAACACACATGCTTTTTAAGCACGGCTTCGATTCGAAATAGTGTTGTTGCGATAGCGGTAGTTTCGGATAGTGATAGTTGACCTTGAAAATAAGTCGTAATATCGATAGTCCTATCGAAACTCGACCCGTGATGATGAGAATAAAGCGATGCTGTTGACCTTTTTTGATACTATCGATAGAATCACGCCATTAAAGTCTATGCTATCGATACTATTTATAACTATCGACACCTATCGATACAATAGATAGTTTTTCTTTAGTAACTATCGAGGTATTTTCGATACTATCGACTGGAAATAAAACGAAACCTTGTATGAGCTTGCAATATTCGCGTAAAATGTTCGACTTTCGACAGGACAAAACTATCGATAGTATCGATACAATCGACACGCATCCTATCGATAGTTTTGATACTATCGAATTTATAGCATATACCTAGC
Source organism: Udea olivalis (assembly GCA_947369235.1). Classification (NCBI taxonomy): domain Eukaryota; kingdom Metazoa; phylum Arthropoda; class Insecta; order Lepidoptera; family Crambidae; genus Udea; species Udea olivalis. The sequence continues at coordinate 6,405,255 of OX376363.1, forward strand.
CCAAAATAAAAAGAAACATAGCCTATGTCACTACCTGGGGCCGTATTACCATTTCATATAGCCAGTCAAGTTTATTTCCTAAGCTGAGCGTAGCGATCGATTTCTTACATTTTCAGAAATCGCTCGCTACCCTTAGTTTAAGAAATTTACTTGACCGGCTATAAGAGATTGTAATACGGCCTCTGATAGTGTAGCTTTCTATTGGTGAAGGAATTATTAAAATCGATCCAGTAGATTCGGAGCCCATTTAATACAAACAAACAAATCATTCCTCTTTATAATATATTATGTATAGATAAAACACAACCTCGCTATATAATTAAACCGAGACTGACATCTCTATACCAGTTCTTAATGGATACTACTAGCCTAGTAGCATGCTCAATAAGCAAACCCGTTCACACGTGCTAAAAGCACGCCCCCTTCCACCCGCGCCGCAGGTAGCATGCTGATAAATCGCACGGCTGTCGATTTTTGAGCATAGTCGAAATTAGCATGCTCATAACTAGCAAGGCTTCGACACACGTGCTACTAAGTAGCACTTGCTCATTAGTAGCATGCTTTCGTGCTAGTAATGAGCATGTGTAACTGTAGCTTACAGATAGATAGCTTATACATGCGCGGCCCTCTGACAGATAGCCCGCTTAGAACAACACGCCATTTTTGACGCACGCACACAGAGACATGAGTTTACAAGCGAAGTCGGTGAGCTTCGGTGAGTCGGAAAGTAGCACTGTCGCGAGTGGTTTTGTTTTTGTCGAACTTGGTGCAGTTTTTCACATGATGAATTTTGTTTTTGGCTGGTTCTGTCAAGTAGGTACTCGTATAACTTACTTACTTCATTTAAAAATCCAGAGCGAATATAGTAGTAACCCTAGGCGGTTCACGCAAGTTTTGGAAAAAGGTGCTAGCAGTCCTTCTGTAAACTCTTTATTTTGTGTCCGAGAGTAGGTATTTAAATATTCTGAGATTAGGTACAGAGGCGTTCACATCAACCTTTACAAAAGCATTACAAAATGGGTCTATGGCAGTTGTCCCACCAACGGCGAGGAAACAGTTAGTCGTTTCGTTTTCGGCTAGTTTCTCGCTCAAGAAACGTACAATAGATATATGTCGCAGTAAGATAGATAAAGCCGTAATACATTCCGTGTAAACAAAAGAGATGCATATATAAATAGTTGATCGCTGACTGTTCACACTCCCCGGCGAGGACTAGCTTCACTAGTTCGTCGCTGAGCGACAAGAGCTATTAAAGAGAGTTCTCGCATCTCGCTCTTCTTTCTCGCTCGTTTTCTTATTGTCTAGTTCATCGCCCGTCTCACTCGTACACTCGCTTAAATAGCCCAGCGACTTAACTATCGGAACTACACACTCGCTTTCCGCTGCTCGACAACTCGTTGCTAATTCTAGCTCGACTCGCTTCTCGTTCATCGTCGGCAGTGGGACAACTACCTTATGTTATCAGCATAAGGTGCCCCTATGTAAGCTACTGTAGGTTTTTTTAGGTTTAAGACATTTATTTCTCAAAACAGAATACAATTCACTTACATTGAGAAACACGGGTTAATTAAAATACATACGTGAAACAAGACGCCGGAGGGGTTAATCCGAAATACACTAAACACACTGTAACACATCACAAGTACATAACACTGGTTTCACATTTTCTTATTTTTACTTTAGATCTAAGTACCTAATTCATTATACAGTAAACATTGGAGAACATACGATGATAATTTTTTTTAACACCTACCTACAGGTAGGTGTTTATTAACATTTTTAATAAGATGGCTATTCTGAGCTTATATTACGTATCGAGACGCTATTGCTATCACAGTCGGGAGTAGGTAAGTTGTTAAAAGTTGCTTTCACTTTAAAATTGCCTACGATTTAGATTCATTCTGTGGAATTTTAGTGTCTTTTTAAAAATTGGAAAAGATTGTATTTCTTTAATATCTTTTGGCAGATTGTTATACAATTTGGCACCCTCATAGTTACATGGTATTTTTAGTGTCGTAGTTCGTGGTTTGTATAGACATAATTTATTGGCATTTCTCAATTGACGGGTCTTTTTTGTAAATATTATTGTAGAATGTATATCTTTAGTTAGAATTTTTCTTATCAGAATACAGGTGTGAAATTTATATATTTGTAACAGTGTCATAAATTTGGTTTTTTCAAAAATGGCTTCTGTAGGCGTTAGTAGTTGAAATGAAAAAGTAACTTAATCGCTTTATTTTGAGTCGTTTGTAGGGATTTGATATTAGTCTTGGCAGCCGTGCCCCATACTTCAATCAAATAAGTCAAATGAGGCTTGAGAGAATTATCGATAATATGCTTCACGGACTTCGGGAAGCAGCGGATACTGCCCCGTAGTATGGGTATAAGTTCTACGGGGCAGTATCCGCTGCTTACCCAAGTCCGTGAGGTATATTATCGATAATTGTCCTCACTGATGGGTATCAGTGAGGACAATTTAGAACGAATTTTATCTAAGTGGGGTTTCCATGTCAGTTGACTATCCAAGGTTAGGCCAAGATATTTTTCAAAATCAACTTTATTTAGTGGTTTATTAACGTGTAATGGTTGATATTTTGAGAATTTTTTGTTTTTTGCTGCAAAAATCATGTAAATTGTTTTGGCCACATTAATAGTTAGTAAGTTGTATTGAAACCAAGTGTGTAGAGTATCAAGGTCATCTTTGGCTTGATCCACGATTAGATGTATTTCCTTACAATAGTAAAAGAGGCAAGTGTTATCAGCCTACAGCGTTACATCTGCATTTAATCTGAGGTCTTTTATACTATTAATGTAAATCAGGAAAAGGTGGGGTCCAAGAATAGAGCCTTGAGGAACCCTATAAGTTATTGGTTCCGGAATGCTTTTAGTCCTGCCGATTTTAACAATCTGAAATCCGTTCGCAAGATATGATTCCATAACTCTAAAAGCAGGACCCTCAATGCCAATATCGTGTAATTTTTCTAGAAGCCGTTTATGGCTAATTGTGTCAAATGCCTTTTTGAGGTCTATAAATACACCAAGAGCTATTTCTTTTTGGTCTATTTTACACTTTTTGGTAGTACCGAGATAGGACAGTAATTACTTGGGTCCGTTTTTTACCCGATTTGAATATTGGGCTTACTTTCGCTATCTTAAGAGTTTCAGGAAAATAGCCAGACTTAATACAATCGTTTATAGAAGTCGTTAGTTTTTGGTTTATGAGTTTTTTAACACATTTTATTGCTTTACATGAGATACCATCGATACCAGTTGTAGTGTTTGAGTTCAGTTTATCTATAATCTTACTAACTTCTTCGATTGTTGCAGGAGTAAAGTTTGCTAGTTCAGCTGATTTTAATTAATAGTCACTTTCAATTAACTGTTTGTACGCTGCATTATCGTGCTAAGATGGTGGGATTTGGTCTGCTAAGACACAGCACCTATATTGGCAAAGAAAGAGTTAAAACAATTACAAACGTCAAGCACTTCAGTGAAACATGCAGAACTACTTTCAAGTTTCGGTGGAGCCATGGAAGCCATGGAGAGCCAAAAAATACATGGAATAGGTACCCGTGGAATAGCTTATTTAAGTGGTTTGAATCGTATTTAACAAACAGAGAGAAATTTGTAGAAATTGAATATTTTGATGATCTAGCTAAAGAAATAAGAAAGTTCGCTCTGATGGTAAAATCATGAATGCATCTATTCCACAAGGCAGTGTGCTTGGTTGTTTATTGTTCCTTATTTACATCAACGATTTGCTCAAAACTATAGAAGAACCATTGTATATTATTCGCCGACGATATTTTCAATACTTACATCAACTCCAAATGGTTAATATAAACGAAAACTAGATGCAATACTGATGAAAACGACATACTGGATGAATAACCACAATCTAGAAATTAATTTCACTAAAACTCAAATCATGACTTTTCAACCCTATCAAAAAGAACCACTTAAATATAAATTATCCCTCAAATGTATACCATTGGATGTTGTTCAAGAATTTACTTAACTCGGTATAATAATTGATATAAATTGTAAGTCACATATCAAAAAAACTAAGACTAAATTGTCCAAGTTTATCTATGCTTTTTATGAAATTAAAAAGACAACGGATTTACAAACTGCATTAGTGACATACTATGCATACGCTTATGCGGAGGATAGGTACGGAGTTATAGTTATAGAAATAGCACTGACTCTCCGAATTTATTCACAATGCAAAAAAAGATAATAAGAATATTAGTAAATATAGATAATAACGACTCTTGCCAACCATTTTTTGAGAAACATGGAATTCTCACATAACCTAGCATTTACGTTCTAGAAATTTGTAAATTTGTGCAAAAGTATCCAGAATTCTTTAAAAAGCGTTATAGACTGTGATCCTAAATACACATTGCGAAATAGAAATCAGCTAAACACACCGACGTCTCGTCTAAAACTACACTCAGTGAGCACACCAGCTATGGCTATCCAAATATATAATCACCTACCGGAACATATAAAAGACACAGATAAAGAAAAAGAGTTCAATAATAAACTTAAACGATTACTTATTATTAAGCATATTATTATACAGTCGCTGAGTATTTAAGTGATAAGCCTTTAAAATATTTTTTAGAATCCAAAGCATACATAAACAATATACATGTATAGATAATCTGGTTTTTTATGTTAAATTGTTTATTAATGTTAGAAATCTGGAAGTATAGTCCCCTTTATTATATTGTCATGTCCAATCCGGACCCATAAATGTGCTATGTATAAAATTTTAAGACTTTTATTATACTTATGGAGTGCAATAAACTGATTGAATTGAATTGAATTGAAATTCAATCGAATAATCATGTACCGAGTTACTTAGTGCTAGTGGTTCGCTAAATTAACCTGCAAATGGTGTTAAGGCATAAAAAATTGGAACGATTGATCTCTAGGCCATACGAATTAATTTGAGCCGTAGCACGGAAAAAAAAGAAAAAAGGGGAGGAGTTAAGGCGTTCATCTATTTTATCTAGCTCTGAAACCTATTGTACGTAGGTATCTCATGTCTATAGAATGATGTAAGAATATATTACAACATTACATTTTAGTCACTTGTATTAAATTTAAATAAAAATCATTTCCTTATCACACCACGTTTGGACTTCTCCAGATATGATACGGTTGAATATTTTTTTGAATAAAATGGTCAAATGGTACGTTGTACCTAATATCTAACCCTAAAAATATTTACATTTAGTATTTTTATATAATTTTTCAATTTTACAAAATGTGATAAAACTACGATTAGTTGAAACATGTACAAAAAGTTAAATTTTAGACCCTGAGGATGATAAATAATACAAACATTCCAGTGCGTAAACTAAACGTCAACACTGACGCTAGTGACTTTTATCAGTGTAAACTCATGGCACCTTTTTTTATTATCGAGGGGAAATCCTCATGGATACCTCGTCGTTCCCCCGGGCGGCCGCTACCGACTAAAACTTTTTACTTTTTATTATTATCTTTTAGCTGTATTTTAAAACCGTCCTTAGGAAATAACAATTAATCATGCTGTGTAGACACTTTTTGGATTATTGTCTAGCCTATTGTGTACAAAATATTATATAAAGCCATGTAACGATGGTAATCTGTCTGTGTACCTATTCTAAATAAATAAATAAAACCCCACGGTACTCGACCTCAACACTTCAGCGGCGAGGCGGGGACCCTAGAAAGTTTCGCAACGCCCCGCCGCCAGTGCTTGCTCGTATTGGGGCCACCTCCCCCCCAATGAAGGGGGAGGCCACTGAAGTACCTGGAGCGCCGTCGCGGTGAAAGCCGTGCATTGCCGACAAAAGCACCCCCGTACTCTAGCCCGCTGGCTCCCACCGTACGCGGACCCTACTAGGTCCGCAACCACAATCCACCTAAAAGGTGGATCCGCTGCCGCATCTGGCGGTGCAGCCGCGGCCCATACCTCGCGCCCTAAGGCGCTGCGCCCGTGAGTGCGAGCGCAGTTTGGGCGGGCAGTGGTAGGCACCATACCACCACCACGCCCGGCGGCAGGCAATGGGTGGGTGGGAAGTCCACCGCACTGCCATGCCTGAGCCCTCTTAGCTTCCCGGTGTTTCCACTTGCCACCAGTACTAAGCCCCCCCTCCACGACAAGGCGATCGCTCAAGGGGGGGTGGGGTGGTAAACTTATGTTACCTACGGTAAGGTATTTTATAAAATATAACTAAGCATAGAAATAATATACATAACAGATACTTGTCCGTCAGAGGCTTCGCCCGGATAGACTATTTCTCTCGTCCTAATATAGCCTGAATTGAAAAAACTTGATAATGTATAGCTTTACCGGGGGCATGCCAAAAGAAGTTATATACTCTTTACTCATTTGATTGACACTGGCAAGTTATAGGTACACCATCCTAATAGGCTGGTTGTTTAATGATATATTTGAAAATAAAGCACAGATTTTTTTTTTTTTGAATAAGCCTATTTTTTCCGAGAATTTGCGGGAATTCGCTTGCAGCAATGGGGGTCAGTTGACGTGATTTTCGCGCTATGATTTATTATGTCTATAAAAAAGGTTTAAAGACTCAAGAATGTTTCGAACTTTTGGCTACTAACTACTTTTGGTGAGTCTGCTTGTTCACGAGCAACAGTATTTAATTGGTTTGCTGAATTCAAAAGAGGATGTCTCAAAGATGAAGCGAAGACAGGTCGGCCGCCAACCGCGGTCACGAAAGAAAACGTTCGAGCAGTCGAAAAACTTATTCGCGAAAACCGACGAATTACGTATGTAGAGCTGGAGCGAGAACTGGGAATTGAATCAGCAGCAATGCAAGAGATGGGTGCCGCACAAACTTACCGATTAGCAGAAAGACCGTCGGGTGGATTGGTGCCTATTCATGATAGATAAACTCGAAGGTGGCGAGAAAAAAATATGTGTATGATAAACTGACTGGTGACGAAACATGGCTTTATAAATATGATCCCGAAACCAAGCGACAGTCGACTGTATGCTGTTTTGAAGATGAACCAACTCCAACGAAATGTCGCCGTGCACGCAGCACACAGAAACAAATGGTCGCCTCGATTTCCTGCAAAACGGGAAATACACAAACGGGAATTTATACAAATATTGCTACTGCAGTGCTAGAGGATCAAAGAACGGAGAACTCTGAATGGTATGTGACAGTTTGTGCTCTAACAGTAATATCAGCAACAAGCGACCGAAGTCAGGAATCCGGCACCTTCTCTGGCACCACGACAATGCGGAGAACATGTCTGCCAGAACACTTGACTTTTTCAACTCAAAAAATGTGTCCTCACCCACCATAATCCCCTGACCTAGCGCCCTGTGATTTTTACCTGTTTCCAAAAATTAAAGAAAAACCAAAGGGGCAGAGGTTTGAAAGCAAAGAAGATGCACTAGTTGCCTATAATTTCGAGATTACTGAGGTGTCTAAAGAAGGGTGGTCATAGGTATTTTCCAATTGCTTCAAACGTATGGAAAAGTGTAGGTATGTGCTCAGGGTGAATACTTCGAAAAGATCGATACTTGTAATAAAGAATATATTTATTTATTTTATTTATTTAATCTTCAATGCAAAAAAATTACATTAGGCGGACTTAATGCTAAAAGCATTCTCTACCAGTCAACTATATATATATTTTATAATTTTTAAGTAAGTATCAAATTTCTTTTGCCGTGCCATAGTATATTTCTGAAAGACTTTAAAATCGGTCCAGTAGTTTCGGACCCTATTACAAACAAACAACCGAATCTTTGCTCTTTATAATACCTACCTAGCTTTCTGCCCGCGGCTTCGCCCGCGTAAACTTCATTTTTATCGCATGAAAACGAATTCTTATAAAACAAATATGGATGATTGCTATATGCCTCTAGCAATCATGGATAGTGTAGCTTCTTAGACAGTGAAATAATTTTTAAAATCGGTTCAGTAGTTTCAGAGATTACCTGCCTCAAACATACAAACTCACAAACGCTTACCTCTTTATAGAATTAGGATATACTCGTATTATTAGGTATATGTATAAGTAGGTAATAGCATAGAATAAACATACAGGATTGCTTATCCCATACTTAAATCCTCCTCCGATACATATTGTACGTTTTACAAATAAACGGTAGATATATTTTTTCCCTATCTATTTTCATTTATTTTGTACCAATTAATAATTACACGTTATGATGTTTCCTCATTAAATTTATTAAAATCTACACTGATGGTCACTGTGTTTTTGCTTCTCCTCTATTCTCAATGCTGATCTCGTGGCCCGCGGACAACTGGATGGTGATGTCCATCCGGAGCTGAAGCTTCCTTATATCAGCTTTGATCCGGTACTGCCGTACGATTTGAGCGACGGTCGCCTTCAAAAAATACATGGAGAACGTTCTTCCTGAAAAGAAAAGGTACAATGACATCCTTATAACTACATCTTTCTTTGTTTTATAAGCCAATGACTTACATACCCTGGATGTTTTTTTGCCATAACAAAAGTTGGCATACATAGTACCTAAGTGATCGATCAAAAATACACTTGGACTCTTCTAGTGTACTATCCAAGTGTTTTGTTTGTTTTTAGATCAGATAGTATTTTTAAATATAAGGTTATTAGTCCATGTATGTGTATGAGTCATCATAATTTGCCATAGGCGGTCTACTGCTGAACATAATTATGCCTTCGAAATAAATATCCTAAGCGGGCCTTGGACGCAGCTACGCCGCAATCGGCTGGGCTCTTATCATAAGGCCCTTGTATTCATCGATGTTCTGTCTCCCTCTGATATACCGGAGCGGTACACGCCCGTCGCCCCCGCAGACACCAGCGCGCGAGGAGTGCGAGGACGCTCGCAACAAAACACTATAAAAAAAAATCTTGGGGCACAGGAGGTATTTTTGAAAACCCAACTTACAGATTAAAGAGGACTATGTTTTCCTGTCAAAACTATACAAATCACACTTATAGTTTAGGAGCCTTAGCAAATTGAAGGTTTACAAAGACCCTTTTCAAGTTTTTTTTAGTAAATAGACATTTCTATCCTACGATAATTTCAAGCGTTCAGAATAAGGATAACAGATCTAGGTTTATTATATATTTTTTTGCCCTTTCGTTCAGGAGTAGGCCTTCGACCACGACGGAATTTTATTTATGATTTTGGCGTGAGTTCGCGCCTTAATTCGATCGCAAGTTCGCAAGATTATCGTGATTTTGCAAGAGATTATTGCTGTCTAACGTCAAATACTGCATTGTCATTGACCGAAAAGCTCCGAAAATGCGATCTTCTTCCTAGTAATCAAGTCGAGTCGAATCGGCGTTGCGAGTTAGAGAATCAGGGTGCCCGGCCACCGGTACACAATGCGCGGAAGCGGCGCCAATCCAAGCTGCGATTGTCTTCAATAGGTCTACTATCCAGAACTTTTCAGCCCCATCGATCATCAGTTTTTCGCACTGTTAGATCTTAACGAGTAACTACAACCTACCAATACATCCTCGTTTCCCAATACCAAACGTGGTAAACGCGTTTGCGCTTATAGGCACTCCGTCAGGTTCAAGCCACCGCTCCGGCCGGAAGAACTCTCTGTCGACCCCCCACGAGAAATGCCGATTTGCTGCGCCGAACGCCATCAAGTAATAACAGCCCTTTGGTATGGTGTAGTTCTCTGGGAAAAATACGGAAAAAATTACGAGGATGACTTTAGAAGAAGGTAGGAGGAGTAGGTAGTAGTGGGTAAAATTAGATAAATTCCAATTTACATTACAGAGACACAGTCCACAAACCAAAACGATACGCGTCTGTCCAGGAAAAATACCCCGAAACGTCAATTTTCAGACATTAAAAAAAAAACCGCGCGAAATTGATGTTGATTTCTCTGTATTCTAAAAACCGTTGCGTCAATCGGGCACTCTAAAAAAAGGGGTAAATCAGCAACTGTCTAGAGAACGCGGAAACGGTGTAATTTATTTTAAGTGTCAATCCAAAATGGTTCTTCTCTATGTTCGTAGAGGTACTATTAATCTTTCAGTGAGTTCTGTAACTGTAACACTATAAAAACTGTTAAATTACGGACAACAACTACAGTATGTAAGTACAGAGGCTTTCACATCAACCTGTATACTTATGAGCACCTTAAGCTGCTGGTCAGAAAACCCCTTTTGCTATGGTTTTGTAAAAGTTGATGTGATCGCCTCTGTACCAGGACCTCATGGTGTTCCAAAAAGTACTCGAAGCTCAAAGTTAAACATCACTATGACATGTATTATCTTTGCAGTGACTTACTAAGTTTGACATCAGTCTTGCCGCATCTTAATCCCATTGGTGCTGCAGAGTATAGTCTTAAAACTTCTTTTGTAATGGCGTCCAAGTAAACCAGCTTGTTAAGATCTTGCCTTTCAACGTTTCTGTCGGAGTCGCCAAATACTTCTTGTAGCCTGGAAATTATGATATAAGGGGTTCTGATGGATGATGAAGGTTGAAAAACAAGAATTTCTTTCATACAGTCGGATAAGGGCCCTGGTACTATTTGGAGAAGCCCAAACCTTGGTATGTTTTAAAAATGATTTTCATTTTAATTTGATATCTACAAGTGACTAAAAGGTAATGATGTGATATATTTTTAAAATTGGCTCAGTACCTAAGCCCTTTCATTAGAGACCACACACGATAGGTTTTAGAGCAAAAACATTTTTTGCCTATAAATAAAAAGATAACGCCTCCCCCTGTTTTATGTTTTTCGTGCTACGGGTCAAATTGATTCGTATGACCTACAGATCAATCGTTCCGATTTGCATGCCTTTAACACCATTTGCATGTTATTTAGGCGTACCGCTAGCACTATGCTCAATTATAATTGCGGCGCATCAGTTAGCGTGACCCTAAGCTCGGCCAGTGTCCAAGAACTAATTTAATTAGGCAATGGATTGAAAGATTTGAAAGGACAGGACCACGGTAATATGTATCAGTATTGTAACTTCATACAAACGTACGAAACGCGAGCTGTCCACGCGTCTCTGACCTCGAGGTGCGCTCGCGATGCAAGCAGTCGCGAATGTGCCGCGCGCGATTTTTTTGATTAAAATAAGTACAAGTACTTACTATGGCAAGAAGCAATTTGTAAAAAATATGTGCTGTTTTTGGTTGCATGAATTCCTTAATAACGGACCAAGAGATAACATTTTTTAAATTACCTGGAAACTCCGAAAGGTAAGACTATAAAATGTTTTTAGTTGGGTACTTACTAGTACGTACGTAATATGTGTCTTTTTTAAAGGATAGGTATTTCGTTTTTTCTTCCGAAAAAAATGCCCGGATAAATAAATAAAGTGAATACGGTAAAGGAAAAAGATACACGAGTGAACTACGAGTAGGTATAATAGTTAAGGGCGGTTCATGATACGGTAGGTACGCTAATGTTCAAGACTTCAAACCTCCGAGTTGTAGGTTTTTAGAAACATTGAATTAAACGAAAAATCATTCGGAAATACGTAATCAGGTAGAATTAGAGAAAATTATAGCAATAAATTAAATGAAAAATCATTTCGTACGTCTCAGTCAGGCGTAAATATCTTTCGGTCGCAAATTTATAAAACTGATCTATTTTTCGCGGTCGTCAGCGTTAGCTGGGGGTGGATCGAAAACTTTGCATTTTTGTGGGATTTTCGTGATTATTTCATTGAGTTGGAATAAAACTGAATTTTTTGCTCTATTATTGTGTGCATAGGATTATTTAAAAACACATTGAATTGTCTAAAATTAGGTAGTCGCCAATTATTTGCTAAATTAAATAAAAAACCGTTTTTGTTTTAAATTGATAAGACACTTAAAAATTTACTGTAAGTAGACAGTTAGAGTTATAATTATGAAATATAAAGGTGCATTCAAAAATAGAGAGGTAATTTGTATTTATTTGGAATTCGCCTAAATAATGAGATGGGTGCCGCACAAACTTACCGATGAGCAGAAAGACCGTCGGGTGGATTGGTGCCTATTCATGATAGATAAACTCGACGGTGGCGAGAAAAAAAATGTGTATGACAAACTGACTGGTGACGAAACATGGCTTTATAAATATGATCCCGAAACCAAGCGACAGTCGACTGTATGCTGTTTTGAAGATGAACCAACTCCAACGAAATGTCGCCGTGCACGCAGCACACAGAAACAAATGGTCGCCTCGATTTCCTGCAAAACGGGAAATACACAAACGGGAATTTATACAAATATTGCTACTGCAGTGCTAGAGGATCAAAGAACGGAGAACTCTGAATGGTATGTGACAGTTTGTGCTCCAACAGTAATATCAGCAACAAGCGACCGAAGTCAGGAATCCGGCACCTTCTCTGGCACCACGACAATGCGGAGAACATGTCTGCCAGAACACTTGACTTTTTCAACTCAAAAAATGTGTCAATCCTTCCTCACCCACCATAATCCCCTGACCTAGCGCCTTGTGATTTTTACCTGTTTCCAAAAATTAAAGAAAAACCAAAGGGGCAAAGGTTTGAAAGCAAAGAAGATGCACTAGTTGCCTATAATTTCGAGATTACTGAGGTGTCTAAAGAAGGGTGGTCATAGGTATTTTCCAATTGCTTCAAACGTATGAAAAAGTGTAGGTATGTGCTCAGGGTGAATACTTCGAAAAGATCGATACTTGTAATAAAGAATATATTTATTTATTTTATTTATTTAATCTTCAATGCAAAAAATTTAAATTAGGCGGACTTAATGCTAAAAGCATTCTCTACCAGTCAACCATATATATATTTTATAATTTTTAAGTAAGTATCAAATTTCTTTCGGCATGCCATAGTATATTTCTGAAAGACTTTTTAAAATCGGTCCAGTAGTTTCGGACCCTATTACAAACAAATAACCGAATCTTTGCTCTTTATAATACCTAGCTTTCCGCCCGCGGCTTCGCCCGCGTAAACTTCATTTTTATCGCATGAAAACGAATTCTTATAAAACAAATATGGATGATTGCTATATGCCTATAGCAATCATGGATAGTTTAGCTGCTTAAACAGTGAAATAATTTTTAAAATCGGTTCAGTAGTTTCAGAGATTACCTGCCTCAAACATACAAACTCACAAACGCTTACCTCTTTATAGAATTAGGATATACTCGTATTATTAGGTATATGTATAAGTAGGTAATAGCATAGAATAAACATACAGGATTGCTTATCCCATACTTAAATCCTCCTCCGATACATATTGTACGTTTTACAAATAAACGGTAGATATATTTTTTCCCTATCTATTTTCATTTATTTTGTACCAATTAATAATTACACGTTATGATGTTTCCTCATTAAATTTATTAAAAGCTACACTGATGGTCACTGTGTTTTTGCTTCTCCTCTATTCTCAATGCTGATCTCGTGGCCCGCGGACAACTGGATGGTGATGTCCATCCGGAGCTGAAGCTTCCTTATATCAGCTTTGATCCGGTACTGCCGTACGATTTGAGCGACGGTCGCCTTCAAAAAATACATGGAGAACGTTCTTCCTGAAAAGAAAAGGTACAATGACATCCTTATAACTACATCTTTCTTTGTTTTATAAGCCAATGACTTACATACCCTGGATGTTTTTTTGCCATAACAAAAGTTGGCATACATAGTACCTAAGTGATCGATCAAAAATACACTTGGACTCTTCTAGTGTACTATCCAAGTGTTTTGTTTGTTTTTAGATCAGATAGTATTTTTAAATATAAGGTTATTAGTCCATGTATGTGTATGAGTCATCATAATTTGCCATAGGCGGTCTACTGCTGAACATAATTATGCCTTCGAAATAAATATCCTAAGCGGGCCTTGGACGCAGCTACGCCGCAATCGGCTGGGCTCTTATCATAAGGCCCTTGTATTCATCGATGTTCTGTCTCCCTCTGATATACCGGAGCGGTACACGCCCGTCGCCCCCGCAGACACCAGCGCGCGAGGAGTGCGAGGACGCTCGCAACAAAACACTATAAAAAAAAATCTTGGGGCACAGGAGGTATTTTTGAAAACCCAACTTACAGATTAAAGAGGACTATGTTTTCCTGTCAAAACTATACAAATCACACTTATAGTTTAGGAGCCTTAGCAAATTGAAGGTTTACAAAGACCCTTTTCAAGTTTTTTTTAGTAAATAGACATTTCTATCCTACGATAATTTCAAGCGTTCAGAATAAGGATAACAGATCTAGGTTTATTATATATTTTTTTGCCCTTTCGTTCAGGAGTAGGCCTTCGACCACGACGGAATTTTATTTATGATTTTGGCGTGAGTTCGCGCCTTAATTCGATCGCAAGTTCGCAAGATTATCGTGATTTTGCAAGAGATTATTGCTGTCTAACGTCAAATACTGCATTGTCATTGACCGAAAAGCTCCGAAAATGCGATCTTCTTCCTAGTAATCAAGTCGAGTCGAATCGGCGTTGCGAGTTAGAGAATCAGGGTGCCCGGCCACCGGTACACAATGCGCGGAAGCGGCGCCAATCCAAGCTGCGATTGTCTTCAATAGGTCTACTATCCAGAACTTTTCAGCCCCATCGATCATCAGTTTTTCGCACTGTTAGATCTTAACGAGTAACTACAACCTACCAATACATCCTCGTTTCCCAATACCAAACGTGGTAAACGCGTTTGCGCTTATAGGCACTCCGTCAGGTTCAAGCCACCGCTCCGGCCGGAAGAACTCTCTGTCGACCCCCCACGAGAAATGCCGATTTGCTGCGCCGAACGCCATCAAGTAATAACAGCCCTTTGGTATGGTGTAGTTCTCTGGGAAAAATACGGAAAAAATTACGAGGATGACTTTAGAAGAAGGTAGGAGGAGTAGGTAGTAGTGGGTAAAATTAGATAAATTCCAATTTACATTACAGAGACACAGTCCACAAACCAAAACGATACGCGTCTGTCCAGGAAAAATACCCCGAAACGTCAATTTTCAGACATTAAAAAAAAAACCGCGCGAAATTGATGTTGATTTCTCTGTATTCTAAAAACCGTTGCGTCAATCGGGCACTCCAAAAAAGGGGTAAATCAGCAACTGTCTAGAGAACGCGGAAACGGTGTAATTTATTTTAAGTGTCAATCCAAAATGGTTCTTCTCTATGTTCGTAGAGGTACTATTAATCTTTCAGTGAGTTCTGTAACTGTAACACTATAAAAACTGTTAAATTACGGACAACAACTACAGTATGTAAGTACAGAGGCTTTCACATCAACCTGTATACTTATGAGCACCTTAAGCTGCTGGTCAGAAAACCCCTTTTGCTATGGTTTTGTAAAAGTTGATGTGATCGCCTCTGTACCAGGACCTCATGGTGTTCCAAAAAGTACTCGAAGCTCAAAGTTAAACATCACTATGACATGTATTATCTTTGCAGTGACTTACTAAGTTTGACATCAGTCTTGCCGCATCTTAATCCCATTGGTGCTGCAGAGTATAGTCTTAAAACTTCTTTTGTAATGGCGTCCAAGTAAACCAGCTTGTTAAGATCTTGCCTTTCAACGTTTCTGTCGGAGTCGCCAAATACTTCTTGTAGCCTGGAAATTATGATATAAGGGGTTCTGATGGATGATGAAGGTTGAAAAACAAGAATTTCTTTCATACAGTCGGATAAGGGCCCTGGTACTATTTGGAGAAGCCCAAACCTTGGTATGTTTTAAAAATGATTTTCATTTTAATTTGATATCTACAAGTGACTAAAAGGTAATGATGTGATATATTTTTAAAATTGGCTCAGTACCTAAGCCCTTTCATTAGAGACCACACACGATAGGTTTTAGAGCAAAAACATTTTTTGCCTATAAATAAAAAGATAACGCCTCCCCCTGTTTTATGTTTTTCGTGCTACGGGTCAAATTGATTCGTATGACCTACAGATCAATCGTTCCGATTTGCATGCCTTTAACACCATTTGCATGTTATTTAGGCGTACCGCTAGCACTATGCTCAATTATAATTGCGGCGCATCAGTTAGCGTGACCCTAAGCTCGGCCAGTGTCCAAGAACTAATTTAATTAGGCAATGGATTGAAAGATTTGAAAGGACAGGACCACGGTAATATGTATCAGTATTGTAACTTCATACAAACGTACGAAACGCGAGCTGTCCACGCGTCTCTGACCTCGAGGTGCGCTCGCGATGCAAGCAGTCGCGAATTTTTTTGATTAAAACAAGTACAAGTACTTACTATGGCAAGAAGCAATTTGTAAAAAATATGTGCTGTTTTTGGTTGCATGAATTCCTTAATAACGGACCAAGAGATAACATTTTTTAAATTACCTGGAAACTCCGAAAGGTAAGACTATAAAATGTTTTTAGTTGGGTACTTACTAGTACGTACGTAATATGTGTCTTTTTTAAAGGATAGGTATTTCGTTTTTTCTTCCGAAAAAAATGCCCGGATAAATAAATAAAGTGAATACGGTAAAGGAAAAAGATACACGAGTGAAC
The DNA here is from genome assembly GCA_947369235.1 of Udea olivalis. NCBI lineage: Eukaryota > Metazoa > Arthropoda > Insecta > Lepidoptera > Crambidae > Udea > Udea olivalis. Next base: position 6,421,739 of record OX376363.1, read on the forward strand.
TACGAGTAGGTATAATAGTTAAGGGCGGTTCATGATACGGTAGGTACGCTAATGTTCAAGACTTCAAACCTCCGAGTTGTAGGTTTTTAGAAACATTGAATTAAACGAAAAATCATTCGGAAATACGTAATCAGGTAGAATTAGAGAAAATTATAGCAATAAATTAAATGAAAAATCATTTCGTACGTCTCAGTCAGGCGTAAATATCTTTCGGTCGCAAATTTATAAAACTGATCTATTTTTAAGTCCTAAATCAAACAAATTATAACCATAGTTTTTAATAAAATCTATACTAGTCAAAAAAAATAACATGCATTTTTATTGAACATTTCCTTTTTCATTCACAACGTACATATTTTACGTGTTTATCTAAAAAATATAATATTTACAATCACAAAATACATTCACAAAACTAGATTGAAACTCAAAGTAGGCAGATGTAATTAAAAATACTGTAGGTGGGCAGCCCTATCGCGTGTTTACGTACCGCGCGGCGGTAGGCATGTATTTCAAAGATAGGGCCGTGTTACAATATTATAACTTGAATTATTATTATTACCGTGACAGGACTGACGCAGAAAATGCGGCTTCGCGGTCGTCAGCGTTAGCTGGGGGTGGATCGAAAACTTTGCATTTTTGTGGGATTTTCGTGATTATTTCATTGAGTTGGAATAAAACTGAATTTTTTGCTCTATTATTGTGTGCATAGGATTATTTAAAAACACATTGAATTGTCTAAAATTAGGTAGTCGCCAATTATTTGCTAAATTAAATAAAAAACCGTTTTTGTTTTAAATTGATAAGACACTTAAAAATTTACTGTAAGTAGACAGTTAGAGTTATAATTATGAAATATAAAGGTGCATTCAAAAATAGAGAGGTAATTTGTATTTATTTGGAATTCGCCTAAATAATGAGATGGGTGCCGCACAAACTTACCGATGAGCAGAAAGACCGTCGGGTGGATTGGTGCCTATTCATGATAGATAAACTCGACGGTGGCGAGAAAAAAAATGTGTATGACAAACTGACTGGTGACGAAACATGGCTTTATAAATATGATCCCGAAACCAAGCGACAGTCGACTGTATGCTGTTTTGAAGATGAACCAACTCCAACGAAATGTCGCCGTGCACGCAGCACACAGAAACAAATGGTCGCCTCGATTTCCTGCAAAACGGGAAATACACAAACGGGAATTTATACAAATATTGCTACTGCAGTGCTAGAGGATCAAAGAACGGAGAACTCTGAATGGTATGTGACAGTTTGTGCTCCAACAGTAATATCAGCAACAAGCGACCGAAGTCAGGAATCCGGCACCTTCTCTGGCACCACGACAATGCGGAGAACATGTCTGCCAGAACACTTGACTTTTCCAACTCAAAAAATGTATCAATCCTTCCTCACCCACCATAATCCCCTGACCTAGCGCCTTGTGATTTTTACCTGTTTCCAAAAATTAAAGAAAAACCAAAGGGGCAGAGGTTTGAAAGCAAAGAAGATGCACTAGTTGCCTATAATTTCGAGATTACTGAGGTGTCTAAAGAAGGGTGGTCATAGGTATTTTCCAATTGCTTCAAACGTATGAAAAAGTGTAGGTATGTGCTCAGGGTGAATACTTCGAAAAGATCGATACTTGTAATAAAGAATATATTTATTTATTTTATTTATTTAATCTTCAATGCAAAAAATTTAAATTAGGCGGACTTAATGCTAAAAGCATTCTCTACCAGTCAACCATATATATATTTTATAATTTTTAAGTAAGTATCAAATTTCTTTCGGCATGCCATAGTATATTTCTGAAAGACTTTTTAAAATCGGTCCAGTAGTTTCGGACCCTATTACAAACAAATAACCGAATCTTTGCTCTTTATAATACCTAGCTTTCCGCCCGCGGCTTCGCCCGCGTAAACTTCATTTTTATCGCATGAAAACGAATTCTTATAAAACAAATATGGATGATTGCTATATGCCTATAGCAATCATGGATAGTTTAGCTTCTTAAACAGTGAAATAATTTTTAAAATCGGTTCAGTAGTTTCAGAGATTACCTGCCTCAAACATACAAACTCACAAACGCTTACCTCTTTATAGAATTAGGATATACTCGTATTATTAGGTATATGTATAAGTAGGTAATAACGTAGAATAAACATACATGATTGCTTATCCCATACTTAAATCCTCCTCCCATACATATTGTACGTTTTACAAATAAACGGTAGATATATTTTTTCCCTATCTATTTTCATTTATTTTGTACCAATTAATAATTACACGTTATGATGTTTCCTCATTAAATTTATTAAAAGCTACACTGATGGTCACTGTGTTTTTGCTTCTCCTCTATTCTCAATGCTGATCTCGTGGCCCGCGGACAACTGGATGGTGATGTCCATCCGGAGCTGAAGCTTCCTTATATCAGCTTTGATCCGGTACTGCCGTACGATTTGAGCGACGGTCGCCTTCAAAAAATACATGGAGAACGTTCTTCCTGAAAAGAAAAGGTACAATGACATCCTTATAACTACATCTTTCTTTGTTTTATAAGCCAATGACTTACATACCCTGGATGTTTTTTTGCCATAACAAAAGTTGGCATACATAGTACCTAAGTGATCGATCAAAAATACACTTGGACTCTTCTAGTGTACTATCCAAGTGTTTTGTTTGTTTTTAGATCAGATAGTATTTTTAAATATAAGGTTATTAGTCCATGTATGTGTATGAGTCATCATAATTTGCCATAGGCGGTCTACTGCTGAACATAATTATGCCTTCGAAATAAATATCCTAAGCGGGCCTTGGACGCAGCTACGCCGCAATCGGCTGGGCTCTTATCATAAGGCCCTTGTATTCATCGATGTTCTGTCTCCCTCTGATATACCGGAGCGGTACACGCCCGTCGCCCCCGCAGACACCAGCGCGCGAGGAGTGCGAGGACGCTCGCAACAAAACACTATAAAAAAAAATCTTGGGGCACAGGAGGTATTTTTGAAAACCCAACTTACAGATTAAAGAGGACTATGTTTTCCTGTCAAAACTATACAAATCACACTTATAGTTTAGGAGCCTTAGCAAATTGAAGGTTTACAAAGACCCTTTTCAAGTTTTTTTTAGTAAATAGACATTTCTATCCTACGATAATTTCAAGCGTTCAGAATAAGGATAACAGATCTAGGTTTATTATATATTTTTTTGCCCTTTCGTTCAGGAGTAGGCCTTCGACCACGACGGAATTTTATTTATGATTTTGGCGTGAGTTCGCGCCTTAATCCGATCGCAAGTTCGCAAGATTATCGTGATTTTGCAAGAGATTATTGCTGTCTAACGTCAAATACTGCATTGTCATTGACCGAAAAGCTCCGAAAATGCGATCTTCTTCCTAGTAATCAAGTCGAGTCGAATCGGCGTTGCGAGTTAGAGAATCAGGGTGCCCGGCCACTGGTACACAATGCGCGGAAGCGGCGCCAATCCAAGCTGCGATTGTCTTCAATAGGTCTACTATCCAGAACTTTTCAGCCCCATCGATCATCAGTTTTTCGCACTGTTAGATCTTAACGAGTAACTACAACCTACCAATACATCCTCGTTTCCCAATACCAAACGTGGTAAACGCGTTTGCGCTTATAGGCACTCCGTCAGGTTCAAGCCACCGCTCCGGCCGGAAGACCTCTCTGTCGACCCCCCACGAGAAATGCCGATTTGCTGCGCCGAACGCCATCAAGTAATAACAGCCCTTTGGTATGGTGTAGTTCTCTGGGAAAAATACGGAAAAAATTACGAGGATGACTTTAGAAGAAGGTAGGAGGAGTAGGTAGTAGTGGGTAAAATTAGATAAATTCCAATTTACATTACAGAGACACAGTCCACAAACCAAAACGATACGCGTCTGTCCAGGAAAAATACCCCGAAACGTCAATTTTCAGACATTAAAAAAAAAACCGCGCGAAATTGATGTTGATTTCTCTGTATTCTAAAAACCGTTGCGTCAATCGGGCACTCCAAAAAAGGGGTAAATCAGCAACTGTCTAGAGAACGCGGAAACGGTGTAATTTATTTTAAGTGTCAATCCAAAATGGTTCTTCTCTATGTTCGTAGAGGTACTATTAATCTTTCAGTGAGTTCTGTAACTGTAACACTATAAAAACTGTTAAATTACGGACAACAACTACAGTATGTAAGTACAGAGGCTTTCACATCAACCTGTATACTTATGAGCACCTTAAGCTGCTGGTCAGAAAACCCCTTTTGCTATGGTTTTGTAAAAGTTGATGTGATCGCCTCTGTACCAGGACCTCATGGTGTTCCAAAAAGTACTCGAAGCTCAAAGTTAAACATCACTATGACATGTATTATCTTTGCAGTGACTTACTAAGTTTGACATCAGTCTTGCCGCATCTTAATCCCATTGGTGCTGCAGAGTATAGTCTTAAAACTTCTTTTGTAATGGCGTCCAAGTAAACCAGCTTGTTAAGATCTTGCCTTTCAACGTTTCTGTCGGAGTCGCCAAATACTTCTTGTAGCCTGGAAATTATGATATAAGGGGTTCTGATGGATGATGAAGGTTGAAAAACAAGAATTTCTTTCATACAGTCGGATAAGGGCCCTGGTACTATTTGGAGAAGCCCAAACCTTGGTATGTTTTAAAAATGATTTTCATTTTAATTTGATATCTACAAGTGACTAAAAGGTAATGATGTGATATATTTTTAAAATTGGCTCAGTACCTAAGCCCTTTCATTAGAGACCACACACGATAGGTTTTAGAGCAAAAACATTTTTTGCCTATAAATAAAAAGATAACGCCTCCCCCTGTTTTATGTTTTTCGTGCTACGGGTCAAATTGATTCGTATGACCTACAGATCAATCGTTCCGATTTGCATGCCTTTAACACCATTTGCATGTTATTTAGGCGTACCGCTAGCACTATGCTCAATTATAATTGCGGCGCATCAGTTAGCGTGACCCTAAGCTCGGCCAGTGTCCAAGAACTAATTTAATTAGGCAATGGATTGAAAGATTTGAAAGGACAGGACCACGGTAATATGTATCAGTATTGTAACTTCATACAAACGTACGAAACGCGAGCTGTCCACGCGTCTCTGACCTCGAGGTGCGCTCGCGATGCAAGCAGTCGCGAATGTGCCGCGCGCGATTTTTTTGATTAAAATAAGTACAAGTACTTACTATGGCAAGAAGCAATTTGTAAAAAATATGTGCTGTTTTTGGTTGCATGAATTCCTTAATAACGGACCAAGAGATAACATTTTTTAAATTACCTGGAAACTCCGAAAGGTAAGACTATAAAATGTTTTTAGTTGGGTACTTACTAGTACGTACGTAATATGTGTCTTTTTTAAAGGATAGGTATTTCGTTTTTTCTTCCGAAAAAAATGCCCGGATAAATAAATAAAGTGAATACGGTAAAGGAAAAAGATACACGAGTGAACTACGAGTAGGTATAATAGTTAAGGGCGGTTCATGATACGGTAGGTACGCTAATGTTCAAGACTTCAAACCTCCGAGTTGTAGGTTTTTAGAAACATTGAATTAAACGAAAAATCATTCGGAAATACGTAATCAGGTAGAATTAGAGAAAATTATAGCAATAAATTAAATGAAAAATCATTTCGTACGTCTCAGTCAGGCGTAAATATCTTTCGGTCGCAAATTTATAAAACTGATCTATTTTTAAGTCCTAAATCAAACAAATTATAACCATAGTTTTTAATAAAATCTATACTAGTCAAAAAAAATAACATGCATTTTTATTGAACATTTCCTTTTTCATTCACAACGTACATATTTTACGTGTTTATCTAAAAAATATAATATTTACAATCACAAAATACATTCACAAAACTAGATTGAAACTCAAAGTAGGCAGATGTAATTAAAAATACTGTAGGTGGGCAGCCCTATCGCGTGTTTACGTACCGCGCGGCGGTAGGCATGTATTTCAAAGATAGGGCCGTGTTACAATATTATAACTTGAATTATTATTATTACCGTGACAGGACTGACGCAGAAAATGCGGCTTCGCGGTCGTCAGCGTTAGCTGGGGGTGGATCGAAAACTTTGCATTTTTGTGGGATTTTCGTGATTATTTCATTGAGTTGGAATAAAACTGAATTTTTTGCTCTATTATTGTGTGCATAGGATTATTTAAAAACACATTGAATTGTCTAAAATTAGGTAGTCGCCAATTATTTGCTAAATTAAATAAAAAACCGTTTTTGTTTTAAATTGATAAGACACTTAAAAATTTACTGTAAGTAGACAGTTAGAGTTATAATTATGAAATATAAAGGTGCATTCAAAAATAGAGAGGTAATTTGTATTTATTTGGAATTCGCCTAAATAATCGCGAAAACCTTGGAAAGGTGCGACGTTTGCGATCTACCCCAAACCCTCTTAACGGACCGACGAAAACATTCAGCGAATTTCAGAATTTGAATCTTAATCATAATCATTTATTGAGTTATGAGGTACATTAGGAACATTTGTATATATGCGCGAATCCAGATCGTCAATTCAGAGTGCTATAGATAGATACTGTCATGCTAAGAGGTGTTTGGATTCCAAAGCTGCAATAATCGCGAGGAACAGGAGCACTTGGTTCCAGCAAGGGGATTACATGTGTTAAGAGACATGTTCCTACAGAAAATCTCCTGGCCACCAAGAAGCCCCGATCTCACTCCAACAAGCTTCTTTTCGTGAAATTACCTGGAGAACAGAGAGTACTTTAGTAATCCAACAACTCTACAGCAACTGAAGCTGACCATTCGGCAAGAATTGGAACCTATTTCGGGGATAGCCCTAACGAGAGTTATTTAAAATCATCGCATCAAAAATGCCAGTAAATCTACGTTTTGACGTATTTGGAGGGAATTCGGTAGAGCGAGGGGGGAGTGATTTTAAAAGGAACCAAAAATGACATACAAATCATTCACCGTAGGTAAACGTAATGGTAGAATAGAATTTATAAATAGGTAGTTTATTTAAATATAAATTTCATTTAATTACCCATCTTTAAATTCTAACAAATAGAGTTCTACAAAATCATATTGTTATTTTTTCCTTGAATTTTCAAAAGTGCATTTCTCTCTGAGCCACAGGGGTATTTACTATTTCTATGATCTTCCCTGAACTCAAAAACCTCTGTATCCCTAGAATAAGTTATTTATTATCTAGACCTTACATAAGTCACAACACAAATCTGTCTTTATAAATAACCCTATTTCATTTATTAAACCATTTTTTAAAGTTCAATCGCTGCTCATTTGTTAACAGCCCAACCTCAGGTTAAATAACTTGCTCCGTTAGCCTACGAAGAGCATAAGTGAGGCGAGGAAAATTTAGGTTAGGTATACTTAGGCGATTTTTACACAGCACCGCGGCAGGGATGGCCAGTACTCGGCTCTCTTGCGCAGTTGTTGTCAGTGTGTTGTCCTAGTCGTGTTTTCTATACAAATCTACCGCCCCGCGCACCGCGGCGGAGCGCGGGGCGGTTTGACAATCGCCTTTGTTCGTGGATTTCTTTCTAGCACACAGCTCGAATTCTTCTTCCACCCGCGGGTTTCATCACGCTCGTGGGATCTCCACTGACAAACATACTAAAATATGTCCAAATACGTGCTTATATATAAGAAGATAATTACTAAAATAAAAACAGCCAGACACACAACAAACACTAATGTTCGTCACACGAATATTAGTCATGGGCGAGGATCGAACCCACGACCTCCGGTACTAAAGAGGCCAGTCATTATAATCAACACAAATTATAAACCCGCCAATTTGATCACGCACACAGACACAGTGATTTTTTACTTACAGGCGATACCAGTGAGCATCTGTGATTCGGCCATTCGCACTGTCGTCAGTGTTTTTGTTTTTGTTTTTGTCGAACTTGGTGCAATTATTCACATGATTAATTTTGTTTTTGGCCGGTTCTGTCAAGTAGTAGTCACCAACTTTTATTTAATAATTCAGAGCGAATAAAGTAGTAACTAAGGGCGGTCACGCAAGTTTAAGAAGAAAGCGCGAGCGGTACTTCTGTAAACTCTTTATTTTGTGAATCAAGTCATACCTAGAATCGATGGGTATTGGTTCAATCACTATGCTTGTTAGATGCGGGCTGGTGATCATTTAAAACTATATCTACTGTATTACATAAAAGACGCTTTAACTGACCTTGAACTTCTGGATTCGGCTACAGAAGTATTTAATATAAATTATGACGTTTATGTTTTATACATTTATCTATTTATTTCGACCACTCTTCTCACACAATACTTACTCAGCATATAGCTTATCTTGCACCCGAGGGTATGTGCCCAATGCACATAGGATAAGGCAGATAGACGTGGAACTGGTATGCAAACCAGCTGTCATCATAGTGTGCATTTGGTCGATCACATCCTTCCTTGTAAACTCGCCAGTTTCTTCCATTTCTAGCAGCCAATCGATTATTGGTTTAAACCGACGACCTAGAAAAAAAATATAATAAAAAAGAAGCCAAACATTTTGAGAAGTGGAACTATTAGAGCTCGAACATGAACTTGATAGAGGAGCCCCATTCGGGATGAATCAATCCCACCTTTTTCCCGCGTAGAAGTAACTAGGGGCCCGTTCCAAATCGCTTTTGGCTGAGTGATTTTCACCCTCGTCGAATAAAGAGAGACAAAACGAGCAAAACCTGGGTCTGACAGCTGTCAGGTGAATTTCTTCGAGCTCCAGGCACCGGTAAAATTCGCACTTGCTAGAGTGATAAACGTTACCCGAACCAGTTCCGAAACAACTGGGAAACTGTCAGGTGACAGCTCGGTCGTCTTCGATTTCATTTGGAACAGTTACGAGTTCTTACATTTAAAGATCTTAACTAAATATAATCGGCCCATAGATAAATACCTTGAAAACTAACATACATATAACACAATATTTAATTCACACACGTATGGTTCTTCGGCGACATGCGACGCATCATGGTAACCGACCTCAAAAGCGCCGCGGCCGGTTGATGATTCCTTTCGGCCAAAACTCCTCTTTTATGTAGGTCGATAGATCTTCAGTCGGCACTCTCACCACAAATTAATTAAAATTCATATTTAGTATGCGGGATACCAACCGCTGGACCCTCAAGGTGAAGTTGGCTTTGGTGGTGACCTTGATATGCTCTTCCATTTCCTCAGTCTTCGTAGAGTAATGGAGGCGGGAAACGTACAGCAGCGTCGTCGGTATTGCAGCACGCAACAGCCTGCAGCTTCGGTCCGGCCGGCGCAACACTACACAGATTGCGGCGAACGGGCTTCTTCTTCTTCCTTTCTACTTTTTGGAAGCCCTCATCGTCGCAAAGATGTGATCGTGGCTCGACAGGCACACCAACTGGCACAACATCCACGCTTCCTTTTTTCCTCTCGATCGGCCCGCGCTCAGGCTGTAGGGAGGTGGTGGCAGATCGGCTGGCGGCTGCAGCGGCGTAGGCACGTTGAGGTGTTGACGTGCAAACGCGTGACATCTCCGGTGAAGCAGAGGGGCAGGGGGCGGAAAGTAGAGCATCGCGCGAGGCGTCGACGACCGGTGACACAATCACATGCGCCGACTCGAAACTGCCGACAGATGCATTTTGCGCCCTGCGACGAGTTATCAAACTGCAGGCCTCAGGTGACCTACTTTCCAAAGCGGCGTTACTTAATAACACCACCTGGGCACGCAATTCACCAATGGTGTTATCTGAGGCCTCCAACCTGCTGACTACCCCGCCCAGGCTCGCCTTTAGGAAGTTGATATCCTTCAGCAGCCTGGTTACGTCGACGTGATCGAACGTGACTGGGGGAAGCTTATGTAGCTCCTTCGCCACGAATGAAGGCACGTCGTCTGGATCTATCTAAGGAGATAGATGAAGGCAGCAGGGTGATGATATCCTGCACACTCTTCTCTGTTCCATCCCTCCGGCGAAATGGCATCTGGTCAGCCTTACCGACAGTCCGGAAAAGCAGCGCTTTGCCACTGCAAATCTCGTCCTCCTTAAAGTTGGATTTGCAGATCTGCAAGATGCTGACCTCTTCCATAGTGTCGATGGCGTATTGAATAAACGCCAATACCTCATTGACAACAATTTGTTGAGAACTCATGTTACAAGACACGCGCTACGGCTGACGCCGCGCAAATCACGAATTACCAAATTCTCACCGTGCAGAGGCGCACGACCGTTTTCGAACGCGCATCGCACTGCACTGCGATAACGCAACGCAATATTTTGGTAGCTTTTTTCTATTATCGTGGGGAAATCCTTATGGATACCTCGCCGCCCGGGGGAACGACGAGGTTATGTCGGACTTCTACCGACTAAAACCCCACGGTACTCGACCTCAACACTTCAGCGGCGAGGTGGGGTCCCTAAAAAGTTTTGCGACACCCCGCCGCCAGTGCTTCCCCGTATTGGGGCCCCCTCCAGCCAACCCCCACAATGAAGTGAGGAAGCCACGGAAGCAAATGGAGTACTCAGGTACTTCCGCCGTCGCGCTGAAAGTTGTGCATTGCGGGCAAAAGCACCCCCGTACTCAAGCCCGCTGGCTCCCACCGTACGCGGACCCTACTAGGTCTGCAACCACGATCCACTTAAAAGGTGGATCCGCTGCCGCATCTGGCGGTGCGGCCCCGCCGAGCTGCAGTGCACTGGGGGCGGATCACTGACCCCCTCCAAATGGTTGTGCATCTTGCGCCCTAAGGCACTGCGCCCGTGGGCGCAGTGCCTTAGGGCGGGCAGCGGTAGGAACCATACCACCACCACGCCCGGCGGCAGGCAGTCGGTAGGTGGGAAGTCCACCGCACTGCCATGCCTGCGCCCTCATAGCTTCCCGGTGGTTCCACCTGCCACCAATACTGAGCCCCCCCGCCGCGACAAGGCGAAGGCTCATGGAGGGGAATACTTTGGTAGCTGCTTTAACCCCAGAGCATCGTCGCATAGGGGTTGAGCTGAGCACCCCAACTCGGATCATGGATTTTGTGGTCCCAAGTTCAACTCTGGCCAGCATTTTCAGTAAATAAATCGGGTATTATTATACAGAGTAAGGTATTTATTTGGTTTAATTGTGAAAATTACGGTTTTCTGATTAACTGATAGCTTTCGCGCTAAAGTGAAAATGCTTGAGATCATTACTACTAGCTATATCTATCATTATGTTATATTTCCCAGCACTTTACAAAATCAATAAAAATGACGAATCTTGGATCTCTTATAACTTGGCTTGTGGCAACCCTATGATTTTCGTGTTTTAATAACAATTGCTTCGAATGACTAGTTCTATCTATATAAGTACCATTTTTTTTCGTTTCCGGCGCTTTCAGAAAAGGCCAAAAAATCTCATTTGCAAAGATCCAACTCGTTATCATAGATAAACATCAGTAGGTATACGCGGGCGAAGCCGCAGACGGACAGCTAGTTCAGTAATAAATTTGTATATCTGCGTTATACATCTGCGTTGCGGTAACCATTTGCTATTAGGCTAGGCGGTCCTTGTCTGCAACTATAGTTACGAAAATGATTGATGGGCCAGGCAGCAAATAACTAAATTTTATACAAAATCTTACCAGATTCCTCATCCGTCAGTTTTGTGTTCCTTAATTCATGTTTCTTTCTTTCAATGATCTGAACAACAGGAAGTAAATTAGTTTAAGGGAATAAATAACGTAGTTCGTTTATTTTATTTGATTTATTTGGATCAGTTCAGATATCCTATATCGAAGTTAACTTGCACAATACGCTTTTATGGAATTCATTATGACTTATCTAAAGCTAAGGAATTAAAGACGCACACAAGAAAAAAGTAGTAATTGATTTCATCAGTTGGGCAAAATTCTTATGGAGTCTATATTAAGATCATAAGAGTAGGTGAGTATTTCTGTGAAGCTACAAATGCCTAAGTCATTTCTTGCTTTGCTGGAATAACTGTTGCACGCATATTCTCGAAAGCAAAATTTCTTGGTAATCTTACCTCGTTTAGGGTTTTATGAAGGCCTCGGATAACTTCAGTCTGTTCTTTAAACATCGCTGTCCACTTGAAAACAAAATCTGTGTAAAACAAAGGGCTAACGATTCGATTAGTCCATATCTGTAGAAGGCGAGTAGTTCCATTTACATATTGCTGTTTCATTTTGGTGTCTTGGTTTGTCAAGTTCAGTGCAGTTTCTGAAGGAAAAAACGTTTTATTGAGACGTTTATTTTTATATCATACCATTCAATAGATACGTGTGAAAACGTTATAATTGGCGCCCTAACAGTAACTTCATGTTTGGGCGCCATTCACACCAATATAAACTATAACTAAGGTTAAATTTAACTCACTCAACAAGTTGTCCACCGTCAACAGCTCCACATGTTCGTGTTGGTCAAATGGCCCCTTGCCAACATACTGCTCAAGCACAGAAATGAGGAATCGGGAATGTTCGTTAAATGTTATCAGGTATTGGTCCAGCATATGCTGAGTGAAGCCACGGTTGAAGACTTTGCGACGGGGACGCCATATGGCAGCTACAAAGAAGAATTTAGTGTAGTGATATAGGCGATCGGTCAAATCGACTAAACTGTACCCTGAGACTTCCATCGTTATTGATACTAATTGACGTTTGTAGTATTAAACAGGAACTTAAGCACGAGTTAAGTTCTTTATCATTATAAAGGGAAGCAGTAACCATATTTGCAAAGACATCGTAAGAGGTACCACACACTAGCGCTCTTTGAGCGTCGGCGGTTTTCCGGCGACCCCTCCCACACTAGCGTTTTTGGACGTTGCGTCTTCCCGGGCGCCCAAAATCGCTAGTGTGGGGGTCTGTAGGGTCTTTTAGTCTTGCTCGAGTTGTTGGCTTGCAAAAATATGTATAAATATTGTATGTTTCCCTGATGAGTTACTCTTTACTGGTTTTTGATATTGAGGGCGGAAAAAAGAAGTTTTAATCTGTTATTGAATCCATTACAAAATTTCGTATTGTGTCTGGTTGGTACTTACGCTCTGGTTCAGTAAATATACTATGGCCAAGCAAGTCTTTCATTAAACTGTATGGCATCCATGGCTTGCTCAAGCATGCGTTAGATACTGTGGCGATGTCTTCAGGATCGCAAAGGACTGAAAAAACACGTTTATTGCATTGCAATATTAGCTAAGTCCTTACTTACCCAGATCTTTAGTTTGGTCTTTGATATTATCTACAGCGAATTTAGAAACAGTACGTAGTACGTATAATTTTGTTGTTGCACGACTGAAAAGCTCTTGTTAGGTACTTTTGGAAAAAAGCCAAATTATAAGGGTTCTTTGCAAAAATTACTCTGAGACCGTAGTAAATTGTGATTGAAAGATGAAAAGTACCTATATAGTAACTATTTAGAGTATTGTGTATACTACCATTTTTTTTCGCTTTTGTCTTTTCTATTTGTTTGTTTTCTTTTGTTTATATATATTTCTGTGTGTTATAGTTAACCAAATAAAGGAGATCCGCCAAAATTACTCCGAGCCCGGCGCAAAAAAATATCTCAGATTATAGAGTAATAATAATAATATTGGAATTATATTGTATAGAGTCGCTATTTCTGAATTCTGTGGCTAACATAGTTTTTTGCCCAGTGAAGTTTTTAGGAAGTTTCTTAGTGAAGAAAATAACAATTTCAAGGAAATACTACTGCACCTTTCTGTGTTCTGCGCTCAACCTGTTTTGATAACCTGGGTATGGGGATGTAAAAAAAGTAAAAAAAATCGGCTCTATCGAAAATTACCGTTCAGTTAGCATGAGAATTGGATTTTTATAATTTCCAATTTTTGAATTCTACATATAATTTATATAGACATGTTGGCTTGATATGTTACTTACCAAACATCCTGTATTCATTTAATATTTTTAAAAAGGTATTTATTTAAAAATAAAAATTAAAACAAAGCAAACCAAATATAGACAATGAGGAGGGGGTCGGCTTATACCTATTTCTTAGGGAGAGTAAAAATAGCAAAAACAGACTTACTAAAAAAAAAATGCAGTAATTCGCATTATATTTTATTTTTCTTAAGATAAATAGCCACAAAATACATGTTTTTAGCGTTAGTTAAATGCAAAAGGAAATAAATTTTCCCTTGGAAGTGTCTTTTTTAAAAGTAAAGTAACTAAAGTAATTAGCCTATAACATGTCCCACTGCTGGGCAAAGGCCTCCATCATTGAAATCAAGTCATCACTACAATAGATGGGTATTGGCTTAATCACCAAGCTTGCCAAATAGGGCTTGGTGTTCACAAACCCGGGCTATGTTCTGAATAATCTGAAAACACACTTTGCCCGGATTGAACCAGTTTCGGGCAGAGCTCTGAAACCACTCGGCCACGGAGGCATCAACCCATAAAAATACGGGGCAAAAAAACTATGTCGGCCACCGAATTCGGCAGTAGTGATACTTTCCAATATTTCTACTATTATTACTTTAAAACAAAAGACATGTATCATATACCTACATGACGACGCAAAAGACATGTATCTTACACATGTCTTTTGCGTCAGGCTTGGGTTTTTTTGTATGAGATTTGGCGAATGTCCTTTATAGAACTCGTTCTTTCGGAAGAACTCACGGTAAACTGTTTTGAATCCCAGTTCCAGACGAGACAAGTTTTGTCCTCTTTCCACGCTTGAATATAAGAGGGTGTCGGATACAAACATTAAATCTGAAAGTTAAAGTGTTTATTTGCAATTATTCTTACGATGAACTTGTATGCCACATAACATTTATTCTACTTCAGCTTATGTTACTAATTTGTTACAAGTACTTGTCATATTCTATGTGAGTTTGAATGGATTGTGAACGTAAACAACAACGAAAAAGTTCACCATACATAGAAAATAGGAAAACAGCTGGTTAGGTGGCCTGCCCACCAACGCGGAGCAGAGTAGCCGAGCGGAACGATGTTTTTTATTTATTTAGCCAAGCTTATATCTACCCTTACAGATACATTATCCAATGCGACAGACAAGCAACTTAACCACTAAAACATAGCACGCTTATTCTTGTGAATTCGCTCAGAGCACAATGGAAAACGTCAATATTTTCAGCTACTTGATTGAGAGTATGTAGTGTGAGCGTCAGCGGGGACTTGTTCTGAAGATGGGTCCTACCACGTGGCACTGCCATGTTGTAATCAGTGCCGGATTACCCATAGGCAAATTAAGCAATTGCTTTGGGCATCAAGTTTTCGGGGGGGGGGGGGGGGGCGCCAGAACCAGCAACAAAATTAGCATATCTATTAGTATTTGCTAGCACATGAACGGCAAGGCTAGTAGGCGATTTGAGGATATTACGTACTATTTGAAGCATATTTGACTAAAAGTGATTCAACCGTATCAATAAATAACATATCATATAACAATGTACTCTACTAACTCGCATTGTAAAACCACAACAAGTTTAAAAGAGTAACTACTGAGTTTCTCGCCGGGTCTTCTCAGTAAGAATCAACTCTTCTGAGCGGTTGTAGAGTCGCATTATGTTTGTATACTGTTTATTCATACATTCATATTATTATAGTATTTATGTCTATTATTAAGTATATTTTTTGACTATTTAAAAGTACTGATTAAGTCTAGTAAGTAAATAAATTTGGGTTTGAGTTTATCTGGAGGAGCCCGCCCAAACTTAGCATGTTTTGAAAATTCTTTTTATTTTGATTTAATACAAGTGACTAAAATTTCTGAAGCCCTTTCATTAGATATCACACACGATAGGTTTCAGACCAAAAAAATATATTCCCATACAAAAAAAAAATGACGCCATAACTCATCCACTTTTTTTTCCTTTTTTCTGAGATAAGCGCGTCCGGGGACATCGACCACGACGTCAGAGCCCGAATTTCCGTGGCTTGGGCCAAATGGCGTGAGGTGACTGGTGTCAATTGTGACCCCAAAATGCCGATCAAGCTGAAGGCGCAGGTCTATAAAACCATCATTAAGCCTGTCCTTTTATATGGCAGTGAAACATGGCCGTTACTAGAGCGACACAAGCAGGAGCTGCGCGTCACGGAAGCAGCGGCAGCTTTCGTCTTCATGACATCGCAGACAAGCTGCAGGAGTCCCGCCGTCGTTGGTATGGTCACGTCTCACGGAGATCAGCAAACTACGTGGGCAACAAATGTGTGGCCATGCCACCCCCGCCAGGTACCGGTAGAAGAGGTCGACCCAAGAAGCGGTGGCTCGACGTCGTTAAGGGGGACATGCGTGCCAACAAACTCACCACTGAGGATGCACAAGACCTCGCGAAGTGGGCCAAGAAAGTAAGAAAGGCGGACCCTGGGACCCCACACACCAGTGTGGTCACAACCGGGATAGACCGTACGGATGATGATGATAACACCATTTTCCGGTTTTGACTGAATTTCGGGGTGTAATACTAGCAGTATTTTATCAGAGAATTAACATGTTAAGGCAGTTTTTTTTACCCTATGCCAAAATTTTAATAAAAATAATAATAAAAAAACTTCGAAATGCGAGACTAGATTTTCGGTAAATATTTTTTGTGTAAATGACATGTAAATCTTGTAATGACGGTTAAAGAGCGATTTCCGTTAAGCGTTTTTGTTCGCTCGTATACGGTTGCTTTGGCATACTCGCTTACACGTGCGCTACGTTTCACGGTTCGTGCTAAAACCAAACGCGCGTACACGAGCTTATTGCGGCGCGTTCGCTCAAACCGGTAGTGGTGAGTCTGTATCTTTGGGTTATACGAGTTTATGAGCGCGTCAGCGTTCTTACGAGTTCTGCGTATGGCTACAAAATTTTTGGACCACCGAAACTGGGCTGCTCTGTTGAGTCAAATATGCTAAAAACTTCGGGCATTGAATTCGCCAAAATAGTTCATTTTTCGCGAATAAATAAATAAACGCTTAGTTTTTTAGACTTATCTACTTGATTAAACAAAAATTGTCAAAACTCCGCTCTACTGCCTCAATCCACAACCACATCAATGAACAGCCAGCCAGCATTAACCCAAATATTGGTTAGAAAAACTTTTTTTTTTCTCAATGATTACTGCTGTTTAGCCTCGTCGTTTGACAGCGTTGCCGTCACCGGTCTTCAGGGTGAGCGTGCTCTCAACCCTATGGGTACGTCCACATCTGGCGAATGCGCCACGAATGAGAGCTCGCGAGCCGACCGCGAACAGCCCGCGTTGGTAAATTTTTCGTTCGTACACCGTTTCTGCGTCGCTCCGTTGCGCCGTGCGCAAGCAACGCTAGGGCGTACGAAAGATGGCTCGCGGGCTGCGCACTCGTGGCGTATTCGCTGGATCTGGGGGCCTACTCGCTTACGCAATGTCCGTAGTTTCGGTCAAACTAATGTGTCAAATAAAGATATACTGCTTTAGTAAAGATTAAAGACGACATTCGCCATGGCATGGATAAAAAATGTCTTACGGTGTTAGCATTGCTAGATTTTAGTAATGCTTTCAATATGGTGGACTTTGATATCCTGCTTGGTGTGCTACGTTCTCTCAACATATCTCCAGCAGCACTTTACTGGTTTCGGAGTTACTTGTATGGACGCCGGCAACGCGTACGTGTCGAAGATTCTTTTTCCACATGGCGTAACATCTCGGCCGGGGTCCCTCAGGGTGGCGTCTTGTCCCCTCTACTCTTCGCAATTTTCGTCAATTCAATTTCTCGTAATCTCTCTTCCTTCTACCACCTTAATGCAGACGATCTCCAGATTTATTCTCAAGGTAGCCTAAATGACCTTTTTTTTTTTTGCGTCAGGAAATGCATTTAGGCATTCCCAAGGCCCTGGGTTCGGGACACCTGGGATATGTGGGACTCGGAACTCCTGGGAAAACAGAGACCCCTACCCACTAAAACCTGACGGTGGTGGTGCCGGATGGTCACGTAGTAAGATTAGGCACACACAGTGTACGTGTATGAGTTCGTATATAAGCTTTTGTAGAATTATAATAAACGAGACTATTACCAACTGTTGTCTCATTTCACTGCCATTCCGTCTGTGTCTGTCCAACTGTGTCTTATTGCGTCTCCTCGACAGCACTGCAACAGTGGTGGACCCCGACGTGATATCACGTCGGGGTCCACCACTGTTGCAGTGCTGACGGAATGGCAGTGAAATGAGACAACAGTTGGTAATAGTCTGGTTTATTATAATTCTACTAAAGCTTATATACGAACTCATACACGTACACTGTGTGTGCCTAATCTTACTACGTGACCATCCGGCACAGTGGTCGTCTTCGGCGCAGAATGGAAGGGACCCGGGATCCCCAACGAGGGAGAGACTCCTCGCAGGACCCTTCGGCGCGCAAGGCCGCCTTACAGCCAGCCTCGGGAGGAGCAAGCTCAACTCCAGTGCACGATAACACAGACCACTGTGTCCGAAGACACGCGTTACCGTCTTCCTCGGGATCGCAAACCGAAACACACGCAGGCCCCCCCGCGTGCGCTTCGCGACCCCAAGAGCCCTTTTAGTCGCCTCTTACGACAGGCAGGGATACCTCGGTAGTATTCTCGTCCCCTAACCGCAGGGAACCGCCGGGATTACGCACCACCCCCCCGGCGGCCTCGCCTCCGACGTCGGGCGGGATTGTCCAGCTCGCGCTGGCGCTCGGCGCTCTCCTTCTGCGACACGACGGCATCGCAGAAGGAGAGCACCGCATCCCAAGAGCTCGCGCTCGCCACCATGGCAGAAACCACGGATGGCAGCGAGAGGTCGCGCCCGATCGAGGCGGTGAGCGTCTCGCGCTCGTTTGCCCAAGCTGGGCACACCTCCAGCGTGTGCTGAGTCGTGCCCTCGCTGGCGTCACAGTAGTGACAGGCATCGCTGGCCTCCCGTCCGATCCGGCACAGATAACTCCCGAAGCAGCCGTGCCCCGTGAGTATCTGCGTCAGACGGTACGTTACGGCGCCGTGACGCCGATTCAGCCACTGCGTGAGGACAGGGCGGATCGCCTGGATCGTGCGATGGCCCGATCCGGAATCCGCAAGCCGCACATCCCAGAGTTCCACAGCAAGTGTGCGGAACTCTTTCAGCCAGGTTGAAACCTGGCTTGGGGTAACCCCGTGGACTGTGGACCGACGCGCCTCCTCCCGGTAGTGAAACACCGCCGAGAGGGTCCTCGCATCAAGGTCTCAGGGGAGTGTGCCGGCCAGCACACAGGCCGCCTCGTATGAAGTTGTGCGGTAGCCCCGTATGATCCTGACTGCCATCGCCCGCTGCGGTCTCCGCAGTCCGGCGATACACCGGCTTGTAAGGATGTCGGCCCAGACAGATGAGCCGTACAGGGCCATGGACCGCACAACTCCCGCGTGAAGCCTTCGGCCCCGCGATGTTAGGCAGCAGTCTACCCAACGCGGCCGCCGTTCGCACCAGTTTAGGCGCCAAGCGCTTAAAATGGGCGTGGAAGTTCCAGCGACTGTCGAGGACCAATCCTAGGTACTTCATGGTCGACTCGACACGGATCTGGACTCCACCCACCTGGAAAGCGGAACCGGCTGGAGGTCCTCTCCGAGGCCCGAGAAAACAGGTCGCCTCGGATTTTTCTAGGGCCACGTGTAGCCCTAGGCGTCGGATTCTGCCGACGACTTCCGCCACGCCTGCTGTGGCAAGGACGGCTGCATCCCGGAAGTTGTTCCCTCTCGCCGTTACCAGGGTATCGTCGGCGTAACAGGTTACTTCGACGCCCTGGAGGTTGACTGCGCGCAGCACCCAGTCATAACCAACGTTCCACAGGAGCGGTCCAAGAACCGAACCCTGTGGGACACCGCACGACATGGGATAACGCTGCCAGTCACCGCGCCCCGGGAACTCGACATACCTCTCTGTCAGGTAGTCTTCCAAGATGAGCCGTAAATAAAGGGGGACACCGTGGTGCCGTAGTGCCTCCTTTATGCACGTCCACGGCAGGGTGTTGAAGGCGTTGGCTATATCAAGAGATACGGCCAACACCACTTGACTCTGTGACATCGCCTCCCTGGCGAGGTCCTACACGCGGAGGATCGCGTGAACCGTGGCCCGACGACGCCTAAAGCCGTACTGGCAGTCTGCCAAGTCCGGCCCCACCTCCTCGAGGTGACCAATCAGGCGGCCAGCGATTATGCGCTCGAGAAGTTTCCCAACCTCGTCGAGCAGCACAATCGGGCGGTAGGCCGAGGGGGAGTCAGATGGTCGACCCTCCTTCCTCAGTAGGACGAGCTTCCCCGTTTTCCACTGGCGCGGAAAACGTCCCTGCGACAGACTGGCCGAATACAGGCTCTGCAGTCTCGGCCCCAGCCACTCAAGGGACAGAACCCAAGTGCGGCCGGGTATGCCGTCTAGACCAGGAGCCGTACTCTTGGCCCGTAGCCGCGAGACTGCCGCATCAAACTCAACGTCAGACACGGCAGGGACCTCGTCTACACCTACTGTCACACCTGTGGGTGGCGTCATCACTGGCGGAGTGTGCTCTACTCGGGTCGGAAACAGAGCCTGGACGACGTCGTGGAGCAAGGGAGGAGAGAGACTCTGTGTGACCGGGGGTGCCTAGGGGCGGAGCTTACTCAACGCCAACCTGTACGGCCTTCCCCACGGATCCGCATTTAGAGTCTCAAGAAACTCCTCCCTTGCCCTGGACTTGGCTCTTTTGATCGCGACCTTGAGCGCCTTTTTCGCCTATCTATAGGCGTCATAAAGGCGGGCCTCATCGTCCTCAATCCGGGTGCGTCTGCGACGGTACCGGGAATACTGGCGTCTCGCCCTCACGCACGCAAAGCGCAAGCTCGCGAGGTCTGCGGACCACCAGTATACCTGCCGCTTAGGAGGGATAGGCCCGGCCCGGGGCATGGCCGCGTCGCAAATTTGCGACAGCGCCTCCCGGAACCATTCGGCCTCATCCTCCACCTCAGCAGGCCCATCCGGCACAGGCACCCATGCCTGTACGATAGCTGCACACTCCAACTTCTCGCGGTCGAGTCGCTTCAAAGCCCATCTCGGACTGTCTCTATGCCGGGTAGAACGGCTTGGACCGGTATGAATTGCCGGAAGCGTAGAAACGTCGAACCGGATGTACCGGTGGTCCGACAACGTCTCCACACAGCCTAAATGACCTGCACCAAGTTGTTCAAGTTGTGAATGCGGACCTGAATCGTATGCTGGATTGGGGTAAAACTTTTGGCCTTGAGGTTAATCCCACTAAAATGAAAGTTATAGTCATTGGTAGCCCATGGCAAACATCTAGAATCGACTGGGATTCTATGCCTCCCATAATTTTTAATGGAGTCCAAATACCCAATAGCGAATCAGTGAAAAATTTAGGAATAATCTCGGACAGCTCTCTTACCTGGGTAAAGCAAATAGGTGAGGTTAGCAGGAGGATGTTTGCATCAGCAGGTGCAATCAGGAAACTACGCAATTTTCTACCTATTCCCACCAAAATAGCTCTTGTACAGGCCTTACTTCTGCCGATACTAGACTATGCTGACTGTTGTTATCTGGATATCACTCAGATACTCCTAAATAAGCTAAAGAGACTCCAAAACTTCTGTATTCGCATAATCTTTGGCCTACGCAAATACGATCATGTTTCTGAATTCCGCGCCCAACTAAACTGGCTCCCTATACGCCGCCGGCGAGATCTTCATTTTCTCTCCTTACTTTACACCGTATTGTTCAATCCCCGGACGCCTCCATATCTCAAAGAGTTGTTGAAATTTCAGCAATCTGCCAGGAGCGATGTTATGCGCACGAGCCGAAAACTCCTTTTAACTTTCCTCCCACATTCCTCAAGTTATTACTCGAATTCCTTCACTATCCAATCCATACGCCTGTGGAATTCCTTGCCTTTGCCTATCAAGCAATCTCAATCCCTTCCTATATTTAAATCCCGTGTCAAAGCGTATTTCCTTTCACTGTGACCTTCTGCTCCTCATGGTTATTTTGGTGTCTACTGTGCTGCGACGTCCTTGCCATAATAAATCTTTGTATGTGTGTATGGTATATGTATGTTTATTGTATTATGTATGTTTTTTTTGTATATACAGATATATACATTATTTTATATTTATTTGTAGGTGTATAATCTTGATTGATTGAAGTATTTATATAATTTTATTTTTGTTGTTTTTCTCATAGATTTATTTTCACTCCACACAAAGCTCATGCTTTAAAAAGTTCCTCTACCCAAAGGTTGCCTGGAAGAAATCACTCTCTAGCGATAAGGCCGCCTAAATTGTACAAATTGCTTGTTTTATGTAATACAACTGTTTTTATTCCTATTTTGTGCAATAAAGTATATCTATCTATCTATCTATAATCTTTAAAAAATATTTCTGTATGGTGAATATCATATTAAAGAGTACAAAATTAAAAGATGGTTGTTAAATCTTCGTTTTCATACTAATTTAAGAACATGTTAGTTAGCCCGAAACTTCGGACATCGCGGTAGAGAGTAGGCCCCCTGGACGCACCCTAATATCTAAAATAACGGGTTAGGACAATGGGATCAGGCTCTATTTTTGTACTCACGTGCACTATCCCCTCCTATCAAATAAGGTAAATGTCCCAAAACAGGCAATCCATGATATTCCAAAGGAGGTAATTTACTGGCTCTCTTCGACGAATGTAATGTGTACACCCATATTAACAAAATAGAGATAGCAATTGAAAACAACACAATCATTGTAGGATGTGTGTAACGTGAGCGTTAAAAGTAAACATCAGCAGATAATTCACATTTTCAAATTATTCATGGTTAGATTTTCCACAAAAATGGTCAAGGGTGTTCAAGAAGCCTAAGTGGGTTCTGTGTAATATTTTTAGTTTTTCTTGATTAAAACGCCTAGAAGTTAAAAACCGATCGCGCCTTTTTCCTAAACTTGCGTGACCGCACAGGGTTGCTACTATAATCGCCTTGAATTTTTAAAATATAGTAGGTAGGTTGGGTACTTGACAGAACCGACCAAAAACAGTATGTATCAAATGAAAACTGGCAACAAGTTCGACAAAAACAAAAAACACTCGCGACAGTGTGACTGGCCGACTCACTGATGCTCATTGGAATCGATCGACTGTAAACTGACAGTGTCTGTGTGCGTGGTCAAAATGGCGGATTTGTTTGAGCGGACTATCTGTCAGAGTCAAAGGCGCCGCGCAGACATAACACATATGCAGGTAATAGACTGGCCTGTTGGTGCAATGGCAGCGATCCTGCCTCTAGCACCGGAGGTCGTGGGTTCGATCCCCACCCATGACATTTGTGTTTGTTGTGTGTCTGGGTGTTATTATCTATATAAGTAGATATGTATTTAGAAATATTTAAGTATGTTCATCAATCTCTGACGCCCAATAGTACAAGCTCTGCTTAGTTTGGGGTCAGATGATCTTGGTATTATTAAAAAAAAAGGTTTACATAGTACTTTACGGGAACATAGATAACTTATATGTCAAAGCATAGCGAAAGTTTATGCCCATCTGATTTTTTTTTGTCTAATTAGCGATACTTAGTTATATTATGGCCATTATTATTTGTAAAACTTCATTTGAAAGTTGTCCGCGGTTGTAGTAGAGTAACTTTGTTTGTTTAACTTTGTGATTTGTACCTTGTAAATGTGCCAAAAAAAACAGTAAGCATCCTGAATATTTTTCGCCAGAGGTATACTTACTAAATTTTAAGAGGTATACTTATTAAATTTGTTATTTAACTGTTAAATAACCAATCTAAGCTTATTCTTTTTACAGAAAATTTTAACAGATTGAACTCTAGTAATCAGCATTATATATTTTATTTAGTAAGAAAACAAACAACTAGGAAGAAATTATCCAAATATGGAGATTAAGTTGAGGTCGCGTAGTTCAAATGTCAAATTCGAATACTAATACTGACATAACCGTGAATACCTACAATGAACGCTCATTAAGCCATCAACGTCATCGAATGCTAAAAATTATTAAAAATATCAAAAATACACTAAAAAAGGAGCATATTATGAAAAATGTTTAGTTCGTTTACTTTGGTATCTATAATTAATTTTATGGCTCTTCAAACTCGGGTGGACAAGTCTATTTTTAAAAGTGAAAAAAATAATAATAAAGGTGTATCAGTTTAGTTGTGCGAGTCAACCCACGACCGTTTGTGTCATAACTAGTTGTCCGTCAGCGACTTCGCCCGCGTGGACAGTCTTTCCCGCCAAAATATGCCACAAAATACGCATGCAGCGCGGCGCCTCTGACAGATAGCCCGCTTAGAACAACATGCCATTTTTGACACACGCACACAGAGACGTGAGTTTACAGGCGAAGTCAGTGAGTTTCAGTGAGTCGAAAAGTTGCACTATCACGAGTTTTTTGTCTTTGTCGAACTTGGTGCAATTTTTCACATAATGAATTTAGTTATTGGCCGGTTCTGTCAAGTAGTATGTCCTACTTAGTTCATTTTAAAAATTCAGAGCGAATATAGTAGTAACCCTGGGCGGTTCACGCAAGTTTAGGAAAAAGGTGCAAGCGGTCCTTCTGTAAACTCTTTATTTTGTGATATATCCGAAATAAAAAATATATATAAGTAGTCAACTGGCTTTCCGCCCGCGGCTTCGCCTACGTTTACTTCATTTTTGTAACATAAATACATAAAATCTATATATACTGTAGCCTTTGTGTTATTCTGATGTATAAGCTGTATTACTGTAAAGTTTCATGTAAATCCGTTCTGTAGTTTTTGCGTGAAAGAGTAACAAACATACACACACAGATACATACATCTTCACAAGCTTTCGCATTTATAATATTAGTAAGATTAGCGCTCCTTACCATTGCGTTAGGGAAATCTGACTTAATTGTACATAATTAAGCTATACTCACCGAGCTAACGTCGGTTAGCCTTTGAACTGCAGGGACAAGGTCAAACTGAGTACAGCCAACAGCATAACTAAAAGATGAATAATTTACCCTGTCAAAAAGTTAAAACAAACCATAATTAAAGTAAAGTATGTATTTATATCCTTACCTTAAATATTGTTTGAAGCTTAGTATTAATATTTTATGATTTGCTCTTATAGTTATTTTCACTCCACATATCTGAAAGCTCTACGAAGTTCAATCAGTCAAAGGTTGTCTGAAAGAAATCGCTCTCTAGCGATAAGGCCACCTACAATGTACAAATTGTCTATATTGTGAAATATTCCTGTTATTGTTTTTAGTGCAGGTCATTTTTAACCGACTTCAAAAAAATTAGGAGGTTCTCAATTCGACTGTATGTTTTTTTTTATGTAAAGTAAAGTAAAGTAAAAAAGTAAAAAAACATTTATTCATTTACGCTTGTATAAAACACTTATGACATGTCAAAAAAGTATATAGAAATAATAATAATAAACGTAAATAAAATAGTACAATATTAGTACACATCGTGAATATACATAATGTGAATCTACCACCGGTTCGGACGTTGCTTCTTATCGAGAAGACTCCGGCAAGAAACTCGATAGTTACTCTTTTCAACTTCGCTTGTTTTACAAAAAATAAATTCAGAGTACAGTCAATGCGAGTAGAATAAAGAACACAATATTGAGCAGAGGAGCAGATTATTCCTACTATGACCACAAACTTTTGTCGTTCAAGTAATCCTCTACATTAGTTAGTTAGATTCATTAGTTAGATAGTTGATGCTGCCCGTGTAGTCCCATTTTAATTTGGTCCTGTTCTGACAGAGGCATCCATGGGAAATCCATATAAGTCTTCAATCTAGATAAACCATATGTGCGACAAATGGACGAATAACTCAATATCACGCCAACCGATTCCGATGCTTCTTTTTTTTATTGGAAAGGATATACTTCAAGGGTAGTTTGATGAGAGTTTGGTTAGGTTCTGATTAAGGGATCCATGACAAAGTACCGGAACTCTTCAATTGTTAGGAGCAATTGGATGATACTTTTTCGGTGTATAAAATAAATAAGAACTATTCACTGAAAATCAAGAAATAAACAAAAATTTTAACAAAAAAAAACCAACTTCTAAAAAAACTATTCCAAAACAAACTACTAAAAAGTAAAGAAATAATTGCGTATTCTTCTAAAACTTATACGATAATATAATTTAGGAACAATTATTGTTATTGTTGGAGTCGGTGTCAGCCAATGTAGGCTTGTAACTAACTACCTACATAACATACGTAAACGTGATATGTAAGGAATAGGTATGTTGCTAGGTATATTGCAGTGTTTCCTTGGCTGACACCGACTCCAAGAATAACAATAATTGTACCTACATTACATTATTGTATAAGTTTTAGAAGAATACGCAATTATTTCTTTACTTTTTAGTAGTTTGTTTTGGAATAGTTTTTTTAGAAGTTGTTTTTTTTCAATCCATCATTTTATGCAGTTTAATTTATTAACCCAAGGAGAAAAGTTTAAAAAAGAAACAAATGAACCAAGAACCTGTACTATAGGTGTTCGAGACAGATAAGCATAATTTTTTTAAGTCATATATGCAATAAAACATATAAGAACGCCAAGGAACAGAACCAACACAAACACTGAAAATGAAATGTTAATATATCAATTACCGTTGCTAAAGACTTACCTCATTAACGTTTACGTGTTGAAATATACGTCTAACCTTGCAGGCAGGCTCACTATTTGGGTACATAATTTTCACGAATTAGGTAAACTAAAGGAAGTCTGATCGCACGCAATAAGCGATTGCATAATTAAAAATCGTTGTCTTGAATGAAGTGGTATGATACACTCAACAAACGCAATATTTTAATAATTCAAAACCCTTATGGCTTGGTAAAGGAGCAGTTAATGGTTAGCAGTTGGTGAACGGAAATGATTGATAAATTATTTGTTTCAAATGTACTCTACCACAGAGTAATTAGGTAATAGTACTTTCTACGAGTACTATGCCTTTTTACATACTAAAGGCCTGTTCGAACCTGAGCGGTATTCGCTGCCGCTGTGGGTAGCGGTACAATACCACGCAGGTGTCGCTGAGGTATTCAGTATCAAGTTGCGCGGCAAAATGTACCGCTACCCACAGCGGCAGCGAATACCGTTCAGCCCTCCGATTCAAAACAAAGTTATCGACTGATTCGGTTATTTTCTTTCGTTTTTTTTTTTTTAAGTAGGGAGGTTTTATCTAATTTGGTTAATGAAAACTTAGGGCTTTTGGCTTTAACATATCAAAATATCTATTGCTACCGCATAACGGATCATTTACTATAATTTAAACAAATTTACCAAATCGGTCGATAACTTCGTTCTGAATTGAGTAGCCTTTATACTCGTATCTCAAAGAGGGAAGATTGGTTTCTTTGTTTGTTTGTATGAAATACTCGTAGTCTCCGAAACTACTGGACCGATTTTAAAAATTCTTTCACCAATATAAAGCTACATTATCAGGGAGCGACATAGGCTATATATTTTTCAATTTAGGCTATATTTTGACGGGAAAGACAGACTACGCAGGCGAAGCCGCTGATAAATAATAAAATTGATCCTCATTCCCTGTCTCCGAGTACCTATAGAAAGGGACCTCCAACAACTAGGGACGGTGAACGCAACATTCACATACATTTCAAACTATGATCATGACTTCGTCTGCGTGAACATGATTTCTCTATACTGGACTAAGGGAATCATTATAAATAAAATATAAACATAAATATGCGCCAGACAACACACCTCTTGTAATGGTCTCGAAGTAGGGATAAATATCCCTGTGTTACGAGGTACCACACAAGGTAATAAGCCAGGGGCGTCTCCCAGCACACCCAGACACGAGTCAATTCAGAATAGATCGTTCCCTGAATTGACCCGACCGGGAATCGGAAAACGACGCGAGAAACCGTGCTACAGCGCACTACGCCAACCATGTCGTTAGCTAAGTACGTATACAATCTCAAAACCTTACAGGTTTTTGTACGGAACCCAAAAACAGTTATTTAATATTTAGTCTACTGCAAGATAAAACTAACCTTGTTTAGCATCTAAAATAATTACGCGAGCTCCTAACCCTTAATAAGGCATTGCATTGTAAAAAAATCATAGGTTTTCGCCTGTATGCCCAAGCATTAAGGTTCAAATTCGGGTGGTAACTATCTTACCTCTGCCTTTTTATGGGCTAAACTGGCTAATAAACAATATTCATATTGATTTCAATCCGATAGTTAGTTACCACTAGGTCATGTGTAGTGTGTGTAGTGGACATGATATTTCTAATAATCGTGCCTTGTGTACTGTGTTTTGTGTACGCTTGGAGAAGGAGGCAGAAATACCTAGAAGGAAAGTTACCTCCGATCAGTGTAGGGGCATGGCCGGTAATTGGACATATGCATTTGTGGATGACAGGACGTAAGTAAAACAAACTAGTTTTTTCACAAGGTCATCTGAATCCAATGTAAAAGAACAAAAACAGTAGCAGAGTTTTTCCATGTTAGTATTTATTACCACACTAGCTGTCCGTCAGCGGCTTCGCCTGCGTAGAGTATTTCTCCCGTTAAATAATAATAAATAATAAATAAATATCCCTGGACATTATTCCACACAGCGCCATCTAGCCCCAAAGTAAGCTAATTAAATATTGTGTTATGGGATACTAGACAACGGATAAACATACTTAAATACATTTTCTTTTGTAAATACATACTTATTATACATAGGAGACACCCAGACCAGTACAAACAGACATGTTCATGCACACAAATGTTTGTACTGTGCGGGGATCGAACCCGCGACCTCTGGTGTAGTAGCCAACTTCTTAACCATTACACCAAGTCGGTCGTCAAATCAGAGGGCAGTATTCTCGGCCCTACATTATTTCTTGTCTACATGAGCGATATTGCACAAACCCATGAAGACGAGGATACCATTTGCTTTGCGGATGATACAGTAGTTATGTTCCAAGGCGCAAACTGGCAGGCAACTTACGAAGCGGCGGAACGGGGATTGCTACGTATGATAGAATGACTAAAAAGAAATTTGTTAACACTAACATAAGCAAGACCAAATACATAGCTTTCCACAAAACGCGCGTATCCCAACCTCCCCCTTTGGCACGTCTAAATCTGCACAATTGTAACCAGCCACTTTCAACCTGGGGAATACCAATCAATAGACCGAGCACATTACCTAAAGTATTCGGGCATAACTTTCGATGAAAATTTATCGTACAAGAACCACATCAGTAGTCTGGCAGCTAAGATAAGGAAAACAGCTTATGTCATGAAGTCACTAAGACACTCTTTGCCTAAAAATACTCTTATTCTGGTTTACAAAGCAATATGTCAGTCTCTACTTAACTACGGAATAAAAGTCTGGGGTGGGGGTGCGAAAACCACAATGATGGAGTTGGAGAGAGCCCAAAGAACTGTTCTCAAAGTAATGTTTCGTAAACCATTTAGATACAATACAGACCAGCTTTATAGAGATTGCGAGTTGTTACGCGTGAGGCAACTGTTTGTTCTGCGAGGCGTTATTCACACTCATAGTATGGCCATGGCCTCGCCAGAATATGAAAGAAGACTTAAAAATAGGGTGTGTAAGATTCCAATTCCCACAATGAGAACAACTTTTGCCGGACGTCACCCATTTTATCTTTTACCACGTCTTTACAACAAAGTATCAACTATCTATACGTAAAATAAAAATGGTCCTTGAATCTTGGCTGAAGGGATTCGACCATTTGGACACAGAAAATCTATTAATTAACTGAACCTCCCTTCCACAACCATAACACATAAACACACACGCATACATACACTCACTCATGCATCCATTAAAACACTTACACACACATTCACCTGCATATTTACATATTAAATTTTACTAAATTATGTCCAACTCAAACTTTTATTTTCATTACATTTGTTTTGATTATTGTTTTGTTTCACTTGTGTTTTTTTCCTCTTTCTTTTAGTTTTCTTTAATATTAGTTTTATTGAATATTCTTTTATTTTGAATAAAATGTCTTAAAAAAAAGAAAATCCTGAGCTTAAGCGGGCTCGAAGCCACTTCTTCCACAATCCGGGTGGCTGCTATTCCAACTGAATAGTTAAAGAAGCGGGTTCGAGTCCCTCTCGAACCCAGGATAAGGTTGAATTTTTCTACTTTGTCTTTAGATGGAAAATGAAGCATTTTTACAATGAAAATTCATTGTAAATGTTAATAAAATCTTACAAAAATGCAACGTTCTCAATCCACCCCCAGCAAACGCTCTTATATGAATAAGGGGTTAATCTTTTGCTTATGTAAGTATTTAATATTTCACAGGATTCTGGAATCGTCTATTGGAAATCCAACAAGACTGTTTAAGTAAAGGAGGTGTGACCTATTTGCATTCTGGGACTAACCCATCATACACATACTATGGTAAGTAATATTGGATCATACTCTGCATATTAAAGGTGAACTATTAGTACGTCTACCATGAGTTAATACCAATAACAGTCGGTAGCGTTCGCGTTGAGGTTTTCGTTTGGAATGATAGTACAGTACCTCTTCTGATTAGAAATGGAACTTAAAATGACAGACAAATTGCTGAACTCAACGATCGTAATTTACTTGAAGTAAACTCATGATATACAAGAAATATACTGAAGTAGTAGTGGGCGGGGCAGATATATCGGAGAACCGATGGCCATTGGCGCGTAATCGTTGTGGAATAAGTAAATAAATATAAATATCACACCTTACACCATGATCATCTCATCCGAAACTCAGCAGAGCTTGTACTACGGGTGTCAGACTGATATATAGGTACATAATAAGATAGAATAATACCTAGACACAGAAAAAATACAAATGCTCATCACACGAATGGTTGTCCTCTGTCAAGATCGAACCGTCATCAAAATACAAAACATACATTATTACATTATACATACATTTATTTGCAATAAACAAGCAACTATAAAAACACATGGACAAAATAGGCTAGAACTTAAAAATAGGTACACTGTTTAGTGTTGTAGTTTCAGTGTAGTTTGGCCGTGGCTCTCACGCTAGACATTGCCTGTGTCGCAGGCGCCGGGAGGAGTTACCCATGGCATCTGGCCTAAATGTAGTTTAGCTACTATTGCCAGACAAACCCGCAAGGTGGACAAATATCGGGAGGCCTATGCTCTGTAGTGGACGTTGGCTTACGTTCAATAATTTCTCCGCCAGTTATTCCAAGCTCATGTAATATATATTGACTCGTAACTCGTAACACTCGTATTTATATCTACTTCGAGACCATTACAAGTGGTGTGTTGTCTGGTCCATATTTATTGTATTTTATTCTTAATTTTTTTCAGCCATATGCTGCCCAGAAGATTGCGCCTCTTTGACAAATACAAACCACCAGAAAGCATTTCTTCTCGACGATTCTGTAAAGGAGTTCTTCGGTGAAGGACTCGCTACAGCTTCTGGTAAACATTTTGCTGGATCCTTGGATATACACAATTGTTTCCGTGGGACAAGAGGTGACATCAATGGAAAAAGTGAGACCCACCCAACTTCTTATGACTCTCATTAACTTTCTATGAACTTTTGTGTATTCAATGATGGTTTGAGGTTGTGGTACAGTTTTATTTATCTAGAAGTTTATTGAAACAACATACCATCACGACAACGAGTATATACCAAGCGGGGTAGTCAGAGGCAAGTGAATGTTGCCGTCATAGTGAACGAAAAACTCCGAAGTCCACTTTTCACCGATGGTATTAGAACCCAACGTGGAAGGTGGTGGCCTTCCGCCGTTATTCAGGTTGATTTGGTTTTTTATCGATGTTTTCCATCACCGAAGAGTTAGTCGGAACACAAAGACTTTGGTGCTGGCTAGATTTGAAAAAGTCCGAGTTGGAGTGCTTTACCCCCCCGTCCACGACGCTCATGGCTTGACTTTGTGTTTTTATTTAGTTTTCAAATTGTTAATTTCAAGTTTCAGTATGGGAGAATCATCGCCAGTTGTTAGAACCCATCTTTGAGCAATTTTCGAGGTGTTCAGAAGTGACTAACAAACAGTCACGCGTATTAGTCGAAGAATTTGGACGTGAAATTGGAAAAGGCCTTTTTAATTCAAGTGCCTATTTGCGACAAACTACTTTTAAGGTTTTATTCTGTAAGTAGCAATGAGGATCAAAATGTTTGAACTTAAGGCAATTTTGGCCGCCAACTAGCGCTACCAATTGATTTATTTTTATGATTTCCAAATTAGACATTGTTTTAAAAAACCTAAGTTAAAAACTGAACAATGAATATCTCAAAAAATACTTCTTTTAAATATTGAATGTCTGTCCAAGACTTTTCATTCTGTTTTTTAGTACAAGAATTAGTTTTTGCTAAAAGTGGCCTCTTTTAGGAAAAACTACCTAGGATCTAAACAGATCTAACAGGACAGATATTCAATTTTTAAAAGAAGTATTTTTGAGATATTCATTTTCAGTTTTTAAAAACAATGTCTGATTTGGAAGTTATATTACGAGTTTGCGGCTAAGCTCGCCTTAAGTAAAAAAATAGTTTTTTTTACATTTTGGGTGGGAATATTCAGACAATAATTCACTAAGAATATATTGTGCCCTTTAATTTTGATTCAATGTATTATTTAAATTTTTATTAGTCGATGGTGAATGGTTTATAAGGCAGCTAATCTTATTTGAATAAAATATCTATATTTTCAGCCACCATTTTTGGCGAAACCATTGACAAGAACATTCAACACGAACGGATGGAGTTATTTAAAAATGCAATAGAAGAGATATCAGATATACTCAAAGCAAGATATAAATCATTTTATTTGCACAGCAAAATTCTTTATTATTGCTCAAGACTGAAACGAAAGCAAAGAAATTGCACGGGAGTTATCAAGGACATAACTAATGAGGTAGGTGTTCAGCTTTCCTATCTATACTATATTTGAATGATTTTCAATAGAGCTTCCAAATGTCTTTAAAATATACAAAAATGTTAGACTATCGCATATTATAAAATGTTAGAATTAATTAAGTTAGAGAGCGTCGTGGCTAAGCACTCTAACTCGGATCGCGGATGTGGTCCCGAGTTCAAATCTGGCCAGAACCAAAATCTTTATGTTTATTGTTTAATTTCCGACTTACTACTAGTTCCGACTTAGTACTAGTACTTGAGGTACTTTTACTCAAGTACCTCAAGTACTTCAAGTCAGAACAAGGTCATCCAAGACCTTAATTTAACTTTGTATAATCTGACATGTCGTCATAGTGACATTGACTTTTCTGATACAAATCTGTTTGTACCATACTTTAGGTTAACTGAAGATACTATGTATCTTCCCATTAGGACTAAGCAGAAACTAGCTACTTTGTTAGCAAATAACATTAACAATGCCGCTATTGGCAGTATTTTCTATTCTGACATTAGTACTAGTACTAATTTATCTATTTCATGTGATGCTCCTTCAGCGTCTTGTTTAAACTAGGACCTAGGACAACAGCCAAGCCCAAATACTTGAATTTATTCCACCAAAATATTCAAAGCTTGACGGGCAAAGATTTAGAAATAGAACTATTGCTGGAAAACCAAAATATTGATATTTTATGTTTTACTGAACATTGGCTGACTGATGAAAACTATCAGTCTTTTGTCCTTAATAATTTTAGATTATCAAGCGCGTTCTTTAGAAAAACCACTATTCATGGTGGTTCATTAACTTTTACTGCAAATAGTTTGAAATGTAAAGATCGCACTGACATTGTAGGCCTGTCCATAGAGCGTATTGTCGAATTGTCTTGTGTTGAGTTAGAGGGCTTTGTTGTGATAAGTGTATACCGTCCCCCAAAAACTAACTTAGATAGATTTGAGACAGTTATGGAAGAAGCTTTGGGCAGGTTAAGTGCTAAGTCTAAACCCATTATTGTGTGTGGTGATTTCAATATAGATTTGCTAGTAAAGTCATCTGAAAGCAATAGGTTATTGTCGCTATTTAAATCCTTTGGTCTGAAATATCAATTCCATGAACCCACGAGGATAACAGCCACAACATCTACTTGTCTGGATAATGTATTTTGCAACTGTGTACCCATTGAAAAGGCAATAGTAACTGAATTAAAGTCTGATCATTGTGGGCAGAAGATAACATTTTTAGATTTAACTAACAATAGCGTTAATTACACGAAAATAACATGAAGACCGAAGACGGGAAATCGCATTAATAGTTTTAAAACTAATTTCAAGCATAAAGTATCTTCCATTCCTTACAAGCAGGGTGACCCTGATGCAGTCTACAAAAGACTGTTTGATTGTGTTAAAAATGAATTTGATGCTTGTTTTCCCACCAAACAAGTTACTTGCAGAGTTCAATCTAAGTTTTGTGAATGGGCCACGCCTGGAATTTACAGGAGCAGACGTAAGATGTATGAGTTGTACGGCATGAAAAAATACAATTTTGATCCACTTTTTGTTGAGTATGTCAAGAACTACTCCAAAATATTCAGAAAAGCCTGCACTACAGCTAAGGCATTGCACATTCGTGATAAAATATCAAAGTCCACTAACAAAATAAAAACCACTTGGGACGTCATAAATCACGAAACAGGTAAAGCTAAACAGCGCGATACCTCATACACTCTTAATATTAACAATAACATCTTACAATCGGAAGCATCTGTTGCTGAAGCATTTGATAAGTATTTCAGTAATATACCTATAATCACTACAGCTTCATTAAATTCCTCACCAACTCGAGCCGAACATTTGTTGGAAGATAATGTATCTTGTTGCAGTGTATTCTTTAAATTTAAACATGTTGAGTCACTAGATATAATAAAAGCATTCAGATTAATTAATTCAAAAGATACCGCTGATCTTTGGGGTATATCAGTCAAAATTGTTAGCCACATAATTGACGTGATTGCCCCTTAATTAGCCATAATATTCAATGATTGTGTTGATGAAGGTGTTTTTCCAAACTTAATGAAACACAGTAGGGTTGTACCACTTTTTAAATCAGGCAACAAACAAGACCCAGGTAACTTTAGGCCTGTTTCAATCCTACCAGCTCTCAGTAAGATCTTTGAAAAAATCATTCAAAAACAACTATTAAGCCATTTTTATGAGAACAATCTCTTACACAGTGAACAATATGGATTCACGAGAGGCCGTTCTACTACTGATGCTGTCATCGCACTTCTAAAACACATCTTTAGGGCTTGGGAGAATTCACAGAACGCTCTTGGCGTCTTCTGTGACTTGTCCAAGGCCTTTGATTGCGTTGATCACGATACACTTATACGCAAGCTTGATTTTTACGGGGTTAGGGATAATGCTTTAGATTTGGTAATTTCGTACCTTAGTTTAAGAACTCAAAAAGTTGATGTTAACAGTGTACTGTCTACAGGATCACAAGTTAAAATGGGGGTCCCTCAAGGATCCATTCTAGGTCCATTACTATTTCTGATATATATAAATGATTTACCTTTTTACTTAAAAGATATTTGTGATGTTGTATTGTTTGCAGACGATACATCTTTAGTTTTTAAAACTGACAGAAATAAAAACCTTTTTGATGATGTTAATGACGCACTTTCAAAGTTTTTACAATGGTTCACAGTAAATAATCTACAGCTTAATGCAAAAAAGACTAAATGTATTAATTTTAAGTTGCCTAATGTTAAAGATAACCCCATTAGTCTAAAAATTGATGGTAATGCTATGAAGCTTGTAGATACAACTGTTTTTCTTGGAATCACACTAGATTCAAAACTGCAATGGAACCCTCATATAACAGCTCTCTCAGGCAGACTTAGTTCGGCTGCATTTGCAGTGAGAAAAATTAGGTTATTAACAGATGTTGATACTGCTCGTTCAGTTTATTTTAGTTATTTCCATAGTGTAATGTCTTACGGCATTGTACTTTGGGGTCAAGCGGCGGATATACAAACCATCTTTATCCTCCAGAAGCGAGCTATCAGATCCATCTATAAGCTTCGTGCACGGGCTTCACTTAGGGAGATTTTTAAGGAAATTGGTATCCTCACTGTAGCGTCACAATACATTTACAATTGCATTGTTTTGGTGAGAAAAAATATTGGTCTCTATGCTAAACACAGTGACATACATTGCAGAAATACTAGGAATAAGGATAAAATTGCACTTCCACTCTTTAGGTTACAAAAAGTTTTAGGATCCTTTATGGGGCAAGGTATACATTATTACAACAAAATTCCAAAACAATTTGTGAGTTACCTTTACATAGATTCAAAAATCACATAAAAACGGCTTCATTAAAAAAGGGCTATTATACTACAAAAGACTACCTTATAGAAAAAGATGCCTGGGTATAAGCGCTCTGCTCGATGCGGGATTAAATAGCTCTATTGTAACAGATGTTTTATTGTAAGAGTTAATAGGTACCTAGTATGTATGTACTGACTAACAATTTTTGTTTTTGAATTGTTTAAATGAATTCTTGTTATTATATTCTTTTATGGTTGGTTTTTTCTCTTTGTTTTATATTCTTTTAGGTTTATTTGTATCAAAATGACACACTGCTTGTACTTTACTAACGCCTGTTGTAAACCCAAAACAAGTTTAAAAGAGTAACTGCTGAGTTTCTCGCCGGGTCTTCTCAGTAAGAAACAACTCCGACGCGGTGGTAGAGTCGCATTATGTCTGTATACTGTTTATTTACATATCCATATTATTATGGTATTTATGTCTATTATTTAGTATATTTTGCTGTAAATTTGACGATTTGAAAGTACTGATACAGTCTATTTGAATAAAGTTATTTGAGTTTACTCTCCGGTGATGAAAAACATCGATAGAAAACCAAATCAACCCGGATAGCGGCGGAAGGCTCACCACCTACCACGTTGGGTTCTAATACCATTGGTGAAAAGTGGGCTTCTGAGTGTTCCGTTCACCATAATGGCAACAGTGATGGTATTTTACCTAAAACGCCTTATTCTTTTGCACTAACGCTGTCCTATAATTTATTACTCTGAAAAGTGAACATAGTTAAAATTTCAGATAATAGCCTCGAGGAAAGCTGAAAAATATGAATCTACAAGTGCAGGACACAATGTAAAAGACATACAAGGTTGGTTTCTTCTCTCAACGTTAAAAGTTTTCAGTCGGCGTTGGCCGAAAAAATATAAACACTATCGGGTTTTTGCAACGAAATTAATTTCATGGTAAATATGATATGCAATTGTCGTCAAAACGTCTTGATAAAATAGGTAAATACATTTACCATAAAATTAATTTCGTTGCAAAAACCCTATAGTGTTTAAAGTTAGTAGTGAAAAATGCAACGAGAAATTTAAAAATGTTATAACAATGTTTGTTTTCAAAAGCTGAACATACGAGTATATCATCTTTCCGGGACTCAAGAAATACTCTCAGCTCTCTTCGGATAATTCCTATAGTTTCAAACATTCTTAAGCATGACTCTCAAACGGCTTATTGAAACTTGCAAAGCATTATTTGATTACGAACGATGTTTCTGATTTTTAAACTGGACTGCTTTTTAAATAAAACGTTAGCCAACATACATACGGACCGCCTGATAGTACTAAGCGGTTAGTGCTGCCTATGCCATATCGTACGTTATCGATCCTGTAAGGCCTTGCCTTTTTTACTGAACCGATTTCAAAAAATCTTTCACTAAATAAAGCTACATTCCAGGGAGTGACATAGGCATTTTTTTTAAATCTAGGCTATATTTCGACGCAAAAGACAGTCCACGCAGCAAAACCGCTGACGGACAGCTATTTTACATATATAGTCAGCAAGAAGATGTGACGATATTACAGCAACACATGTTAATTTCTTTTTATTTCAACTCTACAGATGCTTCACCAAGCTTACGGGATGCTTTATTACAACTGCAAGCACAGAATCTATACTCCGAGCAGCAGGTGGTGGACGAGCTGACTTCCGCCATGTTTGGTGGTTACGATACAATAGTGAATTCACTTACTTTCATTTTGGTGTTGCTGGGATCTCATCCTGCTGTACAGGAAAACGTCTTCTTGGAGCAAGTATCTTGATTATTATTAAGTGTTTTTTTCATCCGGAAAGGAGAATGAACAAAAGTAGTCCAAATATCCACCACTAACGAGACCTATACTTTCAGTTTTGGACAAATAAAAACAGTCTGTAAAAAGTTCTTACTACTTATATATATATTTTTTGCATAAATCTTATACTTCATTCATTATAACATTAGAAAAAAGAAGCAGGGGGGCTAAAATGAATGACAATTTGCATTTGATGTTGCCATAACGATAACATACCTGAGTATAACCTGGCAAAATTGAAAACCCCTTCCGCCACAACGTATGAAGGGATTATGTAACATTTTAGATTTGGTAGAGTTATAGTGACAGTAAAAATGAAAACCCCTGCCTGTTTTAGGTTTTTACATCGACAATTTAGTTTGATGCAAGACAAAATAATTATTTTAAGCAAAAGCCTCATAAATTCTGAAGTTCCTTTACTTTAAATGAGGACAATTTAGTGTGATAGCTGCTATTTATGTGGATTTAAATAAATTCGGCATAAATCTTAAAAGCAATTATGTTTATTGTACTTTTACCACAAAGTGTAACCTAAAAAGAACCTTTTTTTACTTCTGTCTAATGCTTTAATGAATGGAGTATAGATTTAATCAAAATGGGAAGATACGTGACTCGCCTCTAGCGCGTGGACCGCTTGAATCAGGCCTCCGTCGCCTAATTTTTGACAGGACTTCACTCTGACGCACGCTTGTCTCCCTCGGTCAAAACAAATAGGTTTGTCTCTGTCCTTCACATCGCACAACGATAATGCAGTTGTGCATCATCACCGTTTTCAGTTGACAATTTTATGGATATGCTTCCGCTATTTGATTTAATCTAAGGCATAAAAAGGCCATTTCATTCATTCATAACTTTTTACCAACAGCATGTTTTTGGTTGCAGTCTAATTATAATGACTCAGTATTTAGAAGACTGTTTTATTACATAGGTCTCGTTCATTACTGGTGGATATTTGGACCATAACTCCATACATTTTTGGTCACTCTCCTTTGTCAACTAGGAATGGCACTACGAGGGGCATGCCAAAAGAAGTTAGATACTCTTTACTCATTTGATTGACACTAGCAACGGGTCATATTGCTACTGTAGTGCTAAAGGATTAAAGAACGGTGAACTCTGAATGGTATGTTACAGTTTGTGCTCCAACAGTTATACCAGCTTGGTGCACCACGACCATGCGGCACACGTCTGCCAGAACACTTGATTTTTTCAACTTCGAAAATGTGTCAATCCTTCCTCCCCACCATATTCCCCTGACCAAGCACCTTGTGATTTTTACCTGTTTCCAAAAATTAAAGAAAAACTAAAGGGGAAGGCAAAGAAGATGCACTGGCTGCCTATAAATTCGAGATTTCTGAGGTGTCTAAAGAAGAGTGGTCACAGGTATTTTCCAATTGGTTCAAACGTATGGAAAAGTGTATACGTGCTCAGGGTGAATACTTCGATACTTGTAATAAAGAATACCTAAATTTTATAATTTTTGTGTAGATATCTAATTTCTTTTGGCATGCCCCTCGTATTCCTACTTTTACTATCTCTCCTTTCTTACGAAATGTATCATTTTTCAATAGTTGTGATCTAGGCTACACAAAATGTAGTAGAACATGTTCTTCCATGGAAGGAAATATAGTGTTTACAAAATAAATTCCTCTGGGCAGGATCTAAGAACTATTTACTTCTACTAATTGTACCTACTTCGTTTCAGAATCCACAACATATTAAACGACAAATTTGACGTCGATTTAGTTGATATGACAAAATTAGTTTATCTTGAAGCAGTTATAATGGAGGGTTTGCGCCTGTATCCACCTATTACAACAATAACAAGGACTATCGCCAGTCCTACGGAAATAAGTAAGTAGTCAAATGTGGAACATGGCCTCTCCCATGGAATTCTTAGTCATTAACTATTATTGGAGGAGTTTCCAAGTCCGAGTTGGCGAGTCCAAACGCAGTTTCTTGACTTGACGCTGGTGCTCGCCACGTTTTTTATATTTAAACATCAATTGATGGATATTCCAATCAATTAGCAAAGGCTGCAGCAAATAACAAAACCACTTTTTAAGTTTTTAAACAAAGTTACAGTCTGTAAAAAGGACTTACTATAAAAAAAAATGCATAAAACTTATACTTCATTCATTTAACATTAGAAAAAAGAAGCAGGTGGGCTAAAATGAATGACAATTTGCATTTGACGTTGCCATGATGATGACATATACCTGAGTATATCCTGGCAAAATTGAAAATCCCTTCCGCTACAACGTATGAAGGGATTATGTTACATTTTCGATTTGGTTGAGTTATAGTCACAGCCCGAAATACACATGTCGGTAGCGGGCATGCCAGTAACAAGAACGTCGCAGCATAAGCCAATCAAATGGTGTAAAATCTGCGGAATCTTGACAGGCCCCACATTTTACACCATTTGATTGGCTTCTACCGTGCGTGACGTGCCTAAGGGTGCTTTTCCACCAGAGATGTGCAATGCAACGTTACTGTGGTTGTGGTTAATATCCACCAATCTTATTCAACGGTCCACATGGCATAGCACTGGTGAAAACGGGTTATAATAAGCTATGTTTTTTAAATGAATGGATGCGTGCTATGGATGGTCCCGAGGGGTGTTCGTACAGTACAGTACAGCGCATCTTCCTCGCACACCTTGCGGAGGCACATCTTTGTAGCACATCGTACTCGCTCCGCTGTATGTATAGCTTAGTATCAGTGGAATCGGTCACACAGTTATCTACCTAGCTTAGTTTTCATTTACTCTATGTTAGCCACAAAATAAAGAGTTTACAGAAGGGCCGCTCGCGCCTTTTTCCTAAACTTGCCTAGGGTTACTGCTATATTCGCTCTGAAATTTCAAAATGAAGTAGGTAGGTTTGATACCTACTTGACAGAACCGGCCAAAAACAAAATTCATCATGTGAAAAGTTGCACCAAGTTCGACACAAACATTCGCGACGTGACCGATTCTTTCAGGTATCGTCTGTAAACTCACTTTGTCTGTGTGCGTTGTCGAAATAGCGGTTTGTTCCAAGCGGACTATCTGTCCGGGCCGCCGCGCCGCATGCGTAATTTTTGGCATAGCTCATCTTTGGTGGTAGAGCATCCTACATGTCCTCTACACAGGCATTTGTATTTCGGGCTATACCTACTGCAGATCCTAGACTGCAAATCCCGCAGAAAGAGATTCATCAAGATATTTTCTAGATAAATACACAATCGGTCCTGGGGCAAACTGCCTGCTGTTCATCTACGCCATGAATCGTCATCCATGTTGGGGAGCGGACGGAGAAGCCTTCAGACCTGAGAGGTGGTTGAATAGATCCTCATTGCCGAGTC
Organism: Udea olivalis; assembly: GCA_947369235.1. Classification (NCBI taxonomy): domain Eukaryota; kingdom Metazoa; phylum Arthropoda; class Insecta; order Lepidoptera; family Crambidae; genus Udea; species Udea olivalis. The sequence continues at coordinate 6,463,130 of OX376363.1, forward strand.
AGGCTTGCGCTTCGTTTGGTCTGGGCAAGCGTTCTTGTATCGGTACGTTATCCAAATGAATAAATATGAAGGGTGATTATCAAAAGAATTACAAAAACGATATACTCAGTAAGTCATATAGTAACTATCCAAGTGTAATGTTAATGTACCACGCGTGCCAGATTGCGGCGTCATCCACATACAGCCAAGCACTTTGACTGGCCAGTTGGCGCAATGGCAGCGATCCTGCTTTTAGCGCCAGAGGTCGTGGGTTCGATCCCCACCCATGACAAATATTTGTGTGACGAACATTTGTATTTGTTGTGTGTCTGGGTGGTATTATCTATTTATGTATGTATTTAGAAATATTTAAGTATGTTTATCAGTCTCTGACGCCCATATTACAAGCTGTGCTTAGTTTGGGGTCAAATGATCTCGGTGTGAATTGTCCCAGATATTTATTTATTTATTTATTTATTTTCTCCCACGCACAAAGAGGTTCGGTGACTCTTTTATTTGTCGTACCGTCCAGTCGTGGAACGCTCTCCCAGCGCATGTGTTTCCTTCCTCTTATAGTCCTGGGGTCTTCCTTCAAGCGGGGCGTGAAAAGGCATTTTTACAAGCCTTCAAGATGAGTATGACTAGCTCAGTTATTTTCATTACTGAGCTTGTCAGCCTCACATCTGGACCTCACGACCGCTTTCCATCAGGTGGAGTGAGGTCATCTTGACGGCTACTATAAAAAAAAAGAATTGACTTCATTACTGACTGTTTGATTGGTGACATTGAAATTGAAATGAAATAAATACAGTTTGTTTTCTCTTAGATAGTTTTACATCACCTACTTAAAGCCATATCGTTTTCAAAGTCTTTTGATAATTACCCGGTGTAGGAAACCTTACACAAAGATCATCTGACCCCAAACTAAGCAGAGCTTGTATAGAGGCGTTCACATCAACCTTTACATAGGGGCACCTTATACCTATTAAATAATACCCGTTATTTCCAAAAGCAAACTAAACTTTTTTTCTTTTTCTATTCAAAACCACAGACATAGTCATAGACAATCAGATACATACAGCCTAAACTAAATGGCGCTAGTAGTTATTATTTTGATACCTTACAGTTTTAACAATACCTACTGCTGACATAAGGCCCATTTTGCAAAGGTTTGTAAAGGTTTATGTGAACGCCTCTGTACTATGGTTTTGTCAGTTTTCGACAAATAAATACTTATATAGGCAAAAACACCCAGACACAGAACAAACACTAATGAGAAGATAAGAAAAAATTAACAGTAGTGACGTCACAACTGTTAATTTTTTCTTTAAAGTAAACATTGTCCCAATTTTTTCAGGTAAGAAGCTCGCATTGAACACTATGAAAATTATTCTAGTACACTTACTAAGAGAGTACAAAATTATCGCTGATGCGACGAAACTGGCTGTCTCACAGGAGTTAATGCTGACGCCAGTATCAGGGCACCAAATTGCTTTGGAGAAAAGAATATAACATGGATTTTAAAATGTAATGAAGTAACACTGGTTCCGGAGGAATTAAATGATTTGGATGACCATATTGCTGATGAGCGACCTCTTACAGATAGTCATTGGTTGATAATGAAATCGATGTGAATTATGGATTTAATGTAATAACTATAAGGACAGAAACTAGGAAAAAGTGCAATTTTACAATGTTAAAATGTATTGAGTGCCTACCTATTATTATAAGAATTAGGTTTGTCATTTGATGATCGAAAATAATGTTTGTTCTAATATTGTTATTTCTTTCAATTATTTATGGTAAGAAGAACATATATATTATGTTGTGTACCTACGTGTTGTACTCATCGCCATCTTTGACTCTACTATTACAAATAAATGTATGTTTTGTTAACAAAACATTTGACAAATAATAATTTACTTGTCGTTGCTATCTCTTCTTAGTTTACAATTTGGACTATGTCCATAAACGTCATCTTTCACACACCTTTACCAACGCACCAATTTCCAGATTTGAAATTTTCAACCAACTTTTCGTTAATGGAAAACACCTTTGAAAAAACCTAAGCAATCTCGATAATGGCGCTAGGCTCGTCCTATTTACCACGTTGGTTCTTATACGCTTGGTGAAGTGGAGGATTCAGATTGCTACGTTAACCATGACGGCCTCTAACTACCTCATTCGGGATAGAGTCGTAAATTGTGGTTACGGCAATATGACGTCAGACTGCCAAAGGTGTTTTTTGCTAGAATGACTTGTTTTTTTAATTATCTTCACAAATAGTTAACACCAGAATGCTCTTTTAAGTGTTTAAGCAACAAAAAACGCTAGCCAATTAACCAATTGACCGCAAATACCTATTTACCGCTTTTTATTCTTCTTTACTGAATGCTCTCAGCTCATAATGAATCTAGGCAAGAAAATCAGTTACTCATTACTGTTGTATCTACCAAGTTCACGTCCTAGTGTCAGATCCATTTTGAAAATAATCCTTATTTTATTTCTAGCTATAACAATGTTTGCCACAGTAGTTATAGCCTTTATTTTGATCGTTTGTGCTTGGCAGTGGTTAAACCAGAGAGAGACAGAGCTACCCCCAAGACACCCTGGGGCATTACCGATCATAGGACATGCTCATCTTCTGGTTGGGGATGCCAAACGTAAGTACATAAAGAAAAGGCATCAAAATACAAGTTTTAAAAACACCCATGAATGGATGGGTTACCCCTGAAGTGTATGACAACGGCACAACAGGGGGCCTACTCTTGTTCGTCAGAACACGTGATTAGCGTTGATGTTTGGACGTTAGAAAAAGATACTGAAACTTCGCAATTGATGTTGATTTCAATCATCATTTTATTTTACAAAATACAAGAAACCTATTCATTTAATATCATTAATCTGTGCTTTGAATCCTTCCAAAGCGTATTTTTTGCACCAGAGTAGGCCCCCTTTTGGAACTTCGAACCGTCGCGTTATGCCAGTTCATAGCAAAGAACGATCAGTATGTTGGCATTGATATCCACTTGCTGAGGTTAATTGTTCCATGGCTCTTAGAATTTATGAAAGTACTTAAGTATAACAAACAGCGGCAAAGCTACTATCTATCAATCCATCCGTAAGCCTCCATCATTGAAATGAAGTCATCGCTAAAATCGATAGGCATATTGGCTTTATCACCACGCTTGCCAAATGCGGGTTGGTGATCACAAACCCGGTCAATGTTTCGAAAAATCCTAAAACACACTTTGCTCGACCAGGGAATTGAACCTCCGGGTTTTGGGCCGAGCTCTGAAACCAATCGGCCACGGAGGCGTTATAACAAACAGTATTTTTGAATGTTCGTCACACAAATTTTGAAGTAGAATTCTAAAGCTCGACCAATAAAAAAATCTGTGAAAATTCTTACCTATTTAACTTTGTATGAAGATTCTTGTAATCTTATCCTTTTGAGATGATTATTTTAGATCTGTGGAGATTCACCCAAGAAGTGCAAAATTATTGTTTGGAAAATGGCGGCGTGACGCATGTGAACTTGGGTCCTCTAGTTGCCTACGGTAAGTTCGTGGATATTATCCAAGGGCCGATTTATAAATCACTACCTGCCCGTCAGCGGGTTCGCCCGCGAAAAAATGTAGTTTTATTTATGTAAAAGTATTTTAAAAATCGGTGCAGTAGTTTCGGAGCTAAATAGTTACTGACAAAGTTGCTCGCTACACTCAGTTTAGGAATTAACTTGTCTGAATATAGACGATTATGATAGGGCCCTAGTACCCTTGTAACTTCTTTATAGTGCGATCTCACCCTACTATCAGTTAAACCCCTTAAGGGTTTTTAATAGTAGGGTTCATTAGTAAATAAGAAAGAATGTAATTACTGTTGTGAATAAATTAAAAAAAAAAAAACAAGTTTTTGCACCGATGACAGTCACTAGTGTTGAATCTCAGTACATCGCCTCTAGTGAATTGAAATGGGACTAAAAAGGCATAAAAATCAACGGCTCATGATTAACTGTTTACCAAAGAAGGACGGCGAACTTCCATGTAATTTCAGACCTCTACTTACGGGCCGCATAAAAGAAATCGGTTGATGTTTTTAGAACTACGCTAGACTAACCAAAAAGTTAATTGTTTTAACTCTTATAAAGCTGGGGTTAAAAAAATATTTAAGCTATTGAAGGTAGTGAGGTTATAATTTAAATCGTTAGTTTTAAAATCATTTTATAACTAATATTTTAAAATATTACTAAATATAGACACTGATGCTAACACATCAGTCAGATTTGGTCCGACGTAAGCGGATACATGTTCGGGCGTTCCACTTTCGCGTTTCGGAGGCTGTTTGGTTGGCTAAGCCATAAATCAGTGATAAAATACAACGTACAATATCCGCATTTTGTCTGAAGAAGAAGTCGCGGAGAATTGCGCGGATGGCCGTCGCTGGAAGGCGAACTCCGCGCCTTTGCAGACGGGCCCACGTCCGTGCGACGGGTCCCATCACGGGTTCCCGTCGCGGGTGTACGAACAGGCTTGTTCAGTCAACAGCGCTACATGATACGTGCAATGAGAACCCTCTATGGGCCTCATCCACCCCATCCTCATCCCATTCAAAGGCGCACTGCGGGTTGTTTAGTACAGCCGTGTACTTCTTCTACTACGCGGATAGCTCGTGCCGCATCGGTACGCGGCACGAGCGATCTGTCACCCGTAGGCCTTATCACATCATCACTAAGCTATACAACAAGACAAAGAACAAAAGAAGTACATTTCTGGTGTACCTAAATTAAGTTTGTTTAGCTCAGTGTGAGGCTTATTTAAGTTTTACTGTTAAGAAATAAGAAACATATTAAGTTATTTATGTACATTTATTTAAATAATTAACAAGTTGTCCAAGAATGCAGCAGGAGCTCCGAAATGATCCTGATGACAAGCGTACCCCATGTACCATAAAATGGACATTATGTGCGAGCAACACCCAACTGTGTGATTTCCAGCAGCACAATAACAATTTTATCCTGAAATGGCCTCACTCCCTTATACTACTCATAGTCTATTAGGACCCTTCTGCGTATAGACTCAGGTACATGAAGTTTTTCCCGATCATCTCACTCTGGAAACAAGTAACGGCCAGCAGTTGCAGCTGCTCTTCTTATTGTTGGAAGAGCTATTTGAGTGTTTGCTTTATTATTTGTTTGCCGGGTTTCAATTTGATTATGTTTTCCTGCAACAGGTGGTGCAGGTAATTCTGTAGGACTACTTTCTCTTACAGTTTGATTATTTGATGAAAACTAAAAAATATATGTTAAATATTATAATATTAAAAATCGGCATCGGCACCACCAAACGATTCGGATACCGGGTCAAGAATTTACAGACATCACTACTTACTAAAAAGCTCTATATTATTTTTGGTGAAAACACAAATCTCAAAAATATACATGGATGGCAAAGTTAACAAATTTATTTTTTCAAATAGTGGTCGGCAGGAATCCATGGGCCCAGCTCCACACATGGCCCTGAGACACTTTTTTTGAATTATAAATGCACGCCCAACATCCACCGAATTTCCCCACAGAACAAGGTCATATCTCAAGGCAGAGCATACGTAACCATGGTTCGCAGTAAGCGCAGTCTTTTGATTACTGAGCCTCGTGAGTCTGTACAAAGCATAAGTGAATCTATTAAGCCTTTGGCACACACTGGAAACATGTTCCTTCCACGTTAGATTTGTGTCTAAGTCGATTCCAAGAAACTTTGCACTAGCGCACTCCGCAATGTTCACAAAACCTATTTTGGTAAACAAAATATTTGTACCCGTAATCAATCATCGTTGCCTACGTTACGTCATGGTAGATATACAGTAGCTTTGACAGCGTTACTAAAGGGCAAAAGTTTATCTACCCTTTTTTAGGTGACAATATGGTGAACCTCGGGTTAGGGCGTTACTGGGAGTATAATAGTAAATGCTTTGGCTTTAGCCTTTTTGACACATTAAAGAAAAAAAAACTTTTTATTCGGATAACTGAATCCATAGTTGTGTTAGTAGAATTTCTTAGAAAACTATGTTAGTACACGAAAACAAGGTATAAAAGAAAAACAGCACTAAAGAAAAATAAAAACATAATAAAATAATAGTGCAATTAATAGTGTGCTAAGAGTTACCAAAGACATTTGTTTCCGTGGTAACTCTCAGCACCATGCACTTCCAGAGCGGCGAGGTGTACCTACCTATCCGCTATGATCATCAGGATGCTGTTGTGACTGTTGCGCATCCTGCGGATCAGGGATATGGTTTTTTTGCGGATGATGGCCATAAAACCGTCAGTTTGATATTCCGCAAACATGCCCGATGCGCTGCAGAAACGAGGCAGCCCCAACATCATCCTGAAGATGTTATTATTTTGGACACGTAGGGTATCCAATGATCTTTTGGAATACGCAGCCCACATACTTCCCGTGTACATGCTCTGACAATAGGCTTTAAAGAGCGTGACCTTAACTTGTTCGGTACAACGGAAAAATCTGCGAGCCAACATATTTCCTTTAACCGCCAAAACCCTACGTTCCCTTTCTATGTCATCATCATCCTTCAGGTCGTCAGCAAAGATATGTCCAAGATATTTAAATTTGGATACAGGATTAATGCCTACTCCGTTCAGGGTAATCTCACCCGTAATACCGGGACGTTTACCGGCGGCCTTAAATACCATGTACTCCGTTTTTTTTACATTATAAATGAGCCCATGCTCAGCGGCGTACCTCTCACATACACTCAGCATTGCCTTAAGACCTCCCATTGTAGGGCTGAGCAGCACCATGTCGTCCGCGTAGCTTATATTGTTAATACTGACGCCGTCAATACGACACCCAACAAGCATGCTGCTCAGCTCCACAATGAGATCGTTCATATATATGTTGAAGAGCGTAGGAGAGGATAGACCTATATGCCTCAGAGAGCGATTCCCCCCACCTTACATAGTTGGTCTGGTTTGTATACCAAAAACTAAGTATGTTCAGGATTGTACAGTTTTTTTTTCCTCCAAAGCACATATTATGTGTTCAGTATTAAGAATTTTATGGTAATTTTGGTTGGTATATTTTGGTTCAATTTTTGTGTTATAGATTGAAACATGTAATATATGAATATTATTTTTCATACTACGTCGGTGAAGAACCACGCGGACCACCCAATAAAGTGAAATTTATTTCCTCTTTACAAAAGCCGCTTAGACAAACTTATCAACTAAACTTAAATGAGCCACCTTTGTGAGAGACTGGTGTCCATACTAGGGTAATCCCTGTATGGACTTGGTATCCCAATGGTAACTTGTTGCCGCTACACTAGAAGCGCTTATTTGAGCGTTGCCAACCAAGCTTTTCAAATCCCCAAAAAACACAAGAAAAATATTCTCTTAGGGCACAGGAGGTATTTTTGAAAACCCAACGTACAGATTATCTTGTAAAAACTATAAACATCACAGTTTCATCAGTTCAGTTCTAAATAGTCAGATCAGTTTAGTTTACAAAGACCCTTTTGCAAGGTTTTTTTAAGTATAGTAATTTCTATGATACGACAAATTTAAACTAACAATATGAGGATAACATGTTTATCCGTTTAGGACGAGTAGGCCTTTGATCACGACGGAATTGCTGATTTTAATTTCAGTTCTCGCCTTAACACCTCGTCAGTCCGATTCGGTTATTTTCTTTCATTTTTAATAAAAAAAATTAGTAGGGTAGGTTTTGTCTAATTTGGTTTATCAAAACTTAGGGCCTTTATTGACTTTAACATATCAAAATATTGATTGCTACCGCATAACGGATCATTTAATATAATTAAGACAAATTTACTGAATCGATCGATAACTTTGTTCTGAATCGGGGGGCTGATGCGATAAATTGTATGTCGTTTCCATTGCATCTACTATGTTGACTGACGACGTGTTATATAATTTCATACAATTCTCACAAGCTTATTGGGAAAACCTCGGCAGGGAGCTCATTCTAATCCTATCAGCAATATTTTTTTCAGTAATTTGTGACCCTGATGATTATTTTACGGTCATGGCGTCCTGTTTGGAGAAAAACTATTTTTATCTAAAAATACTCAGTAAGTGGCTCGGTGAAGGACTTGTTACTGCCCCAGGTGGGTCTATTTTGTGCCTGTTTTATTGTTATCCATAATCTTTACTCTTTTACAATTTATCCTTCAATATTATTCCTGCATTCATTTTGTTCTTTTTGAGAAACCTAGTGAAAAGATGTCATTGCGTTATGTAATTCCTGTACATTTTTCAATTTGATGGCAAATTGAAAAATATATGGGAGCATGTTGCTCCGGGCTATTCCTTTTTCAGTGGCAAAATGGAAACGCATACAAAAGCTGCTGTACCCTGCATTTGCGCAGCACGTTGTGGATGAGTTCATTCAAATCCATAACGCTCAAGCCAGGAGTCTGGTGGAGAACCTCAGAGAAAAGGTCGGCGAACCCTTTGAACTTTTGAACTATATAGGACGGTCTGCGTTGGAGTCTAATTTTTGTGAGTAAAAATAAACAGTATGAAGAGTTCGGTTATGGTTGGGCTCATGTAGGTTATTGATAAAACATCAACAACTACGCAAGACTAGGTAGCTTCCTTCATACACAACATTTATTTTGTTCTACGAGTTTTATCATAACTCAATACAATAAGCATTTCCAAGTTTTTTTTGAACTTTCGTGACATTTGTTAGTCTATCTAAAATATGTAAATAATTCTGCTAATGTCAATTTTTATCAATTACTTATTTTTGTGATACTGGCAAGAATAACAAGTGATAAACATACTCATATGTAGATACTTGTAGTACGATAAAGACGACGGCACCGGACGGCAGATGTCGACGGCAGAGGTCGACGGCATTTGCCGTCCCGTATGTACGAGTACGATCTCTTAAAAATATAATTATCTACATTTTTAGGTCGACACATAAAACTAAGTATAGGTATGATTTTAGTGTGGTGATTTCGTAATAACCGTTTATTACAAGTTAAACTTTATAACACAGTGACAGCTTTCGGTATGGAACTGGACGAGACCACATTGAGCCAGATGGAAACCTACATGAAAGCATTTGTAGAGATCCGTCAAGTGCTAATGCAGCGGATTCAAAACCTCTGGATGCACAACGATCTCTTGTACAGCTTTACGAAACTCAAGAAAAGACAGGATGAAACTCTGAAGATCACCAGGGCTTTGTCTGAATCGGTAATCCTTTCGTGTTTATATCAGTTATTTTGCCACAAAAAATGAGTCAGTGCAGCAACAACTAGGTACTTCGTCTGGACTCTGTCAGTCACCTTAAGTAGTTTTGTGATCCTATTCTCTCTTTTTTTTCAACATTAATAAATATTTATGATGTTTTTTTTTAGGTTGTTTTTTTTATTTAAGACGACGGAGAACTATGAGGATATTATTGATGTGAATACTGGTCGTAAAATACCCGTAGGTTACCTACAGAATATTCTGTTTGTTTGCAGATAATCAACAAGAAAAGGGCAGCGTTACAAAATAAAATGGTTCACACAACTAATAATGGTTAGTTTTATGTTTAAGGCATCGTAAAAGTTAATTAGAATCGGTAATTGGCAATCACCCAAATGTAAGCGTTGGCACAAATGTTAACTAGGATGTTTACTGTAATTATCGAGTCAGACCGGAAAATACGTGTAAAGACAATTTGTAAGATGAACAAAACACGTAAGATATCTTCCCAACTATAGTTAGGAAAATATCTTACGTCATCGATCAGCTAGAAAGCATTAGGCCCGGATTCCACCAAAGCGGAGAGCAGAGGAGATGTGTTTTGATAACCAATCAGATTACTTCATTTCCACATCTGTCTTTGAAATGTGGAAATAACGAAATCTGATTGGTTATCGATACATATCTCCTCTCCTCTCCGCTTTAGTAGAAACCGGGCCTTATAATGCGTTCTAGAGGAGTGATGAGAAGCGCTTGGGCCGAAGTTTAAGAGTTACGGGTTCCAGTTCAGATCAGGAAGTGTGTTTTAGTTTTTTACGGAATGGACCTGCAGCATGCTGAAATTTCGGCAGAGCACGTATGTACCTATCTATAACACATTATTACTCGTATGTCCAACAATATTCACCGTGTCTCCTAAGCAAGTAAACAATTTCATTTCATTTAATTTCATTTCATGGGTTCGTGATAGCGAAACCGCACATAACAAGCCTTATTTTTTTTTTTTTATAAATATGCGCCAGACTACTTTACCTCTTTTTAGTGTTAGTAGTTTTAGTGGTCTCGAAGTAGGGATTAATATCCCTGTGTTACGAGGCACCACACAAGGAAATAAGCCAGGGGCGTCTCCCAGCACACCCAGACCCAAATCAATTCAGAAAAGATCGTTTCCTGAATTGACCCGACCAGGAATCGAACCCGGGACACACGGAAATCAAGGCGAGAAACCGTGCTACAGCGCACTGCGCCAATCGTGTCGTCTAAAATAAAGTACTATTATAATGACTTACGTCTACTTGTGATGGACCTGCGAGTGAAGCTTTGAGGCAAATGCCGGGAGCGCTGCCCGCCCCGAATCAGGTGGTGGGTGTTTGAAGCGACCAGATCCCATGACTTTGCTGCCGCTTTCGGTGACCTGTGCATCGCAGCGGATAGTGAGTCCGGGCAACAGCTCTGGGACAGGTGTCAGGCAGCTATCACCGGGGCGGCGAGGGTGGCGTTGGGTGTGTCTCGGGGTGGACGTGGGCTTGATGCCAAACGTGCTTCTAAACGAGCTGTAGCCAGAGCCAGACGTGACCACTTACGTCCTTTGTACGGTAAGTTGGAGTCGTCTGAGGGGCAGAAGCTTGTTTACTAGTTGACACGTTCGAGAGTCAAAGCCGCCCAGGATATTTCCATGTGCCGCTGTGTAAATGACACTCTCGGTAACCTGCTATGCGAGGACCGTGCGGTGAAGGAGAGATGGCGCTCTTATTTCCACGAGCTGCTCAACAAGCAGCACAAAGAGGTGCAGCCACCTGAACTCCCTCCAATGAGGGACTAGTGCCCCCGGTAACGCCTGATGATGTCCAGGCAGTTCTTCGCCGCATGAAGAACCGTCGACCGAAGAACCGAAACCGAAGCGTGGAAATCGATGGGCTCTCGTGGTGTGGGCATACTTACCCACCTTTTCAACCGCATTCTCCTCACCAGGAAGATACCTGACCAATGGAGACTGAGCATTATCACGCCAGTCTTCAAGGGCAAGGGCTCGGTGCAGGAGTGCAGCAATTATCGCGGCATAAAGGTGATGTCACACACCATGAAGCTCCTCGAGCGCATTGTAGACTCTCAGATTCGACATGAGTGTACAATCTCGGAGTGTCAGTATGGGTTTCGACCCGGTTGCGGGACCATGGACCCCGTATTTGCCTTGAGAACGCTCATGGAGGGATACAGACCGAAGAATACACCTCTGCATCTCCTTTTCTTAGACATGCAGAAGACCTTCGACTGTGTCCCTCGTGAGATAATCGGCTGGGCGCTGCGGTTCAGGGCCGTTCCCGAAGTCTTTATTGACATTATCCGGGAAATGTACCACGATTTCAGTTCCATAGTTAGGACTGCGGTTGGTGACACGCTTCCCTTCCCTATCACCGTTGGAGTACACCAAGGCTCCGTGCTTAGCCCGTTTCCGTTCAGCGTAATACTAGACGTTCTGTCAAACAGCATCCTAGACCACCACGAGCAACCACCTTGGTTGCTCATGTATGCTGATGATATAGCGCTAGCAGATTCAAACAGGGGACGGCTGGTACAACTGGTGAATAAGTGGTAACATTCAATTGAAAACGGCGGTCTGAAACTTAATGTGGCGAAGACGGAGTACATGGCCTGCAACGCCAAGGATCCCCAGTCCGTCCACATAGGCGTTGATGTGGTCGAGCGCACGGACCGTGTCAAATACCTGGGATCTGTGTTAAGCGCGTCCGGGGACATCGTCGACCGCGACGTCAGAGCCCGAATTTCCGCGGCTTGGGCCAAATGGCGTAAGGTGTCTGGTGTCATGTGTGACCCCAAAATGCCGATCAAGCTGAAGGGGCAGGTCTATAAAACCATCATTAGGCCTGTCTTTATAAATAGCAGTGAAACATGGCCGTCATTAGAGCGACACAAGCAGGAGCTGCGGGTCACGGAAATGAAGATGCTGCGGTGGATGTGTGGAGGCTCACGCAAAGACCGCGTGCGTAACACCCACATTCGCGGCAGCCTTCGTGTTCGTGACATCGCAGGCAAGCTGCAGGAGTGCCGCTTTTGTTGGTATGGTCATGTCTCACGGTGATCGGCAAACTACAGGGGCAACAAATGTCTGGCCATGCCGCCCCCGCCAGGTACCGGTAAAAGAGGTCGACCCAAGAAGCGGTGGCTCGACGTCGTCAAGGGTGACATGCGTGCCAACAGACTCACCACTGAGGATGCACAAGACCGCGCGAAGTGGGCCAAGAAAATAGGGAAGGCGGACCCTGGGACACACAACCGGGATATACCGCACGAATGATGATGATGATGATGAATAATGACTTAAGTTTAGTGCTATTTTAATTTTTAGGTAAAAAATGGAGAGGCTTCATGGATTTAATGCTGGATCTTTCGGCCGATGGGGCACTTTCGAATGCAGAGATTACATGTCAAGTGGACACTATGATCATGGCGGGCTATGAAACTTCATCAACCACCATGAACTTTGCCTGTGTGATGCTGGGATCCCACCCTGAAGTTCAGGAAAAAGTTTATCAGGAGTAAGTAAATGCCGAAACTTCACTGAAAGCCTACAAGAACGGAAACTGACAAAGATCTACAAAATCGTTATTCAAAACAAAACAAATGCGATAATAAACTCCACTGCAGGCTACTGGCCTCACCGAAACTATGAAGTGGTAAGAGGCATTCTCTCAGCGGGCTCAGTGCGGATAGTTATCGGGTGTAAGGCCAGTAATGATGAACCTTACTGTCAGGTACTATAAGCTGCCCTAAGGCCGCCGACGAGGTTAAACGACGGATCATTCGGCGGGACCAACCGCTCAACGTGCCTTGCGAAGCACGGATATGCTCGTGGGGTGGCCATTTCCTTACCCAACGCCGTTATATAACATCGGGTCCTTGCCGGTCCGTTGCCAGTTGTGACTTTCACCTGAATTCTGAACTCATTAGGTACAACTGTAGTACCTACAGTAGGCCACTAACTCGTGCTTTAAATTACCAGATTGCAGGAAGTATTGAACGGGTCAGACCGGGATGTTCAGAAGGAAGATCTGCCCAGACTTGTGTATTTGGACGCGGTGTTGAAGGAAGTAGGCAGGCTGTTCCCGGCCGCCCCTGTAGTTACCAGATACCTGGATAAGGATGTCAAGCTTAGTATGTCCACAATTATATTTAACACTAGCTGTCCGTCAGCGGCTTCGCTCTTGTAGACTATATTTCCCGTTAATACATAATGTTAATGATAATAATCAATCGTTATGGTCAATGGAATACTCAGGAGCCCAAGCACCAAGCTCATTGGAACCCAACGTGGTTGGTGTTCAGCGGGCCTATGAATCAAATTTCGTTATTTCTCGATTTTGTCGACAAAAACGAGAAATGGCGAAATTTGGTTAGAGGATGGTTTGTCTACTCTTTTCCTAAGGCGCGCATCTCAGGCCCGCTGGTGAGCTTTAGCAGCGAACTTTGTCTAAGTGTTATTAAGTGGATTTATACAATGATTTGTTTGTTTGTTGTAGATTAACTCAATAAATTCCGGACCAATTTTCAAACTCTTTCGCCAATATATCTAGTAACTTAGCCTATATTTGAGGAGGAGAAAGCGGAACAGCCAAAATCGTGTTATTCACGCAGGCGATGCCGTGGGCGCAAAGCTAATCTATATCTATGTCTATACTAATATAATGAAGAGGAAAGATTTTTTTGTTTGCATTGAATAGGCTCCGAAACTACCGAATTTTAGAAATTCTTTCACCAATATAAAGCTACATTATCAGGGAGTGACATATATATTTTTTAATTTAGGCTTTAACTTGACGGGAAAGACAGTAGGTAAGCGGGTGAAGCCGCTGACAGACAGCCAATTTTCAATACAATGGTGGCATTTGAGTCCCTCCAAAAACCCCTCGCTCCTTCCAGAAAACTACACCATGCCAGCCGGCAGCAACTGCGCCATCCTCATCTGCGGTGTCAACAGGCACCAGATTTGGGGCGAGGACCGAGACCAGTTCCGCCCTGAGAGGTGGTTCGACCAGAGCACCCTTCCTGACAACGCTGCTTCTTTCACCGGGTTTAGTACTGGTCGGAGGGCTTGTATCGGTAAACTGACACTAACAAATAGATTTTCATACATTATGATATGCTATCTTACGTCTGGTCTGGTCTATTTTATCCCTCATAGAGAGCCCACCTTTTTTATATTAGCTAGTGTATGGGTACAAATTATTTTATAGACTACACGTTGCCCGCGGGAGCACCGCGCGAGTCTCGGATTCTCCTGCTAATAGAGAGGCCACCATAACCAGAGTGGCTAGAGCGCTTTTTTTTTCAAATTTTGATATGAATAATAAAGCTTGATGTTAAAAACAAGATAATATCAATACCAGAGTGGCCCGAGATCCAAAAAAATACACTTAGGCCACTCTGGTTCTGGTGGCTTCGATTGTGAGGTACACCTACTCTGGTGAAACATTTCCGAAGTTGAGTAAAGATGTTCATAGTTTTTCTATGTTTCGTGGTATAAAATAAATAAATAAATATCTGGGACAATTCACACCAAGATCATCTGACCCCAAACTAAGCAGAGCCGTGGGTGTCAGAGACTAATAAACATATTTAAATATTTCTAAATACATATCTACTTAAAATAGATAATAACACTCAGCCACACAACAAACACAAATTTTCGTCACATAAAATGTTTATCATGGTTGGGGATCGAACACACGACCTCCGGTATTGAATGAAGGCAGGATCGCTGCTATTGCACCAGCCAATATAAGGCTTAGAATATTATAAAACCGAGTTAAACTTTATTATCGAATGGCATTCTAATCTAACGCCTTATGATACTTCGTTAGTGCTTATAACGACTTATTTAGTGCTGCCAGACACTGAGCCACCTGTGGCCATGAAACGCAGTTGAGCTTGGCCACATAACGCGTCCACTGGTGGCTGAGGTCAAGCGACGTTTGACCTTTAATATTCTATTGGAAGAGCAGGCTCAAAATCATTCATTTTTAGATATATATAATTAAACAATAATATATATCTAAAAATGAATTTTTGATCGAGAGTTGTTAGTAAAACAATAATGGAAAAAACTACTTAAAAATACGTTAGTTAGTATGAATGACAAAGCCATGTCTAAAATCAATCAATTAAATTTCGAATTTAAAATATATCGGGGCTTTTTTGGTGCCTTCCAAATATTTATTTTACCAACGTTTCTAATTTTGAAAGGTCATTCGATAACAACTGAACAAAAAAATAGTCAAATACCCTATTAGTTTCCAGCGGAGGTGGCCGGCCTGATCCTAATCTAGTACTCAGCAGCATGAAGTCATTAAAGTTCGCGTCAAATTTCGCCACTCTGAAGTTCGGGACTCGGGACAACTTCAGAGTGGACTAGAAACCTTAATTCATAGATACATATAATTCAAAATACCTCTCCAACAGGCAAACCATACGCATTGACCCTGATGAAGATCACCCTAGTGCACCTGGTGCGGCGCTACCGGCTGCAGGCCGACCACACCAAGCTGGTGACGCAGCTGGAGGTGTTCCTGAAGCCCGCGGAAGGATCACAAATCACGTTACTAGCAAGATCGTGACAGCACCTTAGTTCTTGTATTTTTTTAGGGTTGAAGAGTTAATTATACTTACTGAGGTAAATATCACATTAGTTAGGTAGGCTACATGTTTTTTTATTCAGTACTCGGAGTAGGTAAAACTGGGGCCTTGCTCGCATTTATTACTTCCGATTATTTTAGCATTTGACAATGCTTGTTTTCAAATCTAAAGATAGAAAAAACTGGAAAAACCTTGATGATCTCGAGCGGGAATCGAACCCGCCTCTTTCACAATCCGGGTGACTGCTCTAAACCAATGAGCTAGCTACCGAAACCTCAGAGGATCGAACGAATCTTTCCAGTATATGCTTACGTTGCAAGCCAACGTTATTCCATCAATTTTTCTAAGCAAGTACCTAAAAACATCCGAAAGAAATATTTTTACAAAAATTTAAACTTTCGGTTAAGATGAAATATGCTATTTGTTTAATACTTTGATTATTTTAGCATTTATAATGCTTGTTATTCATATTACATATAGGATAGAGAAAAAATTGCTCGCATTTGTCTATGAATTCAGCGTCCCAGCCTGGCATTTTGGTAGTAAGATCTCTTTTTCAGTCACGTGACCATTACGTCACGCAAGCTCACTGCTCAACTTCTGCGCAGCGTGTTGGTATTACGAAATCTTATTTGACGTTTCAAAACAATGGTGTTTTCTGTCAAATAGTACCAATCTGAAACATTCATTTGAAGAAGTAGCTCAAAAAAGTGACATTACAAAGTGAGCATTTTTAGAACCTTAATCGGTCACGCTGCGATACTGGCAAAATATTGTTACACGGCCCCTGATTTTGAACATTAATGTGGAATCATAGCCTAATTAGTATATTATTTTAGTAAAAATGGTAACGGAATAAATATGGTGTTTCCTTAGCATTCGGTTTTTTTTATTCTTACTTTTCATAAGTAAGTATATACCTAAATGTAAAAAACGTAAATGAAAATGGCATATAGGTTGCACCAATATGTAAAAAAAGACGAATTCCACAGTTGAATTTAGGCCTTATCTAGATTTATAAAGTAACCGGTTATAATAGCTCAGCTTGCATCTTATTTCAAGTTCCTTATTTGCTGGGCATCGTCGCAGACATACATACGATCACGACTTTATCCCAAGCGGGGTAGTCAGAGGCAAGTGATTGTGCCGTCAATGGTGAACGAAACACTCAGAAGCCCACTTTTCACCAATGGTAATAAAACCCAACGTGGTAGGTGGTGAGCCTTCCGCCGTTATCCGGGTTGATTTGGTTTGTTATCGATGTTTTCCGTCAACGGAGAGTTAGTCGGATATTAAACAATGAACACAAAGATCTTTGGTTCTCGCCAGATTTGAACTCAGGACCACACGATCCACGATCTAAGTTCGGGTGCTGAATTACTAGGCCACGACGCTCTAAGAGAAATGATAGTTTTCTATTCTTTAAAACCTGTTGAAATCAACTGTAGAACTGTCTGCCTGCAGGGATTAGAGCATCTCAGACCAAACATAGTTTTAAGAAACGAATTCGTGAACATTTATTGCAATTGCGTTTATATTTGTTTATTGTATTTATATAGATATTGTATGTATTATATAATTATATTCCTTAAAATATCTTGGTTTTTATGTGTTAATTTAATATTCAATTTGAGACCATATTTGTTTATCCTACCGCACCCGATATTGAAATTATCTTTATGACTTAAAGGTTGACTGGTAGAGAATGCCTTATGGCATTAAGTTCGCCTGTTGAACTTCATTTGTGCAATGAAGTTTAAATAAATAAATCACAGGTAAAATAAAATAGTTTTAAAAATAACACAGTTTATTCCATTTAAAATATATACGGAAAAAATAACATGAATGTTGGTTGCATGAAATTGCTTCCACACTTAATACTTAAAATAAATGCTCTTGCAGATCATCTATACTAATATTATATAAAACAATTTTTTTGTTTTTATTGCATAGACTCTAAAACTATGGTAATTATGTGAATCAAGTCGGAGAAAAGCGGGCAAAATGGACACTAGCTGTCAAACATTTGACAGAACGAAGTCTGTCTGGGTAGCTCGTAAAAACTAAATCGATACACCCCCCCCTTAAACTCAAAACTGCGCACGTACGAACACATTTGCGTTGTTGCGTTGCATGATACGCAACAACTAGGTTCCCACGTGCGTAGTGCGTACCACTATCGAACATTGAACACTCTGTTCGTCAAACTTGTTTGCGGCGATCTTATTTGTAGATCCTTATGGACGGTGTTCTTTAGCCGGCGCCGCCATGGCTATTAAGGTAGAGTCCGCGACTGTTGTGCGCGAACTCGATTCGAACTATGTTCGCGTTCGTTTTCTAATATGCCGTACGTACAAACCAAATGTTCACGTTTAATGTTTGTGTTCGCTATGTTCGTGTTCGTACGTGCGTACACGGCTTTTAGGATTTCGGTACAGCGCCTCT
This sequence comes from Udea olivalis, assembly GCA_947369235.1. Taxonomy (NCBI): domain Eukaryota; kingdom Metazoa; phylum Arthropoda; class Insecta; order Lepidoptera; family Crambidae; genus Udea; species Udea olivalis. The sequence goes on from OX376363.1 coordinate 6,481,452, forward strand.
AGTGAATATAAATGGAACTAACAATGCATACAAATTGCTGTAGTCAACTATTGTAGTTTACGTGACGGAAACTCATGGCAGACGTAATGACCCCACGAGCTTTGGCGATATAGGCAGTATTTCAGCCAATGGGCTGAGAATAACGGTCTAGCTATTGGTAAATGTCGTTTAGAGTTACTTGGGAATTTACATATAGCCTTATTATTGACTCTTGATGTTCATGGTTTCACATTTAGTTAGCTTTCTTGAAGTATTCCTTGCTTTCCTTAGGACTAGGTTTGATTGTCTCTGCATTCGTGTCTGGGTTCCAGTTTGCTGGACACACTGAAAGAAATAAGACAATGATGAGTTTTTGGTTTAATTCTCAGAACCAGTAAAATAAAACATAACTGATATAAGTCATAATTAGAATTTTGGACCTTGAAGAAATCAGACAGGATTCGAAACCGCGTCTCCCACAATCCGGGTGGCTGCTCTAATCACTGAGCTACCGAAATCTTAGTAGACCGAACGAATCTTTCCAGTACATCCTTACGTTGCAAGCCAACGTTATTTCATCACTGTTTTAAGACCTTCAGTAAATAAATAAATAAATATCTGGGACAATTTACACCAAGATCATCTGACCCCAAACTAAGCAGAGCTTGTACTATGGACTTCAGAGACTGATAAACATACTTAAATATTTCTAAATACATACAAATATAGATAATAACACCCAGACACACAACAAACACTCATGTTCGTCACACAAAATGTTTGTCATGGGGGTTTGTTTTTTTTAGTTTTCTATCTTTAGACTGTATAACTAAATAAATATAAATATGCGCCAGACAACACACCTCTTGTAATGGTCTCGATGTAGGGATTATTAAATCCCTGTGTTACGAGGTACCACACATGGAAATAAGCTAGGGGCGTCTCCCAGCACACCCAGACCCGAGTCAATTGAGAAAAAATTGTTTCCTGAATTGACCCGACCGGGAATCGAACCCGGGACACTACGGAAATCGAGGCGAGAAACCGTGCTACAGCAAACTACGCCAATCGTGTCGTCTAAATGATTTGACATTCGCCACAAATAAGAATAAATATCCGTAACAGACAAGCACTTAAGCCAGGGGAGGGTCCCAGCACACCCAGACGGGATCTTATCAAAAAAAGTTCGTTTCCTGAATTCACGCGACCAGGAATCGCAACCGGGACACCACAAGTCGAGGTGAGACACCATGCTTCAGCGCACTACACCAATGTCGACAAATACATACTACCACGACTTTATCCCAAACGGGGTAGTCACAGGGCAAGTGACTCATGGTGAACGGAACACTCAGAAGCCCACTTTTCACCAATGGTATTAGAACCCAACGTGGTGGGTGGTGAGCCTTCCGCCGCTATCCGGGTTGATTTAGTTTTGTATCGATGTTTTCCATCACCGGAGAGTTAGTCGGAAATTAAACAATGAACACAAAGATTTTGGTTGATTTCGGGACTACACGATCCACGATCTGAGTTCGGGTGCTGAACCACTAGGCCACGACGACGCTCTTCAAAAATGTCGACAAATAATAATAAGCTTTTTAAGGCAAGGAGGCCAGCCTTCAGTGTTAAAAACTTATTCTAAGAAATAAGTCTTGTTTATAAAATGTAAGTGCACAAGTTATTACAAGCTACATACCTTCGCCGTGTTTGTCCGCGAACTGGAAGGCCTTGACGAGCCTCAGAGCCTCGTCAACTGATCGGCCAACTGGCAGGTCGTTCACTGACATGTGCCTTAGGATGCCATTTTTGTCAATTATGAACATACCTTTAACAGAAATTAATTTAATATTAACTAGCTGCCCCGACAGACTTCGTTCTGTCAAAATTAATTGCACGTCGCGGCGGCGGTAAAGCAGCACATTTCGCCCGCGTTTCTCCGATTTGATTTACATATACTATTATATGTTTTGTTCAATCATAATAAAATAAAGCCAATGCCACTCCCTGATAACAATTTATTGTTAAGACCTTATTCAATGTAATGTGACTATGCAATTAATAAATGAATATGAATATGAATATGATAATGTAGCTTCATATTGGTGGAATAATTTTTCAAATCGGTCCAGTAGTTTCGAAGCCTATCCAATACAAACAAACAAACAAACGAACAATCAAATCTTTCCTCTTTATAATATTAGTACAGATTATAGACTAGCGGACAGCTAGTCTATAATTTCGACAGACTTCGTTCTGTCAAGATATAATCTTTGACAGCTGGAAAAGAGTGGTTTGGATGGCAATAAAAAGTGTTGTTTTAATTATTTTTCTCCTAATTTTTACGTTTTTTTTCTTTCCATAAGAACTTTCATTGTGCCCTAACAAACTTATGAAAAAAAAAGTAAGTTAATTAGTCAAGCCGTTCATGAGTTTTGCAACACATTTGGCGATTTATTCATTATGCGCTTGTAAACACATTTGGCAATTCATTTTTATTTACATACGAGTAAATAACAATCACAATTTTAGAAAATTCGAGTGGCAGTTGGCCGGCTGCAAAGCTGACCAAAATGGATAGGTGTTGTGGCAGTAAAGTTCTAATATGGAGATAATTTGATTGCTTTAGTAGTGCAGGCATGGGGCACCTACAGCAATGTGGACAGATAACATGACAAATTCCCAGGATTCTGGTGGTTACTTACAGTTTTTTTAACAATAAATGTTAACTTCTCTATTGGAATAAGTCTGTCAAGGAGCATGCTGGCTTAACAAAATTCCAGGCCAAAGCCCAATCAGTAACTTTTTTGCAAATGTTCATAAGCAATGATGGCCACTCGCCAGTGGATGGCCTCTAGGCCTCTAGCAAGAAGTCCGTTTTACCTAAACATTAAAAAAAACCTGAACTCACCACGGAGTGCAAATCCTTCATCTAGAAGTACTTCATAATCCTCTGAAATCTTCTTGCTGTAGTCAGCAAGGAGAGGAATATCTAATTTTCCTAAACCACCATCCTGCAAAGGCAAAAAAAGTATGTAAGTGTGTTGACTGGCCTGTTGGCGCAATGGCAGCGATCCTGCCTTTAGCGCCGGAGGTCGTGGGTTCGATCCCCACCCATGACAAATATTTGTGTGACGAACATATGTATTTGTTGTGTGTCTGGGTGTTATTATCTATTTAAGTATGTATTTAGAAATATTTAAGTATGTTTATCAGTCTCTGACGCCCATAATACAAGCTCTGCTTAGTTTGGGGTCAGATGATCTTGGTGTGAATTGTCCCAGATATTTATTTATTTATTTATTTTATTTATGTATTATTAAAATAGCCACTTCTGGAATGAAAACAAAATAAAACACTATAGACCACCATAGTGTGCATAAAAAACTTCATGATTGGCTAAGATAATCCTTTGATCCAAGAATAGCAATAAGACCACCTAAATTGAAAATCATTCTGTTATTTTTAATAATCAAATAGTTTAGTTAATTTATCTATTTGAGTGTACAAAAAGAAATCATCGCCTTTATTAATAGAATGTAGGTAATCTATCAATATAAGTTACATTTTGATAACTATACTTCATTCATTATAATATTAGAAATAAGAAGCAGGGGTGCTAAAATGAATGACAATTTGAATTTAACATTGCTGTGGCGATGATATACCTGAGTATAACCTGGCTGAATTGATTTGGTGGAGTTATAGTGACAGTTAAAACCTGTTCGGATAAAAACCCGTGCTTCTTTGAGGTTTTTACATGGACAATATAGTTTGATGCAAGACAAAATAATTTATTTAAGCAAAAGCCTCATTGATTCTGAAGATACTTTACTTTAAATGAGAACAATTAAGTGTGACAGCTGCTTTATAAGAAGATTTTAATAAATTCAGCATTAATCTTAATAGTAATAATGTTTTCACTTCTAATGCTCTAAAAGTACACCAATATAGCCCTACGAAGCGGGACTAAAGTGACCACTTTAGTCTCTAGGGAGTAAAAAGTAATTAGTTTTTTAATTTCCTTCATGTGACATAGACGAACTTAAACAGCCAGTAAATATTCTATTATCTGTGGAGTGTGCACCATCTTCATTGCAAAATAATTGAGAGTTTTAGTTCCATGGTTTGTTCGCAAAGATGGTGGCGCCATGTGTTTTAAATTGATAATCTGTGACTGGTTCAGAAGAAAAAACTGAAAGCGAAAACTTCAGAACTTTTGTTGAGTGTAAATTTGTTCGGTTTTAAATGTTTTTGTACCAAATTGACTATTTTTCTCGCACTCGAAGTGAAGAGTACAGTTTGCACCTCGAGACTAAACGCCAACTTAATATACCCTAGGTTTCATTGACTCCCGAGCTTGTGGTATATTATGGCTTTGTGTAGTCCCTTGATATAAAATATACTATTATTGTACTTTTACCACAAAGTGTACCCTAAAAAGAACCTTTTTTACTTCTGTCTAATGCTATTGAATGGAGTATAGCTGCCTGGATAGACTTCGTTCTGTCAAAAGTAATTGCACGTCACGGCGTCGGTAAAACAGCACATCTCGCTCGCGTTTCTCCGACTTGATGTACATAATATGTAAATCAAGTCCGAGAAACGCGGGCAAGAATTATTATACTATTATTTTTCACTGAATGTTTTATTCAATCATGATTAACTTAAATAGTAACACTATTTACTCAGGTATTTTTTGCTCAAAAATAAATAAATGATTTAAAGCCTTTTTTAATTAAGACTTGCAACTCAAAGGGCTTAAAAGAGATTTGTGAGTTACATATTCAGCAAATGCAGTGTTAAATCCCTGATTAACTTTAAGGCAAAAAGGAGTATTCATCTGGTTTAGCTATGGAAAGTTTTTGAAAAGATCTTACCTTCCTTGCTGTATTGACCCATGCTAGATGACTAAACTCAGAATCCGTTGATACCCCAATCACCTGACAGCCAATGTTGGCAAAGTCTTTGGCTTTTTCACTGAATGCAATCAACTCTGTTGGACAGACAAATGTGCTGAAACAGATAAATACCAAATCAATTTCAAAATGTCCTTATTTAAATAGACCAATGTAAGTACCTACTTTCACCGGTCAAATACAAAATCAAATCAAAACAAATCATTTATTACAAACTAAGTGTACATAGGTTGGTCCATTATGTTTAGTGCTTACAACTTAGTTGCCCTTTTCGAGCACTGCAACTTAGGCAACATGCTATCTAAGTAATTATAGTAATAATACATAACTTACATTATAACAATTATAAACATTTGAATAACATTTAAATAGATAACATTTTCAGGAACACATAAAAATTACAAGTAATTATATAGGTATATTATTTCTCTGAATAAACCAATCTTAAATTATGCATATTTATATTATTACATTTTTATATAAAACAGTTATTTTTATTTATATTTATTTTATTTATTATATCTTTATTATTATTGCAAAGTTGTGTTGAAACATTCATTAACTGTGTAGAAAACATTTGTTTATTAAGAATTGTTTAAGTTTTTTAGTAAATAGTGAAAGTTTTTCTTCTGATTTTATATTATTAGGTAACTTGTTGAATATTCTTACAGCCATATAGTATGGACTGTTATAAAGCATTTTAATTCTACTGGGTGGCAGGTATAATCTTTGTTTATTATGTGTGTTTCTGCTATGGGTTTCGCTGACTATACAAAAGTTATCAAAAAGAAACTAAATACATAACAGTGGGCATTATTGATATATTGATATGAATTATGAATATTTAAATGGACACACTACATAGTTTATGAACAATGTTTTTAGTAAATGTATTATTTTTATTTAATATATTTCTGCCTTGCAATTAATTTACTTGTAACAAGTGCTTTTGAAAAGTGAATATGTACATAACATTAGATAATGCAACTCAAACTACCTATCCGAGTTGTTTCTGTACAGAGAAGACTACAAAAATACTTACAAATCCAGTGGATAAAATAGTAGAATAACATATTTTCCAGCGAAATCAGCCAGTTTCAGGTTGTTAAATTCGCCATTGACTACCGCAGTCGCTGAGAAGTCTGGAGCCGGTTTTTGAACTCTTGGTGCGAAGGCAGAACTTGCTGCAATAACAAAAATTCCAAAAAATGTATTACTTACTTCTAAGTTTTTTTCTATCACCTTCTACATTTCAAATATAAGGAAAGTGATATTCAGAAAACTGTTAATACCACAGTGCAGTCAAATAATAAGCTATTTTTATGTCGAATTGTTGAGCAAAAGCCTCCCATTGAAAGGTGCCCTTACAACAGATGCTGAATGTGGATAGGTAGGCACAAAATACTATGATCATTTATAACTTAGCTAAACCAAGGAATTATTTAAACAAGTCCCTATCAAAATTGATAACATTTTTAATCCATAAATAAACTTTTTATTTTCGCCAGACACCTCTTGTAATGGTCTCGAAGTAGGTATTAATATCCCTGTGTTATGAGGTAACACACAAGAAAATAAGCCAGGGGCGTCTCCCAGCCCACCCAGACCCGAGTCAATTCAGAAAAGATCGTTTCCTGAATTGATCTGACCTGGAATCGAACCCGGGACACTACGAAAATCAAGGCAAGAAACCGTGCTACAGCGCACTACACCAATTGTGTCGTCATAAATAAACATTAACAAAAGTTATTGGTCATTCTCTCTCTATGGCTGCATTATTTCTCTGCATCGACAGTCAGTAATGTGACAAAAGCTTACACTCCTTTCTGTATTTCCTAAGAAATTTGAATACAATAGAATACTACAGTATGAAGGTTTAACAAGATCCTTTGTATGTTTATTTGTATATTCAGCATAGTGCAATATATTGTAAGGTAAGATGGCTCAGCAACCGCTTAGAGTTCCAAAATATAGCTAGAATGCTACCGCAAGAGGTTATTATAACTTATGTAACTTGAGTGTGTTAATCAAAGATAACAAATTAATAAAACACACTTACTTGTAGAGAAATTGGTATGTTTGACCGTCGAGAAAACAGGCGTTAGAACCTGTGGAAAATAAACCATTTGGGTATAGATTATTAAAAAAAACAAGACGATCAAACACGATACGGCGGCTTTGCAAATATTATGATTTCTGTTTAACTTACCCTACGTGTTAGTTGCCTGATAAAAGACATTTTAGTTTAGCTTAAAACAAGATGCCGCTAAATGTAAAGTGTATTTTCTAGCAAAATAGTCCTTTAAATAGACCTCAAAGACCAACACACAGTCAAGAAAGTTGTTTTGACATTGACAATTTGATTGACAGTTGACACATGTCTATGCCAGTGACAACCAATGATCAGTCCGAATCAGAATAGCAGATTGGACAAAAAAAGTTCATAGTAAGTACCTAGCTACTTAATTATATTTTAATGAAAATATACACACTACGACATGCTACGACTTATAAATTACTGGCCTTACAAAATAGTACATTATTGCAAAGGCAGCGAAATAGGCAATTGCAGGTCGAGTATGAGTTTGAAGGCCGAGCCGCAGGCGAGGACTTCAATGATACGAGACAGGCAATTGCCATTTCGGCCGAGGCATATATAGTGCTTTCCTTAAAAAAATGCAAGGAAATAAAAAGGGCTTTTTTACCGCCAATTTGTTTTTATTTTATTTTACAATTTGTGCCGAAAGGTAAACGCATCTGTGGCTATACAGCCACGAGAACGCAATGTGTACGATAGATGAAAGAGTTCTGAATTCAAACAGCACACCGTTTCATACAACATTGCCGGCGCGGTCTTCGTTCGAAATTCAAAGAACGCGCCGGGAAGTGATTTTGGGTTTTTAGTCTACGTAAATATAATACTTCGCGTGTTCTTTATTCAAAAGTAATGACAATATTTCCGAGCATGTTTATGAAAAAACTATTATTAACAGATTATAAAAACATTATTAGAGGAGAGTAACTAAATGTGGGCTAGTGCTTTATTATAGGCTAATAACAATTCCTGGAAACCTACAATCAAAAGACGCAACAAACGACGATCGTCTATCTCATTCGTTCGCTCTAACAGCGCACTCACTCATTCTCGTCAGTCGCGCGCGAGCTGTCGCCAGTATCCGCCATTTTTGTGTTGCTTCTGTCGAAAAATTTTTGCGGTACGTATCAATGTGTTATTTAATTAATGAAAATTAGGTCTAAAAACTGTAACCATGTGTTTTATTACAGAATTTAAGTTTAATTTTATGATTTTCGGTCGATTTATTGCTTGCTATAGGTAATGATTTGTAAAGTACACGATCAAGTTGATTTTAGTAAAGAATTTCGATTATGGGCTATGACTTATATCCAATTTGATTTAGATAGTGAAGCAGATGCCCATAAACGAAGAGAGGCTCCTGACACTGCCGATGCAGTAAGTGTATGTTTTGTCAAGAACTTTTTTCCGAAAACGCAGCAGGAGAACTGTGGGTCTAATGTTTAATATGTAAGCTCTGGGCACACAATGACTGTGCTGGGCCAGAGTTTGACACCTGGTTACGTGATTTTTGCAAGTAAATTATGTGGTTTCTTCCATCTATGTATATGATCTCTTAAGATAAATATTTCTAATTGTTATTTCCGTACAAGATATTATAATTTTCTATTTGTAGCACATATTTGAGTACCTGTTCCATATTTAGCGTCTATTTTAATATTTTGTTGAATGCTTAATTTAATAATATATTATAATATTAAGGACTTGAGATTGTTACTTAGCTCTTTAAAAATGTATGTGTGATCATTTTGACGTTAGTAAATAATTAATTTTTTAATAGTTTTTTATTTTTGAGGCAAAAACAAACTGGTAGCCCATATATGTTACTCTCCTCTAAGTTCCTTTTTTAAATTCAAATTTGTATCTAAAAGGTTTTGTTTTAAGATGAAATTCGCATTCATTGAATTTCTTCCAAAGAAGTAAATCTTCACGAACTTCTAACTTGATTAAAACTCCATAATTTTTTTATAAATCTTTGTCAAACGCATCTCCGGTGTTCATTTAATCATGCCACGTAGACACTTGACCAGGAACGAAATGTTAAGAGCAGTGGGCATGATTCAAGCTGGCGCTACTCAAATTGCGGTTTCTGAAGCCATGAGGACCAGTCAGAGCGTCTTATCCAGGCTTTGGTCACGTTATCATGTCACGGGGGAAGTGGTGGAACCGCACCGAGGACCTCAACGCATTACAACACATGTACAGGACCGATTCATAGTAAATCCTGCACGAAGTCAACCAAATGTAACGGCGATGCAATTGGTTCAAAGGCTACAGAGAGAGTATGGTTTGCTGGTAAGCGGTCAAACTTTGAGAAGACGACTGCATGAAGTCAACCTACGTGCTCGTAGGCCACTTTGGGTACCTACCAGCGCGATGCATTGTAATGCACGACAATGCCCGTCCACATACGGCGCGTATCGTTACAAGTTGGTTACAACAGCATGATATCCAAGCTTTAGACTGGCCTGCACAATCCCCTGACATAAATCCTATTGAGCATGCCTGGGATATGCTTCAGAAAAGAGCTCTTAGGAATTTCCCTGAAGATATTGCGCATGAAAACCAGTTTTTTTTCCATCTTAGCAGGACATGGGACAGTATTCCACAACAGGATATTGACACTCTTGTTTTGTGTATGCAGAACCGCTGCAGATGTGTCAGGAGAGTCTTAGGTGGATCCACGGATTATTAATTTTCAGTTTTCAACAATTTAAAAAAAATATAGTTTTGTTTAGGTTTTGATGTTTCAATAATAAAGTTTAGATTGGAATTTTGTCTGAGTTTTTCCTCTTCTTCTAAGTTTTTTTTAAAATTAAACTGCATCTAAAAGTTTATTTATCAGATTAGATAAGCTATTAAACAAGGTTTATTTTAATGTGTAGGTGTCTTAACAAAAATTTTAGTTATTTAGGTTAATTGAAATATCCCTAGACCATGTTGATGTGTGTACTTCATTTACGACCTTTATATAAAATACTACTACTAGATGATATATCTGTAGCTAAGAAGAATACGTCACTGTCGTTCTACATGTCCAACTTTGAAATGTATTGAAATTACAAATAGATTAAATTAACTAACTCGCCAAAACAAATTGACATTGAATTACTTAAGTAACACACCTAGTGATTCTATGATCTTTGTGAAACGCTAGTAGCGTGTTGCTCTTGGCTAAGGTCTCGGGTCAAATGCTTCCTTCCTTCACTTTTATACAATAGGTAAGGTAGGTAAGGTAAAGGTACCTTTTCATCATCGAGTGCGGTTCAGTTGAGACTCAAAGCGTAGCGGGTTGGATTTTCGCACAAGTTCAAATATTTATGTTGAAAGTTAACCGATATTTGAGCTGGCTGTTTGTAATATCTCCGTTTTTTCTGGTTTCTATAAGACAAAGTAGATGAAGGCAGAAGAAACAAAAGAAAAGGGGCACAATGGAATCCTCTGCTCCGTAATTTAGTTGCCATCCATCCTTAATGCAAATACGGTTACCTTATAAGAAACCACAGCTGAACAACACTTTGACCACTGTCAACTTGCACTTGCACTCAAAGCACCTCGGAGAGCTGTTCTTCAGCCAGCGCACATAACTTCTTCTTGCTGACTTTAAAAAAAGTTCTCCACAGTCTAACAGCGTCGCCAACGCACGAGTATTTGTACATCCGCAGCGCCAGATTCAGATAGCCAGCATGTTAAGGCGGGTTTACCTACGGTGCAGGGTGAGCGCTGCACACGGTCACAGATTACTTAATAGTTACTAAGTAACAGATGAATCACATCCCTACAAAAATTACCATTTTCTTAATCCTAAATGCGTGCTGTCATGTGACATACATATATTGCCAGGGTCATCTCTTTCGATTAAGATGTCAGGTAATTACAGTACGTCATCGCGTCCAGTACGCTATCGTTCGCGTAAAGTGGCAACTCGTGGTAGACGTAGCAGCTTGACAACCAACTACCAAATGAGTCATGTAATCCCCGGCGGCTGGAAGGTAATATCATCGCGCGGAAGTACACGCAGTGACAGAGGCCTGAACCACCTGCCTGCGCGGTAGCCAAGCCAAGATCGCCAACCTACCTATTTCGCTCGCAGCGCCATGAGTTATAGGGCGACAATTAGCCAATTCTAGGGAGTTTCTTTCACAATGACACCTTTGAACCATCCATATAGGGGACGCCGATGGAAAATCCGCCACCCCTCCCCGCCCCATTACAAAGTTAAAGAGAAGAGCGTCTTGCACTGCACACGGGCGCAACATGGGCTAGAGCCGCCTCTACCCGCATGTATTCTTGTAAAAAAAGTGTTATTTTTTAGTAAAAGAAGTACTGGTGCTTTGAGCTTGCTCTTGCGATTGATTACATTAACGTGCTTATCGGATTCACAATCCAGCAATCGCGTCCCACAACCTCACTTGCATTTGCCAGCGTTCACTAATTGCCCACAGATGCAAGCGATGCAATGTTAACTAACCATAAGTACACTGCAAATATGTGTGCCGTACCTACGTTTGTTCGCGTCTAGCAATGCTGATTCACTCTTGCTCAGTCATGTGCACAAATGAAATCTACGCAAATAAACGCCTTTGTCGCTTATCAATGTTTTGCATTTCGTGGCCTTTCATTTTTTAACCACTAATAAGAGAAGGGTTTTTTATACACAAAGTGGTTATGTTATGATGGCAAAAGGTAAAGAAGGACAGTGAATTGCTTGCTATTTATCAATATTTGTGTATTTGCATGTATAACTTGAGCACCAATGAGCTGCGAATACATGTAGGTACAAACGTTAAACTTCGCTCATGCGGATTACCTATTTACCAAATAAAAAAATAGGAATGCGAGACCCGTCTCGTGTTCAGAGCGGACTATATACAAGTATACCTAATGAATCAGAGAATTGACTGGCCAGTACGTCTACCACGAGTTGCCACTTTAAATTTACATTAACGTTCGCGTAAAAAATATATTGGGATTTGACATTGTCATGTTATGTCATGTGTCATCCCAATACAACTTTTTTACGTGAACGATAACGGAAATTTAAAGTGGAAACTCGTGGTAGACGTACAGTTGGCAAAATGGGTAGAGATTCTGCCTTTAGTTAGCGTCGTAAGTCGTCGGTTTGATTCCCACTAACAAAAATGTATGTGATGAACTTTCAATGTTTATTTATGTGCATGGATTTTAATGTCTATTCGAGTATTTATCTTCAAATATTGTAGATTTATCAGTCTGACACTAAATAGTACATAGGTACTCTGCTCAGTATAAAACCTATAAAGGGCAGAGAGTGTTTTAGTTTTTCATTGGATTTGGGCCCTAAGTTAAGGGCCTTTTTTTTATATTGCCCGTCAAGATGGCCTCACTCCACCTGATGGAAAGCGGTCGTGAGGTCCAGATATGAGGTTGACAAGTCCAGTCATTCAAACGAATCACTGGGCTCGCCATCCTCACCTTGAAGGCCTGCAGAGATCTATGTATTATTATGGTTTCCTACATGAGCATAGTTCTAAGATTCACTGAAAAGTTACCCTTAAGATGTGGCTGACTATACTACTTCAATGAAATGCAGCTTTCGGAGTGATAACGAAGCGGTAAACTAAACAGCCGCTTGCATTGCAATCAACTGTTATGCCGTCACATTCAAACGGAGGTTAAGTACCTATTGAAATATATTTTCTATTCATTACACTTCCTAATTCATTTAATCAAAAGGTACTCTTAACATCAATATTTTTTCTTTTCATTATTACATTTTATTTTTATATTTGAAATAGCAAAAAAATTAAGAAGAGCTTAGTGCGGTATAAACTGTGTAATTTTTTGCGACAAGACCGACAAGTAATGTACAAAAACTATACTTAGGTACTTACTATTAATTAAAAAAAATGTGATAAAATAACAGTATGGTAATAAGAAAATGGGATTTTACGAAACCTCCTATCCTCCCTATGTTCTAAATACTGAGCTGGGATTCGAACCCAGAACTTCTGGATTCCGAGAGTAACTCTCAGCCACACGGTGCGTTAAAAGAGGAAAATAAATAATAACTAGGTTATCAGTCCCTGACATCCATAGTCCATCTTTCTGTAAGGTATCCCACATCATTATATTTTCAACCTGACCTACTAGCTATCTCTTCGCCATGAACTCGCGTATGAATGAAGTCCACAGCCAGTAATTGTGGCCCAAACAAAGCAATATTGACACACAATGATACCACAAAATTAAGAGCTTACAGAAGGACCGCTCGCGCCTTTTTCCTAAACTTGCGTGACCGCCTAGGGTTACTACTATAGTCGCTTTGAATTTTTAAAATCAAGTTGGTAGGTTAAACCTACTCAACAGAACCCACCAAAAACAAAATTCATCATGTGAAAAATTGCACCAAGTTCGACAAAAACAAAAACACTCGCGACAGTGAAACTCGCCGCGTGTCTGATTCTGATCGGTATCGCCTGTAAATGCAGTATGTCTGTGTGCGTGATAAAAATGGCGGTTTTTTCTAAGCGTACCATCTGTCAGAGCCGCCACGGCGCCGCATGGTAATTTGTGATGATACTCATACATCTACATTTTGTATTTGGCCAGGGTTAACACTAAAATATCAGTTTCTGGGTATGACTATACAGAGGTTATGGTTCGGAGGCCGACTGTACGACGCGGCAGTAATTCTCGTCGCAGTAATATCTCAGGAAATTGTTCGTCGGCAGCCAGTTTTAATTGCTTTCCAATACGAGACGCCTAGCTTATGGTAATTGGGTTCGCTTTTAAGATCGAAGAATTTGGCACTTTACATACATTTTCTTGCGCTTCGTAATATCGTATCTCCTGGTTCGTGAGTTCAACAAGCAAACCCTTAAAAGTCTTCCAAAGGGATACAATGTATTGTGATTTTAGTTAGATTTAATTGATGCTGTGACAGTCAGTTAAGCGGAAACAAAGATAATTTATGGATTAACTAAAAAAAACATTGTAGTTTTCCTAAGAACTTTTAATACTTTATAATGGTTTTAATTTTAAAGGCTGGATATTTACTGACGAAATTGCTGGCTACACTCAGTTTAGGAAATTAACTTTACTAGATATAATAAGCGATTGTAATAAGGCCTGGTTACCTATTCCGAACTGCAAGTAGTCGCTCAACGGGTCATTACCGTAGAGTGATAGACATACTGAAATATTGATAAATCCATTATAACAATTAAGAATCCCAATATAGTATCACTAAAAGAACACGTGTACACTAGTAATAAGCCATTTTCCGGCGTAAAAGAAAATGTTGCCATGGGCAAAGATCCCAAAAAAGGTCTAAAGGGCTCTCTAAATCAGATTACCTAATTGAACGGCCACCATTCCTTAGGGATTATTAGGGATGAGTGCCTGGAACGCTATAGTAGAGTAACTATAGTGAGCGTACTTTAAAGGCATACTTAGATTATGATGAAGATTATGAACCATCTTTTTTTCGTCATCACCATCCGGTGGTGAAAAACATTGATAATAACCAAATCAACCCGGATAACGGCGGAAGGCTCACTACCTACTACGTTGGGTTATAAAATAGTAATAGTATTGGTGAAAATATTGGTGAAAAGTGGACTATTGAGTGTTCCGTCCACCATGACGACAACGAAGAAAAGTAAAATGAAGGCCTTTCAAGATGACATGACTTGTAGTATTGTATTTGAGTACTTGCAATGCACAAAGTACAAAAGGCGGACTTAATGCCAAAATAATTATCTACCGGTCAACCATTGGGCGGGACAGAAAAGCTGGTGGCGGTGCTAATATCTAGATTTGAAAAGTAAACACTTACACATAATATGTGTTAGTGGTTTCTATCTTGTAAAATTTGTCATGAAATACCTTCACAAGTACTTTTTTGTTTATAAAATGCCGATAATTTTTTAACAAAAAATTATCTTTTCTACCTAGCTACCTAACTAGCTTATCAGTATTTTTTCATATCTAGTTTGTTTCTATTTTAATACATCCTTTTTTGTGTCGTACAAGAATGTAACAAACATTATGTTTGTTGTTAGTAAAACAATAATTTGCACACCTGCATGCAGGTTGAATACTGCATCTAGATTTATGTTAACATCTCGAACCAACTCAATTGTATTCGTTGCAAATAAATGATTTTACTTCACTTTACTTTACTTTACTTTACCAAAAGCTGTTTATGCAGGTAAATTCAAAAACAGGTTTGACCGAAGAAATTTAGAAAAAAACTATAAAGCACAAAACCATTTTTTTAACTCAATCAGTCGTTTCAACAAACGATTATTACGTTAAAATGTATTAATTGCGATAATTCATTATTTACGCCATTAAGTCGTTTTTTGTTCTGTGTCTGAGCTCTGTTATCTATTTAGGTGTATTTAAGAAGGTAGATAACAAGGGTAAGTATGTTTAATTAGTCTCTCTCATCCATAGAACGGGCTTCTGTAGGGCTATCCTTAAAAACTCATTTCGAACCTCATCCAGTGAATCCGCCTTGAGATTCAAATTTCGCATCTTGTAAAACTGGATAACGACGAAATGTCACCTTTCGGATGAACGTGTTCATAAAATAAACAACGTTTAATGAGATTTTGATATCAAGTTTATATAAATTGTGTGTATATAAGCAAAAGTGAGTTCGATCACCTGAGTGAGATCGGGTTTCGAATTTTACAGAATCGCAGTACTGTTATTTTGGTTCAGATGATATCTACTAACATCCCATCGCACCCCAAGTTACATTGGTCAAGCATGATCATTGAACCCTATTGAATTCAATTCAAATCATTATCTACATACAAAGTTAAAGGCCTTTGCCCAACAGTGCGAGAGTGAATTGGTTAATTACTAGTCATATAAGTATTACTACTCACTTTTATGAGTTAAAAAGGAAACTCAAAACTTTTTCCAACAAATATATGACAGCCCTGCAAATAACATGGCAGGTTGACCCTGATATTTAAATCAATTTTTGTTCTATAGATAAGCTCGCAGACCCACTTTGAGCAGATAGTTATTAATCAATGAAAACTACAACATAAACAGGGTGACAGGGAAAATAGACCTATTCCTTGAAAAGCGTAACAGTAGACGTTATTTGAAACAAATTAAGCCCTATCAACTAGGGGACCACAATTAATAGTTATCGAGATATTGGCCTTTTAATATTTTTTCTGAAATTTCCGATATTACCTACGCTTTTTCAGGAATAGGTTTATCACATTGTTCACCGAGAGAAGAAAGAGACCGATTACCGTCGAGGGTGTAGGCGAGGGCTTTAAAACACATGAGATCGGGAATCGCACTTTCTCTCGAGTGATACATAGTGCTTCATCTTCATCATCACTATCACTACTTATCATTTTGATAGTTTTATTTTACTTTCTACGAAAACTGAATCCTCAAACAACACACAAATTGAAAATGGCGCCAATGGCGTCTGCAATTTTCACATGTTCTTTTTTCAAATTGTTTATCCTGCCGCCGCAGGGTCGCATTGCCAGCCCGACACCATCCGACACACAGCTAGTGGCCAGTGTCATTTTGCGAACTTGGAGATAAAAACTCCCTGTAAAACCTTTTTGCTTTTGATATTTAGGTTACCGGCGCATAGTCTTACCCAAAATTAAAAAGAAAAACCACGTGAGAAATGGATTTTCATACACTTTTCTCTCCCGCTCAGATGCGTTTTCTCCCCGCATATTTGTTCGATATGCAATGACGTACTTTCTACCGTAAATTTGATAAAGTATCAAGGTACTTTCCGAGCAGGTGTAGTATAATAGTACATTGTTCACCGAGAGGAGAAAGAAACCGATTACCGTCGAGGGTGTCGTTTGAAGCCCAAACCGTAGGCGAGGGCTTTAAAACACCCGAGATCGGGAATCGCACTTTCTCTCGAGTGATACATAGTGCTTTATACTACACCTACGAGGAAAATAAAAAACTAAATCTTTACTAAATGAAATTTATATTGAAATTGTTGCAGTTAGTGAAGCTTAATATTACACTTTTTCCGTTAACGTATGTTTCAACTGCGGCGGAGTTAAAAAATCTTCTTCATCACTATCACTACTTATCATTTTGATAGTTTTATTTCACTTTCTACGAAAACTGAATCCTTAAACAACACACAAATTGAAAAAGGCGCCAATGGCGTCTGCAATTTTCACATGTTCTTTTTTCAAATTGTTTATCCTGGCACCGCAGGGTCGCACTGCCAGCCCGACACCATCCGACACACAGCTAGTGGCCAGTGTCATTTTGCGAACTTGGAGATAAAAACTCCCTGTAAAACCTTTTTGCTTTTGATATTCAGGTTACCGGCGCATAGTCTTACCCAAAATTAAAAAAGAAAAACCACGTAAGAAATGGATTTTCATGCACTTTTCTCCCCGCATATTCAAACTCAAACTCAAACAACTTTATTCAAATAGACTGTATCAGTACTTTCAAATCGTCAAATTTACAGCAAAATATACTTAATAATAGACATAAATACCATAATAATATGGATATGTAAATAAACAGTATACAGACATAATGCGACTCTACCACCGCGTCGGAGTTGTTTCTTGCTGAAAAGACTCGGGCAGAAACTCAGCAGTTACTCTTCTAAACTTGTTTTGGGTTTACAACAGGCGTTAGTAAAGTATAAGTAGTGTGTCATTTTGATACAAATAAACCTAAAAGAATATAAAACCAAGAGAAAAAACCAACCATAAAAGAATATAATAACAAGAATTCATTTAAACAATTCAAAAACAAAAATTGTTAGTCAGTACATACAAACTAGGTACCTATTAACTCTTACAATACAACATCTGTTACAATAGAGCTATTTAATCCCGCATCGAGCAGAGCGCTTATACCCAGGCATTTTTATCTATAAGGTAGTATTTTGTAGAATAATAGCCCTTTTTTAATAAAGCTGTTTTGATGTGATTTTTGAATCTATGTAAAGGTAACTCACAAATGGTTTTTGGAATTTTGTTGTAATAATGTATACCTTGCCCCATAAAGGATCCTAAAACTTTTTGTAACCTAAAGAGTGGAAGTGCAATTTTATCCTTATTCCTAGTATTTCTGCAATGTATGTCACTGTGTTTAGCATAGAGACCAATATTTTTTCTGACCAAAACAATGAAATTGTAAATGTATTGTGACGCTACAGTGAGGATACCAATTTCCTTAAAAATCTCCCTAAGTGAAGCCCGTGCACGAAGCTTATAGATGGATCTGATAGCTCGCTTCTGGAGGATAAAGATGGTTTGTATATCCGCCGCTTGACCCCAAAGTACAATGCCGTAAGACATTACACTATGGAAATAACTAAAATAAACTGAACGAGCAGTATCAACATCTGTTAATAACCTAATTTTTCTCACTGCAAATGCAGCCGAACTAAGTCTG
The DNA here is from genome assembly GCA_947369235.1 of Udea olivalis. Classification (NCBI taxonomy): domain Eukaryota; kingdom Metazoa; phylum Arthropoda; class Insecta; order Lepidoptera; family Crambidae; genus Udea; species Udea olivalis. The sequence continues at coordinate 6,499,866 of OX376363.1, forward strand.
CCTGAGAGAGCTGTTATATGAGGATTCCATTGCAGTTTTAAATCTAGTGTGATTCCAAGAAAAACTGTTGTATCTACAAGCTTCATAGTATTACCATCAATTTTTAGACTAATGGGGTTATCTTTAACATTAGGCAACTTAAAACTAATACATTTAGTCTTTTTTGCATTAAGCTGTAGATTATTTACTGTGAACCATTGTAAAACCTTTGAAAGTGCGTCATTAACATCATCAAAAAGGTTTTTATTTCTGTCAGTTTTAAAAACTAAAGATGTATCGTCTACAAACCATACAACATCACAAATATCTTTTAAGTAAAAAGGTAAATCATTTATATATCTGAATTAGTAATGGACCTAGAATGGATCCTTGAGGGACCCCCATTTTAACTTGTGATCCTGTAGACAGTACACTGTTAACATCAACTTTTTGAGTTCTTAAACTAAGGTACGAAATTACCAAATCTAAAGCATAATCCCTAACCCCGTAAAAATCAAGCTTGCGTATAAGTGTATCGTTATCAACGCAATCAAAGGCCTTGGACAAGTCACAGAAGACGCCAAGAGCGTTCTGTAAATCCTCCCAAGCCCTAAAGATGTGTTTTAGAAGTGCAATGCCAGCATCAGTAGTAGAACGGCCTCTCGTGAATCCATATTGTTCACTGTGTAAGAGATTGTTCTCATAAAAATGTGGTTGTGTGAAGTGGTTCTTGAATGATTTTTTCAAAGATCTTACTTAGAGCTGGTAGGATTGAAACAGGCCTAAAGTTACCTGGGTCTTGTTTGTTGCCTGATTTAAAAAGTGGTACAACCCTACTGTGTTTCATTAAGTTTGGAAAAACACCTTCATCAACACAATCATTGAATATTACGGCTAAATAAGGGGCAATCACGTCAATTATGTGGCTAACAATTTTGACTGATATACCCCAAAGATCAGCAGTATCTTTTGAATTAATTAATCTGAATGCTTTCATTATATCTAGTGACTCAACATGTTTAAATTTAAAGAATACTCTGCAACAAGATACATTATCTTGCAACAAATGTTCCGCTCGAGTTGGTGAGGAATTTAATGAAGCTGTAGTGATTATAGGTATATTACTGAAATACTTATCAAATGCTTCAGCAACAGATGCTTCTGATTGTAAGATGTTATTGTTAATATTAAGAGTGTATGAGGTATCGCGCTGTTTAGCTTTACCTGTTTCGTGATTTATGACGTCCCAAGTGGTTTTTATTTTGTTAGTGGACTTTGATATTTTATCACGAATGTGCAATGCCTTAGCTGTAGTGCAGGCTTTTCTGAATATTTTGGAGTAGTTCTTGACATACTCAACAAAAAGTGGATCGAAATTGTATTTTTTCATGCCGTACAACTCATACATCTTACGTCTGCTCCTGTAAATTCCAGGCGTGGCCCATTCACAAAACTTAGATTGAACTCTGCAAGTAACTTGTTTGGTGGGAAAACAAGCATCAAATTCATTTTTAACACAATCAAACAGTCTTTTGTAGACTGCATCAGGGTCACCCTGCTTGTAAGGAATGGAAGATACTTTATGCTTCAAATTAGTTTTAAAACTATTAATGCGATTACCCGTCTTCGGTCTACATGTTATTTTCCTGTAATTAACGCTATTGTTAGTTAAATCTAAAAATGTTATCTTCTGCCGACAATGATCAGACTTTAATTCAGTTACTATTGCCTTTTCAATGGGTACACAGTTGCAAAATACATTATCCAGACAAGTAGATGTTGTGGCTGTTATCCTCGTGGGTATGAACCCATGAGGAATTGATAATCCAGACCAAAGGATTTAAATAGCGACAATAACCTATTGCTTTCAGATGAGTTTACTAGCAAATCTATATTGAAATCACCACACACAATAATGGGTTTAGACTTAGCACTTAACCTACCCAAAGCTTCCTCCATAACTGTCTCAAATCTATCTAAGTTAGTTTTTGGGGGACGGTATACACTTATCACAACAAAGCCCTCTAACTCAACACAAGACAATTCGACAATACGCTCTATGGACAGGCCTACAATGTCAGTGCGATCTTAACATTTCAAACTATTTGCAGTAAAAATTAATGAACCCCCATGAATAGTGGTTTTTATTTGTTCGATATGCGATGACGTACTTTCTACCGTAAATTTGATAAAGTATCAAGGTACTTTCCGAGCAGGTGTAGGTATAAAGGTATTTTTCCTGTCACCCTGTGTATTTTTTTGCGAATTATATTTTAAGTAGTAAGTAAGTCTCCTGTTAAGTCTATCATGCATGACTTTACACCAAAGTAAAGTAAAGTAAATTAAAAAATATCTTTATTCTAAGACAGCCGCTAGCGTCCACGTTGACCGTGTTGACGCTTTTGTATGGGATATCGGTACAGCGCCCCTTGTTTTTAAAAATGGAACCACAAATAAATAATAATAAATAAATAAATGAAAATGCGCCAGACAACACACCTCTTGTAATGGTTTCGAAGTAAGGATTAATATCCCTGTTTTACGAAGTACCACACAAGGAAATAAGCCAGGGGCGTCTCCCAGCACACCCAGAACCGAGTCAATTCAGAAAAGATTATTTCCTGAGTTGACCCGATCGTGAATCGCACCCAGGACACTACGGAAATCGAGGCGAGAAACCGTGCTACAGCGCACTACGCCAGTCGTGTCGTCAAATGGCATACGAATTTCTGATGTCAACTATCATAGTTAACGTGACGGATACTCATGGTAGGCATTCTGTAGACTTCTTATGTGTCAATGATTTGCCTAGACTAGTGCTAAACCTGATTTAGTGTTGACCTACTTCCGTCAAGCTACTTTTCGAGCTTTCAGTGCAGCTGAAACTGGAGTTACATTGATATGAACCAATTTAATGCGGTTATTTGCAGGGCTGTCACATATTTGTTGGAAAAAGTTTTGAGTTCACTTTTTAACACTAATATGTGGTAAAATATGAACTGAATAATTGGCCACTGTTGGGCAAAGGCCTTTAACTTTGTATGTAATGATTTGAATTGAATTCAATAGGGTTCAATCATCTTGCTTGACCGATGTAACTTGGTGATCACAAATCCTAGCAACTTTTAGAAAAAACATATTTGGACCTGGGATTTTGAAATGAAATGAAGTGAAAATATTTATTTCCGACTTAAATTAATATTATACAGGTCCATATTATGTTAGTAAATTTAAAATAATTACTATTTTGGACATGCATGAGCGACCAATGCCACAGGATTTGGTTGTCCACTCTTTCCGACACCACGTCCAGAAGCGTGTTGATGCTGGCCTTCATCAGAGACCTTAAGTAGGCTGTTCTTTTGGAAAGCACTGCATGGAAGCCGTCCGTACTCTGGTCGGTTAACATGCCAGAGGCACTGCATCGCCATGTTGCGTTGTTATACTGAAAATAATTAATTTAATTATTTTAAGCCAGGACCCTAAATTCCGGACCGAGAGTTAAACTGGCCTAAGTTACCGAGCTGTAAATAAGTTCGAGTTATTTAGACTCCTTTTCAAAACAGGGGCCTGACTCTTGAACAGAATTACATTGTATAGGCATTGCAGAAATGTCAAACAAGAATGAACCTTATTCTAAAGGATTAAGGTTCAAAAATGTTTTGGTGACAGTAATGTAATGCCTATCCGGCGAAATTAGATTTAAGAGTCAGGGGCCAGATATGTATCCATGGCATGTTTGAGCTTTTCAAACCAAGCAGCAGTGTATGCAAAATTATTGTTTTAAACGAATAAAAAAATCACTTGTTTTATTTAAATTAAAATACAGTAGCGCTTAAAAAAACCTTTAATCATATCATTGCATTTTCAGCCAACCCTACGAGGAAAGCCGATTCGCGTCATCGCGGTTATTTCATTAAACTTTCCGAAGCTCCGCCGGTTCGCTGCCATTCACCGCCGTTATTGGTGACTTGACGATAGTTTAACCTTTAATGAAAGTATCATTCAATATTTGTTATAACCTTCTTTTTCTGTGGGAAAATATACGATTTAGATGCCCTCGGACAGGTTCTCGCTGCAATTACGCGTTCGGGATGCCATCCACTAAAACAAAATATGCAAGCAACGCCTTTTTGTTCAGATCGACTGATAACTTTAATAGGCAATTTTGTAATTTAGATATCTTTAGTATCTAGTAGCGCCTCTAAGTTCAGCAATGATGTATGTAAAATCTTAAGGAGTGACAATTTAGTAAGACCCGTGTATTTGTGAGCATTTTAAGTTCCTATTGTTATTTTTATTTATACTTTTTACCATATTCGAAATTTAGAGTCATAACGTTGATCTATTGTTCGATGATTCGTGTTAAACATCAGTGGAAACTTTACTGATTTTATTGTTATTTTTTTAATTGTTTGTTTCCTGTGTAAATAAAATAAAATAAAATATTGTAAGTTAACAGTGACCGACGTAGCCCTGCGGGTAAGTGGAAGGCCAAGTAACGCAAAGAACTGATTGTATTGTGTAAATTGTTGGGGCAGGAAAGTATTTGAAGAAGAAGGCATGGTTATTAAAATGTTAGCAGATAATCGTTTTTCTGCTGAATGTTTGGAATTAAAAAAAAAAGTTTCTAAGAATAGTCGAATAGGTATTGGAATACGTAACTCGACTGAGATAGTTTTATACTAAAAGAGGAAAGATTTGATTGTTTGTTCGTTTGTTTGTTTGTATTGAATAGGCTTCGAAAATCCTGGACCGATTTTAAAAATTCTTTCATCAATATGAAGCTACATTATCAGCGAGTGACATGCTATATTTTATTATGATTGAACAAAACATTTAGTGAGAAATAATATTCTATGCAAATCAAGTCGGAGAAACGCGGGCGAGATGTGCTGCTTCCATGCATTTTGTATAAAATTTGAATGGATTAAAAAGCCGCCCGTGCCTTGTCCGCGCCCAACGCCATTTACTCGTATATGTGGCCTGCGCCTAACGTATTGTAACGATGTCATTTCGTTCCAGTCTCATGGACGTTAGAACCTCCACGATGGCTGGAAACTTCATAAGTAGTTTAACTTACTGGCCATCAATAGTATTATGTACCTGTACTTTCAAAATTTAATTTATCGTTCCACGTTCCCTGTTCAGCATTTTGAGTCAGTCCTACCAAAACCATCGTACTGAACAGAGCTTGCGAGCACTTTACCAGATTACCAGTATAAGTTTAAATTACGTGGTGGTGATTACCTTAAATACTTTAAATAACCAATTGTAACAGTTATAATTTAACAGGAACCCGTGTATCGGGTTATTCTTTCCTACCTATACTTTTACCCTAAACACTAAACGAGTCACTGGATTGACTGATCTTAAAAGTATTCCCTATTCCATAACCACATCTACTCCTAAATATTGTGTGACGGATCCCGGCGCTGCGGTTTCTGTATTGCTGGCCTGCAACGAGGATTTCGCAGTTCACCACAGTATAATCTGCTTCATTGCACAGTTTGTGTAATGGATTTCAATTGTTGTGAAAACAAGATTGAAAAGAGTAACCATCGAGTTTCTTGCCGGGTTCTTCTCGATGGAAACACCCTCCGAATCGGTAGTAGTCGAATAGGTAGATATTATTTTACGCTTTTTTTTGTTAAGTTATATTTTTTAGCGTCGTGGCCTAGTGGTTTAAGCACTCCAACTCGGATCGCGAATCGTGTGGTCCCGAGTTCAAATCTGCCAGGAACCATAATCTTTGTGTTCATTGTTTAATTTCGGGACTAACTCTCCAGTGATGGAAAACATCGAACAAAAATCAAATCAACCCGGATAGCAGCGGAAGGCTCACCACCTACCACGTTGGGTTCTAATACCATTGGTGAAAAGTGGGCTTCTGAGTGTTCCGTTCATCATGACGGCAACAGTCACTTGCCTCTGACTACCTCGTTTGGGATAAAGTCGTGATGGTATGAATGTATATTTTTGCTGGAAGAAGAACAAGAAGTACTTTGTATCTGCTGCTTATTATATTAAGAATTCATAAATTCCTTCCTTTTGAACGGGAACAGGTTCAAAGTAGGGGAAAGAAATATGTTGGCCCTAAAGTCACAGTAAAGACCACCTTTGCTAAGAGACAGTTTGAATGGCAATCGTCCCACATTTATAATGTTGTTCATAGATTACAATCTATCCACCCTATGACATACAGAAGCTGCAAAAATACCGTCACAGCATGGTTAAAAACCAAAAGCTATGACGATATTGAAGGCATAGTACAAGCAAAAATGGTATAGTGTATTCTAAAAGGACTTTCCTCATATTGGCATCTAAGAAGCAATCAATTAATTTCTTATTATATACATACGCCCTCTCACACACACACACACACAGGCATACATACACACACACACACACATACACAAACCATTAAACTTGTTTAGTGAGTCTACAAGTAGTGTTCTTTAAAATGTTCTCTTATAAACTTAATATTGGCAATATTATTATTTTTCAAAATTTTTATGTGTAATTAAACTCCATTTCGTTTCGGTATAACCTATTAATAAGATTTTTGTAAATGGCTATTGAAGAGCGGATCTCCTAACACAAGCAAATTGTTTGGTTAAAAGGAGACTCCAAACCTTGTAACAAACAAGTATATTGTAAGATACTGAAATAAATATTTTGTATTTTTTTGTATTTGTATCTTACTTAATGCGAAGTTTGGACAGAATGACGTATGTATGTATGTTTGTTAATTTTTCACGCAAAAACTACTGTATGGATTCAGATGAAACTTAACAGTAATACGGCTTATACATCAGAATAACATATAGGCTACTATTTGGAAATATTTTATGTATACATGTTACAGAAATGAAGTTTACGCGGGCTGAAAGCTAGTAAATATATATTTTTCATTAATTCCTTTATTAGTTAGATCTACATCTGTTGCCTGCAAACTGAAGCGCCGAATAGATTGTGGTCCGCGTTCACAAACATCTGTTTAACTTGAAACTTTTGAGTTTGAGTTTCAGTTCGAGTTGAGTGTCAAAGGAGTTTGTTATCTTCGACCTTTCCGATTCGTTCGCTTTTGCAAACTTTTGAAAGGAGCGAAATGGTTGGGAGATCCCGCTCAGTATGTTACTTCTGAGTAATATGTCAACCACAGCCACAAGGGTTTAGAGCGGTTTAAAACTGGTTTCTGCAGGCCTTCAAGGTGAGGATGGCCAGCCCAGTGATTCGTTTGAATGACTGGGCTTGTCAACCTCATATCTGGACCTCACGACCGCTTTATATCAGGTGGAGTGAGGTCATCTTGACGGGCAATATAAAAAAAAAAACATGCGATTTTTTTGCGCGTAGGTATACGTTAATTTGGCATTCGCGATAACGAGTACAATTCGTGCTTCAAAAACCAAACGCGCGGACCCGGGCTTAATGCGGCGTATTCGCTCGAACCGGCAGAAGTCAATATCTAAATGGATCATACGATCTACGAGCTTATATAAGCGCGTCAACGTTAGAGTTTCATGCGCTTCTTCGATACGATCTTATACGCACGTATAAATTGAAAGTCTGAAACCGCTGTGAATTTATACAAAACAATGTAGATAGATAGATAGATATATTCTCTATTGTACAAAAACAAAAAGAGACTTAAAGCTAAGTATTACACTTAAAACAAAAGCTAAGTATTACATTTAAAGCTAAGTATTACAATGTATAACAATTTCATCGTTTGGATATAGGTTTTTTTTCAAAAATCAATTATTATAATTGAGAAATTTGCTGCCTAAGCGTGCTTCCAAATCGTTACTTAAGTAATTTTATCACTCAGGGCAGATCAATCATTATTTTATCAGATGCAATTTGTAATCAATTTAAGGATATTAAAATGAAACTGTTTTGAATTTCGCAATTCCAAAATGTGAAGTTCTCGTAAAGCAGGTTGAAAGTTAACGTCAGTTTGCAAACACTTCATTTTAATATCAATTTGGAATGACAGCGACGGCATTTGCATTCGCGTGGCTCGCGAAATGAAAACGCGCAATAGGGTGCAGTCAGAAAGGGAGAATAAATTTGGTAATGATTTTTTAAAACATTGAGATTTGATTCAAAACTCTCACACTGTTTTTTCAATGATATTCTTTATAAATAAATCAAAAAATATCAGCTTGCAAACTAATTGCTGCCTTTGAAGACCGGCCTGATAATGCTCAGTCTCCATTGGTCAGGTAGGGTGGCTCTTCGGTGAGGAGAATGTGGTTGAAAAGGTGGGTAAGTGTCCCCACACCACGAGAGCCCACAGATTTCCAAGCTTCGATAGGGACTCCATCGGGTCCGACAGCTTTCCGGTTCTTCATGCGTTGAAGAGCCAACTGGACTTCATTAGGCGTTACCAGGGGCACTAGTCCCTGATTTGGAGAGAGTTCAGGTGGCTGCACCTCTTTGTGCTGCTTGTTGAGCAGCTCGTGGAAATAAGAGCGCCATCTCTCCTTCACCGCGCGGTCCTCGCATAGCAGGTTACCAAGAGTATCACTAACACAGCGGCACATGGAAATATCCTGGGCCGCTTCGACTCTCAAACGTGCCAACTTGTAAACGAGCTTCTGCCTCTCAGAAGACTCCAACTTATCGTACAAAGGACGTAAGTGGTCACGTCTAGCTCTGGCTACAGCTCGTTTAGAGGCACGTTTTGCCAAACGTGTCCCTGTACGCGGCGCGATCTTCAGGTGATTTGGACGCTTGCCACGATTTGAAAAGGGCTTTCTTTACCCTAATCTCCTTCTAGACTGCTTCATTCAACCACCAAATCTCCTTGTCAAGCATACTTCCACCCCGTGACGCACCCAACACCCCCTCGCCGCCTTGGTGATAGCTGCCTGACCCCTGGTTCAGGGCGGGCAGCGCTCCCAGCATTTGCTTCGAGGCTTCACTCGCAGGTCTATAACAAGTAGACGTTGTTGGGCTCTCTCCGGATATGACCTTACAGGTAGGTACCTACCTCCCTCCTGGTGAGAAAGTAGTCGATCTGGGTTGCGCTCCTACCACTCTTGTAGGTGATCAGATGCTTGGGATTTTTTTTGAAGAACGTGTTCCCGTCGGCAGCCACACACGTCCGGAGAATCTCTTCGTCTTTAGCGTTACGACTGCCAAAACGAAAACCACCGTGAACACGCCCGTATTCCTCACACTGTTCACGATGGTCGCTAACGCGATTGACTTCCAAGACACTATTTTGGAATTCCTCGGACAGCACCACCCCCACTCCATTAGCCCCACCAGGAGAACCCGCGTAGATGAGCTAGTAGCCGTGCCCGATGTTCCGGTCCCGATGACCTGTTGCCTCTCCAGCGAGTCTCCTGGCGTTCCTGCCACGGCCACCCTCCGCGGGGCGAGCACATCGGCCAGCTCCCGAGCGCGCCCCGTCAGCGTGCCAACGGTCCACGACGCGAAGCGGACCTTCCTTTGGACTAATGTCTTCAACCGGGCCCGCCCATGGCCCGGTAGCCCTAACCCACTTAACACAGGAGTAGGGCGATCCCCCTGCGCGTCGTTTTTCAGCGACGCCCTACCCAGGTCGGGTACTCTATTCTTGCTAACCATGTTATATTTAGCGTGTGTTGGCTTTACGGGAGGTACTGCCATCTGACCTCCCAACCCCATAAAGGGGAGCCATCGCCAGAGCCACGTTTGTTAGTCAGCAGGATGCACCAGCTTGCAGGTGAGGTTGGCTTGGGGCCCGAAGACGTTGGTGAGCCCCCTTACACCCCCATTTGTAGCATTTATTTGAAAATAAATACATAGTTATTACTTGAAAAGTGAATATTTCAGATTTATGCGTTTAAATCAACAAGCTTTTTGGTTTTATACCTACTCTTTTTAGGACTATGATGTAGGTAGTATTCCTAAGATGTAGTTGATTTGAGAGTTCGAAATATCTATCATGTTTTTGTTTTTATTTACTTGTTATGATTTCGTAATGTTTATTATTTTGTTTCATATTAAATTAAGGGCGCATTTGATTTCCCCGGTTAATAAATGAGTAATAGACATCACGTTAAACGTACATTCAATCCGGTGAAATGTTACATCGAATAAATAAGGTGTCGGTTAAATATACATACCTACGAATATAATTATTTGCCATTGAGTAGTACATGAAATATGTGATATTAATGATAATAAGTGCATTAGCCTACCTAACTACAATTTTAGAGCATAATCGGTTTTTTGTCGGTTGAATGCATTTCGGTGAATTGTTACATCGGTTCATTTAAGCTTTGTTTAAATAAGGCATCGGTGAATTGAGTAATCGAATAATAGTTTTCGGTGAAATGAGAATCGATCAAATTACACATCATAGATATTTTCCTTTTTAGACGCAGCCTAAACCGGAATACATTAAAAGAGCGCTTATGAATACGTGGACGTTGCGAGGCGGATCACCCTCGCTACGGCTTACGGTACACATAAGGTGTCAGGTACAGTCTGCCACATCAAATCGCAAGCATAAGCTGACCTCTTGTTACTATAGACGCGCATACAACATGCGGACGTTCCAAAATCAGAGGGTCACGTTTGTAAATTGGTTGACTGTTTGTGCACTATAATTTGCAGTTTCATAACAGTTTATGCATAGTAAAACGTTGGATCGGTTCCTAGATTATATGCGTTAGATATTTGCGCCAGACAACTCAGAATAGACTGCAATTTTATTGTTGTGGCCCTCAAAATAAGGATAAATATCGTTGTGTTACGCGAGGTACAACCAGAAAAGGACGTGGATGTGGATGATGGGCGTAGTGCGCGAAGTACGGTTTCTCGCCTTGACTTACGTAGTGTCCCAGCTTCGATTCCCGGTCGAGTCAATTCTGGAAAAATTACATTTTTTAAAGTTTCACTGCCTCCGGATTGAGATAGAAAGTTTATAAAAACTGAATTTTTGAGGTCACTTACTAAATTATTTTAAAGTACTTATAGGTATCGTTTTTTTTATTTGAAACATTACATTAAGTTTATTATTTGGTTGAGTTCAAGGAAAAAAGAGTAGGGATCGAAGGGGGGGGGGGGGGGGGCAGTAATAGATGTGCCAAGTAATGTGCGATTTACCTCTAAAAGAATCAGTTCCGCAAATTGCGTTATTAGTGCAGTAATTTTTGTTCACGCTTTTCGAAGAATGGAACTTACTGAAAATTGTTGTAAGTGTCCCTTTATTTGGTGATTTATGTGATCTGAGCGACAATACATTGCCAAGATACGAAGATGTAATGATATTTGAGTGGACCCGACGTGGACAAGTTAAATTGTGAGAGAAAAACTAAAAAAGAGCCAGCATATAAAGAAATAGAGGGCATTGTGAGTGCAAAACTGATGAAAATATGGGCAAACGCTTCTATTCCTACAGTGGAATCTAATTGAATATAGGTAATGTTACAAACATGTTATTTTAAAAGCTTAATCTTCTAAAATCACACCTTCATCCTTCAAACAAGTTGTACGAATTTCATCTTGGAAGTAAAGTTTGTTTGATATTAAGGCTTGTATTATGTCAATATAATCTTAAATGAACTTACACCAAACACCTGCAAGAGAACATGGCTCCATAAAAGGCCAACAATCCCTCTTAAGTCAATCACCATAAGAAGAATGATGATTGGCGCCACAAATGTCGGCACAAAAAAAAATAATTAAAAATTACTGAAAAGAAAGTTGTTAAGAGTCAACAACATTCTGTCACCAGCTTTCATGCAGTACGCGCGGGTCAGGTGCTGGTTTTCATCAACCTATATATTTTAAGGGTCGAAATCACAACCTCTTCGCCTCGTACAAATCCCTACATTCGGCTCCTAACGGCCATTAGCGAAGCTTGTTTTTTGGGATCTGCGTATGTTTTTTGTTGACAATTTCGACTAACTATCTGTCCTATCACTCAAAAAACCTACTCATCTATACAGTCCACTACCCTATTCCACCAGCGACCTTGTTCCTCCCCCACATTAAAATGACTGAAAAGAAAGCTGTTAAACTCTTAGTGTAAACGCATAAAAGTTGCCGAAACTTGTACGGAAAACTTGAGTAAATTCTGAATTCGAGAAGGAAAACTGGATTTACTACGCCTGCCTGTCACACACAAGCAGTAGAAGAAGCAGTCATAGCTGTCACAGGAGTTTCAGCTCCTTCATGCAACAAAACATCGAGGGAAGGATCAAATCGCAGATAGTTTTGAGGAAATCAATGCCGAAATTCGACAGGATTTTGTCACAACTAAACAAATAATTATTCTGCTTATTAAAATTGTTTTTAGTTTATTTATTCAGTTATTTCCTCATTAATAAACATATAATCACTTATATATGATTTACGGCCTTTCATTTAAAATAAAGAACCTTCGGTCGTCAATATACTGAGGTCTGGTTTTAATATATATTCTTAAATTTCCACATGGCTCCGGAGGCAGAAGATCAATTCGGATTGCTATCAAACTTTGTACTCTCTTTACACTCATCCATTTAGCACCGTTTTGTCACCGAGCTCGTCAAAACAAAACTTTTTTTTTCTCCATACATAAGTGACCTACCCTAATGACCGTGCTATGAACGAACCAGGATCGGAAAATAACACGATACACTCTACTATGCCCACTACTAGAGCGTATAAATTTACATATCATATAAATATAAATAAATAAATAAATAAAAATATGCGCCAGACAACACACCTCTTGTAATGGTATCGAAGTAGGGATTAATATCCCTGTGTTACGAGGTACCACACAAGGATATATCTATATCCATATCCGTGCGTAATGGGTTTAGCACAACTTACGCATACAGCGCGGCGCCTCTCACAGATAGCCCGCTTCAAACAAACCCGCCATTTTGATCACGCACTCAGACACAGTGAGTTTACAGGCGATACCGGTGAGTATCAGTGTGTCGGCCAGTCGCACTGTCGCGAGTGTTTTTGTTTTTGTCGCACTTGTTGCAAATTTTCACATGATGGATTTTCTTTTTGGCCGCTTCCTGTCAAGTAGGTATAACCTACCTACTTCATTTTGAAAATTCAGAGCGAATATCGTAGTAACCCTGGGCGGTCACGCAAGTTTAGGAAAAAGGCGCGAACGGTCCTTCTGCAAACTCTTTATTTTGTGACGAGAGCTGTTTTACGGTGAGGGAACGGTCTAGTGGGCAGAACTCTTATACATTTCAATCCAAAGAATATTTTTCTGCATGACACGTTCCGAGCACGGTCATAGTATGATACGGTGCAATGGGCAGATACCTTTAATAGTACAGTACAGCTGGTAACGACTAATACATTAAATAGACGCCATACCTTGCCTAGTCGTAGTCTTAACTTCTCAAGTATAAAGGCTTTTTCGAACTTTCAGGGGTCGTTAGAATGTTATCGAACCAAAAAATCAGTAGCAAGAAAAAGCAAAAGAAATCTAGTTGCTACGGTCGGAAAAATAACGTTTCATTTAAATTAATTCTGTTAAATTGTGGTTTACCCTACATTGCGGTATCCGCTTACGAAAAAGCGTTTTTCAATCACCTACTATGATAAAATTGGTAGAAGTTCGATACATTAGCATAATATGGATGTCTTTCTACTACGTACGCCAGTAATCGTTAGTTCGCTTTTCCACCGAAATATTATAACTTACCGGCTACCGAGACAATATTTGGGTGTAGATCAAGTAGGGTGGACCATGACTTTACGACTTTACTCTGTCAATTCAATTTTTGTGTTAAAAAACAAGATTGAAAAGAGTAACCATCGAGTTTCTTGCCGGAGTCTTCTCGATCGGAAACAACCTCCGAACCGGTGGTAGAGTTACATTATGTTTAATTATGATATTTACTATCATAGTATTATTTTATGTAAGTTTATTGTAGTATATTTTTGCTTTAATTTTTTTTTTGTAACTGTATGACTTGTCATAAGTACTTTCTATAAGTCTATATGAATAAAGATATTTTTTACTTTACTTTACTTAACATGCAATAAAAGCAAACACGATCTATATACCACTGTCAACGTGATTTAAAATATGAACGATAAATACAGCAACTTCTATGCCTTTTTTATTGACATTCCTATTTACTAGAGGCACTGGCGTACAGAGGCGTTCACATCAACCTATACAAACCATCGCAAAATGGGTCTTATGCTAGCAGCCTTAGGTGCCCCTATGAAAAGGTTGATGTGAACGCCTCTATACATACCATTCAAATATTTACTATAGACTATAGCCGCGGCCATTGTCAACTTGAACTAAAGTGTGACGTCGCACAAAAGTTTCCCGAATAAATTATTTAAATGAGCATTTTTTAAAACATTTAATTTGCAGTCCGTACTGAGGCGTCGGCGTAGCTATTGTGAATCTGAAATTATTCTGAAAACGATTTCGTATTAGCGGAGTCACGGACCATTCAGGAATTATGAAAGCAGGTCGAGGTATTAGGAAATGGAAAAGGGTTCGGTAGGATTTCTTTTTATAGCCGTAAAAGAAAATAATGATTTAAAGCTTTTTGATGTTTCCGAACTGCTGAATTATTGGAAAGTGATTTTTTGGCTGTAAATGGCACTGAATTGGTATTTTAGTAAAAGATTGCCTTTTCTTTTTTTTTGATCCTTTGGTATTTGAGGACACGGAATGTCGGAAGGAACACTGCTAAAGCAGTGATCTAGCTACGGTGGTTCGTAAGGAGGAATAATGTTCACTTTCCTTCCTATTGAGCCGTAGCAGGGAGTTCTTCATAGTGATGTACAAACCTCGAGGCGTCGAGTTCTACTTTTAAAGCTTCGAGGCTGATTAGCCAGACTGAGTGAGCTTGGTAGGCTCGTAGACCCGAGCCTAGCCGAAACGCCAGCTCCCTGAGCCACGCCTCGAGCCTTGAAAAGAGCTCGAACCTATCAAAAGAGCTCGAACATTCAAAAGAGCTCGAGTCTTAAAAGAGCTCGAGCCTTCTTAAACCTTTTCACTATAATATTTTTCTGATGACTGAAATGTCTTTTTCTGGTAATTAAACCTCTATTGTTCAAAATACTCTTCCGGTCATATATAATCTAGCCCACAAACACATATTTTATTGGCTGCTTTGACAAGGAAGACTCCAAACGGAAACTAACTTGATCGCGAATCGCCACGTCTCGAGCGCTATAAAAGACTCGAGCCCTGAAAAAGCCTCGAGATCGACCGAGCCCTGAAAAAGCCTCGAGAGCGATCGAGTTCTCAAGAAGGCTCGAGTTCTGGAAAATACTCCCGATTCGTCGAGCTTCATACAAACGAGGCGAGCCCTGTAAACGACACCAAGCTCTAGACAAAAGGACTCGGAAGCCTCTAGCCTTTTACAACACTAGTTCTTCAAGAGTTTTATATCGAGGGACGAAACGAAGCCATAATATACCAGAGGTGGTTTGACTCCCGAGCGTGCGAGGCGTTTAGTCTCTTTAGTCCGGTTTTAAATATTTTTGTACTTTAATGACTATTTTTATCGCACTCAAAGTGAAAAGTACAGTTTGCACCTCGAGACTAAACGCCAACTTAGTATACCCTCGGTTTCATTGACTTCCTCGCGCGCTCGGGAGCTAAACCACCTCTGGTATATTATGGCTTCATTTGCTCCCTCGATATAAAATATACTATAACAGGGTTGACAACGCGTGATTGAGACCTTAAGGCCGCTTTTCCACCAGCCTGCTATGCAGCTATCCTGCAAGGATGTACAATTGTGCAAGCTATGACAAAACTATTAGACCGTTTCCACTGATGCTATGCTATTTAACGGAGCGAGTAAGATGTGCTACGAAGAAGCGCCGCTGCAAGGTAGCTTTGCGGGGAAGATGCGCAGCTCGAGATATGCGATGTATCAACAATAGGGAAGGCACGCACATCACGCATTCATAGTATACATCTAACATAGCTTAGTAGACCCCGTTTTCACCAGCGCTACGCATCCACAGCAAAGTAGCATATCACATCTCTGTTGTAAACCAGCCTTAGTGTTGCACGCGTTCATACACTGCGGTGACCGCTTTCCATTATGCGATGTTTTGTTTGCCAAAATAAAATAAAAATGCAATTAAGTACTTTGTACGAGGAACTCTAAAAATATAGTCCAATACAAAGGCGCCAACCCCCTTTGTGATGCGAAAGTCGTTAGAGCTTTTGGAAGGTGCTTTTCGTGGATTTTTACGTTCGGACTTTATAATGCTGTAAGGGGTGTACCGTGCGCCCTTTAGCTGCTGTTTGCAATATAGGTATGAACCCATTTTAAGATCAAAAACTAAATTCTACGTTGAAAATTGTACTCCCTACTACAACTACAGAATTTTTTGCAAATACAAATTCACCCTTTGTTCATCCTAGTTGTTTGTATTACAAAATACAAACTCATTTATTTGCAATAAACAGGTAGGTGACTATTACATAGAACAAACTAGGGAATTTGAAGATAGGTACACTGTTTATTGAGGCAGTTTCAGTGAAATGTTTTCCATTCACAAGAGTAACCCTCCTTCGAGACCATTACAAGAGGTGTGTTGTCTGGCGCATATTTATTTATTTTCATTATTTTTGTTCATGGAATCTGGGTGACGCCCCTGGCTTAATTCCTTGTCTAGTACCTCGATAACACAAGGATATTTACGCTTACTGAAAGACCATGACAAGTGTTGTGTTGTCTGGCGCTTATGAAGATATAAAAATAATCAGAATGAGAATGTTAAAAGCTAATATTGAAAGTAATAAGGAAATGAACACATTGCAGAAGTTCCTTGATTAGCTCTATTCATTAATTAGTGGAAACTTCTGACATGTCCAGATCCAAACTTTGACTAGAAAGTTTTCTACAACTAATAAAGTTGTGTAAATGCTGCCGACCACGCATATAAGCATCCATTATGCGGCTAAGCAATCTTTTGCAGGTTTTCTTTAAATTTTACTAGCTTAATCACACTGTAGTGTACACTAATAGAGAAAATAGAAAAAATCAGAAGCTATACGACGATAGATAGCTAGACGACACGGTTGCCGTAGTGCGCTGTAGCACGTTTTCTCGCCTCCGTTTCCGTAGTGTCCCGGGTTCGATTCCCGGTCGGGTCAATTAAGGAAACGATCTTTTCTAAATTGATTCGGGTCTGGGTGTGCTGGGAGACGGCCCTGGCTTATTTCCTTGTGTGGTACCTCGTAACACAGGGATATAAATCCCTACTTCGAAACAAGCAAACAAACGAGCAGTCTGTTCTGCTTGCAATCATCTCCAGGATGCTGTTGTAGCTCGCGCGCACTCGCCGCACCAGGGATGCGCATCTTTTCCGCATCGTTGCGTAGAAGCAATCAACGCGAGCTTCTGCGAGCATCCCTGATGCGCTACAAAGTAAGTAAGTAAGTAAGTAAGTAAAAAATCATTTATTCATTTAAGCTTGTACAAAGCACTTATGACATGTCAAAAAAAGTATACAGAAATAATAATAATAAACGTAAATAAAATAGTACAATATTAGTACACATCGCGAATAAACATAATGTGAATCTACCACCGGTTCGGACGTTGCTTCTTATCGAGAAGACTCCGGCAAGAAACTCGATAGTTACTCTTTTCAACTTTGTTTGTTTTACAAAAAATTAATTCAGAGTACAGTCAATGCGAGTAGAAAAAAGAACACAACATTGAGCAGAGGAGCAGATTATTCCTACTATGACCACAAACTTTTGTCGTTCAAGTAATCCTCTACATTATAATAACCTTGTTTCATTAACTTTGCTTTAATTGCAGACTTAAACTTGTGAAGAGGTAGATCAACAAGACTTTGAGGTATTTTGTTAAAGTATTTTACAGATTGACCCACAAATGAGTTTCCCACCTTGTGTAGCCTAAGACTGGGAGTTTTCAATTTGTTTTTATTTCTGGTATTATGTTTATGAGTGTCACTGTTTTTTTGAACAGATGCAAGTTTTTGAGCACATACATTATGTTATCTAAAATATACTGAGCATGCACAGTTAAAATATCGATCTTCTTAAATACACACATCAAAAGTGTCTAGGGATCAACATATATTTTTGCAATAACTTTTCTCCTGATTGATATTAATTAAAATTTTCTTTAAGGATTCATCAAATAAAGTGTTTTCGTTTGTCTACAGGAACGATAAACCAAGTCACCTTTGCATTAATAAAGAAATTTGCCATTTTCCTAATAAAGGGATTTTTGACATTTGAACCACTAACATTAAAGTTCGAAAAAAAGACTGAAATAACAGTTTTCTTTAAAATTTTATTGGGTAACTTAAACAATTAATAATCCGTGTTTCTACCGCGAACACTAACAACACAAGAACATCGGTTTGGCATACTCAAAATGAGTTTATCCAAATCACGCTGTGGAATGGCCGCCCATGTTCGTTGCAACAACAAAAAAAGGTCTTCTTGCGACTGGATACCCTTCATATTCGGCAGAGCTCTGTAGCATATCCCATGCATGCTCAATCGGGTTCAAGTCTGGCGACTGAGCAGGCCAGGGCAGGACATTGATGTTAGCTGCGGCGAGAGTCTGTCTTACATCTCTTGCGGTGTGCGGTCGTGCATTATCATGCATTAACTGAAATAAGGGACCGATTTGCACTTGTAGAGGAACGATGACGTCTGATACAATCGTCTCAGCATAAATTTGAGCGTTGAGGTTGCCTCTGATCCAAATCAACTCAGTTCTTCCGCCGATCCAAATACCCGCCCATACCATGATGGTTCCACCACTATAAGGATGGACTTCCTGGCAGGATTTTAATCGCTGTTGGCGTCCAGGGGTTCTCCAGTGTCGTATACGTCTTGTATCCGGTCTCATACCAAAATGAGACTCATCAGAAAAGCACACGAAACGCCATTGTTCATCTGCCCAATTTCTGTGTTCAAGAGCCCATTGATATCGAATCCTACGATTGTGCATTGCTACAGGTGGTACCCTTAGCGGTCTTCGGGAATGAGGGTTCACTTCATGCAAGCGGTTTCTGACTGTTTGGTCGCTAATTAAGTTCCCTGAAGAGTGATGAAGCCTCACGGCTAACATCATGGCGGTTATTGTTGGAGCTCTTCAAGTTGTGATTTGAATGTATCGGTTTTGTCTCCGTGTGGTGCAGCGATACCGTCCTCCATGTCGCTCAGCCACGGTACCAGTGCTTCGGTAACGTGTCCAAAGTCGACTGATAACACTCTGACTTGTATTCAGAGCTAAAGCCACAGTACGTTGCCGGAAACCAGCTTCTATCATTCCCACGGCTCTGAGCATTTCTTCCCTGCTTAAATGACGTCGCCGCTCCATAATAACGTTGGTTTTAATCAGTAGTAGGGAAACAGTAGCACTAATAATGTCTTCAATGCGTTGTATGTTTTTATAGGGAAAATATTGACAGCTGATTTTCATCTTTTACTCGAATTTGATTGACAGTTCCTGTTTCAAATTATGAAATGCACCAAAAAGGATCCATATAAATTTATAAAATCATAAATTTATTACAAAGCCACATCTCAATCTCAAGAAATCCGCATAAAAATGCTTGATCCCTAGACACTTTTGATGTGTGTACTTCCCTAAGCGAGTCGCGTGGTCTAAGTTTCAAAAGCGCGGTAACCTCAAAAGCACCCTAAATGCATTATTAAAATATTATGTGTCGTTTTAAAAACATAGCTTAGCACCCGTATCCATCAGCGCTATGTTATGTAAACAAATGCATGTAATTGGTGGATTTCAAGCACATCTACAGCAAGGTAGCAAAGCGCTCTCTGTTGGGAAAAAAGCCTATGTAGCGATCTCTGATGAAAAAGCAGTCTAAGTGGCTGTGCCTAGTTTGACCTCAGACCCTTTTATCAGAAGCTGCTGCTGTAGAAAGCGCAAGTAAGGCCACACGAATAGTACTATTGTCACCTTTGGGCAGGAGCGCCTGGATATCAACTCAGTCCTTTTGACTCGGTCCAGAAACGTGCGAGCCGGATTGTCGGCGATCCCAAGCTGACACGCGGTCTAGAGGCGTTCAGTTAGTTGCCATCAAGTTCAGAAAACGATGCTTGTAGCGACGGTTTATTTTTACAAGAGGTACAATAAAATTACAGACAGTCTTAAGTGTCAAACTGACAATTACTTTTTTTTCTTTTTTTTAAAATTAGAAACCAGGAATGCGTCGCCTACAATCCCCCCCCCCCCCTTAGTGCTAAATAATCATTTAGTACTAGATCCTTCAGACGGTGCCAGTAAAGCGACGCGTGTCACAGGCCGGCGCAAAACCCCCGTCGTCTACTATGCGCACCCGTCCGTCGTCACCGGCGTGAGTCGCACTTACTACCCCGTGTCTCCAGCATCCTCGCTCGATATTCGGTTCTATGAGTTGCACGTAATCACCGATACCTAAAATGCCGCCCTCCTTATGCCATTTTTGTCTCGGCAACAAGGTAGGTAAATATTCTTTTAGCCAGCGGTCCCAAAACATATCGGTGAGGCTTAAATCGGCGTTATCATATTTTCCGATAGACGGGCTATTAGCTGAAGTTCCTATTAGAAAATGATTAGGTGTCAGAGCTTCTGGGAAATTAGGATCGACTGATACATGCGTCAATGGGCGACTGTTGACGAGAGCCTCGACCTCTGCTAGCATAGTTGTTAAGGTTTCGGGGTGTGGTGCTCGATCTCTTAGCACTACTTTGAGGGCAGTTTTTACAGTGCGTACCATCCTCTCCCATGCACCCCCCATCTCCGGAGAGCCCGGTGGTATAAAACGCCAATCCATGCCCCTAACGGAGCCATCTTCGGTAAATTTTTCCAAATTGGGCTCAGCGAGACTTTGTTTAAGTTCTGAAGCAGCGCCTCTTAAATTGGTTCCATTATCCGAATAGACAACGCTCGGCTGTCCTCTCCGTGCTGACATTCGCCTAAGAGCCATGATCGCCGCATCAGCGGTGGGGTCTTCGGTAACCTCAATGTGGACAGCACGTATTGTTAAGCATGTAAATAATACTCCGTAACGCTTTAGCCTTCTGCGGCCAACCGTCACCTCCATCGGGCCAAAGTAGTCGATGCCAGTACAGTAAAACGGCCTTCGGTTGTGCTGCAGACGTGCTGCCGGTAAGTCAGCCATGCGCTGAGGCTGTGGAACTGCTCGGCGGTACCTGCAGAACAGACAGTGGCTAGCAATATCTCGTACGGTAGGTCGTAAGTTGATGACCCAATAGCGTTGACGTAATTCGTTCACGACCAATTCATTAGCTCCATGAAGAGCCTGTCGGTGGTAGAAGTCAACCAGTAGTTTGGACATTCTGTGTTTACCGTCCAGTATGTATGGTCGCATCAGATGTTCACTTATCCCACTAGCCTTATCGATTCGCCCTCCAACCCTTAGTAACCCACTTTGATCTAGGAAAGGAGTCAAATTCAGCAAGCGACTAGTAGCTGGTAGTGGTTTCTGTAATTGTAAACACAAGATTGCGGATGAAAATGAATCGTGTTGACTTTTCTTTAGAAGCAGCTGCTCTGCTTCATTCAATAATGTAGCATCTAAAACAGCAGCGTGCCCCTGACATCGTCTTAAGAATAATAAAATTCTTCCCATCACTTTTTTAAGTTTAATCCATGAAGAAAAGTTATTCTCATCTGGTAAAGAAAATTTAAAATTATTTATTTCATTTGTAACCAATAAATTTATATTTCTTTCCTCACAAATAGCTTCCTCTTTAATCTTTTTTGTTACAAAATCCTAAGGCCAGCATTCTTCTGGTTAATGAAGAAAATTAGGACCCTGAAACCACTCATCATGGTACTGCAATGGTGGTGTGTTCTCTTTTGTTGCTCGATCAGCGACGTTCAGACCAGAGGGTACATGTCTCCACTCCGACACTGATGTAAGCTCATCAATCTCACCGAGCCGGTGAGCAACAAAGGCTTTATAATTTCTTGGGTCTGACCTGATCCACTGCAGTACAGTACTAGAATCAGTCCAAAAATAACGCTTTGATGGCTTTATACTCTAGCCTTGTCTGTTGGCGAGGCGAGCACTAATCATAGCCCCCTGCAGCTCTAAGCGAGGTATTGATACGGGGCGCAGCGGCGTCACCCTACTTTTACTGGCCACAAAACAAACCATCACCATTCCATCTGATCGAATAAAGCGCCAGTAAATTACTGCTGCGTAGGCCTTTATAGATGCATCGCAGAAAATATGCATGTGTGTTCATAATAACCAGGTTATCATTAAAAGATGACTCACCACCTGACCGCTCCGCAGTGTAGCACTGCGTCCACACACCTGCATTGTGATACCATCGCGGGTGCGCAAGGTGTCCAGTAGCTTCAGTTCACCGAGCCACCTCGCCCAGCTCGCATGCTCCTCATCTCGAATGCAACACTGCCAGTCTATGCCGCTACGATGAACACTCTGTAAAATCATTTTTGCTTTTATTGTAAATGGTGATAAGAAACCATGAATGTCGTACACTGACATTATTATACTCAGCATCTTTGCTTTGGTGGGTCGCTCCGTGGTCGCTCCATACCACTTAATATCTGTTCCTTAAGCTAGATACAACTGACAAATTTTGCTTAGGTAAATTCAGCTTAGATACTTTACGAAACATTACATCGTGAATATTAGTGCCGTCCTTTGCGCTAATTTGTGTGTGCACCTTAGAGGCGTCCGATTGATACATTCAAGGCCGAACGCGTCGATAAACTTAATTGCACTTGATTGTTAACTTTTTAGACCTAAACTATCAGCTAAGGCAGAGTCTATCATGGACACTGAAGCTGCGTCATCTAGCAGGGCATACGTAGATACTGTGCCGGTAGGTCCGCGTAATGTCACAGGTACCACTTTTAACATGACGTCACTGGAGGAGCACGACGTGGTGTCAGCATTCGCGGCGACATGAGCTATCGTCGCATCCGAAGCTGAGGAAACCGGTTCTTGGGAGTAATCAGCCGTTTGTTCTAATTGCTGTGTGGGATTTTTCCAGTGTAACAGTGGGTGATGTGCTAATCCACAATTATCAATGTCGCACATAGGAGCGGGACATATATCACGAGCATGGTGACTTATGAGACAACAATAACATAAACCAATAGTTTTTACAAATCTCCATCTCTCTTTGCGTAAAGCACGGCGAAATATACGGCAGTCCGGCAACTCATGGTTTGATTTCTGACAGTAATTACATTTAGAATCATTTTCCAGGACAATTGTTGTGAAAATAGGTCGACCACGCTGTTTTGTATCCTCTATTTTCCTATTCTGCGGTTCAGGATATTTTCTGTAGTGTTACGTCTGTCTTACGGTTGACTGTACGTAATAATTACTCACGTTGTTTAATATTTGAAGACCCGTTTTATGAAAAAGGAAGTGTGATAAGTAATTGCCATTTTCCCAACATCAAAGACTGTAGCCAAGCACTTACAGGATGTCACCAATATACTCCTCAGTTTGATAAAAATAACTGAGAGGTGATGTAAATAATTGGGTATTTTGTAAACTTCTAGTAATAAGATCGCCTATCTTACTTATTGGTAAATACTTTGTTTGATGTGCAATTAATAATATAGCTTTCCGCCCGCGGCTTCGCCAGCGTAAACTTCATTTCTATAACATGTATACATAAAATCTTTATAAATTGTAGCCTATGTGTTATTCTGATGAATAAGCTGTATTAATGTAAAGTTTCAACAAAATCCGTTAAGTAGTTTTTGCGTGAAAGAGTAACAAACATCCTCACAAACTTTCGCATATTTAATATTAATAAGATTACATTAAGTAAGAAGTAAGATTGGGTTATTTTACAATTTATAAGTCCAGCAGAAAAATTGCTATTAGCGATAAGGCCTCCTAAATTGTGCATTGTGTTAAATGTAATACTTAGCTTTAAGTCTCTTTTTGTTTTTTGTGCAATAAATAATATATCTATCGAAATTTATCGTTTTTTTTTGAAATTACCAATCCCTACATACCTTCGATAAACAAACTGTATTAGATTGGTTGGCAGATATTCAGTAACTTTAGACAGAAAACTAAACCACATTTATATTTTCAATTGAGTCTAATGGAAGCCCCACCCAAATCCAAGTGCATAAATCTAGCTACAAAGTTAGATTCCAGCTAGCAACACCATGTTTAAATAATATTTTACCAAGTACAAGTACATACTTGTTCCTTGAACATTCAAGGAAACGTCTCCTCGTGGTGCCATTGTTTTAATTAAGCCATCACTTATTCACATCGTCATCATCAGAGCGAATTTGAAACATGACAGGCATTTTAGGCAAAGTTCAATTCAAAATTATACTATTTTCACTGTAAGATGATATGCCTGACAGCTCTTATTGTTCCGTTTTAGGCACACCTACTATTTCAAACTAAATAAAAAGAAACTGGCAAAAGAAAATGTCATAAACTATTATAAAACTATTGTTCTTTCGAATCTTATCAAGTACATTATTGTTATTATTATTAACCGTTAGTAAATGAAGTATTTGAAATTAAATTAATATATCTTTACAGCACCTGATGCGTGAAAAGGAACGCCATTCAATTGTCGATTCAGTAGTGTAACACACTACTGAATCGACAACAACACAACAACACAAAAAATCGATGAATAGGAGCAACCATTTTGTAATTTCTAATCACCTCATTCGCATCAGTACCAGTGCGTCTGCCTTGTGTGCAATTTTTCAACTATTTATTTTCGAGATACCGCGTTTTATTGTATTATTAAGGTTAAAATTGCTATTTTAGTTGAACAGTTTAATAATTATGACAATAAAAGGAAAAGAGAATATACATACCAAACTCGAGCATCTAAGAAGCCTAAGTTAATAGTCCCGAAAGTTAATAATTATTTCGGTTTGACACCGGCTGACACCTACATACATCAATGAGCTTCCTCATGGTCTTATCAGTATTGTAATTAGTAAAAATCATCTCAAATTAACCCTAAAAAATCACTACCTGTCATTGTGTCCATGAGGCCATCATTTAAGTATTGCCCACTTCTGAAACGGGTGTGAGTTTGTATGTATGTACCGTATGCTCCCTACCATAAGACTCATTTCGCAATGGTTGGAGAAGGTTTTCCTGAAATCCTCCGTGCCTGGCGCGTAAATTAAAATCAAAACTAAGATGTGTATAATACCTATATTATTATGTACTTTTAACTTTACTACACAACTAGAAACATTGAAATGTTAATATAGTATTAGGAATTAGTAGATACGTAAGTACTTTTTAACTGTATAGCATCCACGAGAGCTACTGCCGACAAACTGTTTTGCAGTTTGGCAGATGTTGTAGTAGAGTACTGTACTGTGTTAAAGGAACAAATAATAAAAAAAAAGCCATAGCCCGTTTATTAAGAATTTATTTAAAAATAAAAAAACGGTAAATCTGATTCCATTTCCTTTGCCAACTCGATTAAATTGCTTTCATTACATCACACTATAATTGATAATTATGAACTGTCATACGGCGAAAGTAGTATAGTACGCACATGTGTCACTTCATTCGTTACTAAACGAGAGTAGGTCCCGTTCGTCGAACACGTACTTGAATTCAGTCGTTAAAAAACATAATTACCTACCGATTGACATTGATGTTGATGTTCGGTATTCTAATAACCATATATTACCAAATACATGAAACCTATCCATTGGATACCACGTTTGTGTACTTTTTACCCCTACGTAGTCTTACGAAAGTTCATACATTTGTTCCGGAGTGACGGCCCTGTTCTTTTGCTTAGGCAGAGACCACATCTTTCCACTTGCTACGGTCCTGACACACCTCTAAAAAACTAATGACCTCTAATTGCATTTTTTTTCAACACAATTCTAATAATTCTATACCTTACCTTAAATATTATAGCCTTGTCGAATTTTTCATCAACACAAATTCAGCAGCTACAAGCTGCTTCGTTTGCAAATCATATTATGTATTCCACTTAATTAGTAGGTCATGCTCTGACCGAGTTCTCCCGGGTCATGCCTTAAATGTTCCTAATTTTAACCACCCCAAAGTCATTTAATTTCCCCCACGCATGTCACAACCACGCAGACAAAAGATGCCATTTTCCCTTTACATTGTCGCTTAGAGGATGACTGGTTAGAATAGACACATTAGCGGCTGTCGTTTGGGGATGTACATTCTGGGGTTCTTGCTTAACGTAAGCATTTACTCTGTTTTATGACTTGTTATTCAGTTAGATGTTTTTTAATTTTATGTTGGTTTTTAAAATGTTTGCATAAGTATACTACTATGCACGCAAACGATGAAAATCAGTGTCTGAGGCCTATCAGGCACAGGCATTGTTAGCTGAGCGCAGTCCAATTTTTTTTAAAGTCAAAGTCAAAGTTCTTATTTGCAGTAAATGTGGTAACGAGTGGTCTTATTTTATCAAAATTAGTGCACATACTTAACTGTATAACAGCATGCAAATATTATAATAATTGAGGTTCATTAATTAATAATAATTTTATACAATTTTTGAAATACCATTTAAAATTAAACAAACAAATTTTAGTAAATACGTTTAAAAAATAATTACAAAGCCAAATTAAATTATAAATTACCATGTCCATTTACATATTATTATTCTAAGTAAATGAGGATTTAAAACATTAGTTTTTTTATCATGTCTTT
Organism: Udea olivalis; assembly: GCA_947369235.1. Taxonomy (NCBI): domain Eukaryota; kingdom Metazoa; phylum Arthropoda; class Insecta; order Lepidoptera; family Crambidae; genus Udea; species Udea olivalis. The sequence goes on from OX376363.1 coordinate 6,526,518, forward strand.
TTAATTATTAATTTTACTATCGTAATTGTTGTAATTGCTTTGTGGTGTTTTGTAATGCGACGTCCATGAAAGTTATATATGTTTTTTTTTCTCAATTTGTTTGTTTGGACCTGTTCTATAATGATAGTCATAGTCATAGTCATATCATTTATTGCTCCATGTAGGTTTACAAGATCTTAAATGTAGAACACCAGTACTAAAACATGAACCCCGTAGGGGCACTACAAAAATGCCGTTGAGCACCTTCTCTCTCAACAAATAAAGTTATAAGATATGATGTCCACCGCTACTTTCTGGTACTACACTGCTGAGTTTATCCTCACACTCCGGATCCACCATGGTTTCAGAGATGCTTCTTTCCCAGGACGCTTAAATTGTGGAATGATCATGACCGAGGTTTATTTTCTTCGAGAGGGGTTTCGAAAGGTTAGGGAAGGCAAACCGCGCGTGGTTTCACTAGTCTTAACGCAGACCGCCTGATGGAAACCGCTTAGCAGCAGGCATGTGTTTTTTTGTCACCGAAATAGTATAAAAAATATAACGCACCGATGAAGGGCTTCATGTTCAGTTAGATCCCCAAAAGGCAGAATGTTGCATTTGTAGCACACATACAAACGCGCTTAAAGTGCGATTAAAGCTTGCCTGTATTGTGTTTAGGGAGTTTCGTGGGAAGTCTGAGTTTTGATTGAATATTACAACTATTTGACACGTGACACGAACCGATGTTAGGCGATTATGCACACGCTGGGTAAATACGTGAAATGGTATAAATAAACCACCATTGAATAATATTGTTTTTATGACGACACGATTGGCGATATAGCAATCGAGTCAATTCAGGGAACGATAATTTTTAAATTGACTCGGGTCTAGTGTGCTGGAAGACGCTTCTGGCCTAATTCCTCGTCTGGAACCAAGTAACACAGGGATATTTATTCCTACTTCGAGACCATGACAAGTGATGTGTTGTCTGACGCATATATATATTAATTTAATTGCCTAATTATTTAATTGACGTTTCAAAAATAATTGTCACTTAATGAATTGCGACTCGGACCAAATTCATAATAATCTAATACAAAACTTTAATTATCCCTGGTTTATCTTAGTTCCAATCTTCTTAATATTTCCTTTCACAATATGTTGGTTGGCCCACACTAAACAATCTTGCGGGCATTCCCGAGGGAGACCCTTGGTAAATCCATTGTTCAGGCCGAATGCGGGCAAATCCGGTCTGTAACTAAATAAATTGTAAATACTATAACATATTTCTTTGTTTCGGGTGCTAACGGATATAAATTATAGCCCGTAAGTCTACCACGAGTTGCCACTTTAAATTTACATTATCGCTTTCGTAAAAAAATTGAATTGGGATGACACAAGACAAATCAAATCCCAATACATTTTTTCACGCGAACGATAAGTAATGCCTGCATGTTGAAACGTGTATAAGTATAAGAACATCTTAAGGTACCTCTTCCTCATAAGGGTGGCGATCTACCGATCGTTAGAACAACCGTGCGTTTTTCGCGCCAATTTCTTCCACGTACAGCCAAGATATGGAATGATCTTCCTGCGGCGGTGTTCCCAAAGGGATATGACATCGGGGCCTTCAAGAAGAGAGCGTATTCCCATCTAAAAGGTAAGCAACGCATCGGTGACACCTCTGGTGTTGCAGTTGTCCATGGGCGGAGGTAATCACTATCCATCAGGTGACCTTCTAGCTCGTTTGCTCCCTATTACATAAAAAAAAGGCTGCAGTATATCCCTTATTGGCATAAAAGACGATAAAAAAAGCCTGGGGAATTCGAACCGCTGCAACCAATATCTGTAAGGAGCCATGGGAATCTGGATCTCTACCGGGAGTGGGCAATATGCAAAAAAACGTTCTTAAGGGCAGACTTTCTTCGTTAAACTTTGTTAGCCTTGCGAATAAAAGGATCCCAAAGTGGGTTATGCGAGCTAGCTTAGTCATACACTCAAAACTCTGGAGGTATCTGTAGATATCCTCCAAATATTCATACCTAAAAAATAAACCAATACTTAATTTTTTTATTTGATTTTCTTTTATGTTTGTTTCTCACCATTGTTTTACATTTTTCAGATTAGATACTCAGTAGGTTTATTTGTATCAAAATGACACATTGTACTTTACTAACGGCTGTTGTAAACCCAAAACAAGTTTAAAAGAGTAATGCTGAGATTCTCGCCGGGTCTACTCAGCAAGAAACTACTCTGACGCGGTAGTAGTCACAATATGTCTGTATAGGTATTTTTATATCCATATTATTATATTATGTATTAATATATTATAATAAAATGTTATTTATATAAATAACATTTTAAACTTTCTTGTTGCATTTTAACTATTGCACGGTGACATGCAATTGTCGCCAAAACGTCGAGAAAATAGGTAAAACAATTTACCGTAGTTATGTTTCGTTGCAAAAACTTGTTTTTCTCGACGTTTCGGCGACAATTGCACGGTGTCATGCAATTGTCGCCAAAACGTCGAGAAAATAGGTAAAACAATTTACCGTAGTTATGTTTCGTTGCAAAAACCCGTTTTTATTAGAATTATTTATATAGGTCCATTATTTAGTATATTTTGCTTTAAATTTGACGATTTAAAAGTACTTACTGTAAAAGTTTATTTAAATAAAGTTATTTGAGTTGGAGTATCTCAGGACAGAAACTCACATTCATTCAGATAGGCTAGCGATTTCTTCCAGACAACTTTCAGTTAAAAGAACTCTTAATATAAGTGAATGTAAGTGAGAGTATACTAACTAACGTACACACGGAACGATAGTGAGTAACGTACGAGTACATTTTCCACTCCACAATTTTAATCCAATCTCTTGATCTGTGTGCATAATCTAATTGGTAGAGGAAATGCAGTCTGACTAATTTCAATTGTTTTCTAGTTTGAATGCTATCGGATTACTCGTACGATTATATTTTTCGACAGTGGGTGGATTTCAAAAAATAACTCAGCTTATTACTATGCATATCTTATTCTTTTGTTATACTACTGCCTCGACAGAATTTGTTCTGTCAGAAGTAATTGCACGTCGCGGCGTCGGTAAAGCACATCTCGCCCGCGTTTCTCCGACTTGATTTACATATACTATTATTTTTCCCTGAATATTTGATCAACTATAATAAAATGTAGGTTATTACACTCCCTGATAATGTAGCTTTATATTGGTGAAATAATTTTTAAAATCGGTCCAGTAGTTTCGAAGATTAGATACCTCAAACGTACAAACTCACAAACGCTTGCCTCTTTAAAATAATAATGTAGATTGAATTTGCAGTAATGCACAATTTAGGCAGCCATATCATTTAAAAGTCACTCAGGCACTTAATCACACAGTCAATAACGGAATAGTTTTATTGATATATTTTCTTATAAATAAATAAATATGCGCCAGACAATACACCACTTGTCATGATCCCGAAGTGTACACACGCATATCCCCTGTTACTCGTACGTGCGCACGCGTCTAACAATGAAATGGCGTTGTCTGCGCGGCCCCCCGCGGGTGGCGGCCACTCGAATGACTCGGGTTACATTATGAATGATTTCTCAGAATCTATTGTGAGAATATGCATGTTGCTTAAACCGCTGTGTTTGGAGTGAAACAAGCTAACTCTTTGTGTAATAATCTAAGCGTCTGAGATTTAAAATTTTTTTGAATCTTTGCCTAAAGTTTAAGCTTTTTTTCCCCCCGGATTTTCACATAAAAATGCATAGATCTAATGATTAAAATAAGTTTTTCATGGAAATAGATTACTATTTTAGGTAACAAGACATTATTTTACTATAATTCATTGTCAAAACTTACGTCTCCATGATTTTTTTTTGCAGGAAGAGCATGAGAAACTTTAGTCTAATAGCGGGCGGCAAAGACGCTGTCGGGAACGAATGAATTGTAATTAAAAGCAATATGGTGGCGTGTCATCTGTTGACAGATTCGTCAACCCAGTCCTTCCGGAACAGATAAGGATACATTCTCAGTTCACCCCGTTCAAAGACAATTTAAAGAAATGACTAAATGTGCGACCACAGCTGAGTGGACATAATATGTCCCCTCCGCAGTCAACGTTATTTTGACAGATGACATAATATGTCAACTCTGCAGTTCGGTGTTCGCTGTGTTACGTGGTACCAGGCAAGAAATAAAGCCAAGGGTTTCTTCCAGCATACCCAGACGGCCAGACCCGAGCCAGATTGGAAAAGATTGTTTCCTTAATTGACTCGACCGAGAATCGAACCCGAAACACTACGTACGTTTTTTAAAATTAAGTCTATATTCAGACGGGAAATACAGTCTACACGGGAAAAGCTGCTGCGGACAGCTATGTGTAATATCCAGGGTGTAGGTACGGTTAGAAAGCTGAATGGGTTCAGGGCACCGCGTCCCGGCCGCGCAAGAACATGATCATAGTAATAACGGTATGTGTCTTGGCCGCAGCGTTGGGAAATGAGAAGTCAATACTGTTAGTGATGGGAAATGAGAAGTCACACCCGTTCATAAGGTTGCAATGTTATGTACGATTTACGTCGTACATTGCTGACTTGATGACCGATGGAATAAGATCGTGCAGCGCGTCGGCGTGTAGGTTACTGACGGCTGCCTAAAGTACGACCGGATTATGTTAATTGTACTGTTTCACAGGCATTAAAAACCTCATTAAAGTTAAGATAATTTATACAACCATTCAAAACCTATTTACTAAGTATAAAGGAAAATCTCCTCGCTTTGCTGCAAAGAAAAACTAACTGCGGTCTTCCAATCCGCTGCATTTATATGCAAATCTACGCTGTGAATTTAGCAGCAACGAGCAAGAAATAGGGAATGTATACAGGGTGATACCACAACATGCCTTTTGAATTATATACCTAACAGCATTTAAAAGCCACAACTGTTCAGAATAAAATCCCATGAATAAGTGTTATTACTTTTTGCAAAAGTTTTTCAGTGATAAAGGTAACGGTAAGTATACAAAATAAAACTATACCAACATCTGTCATGATATTATTATTTTTAAGTGTTAGGTTTATTAAAAAATACTACTTAATATTCGGCTATTTGCTTAACAAATAGTAAACATTTGAATATGTATTACCTATTGTCCAAGTGAGTAGCAAAAATGCAGTACCATGTAATTTGTTAAGGGCGTAAATATTGTTGACGAGATAGGCTAAAAAAACTCTAGTAATATTCAGTCTTTGAGAAATGGAGATGGTTCTTTATAGGTATCATCCTGTATAAGGCTCAAATTGACCTAAATACTTAATGCTACGTTTGCTTCTACGAAGCGGTCTGGTTAGGATCACAGCAAATGAAGTTTTAGTGCAAAATTATTTAAGCGTCTGTATAGTTTGTACATTATAAAGTTGATCGAGTGGTCAAACTTCATAATGGATCATTCATAGTCATCAAAAGTTCCCCCGAAAAAAGCTAGCACTACCTGATATCTTTACGATAAGAGATATTGTATTAACATTATGCCTATTACCCTTACCTTTTAAGAAGTCAGCGGCCCAACCTAAGATGTCAGAAAGAGACCGACTCTGAGTCACACCAGTGGTCATGCTGGCTGGCTAACCCTTCTTCGAAGGTTTGTCTGACGGTGGGTTTACACCAAGCGACTGCTCATTCTATCCCAACTCTATCAGATTTTATTTATTTGTCCCTGTTTACACAAAGAGAATTCGAGAGAGAGAATAGAATGAGCATTCGCTCGCTTGGTGTAGCACCGTAAGCGAAAAGCAAATTTACCTTGAAATTAAACAACTTTACGGATTCTACTCGCGAAAAATTTATATTTTTACATTTTTCAAACCCGACGTTTCGACTTCTTTACAGCAATGCAGTCGTGATCACGACTCAGATGTTATACGTCAAGAAAGGAATTATTTTCATAGCAACTACCGTCATTTTCACTATCATCCCCGGGAACGTACCTATCCACGCAGAAAGAACTCTTGCAGTATTGTGCTGCCCCCTAGGCTTAATGAGTTTAATTAATCGGATCTCAAGCAGGTGGTAGATTTCAACCATCTTCTCTATTGAAACATGGACGTTTTTTAATTTCAATGGCCTCCCGTAGCATCCTAGGAACATATCGGTTCTCCCTAGCGAGGACCTGGGGCTTATCAAATCTGATATAATGATTCTGTTTTCCGAGGGCAACAGTTTAAACCTCGTGTTTAATACTTCACATTCGACGTAACAAAATAGAGGGATGTTGAGTGGTTCTGTCATAAATAGGATTACATTTATGTCGGAACCACTCAACACCAGAACTGTCGCCAAATTTCGTATGTAGCCCCTAACCAAATAATGGTTGCAACACTGCACTTTTCACCTTCATCCCGATACACATAACAGCGACATTCGTATGGCAGAGCAATATTTTTAAATTTAATTAAAATGTTTGGACGTCCATTTCATCAAAGTTACCAGGGCTTTTTATTAAAATAGTGCTTCAGTTAAGGACAGTCAGAACAAATTGTTTGCAACTGTTCAAACTAATTATTTGGCAGCTGTTTAAGTATATTATTATCAGCTAAATTGGATAGTTCGTAAGGAAACATTTATCCGCTTGGTACAATAACACAATACTTCAAGAACTTCATTTAAAAATTGAAATAAAATTGAGTAAGTACTCTGTTGTGTCCAGCTGCATGTAGGTAGCATTGTTTTATTTTTAAGTATAATACCAATACGGATTTATCCCAATTTCGGACGAAACCTTGATTTAACGATTTTCTGTTTTTATAATATTTTAAACTAAAGTACCTCGCTAAAAGTACTTTAGATTAACTGACTGAAATAACGGTACGGACATTTCGGACCGTATGTAATGTGTGTAAAAAGTTGGGTCACAATACTAGACATTTCAAAACGAGACGACATTGAAAACAATAATAACAGTCATGTTACCAGCCCCAAGAATACGAATTCTTGAAAGAAAAGCTTATGGCTATTTTGGTGATAACGAGCATTATTATAATATACTTGACGTATGTAAATTATTCCTTGTTGAAGAAAAAGAGGGTGGACAGGCCATAAAAATATGATTCCGATCTGGCTCAAATATATCCTCAGTAAATAATAAAATGACATTATGAAAAAAATGAGTTATCTATTCAAAGCCAAGGCTAAACTAAAGCCGAAAGATCTTTTGCTAATTACGAACTACCTATATCGCTTCCTAACTTGTTAGTTTCTATTTATTTTATTTTACATATTACAAGTGAGTAAACCGGAATTTTATCAATGGTAGTTTTATAAAAAATGGTCGCATAGAATTTCTTTTCATATAACATACATATGTTACGAAATTCAATTAAATTGTTTTTCTGTGAAATATATTTGTAAATAGTCGATGAAACAATAATATTCGTTATGATAATATTGTATGGACTGAATATTCTATGAAATATTATGTCTTTTTTTTATGCAGAAACGCTTATAAAACTTTTTTATCATAGTACCCACTTAATTGTAAAATTTTTGATCATAGCTAACGGAGTTTTATAAACCAATGATAAGCAAAGCAACATAAAAATAAATCGTCTAAACTTCATTCCAAGAGCTATTTGTTTACAACAGTTACTTAAACCTCCTTCGCAGAGATTTTTCATTTCGTCCTTTCCTGCTATCATTGCTGAATACAAATTACCTTGCCATTGCCAGTCGACTGTAAACAAGGGCTTGGAACTTTGCGGTGCGCTCAACCGTGCGCCCTCCGGGAAAGTCCGGCAATTTGTTTAAAAATAATTCCTACGACTTGCAAACATTTGCCCAATTTACATTCCATTACGCGCTGGACTTTCTTGGGCTGATTCTTTAGAGATCCTTGCGGAAACCAGGCTTAGTCTTTTGAGTACTTTGAGGCAGACGATTCTCACTTTTTGTCGAGAGGTCGCACTTTACCCTTGTTACCCAGCATACTATTCAGCATGCTAATCAGTAAATGTAACCTATGGGCGAATGAACTGTAAAAAACTTCATGAACTTATTTTCAATGGCTTTCCCACTAAATAATCTTTTTTGTTTGAATAATAAACTTCAAACGAATGAAACAAGAGTTCAAAATTGAGTGATTTTGCTAATATTAAAAAGTATGTATAAAACAAAAAACTGGTCAAATTTCTAGCAATAATACTAGGAATGGATAGGTTAGCAATAATAAATTAATTAGCTTACCCACAAAGACGTGACCGCAAACAAGTCATCTGTAAAAAATACATAAATTATTTTATGGACGAGGGACCCCAAATTTTAAACGGCGTCGCTCAAACAGATTACAAAATGAATGAAGGATCGCGATTCGCGGTGTCTATTTTGGGTCAGATTTCATTTTGAAAGATTATCTCGATGTCAATCTTTGAGGTATTCGCTTAAAAAATTGTACCTTTAAGAATAATAAATTATAAACATTCAGGATTCGGGCTTGGAATTTGAGAAAATGATTCGAGAGGAATCCAGTACCTACTGTAGAGTGATTCTGAAATAAATTAAAAGGTCACACCTCCTCCGTTGCATTGCAACTGAAGATGTGGTTGAGAAATGTCCATAAGTTGGGGTAATCGTTCACAATATACCGATTTTGTATAAAGTGTATGGTTCTGATTAGTAGGATGTAAACAATAATGAGTACACCTATAAACGGTGTTGTTTGTCAGTATAAATAAAGCACTCACACTATACCGGGTGATTATCAAAAGACTTACAAAAAAAATCAAATGGCAAACTTAGTAGGTACTTGTAGAAACTGTATAAGTGAGAAAAAAAAATTAAGTAGTACCTATAGATGACAAGTACACTTAATCGACGTGACGTAATGTCCCTTATTTTATTACAACTTAATCTCCTGGCACGATAACTACGCCATAACGTTGCTAAACAAGCGAAATCGGCCGCAGCTGACCTGAATAAACGGCGCCCTACTACCCCCCATTACCCACATACGTGGACCCTCGCCAAGGATATAGATTTTGGAAGATGTCACTCCGACAAAAACTTTGATATGGAACTTTCCAGACGAGTCCAGACAACCGAACAGAGGGCCAAGTTATAAACCAAATGCCATATTTTTTATTTATTGTAATATAATTCTAGATAATATAAAAAAGTTTGTGGTAATCGTATGAATCTTAATAGAAGCTTCTGCCACTGTTACGTATATTGTAAAAAAAAATCTCTGCTATATTAGTTTTATTACCCATTCACTTAAATCATAATTATCTTAGCAGCCTATGTACGTATCATATTCAAGAACATTTTACTATGGACATGCAATTGTGAAATAAGCAATCAATTCGCAAATAAATAAAAAAACAATCAGTACAATTTGTATTGGGATTTTAAATCCCAATATTTTTTTTTACGCGAACGATAACGTAAATTTAAATTGGCAACTCGTGGTAGACCTACTGGTACACATCAGATCACAATGTCCCCTAGTGCGATCGTGTGTGTGTGTAGATCAACCCAAGTGCCAATACAGAGTGATTCGATGAAAAAACATATCAATACGTCTAGACAAGGTATGCCATTGTAGCTTACTTCTAATGCTGTACATCCGTGTACAGGCCTATAAAGAGCGATTCAGCCATAATCGGGCTAATTCTTCCCTCTCGACATTAACGGAGGCCACGGAAAACTACCCATTTAAGAGTACTTATGGCTTACGTTCGTAAGTGGTTAGTTGTTGCAATAGTTTGTTTACAAGGTAAATTCATCATGTATTTAAATGTATTTTAAATAAGTAAGGTTTTTTTAACATTTTTAGATCGCGCGCGCCGACTGCCAAGATAGAGACAATTTTTTTTCTCTGTCTCCCAGCACACCCAGACCAGAGTCAATTCAAAAAAGATCGTTTCCTGAACTGACCCGACCGGGAATCGAACCCGGGACACTACGGAAATCGAGGCGAGAAACCGTGCTACAGCGCACCACGCCAACCGTGTAGTCCGTATTCGTCGTCATATTAAAATGTTGGTCTTAGGTATTGTGCGGGACTTAAACCTCACGCCATTCGCAATCCGGGCGGCCGGTTCTAACTTAGCTACCGAGCTATAACAGAGCCAGCGGATTCCTCTAGTGTATTTTAATTTTTTGGGAAGCATCATCGGCTCATCCTATTATCCTATATACAAAAAACAACAGAATTGCCTTTATAAAACTAAAAGACAACTTTTTTAGACGATGTAGAATTTTGAACTTTTCTTGTAAATAAATAATAAATAATTAATAACTATTTCTTTTTGTTCTATTAATTAAACTTTCAAATGTTTATTCTTTCTATTATTTTCTTAGCCTTCCTGCAGTAATTTTTGGTTAGATAACAAATTCATGAACTTCAGGAATGATAAAATGGCCAAAAAACAGTTATTAATCTGATGGCTAATTTCAAGAATTTTCCACCTCACTGTCTTTGAAGGCTGATTTTAGCCAAAGTAGCCCATTAAGTACTTCTTTTTTGTAATGATTAAAAAAGCTGAGATTCTGGAGCATTTTTGAGCTTTACTTAGAAACCATACAGTCACCCTCTTAGATTTTTAATTTAAAGTTGAAAATTTAAGTCTTTATTCATCAACCGTACATTTTTGGTTTTATACCCACATTTTCATCATTTTGATCAAAGTTATGAAACTGATTATTTTATGCATCAAAGTACAATTAAAGATGATTCAGTTGGGCAAAGAAAAAATTTGAAAAGTCTTCTACTTTTAAAAAATAAAAAATTTAAACTTTTAGGTCCGAAATTCTCAGAAATTCAGAAAAAAAATCATAACTCGAAAACTATGAACAATCGCGGAACATACATGGGGGTGATTCGGGTACCCCAAGGGGTGCTCTTTCTGTGGGCTTCCGCTTGACACTTCTTTTTGGGACACCCTGTATATCCTAGATATAAAGTATATCTGTCGTAGGATAATAGGATGAGCCGGATTTTCGCGAAAATCGTAGGACGATCGCGATATGCTGGATAATAGGAATCCGACATGCAAGATCGATATTTTCCTGATTATTTTCAGGATGATGGCGAAAATCCGGCTCCTCCTAGGACGATCGGAAACTTGAGCGCTGATTGGCTAGTCAAATAGTCGACTGACTGACATCTTTTTCTGATTGGTCTAAATATGTCCCTTAATAAGGGTAATAATACCTAGTAAAGATATTCCTTTCAACATCCGAAAGGAATATTTTTTCTTAAACTTTAGCATTAGACTTTCGCTGAAAAATGTTTTACGAATTTTTGCAATGCTCTCTTTTTCAGGTATCTACTGTGGATTGAACTCGCCCGATATCTAAAAATAGAGCATATAATCAGAATTAAATCTTTCTAGTATCTGTATTTACATAATCAAGGCATGTTTATCACAAAAGGTCACAGTTAGGGCTTTTACCCATTGCACCGTCGCGCTAGTTTAACCCCTCGTAAATCCTAATTAATAATAAATAAATAATAATAATAATAAATATCCCTGGACATTATTCCACACAGCGCCATCTAGCCCCAAAGTAAGCTAATTAAAGCTTGTGTTATGGGATACTAGACAACGGATAAACATACTTAAATAAATTTTTTTTTTGTAAATACATACTTATTATACATAGGAGATACCCAGACCAGTACAAACAGACATGTTCATGCACACAAATGTTTGTACTGTGCGGGGATCGAACCCGCGACCTCTGGTGTAGTAGCCAACTTCTTTACCATTACACCAAGTCGGTCGTCATAGAATTCAAGCAAGACGCTTGCAAATAACTTCTCAAGTATGTGTGTACACTTCTTTCTGTGTACAGTAGAGCTTGCAATCCCGCATGCTATTGCGGGATCTTGGTATCGGCGGGATCAAGAATTTTCATTGGTGCGGGATCCCAATATAACGGGACCCCGCGTTTGTGGTATGAAAAGTTTAAAAGTAAGTACGTAGTAAAACAAAGTATAGGATGACATAGCATCTTTTAAAAGAAGTACAAAAAAGTTATAGTGATTTTAGTTACCTTGCGTTTTGGAAGTGTTTTCGCAGGGAACAACATTCCCAACGTATCGTCAGCCAAAATACTTTGTATTTTATTAGCAAGATAACCGGCGGCGGAAAACGCCCGCTCTGCTGCTACGCTTATAGGCACTATTGACATCAGGGCACGAAAGCACGTGTGTTCGTAACATTTTTCAATCCCGCAAATACCGTGGATCCCGCATCTCGAATCCCGCAGTGAGCGGGAGTGAAAAATCATGTGGGATCTCGGTATTTCGGGATCCCGGTATACCGAGATTGGACGCCCTAGTGTACAGTAACGTAGTAATAAACCTTTGGTACGGACGGCAATATGAGTAGCTTAACACTTCAGTTCATTACCCTATCCCTGAGTTTCCGTTGACGATAGTCGCTAGCGTCTGTTGTAAAGTGTTTGAATGAGATTTTGGTACAGCGTCTCTAGAAATGTCATTCAAGTTGTTTTAGTTAACTATCGTAGTTGAAGTGACGGGAACTCATGGTACGGTTCCTTGTCACACTAAGTTTATTAAAGTGATAATATGTAGTTATTTTGAAGGAGCTGTCTGATCAGCTTCTGTAACAAAGAATCGATCTTTAGTAGGTGTAGGTCTTGAACACTTTTGTTTAACGACTTGTTGCTGAACACATTAGTACCTACCTTGTACTCTATCAGCTGCTGTGATGAAGCAATTACTAAAGGTGTTGGTATCTAACACTTTTGTCAACGACTTGTTGCTAATTCCTTTAGTACCTTGCCACAATAAGTTAGTAAAAAAATTCACACTTATTATGAAGGGGCTGTCTGATCAGCCAGTGACAAAGCTGTAGGTCTTAAACAAATTTGTTAAAAGACTTATGTTGCTGACCGTACCGAATGTAACCGGAGCAACTTTGGTACTGTCGCCAACAGAAGGTAATTTGCCAACCGAGTTCTTTAACATTAATCTTCGCTGGCCTGACGTTAGTTCTTTGTTTTTAGTTTTAAACTGCATGGGGGGAAATTGAGGGTTAGAAAGTGTTTTGTTAGTAACTTTAATATTTTATTTACGAGCGATAGTGCAAATACTTTTTTAAAACTACATTTAATGCATGTATGTAAAAAAGAGTATCTAACAGCCGCTATGTAAATCTATGGGGGGGGGGGGGGGGGGGGCATGATCAGCAGTGGACTTCTTGTGCCTGTTAATGATGAATGATTATATAAAACATAACAAAAAAAAACATAAAACCTTGAAATATATCCTACTCGTAATATATTACTCGCTTATAATGTAGGCTTTACATTGATATTCGTTTTTTGAGTTCTTTCGTTACAAACATACAAATCTATCCTCTTTATAATGTTAGTATAGAATGTATAATATACTGTAGAATGTAGATGAGAAAAAGTTAGGCAGAACCAAATGTGTTATTATAATTATGTGCTAAGATAAGTTTTGCTAAAGTTATACTTGCTAGTAAAGATCTAAGGCAGCCTGTACATTTTATCGCAAAAGCGATTCTCCAGAGACGTTGAGTGAACGACGCCATAATGGTAGGTACCACCTAACGCTGAAGAAAAGCGCTTTCGTGATAAACTTCCAGATTTAGACATAGTGTACGGTACAGTTTTTTTTAATTGTGTTAAAATTAAAAAAATAGTATTGATCAATTCTCATTTTTAACCGACTTCAAAAAAAGGAGGAGGTTCTCAATTCGACTCTATGTTTTTTTATTTTTTATGTTTGTCACCTCATAACTTTCGACTGGGAGAACCGATTTTGATCATTCTTTTTTTATTTGAAAGCTGGTGCTTGCCAATTGCTTGCTGGTGCCAATGTAGGTCTGTAACTACCTACATACATACGTAAACGTGATATGTAAGAAATAGGTAAATTGCTAGGTATATTGTAGTGTTTCCTTAGCTGACACCGATTCCAACAATAACAATAATTGAACCTACATTATGTTATCGTATAAGTTTCAGAAGAATACGCAATCATTTCTTTACTTTTTAGTGCTTTGTTTTGGAATAGTTTTTTTTGAAGTTGGTTTTTTAAAATCACAGTAAGGATAGATGACACTCGATTTTATAAACCAAAAATAAGAAAAAAAGCATTTCGACGCTTTCTTGCGACAAATTGACTGTCCTATTGGCGCAATGGCAGCGATCCTGCATTTTTAGAGCCGGAGGTCGTGGGTACGATCCCCACCCATGACAAACATTTATGTGACGAACATTTCTGTTTGTTTTATGTCTGGGTGTTATTATCTACTTAAGTATGTAGTAGTATTTATCAGTCTACGATACCCAAAGGACAAGATTTGCTTAGTTTGGGGTCAGATGATCTTAGTGGAAATTGTCCTACATTTTTATTTATTTATACTAGCTTTCCGTCCGCGGCTTCACCCGCGTTACCTTCATCGTTATATATTATGGCCGAATTACATAAAATCTTTATAATTTGTAACCTATGTGTTATTCTGATGTCTAAGCTGTATTACTGCAAAGTTTCATCTAAATCCGAATGGTAGTTTTAGCGTGAGAGAGTAACAAACATTCACACACACATACATATATCCTCACAAACTTTTGCATTATAATATTATAGAGTAAGATTTTATTTAATGACGAATTCTTCACATTTAAGAGTAGCAAATAACTTTGATTTTTGTTGTTGATGTTGTTTAAATAATATTATTTTGATGGAAAGACAGATATGTTTATTTCTAGATAACTCTGTGTATGTGTCATTTATTTCAATTGAGGAAATTTTACTTCTTGCTCTAGTGTACTCATATTAGCCCTTGAGTTGTCCCGTCATCAAAAAAAATGGCGCTAATGTGCTTGGGTCGGCGCTTAGATACTGATTGTTCTTGCCTTCATCAAGTGAATTGTTAAATACACACTATTTGAAAAGTTTTACCATTAACTCATGGAAAAGATGTTTCAGAATTATTCACGTATTTTATTACATCTACCACTATTGTAACTAACTGTACTTTAATTAAAACTACTCCTGAAAGCGTGTATCCTTTGTCTCAGCGCCAGATTCGTACATAAACACAGCCTTCGGATCCGTATCCGTATCCGTTTGTTCCTAGTTTCGGTAACTTCTCCCTAAATAGGTTTAGCGTTGTGGGGAGTTGGCTCTAATGAGCTAGGGGCTAGAAGCAACCTCTTGGATAACTGAAACTATCACGGTCATACGTCAGCATTTAAACTATACTCCATTCATTAGACAGTAGTAAAAGGGATATTTTTAGGGCACACTTTGTGGTAAAAGTACAATAAATATTATAACTTTTAAGATTGATGCCGAATTTATTAAAATCGACTTATATAGCAGCTGTCACACTTAATTGTTCTCATTTAAAGTAAAGTAACTTCAGAATTTAGGAGGCTTTTCCTCAAATGAATTATTTTGTCTTGCATCGAAGTATATTGTCGACGTAAAAACCTACAAGAAGCAGGGTTTATAACCAAACACATTTTTACTGTCACTATAACTCTACCAAATCTAAAATGTTACATAATCACTTCATACGTTGTGGCGGAAGGGGTTTTCAATTTTGCCAAGTTATACTCAGGTATGTCATCGTCATGGCAACGTCAAATGCAAATTGTAATTCATTTTACCACCCCTGCTTCTTAATTCAAATGTTATAATGAATGAAGTTATAGTAAGAAACAATTAATCAACTACTAATTACATTTTATTTAATTATATGTGTGAGTTATAATTCTTAGATGGCATGTTACCTAAGTAGCAGTGCTCGGAAATAGCAACTTCGTTGTGAATACCTTGAAGATGTACCAAACCTATATCACTTAGTCCTGTCCAACAGCTCTCACCGTACGCTGACTCTACGGGCCTGCCACCACAAGCTACCCAGAAAGTGCCACCACTAGCTACCTAGAAAAGAGGTCTACTACCGCATCCTGTGGCCAGTCCCCGCCGAAACTATGAACAGAGAGAACTAGCCGGATCAATGGCTAACTCAGCGGCTGAACACAAGGCCTAGTCTTTCTGCAAGCGTCGATGGCATCAATGATCCTAAAGTTTTGGCCATTTGTTTGGGGAACATTTTAGGGTCAAAGCTTTACCTACCCCTAACCGACCTGTGAGGGCTGGCGCACGTATAGAGAGGCTGGATGCTGTGCAGCAGAGGGACCAGGTGGCTCTTATATATTTCACGGCACATGAGGTTAGAAATATTATAAAGAATTTAACTCGAGGAAAGTCTCCTGGTCACGATGGCATCGGCATCGAGCATTTTCAACACGCTGGCGTCCACCTACCTCGTGTTCTTAGTATGCTGTATAATATGTGTATAAGACATGCCTATATGCCTGCAGATCTCGTGCGAACAGTTGTCATACCCATTGCAAAGGATAGGACTGGGGATGTATCTGATAGGAACAATTACAGGCCAATTTCACTGGCCACGGTGGCTGCTAAAGTGCTTGACGGTCTACTGAACCAACAACTGGGTAAATATGTACATTTGAATGATACACAGGTCAGTTTTAAGGCCGAGCTCTCTACTGAAAGTGCCATCTATACCCTTAAGGAGACCGTGAGGTACTACACGCGAAGAAAAACGAACGTTTATGGATGCTTCCTTGACCTTTCAAGGGCCTTTGATACGGTTTCCTATCAGATACTAAGGAACAAGCTGGAAGCTACGGGAATGCCTAGGGAGCTTGTTGACATATTCAGGCATTGGTACCATCAACAGGATAACTTTGTTAAGCGGGCTGGCAAAATATCGAATTCATATCTGCTAGAATGCGGTGTAAGGCAAGGAGGTTTAACGTCACCCAAGCTTTTCAACCTTTATATAAACGAGCTGATTATTGGGCTTAGCAGTATGCATGCGGGATGTTCTATAGATGGTCAAATGATCAACAACATCAGTTACGCGGATGATATGGTACTGCTGAGCCCATCTGTCGGTGCGTTAAGGGAGTGCTGCGCACTTGTGAACTATACGCAAATGCGCATGGGTTAAAGTACAATTGCAAAAAAGTGAAGTCGTATTGTTTAGGTCGCGCGGCAACTCTCTTAAAAAGGTGCCTCCCATCTGATTGGACGGTATGAACTTCAAAATAGTACCTACATTCAAATACCTGGGACACGTGGTAACTGAAGATTTGCGAGATGACTGCGACCTTGAAAGGGAACGTAGAGCGTTAGCTGTACGAGGCAATATACTGGCCCGCAGGTTCGCCGGTTGTACAAGTGATGTTAAAGTCACATTATTTAAATCATTCTGCCAATCTTTTTACACTGGCGGACTGTGGGTCGACTATACACAGAAAGCCTTCAACGGCCTACGTGTGCTCTATAATAATATGTTCCGTGTGCTGATGGGACTGCCGAGATTCTGCAGTGCGTCTGGCATGTTTGCGGACGCGCGTGTGGACGGTTATTACGCTGTGTTGCGTAAAAAAGCTGCATCCTTAAAAACCGGAATGCTGGGTAGACAATTTGTTTGAATTAACTTAATTTAAATGTGTTCTATTTACTTCTTGACATACCTATCTAATTACTTTATTATTATTTTTTTGTTTTGTTGAAAAAGTTAACGTCATTTGGTTTTTCGGGATCTATCTTAGAATGGTTTAGATCATACCTCACAGATCGTTCTTTTCGTGTTGTTGCTAATGGGTTTGAGTCGAATGTATTTCGCATTACATCTGGCGTACCGCAAGGCTCCCATTTGGGACCAATTTTGTTCAACATTTTCATAAATGATTTACCAAAATGCCTAGAAAACTCTACACCTTTCTTATACGCGGACGATTTGAAAGTTGCACGGTTAGTAAGAACGAAGGATGATGCTCATCTTCTGCAGCAAGATCTCAACAAACTATCAGAATGGTGTAGTAATAACGGTATGCAACTAAACGCCAAAAAATGTTCGCAACTAGTTTTTACACGTAAAGTTAGCCCGTTACAAACACAATATTCAATTGGTGGCATAGATTTAAAAGAAATGAGCACCATCAGGGACCTGGGCGTCTTGTTTGATAAAAAATTAACATTTGTTCCGCATATAGATGCCATCGCAAAGAAATCATATAAAATGTTAGGGTTTATAATCAGGAACACAAAGATGTTCAAGAATCCTAAAATGAAAATAATGTTGTACAACTGTTTGGTCCGAAGTATATTAGAGTATGGCAGCGTGGTATGGCGTCCACATTACGCGGTGCATATGTTGCGACTAGAACGAGTTCAAAAAAGGTTTATGTGGCACCTGGATTACTCGATAGGATTTGCTAAAGAAAAACGATCATATCATGAAAGACTGAATCATTTCTGTATGTTACCATTAAATAAAAGATTCGATCTGATAGATTTTAAATTCACATACTATATATTTAATAACAAAATTGATAGTCCTACACTTTTAGACAAATTTAGGCTTAGAGTGCCTCGTTGTAACCCGCGTAAGCCAATTACACCACTATGCCCTCCACTTCGCCGTACTGTTCATGGTGCTAACGCTGCTATACCACGACTCTGCAGATTAGTGAATCAGCATAGCAAACATTTAGATCTGTTCAATGATTCAATTCAGGGAATTACGCGTACACTTAACAAAGAAATGCTTTAAGCTGGTGATGTTAAATTTAGGTACCAAATATGTAAAGTTTTAGATGAGTATCAAAATTCAGTAAGTAGTTAAGTAAGTAGTTTTAAGTTATTAGTCTGTTTACTTTTCCATGTGGTGTTTACCAGTAAATAGTTTTTGTATTTAATTTCTTTAAGTATTAAAGTTGTTTCAGTGCATGTACCAGTACATAAAACTGTTGGTAGACCTAAATAAATAAATAAATAAATAAATAAATAATTATCATTTTTAATTGACTACTTTGTAATAAATTCTGACATTCGGATTAAAATTGTTACTATTGTATGCCTGTGAGGCGGAACACAGTGAGACTCTTAAATATGTATGATCTGAACATTATTGTTATACCTGTGATTCACAATAAAGTTTATTTGTATTGTATTTGTATTAAAAAAAAATCGATCTATACCCACTAATATAGCTTTAAGTTTTTTGTTACTAACCAATGGATCATTGTTATCTGAATGAATAAATATATTATTATTAAAAGGTTATGCAGTGTGTGCAACAAAAAACAAGCGGAAGTTTTTCATAACTAAAGATAAACGAACCAACCAAAAGTACTGGAAATATTCGATTTCGAACCTTGATCTCGAGCGTGAATCAAGGTCCGAAATCGAATTTTTCTAGTTTTTCTATCTTTAGATATGAAAAACAAGCATTGTAAAATGTTAAAATAATCAAAGTAATAGACAGAAGTTTGCTCCGCTACCAAATCCAGTAGTACCTTTAACCCTGTTGAGCTCTCTTTACTTACTTACTGCTTCAGTCGAAGTCAGAGGGGCCTCCGACTTCGACTGAAGCAGCGAGGGAGTTGGTGAGAAGGCAATGACTAACTAGGGATACACCGAATTAACTGCTTAGACACCAAACTACAGCTAAATTTTACAACAACAGCGATGCTTAGTGGTGTACAGGTACCCGTTTTCAGTACTTTAAAATAAAGCAACACTTTAACAGTCATGCCTAATGAGAACAGCAACTGAAGTAATCCAGTCATTTGAGGAGAGGGGCGGATCACACTCGTGGGAGTAATAAATCAATTTGACGACGAGCTAAGGCAGAGGTTCGCAACAGTTCTTACAGAAAATGTTTTTGTGTATTCTTTGTACTGGTCCTACTTGTTGGTGAACTATATCTGCAGATAAATTAATAAATAAATAAATATCTAGGACAATTCACACCAAGATCATCTGACCCTAAACTAAGCAGAGCTTGTAATATGGGCGTCAGAGACTGATAAACATACCTAAATATTTCTAAATACATACTTAAACAGATAATAACACCCAGACACACAACAAATACAAATGTTCCTCACACAAGTATTTGTCATGTGTGGGGATCGAACCCACAACCTCCGGCGCTAAAGGCAGGATCGCTGCCATTGCGCCAACAGGCCAGTCCAATACAACTTTTAATTCTCACTAAGTTTTCGCAAATATCGTGCACGATATTTGTATTTTAGTCCAGCGAATGAACGTATTCAAAAATCGTTCTACAGGTATGAAAAAACAAATGAAAAGTCATTACAATGTCTTTTACTGTTTTAGGTGCCGAGTGCGAGTTGCAGTGAGAGAATTGAATGACTTCACCATTGCGTTTTGCGAGCACGTAAATGTTAATTAGTATGGAATCGAGTCAGTGCTTTCTAGCGGCTAATTCGGACAACATTAAGGCCGCTAGATGGCGCTGACTTGATGCCATACAAATTTGCCTTTTTTCTTGCAAAACGCGATAGTGAAGTCATTCGCATCGCTCACTGTAACTCGCATTTAGTACTCTGGTACAGATGTAGAAAAGTACTTGTAAAATCGTCATTGTCATGAATTATTGCATAATCCCTCATTGCAGAAAGCTTAAACAAAAACATGCCTTTCACTGGAATATGACCACTGCCTTATGGCAAGTTAAGGTCTAGGTCGGTAGTCGGGTTGGTTGTGTTGGTATTTTGGTAACTTTGTTGTTCCTGATTTTCAAAATAGAAGAATATCTACACTTCAATTTAGTGGCAGCCCCATTTGTGTGACATATAGTTAATTAAGTAAATAAAATGTTTTAACTATAGAATTTTAAGTTAAAATGTTGCCGCTCCCTGTACGAGAGGATTGATTTCACGCCAGTTGAAATGACTAGAGGGATTCACGTCCCAAAAGCGGTTTAAAGTTGAACAATAAAGCTAAAATGCTTTCCACCTATCTGCAGTGCAACAGAAAGAGAAGGGAACAGGAGTTTCCTTCACCTGAAATTGAGCTGCTCAACTTGATACCTTCAATGAGAAAACTACAGCTGAATAACACTGCGCTCTGATGAGTAAGGCTCATCAAAGTTGTTGCGAACCCGTTCACACATATCCAAATTTCTGTTGATGAAACATGCATTTGTGTAGGTCTAGTGGTATGCGGTTCTTACGTTCTGATGTTTTACATAAAACAGGGTAAAACCTTAGTTTGAGACCAGTGGTAAAATTTTGGGGGATTCAAGTGTTAGCAATGTTGAGTCTTGCTAACCATAGCAAAGTTTCCCTATCCTATAGAGTTGACAAAGTGCGGGTGTTTTATCTTTTGTAGCGCGGAGACCGAGACAGGAAACGAACACAAGTGTCTCGGTCTCTGATAGACTTCAAATGGTATGTCTCGGGTCTCTGGCTTTGATATCGTCAATCAGCAGCTTTAGGGCGCTTCTCCACCAGAGATGTACGATGCTATGTTGCTGTGGAATTGTTTGATATCCACCAATCATAACCATTGGTCCACATAGCATAGTAGGTACTGGTGGAAACGGATCCTACTAACTTATGTTTACCATATAAATAATAAATAAATAAATATCCCTGGACATTATTCCACACAGCGCCATCTAGCCCCAAAGTAAGCTAATTAAAGCTTGTGTTATGGGATACTAGACAACGGATAAACATACTTAAATACATTTTCTTTTGTAAATATATACTTATTATACATATGAGACACCCAGACCAGTACAAACAGACATGTTCATGCACACAAATGTTTGTACTGTGCGGGGATCGAACCCGCGACCTCTGGTGTAGTAGCCAACTTCTTAACCATTACACCAAGTCGGTCGTCGATATGAATATGAATGGATAGCTCGAGCAGCGCATCTTCATCGCGCGACTACCTTGTGGCGACGCGTCTTCGTAGCGCCTCTTATTACTCGCTCCGTTACAAAGTATAGTATCAGTGAAAACGGTCTAATAGCTTCGTAAGCTTAGCTAGCATAGCTACATAGCACATCTGTGGCGCAGAAGCAGTCTTAGGCTGCGGCCTATTAGTAGCCATAATATTTTATAACGAGGGACTAAATGAAGCCATAATATACGGGAGTCAATGAAACCGAGGGTATATTAAGTTGGCGTTTAGTCTCGAGGTGCAAACTGTTCTTTTCACTTTGAGTGCGAAAAAAATAGTCAATTTAGTACAAAAACATTTAAAACCAAACAAATTTACACTTGACAAAAGTTCTCAAACTTTCGTAGTCAGTTTTTTCATCTGAACTGAACTTATTTATTTTATTCTGTGACTGAACCACAGATTAACAATTTAAAACACATGGCGTCACCTTCTTTGCGGACAAACCATGGAACTAAAACTCTCAACATTTTCGCAATGAAGATGGTCCACACTCCACAGATAATAGTATATTTTTTTTACTGGGTGTTTGAGTTTGTCTATGTCACATGAAGGAAATTAAAAATCTAATTACTTTTCACTCCCTAAGGGCTAAAGTGGTCACTTAAGGCCCGCTTCGTAGGGCTATATTGGCGTACTTTTAGAGCATGGGAAGTGAAATAGTAGATTGTTACACAAGGTGAGAAAGTTACCTTTTCAATGCACGAGATGGTTTGGCGGGCGAGCGTAGCGAGAGCGTTAATAGTTCGAGGGCATTGAAAAGGTCTTTTTTCCGAGGTAAACACTCTGCTTTTCATAACGAATATAAGGAAAGTAAATAAAAATCAGATACATAAGTTCAACCAACAAAATTTTATTGAAACATTACCTACAACAAAGTTGATGATATTTCTATTTAATGAGTACCTATATTCCTGCTTCGATTGTTTAAATATTCATTTGAAATCAAGATGAAGAAATTTCAAATACAACTGTGACTGAATAGAATACATCGACTTGCCGCAAAAGGAATGTCAAAATAGAAGGTGACATTTGATAGTTATTTACTTTCAGCCCTAGGGCTGGAAAAACCTTTACAGGCTGGAAAAAACTCTACAGCCCTAGGGCTGAAAGTGAAGCTTTCAACCCTATGCTCAGGCAACTTCAAGCATACTTTCCGTGTATGAGTAATGAAAAATATGTTATATACTAGCAACTAATAGTTAATAGGTATTGCTTACATTAATAAGCTCAGCACTCCCCTATCGCACTTTTCTTATCGTAGAGAGTTATGCTCCTTTCGTTGTTAAATGCAATACGTAAACCTTTTACTTGTTTCCTTATTGTAGTGTTTTCGTTTTATGTTGCAGTTATAAATAGAATGTACGAGCAGGCTCGTTTAGGCATTACATCGGTACGACGCGTGACGAATGTATGTGTCTGACATCCAATTTGGTAACGTTTTTGGGACAATTTGTCGTATCTTTTTGCGCAATGTGTTGTGCAACATGGCGTACCATATTTCTCACTCCTCATTTAGTGAAGAGGAGAAATAAATTAGTGCCCTTTGGCACGACTGGAACTTTGTGTTTGGTTATGAACTGCCTTCACGGGAGACTGGCTTAAAAAAGCTTAAGAGACAGATTTTGCAAAGATGAGGGGATGAGAGGCCTTTGCCGAACTATGGGACCCTAGGTGGCTAATTTACTATAAATTATTTGTTGTGGCAAAATCTGACTTCGTGAATTTTCATTCATGAACATAATTAAAAATTAAATTGAATTAAATTAAGTTTATTTCAGACAACAGGGTCCATACAGGCTTAAACATTTACATGTCAATCAAATAATATACAATAAAATTTCAATTACAATGCATTGAAATTATATAATGCGTAATCTAAAGGTTTTTCCCTAGACTGGCGACTTTTTAGTTGGCTGTTCCTCAGGTATAAGATATAACATTGTATAAATAGACTATAGTGATTGAGTATATCTTTTTAATACTTAGAGTATGTTTACGTGTTTCGAGTATGTTCATATTTTTTTTCTCGCATTATGAATGTTATATTTTTATACTACATCGGTGATAATCAAGCATGCGGATCCGCCTGATGGTAAGCGGGTACCGCAGCCTATGGACGCGTGCAACATGACCAGGGGCATCACGCGCGCGTGGTCTACCCTTCAAAAGCCTTTTCAAACCCCTCTTGAAGGTAACGCATTGGACATTTTTAGCGCTAGGGATCTTAATTTTTCTCAGTTATTAAAAAACTAATTGAAATAATAATTATTTACCAGATTCACGAGTAAAGCACTATTTGGCTGATTGTATAACATGATGGCATAAATACTTTTTCGTACAGTATTGGCTAAAACAAAGATTTTAATTTAACTGCTAATTTCCAATATTTGCTTATTAGTCTAATCATGCCAAATTGATCGAGAATTCGAAGTGAAGATAGGGTTAGGAGGTCAGGGTTCGTCGCACACGTGATATCGTGAATTTTCAGTCGTAAAAAAAGTAAAAAAACATACTTACCGTCATAAGTTAACGTGTTTTTTTTAGTTATCTAATAATCATATTTCACTGTACAAAATTCATAAAACTTATTCATGACATACAACGTTTTGTGTCCTTTTTATCATTTCAAAGTTACACGAAGCTTCGTAAATTTGTACCGGAGTAGGCCCCCAGGTGTTCGCAGGTGGCTAAGCGCTGGGATTTCTTGCTTAACCATGCTTTACCATTATATTTTAATCATAATTTCTTAAGTAATCATAATTACTTAAGAAATTATTGTTTATTTAAGCTAAGGCTTAAATTACTACTTTTTATCCTTAACTCTATTTTTGCCGTGGTTCAAAAAAATCACAGTTTCATTTCTAAAATGGCTAAAAACACAAATAAGCATTTTATTTTAAACCTAACTTGTAGCAATTTTTATTTTTTTATTTTTAATAAATATTGTTCATGAGTTATAAACGGTGATCCCTTGTTTCACAGACATCATTTTCATAGAATTTCGGTTCACAGAAAATGTTTCATAGAATATTCGGTTTAAATATTTTAATTTCGAATATTATTGTTTCAACGACTATTTACTCCGTATAAACATACTTCACAGAAATTTAATAATTTACTAACAGACATTAGTTTAAAAACCCTCTGTTGGTTAGGTTAGGTTAGAACTGTGACCACCTCGCGCGAGCCGCGGCCGGCGAGTGCAAGCGAATTTTCGGCGAAACATCAGTGGCAACAAAAAATGTTCTTGAGCATACTTCTTACAAAAGCCAATTATTATGAGCAATATTATTACTTGATTTGGTATTCTATGATATAAATATTCTAAGAAATGAATTTTATTTATAACAAAAATCTTTGATTTACATTTCTTTGAAGTAACTATTCTGCGTATTGATTATTCGATGAAATGATAATATGAGAAACAATGTATGTGAAACAAAATTCTATGAATCGATTTTCTATAAAACAGTGTTCAACCGTTTGTTTCAATTGTTATTGTAATGAAAGTAAAATTAATCCTTATTTATACTAATGAATAAAATACAAACACATTTTAATACCACAAAAGGTAGTTCACTGACAACACAAATACCCAAACTACGAGTAACTTTAACAAGAAACCGTCAACTGTACACTACGCATTTCAATGGCCTTTCAATGGCGAAACGAACGCGTATTTATCCTAAGTTTTAGGGTTAAACAACGTATTTGATCGAGACAAACTTGGTGGCGTTCGTCTCAAAGTAAATAGCAAACCTAACCTTTTACGACGTTGTATTGTGTCTTCTTGTATATTTATTAAATTAGTGTGTAATTCGAATTCAACCAGTAGAAAATGTGACAAATAGACCAGACCACTAGACGCTGAGAGGGGTTCCATCCTATGTAATAGATATTCCAGCAATCCGCACACAAAGGCTTGCTGCGTCCTATCTGGTCCGCACCGCTAGGGAGAGTGGAACGCTCTCCCTGCGTCTGTGTTTCCGGATACTTACTACCTTATTATCTTCAATAATAATATAATAATAAGTATATTTTATTTCAGATTACTCCATGTCAATATTATAAAATCAAAAATTACATTTTTAAAATCACATTCAATAACAAAAATTGAAAGGATAGTGCCCAAGTTGGCCTATGAACCAACAAACATTTGACATTTGTCATAATTGTGGCCATGATTTAAGACATAATTATCACTTATTAGATTGTCACGGACACTTTTGATTTTTGATATCAAAATTAAAAATACTGAAAAGATTTTTCGTACGAAAACATTTTTTTAATACCATTTATGTTGCGTTCGTCTGTGCCCTCTGTTGTTTAGCCATCGCAACAATATTTTAATTTACTTTGTATTGACAAAAGAAACCTTGTATGTGCAAGAAAATATAGTTGTGAACTTACTAACGGCTCCTAAAAATGAGTAAACATACATTACTGTCAATGCGATAGATGTATAAGCAACTTTTTATTTTAAATCAGATTCAGAATATACATTGGATTAAATCCGCTTTTCCCGAAGCAAAAAAAAAAAGAAGATAATGACGTTTGGTTGACTTGACACTTCAACGCAATAAAAAATACCGGCATCTGTCTTGTATTTTTCACTTTCAATTTGCAATGTTGTGTTATTGTTTTTATATTAATAACTTTATTCTTACGACTCGGCTTAAAAAACGGACGTTGATGGCTCCTACCTACCTCCTTTTAGATTTAAAAGTTTAAAGACTTTGTAACCTGCACATAGCCAACTCAGCAATAGTTACGGATTTAGGTACGATCATCGCAATGGAATCAACATTTTGTGTGAATTGTGGCTCAGCTAGTGGTTCCATGGTACTGGCAGAAGTGGCAGATCAACAAAATATGCGCTTGAAGAACATTAGTCCCACTCACGTAAATAAAACTTTGCATTATATTATTAAATATAACCTTATA
The DNA here is from genome assembly GCA_947369235.1 of Udea olivalis. Lineage (NCBI taxonomy): Eukaryota > Metazoa > Arthropoda > Insecta > Lepidoptera > Crambidae > Udea > Udea olivalis. Next base: position 6,553,281 of record OX376363.1, read on the forward strand.
ATTTTTCAGCTTTTTGATATTTAACGAGTTCATCGTCCATCCATAAACTACGTTTTAACACTAAAGTGTATGTATTTATGAACCCTAAGAGATATTTTTCATGACTGTTGGTTCTTAAGCGGCAATGTATGGGCGAATGTACACTATCCTTTAGATTACACACACATGATTAACGTCACATTAACGTCTTCAAACTTTAAAAAGCTGTATCTTCAATGCAAGAGTGAATAGGAATTTTCTGGGTAAGCGTGTACCACCATCGGCCTCGTCTTCGCTTACCACCAGGCGAGACTGAGGCCAAACGCAAACCCATTTTAAATTTAAAAAATACGTACATTGACTGCGATACAGTTATAAATAGCAAATAGTTGACTCTGTAAACTCCGCAACATCAAAAACATGCTCAATGCTCCATTTTACGATGAGGTAATGTACAAATGATCTCTTTCTCTGTATTACTCGATTATAGTTATTATAGTATATAAACTGTTCATAAATTAATATCGATTGCGACTTTATCCCGCCGCTTGAGCGGCTGGTGTATAAATGCATTATAGCCCCTTCACAAGGATACATTGAACTAGATGAAGCGAATGTGCATACGTAATAAGCTTATCATAAATATGCGCCAGACAACACACCACTCGTCATGGTCTCGAAGTAAGGATATATATCCCTGTGTTGCGAGGTATCAGACAGGCATAAAAGCCAGGGGCGTCTCCCAGCACACCCACACCCGAGTCAAATAAGAACAATATGTCTATAAATTGACCCACCCGGGAATTGAACCCGGGACACCATGCAAATCAAGGCGAGAAACCGTGCAACAGCGCACTACGCCAATCGTGTCGTCAAAGAAGTGCGGTGCACTTCTTTTGACTCTGCTTCAATTAGCCGACGCTGAACCGCTATGAAAATGGATGTCTTAATCAATTAGATTCACATTAATCATTCCGCTTTCTATGAACTAAACAAAAAATATTGAGAGATAACGAATTCTTATCGCTTAGTCGCCTTGGCATACGCGCTTACGCGCGCGCTACTTATTGCGGCGTATTCGCTCGAACCGGTAGTGAGTAACTATAGGGATTACACGAGCCTATAAGCGCGTCAACGCTAGTACAAGTCGCATGCGTGGCAAATGGCACGCCTGTAACGCGCCTATATGCGCTTCTAAAACGTAATCGTGACGTAAGGATAAGCGTCAAAAAAGTAGCATGCTTGCTTTTCATACAAACGGAACACCTTGCGTTATCATTTTAGTGTTATGTCAGTGAGCGCCTTCAACGACCGGCTGATGAACTTACGTCACTTTTAATTAAAACGATAAGCTTACAGTTCACTCCGCACCTAGGATGACGTATCATTGACGTGATAAAGGCTGCGGAGATATTTTAGCTGCTGGGAAAATAATTTCAAGCCCAGAGCCGTTACATCATTTTATCTTGGAAAATTATTTTGACGGTTGCTAATGGGACCCATATTTGGTGCAAGGGGTAGATGCAGGGAGAAGGGATGTAAGGCTGCCCGCCCACCGAAGCGAAGTGAGGCACTGCCTCGCTCCGTTTCGGTGGAGAGGCAGCCTAAGGTTGCTTTCCTACCAAAGATTTGCTATGCTACGTTGCTGTGGAAGCGCTTGATATCCACCAATCAGATTCATTAGTGCATATTGCATAGAACTGGGGAAAACGGGTTCTACTAAATTACTACTACTTCAAATTTTTTAAACTAGGATGCATGTTATGAAGGCGTGCTATGTAGGCATGCTGTGAGTGCCTTCCCTTCTGTCGATACTCGTACAGAGGCGTTCACATCAACCTTTACAAAGCCATTGCAAACTGGGTCTTATGTCAGCTACGTAAGGTGCCCCTATGTAAAGGTTGATGTGAACGCCTCTGTACAACGCATAACTCGAGATGTGCGTCTTCCTCGCAGAGCTTCCTTGCGGCGGGGCATCTGCGTTGCACATTTTCTCGCTGCGTTACATAACATCGCATCACTGGAAGCGGTCGCATAGCATAGCTGCATAGCACATCTCTGGTGAAAAGCAACATAATTTTTATAAGTATAACGATGCAAGGCATGAGTTCGATTTCAGAAATACAAAGAGTTTTAAAACCCTTCAATTACACTAAGTGCAAATCAGCTTAGCGTGCGTCGTGGCCTAGAGGTTAATCACCCCAACTCGGATCACGGATCGTGTGGTCCCAAGTTCAAATCTGGCCAGAACCAAAATCCTTGCGTTCATTGTTAAATTTCCGACTAACTCTCCGGTGATGGAAATCATCGATAAAAAACCAAATCAACCCGGATAACGGCGGAAGGCTCACCACCTACAAAAAATGGACATCTGAAATAAGTAATACGAATACTTTTTAATTCCTTTGTTCATGTGAAAATTAGATAAGTAGGAACCACTTCGAAAAGTTACAAGAATCCAAGCAATTTTCCAAGGACTTCAAGTCTAGTTTAATAGAACTACTTCAATAGCAAGTGATTACTGGCTATATTGAATTTAAGACTTGCTAGCAACATCCTGGAAAATTCTGTCCGGCTCCAGAACGCAAGGGAGAAGTCGGATTTTGTAGTTTCAACTTTACTTACGAGACGTTTCTTGTGAAACACTGTTGGACTAAGTTGAGAGTCACATTTCCAATAGAACAAGTTTTAAGTTGTCAAAGCGAAGACAGCTTAATCTTATCGACTATATTTTTTTAATGAATAAATATTTATTTAAGGACCCTGGAAAGAAGTTTTCTACAGTTATTTTTGCTAAACGTAAGCAACTATTTCATATTATCAGTTTTGATACTAATAGGACACACCGGCTGTTTTATGTATAGGTATAGTTCTCTTTAGACGAATCGTCACGACGTGTACAAAAAGAAACAACAGAAACCAATGCCTTGGTAATATAGCAACGTTATCCTGTCGTATTTTAAACCGAAAAACAGGCAAAAACCAAGTTTTAATTTAATAGGACCACAGAACAATATGTTTTTTGTGTCATAGAACTGATGTAAGCTAACCAGCCAGTGGAGCAACCGACAAAGGTGGCAGGCTTGGAATATTTACATATAGAAGCCAAGTCCACGCACCCATTTTGAAGCACCTTAATCGATATGTTTCTTCTTCGATAAGTTTTCAAAGAATAGACATAGGCCTTCTTAAGACAGCGCCACCACACATTCTATATTCAGGAAGTGTCCAGCCACCTTAGAATAATAACGTATACAAGGTTAGTCTTCATACAACCGCTCAGTCAAAAATGATGCACTATTCCGATCCACAAATGCGTGACTAATACTTGCTTACGTGCGGCGCGCTTTGACATTGAATATTGCGGAGCTGTAATTAACCGCTTTGCAGTGAATATAAAATGTGGAGGACCCTGTGTGGTGGCGCTGTCTTAAGAAGGCCTATGTCTATATTATCCATTAGTAGACGCTTGACTGAAAAGCTTCTTCATGTTTAAAATTTTCAATTTATCCAATGCAATTGCTAACTTTATTACGGATTGAATTAGCCTAGTTTGTTCTTTGGAAACTTATCGAAGACGTCCGGGACGAAGTTTGAATTGGCTGATTTACTTTTTAAAGAGATTACTAGTATAATTTTAAATGAACAGTCTTTTAAGGATTAATTAAACTTGAAAGGATTGTGTCATTGTTTTGTAAAAACCAATCTCGTTGTTTCTTCTTTAACTCCCTCACTTATATTAGTTAATACCCATCAATTGTAGCGATAACTTGATTTCAATGATGGAGGCCTTTGCCCAGAAGTGGTAACAGTATACAGGGTTATTGAAAAAATATCAACAACCTCGCAAGGCTAGGCAGAAAGTAAATGTGTCAAATCAAATTAGCAAAAGTCGTAACACAATTGTTGTTGTGTATGATGTTTTTTCAATAACCCTGTTCATGCTAATAACAACTACTGAAACTCTTTTATATCTATATGAAATCAACTTAAAATCATGACCTAGTTAAAAATATGTAATGATTGATGAAACCCACTAATTCAATTGAAGAATCTTACTAATATTATAAATGCGAAAGTTTGTGAGGATATATGTTTGTTACTCTTTCGCGCAAAAACTGCATAACGGATTTAGATGAAACTTTACAGTAATAAAGCTTATACATCATTTATAAAGATTTTATGTAATTTAGTCATAATATATAACGATAACGCGGGCGAAGCCGCGGTCGGAAAGCTAGTAGTTAATAACGAAGGGCGGCGAAACTCGACTGCATATTTTACAAAAACGTTACCATAAAAACATGTTAAATTATTAGAGTTAAATTTATTTATATAAAATCAGGATTTTTAAAGAAAACAGGTCAAAGATAAATTATTCCCGATTTCAATAAAACAAAACTTTTCTGTAGTGACAAAAAGTGCAAAAACTAAACGGTTTTATTCCCTGTAAGAGTATTCCAATCTACGCAGAAGTTTTCAATCACTGCAATCAATTCTATTTTCAATTTGTGTTAAAGTAAGTTATATTTTAACTGTTTTTACCTAATTTAATTAAATCAATACTCTTTATTGAACAATTTAAAACCATATACACACAACAACATGGTCTAGGGATATATAAAACTTTTTTAAATAACTTGAAAAGTACTGGCCTTAAAAAAACTATTAGTAACAGACTTTTTAAATTCAAATTTGTATATAAAAGGTTTTGTTTTAAGATGGAATTCGCATTCATCGAATTTCTTCCAAAGAAGTACATCTTCACGAACTTCTAACTTGATTAAAACTCCATAAATTTCTATAAATCTTTGTCAAACGCATCTCCGGTGTTCATTTAATCATGCCACGTAGAAACTTGACCAGGAACGAAATGAGCAGTGGGCATGATTCAAGCTGGCGCTACCCAAATTGCGGTTTCTGAAGCCATGAGGACCAGTCAGAGCGTTATATCCAGGCTTCGGTCACTTTATCGTGTCACGGGGGAAGTGGTGGAACGGCACCGAGGACCTCAACGCATTACAACACATGTACAGGACCGATTCATAGTAAATGCTGCACGAAGTCAACCAAATGTAACGGCGATGCAATTGGTTCAAAGGCTACCAGAGAGAGTATGGTTTCCTGGTAAGCGGTCAAACTTTGAGAAGACGACTGCATGAAGTCAACCTACGTGCTTGTAGGCCACTTCGGGTACCAGCGCTAAGGAGAGGCAATCGAGGGAAAAGATTACAATGGGCTATTGCACACGAAAACTGGAACCATTCTCAATGGTCACTTGTGCTTTTCACTGATGAATGCAGGTTTGGATTTCATCCTGATTCGCGAAGAGTACGCGTTTGGAGAGAACCTGGACGTTGGAATCGACTGCAGTACCCACAACAAGTTCATGCACCACAAGTGTCCGTGCGTCATCTCAGTCTGGGCCTACTGAAAATCAGCGCCTGGGCCCATAAAGCCCAGGCTATATGCTGAGTGAGGTCCATTTGTCTTTTTGGGCATCGGGACACCGCTGTCTGATGGTATGATCTTTTTTTTCCTGTTACCTATATGTTTTGTTGTTAATGCCTACTTCTTTTGTGTTTACTTTATAAATGTAACGATGTCCTTAAAGTTAATAAATGTTTTTCTATTTCTATTTCTATTTCACATCAAGGTGGCACGATTATGGTTTGGGCAGGAATTCGTCTCGGCGGTAGAACGGACCTCGTTTGGATACAAGGCAATATGACTGCTCTAAAATACCGAGATGAGGTGCTAGAGCCTGTAATCTGGCCCCACAGACAGCAAATGGGACAAAATTTCCAGCTAATGCACGACAATGCCCGTCCACATATGGCGCGTATCGTTACAAGTTGGTTACAACAGCATGATATCCAAGCTTTAGACAGGCCTGCACAATCCCCTGACTTAAATCCTATTGAGCAGCCCTGGGATATACTTCAGAGAAGAGCTCTTAGGAATTTCCCTGAAGATATTGTGCATGAAAACCAGCTTTTCTTGCATCTTAGCAGGACTTGGGACAGTATTCCACAACAGGATATTGACACCCTTGTTTTGAGTAGGTATGCAGAAACGTTGCAGATGTGTCAGGAGAGTCTTAGGTTGATCCACGAATTATTAATTTTCAACAATTTTTATAAAATAAATAGTTGTTTTGTTTAGGTTTTGATGTTTCAAAAATAAAGTTAGGATTGAAATTTTGTCTGAGTTTTTCCTCTTTTTCTAAGTTTTTTTTAAATTGAACTTCATCTAAAAGTTTATTTATGAGATTAGATAGGCTATTAAACAAGGTTTATTTTAATGTGTTGTGTCTTAACAAAAAGTTAATAGAATTTTAGTTATTTAGGTTTAATTGAAATATCCCTAGACCATGTTGATGTGTGTACTTGTATTTTGCATGTATTCTAGTGCAAAGTAAAAAAACAAACTGATAAAGAGGCTGTATGGGCATATATATTGCCTTATCATTGTTGTCATCAATCTCAATGTCAAAACACTCACATTACATTACGTTTGATTTTTATCATTATAATATTTATACTATATTTATATTTTTTTCGTTTTCATCAAATAATCAAACTGTAAGAGAAAGTAGCCCCCCACAATTACCTGCACCACCTGTTGCAGAAAAACAATCAAATTGAAACCCAGCAAATAAATAATGAAGCAAATACTCAAATACCTCTTCTAACAATAAGAAGAGCAGCTGCAACTGCTGGCCGTTGTTTGTTTCCACAGTGAGATGATCGGGAAAAACTTAATGTACCTGAGTTTTTACAAGGTTCTTTAGAAGGGTCCTAGTAGACTTTATGTAGTTCAAGGGAGTGAAGTCATTTTAGGATATTATTGTAATGTGCTGCTGGAATGTGTGATTTCCGGCAGCATTTCTTTGGGTGTTGCTCGCACATAATTTCCATTTTATGGTACATGGGGTACGCTTGTCATCAGGATTACTTCTGAGCTCCTGCTGCATTCTTGGACAACTTGTTAATTATTTTAATAAATGTACTTAGATAAGTTAATGTGTTTTTTATTTCATAGCTTACATAGCAGTAAAACTTAAATTAGCCTCACACTGAGCTAAACAAACATAATTTAGGTACACCAGAAATGTACTTCTTTTGTTCTTTGTCTTGTTCTATAGTTTTGTGATGTAATTTTGAATAAATGTTTGGTAATTATTTATATGTCTTCAATTGCGGAGAATTATATTTTTTTTTAAAAGGACCCTGACTGTCTTTTGTTTCTAATTCACACAAAGGGCAATTTGCGAGAAAACGCAGAGCAAGCTAAATACAAAAGCGAATATTATCATAATGAGTATGGTTTTAAAACGAAGAAAATATTTTTTAAAAGCAAATGGAAAATTATGGCATGGATGAAATTTTAATCATGCTTCGTGTCATGTAGTTGGGTTATTTTCCATTTTTTTGTTCATGAGCTAAGAATAATTACACCTAGAAGGATAGTTCCATACAAAAAGTGGCGCCATTTGTGATGCCAAAATCAACTGTCAAAATAACAATTCGTTACACATGTAATCACAATTTTCAGTGTTTAACATGTATGAATACTACGTGTGCTTCTCTGTTATGTTGTTGCAGCCATTTACTGCACAAATAAACATTTTGAAGAAGCTCGAGAAATTAACATCGGTAAGTTCAAATCCAGACGTGACGTACTGATATTTGTGGCATCAGAACGGATGCCCCGACTCGCCTTCTATGCGTAATTATTCTATGTTCATAAGGATATACTCTTGAGGTGGTCCTATTTACAATAAGTCAGGATCTGACGATGGATCTTAGGGCAATCGGATGCAATCTTTCGCTATGTCCTCATCATAATTGGTTCAACGGTTGAGATGTGAAAGCGTAACAAGCAGGCAGGGTTACTTTCGCTTTCAAAATATTTGTACATACCGTAGACTACGATGCAACTCGCACTAATAAGTAGTGCGAGTTGCACAAAGCTCGCACTAAGCACTCGGATAGTACAAGAAATGCTGAAAGAAACATGAAATCAAAGCTTCGAATATTTGAAAAAAAACGAACCGTCCTCGCAAGGTGGAGTAATTAGAAAGAAATCCTTAAGGTTTAGTCAGAGATGGGTTGCTGTTCAAAAATATTTTCCATTTTCAAATATTTACCAACTGTGTTCCCATTACGAGCCGCCATTTAAATCTTTTTATGGGGATGTAGCTTTTCTTTTACGAGGTGAAAAATAAAATAAGGGTTTTCCAATAAATTACGCGGTATTTTCTAATTTATTGGTTTCCGATGCTTAGGCTTTTCAATCTAAATTCCTCAGTTGGGTACAGGCATGTAATGAACATTATGGTTATTCATTCATGAGTTTAAAACGGCCTAGGAGCCAGAACCCGAAATCCAGAGGTCCTAAGTTCAAATTCCAGTATGTCTACCATGAGTTTCCGTTACGTAAACGTAAATGGGTTTAGAAATTTGTATGCCATTTTTGGTTTCATTTTAAATCGCTGAGGGCGCTGTACCGAAGTCCCATACAAAACGTCAACGCTGTATACACGGACGATAGCGGCTGTCATTGGTAGAAACAGATGGCAGACATAAGTGTAGTGTTTCGGGAGCATGGTGTAAAGACCCTCCTCTCACTCACTCTCACCAACATCAACATATTTTCACATCTTTAACATTTTTTCACAGTTTAAAGACTACTACCTAAATCAATATGAATAAACATATCGATATAAATTATCAATAATTGAAATAGATCCATGATCGAACATGTTACTTGAATAAAATGGCCGAATGGTTGTGATCGTCAAATAGTGGTAGAACCGTCTACGTTGTGTTGTTTAAATAGTATTTCTTACTGTAGTAACTCAATATTCTTCAAAGAGGTATGTGAGTGCTAATTATGAGTTTGATTGGACAATTAAGAACCTACTATGCTATGTAAAACTGTTTCAGCCAATATATTTATTACATGACTAACTAACTCACCTAATCGAAGACTAACATGAAATCAACGATAGTGAAATTAGTAAAACTTCAGAAATACATAAGAAATGTTAAAATCACTAAGACTTCCATTATAAAGGGTATTGGCTTATAGCAGAATACCGCCACTGTTTAAGTAGAGTAAGGTGTGGTACATGGCGTTACTGAGAGATAAGATGCCTCCACATATTTGTAGATTTTTAATATTTGATGTGATATGAAATGTACATATTCACAGCCATCAAGCGGCATTACCACCAAGACTCAGATTGAACTATATAAAATAGTCATTAATTAGCTTTGCAATAAATCTCGCAGCTAGGTTTGTAGGAAAAGGTTTAATTTAAACTGGGATAGTTTAAATTATTATGTTTTGGGTTTTAAGTGAATCAGCACTTATAAATAGTTGAATAACTGTTAAAATCAACAGTGTTTAGTTATAGGTTAAATAACCAATAGTATTTGCAAAAGCAATCTAAGAATCTTAGTCAAGTTTCCTTGTTATAATCAATTGTTATTATCATTAGGTAACATTAGCAATTAGTCCAGCATAGATGCTATGTTGGTACCTAATAAACTCAAGAGGACAATTCACTCATACTAGGCATTGGACCCCCACAAAATCTAGTATAAGCTAGCAATTATCATGTGGTGTACCAGAAGGGACTAGTTAAAGACATACGACTGGCAGAGTTGATTGAAAGGACATAAAAGCTAAATCTCATCTCTAGGTTCCATTCGTTTACAGCGACTCAGATAGCCTGACCTGTCAGGGGATGGAGGTGCCAGGAATTAGTACGCTCAAATGGCCATCCAATCGGTGGATTTAAAGAGTAAACTCAGTCAAGCTCCACGTTTTGCGACGCGGCCTAACTTTTCTCGAGTAGACTCAACCTAGGATCATACGTGTCAGCATCCTAATTGATTTCAAGTACTGCTACGCGGCCGAACCGTCCCTCTTTTCCACACAATATTGCAAAAGGGACACCCTATAATAAAACGCATTTTGATAACCTCCAATCTGGACTACGCAGACCATTTCAGTAAATTAAATTAATTACAGGGTGAACTTAACTAATTACCTTACCAATGTAAAACAGATTCTACAAATACTAATTCTTTTACTATCTTTGTAAGTACTACTTTCATTAAAAGAAAGCCTCAATATTTTAATGTTCGTAATTATTGCTAAGACCATGACTAGATTTCATTATGTAAATATTTATTAGGTACACACATAAAACATATAACTGTTTGATAATGACTAGTTTTAAAATAATATTTTGCACTATGTTTAATAGGAAATAAAATTCAAATAACGTTTAATTTTCCGATTAATAATAATATAATAATAATAATATGCGCCAGACAACACATCCCCCGTCATGGACTCGAAGTAGGGATCAACATCCTTGTGTTACGAGGCACCAGACAAGGAATTAAGCCAGGGGCGTCTCCCAGCATACCCAGACCCAAGTCAATTCAGAAAAGAACGTTTTCTAAATTGACCTGACCGGGGATCGAACCCGGGACACTACGGAATTAAAGGTGAGAAACCGTGCTACAGCGCACTACGCCAATCGTGCCGTCAAAATATAAATTAATATTTTTATAGCTCTTATATCGGAATCTGGCCTTAAAATGCTGCGTCTCTAAATTCACTGATTCTAAAATGTATAACTCTATTTAAGATAATACAAAGATTAAGTAAATTAACTAAAACACTTTTGTATAAAACTATTACTGAACCTGACCCTGAATATCTGACTTCTTAACCTGATTATTTCACTGCCAAATAAAGACTGTCCTACTAAATCATGGAAGTCTAGATCTCCTAACCTTCTTAAAGCTCTAAATGTAACGGAAAGATCTGATCTTATGATGCTGCGTCTCTTAATTCACTGATTCTACAATTAATGTTCTATTTTAGATAAATAGAAGAAACTAAAACACTTTTGTACAGAACTATTACTAAACCTCACTCGTCTTAAGCCTGGAACCTAACTCGTGTCACGCCCAAAAACGAACTGTCCCGTATTTTGAACCTAACGTTCCATGGCTACCAACAGACTCTCTTCTAAATAATGAAAGTCTAGATTTCCTCACATTCTTATAGCTCTATATAATAATGGAAATATCTGACCTTATGATGCTGCGTCTCTAAAATCACTGAATCTACAATTAATATTTTACTTTAAATAAATATAAGTAACTAAAAACTTTTGACCGTCTGAGGCCTAGATCCTAACTCTGTCACGACCAAAAACAAATTATCCTCCCTACCGATTCCCAAATCATAATGCAAACTAAGTTCCTCAATAAAAAGCAGAGATTTATTACCCTTAAGTGCGAATGCTGAACATGAGAATTACTAGTACTTGGATATTTTTAGGGTTTCGCCTGTTGTACGTTGAATAAAAAGAGAACCACGACAAAATCTTATTCTTGTGTCTATTTGACTGTCAAGATCCTCCCTCATAGTCACGCGTACAGGCATCAGGCCAAAGTCTATTTCAAACATTCGTTAGACTTCACTATTCGTTAGAATAGCAAAACTCAGACTTCTAAGTCAACGCAAACAAAACACACTCAATGTAAGTCACTATTCTGAAACTTTTCAGATAATCAAAACCTATAAAATACTTCCCTTGCGGCCTTGTTATAAAATCAGTATTTAATAGAAGGTAATGTCTCACAGATCAACTAACAGGATAAATATAGAACCGATGCCTTCAGGCATTAACAGTGTCATTCGTACGTGTTACTCCCGTGCAATTAGGAATAAATAAATAAAACCGATATATTTTAATATATGAATTTGTAGGTATGGAACCCTCAATTAGTCGGACTTACACTTGGCCAGTTTTTTAAACAGATTTCTTTACACCAACCACTAGACCTTATCGTTTGACGTTAAGCAAAATATACATTTTGGAACAATTTATTGAAATAAACAGTTACATATTTTTATTTTTATTAGTTTAATTTATGGTCATGAGAACTAACAGGGACTAAGGATATTTGAGAATGTTTAACAAAAACAACCATTAAGTAAGACTCACACTTAAATATCAAATTGAAATTCTAGCTAACAATGAATCTACTCATGAAAACAATTACTTTTTGTATTTTTTTAATTTACAAGTTTTTATTGGATAGATTTAATCCGAAAAAAATTAAATCCCAGTTTTAAATAGTGTAGCCTAAGGTGCGTTCCGTTACAGCGATTAAGATAAGATGAGGAAAGATAAATATTCTTTATTGCGCAACAAATAAAACATTACAGGTTGGTATTACAAGATTATGATGAAGCGATTAGGCGGTCAATTATTATTTTTAATTATCTGTGGTGATGTTTCTATAATAAAGGTATATAACGCGTAAGGTCGTCAATTGGATCGCTACTAGTCATGTGAAGAACATTCATGTTTTATTCTGTTCTTGAAAAAAATTACTAGACTATTTGAGTATTGATTTAAAAAACACAGTCATATTGTATGTTAGCTGCCATGGGGGTCACCGGTGACCGGCAATAAATAGATTATGTATTGTGTCTGGTTCGGCGGCAGTTAAAGACTTAAATAAAACCTAAATAAGTTTTTATAGTATCTAACACAAGAAGTACTGTTTATTTTAAGGTCAGCAGACCTCGGTGCTCACACCAAGATCTGCTGTCCCAGATATTGAATTATTCTGAACATCTGTTACATGTAGATCTACCTAAAATGTGTTCCTGCCTTTGTATTGAGATTCATCAGTTCAATATTACATTTTGAGAGCCGAATAAAGGAGAGAATATTGTATTGTGTTTTGATGGGCGTGAAGAGAATCATTTTATGGTATTTCGGTTGGATGATAATTTCTGAAATTTCTCCAACACGAAGGGACTTTTTTGGCTACAATGGCGGAAATCGTGCTCGTGGAATACTTTTAAGAGACTATTCTAAAAACATTTGTTTCTTATTATAAACAAATGTAAATAGTGATAAGTTGTATTAATGAAAAAAATACAGCTAGTATGTTACCGTTAACAATATGTAACTGAAAGGGGGATTTAATAGCTTAAATAAAAAAAATTAGTTTCAAATAATGTTTTATTCAGAATTAAACTAAATATTTAAGTACTAATATCGTCTTATTTTTAGTTTGTAAGTATAGGCTTATGGAAAAATAGAAAATTACGCTTATTACTCGGGTGGCGTTTGGTAAAACTAAAAATCAGATGGCTTCGTATTATTGTGTTAACCTTTGTTTAAAATAAAATGGAAGAACTAAATTTTTATTATTACAATATTTTCTACAGTATCTACTAAGTATGCAATATTTTTTTTTTCACGTTTATAAAAATTAACAGACATACTGTTGTTCCATTGGCCAACCTGTGATTCAAACCTAGGATCTTTGGATTACAAGCTGAAGCTAAGTGTTTTAACCACTTTGCCACTGATTTTTCTTCCAGTAGATTTATGATGAGTTTTAGCAAATAATATACAAATTTTAAGACTCAATATACAGCTGAATACTCGCTTCGTAAATAACATCACTGCATTTACAAGAGTAGATGCTGTCGATTAAATAAACCTCAAAAGAAGTGCCTGAGTTGCTCCGAGATTCTTCAACAGCAAATTAAAGTTTGTTTGCAAGGCGTCTGATATTCGGCGCAAGTGCAAAAGCGAATTGATAAGCGATAAAATTCTTCACTCTTCTTAATTAGAAAAGCCCATCCCTTGCTATTTTAAAAGCAAGAATCAAATCGCGACTCGGATCGCGTATCGTGTGGTCCTGATTTCAAATCTGGCCACAACCAAAATCTTTATATTCATTGTTTAATTTCCGACTTACTCTCCGGTGATGGAAAGCATCGATAAAAAACCATACCAACCCGGATAGCGCCGGAAGGCTCACCACCTACCACGTTGGGTTCTAATACCATTGGTGAAAAGTGGGCTTCTCAGTGTTCCGTTCACCATGACAGCAACAGTCACTTGCCTCTGACTACCCCGTTTGGGATAAAGTCGTGATGGTATATATGTATGTATGAATCAAATAATACTGTCTTGCACTTTGATTATTTCCTTTGTCAGCTAACTTTGATGAATCTACTTGATTATTTTATATTTTTTAGTGACAAACAGAGCACGCTGGCTTCTCATGTTAAGAGCGTTAGCTGTGGGTGGATCGAAAACGTTGCATTTTTGTGGGATTTTCGTTATTATTTCGTTGAATTGGAATAAAACTTAAATTTTTACTCCATTGTTGTGTGCATAATACTATTTAAAAACACATTGCCAATTATTTACTAAATTAAATAAAAAAAAACGTTTTTATTTAAATTCATAAGACACTTAAAAATTTGCTATACACAGTTAAAATTATAATTATGAAATTAAAAGGTGCATTCAACAATAGAGAGATAACTTGTACATAATTTGAATTCGGCTAAATAATCGTGAAAACCGTGGAAAGGTGCGACGTTTGCGATCTACGCCAAACGCAAAAAACAAACCCTCTTAAGCGGCTACCTCAGCCTATGATGGACTTGTGTCAAGGTCATAACTCATGCTTTGGACTGAGGAAAAACCTTTTCAAACTCTTGAAAAACTCCATGCTATGGCACAATTTAAGCATACGAAAATGGTCTTTTTCAACGTTTTCTTACCATGGGGTGGTTCCAGAATAGCTACAGGCATCATATCCCCTCAACTGTGGAAGAATAATTGTCAGAAAAGGCATGTCTGTGGTGGATGAAATCCTCCATCTCACAGACCCGGCGTTTTCGTTTTTTTTGGTTTTTTAAAACTGCAATAAATCCATTTCTATTATGAATTGTGGCTTTCTTTTATATATTCCTAATTCTGCATTAGTTCCTCTACCTTTTCTATAAGTTATTTCATCTGCAATAAGAGAATGAAAGCTGGTATAAAATACTTACGTCGCACAAAGTGGCACAGTGGGAAGTCAGTCGAATTCAATTACAAAATTCTCCATGAAATTGCACCTAATCTCCGAAAAGTAGATGATATATTCAAGATTAACATTATATTTTCGATATTTTGGACTTGAAAACGCGTAATTCACGTTAAAAATCATCAAATATGTCACCTAAATGTCACACCATTTTGTGACACTCTGGGTTAAGCCCGCCTCAAACTTTTGTATTGTGCCATACAAACAAATTACTTAAATCCAAGCTCTAAACCGGTGAACATGCGAAATGCATATATTCAGCTGTTCGCAACTCAAGGCGCAAATGTTTTATGCTAAACTTTACCTAAGTACTTATTTACTTTACTTTGATACATGAATGTAATGAGATCTTGTTAGAATATACAATTTTGTGTTAATTACAAAACTTTCAGCTAAGAACTAAGGAGTTTATTGAATCAATTTTGTACTAAATATAAAACTCACTTAAGTGTCACAAGAAAAAGTTAGTAATATTTAATAATATTTATTTGCTAGTCACATGGTTGCTGCTTATTTTTAGGGCCGATTTAAGTTTAGTCTCCAGATATCTTACTGAAGTATAAAATAAACTGGCTGTTTAAGAGTATCAAGCGAATAAAAATTGAAATTTTTCAATCGTCTTTTATCCATAGAATATCTATCTATCGGTTGTATGTACTTATGTTGCTAACTTTACACTGATTATGCACAAGCGAGATGCGCTACAATTATTGCAATGTTAGAATGAAACCAGACAAAAGTTGATGTTTGACAGATTGACACTGACGTATAAGAAAAACAACCTCAGCTTTTTTTGTAGTCTAAAGTTGTGGTAAAAAGTTTGTGATTTAAATAACACTCCAAAACTCCTTTTCATCCCATGTAGGTACTGAAAATATTAGGTCTCTCTTTTAGAACTCGATCTTTTCTATTGGGCTCAGCGTTTATATAAGTTGTTAAGTATCGCCTTTCCTCCTCACTTTTTGCGGCGTCGATTTGGTCAAAAATATCCATTAGAATGTGTGTGCGTGAGATTTACAATAATATAAGCACACCACATAACCTCAAAATGTCAAAGAAAACGCATAGATAAATCTTATCCAGCCCCTGAAGAAGCAGATAACTTTATTCCTCAGTAAGCGGCTTTATTCAACAGATAACATCTATCGGACCATTGAAAAATTAAAAATGTTGTTAATCTTCGAATAAACTCTATTCTACAGATACATTTTACTATCAAAGGATTGAAAAATCGGCCCTTAGTGAAATAAACCGTCTCCATCGTTGAAACTAATTCAGCGCTGACCTAATAACAATACAACTGAACACTAGCGAAATGGGGGTTGGTGATCTCGAACTCGGGTTAAGGTCCAAAAAATCCGGAAACACACCTGTCCGTCCTGAAAAGCCACGGTCTGCCTAATGCGCTAAAAGTAGTTTAGGCCGACCTACCCAGGACAAAAATACTGGTGATAAACTAAAACACTATAATTGATATGTTATACTCCTAATTATAACACTAAATGCGCCAAATGCGCCATGCATGCCGAATGTGTACTAGAAAAACACTTTTGCCCGACCTAGACTAAAAATTCCAGATTGTGACAAAAACGCAGCCCAACACGAAAATGTAAAAGGAAAAAAACTGTGCATACTTTGATGGTTCGTAATATCATCTATGAGTCACATTGAATGTAACTTTTGATATATAATTAGATGTGCAATAATCGGGCCCCAGATTACCGTATAAGCTGAGGCTCAAAGCGCGATGGGAATTGACATT
Organism: Udea olivalis; assembly: GCA_947369235.1. NCBI lineage: Eukaryota > Metazoa > Arthropoda > Insecta > Lepidoptera > Crambidae > Udea > Udea olivalis. Next base: position 6,569,970 of record OX376363.1, read on the forward strand.
AAGCCTTTAAATTCTTGTTATTCCCAAATTTCGATCTTGTGCTTGCGGATTATTAGGTGGGTCTTACTACAGAAACCATTATAAGTAACTTGGATACAAACAAAACAGACAAAAAAGCAACTCTTACATTTTTGGTCTCATACATTATGCCATATTCGTATGATAATCAGTTGTTTGTTTTATTGTCTAGAAATTACCTATTTAAGTATTCATTCAAAATCATCTCTGCCTAATTGGGATCAGTTTGGCATAATATGTCAAGAGATATTCATTTAGAGTTAACTACTTTATAAATCCATTTTAAGACAGTACTCCACAAAAAGATTCTGATAATTTATATTAACTTCACTAAAAGGTAAAAAGAGCGACTTGCCACTGTCTAGTCAAATAACCTGAATTTCGGTTACTGTTTCAATGTCTCACTGTACCCTTTCTCGACATGTCGAAGGGTGCGCCAGTTATCGAATGTTATGGGGACTGCACCCTCCTGACTTTCTCGATTTATTTCCCGATTTACACAATGCGGCGTGACTTTATAGTCCTTCAGCACACCTGGGGTAGCTCTTGGAAAAAGGTGAGAATACTTTGTTAGAAAAGAGTTTGATGTCACGTCTACGTCCTGCTTAGCGTTTGACGAACTATGACTATAATAACACTAGCTTCTGCCCGCGACTTTGTCCACGTGGAATGTTGATATATAGCCTATAGCCTTCCTCGATAAATGAGCTATCTAACACTGATAGAATTTTTCAAATCGGGCTAGTAGTTCCTGAGATTAGCGCGTTCAAGAAAACAAACAAACTCTTCAGCCTTATAGTATTATAATAACCTATATATAATTTTTCATCATTCATTCTCATAGATTACATCGCTGCTTCTAGCTACTTTATTGCTCAGTTTGCGCCGCTGACATACATCTTTTTATACCACAGGGCGGCAAACAAGCTTACGGCTCGCCTGATGGTAGATAGGTGTTTACCGAAGCCTATGGACGCCTGTTAAACCAGAGGCATTACATGCGCGTTTCTGATCATTTAGGAGATGCCTAATAACTCTCCCCTTAAAGGACCCCTTACTGTATTCCTCCGGGACAACCTCGGCAGGGAGCTCAATCGTAATCATCGCAGGAGGAAATTCCTCTGAAACCGCACTGTGCGCTTCCAATGTGTGAGGATGAACACCTAGTGTCTTAGTCCATGGCGAGCGGTCCGATGTTAAAAAGTAATTGTTTAATAAATCTCGTCTTCAGCTAGCAGTGGCAAGAAATCTGATAGTGGCGGCCACAGCCAGTTGCCTAATGGGCGGTAGCACACAGTACCACCTCCCAGCGCTGCTACTAGTGACCACATGATTGGCGTAGTGCACTGTAGCACGGTTTCTCGCTCAATTTCCATAGTTGTCCGGGTTTAATTACCGGTCGGGTCAATTCAGGAAACGATCTGTTCTGAATTGACTCGGGTCTGGGTGTGCTGGGAGACGCTCCTTCTCTCCGATTCCTTGTCTTGTACCTCGTTACACAGGGATGTTTATCCCTACCTCGAGACCATGACAAGTCTAGTAGTGGTGTCTGGCGCATATATTTATATTTTTATTGAATTTTATTTATAAGGTACTAGTGGTCAAACTGGGCCAGATTTTCATGCATGTCCAGAGAGATGAAGTGGTTATAATTTATGATAAAATAAACAGATTTCATAACTGAATAACTAAACAAAATGTTCACACGACATAATAATTCGCACCCCCAGTGGAAAATAGGCATAAGTGATTTTACTTTGAATCATCGATTTTATCATATTCGAAAGGTACGTTTAAAGATACATATGCTAAATTTTTTTCATATTTTTCTTGTTAAATTTGACGAATTAATACAAAAAATTCGTTTTGAGAATTTTTATTCCATCACATTTTTTCCTAAGGATTAGCAGATTATGTGATATAACGCAAATAATAAATTGAGAAATATGACGTATTACTTAATATTACGTTTATCACGAAAAGTAAATGTAGAAAATAAATAGTAACAAATATTATGATTTAAATGGGTTTGTTTTTTTTACATGGCTAGTCTTGTATACACGATTAACTTTCTATTCGTTATATTAACTAGGTAAGGAAATTATCTTAAATGCGCTTACTTAACCAAAAAGATAAACTTAAAAATAATAACAGCAGTATGACTGTTTACTTCTTATAAACTTAAAATAAATGAGAATAAGAACAATTACTGCTTTCTTCCACTAAAAACTTTTCTTTACGTCGAAACCTAAGACTACATACTGTGGCGCGGCTGTAAGCTAAGAATGATTACTTCTTTCTTCCACTAGAATATTTTCATTGCACCGAGACGTAAGATTTGATACAGCGGCGCTGGAGTAGACAGCGGGAACATAAGTGTGAATACGTCGATGCGGGGGAGGGGGCGGGTGTGTATCCACGCGCTTGACAGTCAGTGGCCGTTTCTAGGTCGAGGTAATAGCTGCGTTAACGCATTTGCGAAAACAAAACAACAACAATTGAGTGGTTTTTCTTCTTATTTTAAAGTAAAGTGACCTGAAAATGTATAACCGGACGCAGCACAGTAGGGCGAGAAGAATTTTGAAGTTATTAGGTGAGTAAATTTAGATTTAATTGTTTTATAAGCTAAAAAGAGATTGTGACACAATGTGTTTACTGTCTAATCCTCCTAGTGTTTTCCCGGCTGCTCTTGGGGAGGCCTTTCGTCCTTTAGATACTCTAATAATTGCGGCATCGAGGGCGTCAGATAAAGAATAATATCTTATCTTAACTTACCTTATTTTGCCTCACTTTATCCTTCTTACGAAAGTTGTGCTAGGTTTGTAAGCAAGACGTCTTTAGTAACAGCATGAAAAAAATATTTAATTATGATGTTATTTATATTACATACATTTTATAATAATAGTACATTATTGCAAAGGCAGCGAAATAGGCAATTGCAGGTCGAGTATGAGTTTGAAGGCCGAGCCGCAGGCGAGGACTTCAATGATACGAGACAGGCAATTGCCATTTCGACCGAGGCATATATAGTGCTTTTCTTAAAAAAATGCAAGGAAATAAAAAGGGCCTTTCACATAATAAATTTAATTAATATTATTAACAAAATAACAACTCCGCTTTACCGCCAATTTGTTTTTTTTTATTTTACAATTTGTGCCGAAAGGTAAACGCATCTGTGGCTATACAGCCACGAGAACGCAATGTGTACGATAGATGAAAGAGTTCTAAATTCAAACAGCACACCGTTTCATACAACATTGCCGGCGCGCTCTTCGTTCGAAATTCAAAGAACGCGCCGGGAAGTGATTTTGGGTTTTCAGTCTACGTAAATATGATACTTCGCGTGTTCTTTATTCAAAAGTAATGACAATATTTCCGAGCATGTTTAAGAAAAATAATTTATTTTCAGATGACGACACAGAAGCAGAGCAAACATCTAGGAATTATGAAGTCAGTCGTGGTGATATTATGTACTCCGGGTCATCAACTAGTCGAAGTAGCAGACGGCAATCTACAGTAAATTACAGAATTAGTGTGTCTTCGAATGAAGAGCCATTTTCACCACCGGTATCTGAATATTTACCGAGTTCCAGTCCTAGTCCGACAACAGACTTAGGCAATACTTTACCATCTTCAATATTGAATGACTATGATTTTAGTTTGAGAGATTGCTTAGGTAATGGTACACTTTTCTCTACTCCAACTTCCACCACTCGTAATGATTTAATTTTTATAGCGTCACCTACTGTCGTTTTTATATCTAATCCTCAAAAAACAATTTCTATGGGTAACAAAGAAAGTTATGAAAATTTAGCGGTATTATTAGGAAATTACATAGAGGGAATTAATTCTTTGCCGAATGATGCCGATCTTGAACCCGTATCTACGTCGTGGTATAATGAAACACTTCCTGAAAAGAGCAAAACTGCTGCAGAACCTGAAACAGAACCTACATTTACAAGCCCTACAAGAACTCTGCTGACTCTTGAAAGTACCACGGCCATGCTTCTTGAAGCAGAGCCTACATCCATAGAATGTCACGGCGGAATTTCTATAGTTGAACATAATAACGCCGCAGAACCTGAAACAGAACCTACATGTACAAGCCCTACAAAAACTCTGCCGATTCTTGGCAATACCACGGCCATGCTTCCTGAAGCAGAACCTACATCCATAACATGTTATAACGACGAAACTCTTCCAATTGGACATACTACTCCCACAGAACCTGATACAGAACCTACATCTACAAGTCCTGATAGAACTCCACCGGCCCCTTCAATTGCCATAGCAATAGTTCCTCACTCAGACCCCTCAATTATAGCCTGTCACGCTGAAACTCTACCAGCTGGACATAATTCCACCACAGAACCTGAAGCTACGACATCACGTCCAGTGTTAGTAACTGAAGCTAATACAAATCCTAGAAAAAGAATGCGTAATCCCGAAAAGTGGTCTAAAACACAAAAAAAAAATTAAAAAAATACAGGTCAACAGCCTCAAAAACAGATGCGAGAGTCTTGCAAGTGTAAGTTTAAATGCTTTGAAAAAATACCCAGCGACAGGAGGTTGGAAATATTTAAGCACTTTTGGGCTTCTGGTAACCATGAAACTCAATGGCAGTTCATTTTGAAAAACACCGAGATTATAGAACCCAAAGTTATGAAAATTCAGCGTAAACGTGAACGAAATCGTACATTGGTTTATTTTTTGCCGTTAAAAAGCGATGCATGCCTTGTGACTGATTTGAAAGTGTGCAAAACCATGTTTCTTAATACGCTAGATATTAAAGAAAGAACAGTTTACACTGCCATTGATAAATATGCTAATGGCGACCAAATAACAGACCTTACATACAGACCAGGAAACAGACAGGTAAGGTAGACAGGCAAGGTAACAGACAGACCAGGAAAACATACCAATAGACCTCATAGAACAGCCAGCGAAACAGAACAGAGTGTAATTCAACATATTCAGTCTTTTCCTTGTATCGAATCTCACTATCTGAGAAAAAATACCAGCCGTCAATATTTGTCACAAGATTTAAATATCTCAAAAATGCATCGTTTGTACAAAGATTGGATGTCAGAAAATGAAAACTTTCGTAATACTAAAGTGGCAAGCGAGTATCAATATAACCAAATATTTAATACACATTTTAACCTTTCTTTTTTCCGGCCGAAGAAGGATTTGTGCAATTTATGTAGCAAATATGACAATTCAACTGAAGAAGGTAAATTACAACTGAAAGAGGATTATGACAGTCATATAAAAAATAAGAACATCATACGAAATATGAAGGATAGTGAAAAAGAATCAGCAGATCCTAATGTGAAAACTGTAGCTGTTTTTGACTTGGAAAAGGTTCTTAGTCTACCGAAATCTAATGTGGGTATTTTCCATTATAAAAGGAAATACCCTGCATATAATTTCACTGTGTACAATTTAATATCCCGTCAAGGGTTTTGTTATCTATGGCATGCACAAATTGCAAAAAGGGGTGCAAATGAAATCGCTAGTTGCTTATTACATTTCATTGAGTCTGAAGTTAACAGGGGTATAAAGTCAATTTCACTGTATTCAGATAATTGTTCAGGCCAGAACAGAAATCGGTTCATATTCGCGATGTATATTTATGTATCGCGTGTATTTAACGTAGAAGTTACACACAGATTTTTACAAACCGGACATACTCAGAACGAAGGCGACTCAATGCATGCCTGTATAGAGAAAAATATGAAAAATAAGACATTGTACTCGCCTGACCAACTGTACGAAGTAATCATGAATTCAAAAGTACAAAATAAATTTGTAATTAAAGAAATGACTCAAAATGACTTTTACAACCTTAAAAGCCAAGTGACGACAAACAAAAATTGGTCACAAGACACAAACGGGCATAAAGTATTTTTCTCAAAAATTAAAGAAATCAAAACAAGTCCCGATGCACCAAATAAATTATTATTTAAATATGATTTTGAAAGTAATGAATATTTGGTATTAGACACTACAAATCGTACTTCGACGCGCACACGTAAAACAAATAATGTCAATGCTGTGGGTTTTGATGAACTTCCACTTGCATATGCTCAATTGTTACCTATTTCTAACGCGCTGTTCAAAGACTTAATTAACCTCTGTGATACAAATGCTATACCTTCACATTACCAAACATTCTATAGAAATTTGTTACCAGCAACTGAATCTCCAAATTTGGAGGTATTTGATTCATCTGAAGAAGAATAACTTTATTAGTTCCCGTATCTTTGATCTCATAATTGTTTTAATTAGACATTTTATTGCATTTGTATATTTATATACATGTAACATTTTGATCATCAATAATCTAAAACAAAAGGTACTAGGAAAGGATCAAAGGCCTTATTTTGTTAACAAATTATGCATGCCATGTTACCTTAGATTTGTATTGAGAAAATAATAATATTTTGTTACGAGTATATATCCCTTCAATACCAAACATTCTAGGCCAAAAATTCGTAGAACGAACGATCTCATTATTGCTTAAAGGAGACATTTTATTTGTATTTTTTATTCGTTGATTATTTTAAAACAAAGGTACTAGCAATGTGTAAATTACCTTGATTTGTTAATAATTTTTGCTTGTTACCTTGGATTTTTATTGAGAGAACATAATATTTTGTTGTACGGAGCCGAGAAAAAAATTATTTCATTAATTGTTACAAGTCTTAACAAATTATCTACTGATTATTTAAGAATTTATAAAAAAATTCAATAGTGGTAGTAATCTTCACCGAAACTCCACATTTCTGAATTATTATTGTGCAATTTTACTGTTGATAGTACGAACTTTAATTGTAACCAACACTATAATTAGTATTTTGCCTGAAATAAAAAATAGTGAATACAAAAAATGAATTTCCTTTTTTTCCCTATAGTTATAAATAATAACTCTAAGTAATATGTGTTGATATGCAGCTAACTTTTCTATAACATATAATGGGATAAGTAATTATTATTGTTTACTTAAGTTATCTTAACAAGCCCCTAAATTGAAAAAAAGGGGTAAGTATTGCTTATACATTTCCAATATCATTTTAATAAAGGAAATAATGCAGTAATCTTACATAAAATAGCTTAAATGTTCGTATTTACAAGTTCATTACTGCTTTAATACAACATACTTTTTGAAATACATTTTACTTTTCTGGCAAAGTCTGGCATAAATTTTGATACTCAGAATCCTTTATTTCATTACATCCTGAAAAATAGCATAATCATTTATTTTTACAATTCCTAATAAACTATAAACATTAGCACTAACTTAAATACAACACGCAATGCAACATTTTTTCTCCTTTTTTTGATAAAAGAATAATTCTTCTACGTTTGGAAATAAAGTAGATATGCCCTTAAATTCAATTTTTTCGCCATACTGAAAAATCAGCATTTTCGTCTTATGCTTTTTTTCCCCTGAGGGTACGAATTGTGCTCAATGTTCACAGATAAGCGTTATTTGCGTGGCAACCGGAAGACTGATATCGTCAAAATCATCAAAGAGGTCGACTGAAAAAAAGATGGTGGGACGATCTGGACAGGTACTTGCAGGAGTCGCAGATTTTGGCTAGTGATAGGGATCATTGGAGGGATTTGGGAAAGGCCTTTGCTCAGCAGTGGGACTGTATAGGCCAAGTTGAAAAAAGCGTAACTTTAAGCAGTAGATTCTAAGTACCAGTAAACAGACTGGCAATTACAAGGAGTTAGAATAAATAGCCAAGGATTACGCTGGCTTCTCTTGTTGTTCACAACATCAGTAAACTACATTTAGCTTCCCCAGAACAACAAGGCAAAACAAAATCAGAACAAATAAAATAATGCCAACTAAAGAAAGAGCTTAGTCAAGCCCAGTGAAAAGATTCTTAAGTTAATTACTTAACTTAAGTTAGTCAACTTTCCAGGTTCATTACAAAGTGTATGCAAGTTGTTCAAGAACACGGCTGAAAGCGGCAATTTTAAAGAGTTTTTTATCATTGTTAGCGAAGAATTGAAATGAGATCCTTAGTTCTCGTGTTTGACTGGCCTGTTGGCGCTATGGCACCGATCCTGCCTTTAGCGCCGGAGGTCGTGGGTTCGATCCCCACCCATGACAAATATTTGTGTGACGAACATTTGTATTTGTTGTGTGTCTGGGTGTTATTATCTATTTAAGTATGTATTTAGAAATATTTAAGTATGTTTATCAGTCTCTGACGCCCATATTACAAGCTCTGCTTAGTTTGAGGTCGGATGATCTTGGTGTGAATTGTCCCAGATATTTATTTATTTTACAACTAGATGCCCGTCAGCGGCTTCGCTCGCGTAGACTGTCTTTTTCGTCAAAATAAAGGCTACATTTAAAAAAATATAGCCCATGTCACTCCCTGCTATTGTAGCTTTTTAACAGTGAAATAGTTTTTGAAATCGGTTCGGTAGTTTCGGAGATTTCCCACCTTAAACATACAAACTCAAAAACGCTTACCGCTTTCTACTCGTAATATATTATTAGTGTTGAAATCTTTTCCCCTACCATGAGGTTTCCTCAAGTAAACTACGGAATTTAACTACAGTAACTTTAATTCTATTCAGTTAAGACGCTGTACTAAATCCTTTACAAAACTTAATAAAAGACGCTGGTTACGAGCGTTAACTTAAGGTACTGTACTTTAGAACCGTTGGGGCGCGAAAGGTTTGGTTTCTGAATCGTTAACTTTTTAAATAAATCACGTTTCATTACTGTTTTGTGCACTTGCTTACCCATCCTACCATTTTCTCTACTTGTGGGCTAGACAGTTGAGATTGCTCTTCAGCAATAAGACCGCCTAATTGTGTCGTCGTGCTATTTTATGTTCGATACTGTACTGTTGTTTTTGAATTCTGGTGTGCAATAAAAATATTTATGTTATGTTATCTCACGCGCACATAACTTGCGGAATTAACTTCCATGTCAAGCTTTAATAAGATTAGTGCTCAGAGCTTTTACGTGAGGTCCGACAATGACCTGAATAAATGATCAGGAGTAGGACTTTGATGTTTGTTTAGTGTGGCTATTTGATTTATGTTACTTGCGTCTATCTTTTATCTATTTCCCTATGAACTACAGTCAGTACAATCCACAACTGACTAAATTATACGAGCAATTATGAGATAACCCGTCGGCCACTACACTAAACAAAGGTTGTTTACATAACGCACAAGCGCATTTTTTTTTTTTTTTTTTTTAAAGAAATGGACTTTCTGCCGGAGTCGGGTCATAGCCTGGAATTAATTCGTGGTTATTGCAAATCAAATTGTTGCCTTAATCACTTATATCAAAACGAGAATTGAATTACTTAATATTTTAAACATTTAGTATTTACAGCAATTATTCTAATCCAAATAAACAAATATGCGCCAGACAACACACCTCTTGTCATGGTCTCGAAGTAGGGATAAATATCCCTGCGTTACGAGGTACCAGACAAGGAATTAAGCCAGGGGCGTCTCCCAGCACACTCAGACCCAGGCCAATTTAGAAAAGATCATTTCCTGAATTGACCTGACCGGGGATCGAACCCGGGACACTACGGAATTAAAGGCGAGAAACCGTGCTCCAGTGCACTACGCCAATCGTGTCGTCAAAGCAGTCCAAAAATGACTTATACAAATTCTAAATAGGCTATTATTTTGTGCTTCATTGGGCCTGTCTATCTCATTTGAAGCGCTGCTTACTGGATTGTTTCTGTAAACGTAACAAAGACTAGAAATATTCAGAGACAAATTAAGGTTATCAAAGATAGTATTTTTTTATGCTACGAGTAGGTACCCCTTTTTTACTACAGCGGCAAACGAGCTGCATGTAGACCGCCTATGAGCCGGTATCCCTGCGGTTAGCGGTGTAGAATACTACCGAGGTATCCCTGGCTGTAAGAGGCGACTAAAAGGGCCCTGGTGGTCGCGATACGCACGCGTGGGGGCTGCGTGTGTTTCGGTTTGCGAACCAGGGCCTTTGGAATGCCTAAATGCATTTTCTGACACAAAAAAAAAATCCTATGAGTCCGTGCAACACTACAGATATTCTCGAGGGCTGCGACCCCGTAAAGCCATGGCCTTTTCCTCACCAAGTCGGTGCGTTTTCGTTTCGGTACCGCCTCTGCGCCGAATCTGTACAGATTGTTTACCGAGCGCGTGTAAGGAATCAAAACTCCCATTGAGTTTTCAGACCGACTCGTTTCGGTACAGATTTTTTACCGAGCGCATACGCGCGCCTCTGCATAAAATATGTACAGAGCGGCCTCCCCCGTCTCACCCCCGCCAGCTACGCTCCGCGCCCTACTCAGTCACATCGAATGGACAATACCGTACCTACCGAAAACATCCAGAGCCCGTCAGGCCTGTCAGGCTGCCTGATTTTTTCAAGGTTCCAAATTTTCTAGTTTTTCTATCTTTAGATATGAAAAACAAGCATTGTAAAATGCAATAATAAACAAATTAAATGTCAGTAAAGTTTTTCAGCAGAAAATCTGTACAGATTCGGTGCAGAGGTGGTAGGTACCGAAACAAAAACGCACCGAGCCGGTGAAGAAGAGGTCTATGCGGAACATTTGTATTGTCAGCAAGAAGACATCAAGGGTGCGTTTCCACCAGAGATGTGCGAGGATGCGTTATAACAGAAATAGAAAACATTTATTAAATTTTTGGACATCGTTACATATGAGGAAACAAAAAACATGTAGGTGGTGGCATAAAACAACAGAACAAAACAACAACAAGACAAAACAATACCATCAGACAGCGACGTCCCGATGCCCAAAAAATAAAAGGACCTCACTCAGCATTCAGCCTGGGCTTTGAGGGCTCAGGCGCTGATTATCAGTGGGCCCCAAATGAGTAGACTCACGGACACTTGTGGTGGACACACGTTGCGTGGAATGTGTTAAGAACCAATAGAATTGTTTCACCTAGCTTCGCGATTCTATTGGTTTTTAACAAACACATTCTTCGCAACGCATCCTCGCACATCTCTGGTGGAAATGCACCCCCAACTGACCAAAAAGAGCTCCCGATGAGATTTATGAACTGGAAAACGGTATTATTGAAAATTGTTATAATTATGACTAACGAATACCTAAGTTGATGTATAACTTAGACAAATATAATTAAATATTAATAATGAAGTAGCATAAATAAATAAATAAATATCTGGGACTATTCACACCAAGATCATCTGACCCCAAACTAAGCAGAGCTTGTATTATGGGTGTCAGAGACTGATAAACATACTTAAATATTTCTAAATACATAATTAAATAGATAATAACACCCAGACACACAACAAACACAAATGTTCATCACATAAATGTTTGTCATGAGTGGGGATCGAACCCACTACCTCCGGCGTCAAAGGCAGGACAAATAGTTAGAAACAGCTGTTTATAGTCTAAGATAATTCTGAGTTTAAGCTCAGCACGCTCTATAGATCTCGGCCTCAGGTTACGCACTTACGTTAATGAACGTAATACAAATAAATCTTTAACAATGTGACAAATACTACGTGTGAAAGTCTCTATTACAGCTACTAATGAAACAGATTCAGATTCATTTATTGCAACATTCATTTATTGAAACATTGTCTCTTTTCGATATAAAACTCATGTTGTGTAAAGTTGCTCCCTCACCAGGAGCATTCGCCTGTAATGTAATGTTACAGAGTCAACCATTACATCAGTGAGAGGAGAGAACCGAGCATTACAGTGCGTAAATTGTAATGTTACAGATTCTAACATTAAGATGGTCCCTCACCAGGAGCATTTTCTGTGATGTAACGTTTCAGATTAGATTTTGTGCATCACATTACAGAACTGCCTTCCTGACATGACGAAAATTCGCCTATAATGTACATTTCAGATTCGATTTTGAGCATTACATTGTAATCCTGCCTTACAAAACTTCAAAGAAGTTACAGGCAAATGCTCGTCAGTCAGGGAGGCAGTACCGTAATGTAATTCTCAAAATCGAATCTGAAACGTTACATTAAAGGCGAATGCTCCAAGTGATGGAGCATCATAAAGCACAGATAAATTAATAGTTTTACGCAACTCAAGGTTCCAATCAGAAATTTTATTCGAAAAAATTTAATACTCTGTTTAAATCCGATTACTCTATACTCGTATCTACTCGTAAATCTCCGCCTTCACCCCAATTAACGTAAAAGTCTGTTTCACCGCACCTGGACCTTTTTAATTTCCCTTTTTAACGAAATATAAATAACGTCCTTTTTTATTTTCGCAGTACAAGAGAAACGTCAGCCTCTTTTGTACTTTTGCATTTTGTTAGAAACGGTATTTTACGAGATAAGTGTTACTTAGTTTTGATTTGTGTGAATGGCTAAGGTTACGGACAAAGGGTTTTTAAACCAGTTTTGAAACGGTTTGTTTACTTTGATGAGTATTTTACGCAACTAATTAGAAATAGTACTTAAGTTAAGTAGATAAACTAAGCGAATTGTAGTTTGACTGGCCTGTTAGTGCGATGGCAGCGATCCTGCCTTTAGCACCGGAGGTCGTGGGTTCGATCCCCACGCATGACAAACATTTAAGTATGTGACGAACATTTGTGTTTGTTGTTTTTCTGGGTGTTATTATTTATTTAAGTATGTATTTAGAAATATTCAAGTATGTTTATTAGCCTCTGACAGCCAGGGTATAAGCTTTGCTTAGTTTGGGGTCAGATGATCTTGGTGTAAATTGTCCCAGATATTTATTTGTTCACTTAATTAAAAGTTATAAAAATCTCAAGGAGCACATAAACCAGGATCATCTGACCTCCAATCTTCGTTCAGTATGTCTACCATGAGTTTCTGTTGACTTCAAATATTCGTATGCCATATTTCGTTCCATTTCTAATCACTATGGCGCAAATTCACACAAAAACTTCAACTAAGACGCGGCTGTCATTGCTGCATTGGCTTAAACTCATGGTTTACACAATGCTTAAACTAAGCAGAGATTTTGGGTGCGAGAGACTCTCATAGCCACTTAATTTAAAAAAAGAACACAGGAAAAATGTTTATCCTGGGTGGGGCCCACATTTCTAGACGTAAATAGGCAAACCCCCTACCCATTGCATCAACAGGCCAGTTAATGAGACTACAAACATAAGAATAGTTATTTACGGGATTTCTACCATAGGTCCTTTTTTTCTCGAGTTTTCAATATTTCGGCACTCTTGCAAGTGTTATCATCACGGAGTAACTGAAGATCTTGCGGGTGAGTTATTGGCAGACAGCCACTGCTTGCTTAACTCACTATTCACTCGCACTTGTTAAAACAATATAATACAAACATGAGCACCAAAAAAAGGTTTGGTGCAGTCGAGAATTAGTGTATATATTATGGAAGTGTGAAACTTTAAACCACATCTAGCACATTTGCTCCTCGTTGGACATAACTCTGTCAAACAACTTTAAGACTTCCAGTCATGTGTCTCTCAACGTCTCAACACATGTTGGAGTTCTTAGTTGTTGTAATTTAGCTTGTTAATTTGTAAGTTCACCCTTCATAATCTACTTCTACGCCAAGAGAGGTTTTACCCCCATGTAGTTGGCTTTCCAGCAATCTACACTCAACGGTTTGCTGCGTCTTTTCTGGTACGCAGCGCTCTTTTTTTCACTTGACTAGACATTCATTCGATCATAAGTGGCGATACGATCTATGATGGGACATGTCTGACTAGTAAATGCCTATGCACTCATGTCTTGAAGAGACCCAGACTATATTGGTTTAGAAACATATGCGCTGGCAGCGAGTTCCACTCCTTTGCTGTTCGCATTATGAAGGAGTATGGCTCGAATATTCACAACGTGGATAGCGGTTCGGTGAAACGCTCTCCCTGCGTAACGTATCTGTTACCGGATACTTACAATTTTGGTGTCTTCAAGGCAAGCGTGAATAGGCGTTTTCTGGGTACGCGTGTACCATACCGGCCTCATCATCGCTCACCACCAGGCGCGTCTGAGGCAAAAGGTAAACCTATTTCTAATGAAATAAAACAGTACTTCTAATTAAACTCGGTTCACGTCCTAAATTCTCTTCTTTACACAAAATTGTTAAGTAAGCAGCATACATTTAAATGTTTTCAGAGTTTTCATCAAATTGAAACAAACTGCAGATGCTGCGAAGTCGTGGAAGTGATGGACGGTCGTGATGAAACGTGCGGAGATTTTGTGAAAAACATACGGGAAGGTATCGCAGACGTGACCGCTACCTCCTTGTTTTCTCACCACTGTCAAGGGCCGTAGTTGCTTTCGCACTCTCTTCAATTTTTAAGGCTCTGGAGGTCAGAATGACAATAATGAATCACCTGGTACATTAAAGTAACAATAAACATACGAAGGATAGTCTTCAGGATGCTTTTAACAAAATAGATCGCCGTCAACTAAAACACACGCATCTGGCCAAAAGTAGCCTATCCAAAAGCGCCTTCGAAAGCGAGGGATATCCGCAGATTAGACCACTCAAAAGCAGATAAGTGCCTAAAAAAACCAAACATTCTAACTTAAATGACATCAACACACCAGCGAATTTTGGTCCATAATTCCACGTTCAAGAAAAAATATTACAACCCACTGATACAATGAACTGATACAATTGAGACCAGGGCCAGGAGGATTTGTTTTCACGCTTCTGGGATTTTTACCTTTCGTGGGCAAACATTTTTCGTTTGCGCAAGTCTTTGCCAATTTTTTAGCTATTGTTCTAAATTCCAACGCTGTCTAGTATGTAACACACTCCCGTGTTGCTCGCACTTTGGGGATTTCCATAAACACAGTATCGGATCACTTCGCAAGTCACACACGCGTCGCAACCCCAGTTATTTACATTGTCTCGACAACGCTCCACGGAAACAATTTGTACAACCAAGTTTATATCCTTCCCTAAGCTCTATCCAGAGTTTGTTTACGTACACGAAATTTGGATAGCGGTGATCGGATTTTTCTAAGCAGATAAAGTTTGTGAAGTAGGGGAAAATTACGTTTTCAGGAAGCTTTGCGTTCTTAATCGAATCATGAATTCAAATGAAAAGGTAGCTGGAATTTGTAATGTGCCTAAGATAAACTCTAACTATACACTTTTATTCGTTTTGAAAAGGTTCTCTAACTGTAATTGGTCGTTCAGTAGCTGGTATGATACCGTATCTTTTTAAATCCAGTTGCGTAAAACCCGCCATGTGACTCTGACCTATCTCGGTCAGGTCGCGTTCCGGGATCAACACTGCACTAACCGGTGCCAGGGCAGGCCTTCAAGATGAGTATGGCCAGCTCAGTTATTGCTTTGTATTATTGTGTTTGTCATCCTCATATCTGGACCTCACGACTGCTTTCCATTAGGTGGAGTGAGGTCATCTTGATGGGCACTATAAATAAAAATATTTTCAAATGAACTAAAAAATTAGTCAGGCGCGTTATTTTAGATTAGACAAGCTCTAGTAGAGGTACTCTTGTGGCTGCGAAACCACAAAATCCAACTACAATAGCATTTGGCTTCCTGAATCAGTTTAACAAGTGTATATGTCCGGCCTCAGACGATCTCTCTTCATCAATCCCGGAAGGATCCCAATAAACCAACACACCCCTGCAAAGCTGTTCGCATACCTTGCATGTTTGAGGCACAAATCCATCGCAGCGCGTTAATTTCAGTGAATCCCGTCCCACAAAGGCTGCTAACTAACGAGACCAACGGAACGTAGCTTGTAGTACGAGATCCGGCTGCAAGGTTGCTCACTCTGTTGGGTATGATAAACGGAGAACTGTTCTGATCAGTTGCTTTGATTGAGGAAATCTGCAGTTCTGTTCTGAGGTGCTCAAAATGCTTCTGGCCTAGAGACTGATTCGAAACAATTATCTGAGAAGAAACGAATATGACATGACTTAAGAAATCATCAAAGTCAAGTAACAATAAATTCACAAATACTATAGCATTTATATAAATAATAAATACATAAAAACGCATAGTGGCATAACACTGAAAGCAATTGCAAGTGGTTCAGCTTGAGCTGACCTAGGATCGGGATCCTAAATAGCGCTGTTTTCTAGCCACTTCCATTTCTTTGCCTTTGTTGAACGAGAAAGTGTATATGATTTTTATTTTCTGAATGAATTTGCAAATTAGTTTGATTCGATATCATTTTGTAGAAAATAATATTAATTTATATGTTGTGTGTATTCAGAACAGGAGGAAAAATGTTTTGTAAAATTGGCATTGTGTAGTACATAATTATATTGGCCGGGGTAACTATACTACAGATTACGTAAGATTACTTATACATGAAAATTCAAATAGTGCGCTGCCTGCCCACAAAGCGCATGCGATTAGGGAAACGAGGAAATAGGTATGCATACCATTTGTTACTTGGGAAAATATCATTCAGATACTAAAGAGAAAAAACCTGTAAGGTTGCATCGCAACTAGAAAGATCTGGTGGCAGATCAAAGTAGTAATAACGTTACCAAAAAAGGAAAAAAAAACTTGCCAAGCGACTTTTTTAGTTTCAGACCAATAGATAAAGATGGTTTTCAATTCTTATGCTCTAAAAGTACGCCAATATAGCCATACAAAGCGGGACTAAAGTGACCACTTTAGTCTCTAGTGAGTGAAAAGTAATTCGTTTTTTAATTTCCTTCATGTGACATAGACCAACTCAAACAGCCAGTAAATAATACTATTATCTGTGGAGTGTGGACCATCTTCATTGCGAAAATGTTAAAAAGGTGGCGCCATGTGTTTTAAACTGTCAAACTGACTGGTCTAGAAGAATAAACTGACCGCGAAAATTTCAGACTTTTTGTCGAGGTTAAATGATCGGTTTTTAAAAGTTTTTGTACAAAATTGACTTTTTTTATCGCACTCAAACTGAAAAGTACAGTTTGCACCTCGAGACTAAACGCCAAATTAATATACCTACCCTCGGTTCGATTGACTCCCTCGTAATAAATATCAGAAGTTAGTATAGGGTGACGAGCAGCGTTTTCAGTAAGACACCTTATTTCACAGCGTACCACTTTATTGGTTATCCAATTTGACATCAAGATTTACACCAAGACTGCCAGCTTTGGCTTTTCACGACACTTTTATACCGCCTTGAATTGCTAACTTCTAACTTTGGTGTCGTTTCACAACTTCTCATTTAGCCGGAAATGTATTTAAATATTTCGACAGAAATACAATATTTTTATTAATAATTCTACCGGAAATGAGTTTTAATATTTCAAGGGAAATACAATATTTTAACGACAAAAATCCTACCGGAAGTGTGCTTTAATATTCCAATGGAAATAAATCATTTTAACAATCAATAATTCTACCGGAAATGCTCATTGTTCATACAATTTATATTTTCACCGGAAATACTATAAAATTATTATAACATTACTTAACTTGTTAGAAATATGTTGACAATACACAGAAACTAAATAAATCATTTAATAAAACTTAATTTTAACAATATGAATATAAATTGCAAAGACTACAAAGATAGAATATGTGATGTGAACGGAAGTACTTAGTATTCAATAACAATAATTTATCCTTAAATATTTAGCTTGTATTACAGTTATTAAAATACTAAAATTGGATATTACAATGCAAATTCTTACAGTCGGCCTTCCTGACAATATGTTTGTCCTCAAACGTTCGCAGTTTTGACATATTATGTATATGCAAAAAAAAAATGTTTTTTCTTATACAATGTATTTCTACACTAATGAAGTTTTAATGTTATAAGTACAACCATACATGCTTCAATTTACATTACATTGTACTGCTTACTTATCTTTATGTATATACATTTACTAACGAATTACTTCAATACTTATTCATATGCTATATATTATTATATTATATAAATTTTTAACAAAAATACCTCTCCATGATCGGTTGCTTGGAAAAATTCATCAAGCATAATTAAGAAATGTCATTTTACTTGGAAAATTCATCAAGTAAATCTTTTTATCTATATATCTTGATAGATACTTGGAAAAATTCATCAAGTATTTTTACTTCATTAAGTGCTTGGAAAAGTTCATCAAGCTTTTAGTAAAATATTTTATAAATAATTAAGAAAACATAATAAAATCAATTCAATATATCTTCATAAATACTTGGAAAAATTCATCAAGTATTTTTTATTTCATTAAATGCTTGGAAAAGTTCATCAAGCTTCGAATAAATTTCTTTATAAATAGTTAGGAAAATATAATATACTAATGCTTCATATTATATATTTATTTGACTACTACTTTGAAAACGTGAATATGATCCAGCCAAATTAATCGTCTACTTCACTTTCAGAACTTGGACTATTTACATGAGTACTAATCCAAGGTTGAATTTGATCAACAGCCCACACATTGCTGTATTTTTTCTTGCCTATGTCAGTACCAGGTATACTAGAAACCTCGAATCTATCATTATCTAGGACCTTTGTGATCCGATATGGGCCAGATAAGACAGGGTGAAGTTTTTTGCTTTGTCCTTCATGTGACGTGATCTGTTTTTTGATTTTAACTAAGTCACCTATTGCATAATTAATCGGTTCCTTTCTTTTCTTATCAAATCTCTCTTTTTGTTGTTGTTGATCTTTAGCTATATGTTGTGTTACGTCCGTCCTTATATCATTAAGGTTTTGTTTCGGAATCCGCGACTCTTCAAATAATTCACTGAACATGTTCTCACTAGCATGTGTGAGGGAATGACCAAATAATACCTCAGATGGGGTCTTGCCTATGCCTTTGTTCAGTGTATTGTTAAGGCCCCATTGAATTTTACCCAATTCCTGGTCCCACTTGGACTCGCCATTTTTATTTGCATAAGAGGTTAAAGCGTCCAGTACAGTCCGGTTATAGCGTTCAACCTGACCATTAGATCTAGGCGAAGATACCGCATTAAAAATGTGTTTTATATGGGATACCTCGCAGAATTTTTCAAATTCTTTGGCAGTGAAGCTTGTGCCTCTGTCTGATATTAACCTTGTAGGAAAACCAAAAGTAGAAAACACATCACTTAATGCTCTTATTGTTAACGAGGACTTGAGATGACGAAGAGGCTTTAGTAAACAGAATTTGGTATAACCATCTACAATTACCAGTAAATATGCGTTACCACGTGAACTTTTAACGAAGGGCCCCAGGTGATCGATATGTACGGTGTGAAAAGGGATATCAATTTTTGGTATAGGGTGTAGATATCCCTCTTTTTTTGTGCAATTGTCTTTACCATAAGCACAATTAATACAAGATTTTACATATTTGGTTACAAATTTCTTCATTTTCGGAAACCAAAAATCCTTCTTTATACGTGATAAAGTTTTCTCTGATGAAAAATGTCCAACATCATCATGGTTTAAGGTACATATCCGCCATCTGGCACCCTTGGGTACAACCCATTTAAGATCGTTTTCTCCTAATTTCCTAAATAATTTGTTATCTTTAACGATAAAATTTTGTTTGATATCAATCAATTCATCGTATTTAGGGTCTTCTAGGACCTCACGTATGTAACATAGCTTGGGATCTGTCAGTTGTAAACTTAAAAGCCAATCATTCTGCGTAATAGCCATGACACGAGGTATTTCAGCATCACATTCTTGGGATATAGCATCAATAGGGTTGCGACTGAGGGCGTCAACATGCATCATATTGTGATTAGGCCTATATATGATATTGCAATCGTATTCCTGTAAAGTTAACCACCATCGAGCAATTCTGGGTAGTAAATCCTTTTTAGAAAATGTTGCACGTAAAGCGTTGCAATCTGTAACAATAGTGAATGGTGCGCCAAGTAAATAAACCCTGAATCGATTCAATGAAGTAATAACGGCCAAAGTTTCTAAATCATAGGCATGAAATTTCTGTTCATCAATTGTAGTCTTTCTACTGTAAAACGCTATGGGTTTCAAAGGGGAGTCTTCCTTCTCCTTTTGCAACAAAATACCCGCTAAACCGATCTTGCTCGCATCTGTATGCAATTCAGTTATATAACTAGGATTGTACAAGGCTAAGACAGGTCTTTGTATAAGTTTATTTTTAAGATCATTGAAAGCAGTTAACTCTTTTACTCCCCATTGCCAAGTTAAGTTTTTCTTAGTTAAATCTGTTAATAGGCGAGCAATTAGTGAAAAATCTTTGATAAATCTACGAAAATAGCTTGCTAAACCTATGAATTGTCGTACCTCATGGACATTTTTTGGTACTGGAAATTTTTGTACAGCAGCTATTTTAGTTTCTCCCGGTCGTATACCTTCTAACGTTATTTCAAACCCTAAATAATCAATTTGAGTTTGAAAAAAGTTACATTTCTTAACATTTAATGTGAGATTAGCCTTATTGAGCAACTGGAATGTAGTTTCTAATTTGTTTATGCCTTCACTAAAATCTTTGGATGTTATAATAAGATCATCCATGTATGCTAATGCTGGTTTCGGATCAGAATTTGATGCTGAATTACCCAGGCCTAATGCTCTATTTATGGTTCGTTGAAAAATGGCAGGAGCATTGACCAATCCAAAGGGCATTCTTTTAAATTGGTACAAACCGTTGGGAGTAACAAATGCAGTTAAATATCGGCACTCAGGTTTTACAGATATTTGATAATATCCGCTAGTAAGATCGAGACTTGTGAAATATTTCGAGCCGCTTAACATATCAAGTTGATCTTCGATGCGAGGTAGTGGATAGTGGTCTTTCACCGTGCGACTGTTCAAAGCCCTATAATCGACGCATAAACGTTGACCTCCGGTCTTTTTGGATACTAAAAGAATGGGACTAGCGTAAGATGAGCAAGATTCTTCGATAATATCGTTTTCTAAAAGCTCATTAACCATATTTTGTACAGTTTCTCTCTCTTTATAGCTTATCCTATATGGTCTATACGCTACTGGCGTGGAATCTGTTAATTTGAGATCCATTTCAGTCAATGTAGTGCAACCCAATTCTGAAAGATCTTGTGCAAAAGTCTTACGGTATTGTTTAATTAATTCGTATAATTTATGTTTCTCTAGAAGAGAGAGATCATTATTTATGTTTATATC
The DNA here is from genome assembly GCA_947369235.1 of Udea olivalis. Lineage (NCBI taxonomy): Eukaryota > Metazoa > Arthropoda > Insecta > Lepidoptera > Crambidae > Udea > Udea olivalis. Next base: position 6,591,066 of record OX376363.1, read on the forward strand.
ATTGTTCTGCCGTCCACTAACTATAATGCCGTTAAGTGTCAAAACCACACTTGGAGAAAAACGGGTTTAAAGAGCGGGAACGGAAAAAAAATTGCTGTTTGAAAAGTAAAAGAGTAATTTGCAACTAAACTATACCATTATAAAGGTACTTTTAAGAGCTTTAATATACTAAAACTCCCTCATCGCTTATTATTTAAGGTTTTAAAATATTCTAATTTTTACGTTTTAATTTAGTATTGCATAAAGAAAAACTCAAAATAAACACAACTAAAACGCCTCTATGACTACCCTAACGGCATTTAAGTGTTGGATCTTGAACATTTTTGATAAATTTGTAAAACGAGTTTCTAACTAATAATTCTACTTAACTTAAATGCCGTTTAAAAATATAACGGCGTTTTACCTCAGTACTCCTTTTTTTTTTGATGAGACATTACTTGCCTATACTGCACCTAATCTCAGTTAACGTCATTTAAGTCTATTAATAAGTCGTAAAATAAGAAGCTTTTGGTAAGCATTTTTGATTTGGTTTTATTACAAGACTTAAATGCAGTTAAAAACAAAACCTTTCACCACAACGGCATTTAAGCTAGGCATCAGTTACTTGATAATTTAGAAAATAAAATAAAAATGTATTCATGTCACAAATAATAGAACCTGTTTTAGTATTTAACATCACCTTTTATTTTAAAAAAATCAAATCTATACTCCTTGAGATTAATTAAAACGACTTTTATCATAATTTCTTCAATTCAGCAGTTTAAAAATGTTCTACTTCTTAATACAAATATAAAAATAGAAACTTACACTAATCAACAACTGTTTCTAACAGCCTCACATCAATAATATTCTTACGTAGATTCTTAATACAATTCAAAATCAAATCTAATTACCATTTTCATGATTCGTTGAGATCAATTAAAATGACTATTTATCGTTTTCCTTAAATAAAGCAGATTTTACAACTTTCTGCTATTATTATAAAAATAGAAACTGACTGACAATCATCAACAACTGTTTCTTCTTACATAAATATTATAATAATATGTAGATTCTTATAAAAGACAAAACAAAATAATAGCACTTCTTTGCATTATAAAGACAATCAAACTTATCGTCACATTTTAAAGGTAAAAAGTTATCAAAAAATATTAACTAGGTAAACACCTTGAATATCACAATCAAATTACTAAATTAACTTTGCACTAGGTACTTACTTCTTTAATATTACTAAGTAATTGAGTGAATAAAAAATCAGTCTTATAAATTCCTTATTAATAAGTTAGTCTCTTTTTAGCATTAGTGTCTGTTTTATTTTCTTTTTCTACGGGCAAGTTTTTCCAAAATAACTGCTTGTGCTGGGGTATTATATTTTTTATAGTTTTTAAAAGGTCAGTTTTTCTGTTCGGGTCGATGCCTTTTGGTTCTGACCTGTGTTGTAGAAGCATAGCAGACGGGTTTTTAAAAAAATTTTCATTTAAAAAACGCAGCGGTATATATTCGTCCTGAAATTCGTTCTTGTACAAAAGGTCGTAACTTTTTCGGACAAAACGTACTTGAACCATTTTAGCTAAGTACGCACGTGGTTTAGAGTTTTGAATTCTTCTTTCAGATACATAATTTGGTACATCAATAAAATCCTGAATTCCCATCGACATTACGACAACTTTCGAATTATTGATGGATGCTACGGCATTTTCAAAATCAGCAAAATCGTAGATTTTTTTCCTATTCTTAATGGCTAGTTCTACCTGGTGATGCACCTGATTACAGGACATGAAAGTATGCCCAGGCTCAAAATAATTAAGAATGACTTGTTGGGTTGAAATGAGATCACTGTTGACTAAATGAACCATCAGTGAGTAAAATAGCCAATTTTTATTTTGTGAGGTGCAATTATCTAACCATAAATGAATGTTTTCGACATCTCTGTGACGAATGAAGAAATGATAGAAAGCGGACAATATGTCATTCTGCTTTCTTCCGGCGATTGCATCATGCCAAATAACGGTCAAAGGTTTAGAGTGCAAGGTAATTTTTCCAACAGGTGCAAAGGTTTCATTAAAAACAGTAAGTCGTTGACAGAAGAGAATAGATTTGAAACTTTCCATTCTTGGCAACATAATGACTTTTTCGAGATCTACGCTGAAATATTTTTCAAAATCACTTTCGATCGCTTTGTGTTCATGATATAGTGCCCTTGCTTTTTTATATTTGTCGCGATGTTTAGCCCAGTCCACACAAACAGCACATTCTTCAACAAGCTGAAATTTGGCATCATGTCGAGTTTCCTTTTTATGTAAAGAATAGGCTTCGCATACCTCGCATTCTTCATTGCCAAGTTGAGTAAAACTTATATTCATTTTTTTTACGTGTTGTCTGTATGTTTCATATGAAACTTTTTTATCTGGGTAAGTTTCAAGAAAATGCAAATGCATGCGTCTTAAATTATAATCATTTTGCAAATACCTTCGCAACGGAGCATGTTCTCGTCTATAATGAGGTGCTAGTGGGTGGAATGATTCTACATGTTGAGTTAATAAGTCCCGGTCAAATGGAAGCGTTTTTTGATGTTTTCCACGTTTATCTTCTGATTCTTGTGTGAAATCATTATGCAAAGGCCTGTCGTTAGTTTTTTTGTAGCCTAAGGTAGTGAGAAAAAAATGTTTACAAACATCTACTTTAACATTATCACCATTTTTAAGTATGAAAGCTCGTTTTGGTTTTCTCTTGGGTTCGGCTGTAGATTTTCGTTTTGGTATTGCTACTGAAGTGTGTGCTCGTATGTATGAATGTTGTTGTTGCCACGTCATTTTCCAGTATGATGTATTTATTATGATTCGATCTTCTTCGCTGAATTTAGAAGTACATTTTTTCAAGCATTTATCACCACACGCTGTTTTAACATTATGCTCTAATATTCTTTCATTCTTTTTTTCTGTTTTTCTTTGGAGAAGGGGTTTATCACATTTCTTACGTAATTTTGGCGGTGGCAATGATTCAGGCTCAGAACTTTGAGTAAAAAAATCATTTTCAATAGCCGACGCTTCGTTTATATAAACATCGATCGTGTTTCTTCGCTTGCGAGAAAGAGGTGACACGAGCTCTTATTGTATAGTTTGTAAGTAACTGGAATTATGATTTTTACACTCATTGTAAGAATTTTCATTTATAAAATGAGCATAGCAAAGAAAACAGAAGCATTTCCCGCAAGCACTAAATACCTCCTCATAACATCCAACATACTCGCACAATGATAAATTCAAATTTTCCGTATATATTTCAAGTCCTGACATCAAATCATTCAAAGCTATTTCTTTCGGCGAAGATATGTGGTCTGTATAATTTTCGAGCAGTTTCTTACTTACTTTGAACAGATTTTTTGTTTTTGTTTTGGGCTTTTTTATGTCTACTTCTTTGGGCTCGTCGGCAACAATAGTATCATCTGAATTTGAACTATCTAGGTCTTCTGGTACGAAGTCCTTGTCCCTATCATCATCAGAATCTGCATACGGATCTTCTACTAAGACACTCGAGAGATCAGATATAGGCATTTCTTCATCAACTAATGGGTTAGCTGACGCAGGAATTTCTTGTTCAACACCTTCATCTTCTGGCCTAGCGGACATTGGCGGCATTTCTTCGTTACATAATAATAAAGATGTAGACTCGTCAAAACCCACATTAACAAGTCGACGTTTTGATCGCTTGGTTTGACATACCTGTTGTTGTTCGGAAGTAGTGATTTGGTTTAGTTTTTGCATTCTTTTTATTTCCTCTAACCCCTTTTCGGTTTTGCCATGGTCAAAAAATATATGCGAACATTTATTGGTAGTGCAGTATTCATTTTTAAAGTCAAAAATCACATTATGTTCTTTAAAACTGTATGGTCGAGTGTACAAGGTATTTAAATCAGTTTTTCTAACAGATCGTGTTGATTTATGTGCATGCTTGCGAATTATGATGTCTTTTCTGGTATACATGATCTGAAAAAGAATATATAATAGTTTTTAATATAAAATAATAAAAAACGACCGAGTGCGAGTTGGACTCTCGGCCAGAGGGTTTTGTACCAACTTATAAACTAAATTAGTGTCGACTTTCATAAACCTAGCCAATAAAGCACTTTATTTTGTTAGCAAAACACAGGGTCTATGGGTTTGGGTTTTTTTAGTTTTAGTTCCAATTATATGGATATACAAGGGGTATGATATATTTAGCAAAGCTTTATTTATTTCCTTTTTGTATTAAATTCGGACAGACAGACAGTCAAGACGAATCTATAAGAGTTCAGTTTTTTGCCATTGAGCTACGGAACCTTAAAAATAAATCTTTCAACAACGAAAGATAACTATTTTATTTTTACGTATAAGTACACACCTTTAATAATATCCATCAAACTTCAATTATACTGTATTTTACATGAGAGTACTTGATTCCTGCTGTGAGATCTGTGAAAGACACTAAAACGTTATTGTTTTAGAGATTATAATACCATCGCTTCATCGCTTAGATTCAGATTAATTGCTTATTTAAGTAAGCTATAATATTTAAATAAAAGTTTAGACAAATTCATTCAACTCAATATTATTGTATTTGCGCGGCAAGGGTTGTTGTATTTGCACAGCAAGCGTTGTTATTAATGACGCAACATCGAAAACCCTAGGACTCTTATCGACTAAATTTACCTAAAGAAAGAATTTGCCGGCTTGATAAATCATATCACACTTCAATACAGAAAATTGCGAAAATACTATCAATGGATACTCACGTTTTGGCGCCAATTTGGTGTTCCGAGAGTCCAGACGCGCAGCGACACGACCTCCCCTTTCAAGCTTTTTTTTTGCACTGAATAGAACTGATCTACACGTGACGACGCCGCCTGAGCGTTCGCGCACTCTTCATTCAACTTTTTGAACTTAACCGCACTTTAATTAAGAAATGTAGGTTAACCGCATTCAAGTCGTGTAAACATGTACAAAATACGTAGACTATTACATTTAGTTAGCGTTAATGGTCAACCCAATATTGCAATTTTAATAAATATAGACATTAAATACAACGCTTAAATGCCGCTATTGGACTTTATTTACGTTTTTGTCTAGTATTTTACTTGACGGCGTTTTAGTCTTGGAATGTTATACAGACGCTTTGCAGAGAACAACTAAGCAATATTAACGTTAAAGTACTTTAACGATCGTATTGAGTAGAAATTTTTATTAACGGCATTATACTTTTGTAATTTTTGTAAGATTTTCAGCACTTTTAATATTCATAAACCCTTAACCACGATTTAGCTAGGAAATGTAATGTAACTGCATTTTAGCTATGTAATCTCGCTAAGGCCAAGCAGTTAGCGGCATTCTTATTTTTTTTATCTTAAGAACTAAACAACATAGAAAAATATGGATAAGATATGGTTAGATTCAGCATTTTTTTCTGATTCAGATGGTATTAAAAGGTCAATATTGACCAATTTTCGGTTAACGGCATTCAAGTTTGTGGACGGCAGTGTTGTCATTGGGTTTGTAACTACTCTGCATTCTAAGACATCGCTGAATGTGTTTTATTTCTGTCTCTACCTTTTCAGCTCGAACTAACAATGTATTAGATCGAATAGCTAAACAAGCGGATGGCGTTATCACCAAAATTGATGTTTCACCTTCCTTAATTTGGTAAACACCTTCCTGAATCCAGTATTCTACACCAGAGTAATTTCGATAACTACTATGTACAAATATAGATCCATTCAACATGAGTGAAGTAAAACAGCGTATGGCACCTACTTTATTGATAACAGATGACTCCAAAGTATATAATTTTAGTAGTGAAGTGTTTTCAATATCTAAATCGGGGAAAAGAGAATCTCTATTCACTATCTTTAGAACTTCATTTGTTTTTATAACTAATACTTGAGGCAACTCAGTAAAATTTTGACCTACCAAAAGGGGAACATGTAGATCGCTAGTATCTACTATATAAGCAGTAATGATAGAATCAACCGAATCAATATCAACTTTGAAACTAGTCTTGCCTATAGGCATGATACTAGTTTCGCCTATTCCTTTGATTGTAGGTATCGTTCCAGCTTCTATTTTAAGATTTAATTGATCGACTAAATCTTTTCTAATTAATGAGCAATCACTTCCAAAATCAATAAAACAATTAATTTTATGGTTGCCATTGTTTATAGATGCTTGCTTATAAAATTTTGTGTTACATTTATCACCTACTTCAATACTCATGACGCGCTTCTCAGGATTAGACTTAGTTTTGTTTTTATAACAGTCTTCCCTCTTATGCCCTACCTTTTGACACGTTTCACATTTTAGTAAAGGTTGCGTACATTGACTGACTCTGTGACCATTTTGCTTGCAATTGTAACAATACAAAGCCCTACATTGTTTGATATTATGACCTGTCTTTTTGCAGAAAGAGCAGGTCACCTCATTTCCTTGGAAATTTTGTTTAATTTTAGTTACTTTTGTATCTATTCGTTCACTACAAATATCTTTCAAAAAGCCGAGTAGATCTTCTGGTTCTGCAAATCGGGCCGATGAGGCGCTAGCTCTAATTGTTTTATCATCAAGTCCATGTATGATGCAATCTACTGCCCTTTTGCCTGTAATTTCGCACGAATTTAAAAGTACCATTTTGTCGTAATAGTAATTATCTAGTGACTCTCCTAACTTAAATCGTCTTTCTAGCATGTCCGACAAGAGAGTCCCATAGTTGGATTCTGAAGGGAAGGCCCTTTTAAGAAAATCTTGCCATTCCGCCCAGGTGCGGTTTATAGATTGTAAGCCCTCATACCATTTTTTGGCATGCCCTACAAGCCGTGGTAAAGCAAAATGTGATATTTGTTGTTCAGTCCAGTTATAAATATGTGCGCATTCATTAACTTTCGAAATCCAATTTTCTATTCGATGATTTTTTATGGTTGGATCAAATTCAGGTATAATATTTTTATCAAAATGTAATCGTTGAGATTGATCTGGCTTGATAAAATTACTCATGAAAGTCATTAAATTCTTGAAATTTGTATTGGAGTTTAAATTACTAAGCAGCATAGCCATACCGTCATCATTTGGGGTCTGCGTCCTTGGTTGGCTGCCAGGCTGAGGCTGGTCGTTGTTGATATGGCGTTTAGAAGGGCTGCGACGCGTTGATTTTCCTCGGTGCTCTGGTGACGTTCGGTGAGTACGCGTCGACCATTCACTATGACGTGAACGGCTACGCGATTCTCGGCGTGCTGACAGATGTTCCGGAGAGCCACGTCGAGAGAAATAGCCATGGCCACTCATCTGCAACTGTGTTTCATCCGTCCAGCATTTGCGACGATGAGGAACGTTCACGTGGGGCAGGATAGGACTTCGACTTCGTTCAGACAATCGGCTTAGTCTTCCTCTACTGCAGCGGGAGCGGCTGCGCGTGCGTCGATTGTGTCGTGGCTCACCACTTCTCTCCCGGCTGCGTGAGTTGCGAGGACTAGGTGACGGCATGTTCACAATTTTCTCGCTATCGTTCATCCTGAAATACCAAAAATAACGGACAGCACTTGTTCACATTAGGTTATTTTACACGATGTTCATTCTAAAAGCATTTTATTTTATCAACCTATCATTAACAGAATGTTGGATATTTAAGAAGGTGTGACGTTTTTAAAACGTTGAAAGAAATGTTTGCATAATAAAACCAAAATAATTAACATTTACTTGCTAGAGGATCATTTTAAAATACATCTTTTTTTAAATCTAAAAATCGGGTATTTAAAAACTAGGTAAATAAAAGTTTGTGGTTTTAACCTAACGAGTCACACTACGGATGTTTAGGTCGTCGGGAATTCATACAGCCAAGCCAAAGTTGCTAGAGGGATAAAATGTAATTTTTCATATTTCATTTCATGTAAAATAAAAAAAATAAACCATGCTCGTGTAGTAAATACTACATAGTTTAAAAAAAATTAACTCTTTACCTCTATAATGCAACATAATATAAGTAAAAATAATAGGTTAAATGCCAAAATATTAAAGTGAGCGTACCTGTTAATCCCACTTCTGATAATAAATATCAGAAGTTAGTATAGGGTGACGAGCAGCGTTTTCAGTAAGACACCTTATTTCACAGCGTACCACTTTATTGGTTATCCAATTTGACATCAAGATTTACACCAAGACTGCCAGCTTTGGCTTTTCACGACACTTTTATACCGCCTTGAATTGCTAACTTCTAACTTTGGTGTCGTTTCACAACTTCTCATTTAGCCGGAAATGTATTTAAATATTTCGACAGAAATACAATATTTTTATTAATAATTCTACCGGAAATGAGTTTTAATATTTCAAGGGAAATACAATATTTTAACGACAAAAATCCTACCGGAAGTGTGCTTTAATATTCCAATGGAAATAAATCATTTTAACAATCAATAATTCTACCGGAAATGCTCATTGTTCATACAATTTATATTTTCACCGGAAATACTATAAAATTATTATAACATTACTTAACTTGTTAGAAATATGTTGACAATACACAGAAACTAAATAAATCATTTAATAAAACTTAATTTTAACAATATGAATATAAATTGCAAAGACTACAAAGATAGAATATGTGATGTGAACGGAAGTACTTAGTATTCAATAACAATAATTTATCCTTAAATATTTAGCTTGTATTACAGTTATTAAAATACTAAAATTGGATATTACAATGCAAATTCTTACACTCGGGAGTCAAACCACCCCTAATATATTATGGCTTCGTTTAGTTTTTCGATATAAAATATACTATTGCCCGCCTGTGGCAAATAAAACAACAGAAGCATGAAAAACAAAATTAGTATTTAACAGAAGGATACTATTGTCTGGTTGATTAGCGCGCTAACGTTTCTTCAAACGCTTGGTTGATTTTTGATGCAGAAATATTATTTTTGTACCGATACCAAATTCGGAGCTTTTCTTTCTAGAGCAGAACTAATACATGCAGCGTGACCTGCAGAGTTTGTTACCAGACGTGTGCTATATTGAAGCCCCACCTTTGACGAGCGCGCCGGGGTAGGCCTGGAGCGCCTGGTAGGCGGGCGTGTGCGCGGTACCTACTTTCTTTTCTGTTATGGTGCATGCTCTCCATTTTATTTAAGGATGTAAGAGAGGGACAAGGGATTTACTTTCTACTTGGGTATAGCTGATTTTGCAAACTTTACTCGTATAACGTTATGTGGATCAAATACAATATTTTCCATTTCCTATCTGATCACGTCACAAAAACAGCTGGCCGATCTCGTCCTATACCGATTCCCATTTCTCGTCCTACCTCGTTCCTACGTCGGTGATACTAATAGGTATATGTTAGTATGTTGGATTGTTTATCTAGCTACCATTGCGTACAAACGCAGCCTCTGTGAAATTCCTCCTGCCCAAGTGAACAGGTATGTTCAGGCATGGCAACAGATGTGGCAAGTTGAGATGTTTCAATAGAACTCACCAGCTTGAATTAACAACTTTCATGATTTCACGTTATGACTAGTGGTTGATTATTCAGCGTATGTATGACCGACTTGGTGTAATGGTTAAGAAGTTGGCTGCTACACCAGAGGTCGCGGGTTCGATCCCCGCACAGTACAAACATTTGTGTGCATGAACATGTCTGTTTGTACTAGTCTGGGTGTCTCCTATGTATAATAAGTATGTATTTACAAAAGGAAATGTATTTAAGTATGTTTATCCGTTGTCTAGTATCCCATAACACAAGCTTTAATTAGCTTACTTTGGGGCTAGATGGCGCTGTGTGGAATAATGTCCAGGGATATTTATGTATGTAGCAAATCAAAACACAATATATTTCATGATCACACGGTGGTAGATAGCTAGGATTACTAAAATATAATTTTTAAATTTTTCGCCAGCGGTTTTGCCTGCGTGGACTACTTCTCCCGTTAAAATATGGCATGAAATTAAAAATACAGCCAATATTACTCGCTGTTAACATGGTTTCATATTAGTGTAAGAATTTTTGTAATTGTTTGAGTAGGTTTTAAGGTAATCCCCGACAAACCAACAAAAAACCAGAGCTCTTCATTATATTATTAGTGTTGATGTGAATATATTCTAGTTTTGTAACTAAACACAGTATTTTCATTTAATTCTTTGTTCTTGCGAACGCTATCAGAACATCACACGCGCTGAACTTTGTAAAAATTAAATTTATTAATTAGCTTAATTGGATGGCCTTAATCAGATTAAATCAATTTGGTTGTTTTATTTACTCATGTTTCAGTTCAAACCACTAATTAACATCACTGACTTTTCAATTAGGGCTGTACTGGGGTCGTATTTATTTTTCTACGATGCAATATCCGAATTATATCCGGAAGGCAAAATCCGATAATTGGCGATGATCCTGAAGTCACTTAATTATATCAAAATTGCTTCGTTTGTCAGCTTAATTGGTATTGAAATGAAACATAAATTAAACCTTTTGTGGTGTGGCATTGGGATAACGTAACCTAAAATGTATTTTTTTAAAATGTAGATAGATGACGCGCCCCTCCACCGCATTCACGCACACATAGATTAAAGAAAATTGAAGTTATTAGCCTATATACTGTCCCACAGTCATTGCTACAATGGATGGGTATTGACTTCAAAAGAATATGGAAAACGGACGCAATAGAAGAGTAGTGGGGCGCGTCATTCCTAACGAAGAATGACGCGCCCCACTAACCAGACAAGCTCTACCATTGTAAAGATGCAAAGAGTCTTAGTTAAAAAAATAATCTCCGTTTCTGAAAAGTACATCAATGCAATCTTACTTCTTACTAATATTATAAATGTGAAAGTTTGTGAGGATGTATGTGTTTGTTACTCTTGCACGCAAAAACTACTGAACGGACTTGGATGAAACTTTACAGTGATACAGCTTAAACATCAGAATAAGACATGGGCTACAATTTATATAGATGTTATGTAATTTGGCCATAATATATAACGAAACGCGGGCGAAGCCGTGGGCGGAAAGCTAGTCTAATCTATATTATACTAATATCATAGAAAGAAAAGATTGGATTGTTTGTTTGTAATGAGCTCCGAAACTACAAAACCGACTTTTAATTTTTTTTCACCAATATAAAGCTACATTATCAGGGAGTGACATAGGCTATATTGTTTTTCAAATTTAGGCTATATTTTGCCGGAAAAGACAGTCTTTTATACGCGGTCGAAGCCGCTGACGGACAGATAAAACACTTGTACCTCATTGGTTGTTTAATTTTTCGAACAATGAAGGAAGTTTAGGGTGCTGTTTTCCTTGTTATGTAATTACTAGCATTCCACCAGCGGCTTCGCCTGCGTGAATTTCATCGCTACTTAATATGGCCAAATTACATAAAATCTTGATAATATGTAGCCTATGTGTTATTCTGATGTTTATGCTGTATTATTGTAAAGTTTCATCTAAATCCGTTCAGTAGTTTTTGCGTGTAAGAGTAACAAACATTCATACATACATATTATCTAATACATACTCACAAACTTTCGCATTAATAATATTAGTAAGATAAGTATAATCAAGATTAGTAAGATTAATCATCTTTACTCTGTTTAAGCCATTTTTTGTGTACAGACGCGTTCAGATCAACCTTTACCTTATGCAGCTGACATGAGAATAATACCCATTTCGCAATGGTTTTGTGAAGGTTGATGTGAACGCCTCTGTACGAGTACAATGGCTTCAGCATTGTGCTTGACTACTAAAACTAATTCGTAAAAAAAATAAAAAACAAACAACGTGAGAAGTGTAGTTATTTGGAATTAGGTACCTAAAAGGGGGCTTATTCGCTAAGTTAAACAATGTTCTCTAATTACCTGTGCTTTGCTGTGTTAGTATTTGATGAATAGCTAGTGCGAGAAAGTGCACGTGAAGCACGTGAAGCACGCGCTATTCGGCAAATGCTGTTGCGTCGTTTTTATAATATATTTTTCATATTGTATTAAGCCTATGAGGGAGCGTCGTGGAGCTTGACACCTGTTCTAGACTGAATAATTCTGTTTATTTTTGTGATGTATTTGTGTTTGTTGCGTGGTGTATTTTTTTTCAGATTAAATAATCTTTTAAATACTCTTGAAGCCCTGCTTAATTAATTAGATTTGTATTTCTAGGAAACTTTACATAGCAAACGGAAATCATCTGATGAAAAAAGCAGCGTATGGTATGAGGTGTTGGTTATTTTAATCGTAATTGTGAATGCAAGATACCTACGGTTTCTATGAAAATATATGGAAATGTACTTATCCCAGAAACATACCGCTTAACTTTTAAAATTTCTCAGCCTTTACATCTCTCAGGTTTAAATTACTTACGCTATAATTTAGTGAAATTTAAAAAAAATACGCGAACCAAATTTTATGAATAAAATAAAACCAGTAGTGTTGTATTATTTTTGCAAAAGACTAGATATTTATTTTTACATCAGTTACTGTTTTATAATACTCGTATGTATGGATTGCAGCTCATTCGATCGTATGAATCTTACCGGTCTTGTGCCACTTCAGTGGGAAAATGAGTGCATAAAATTAAAAGTTAGCCAACTCGAGCCAACTGTGCTGACGTTTAGCTGAATAGCCAGCGACTAAGTTGCCATTTAGCTCACGCCATTGTATTAATAATACCTCTGGTGGTATAAATCAAGTTGCGTAAGGTTCGTTCCATGTATCTTGTGTAAAGCATTCATTTAATGATGTTATTTTGTTTTCGAGTTTTGTTTTCCACGATTATTTTTTGGTTTTTCGGTTACTGTGGCGCGATCTGTTGAGATAAATGCCTGATTTTTTTTCATAATTAGATGAATAAAACTAGTAAGTATTACTCTTTTGTTTAGTGAAATTTACATGATTGATAGTTAAGAGAGTAGTGAAATTTTTAAAAAGAATCGGATGTATTTTTTTCCATTCAAACAGCGTTTATTAGTTTTTTTATTTTAACTTTTGTTTCTAGAGATTTGATAAAAAAAAAATTGGTTATTCACAATAACAGATCGCCCCAGAAAGTTTCAAAAAAGGGACTCAACCCCAGATTTTTTTTGTTTACATCTTAATTACATCTTAATTTGAACATTACATATAATCGGGAAACAATATGGGGTATTTTTCGAAACCACTGAGTCTTAAAAATATCGAAGTGTATATTTGGATCTGTTTAAACAAATTATAATAAATGGATATGTTTTTAACCTAAAAAGAAAGATTTACTTTTTAAAATGGACTGAGATATTATATAATATCCTCCACGTTTTGTGATAGTACATTTTGATTTAAGTGCGGTAAGTTGAATATTGCAGCCGAGTAGGCGATATTGCTAGCCCGAGCCGTAGGGCTACAAGAAAGCAGAGGCTGTAATAATCAAAGCGCACGTATGTCATACGACGTTTTATAACATATTTGCGAGAAAATTAATAAAACTCGGATTTCCTTAAACGAATAAATCTTTAATCACTTGTTAAAGCAGTTATAAAAATGTTTACTTGTTTACAAATTAGCGATGCGCGCGCATCAGTGCTTTTTAAGGCAAAGGCATAAAAACAGCCAGTATTACTAATACTGTAAATTAATATTTTTGTGTTTTTGTTACGGATAGATGGTTGTAATTTATTGTCAAAATCAAGTATATTCAATAATTAAATGTTTATTTATTATATTTTATCTCCCAAAGTTAATTTTATTCATAAAATGTTGACATCTTTTCTGACATAAAACTCTTTGCTAAGATTTTAAAAAAGTACCGTTCGTTTTAGACGGAGCATCTTGATAAACCGTGCGTTTTACCTTATTAAAAAAAACTAGTGTGTTTTACATTACAATAACGCACAAGTGCGTAATGAGATACAATACGATATTGAATTTGGTGAAATAAGAGACCCTTTACGAGCAAATATGTTATAAATACCATTAAAGCTAGTTATTGTCTCAACTTCAGACAACTGTAGCATTTTTTAAGCCAATAAAATCAGTCGTTTCGTTGTTAAAGACAATGGATCGTGCCCTTAGCTCCTTTAAGGAGATCATAACAAAATACTGTTATTAAATTTAGTCTCCTATGTTGCAGTCAGTTGTAACAAATAAGTTTTTTCGATAAGTGTCTGTAGGTACAGAGGCGTTCACATCAACCGTTACAACAGGGCACCTTAAGCTGCTGACATAATACCCATTTTACAATGGTTTAGTAAAGGTTGATATGAACACCTCTGTACTTGGTTACAAATTAATTACTACAACACAATTTTCGCCATTCTCACATATTTTTGTTTGTTACGCGCAAACAACTTTTATTTTTATTTACTATCCAAAAGTACTACCCAAAAAGTTGCTACAAAGACCGCGCCATTTCTAAGTCAGAGCAAAATTTTTTTCAAACAGCCTTTTTAACGCCTCCGTGGTCTAGTGGTTTCAGAGGTCGGCCCGAAACCCGGAGGTCCAGGGTTCAATTCCCAGGTCAGGTAAAGTGTGTTATCGGATTTTTCGAAACATAGCCCAGGTTGGTGATCACCAACCCGCATTTGGCAAGCGTGGTGACTGGTGATTAAGCCAATACCCATCAATTGTAGCGATGACTTGATTTCAATGATGGAGGCCTTTGCCCAGCTGTGGGACAGTGTATAGGCTAATTACTTTACTTTACTTTTCAACCGACTTCAAAAAAGGGAGGAGGTTCTCAATTCGACTGTATGTTTTTTTTTTATGTTTGTTACCTCATAACTTTCGACTGGCTGAACCGATTTTGATCATTCTTTTTTTATATTTGGTCTAGTTCTGACAGTGGCATCCATGAGAAAACCATATAAGTCTTAAATCTAGATAGACAAAATGAGCGACAAATGGACGAATAACTTAATATTACGCCAACTGATTTTGATAATTCTTTATTTATTTGAAAGCTGATGGTGTCCGTGTGGTCCCATTTTAATTTGATCCAGTTCTGACAGTGGCATCCATGGGAAATCCATATAAGTCTTAAATCTAAATAGACAAAATGCGAGACAAATGGACGGATAACTCAATTTTACGCCAACCGATTTTGATAATTCTTTTGTTATTTGAAAGCTGATACTGCCCGTGTGGTCCCATTTTAATTCGGTCAAGTTCTGATAGTAGCATCCATGGGAAATCCATATGAGTCTTAAATCTAGATAAACCATATGCGCGACAAATGAACGAATAACTAATTATCACGCCAATCGATTTCGATGCTTCTTTTTTTATTGGAAAGGATATACTTCAAGGGTAGTTTGATGAGTGTTAGGTTCTGATTATGGGATCCATGACAAAGTAACGGAACTCTTTAATTCTTAGGAGCAATTGGATGATACTTTTTCGATGTATGAAATCGCCATTTGTTTCAGCGGCTCAGAAATTGGTTTAAAAATGGATTCAAAAGTCCTAGCAGTATATTTTTTGAGTCAAACCTCATAAAATTGTTTCGCAAGAAGACAATAATGTTTACCCACAATAAAATGAAGGTTTATCATAAATAAGAACTATTCAGTGAAAATCGAGAAATAAATAAAAAATTTAACAAAAAAAAAACCAACTTCAAAAAAAACTATTCCAAAACAAAGCACTAAAAAGTAAAAAAATATTGCGTATTCTTCTGAAACTTATACGATAATAAATTGTAGGTACAATTATTGTTATTGTTGGAGTCGGTGTCAGCCAATGTAGGTTTGTAACTACCTACATACATACGTAAACGTGATATGTAAGAAATAGGTATATTGCTAGGTATATTGTAGTGTTTCTTCGGCTGACACCGACTCCAACAATAAAAATAATTGTACCTACATTATATTGTCGTATAAGTTTTAGAAGAATACGCAATTATTTCTTTACTTTTTAGTGCTTTGTTTTGGAATAGTTTTTTTTTTTAATTGTTTTTTTTTTTGTTAAAATTTTTGTTTAAACTTATTTGATTTAGACTAGGCAATTTTTTCAATTTACAAAATAATGACTTTAACTTTGTCAGGTTTACCCATTTACAGGTTATGAGAAGTAGGTAGCCAAAGTTGTGATGTTTGAACCATTATTATTACTGTAATCATGTTAGCTCCTCAAATTATGAAAACGTTAGTTATGTCCTATTAAATATTTATTTATAATTTTTTGCACGAAAAAGTACAATTTGAGGACTTAATGCCTAAAGGCATTCTCTACCAGTTAACCACCAGGCGAAGCAGAAATCTTTAAGGCGGGGTTTTGTAAAAATTGAAGTTAATAAAAAAAGGAGTAAATAAAACTTATAAAAATATATAATTATTCATTTAATATATAATACAAATATAAATATATAGCAAACATACTTACATAAATGTATACAATTGATATTTAAATATTGAGAATAGAATGGAACAGAATATATTTATAATAATAATACATAATAATTATTATCTTTATGGATCACTAATAAAGGGCCATACTTATTATATTTTTTTGGACAAAGTTATTCCAAATGGATGTAAAAATACATTTAGCCCCTGCATTTGTTTATTTAAAATAAACCAGACCAAAAAAAAATACTTTGTTCAAGTAGACCATTTTAAGGTAACAGTTCTTTCGTATCGTCAATACCATTTTAATTTTAGCAAATGATATCGATGTACATAATATTAATACAATCTATATACTAAATATAATACATACATATAATGTGACCCGGCAAGAAACTCAATATGCAAAGTCTTGCATTGAGAGTGCAAATATGATTTTTGTCCGGTTTTACACTCTTCCTGCTGCACGTACCTTCGCAATTGGCTTGTGCCTCATCGGTCACAAATGATACAAATTCTTTGATGTACGGTAAGCCTCTTACTTCAACCGAGGTTGAATTATTTTGTTATTGTTAAAGGATTTATTTAGTTTTGTAACTCAACAGATATACCATTATGGTGTCTTTTTTTCTTTCTTCTTTATGAAAATTTAGGGGTCCTGCTGTCTGACCAAAAGTCATTTGGCAAAATTACACTTAACAAACAATGTTTGGCAAAAAAATGGTTTCGCCAATTAATAATTTTGCTACTAATCATTTTACAAATGACTCACTTTTACCAATGATCAACACTTAAATTTACATTTTATAAATAATTATATAACTTAATGAACATTTAACAACTGAGTTATCAGAAAATACTACTATTGGTTCAAAAACTTTTGATAAAATGCATTATTTGACAAATGCTTCGTAGACAAATAAAGAAATTGAAGAAAACAAATCAAAAAAAGGAAAATAGTTGAAGTATTAGTTGATATATTATATCTAGACAGAATGGAAAAAACATAGGTACCGAAAAACTTAGATAAATTTTGGTTAGGTTAGGTTAGAACAGTGACCACAAAACGCGCGAGTCGAGCGAGCGAAGCGACCGTGCCGCGGCAGCGGCCGGCGAAGCGGCAGAAAATACTACTATTTATTTATGTATGGCCAATATTTGTAGACAAATAAAGAAATTAAAGAAATAACATTTTGTTAAACGACATTTGAACAAATGCTTAATTTGAGAAACATATTATTTGGTGAAATTAAAAAAAGTCAATTGACATTTTAATATTTAAAACATTTAGGAAATGCAGTGTTTGCTAATGTATCATTTGCTAAGTGAGTTTTTGTAAGATGATTTGAATGATTGATGATTTTCACATCCTTTTGTCAAATGTCTCGTTTGCCAAATGAACATTTGGTTAAACGTTGTTTGTTTGAGGGGAAACCTGCATCCGGCAGGAAGATGTTCAAGGGCCGCCAAATACCCTGGTGGTGTTTTTCAACAGAGGCGGCGATATGCCTCCTTACGACTGTAGGCCAGCTAGAGGGTATATCACGCCGAGTGGAGTAGGTTTGAGGCATCCTGTTATGGTCCAGCAAGCCTCATTTAAAGCCACATCCACCTGCATGAGCCGAACGATGCCACACTAGGCATGCATATTCGCCCGCCAAGAAGCCAGGTGCCAAGCCTCAGGTACGGAGCACATGCGCGGAGGCATCCTAAATTGTTGCGGTGAGGCGAGAAAGGAGATTATTTCTCGAGTCTACTTCTTGTTTAACCTTGTTGCAGTGGGACTTGTATGTAAGAGACCTATCTAATCCCTAAATAGATCGGATGGTCGCAATGCCTGAAGTGATCATCAGCCGTATTAAAATCGCTTATATCCACTCAATTTTATTCTCTAAACTTGGGGTAGCAAGCAATTTCGTCAGTAAATATCCAGCCTAGAAGATGCGTTAGTGCCAGGTAACCGCTGGCTGGCTGGAAATAAAAGATCAGATTACGAAATTGCTCGCTTCGCTTAATTAAGGGAATGAACTTGACCAGGGATTGTAATAAGGCCCAGTGCCAGGCTTCTGTAAGGCTTCTGGACTATAAGTGGTATTTGACCACGGCGTATTTAGTGTTTTTGATGGATCATAGAACAAAATATAAACGATATTTATTTCTGTTCGTAAATGTTTTCACTTCCGAATCATGTTGCAGTTTATCATTTTAATGAAGCTATTAATATTAAAAGAACTCCATCAATGTCTTATTTTCATTAAGTAAATCGCCTACATTTATTATAAAGAATTTAATTTTTTAACATCTCCGTAACTTTCTTAGATAAAACGTTGCTATTTCTTCACTTTATTGCATGTTATGACATTGCTAACACAAACATTTTTCACAATCTCCCTTGAAAAATTTACTAACTGACATGTTATAAATTTGACGAGACAGAGTTGCTTCGTTGAGAAAATTTCGTGAACATCAAATAAAGGCTTCAGCGATTTTTATATGAAAATAAACATGAACGTTCTACCACTTTACCAAAATATATTACTCTAATCTCTGACAAGTTCGTTTTATGTTTTTGTTTATACGAAGTGTTTTTTAAGCGTGCATGCAGGCTAACAAAATTTAGAGACATGCAAATAATTTTCATACATTGTATTAGTACGAGTATGTTCATATACTAAATTCTGATTTCAAAAATATGAAATGAAAAATGATTACTTCTATAAACATTGCATTTTAAAATGGTAAGCTAGTGGTAAGTAGCTTCATTATTTACCAAAAAAAAAGTAAACGTGAACTGTAGGATCCTAACATTAGAAGTTATACATTTCAAAGGTTACTAAGTATAAATGGTCCGAAACTGCTTAACAGTGAAGAAAATGTAACAATAACTTTCCACACTCCAAAAAGGGATTGTTTTATTTAAGTACTTACAGTACTTGTTTATATGGATAATACTGTTTGATGGTTGGCAGTTTCCGGTTCATCAATGCCTCACCTTAATAAAAAAGCAAAATATACCCAAATTTAAGAGATAGTCACCAAAATTCTGAGGCTGAAGTCCACACAAGTTGGCCAATCTTCTTTAGGAGGTCTTAGATTGCCAGTCGTTGCTACCGTTTACAAAACAGGTAATTACGTCTCAAAGACTGTCTTCAGTCGTTAAGCGTGTATGTAAATGCGAACGAGCCGTTTGACGATAAAATATTATGGAAATTACTACAAGTTCGTTAGCGGCTTGTTACTTGCGGTTGGAGGGAAAAGTTATGCTTAGACAAAGCGGAAACGATCGGGTAATTAAGGGCATTTTTAGAACAGGAAATATTCAAAAAATAATACGAATTGAAGCGGCACATGAGGCACGACCAATGGCATACCTTGCTTGCGTACTAAGTCCAACTGCCATCGGTAAATCGCGCTTGCCACGCAACGCTAAGGATACCGGGTAAATTGGCCTATTATAGATTTCCATGATGGCCGGTTGCAGGTGGACTTCATATATCAAAATCCTGAGAAAAACACATCTATTCGATGATTATTATTTCGTTGGTAACAACAGATTCAATGAAGTTCTCCCTAGACAATACATCTCTGTATATTTCGTAAAAAATCAAGTCGCTCAAAGTCATTTCAATTAGTGAAATTATTAGATATTGCAGAAATAAAAAGTTAATCACAAATTAAAATGAAATAGGAATCCATTTTGGCCATTGGCGCTGCGAAACCCACTTAAACCAATGTTAGGGGCGGCGGTTATTATTGTGGTGGTTAATATTTCGTTTTGTAGCAGTGCCTTCTAGATTTCATAATTTAAAATACAAGTTTGTTTGTGAAAAGGTAAAATGGCTTCACTTTGTATTTTGTTTCGAAATTAAGAATGGGGCATAGTGGGTACATCAAAAGGAGCATAGTGGGCATAGTGGGGTATGCTTAAGGGTAGACATATGGGTTCTGGTTGTGCACACTTCTCTTGTGCAGGAGAAAATGAAGAAGATGACGTAGCTACTCATTTATGTGCAATGTGCGTTGATGACTAAATTATTCTAATTATTAATTATTAAAAAGCAGACATTGATAAATTTTATCAGTTGATTTGTTTTGTTTATTCTTTTTTTAATAGTTTTAAAAGAGAAGTTTATGACGATAAGGGGATCTTCATTTGTGCCAAAGTTTTGTAGATTATATTGATTATAGGTACGATTATAAGCTTTTTTCTTTACGAATTAGAACTAATCCACAATGCCTCATAGGGTAGGTACCCCACTTTACCCCCATATACGGGGCATAGCGGGGCAAATGCCAATTTACATTTATTTATTCACATATCGTAGATTTCTTAAAGTAATCGAGAAAAATCTATCCATAGTCATGCACAATGCGTTACACCATAATATTGAGTTATAATTTGTTGTTTAATGATATTTTTTTTATATTACATATGCCTGAATCTCAAATATCACTATACTCGTTACCGTCACTTATCAGGCAATCCCAGTCCTTACATACCTACTTTCAAGTCCCGAGTAAAAGCATATTTCCTCTCTCTGAAACCTGTATTGTATCTATCTAGTGCGTGGATAAGCCAAACCAAATACACCCATCAAAAGTGTCTAGGGGTCAAGCATTTTTATGCGGATTTCTTGAGATTGAGATGTGGCTTTGTAATAAATTTATGATTTTATACATTTATATGGATCCTTTTTGGTACATTTCATAATTTGAAACAGGAACTGTCAATCAAATTCGAGTAAAAGATGAAAATCAGCTGTCAATATTTTCCCTATAAAAACATACAACGCATTGAAGACATTATTAGTGCTACTGTTTCCCTACTACTGATTAAAACCAACGTTATTATGGAGCGGCGACGTCATTTAAGCAGGGAAGAAATGCTCAGAGCCGTGGGAATGATAGAAGCTGGTTCCCGGCAACGTACTGTGGCTTTAGCTCTGAATACAAGTCAGAGTATTATCAGTCGACTTTGGACACGTTACCGAAGCACTGGTACCGTGGCTGAGCGCCATGGAGGACGGTATCGCTGCACCACACGGAGACAAGACCGATACATTCAAATCACAACTCGAAGAGCTCCAACAATAACCGCCATGATGTTAGCCGTGAGGCTTCATCACTCTTCAGGGAACTTAATTAGCGACCAAACAGTCAGAAACCGCTTGCATGAAGTGAACCTTCATTCCCGAAGACCGCTAAGGGTACCACCTATAGCAATGCACAATCGTAGGATTCGATATCAATGGGCTCTTGAACACAGAAATTGGGCAGAAGAACAATGGCGTTTCGTGTGCTTTTCTGATGAGTCTCGTTTTGGTATGAGACCGGATACAAGACGTATACGACACTGGAGAACCCCTGGACGCCAAGAGCGATTAAAATCCTGCCAGGAAGTCCGTCCTTATAGTGGTGGAACCATCATGGTATGGGCGGGTATTTGGATCGGCGGAAGAACTGAGTTGATTTGGATCAGAGGCAACCTCAACGCTCAAATTTATGCTGAGACGATTGTATCAGACGTCATCGTTCCTCTACGAGTGCAAATCGGTCCCTTATTTCAGTTAATGCATGATAATGCACGACCGCACACCGCAAGAGTTGTCAGACAGACTCTCGCCGCAGCTAACATCAATGTCCCGCCCTGGCCTGCTCAGTCGCCAGACTTGAACCCGATTGAGCATGCATGGGATATGCTACAGAGAAGAGCTCTGCCGAATATGGAGGGTATCCAGTCGCAAGAAGACCTTTTTTTGTTGTTGCAACGAACATGGGCGGCCATTCCACAGCGTGATTTGGATGAACTCATTTTGAGTATGCCAAACCGATGTTCTTGTGTTGTTAGTGTTCGCGGTAGAAACACAGATTATTAATTGTTTAAGTTACCCAATAAAATTTTAAAGAAAACTGTTATTTCAGTCTTTTTTTCGAACTTTAATGTCAGTGGTTCAAATGTCAAAAATCCCTTTATTAGGAAAATGGCAAATTTCTTTATTAATGCAAAAGTGACTTGGTTTATCGTTACTGTAGACAAACGAAAACACTTTATTTGATGAATCCTTAAAGAAAATTTTAATTAATATCAATCAGGAGAAAAGTTATTGCAAAAATATATGTTGATCTCTAGACACTTTTGATGTGTGTATTACTGTTCTCCTTATTTCTTTGTGTATGTTCATATTTATCTCTAACACGTATGTTACGAGTATATGTTCATAATATATTATTATTATGCATTATAAATTCACGACCTGTGTATGGGAGTACCTACTCATACAATATGTTTTAATATATCTCATGATCTCTCATTACCTTACCCACTTCTCTTATTTTGTTAGCGATAAGGCCACCTAAATTGGACTAGACTAAGTTTTCATTAGTTTTTAGGCACTGTTGTAATTATTTTCTTTGTAGTTGTACAATAAACTATATTTAACTTTATCTTATATTATTCCATGGTATACTAGACGCTTTCCTTTTTCTGTTCTTCATTAAATCTGTTGAACTTCATGGGCTCAAAACCCAGATAATTTGAACAACACCTGTGACCAAGAAGAGTTCATAGAAAAAATTCATAGAACATGGAAAATTTGTTCCTTCTTGCTTACAACTACCTTACCCTACCCCGTAGCATTCCAAGGTCCAATACCTCTAGTGCTGCACGTGTTCATAAGTCGTAGCTTACCATCAGAGGTGATCTTCATACTCTCTTAACACAGATGTTTTATAAAATTAAATAAACTTTCTAGTCCCATGGTATATTAGCTTCACAATATTCAAACACGAGAAGGGATCGTGTCATGTACTCAACAATGAAATATGAGTTTTACAAACGCCTAGCTTGAAGTAACACGCCTGCGCTGAATATTATGGGCACAGTTGGCGAAGCTACAAGTCAGCTTTCATTGAATAGAGGAAGCATTTTTTTATGTACATGGACGTTGGATCTATTATGCCCACGTATAAGTGTGCCTAGTCCTATTAACTATTTTTAATGAATGTATGTAAAAACGTAGTGAATACCTAATTCTCTTAGACTGACACCATACACTAATTGTGAAGTGTGAGGATCCTATCTACCCTGGGAGTTACTTTCACTGACCGTCAAATAATAAAAAGATTCCCTATAAAAAACATATATTTTTAATTTAAACGTAATTTCCCAAAACTAGCACGATCACTCGAGTCGGTCAGTGCGCAGTAACTGAACGACTCTCTGAATCATACGTTAATCAAACATTCCAAATCGCTGACACGCAACTTTCATACTACATGACTGTGTCCTTACATACATAATTAAGAAGAGAAAATTTAAAAGAAAGAACCTGTTAATGGTTAGTTACACACCTGATTTTGCTTTTAGTATTAATTAACTAGTTGAATATGATCTGCTATACAATACACTATATTTGAGTAATTTGGAACTAATGACAGTAATTCTAGTTGCTGTAGTTGTAGTGTGTGTACACATCACCCGTATGTGTGCGTATGCATTGTAGTATATAAGATGGTGTAATGATATATTTGACACAATAAAGTCGCATCTGTTGACATCTTTGTTGTTTATTCCTCTACTCTCGGTCCCCACATTGCATGGCGACCTTGCCAGTGCTGCCTTGGGGCAGCGCTGTGCGTGCAAATAAAAAGTGTGGTTAATGAGTTTTGAAAATGAAAAAAGGTGATATTGAACACAAAAAAAAACAGTAGGTGAATAAATGGATTGACAATAATGGACAAAAAGTGGAGTGTCCGCCGTTGCGAACAGATTAAATTATGAAGCTGCTGGCAGCCGGTCGTTGATGGTGCCCGATGGAAGTGCAGAATATGCTGGGTGCCGGGAGATGCAGGTGTCTGAGGTCGATGTTGTTTTGTTGCTGGGCGCCGGGAGATGTTGGTGTCTGAAGAGGATTCTCGGTGCCGGGAGAAACAGGAAAGGAAGTTTAGAACACTGAATGAAGTCGTAATGAAAGGTCATTTTTATATTAACTACTAAGAACATTAAATATTTAATAAAACAGGTGGCCACCGTTTAGTTAATAAGAATATAATGTATCTTTTTATATTATCAAGCGGACAGGTCCAGGTCTATCTATAAAAGTGGCAATTTTCTTTTCTAACGATTAACTTACCTAAGTACATGCAAAACATTTTTTTTTCAGTTGTAAACTAAAAAAAAAAGTATTTTGTATTAAATTTCTAAGGCATTTTTCTATAAATATATTTTTTAAACCTAATTTTAAACAAATTCGTGCCAAGCTTTTCAAACGTTTAATTTTTTTTTTTTTATTAAAAGAATTCACCAAAATATTGAGTAGGTACCTAACTAAAATTGTAACAGCATTCAATACCTACATAATGCAAGCGTCTTAATTGCACAATGAGTAACATTATCTACGATGTCCCGCGAAGTCACGAGGCAACGATCAGCATTTTTTTTTGACATGAATTATTTTGTGTATTTAATTTTTATAAAAAGTAAAAGTTTATCTTCAAACATTAACTGAGTTCTCAATATCTGGTAATTTTATGTTTACTGAGCATCTTTGTTTTTCATTGCAATAATGACAGTTGACCATTAATTTTATAAACTTTTTCTGTTAATTTGTGATTTATCTAAAAAACGTTGTACACAGCGTACTTCAAATGTATAATAATTTGATTTTATTGAAAATTATGTAACAACTTAAAAAGTAAGTCATTTATGTTTTTAAGTATTAGTTTAATTCCAGACAGAAGTGTGAAGTGTTTTCTTCCAGGCAATCTACGAAGCACCGATGGCTATTTAAGAACATTAATTAATTAAACTGAGTTACTAGGACTGTTAACTTAATGGTTAACATAACGCAAATCAGCTAATAAGAAATGCATTTTTTTTGGTTTGTTTGATTTCCAACATGTCTTATTATCACAAAATATATTACGTTTGATGTTGTAATATATACATAATTAACTATAATTCCACTTGGATTTAAGAAAAATCAGTAAAAAGGATCGAAGATAATTAAGAATTAATATTCGCTTTCAAAAATAATAATTGGGTGTGATAAATGGAGATAAAGAATTCAATTTCATCAGTGTAAAAGCAACTTCGATTTTTTTTACGTATGTACCTACTACATTTTATTAGCCTACTTGGTATTTTTTTTCGCTTGTTTTCGAATAAGTTTTGTTTTGATTATTTTTTCTCATGTTATTTGTACGTACAGAAAGAAAGTTCGTTTTATGTTTCGTTCGTTCTTTTGATTTTTAATTACTTAATCATTTCTTTATGTTTACTTACAAATACGACGAAGATTACATATTTTAACACCTAGCAATAAATTACAATTAATAGTTTAGATAACGGAAAGTTTTAAAATATTATTTTTCACTGTGTCTTGAAAAGGCAAGTTCTATTTAACAAATCACTTCAAATCCATTACAATCAATTGTACTCTTTCTTTTATTAATAGAATATTAAATATTTGATTGGCAAACTGTTTCTAAAATTAGCTAAATAATAAAATACATACGAAAGGTTAATTATGGAACGCAATTTGAGATTTTCATTAAAAAAAAACTACTAATGAAGTATTGAAATAATAGACAATTTTCTATGCATATTGGTCAATAGTTGATCAAAAATTCTTATTCCTTCTTAAGTAACTCAGAAGTAAAGTTAATTGTCATGTATTTCAGTATGAAAATGTATTTTTTTTTTTAAATATTTGTATCCTTTGACAATAATAATAATATCCTTTATCAATTGTAATTTACGTGACGTAAACCATGGGGATAGCGAATTAAGATGTTGGCCCAATCTAAATCATTCATAGCTCTTGTCAAATTTAAAGAAAATAAAATGTAAAGTGTCAAAGAAATATAATTTTGATATTTTAATGAATTTAAGATACCAATGAATAAATGAATAAATCTACTCCTACAGCCAGAATTACCCATTCATCGAGAAAGAGCTAACTAAGTAACAATAGCAAAATAAATTAAACTAATTCCGGAATTGAAGAAATAAGGCAGGTTAAGAACCCGCGTCTTCCACAATGCCGAAATCTCAATGGAGCGAATCTTTCTAATAAACCTTCAAACATCCGAAATTAATATTTTCCAAAACATTTTTTTTTTGTTTTAGATCTTTCGAAATGCAAACAAGCATTGTAAAATGCTAAAATAAACAAAGTAATATTTTAATAGCAGTTGATGACCGAAAGGTTACTCTATAAATTCATAGATCGTTTTATCCAAACAAACAAGCTGAATGGCAGACTGCCAGTTATTGCTCTACACAACGTCTGAATTTAATAGGGTTGCCGCTCTCAAGTTTTGCATAATTCGATTTATACTATTATCGTCATTATTGAGACAAGGTTTTCTCGAAGTTTGTCGGAGTGATTTAATATTAATAAAAACTTAATCATTTATTTACATATAATAGTATATTTTATATCGAGGGACTAAACGAAGCCATTATATATACCAGAGGTCTCGGGAGTCAATGAAACCGAGGGTATATTAAGTTGGCGTTTAGTCTCGAGGTGCAAACTGTACTTTTCACTTTGAGTGCGAGAAAAAAAGTAAATTTAGTACAACAACATTTTAAACTGAACAAATTTACACTTGATAAAAGTTCTGAAATTTTCATCGTCAGTTTTTTCTTATGAACTGAACCACAGATTAACAATTTAAAACACATGGCGCCACCTCCTTTGCGGACAAACCATGGAACTAAAACTCTCAACATTTTCGCAATGAAGACGGTCGCCACTCCACAGATCATAGTATATTTTTACTGGCTGTTTGAGTTTGTCTATGTCACACGAAGGAAATTAAAAAACTAATTACTTTTTACTCCCTAGGGGCTAAAGTGGTCATTTTAGGCCCACTTCGTAGGGCTATATTGGCGTACTTTTAAAGCATGAGAAGTGAAAAATTATATTTAAATAATTTTTCACTTCTCATGCTCACTCAGAACACAGTAGACATAATAATTCATTATCAAGACGTCTTCATCTATCAACTATTACTATATATTTAAAATTAGTTTAGTTTAATTGCAATAGTAAGATTGGTGTCAAGTACCTATTATAAATTAGTTTGTCGACTTATTATATATATCTCATAATACCTACATGTAATTAAAAAAAAAGTGCTTCTTAACTTG
This sequence comes from Udea olivalis, assembly GCA_947369235.1. NCBI lineage: Eukaryota > Metazoa > Arthropoda > Insecta > Lepidoptera > Crambidae > Udea > Udea olivalis. The sequence goes on from OX376363.1 coordinate 6,618,542, forward strand.
TTTATTTTATGAATCATTAGCCAGTTAGTGTGAAAAGATAGCAAATAAGCTCCAAAGTTTGAATAATTTTAAATAATTGGCAGCCCTTGTAAGAATGTAGCCAAAGATATTGTAGGGCCCTTAATAAATACAGATATTATTCGCAAGACCTTTATATTTTAGCATAAATTTGAAAGGCACAAGACTACGAGGCACAATGACTCCACAGATCTTACAACAGACTCTACAAGGAGTGAACCACATAGTTTAGTTTAGTTTAGTTTTATTTATCTCATAATACAAAATTACAATATATATTACATTCGATGTCATATATAAGAATTTGCATTATGATTTTCAAAATTATTATACAAATTACAATTAATAAAATAAAGATAATACTGACCGTCCTCGCATCTTAGCAAAGCACTTTCTGTGGCGTTGCGCTACAGAAATAGGAGCGACATAGAAGTATAACATACACATACATTCGAGTACCATCCTGACTTTATCCCAAACGGGGTAGTCAGAGGCAAGTGACTGTTGCCGTCATGGTGAACGGAACACTAAGAAGCCCACTTTTCACCAATGGTATTAGAACCCCACGTGGTAGGTGGTGAGCCTTCCGCCGCTATCAGGGTTGATTTGGTTTTTTATCGATGTTTTCCATCACCGGAGAGTTAGTCGGAAAATAAACAATGAACACAAAGATTTTGGTTCTGGCCAGATTTGAACTGGGGACCACACGATTCGCGATCCGAGTTGGAGTGCTTAACCACTAGGGCACTTTTCTATATTCCTAATCAATTAAAGCCAAAAATATTATTTTGTGTTTTATTCATTTAAGTTTACTCTTATGTCCGATGGCCCCCTTCCCAGTAACTAAAAATCGAGGTTTATGCTTCACTTAAGGAAATATTTAGGCAATTAAGTTTGACTTTATAGAATCAGAGCGTTCCACTAGCTTTCAAATTTTCTGCAAAAATCACCTGCGGCTAATCAGTGACAAAAGTATTGAAAAAAAAAGAAACATTAAAAGTGACTGGGCGATAATTATTGCTGATCGACAGTCAGTAGTTAATCAATAGGTAAGAGTCGCTACTAACGTAATGATAAGATAAGATAATTTATTTATTCGCACATGAAAAGGGGTTACATCGAGGATCTAAGAATAGTAATGAATGGCTTCTCCTCTTTAGCTATCTAAGTAACATGCAAATATTGTTATCATGTCTAAACATTATTTGATACGAGATTATTACTCACAATATTCGTAATGCGTTAAAAAAAATTGACACAATGCAGTCCAATAAAACATCAATGTAGATATATGTAGAACGATAAAAATGTTATCGATATGTTACTGCTGTTTTCGATATGAAATAACATCATTCGTCAACACTTATTGAAATTTCACTTTAAAAAATTGTGCTTACATCTTCCAAGTTTCGAATTTCCTTTCAGAAATAAACTGTGCTAGAGGTACCGATAAAAATTAAAAACATTAGATATCGAAACAAACATCGCCTCATCTATCATTTACGGTAGATACCTACTTCAGCAGCAACAATCTTTGTCCATAATAGTCATTATTTACGGGAAGGGAAAATATCCATTCGGTATCGATATTGGGGTGATCAATCGGAACCACACGTTCCCCTCTTTTGTCGTTTATCAGATTTTTTTTAATTGAAATTAAAAAATAAATGTGTCAGGTCGATAACGAGGTGTGAACAGGGGTATTCGGTAACATTACAATAAATAAGAAAAATGTGATTTGTTAAAAACAAATGAAGGCGATGATACTTATGAATGATACCTATTGTATAGCAGAATGTGATTAATGTAATTGCTCCTAACTTTAACTCAATGCTTGAGCCAAGCTTACGCTTTTTCCTTTAAAAGATGCAAATGCACTTTTAAAGGAAAATATACCTGCATTTCCACTAATTGATGGTCCTGGGGCTCCCTCCTCATGACAAAGCAAGTATTCGTTGTCGGAGAAGGTAATGGCGTTCGGAAGCTCTTCAAAAGTGCTTCAAAGCGCTTCTAAAGCATATTGTGTAGCTTCGGAGGTAAATGCTGCATAAAGCAATGTATATATGTCTATGGTGAATATAGTATTTTTATGGGATTTTAGACGACACGATTGGCGTAGTGTGCTGTGGCACGGTTTCTGGGCTTGGCTTGCGTAGCGTCCCGGGTTCTATTCCCGGTTGGGTCGATTCAGAAAACGATATTTTCTAAATTGGCGCAGGTTTAGGGGTACTTAAAGACGCCCCTGGCCTATTCCCTCTCTGGTACCTCGTAACACAAGGATATTTATCGTTATTTCTAGACCATGACAAGTGGTGTGTGTTGTCTGACGCATATTTATATTTAATGACAGAATGTTGTCACTTGTCACCGGCTACGTCTGTGTGGTCATTGGTTTCAAAACTTTTCAGCCCATAGATGAATCTTAGGTAGCCTGAAATGGCATTGGCTATGGCGCAAATCCTAAATTCAAGCAATATGAATGATTTTGTCTGCATTTACAAATATATACATCTGTACGTCTACCACGAGTTGCCAATTTTAATTTACTTCATCGTTTGCGTAAAAATTTGTATTGGGATTTGACATGCCATGAAATGTCAATGTCAAAATCCCAATACATTTTTTTACGCGAACGATAATGTTAATTTAAAGTTGCAACTCGCGGTAGACGTACTGTACTATGAATTTACGCCGACGATAGTCGCTATTGTAATGGAATAACATAATATAAATAAATATATGGGACAAATTACACCAAGATCATCTGACCCCAAACTAAGCAGACCTTTTAATATGGGTGTCAAAGTCTGATAAACGAACTTATAGGTGTCAAAGAAATTTATTTATTTATTATTCAATGTGACCCATTCGTAGTGTAACAAACTTTGGGTTGTAAACTGGGGATAAATTCATTGACAAAAAAAATAAAATAAGAGCCCACACGTTATTGATGTTTTAATTTTAATTTTTAATTCTTCTCATGTTTAACTTGTAGTTTTGTGATTGTAATTTCAAAAGCGTTATTGTCAGACCAAAATTCGGATTGTTCTAATGAGTACTCTTTGTTTGTTAACAAAAATGTTAAGTGAATTTTCATTTTTAACATTTCACAATGCACTATTTTCCACCTGACTCTAGGGCTCAAGCGGGATCCTGCTTGAGTCCTAGGGTCAGGTCGAATTTTACTAGTTTCTTTCTTTGTGTAGAAAATACTGCATAGTGAAATGTTAAAAATGAAAATTCACTTATCCTATAGCAAGTTTCATCATAATTGTAAGTCAAATATTGGCAAAAATATTTTCTTTCGGGTGTTATAAAGGCACTTGTCTCATAACATTGATGTAACAGCGTTGGCTTACAACGTAAAATTGACTAGATAAATTCGCTGGATCTGTTACCGGCCTCGGTGACGGGTTCGTATCCCGCTTGAGTCCTAGGGTCAGGTCGATTTTTTCTAGTTTCTATCTTTGTGTAGAATACAAAAATGTTATTTGTCTTTCCTTTTATAACTAAGTTGTTACAATAATTACTTCGTCCAAAACACAAACGAGCCGTTCAGCAAAAATCCATAAACTTGAGGTAAACGAATCTTAATTTCGCTAAACCAAAAATCGTTGTCAAATTATGATAATCAGATTACCGGTAGGTCCGATGTTTGTAGTCACTTAGGGAAAAGAGGGGGAGGTAGGGCAACAAGATTAAGAAACAACGGCTGTCCTTTATATAATTAATCCGGTTATTTTTTTCTTTGCGTTTTGACACAATATTGGGCTCGTGAAAACACGAGATAATCAACTTTTGACTAACTTTTATATCAATGTATATTAACGCGATTGCTTACAAACTTTAGAAATTGACAATAGCCTGAACTTATTTGAACACAACCTTGTAAGTGGCGAAGTTGAACTTGTTTTGCTAGTGTTTTTCATACTTTCCATACTAATATTATAAAGAGAAAAGATTTGTTTTTTTTGTTTGTATAATTGTATTGAATTGGCTCTGAAACTAGGTACTGATCCGACCGTAAAAAATATTTCACTAACAGAAAGCTTCTTGGGGAAAAAGTCTTTTCCCTTTAAGTATGTATGAACTTGTAATAAAATCTCTTTAGCTATTCTATTTATATCTGGCTGGTTTTGGTGTCATTAAACGTTTAAAAGATAATTCCAAAATCAAATTAGGAAAATGTGTGATTTTCATTTGTTTTTTTTACTGTCAATATGATGAATCTAATGAAGAAATTCAATAAATTTTACAATTTTACTACAAAAAAGGTAAAAATGCAACGCAACCGCGAAAAAAATCTGCGATATTTATGGACAGTGTCTGTGAGAGTAGCACAAATTTGGTTTAAGCGTTTTCAATCCGGAAATTTTGATGTCGAAGATGCACGTCGCTCTGCTCGCCCTATTACGGATAAAATAGATGCCATTTTTGAAAAAGTGGAGCAAGATCGGCATATGAGTAGTTAAGACGTAGCTAAAGAACTGAGAATTGACCACAAAACTGTTTTGGCGCATTAGAAGAAAACTGGGTACACAAAAAAGCTCGATATTTGGGTACCTCACGAGCGCACTGTAAGAAACCTAATGAACCGTGTACTCATTTGTGATTATTTATTACGACGTAATGAAACATAACCATTTTTAAAGAAGCTGATAACTGGTGATGAAAAGTGGATCAAGTACGACAAGGACGTGCGATAAAGGTCGTGGTCAATGGCCGGTCAGGCTTCACAGACTGTGGTGAAACCCGGGTTAACTCGCAACAAGGTGATGCTGTGTGTGTGGTGGAATTGGAAGGGCATTATTCAATAAGAGATGTTACCACCAGGCAGGACCATCGATTCTGAACTCTACTGCGAACAACTGATGAGATTAAAGCAAGAAGTTGAGAGAAAGCGGGCGGAATTAATCAACAGAAAGGGTGTGGTTTTTTATCATGATAAGTGAGGTCTAGACCTCACTCCTCTTTAGCCACTCAGCAAAAATTAAGAGAGTTTGGCTGGGACTAGGAGGTGTTAATGCATTGTTTTATACGTGCGTATAAGCTCATATATGCGCGCTTTAAGCCACTCGCGTAACTCGTGCGAGCGTTGACGCGCTTATAAGCTTTAATAATTCATGTAGTGAAGTCGGTTAAAAACCGACTCTTCACTGCAGCGCGTATGCCGAAATGACCGTATACACGCAGAAGAAACAGCCGTCTGAAACCGCTTTTAGGGAAATTACCTAAAGACGATCTTGCGATGTAAATATGGACGAATGTTTTTTTTGATATTGCCCGACAAGATGACCTCAGTCTACCTGATGGAAAGTGGTCGTGAGGCCCAGATATTAGACCGACAGGCCAGTCATGCAAACAAATCACTGGGCTGGCCATCCTCACGATATATTTTACATCGCAAAATAAATAGGTAATAGTACAATATGATATAAGTGCGGTAAGTTGAAAATAACAGCCGAGGCGATATTGCTGTAATTATCAAAGCGCACGTATGTCATTCGACGTTTTATAACATACCTACTTGCGAGGAAATAAATAAAACTCTGACTTTCTTAAACGAATAAATCTTTAATCACTTGTTAAAACAGTTATATTTTTTTTTATTTATTCACAAATTAGCGATGCGCGCGCATCAGCGCTTTTTTTAAGGCAAAGGCATGAAAAACAGCCAGTGTTACTAATAAAGTAAATTAATATTTTTGTATTTTTGTTACAGATAACACATGGTTGTAATTTATTGTCAAAATTTATTGAATTAAATGTTTATTTATTATATTTTATCTCCCAAAGTTAATTTTATTCATAAAATGTTGACCTCATTGAAAATTTTAGCCTATTAGTTATTCTGATGTATAAGCTGTATTACTGTAAAGTTTCATCTAAATAAAGTAGTGTTTGCGTGGAAGAGGAACAAACATACATACATACACCCTTACAAACTTTGGCATTTATAATATTAAGTAAGAAAGACATGGACCTTAAGTAGCTTATTACCTAGGTTATTTCAGTTTTAAAAGTGATTCCACTCGAATGATGTCGCTGGCAAAGACTTCTATATACCTATAAATGAAGTACTTTGTTCATATTTAAATTATAAAACAGAATCCACTTAGATCAGTTTGAACTTTGTGATGGTAAACCCTTCTATGAATTTCAAAATGATCGTAACCGAGAATTGAAACTCCTAACTAAGTTGATAGTTACGATACGATCAAAGCTCCTTTACAACTCCCGTAAATAAATAATGAATTTGAATTTGGGCTGTCTGTTCAGATAAATTTGAAACACAACTTGGTAACCTTTTAGTTCGTCAATATAGTTATATACCTGCAGGTCGTTCTTAAACACATTCTATCCAATCAATCAAATAACAGACACGGAACCGACACACAATATACGAGTAAAATACAATGTGGTCCGGAATTCGAAGGACCAACTCCTAAACGGGCTACTCCGGTACTTTACGAAGTTTTCAAAAATTTTGGAGGAAAAAAGGGCACAAAGCGTAGTGAATGAATCGTTTTAATATATTTTGTACAGTAAAATGTTGTTATTAGAATACCGAGAAATCAACATCAATTTCAAACGGTAAGTATGATTTTTTGACGACTGAAAATTCTCGTTACTACGTTTTTAACGAACGGGAGTAGGCCCCTTGGCCAGGAAAGCCACGCAAAGTGTTTATGTCACTTGTTCACTGTCAGAATCGTCTTTTGGCATACATTTTGGGTAGGAAAGATAAACCGATTCAGATGTTTTCATTATCTAAAGTTATAATATTAAAGTATAAAACGAAAATATATTATATATTATAAAATAATAATGTACAATTTAAAACTACATTATCAGGGAGTGACAGGCATTTTTTTTAATTTAGGCGATATTTTGATGGGAAACACATATAAGCGGGCGAAACCACTGACGGACAGCTAGTTCGTGACATTTATACATTGCCTAAACACACCCGTATTTGTATACCTACATTGCTTGGGCATTGTATACAAGACCTGAATTAATCACATTCCTGGTGACATTTATACTGATTTTTCCAAAAAAACCTGGGTTTGTAATCCCTGACTTGCATTTCCCAAGCGTTGTGATTGAGCCAATACCCATCATTAGGAGCGATGACTTGATTTCAATGTTGAATGCAAAGTAAGCATTAGGGTAATTTATAGGCTGTAGGCACAAATTAGACATGCGCGGCGCTCTGACAGATAGCCCGCTTAGAACAACACGCCATGTTTGAAGCACGCACACAGAGACATAAGTTTACAAGCGAAATCAGTGAGCGTCGGTGAGTCGGAAAGTCGCACTGTCGCGAGTTTTTGTTTTTGTCGAACTTTGTGCAATTTTTCACATGATGAATTTTGTTTTTGGCCGGTTCTGTCGAGTAGGTATAACTTACTTCATTTTGAAAATTCAAAGCTAGTAGTAACCCTGGGCGGTTCACGCAAGTTTTGGAAAAAGGTGCGAGCGGTCCTTCTGTAAACTCTTTATTTTGTGCTATAGGTATGTCTGTCATGAACTTACACCAATGACAGCCTCAACAAAACAACAAACACGCAACGATCGCCGTTTACGTGACGGACACTAATGGTAGACATACTAATTACTTCAATTTCACTGGGAGTACATACTGTACAAGAAATATATATCTAGCATTTGCCTGCGAAATTGTCCGCTTGGTAAAGTTAAATTTATTTTTTTCTGATCAAGTGCCTAAATACAAAGTTTCTTGGTTTTATCATCAATGAAGAACTTACGTTAAACCTTTCACCGCCTATTTCAACCCCCTGAAGCCTTTTTTCACCATGAAAGGTTGCCTATGCCTTTGCCAAGCTCAAGTCCATCTCTGTTTCAAATTTGATCAAAATCGATTCAGTGGTTTGGGCATAAAAACGTAGCAGACAGACGAACAGATAGAGTTAATTTCACATTTGTAATATTAGGTATCCCTACTTATAAGGCGCCCTCTTGCCATTTCTTTAGTAAGTCACATGGCTTATGTAGCTGTCAGCTCAGATTACTAATTAAAGCATAAATATCCGCCTCGCATGTTGGGTTGTTGATAAAAACACTTATGAGTTACTGAAAATTAATGCACCACACGCAATATGCATATTAAATTTAGTGCTGCTAAGATCAAGCCAACAGAACTCTCTCTCTTTAAGTAAATATTATAAACCGCCTTCTTTTATACTAATACTAGCATGCCGCCCGCGGCTTCGCCCGCGTGAACTTATTTTTTATGACATAGGGTGTTTTTCCGACTTACTATAATTGTTATTCACAAAGTCTTAATTAGTATGTACGTCCTAAAAAGAACCCCTATGCAAAATTTGAGACTCCTAACACTTGAAGTAACGAAGTTTCATACAAACAAACTATCAACCCCAAAAACAAGAGGTCGAATTTCGCAAAAACCCATCTCAAGGCCTGTTCAAACCTGAGCGGTATTGGCTGCCGCTGTGGGTAGCGGTAAAATAGGTACCGCGCGGGTTTCACTCAGGTATTTAGTATCGAGTTCCGCGGCAAAATGTACCGCTACCCACAGCGGCCGCGACTACCGCTCAGAACCCCTAGCCAAGTAGCAAACGCTCGAAAACGAATCGAACTTCGCCTTCGCTAACGCTTTGTCGCAAACGCTAATAGATTGGTAGCCAAGATGAACAAAACGCGGCGAACGCTAGTTCTCTTCTAACTTTCGTTAAAAATAAGAATTTTGTCTATGGTTTCGCACGAAGCTAGCCAGACGCAATGTCAAAGTCGAAGAGTTTGACGTGACGTATGTTTGAAGTTGTTGTTATTGAAATATTTTCAGTGTTTTTAAATCACTCTAAAGTGTATTTGTATTTGTGAAGTCAATAGGTGTGCAGCCCACAATACTTTTTAGAGCATGCATTGTAATAAAAAACTCACAAAATACTAAATTTCAAACAAATTGATCCAGATTGAAAAATCGCCATTTTGATACGTTGGCGTCAAGGGGCCGGCGTTCGCTAACTATCGTAGCGTTGAAACGCTCATGGGGCGTAGTAGCTTGTCAAAAAGTGCCACTTGGCTGTATTATGCGAACGACTAAAGTTTCGTTTTATCTATTGGAAAAAAATTATACACTTGGCTACCAATCTATGATTCGTTACGATTAAGTCACGTGACATGCCGAGCGACGATTATTTTCCATACAAATCTTTGAGCGTTTTCGTTCAACGTTTGACACTTGGCTAGACCAGCAGGTCTGTCTGAACAGACCTTAAAGGCCTTATAGGCGTGAGCACCTCAGTCCTAAAAAGAAGCCCCATGCAAAATTCTACACTCCTAGCACTAACTACTCGTAGTTTCTAGAATTTCGTGATGAGTGACCATTCGCTTTTATTTAAGTTATTAATTTTGCGTGCGTATTTTTTAATTTCACGATAATATATCAGAATCTATCAATCCAATTAACGTGTTGAAGAAGACATAATTTATTCCCGTAAAATTCTCTTGAAGATGAAATATTTTTTAATCATAATATTGATATGCTTGTGTAGTAATAATTCTCAAAATCCACCTTTTAATTTACATTACTTTTTAACACATTACATACCTTATTTATAGCTACTAATTTATAAAAGATAGATGTATTATGTCGCGGACTTTTTTATCGATCTACTAAAAACCTATATTTTTGTAGTAGAGGTACATTGTATGCATGTAATGGCACGTTTAATAAACAGTGAGAACCTACAACAATGTAACATAATTCTCTGGTTTCTTTTAAAAGCAAGCGAATTACAAAATCAAAGCAAAACACGGTCATTTAACTCTCTTTGGTAAAATTAGCATAACAGCCGAGGATATTAATACAATTTTAATATTTATGAGGGCACGATGTGGGTACGGTCGGCCGCAGGAAAAAATACGGATTGGTAAATTTTTTGGCCGACTTAATAAACGCCTCGGTGGCCTGTGGTCAAAAACCGAGGGGTGGTCCCAAATTGGATAACGTGGTTTAGGATGTTTTGGTACATACGCTGAGTACGTGATCATTTGATTTCATTAATGGGGCCCTTTGGTATTGACTACACATGACTATATCCCAAACGGGGCAGTCAAAGGCAAGTGACTGTTGCCCTCATGGCTAGCGGAACACTCAGAAGCCTTTGACCAATTTGGTAAACGTTAAAAGTATTTTATTGGCAACATCTACAGAGCCACAGTGAGCAGTTGTGATAGTTTCGTGCATACATGACCTTACCTACAACCTATTGCAATATATTTCTGTTCAGAACATAAGCAATAGGGAGACTGTTACTTAATATGCACGATATTCGACCGCCAGCCATTAATTGGAAAACTTAAACATGGCATACGAGTGGCGACATCTGAAATCGGCTACATTATTAAGAGTTTTCGGAAGGACCGCTCTCGCCTTTTTCCAGAACCGTTAAGGCCTGTTCAAACCTGAGCGGTATTCGCTCAGGTATTTATTATCAAGTTCCGCGGCAAAATGTACCGCTACCCACAGCGGCAGCGAATACCGCCCAGGTCTGAACAGGCCATTACCTAAATTTGCCTGACCGCCTAGGGTTGCCACTATATTCGCTCTGAATTTGAAGTAGGATATAAGTCTGATTTGATAGAACAGAAACCGCCAAAAACAAAGTACATCATGTAAAAAAATTGCACTAAGATCGATAAAAACATAAACACTCGCAACAGCGCGACTAGCCGCGACACCGATTTTCACCGGTAAACTCACTTAGAACAAACCGCCATTTTGATCACGCTGATCAAAATGGCGGTTTGTTCTAAGCGGACTATCTGTCCGGGGCGCGCCGCGCCGCATGCGTAATTTGTGCATCTGCCTTCTGACTCTTTCGAACATGAAAGGAGTAAGTTTGCTATAATTACCAAGTAATGGCAGTTTTAAACTTGGCTAAATAAATAAATATAGCTGTGGTCGAATATCTTAATGCACATCAAAAATGTGAAGGCAAGTGTACTCTTGTGTAAATTTTCATATTTCGGATTTAGAAATGTGTTCAATGGCTCTCCATCCATCTTATTCTGATTTGGGCATATCATAACATAGAGTTGTTTTCTTGATAACAGTAACCAGAAGACATTTTGCAAACATATATATGTGTCTGTGACAATGTGATTTATGTGTGAATTATGGCACTCACCATTTGAAGATGAAATTTGAATGGCTGATTTCTTGACAAGTAACATAGGGCTAAGGCCATAAGCCTGAGATTATGGCAGAATTGATTGCGTGTGACGCTTAATTAACCTTCTATGCTGGTTTTATGTATAAAACTCTAATCTAACCTTTTTGTTAAAAAATCTAACGTTTGTATTAAAAAAATCTTTGAACTTGATGATATTTTTTGACGTTACGTACAAGCAATCAATGTAGTCGAATTTTCACACATATTATTTACGAAACAAAAAATTTCCACGCTTTATTAATTTCATCTTTTCACTAAACTTTCTTTTTTCCTTCAAACAAAAAACAATATCCTCCTATTGAGTATTACATTCGTCTTTTGAGTCTTTACGGAACATAGTCATTGTATGGCAAAGTATCAAATAGTGTCAGCCAGTTGCCATATACGAGTACATATTACTGCACCACACGTATCGCTCTTACCACCGGCACAGCTCAATGATTTAAAGAATGTATGTAAACGATCGCTTATATCGGAACCAAGCATGGAACACTGCAGGAGCGTTTGATACTTTTAATTTAGCGTTTTTAGAATTATACCGGATGTAATTTATTTCCGTACGGAAAGTGATATGGCATTCTCTAATGTATAATTTCATAAAAATGAGTACAAAAAATTATAAATTTCCGTCTGTCCGTCCATTTTTATTTCTGTCACTGGCTCATCGAGCAATTGAAAAAGGCATTATAAAAAATCAGATAAACATTTTTATCCTTGAAATAAAACTTAGTTCACCTTTTTTATTATTAAAACACATAACGCGGATATGGTTAATTATTTTCACAATAGGCACAATTCTGTTGTTTATGTTTTTTTTTTTCATCATCCTGGCACTTCGTGGAATAGAGTCTCATGCAGCGTTCTCATTCAACTTTGTTTTTTAAACTTGTTTTTTGTTCCTAATATGGTAACATATATTAACCTTATACCCTGTAATGACAACACGTGATGTTGACGGTATTTTTAGGCCTCTGTCACTCCATGTACTTGCGCGCGATAATTACCTACCAGCCGCTTTTTTCTGTTTTTAAATATGAAAAAAAAACCTCGTAAAATGCTAAAAATCAGATTGATAAAAACCTTATCTTGTTATTTTATATTAAAACATGCTTTAACAGAAAAAAACATTTGATTTTTTTATTACATAAAGTGTACTGTAAGGTCAGTACACCTATATCGCAAGAGGTAGCCCTGGCAATATATGCCTGTCACATGACAGTACGCATTTACAAATGACAAAGTTGTCAATTTTCTATGGAGTGATTTATCTGTTACGTAGTAACTATTAAGTAATCTTTGGTATTGTGGTTAAACACGAGATATACGCCGTACTTTTTTTTATACTAGATACGTCCGCGACAAATCGCAGGCTGCGGCCTGATGCTTATTGTCTACCGCAGCCTACGGACGCGCGCAACGCGAGGTTGACGCGCGCGTTGACGACTCTGTCAATAAAATCCTTCCAAAATGGCGGCACGATTGGCGTAGTGTGCTGTAGCACGGTTTCTCGCCTCGATTTCCGTAGTGTGCTGGGTTCGATTTCCGGTCGGGTCAATTCAGGAAACGATCTTTATTCCTTGTGTGGTACCTCGTAACACAGGGATTTAATAATCATAAGACCATTACAAGAGGTGTGTTGTCTGGCGCATATTTATATTTAAACTCTACCAAAGCTCATTGAGAAAAGTCCGGCGGGGTTCATTAAACATCATTTCTTACAAACTTACTCGAATGCTACATTGTGTCTTTTTAATATTTCTCCCAGTGCACACCAAACTTCTCAATACACTCAGGACTGGAATTTCTCTCTAGTAAAAGGAAAATAACCGAACTACCCGCTACTGAGCGGTTTAAGCGATTCAATTTAAATTTTTAATTTCTTCGAAGAATTTTAATTATCAAGAATTGGACGTTGTAAGATGCAAAGAGATTCATGACTGGAAGGAACTCATGACTGCCGTTTTCATTATTTTCAACTGACTTAAAAAAGGAGGAAGTTGTTCATCAAGTTAATCATTGTCATTGTTTATTTTGTAGAAAATGTTCAACGTGGTGATTAGTCCAATGCCTACATTCACAGTAATGACTTCCTTTCAGTGATAGAGGCGTTTAACAGTAGATAAGCAGACAGTACAAAATCTATTTTTCATTACTCATACTCTAAAAGTAGGTCTGAAGTTGCCTGAGGAGCGGGATGAAAGTAATACTTTTCATCCCTAGGGAGAATCACTTTCAACTGACTGCTGTCAAATTATTTAAAAAAAAACTAGTTCTTTTTCACATATCTATTGAACCATGTTCCAACTTTCTATACAGCCACGATGTAAAATTTAAATAACTTAAAGTTAAGTATTGATTAAAGAATATATATATTTTTAAATAACTTTATTATAATTTAGTTTCAACAATTTCTTTAAAATAACTTAGATTTGGGCAAAATATTTACCATTTTTCCAATGATGAAAATAAAAAATAATGGCTGAATAGATGCGGGAAAGCAGCAATTCGATCTTCATTTATGTTTTAGATTTGAAGACTTTTGTTTATACGTATAGCAGAGATTTGTACCTATAAAATGAGTTCATCTGATTCTGATATGAATTTAACGCCTGATTTTATAAGAGAAGAGGCTAAAGCGGTAGTGGAATAGTACATTGTTCACCGAGAGGAGAAAGAGACCGATTACCGTCGAGGGTGTCGTTTGAAGCCCGAGCCGTAGGTGAGGGCTTTAAAACACCCGAAATCGGGAATCGCACTTTCTCTCGAGTAATACATAGTGCTCTATACTACACCTACGAGGAAAATAAAAAACTAAATCTTAACTAATTGAAATTTATATTGAAACTGTTGCAGTTAGTGAAGCTTAATGTAACACTTTTTCCATTAATGTTTGTTTTAACTGCGGCGGAGTTAAAAAATCTTCACTATCACTACTTATCATTTTGATAGTTTCATTTTACTTTCTACGAAAACTGAATCCTCAAACAACACACAAATTGAAAATGGCGCCAATGGCGTCTGCAATTTTTACATGTTCTTTTTTCAAATTGTTTATCCTGCCGCCGCAGGGTCGCACTGCCAGCCCGACACCATCCGACACACAGCTAGTGGCCAGTGTCATTTTGCGAACTTGGAGATAAAAACTCACTGTAAAAACTTTTTGGCTTTTGATATTTAGGTTACCGGCGCATAGTCTTACCCAAAATTAAGAAAGAAAAACCACGTAAGGAATGGATTTTCATACACTTTTCTCTCCCGCTCAGATGCGTTTTCTCCCCGCATATTTGTTCGATATGCAATGACGTACTTTCTACCGTAAATTTAATAAAGTATCAAGGTACTTTCCGAGCAGGTGTAGTATAAAACCTTTTACCACCCAAATCAAAACAAAGATACCTAAAATCGTATGACGATTTTATGAAATGGCGCGCTGAGAAAAAAGTGAAAACGTTATCAGAATACGTTATCAAAGACTTACAAACCTTTAACCTTATGGAGCTTGTATTCTATGTTAAAGACAACATTAAGTACTAAACACAATGTACATTTAAAGGATTTCGAGAGGCTAACATCGTTTCTCAAAAGGCAATCTGATGGATTTAAATCAAAAAAATCCAAAGTTTTCACTTCACAAGACGTAGAAACCTTCTTAAACCAAGCGCCTGATGAAATATACCTAGTAATGAAGGTAAGCTAATCTTTTTATTGTTATTCGCTTATTTATACCAAATTTGTATCAAATTGTAACTTTCTATATTTTATACACCAATTAAAGAGATATAATTATCTACTTTTCAGGTAGTGTTGATATTGGCAATAAGTGGCGCTTGCAGAAGTATCGAACTAGTAAATATGACGGTTGATGACATTGAGAAAAAAAGGTGATATATTACTGGTGAATTTACGTGGCACTAAAACTAAAGTTGACCCAACCTTCGTTATTAAAAAATAATTTGTAAATATAATCGAAAAATACCGAAAATTACGACCAAGTGTAGAAACGAACCGTTTTTTCATAAATTATCATAAAGGGAAGTGTCTGCGGCAAGTAATTGGCAAAAACAAGATTTCGAGTATTCCTAAAGAGATAGCCACCTACCTTAATTTGCCAAACTCAAATCTATATTCGGGTCACTGCTTTAGAAGAACATCGGATACTTTGCTAGCCGATTCTGGTGCCGATTTAACTGTCATTAAAAGGCATGGAGGTTGGAAGTCGAGTAAAGTAGCTGAAGGCTACATAGAAGAGTCAGTGAAAAATAAAACTAAGATATCACACAGAGTAACAGAAATGATAAATCTCCATTCCACTGACTCTCCACAACCGAGCACTTCAAAAGATTATCCGGTGCAATCCAAAAATATTTTTGTAACAGCTGAAGAAAATAGACAAATATCAATGTCCCCAACATTCACACAAGAATCTCTGAATAATATAGAAACACAAGTTTCCAAGAAAATATCAAATATCAACATACCCGGAAAAAACCTGTCACTAACTATAACCAATTGTTCTAATTTTACCATAAACTTTAAATAAAATTATCCCATCAAAGTTGTTGTTAAATGTAAAATCAAATTTGCTCATTTTTTCTTTAGCTAATTCATGTTTTTATTTTTACTTTCCTTGTATTTGTAATGAAAAGCACAGTGTTTACCTCGGGTTAAAGATTTATTTAGTCCCTCGAACTATTGGCGCCCTCACTTCGTTCCGGGCGCCAAACCCCGTCTCGGGACTAAATAACTTACTTTCACCCCTAGGGTAACAATGTACTATTGCATGGTCATTCGGAACGTGAGTCGTCTCGATATTTGTATTAAATTTAGATATTATTTTCTACTTCATATACCTAGGTCAGTACATAAACCATGCAGCGGCGGTTCATGTAGCTGTCTTAACATCAAGTTGAAATAAATGTTTTTATAAATAATCTTACGATAAACAAGATTATTGATAAAACATTAACAACCTTGCAAGACTAGCCACCACCATACACAACAACATTTGTTCTACGAGTTTTATCATAATTAAAATTGATTTTACAAGCTTTTTTTGTACTTTCGTGACATTTGTAAGTCTATGTTTCATTCACATACGAAAAGGCGACGCGATTCTGCTGATAGTGATATGAAGTACATAGTAAGTGATTCGCATTCACACCCTGTGATTCGGAAGCGTTTGTTTACCTTATTTTGCGATGCCATGCGTACAGAGTTAATAACATTTAGACGTAAGATAGTTCGTAGACGAACTTCCAACCCCATATGGTTGACTTCCCAGCAATCCGCACCCAACGGTTTGCTGCGCCTTTTCTGGTCCGCCCCGCTAAAGTGAGGAAAGCTCTCCCTGCGTCTGTGTTTCCGGATACTTACAACCTTGGTGTCTTCAAGGCCAGAGTGATATAGGCATTTTCTGGGTAAGCGTGCACCATTATCGGGCTCGTCATCGCTTACCACCAGGCGAGACCGAGGCCAAACGCAAGAAAACTCATTTTAAATAAAAAAAACTATAGCAGTACGTACCACGAGTTGTCACTTTAAATTTACGTTATCGTTCGCGTACAAAAATGTATTGCGATTTGACATTATCATTTGATTTATCAAATCCTAATACTTTTTTGTACGCGAACGATAACGTAAATTTAAAGTTATAACTCGTGGTTACGTAAAGGAATAGTTAAAAAAAATACATCCCGTACAACAATGAAACCCGTACATAGAAAACCAACAGCATTGCTGTCGAACCCGATATAACCGTCCCTTGAAATGACCTCCTCCCTGAGGAAAGCAGGCTGAAATGGAATTTGTCCTGACTTTGAATCGGGAGCTTAAAACTCCCGGCGCGTTTAAAGTGGTTCTTGCGAAATTGAAATTACCAGTGTAGTTCTGAGGACACGACGTTGAGTGGTATAGATTGGATTTATGGATAAAAGCTTATATTTTGTACATGATATGAAAGTAACCATGATATTCTAGGACGTGCAACTTTCTTCCTTCCTTTTTCATCTAAACGCACTTGTTGGCAAATAAATGGTTATTGATGAGGTCATTTTTAGATTAACCTCTAAAAATAAGTAATATTTTTGGTGTATAGTTGGTAATTAGGAATAAGGCATTTGCCCTGCAGAATGACAATAGGAACAACAATAATAAATTATGATATCATTTATCATCATTATTTTATGATAAAAGATATCATAATTTATTATTTATTTCAGTTGATGCCCGAAATGAATAAATTAAGGTTTGCAAGGTTGACTGGTGAGGATGACTTTAGGAGCTTAGCCCAACAATCGTATTGTTTTTTTATGTTCAATAAGATATAACATAAATAATAAGATTTATGTTACGAGTTTCATAACGCATAAGTTCTTTTAAATTCAAATCATTATCCGCGCGGTCTATTCCGGTTGTGGACTCACACTGGTGTGCGGGGCCCAGGGCCCGCCTTTTTTATTTTCTTGGCCCATTTAGTGCGGTCTTGTGCATCCTCAGTGGTGAGTCTGTTGGCACGCATGTCACCCTTGACAACGTCGAGCCAGCGCTTCTTGGGTCGACCTCTTCTACCAGTACCTGGCAGGGCCAACATGGCCAGACATTTGTTACCCACGTAGTTTGCCAATCTCCGTGAGGCATGAGCATACCAACGAAGGCGGCACTCCTGCAGCTTGTCTGCGATGTCACGAACACGTAAGCTGCCGCGGATGTTTTAAATTCAAACTAATTTGTGTTATATACCTAATTTGCTTGAAAACTCAACTCACTAATTGGCTAATTTCAAATGAGTAGGTTTGATCATTTGAAATATGCTAATTACACAAAATTGCCAATAATATTAACTAACCTTAGTACAGAGGCGTTTACATCAACATTTACAAAACCATTGCAAAATGTTGCAATGATTTTGTAAACAATCTTATGTAAGCAGCATGTAAAGGTCCCCATGTAAAGGTTGATGAACGCCTCTGTACAGACCTACTTTTAAAGTGAACATTTAAATTATACCTAACTACTCTTATCAGTGTTTCATAAATCGCGTCCTAGCACCGAACGAATACGTTCCCCAATCAGTCTTTCATTAGCTCGATATCTGGAGAGCACGTTCTCGATAGGAAATGAAGTCGTCGCCTTAACTAAGGTCTGGCGTACATGACCTGCGGATAAATCGAGTTTAAATATTGTTAAAGCGACGAACTCTCCGATGATGTGTAACACCGATGACAAACTCAAGCAAATGTTTAACAGCGGTAGGATCACCACCTACCACATTGTGTGAGAGATCGTCGCGTCACTGGGAAAACTTCTGCGAAACCGATCGTAACTCTATTTTGTTTTCGGATAGGGTTGTTAGCCAGTTGATTGCAGCAAGGTGAAAATTCTTTTAAAAATTCATAATGTTGATAAATAAATTAAATAAGTTTGACAGTAAGGAAACACAAATTTATTTTTTCTTGTAATGATGATAAAAATGGACGAAAGATATAAGCTGCCATTTTCATCAGAACTGCTGAAGCTTAGTCCAAAGAGGAAGAAACAGATGTATTTGCTTTGCAGGGCGATGTTTCAAATAAAAGCGAGAGTAGTTAGATATTTTTTATCAGCCCTCACTTAAAAAAACAAGAATGAGCGAAAATTTATGAACACACAATATTGTTTTAAAGTGGACGAATGTTAAGTTATGACGGAACTCAAGTACTTCGTACTATAACCGTTTCATGGCTGGAAATTATGAATATAAAGTTATTTATCGTCTTGAGTTTGTGTTGGCCCTAATAATAACAGGTACGTGAGAAGTCTCCGAAGTGAACGTTTAGTTCAACGAGTACTACAGATTGTTTTACGACTTCTTACGTTCAGAAGCATGAATTTTTTTCTTTAATAATGTTTTTCAGAGTTTAGCGGTAACCGCCATCACAAACCAGTGTATCTACCATGAGTATCTGTCAGGTAAACCACGATAGTCGACTTCAGAAGTTGGTATGCCAGTTTTGGTTTCATTTTGAATCACTAGGGGCGTTGTACCGAAATCCCATACAAAACCGTCAACGTGGTTTACATGGAAGCTAGCGGCTGTCATTGTGCATTGGTGAGAACTTATAGTAGACTAGCTGTTCCGTTAAAATAAGGCCTAAATCAAAAAAAATATATAGCCTATGTCACTCCCTGATAATGTAGGTTTATATTGGTGCAAGATTTTTTAAAATCGGTCCAGTAGGTTCAGAGCATAATCAATACAAACACAATCCTTATTCTTTATAATATTAGTATAGTTAAAGGCCGGCTAACATGTACACCGCGAAAAAACCAACTTAATCCATATTTTTCGCCAGGTTCATAAAGTAAAAGTAAAAAGTATCTTTATTCATTTAGACTTATAAAAAGTACTTATGACAAGTCAAATCCAAAAAAAAATGAAAGCAAAAACATACTAGATAAAAATAAACTTACATTAAATAATACTATGATAGTAAATATCATAATTAAACATGAGGTGACTCCACCACCGGTTCGTAGGTTGTTTCCGATCAAGAAGACTCTGGCAAGAAACTCGATGGTTACTCTATTCAATCTTGTTTTTATACACAAAAGTTGAATTGACAGAGTAAAGTCAAACAAAAAATCTGCGGAGGAGCAGATTATACCTAAAATGACCCCAAATTCTTATCATTTAAGAAATCCTCTACACTATAAAAACCTCGCTTCATTAACTTAGCTTCAATATACAAGTTGCAAGTTCTTCCAGCTGACTACAGAACAGAATTGTAATAAACTGTGAAAACAAGGCCTACTCCCACACTAAAAAGTGAATCTTTAGGGGTAAAAAATGATCCTGACAGTTCGTTTGTTTTGAATTTTGGGCTGGTGTGCAATAAAATTGAGATGTTCGGAATTTGATTTATTGTTGTGTGTGAAGTTTCGAAGTACTTCGTACGAAACTTCGTAAATTTTGTATCAGAGTAGGCCCCCTGCTACAATTTAGATTTTCCGTATATATAATGTATTTGCGTCCAGACGGGCTAAAAAACTACTTGTGAATAAGTCCCTCTCGCCTTTCCTCTTTTTGTTTGCACCTTAAAAAAATCTTGAAAAGTGTTTTTTTCGTAGGTAATCAAAACCTTTTCTTAGGAAACCATATTCATAAACGCAAAATTTAATATAGCTGCCGAACAAATGTTTTGCACAACCCAAAGATATGGACAGCGAATGACGTCATTTGAAGGCGGCAGTTTGTACGGAGGTTCGTTATTTTTTAGTTTTGGGCAAGTCCAAAAATATGATTTTCAAAATTGCTATACTCATAACTTGGGGAGTTTTGGTGCTACCAAATTATTTTTTACTAATGTTTCTATTTTTTGAGAGGTCTTTCGATGACAACTCAACGGAAAAAATCTCAAAAACCCATTGAGGTGGAGCAAATAACCTTTTAATTCTACTTCCTTAAAAAAACCATAATATTAGAACGATAGCAATAATTACAACATTTTGTCAAGTTATAAGAATAATCAATAACAACATCTAGGTAAGCCAAAGTTTATATCAAGTTAAAAAATAGCTGAAGTCATAACTTCAAATTAAATCATCAAATTCCCGACACTACTTTTTTAGCCAAAACAATTACTCATATTTCGAATTAGGCTGCTTCTCCACCAGAGATATGCTGTGCTACGTTGCTGCCAATCACATTTATTGCTCCATATAGCCAAGTCCTGGTGGAAACGAGTTTTGCGAGTACTAAGCTATGTTTTTTATATGCATGGATGCGCGCTGTGGATGCGTGCTATGCGTGCCTTCCCTACTCGCAAAGCTTTAGCTGCGCATCTTCGTAGCACATCTAACTCGCTCCGTTACATACTCGTAGCATAGGATCAGTGGAAACGAGCTAATGGCTTCGTAGCTTAGATCGCACATCGTCGCAGCATATCATAGCACATATATGGTGTAAAAGCAGCCTAAGACTGGAATCATCCTTACTACTGGTATTAATTGGAATTTCAAAAGAGGAAAGGTTCTCGTAAGATCATGTTATGCGTTTTGTTTCGTCCTTCAGTTTATTGGTTGTCGGCCTGCACTTTAATCTCATTACTTTTGCCCGTTGCTTTTCAATGCTTTTACAGGGCTGACAGGAAGGTTATAATTGTATGAAAGTGAAATGAAAATAGTTTCATTTTTACAGGAGTTTGTTTGAATTTGAAGGGAACAAAATGAAAAGCAAGGTGGAAATTTGGAATTTGAAGGGAACACTTTCACGCAAAACCATTGAACGGATGTGGATAAAACTGTAAAGTAATACAGTTTATACATCAGAATAACACATAGGCTATTATCAAGATTTTATGTAATTTGGTCATGATATATAACGACAACGCGGGCGAAGCCGTAGGCAGAAAGCTAGTATTGTATTAATAATAAAAAAATGTCATATTAGGTGATTACCACGAACTGCCATGATCTGTATTTTTGCTGTCTCTTTAGCTTAGTTGTAAAAAGCCATCCTGTCTGCTAAGCCCTGGGTTAAGAGTTCTATATTCTACTAGGAAAAACATTATTATAACGCCATTTATTTATAAATATATACTTTATGATTTCTTATCTATCACTGAAAGTAATCTTTGGAAAAATGGTGACATTGTCTTGGCTCATGCTTAAAAAGTTACAGCCTACAGCAATGGCGGAACGAGCTGGACTCACAGTTAGATAATTGGTCCATCCAATGGCATTTTGAGGCGATAGTCATCGTTAGATTGGTGCCGACGGTTTTCCCAGCGTTTTTTTCAGGTGTTCCCCTAATATTTTAGTCACGGCCTTCTTTTTATTCTTTTCTTTTCCACATTTTTTTTTATAATGACTACGATTTTCTACTTTTCTCGAAACATATTTCTTTACACACTACTTTCTTACTTGATTCATTTTGCCCAGCATTGGGACACCACATTAATTTATCCGATGGTTTTGCTACGCGATAACCCTACAGAATACCGATTAGCAATCCGGCGAGTCATCCGAGGCAATCACTCTGCGATCTTTTGTCTCTTTTTCCTGTTTTTCTGTTTTCTGTTTACATCTGCGAAACGGTAAGTCACGTCTTAATAGAAATACGAGACGTCTTTTTCAGGGGTCGAAGCCATACTAATATCGTTAGTCTATATAATTTCATGCACCGCTTGTTGAAAAGCGGTGCCTTTTTTGCCTGGTCATGATGCAACTCTGCTAATCTTATTAGGAGGAACTCTTCTGTAGACAAAAGGACAAACAATGGCAAACTTCAGGCACCACAGCTAATCACACAACAGTATGTACGTCTACCACGAGTTGCCACTTTCAACATACGATATCGTTCGCGTAAAAATGTATTGGGATGACACATGACATGACATGACAATTCAAATCCCAATACATTTTTTTACGCGAACGATAATTTAAATTGATACATATTTATAAAAAAATTTTTCAGGCTACAAATCACATTTAAAGATATTAACTAAACATAATCGGCCCATAGATAAATACCTAAAAACTAACATACATATAACACAATATTTAGTTCACACACGTATGGTTCATCGGCGACGTGCGACGCGTCATGGTGTCCGGTAACCGATTTCGAAAGCGCCGGTGAATTACACCTTTCGGCCAAAACTCTTCTTTTATGTAGGTCGATAGATCTTCAGTCGGCACTCTCACCACAAATGAATTAAGATTCACATTATGGCGGGATACCAACCGCTCGACCCTCAAGGTGAAGTTGGCTTTGGTGGTGACCTTGATATACTCTGCGATTTCCTCAGCCTTCGTAGAGTAATGGAGGCGGGAAAGGTACAGCAGCGTCGTCGGTATGGCAGCACGCTACAGCAACTTCGGTCCGGCCGGCGCAACACCACACAGATTGCGGTGAACGGGCTTCTTCTTCTTCCTTTCTACTTTCTGGAAGCCCTCATCGTCGCAAAGATGTGATCGTGGCTCGACAGGCACACCAACCGGCACAACATCCAGGCTTCCTTTTTTTCTCTCGATCGGCCGCCGCTCAGGCTGTAGGGAGGTGGTGGCAGATCGGCTGGCGGCTGCAGCGGCGTAGGCACGTTGAGGTGTTGACGTGCAAACGCGTGACTTCTCCGGTGAAGCAGAGGGGCAGGGGGCGGGAAGTAGGGCATCGCGCGAGGCGTCGACGACCGGTGACACAATCACATGCACCGACTCGAACCTGCCGACGGATGCATTTTGCGCCCCGCGACGAGTGTTCACATTGCAGGCCTCAGGTGACCTACTTACCAAAGCAGCGTTACTTAATAACACCACCTAGGCACGCAAATCACCAATGGTGTTATCTGAGGCCTCCAACCTGCTCACTACGTCGGCCAGGCTCGCCTTTAGGAAGTTGATATCCTTCAGCAGCCTGGTTACGTCGACGTGATCGAACGTGACTGGGGGAAGCTTATGTAGCTCCTTCGCCACGAATGAAGGCACGTCGTCTGGATCCATCTCTTTCAGCAGGGTGATGATATCCTGCACACTCCTCTCTGTTCCATCTCTCCGGCGAGATGGCATCTGGTCAGCCTTGCCGACAGTCGGGAAAAGCAGCGCTTTGCCACTGCAAATCCCGTCCTCCTTAAAGTTGGATTTGCAGATCTGCAAGATGCTGACCTCGTCCTAGTATTGATGGCGTATTGAATAAACGCCAATACCTCATTGACAACAATTCGTTGAGAACTCATGTTACAAGACACGCGCTACGGCTGACGCCGCGCAAATCACGAATTAGCTAAATGCTCACCGTGCAGAGGCGCACGACCGTTTCCGAACGCGCATCGCACTGCACTCAATTTAAAGTGGTAACTCGTGGTAGACATACTGCTCACGAAAAAGCTGTAGATACTTCTAGATTAACTTACATACAACACGTGCATCGTCTTTGTATGCAGACAGTAGCTCAAATTGCAGTTGAAGAAATCTGCAGTGCTCTGCATAACTACCTATAATACTAGATCTACGGACTGAATAAAAAAAAACGTCTTTAAGCGCTTTCCGCCTTTCCCACGTCTTAAAAGTTACGAGTGCTCTGTCTTTTATTTTTTAAGAGTGAATATTCTCCTGACTGAAAACTTTAAACTATGAAGATGCTGAACCTAACTATCTTACTTCCTACTAGTATTTGTGTTGTTTGCGAAAGTTTGTGAGGATGTATGTATGTCTGTTACTCTTTCACGCAAAAACTACTAAACAGATTTGAATGAAACTTTACAGTTTTACAGCTTAATAACACATAGGCTTTTAATTTATATAGATTTTATGTAATTTGGCCATAGTATATAAAGAAACGCGGGCGAAGCCGCGTGCGGGAAGCTAGTTATCAGTAAGGCATCATTTGTAAATTGGATATCTACACACTAACACCCACCGACACACACTTACACACACACATATATATTTTTGCGCTCTTGTTTGATTTATATTGTATTTGTTCATTGCATGTTAAACCTTGTATGTTTCAGTGTGTTGAGGAAGAGTGGCTCCTTCTGGCACGGGTGCTAACCGCACTCAAAAAAAGAAGTCGACCTTTCTTTATTACTGTAACCATTGTTAATGATTAATTCTTTTTATAAATTATTTACCGTCCCTAAAGTAAGAAGTTAACATCAACATTTACAATTAAGTATTAAGTACTTTTGACGACACGATTGGCGTAGTGTGCTGTAGCACGGTTCCTCGCCTCGACTTCCGTAGTGTCCCGGGTTCGATTCCCGGTCGGGTCAATTCAGGAAACGATCTTTTCTGAATTGACTCGGGTCTGGGTGTGCTAGGAGACGCCCCTAGCTTATTTCCTTGTGTGGTACCTCGTAACACAGGGATATAATAATCCCTACTTCGAGACCATTACAAGAGGTGTGTTGTCTGGCGCATATTTATATTTTATATTTATAAGTACTCACTTTACTAAGGGTTTAGGCTGCAATCTTGTGGGAAAATAAACTCTGGACAAACTATTAAAAATCGTTTGCAAGGAAAACATTATAGGCGGGTAGATATAAGTTGTATAGAAACCGGTTTAAACGGATCTTTTAGCTACGAAATATCCAGGGAATGAAAGGAAAATAAGAATTTTTACGTTGGGTTTAGGTTGTGAAGTAGTCTTGATGGAAAAAGGAATGGGTATGTTTAACCTTAAAGAAGTTGCTCATTGAAAGTGAATGATATAAACGTTAGTGAAATGCTCACATATTTTGTAATATTATTATTTATTTGCTCTCACTTCTTAGAAGAAGAGATATGAATGACGTCACGATTTCTCAGAATATCTCGTTTGTTGTCTTTCAAATTTCTGACTAAGAGATTTGTATATTTCATCGTTTGAGGATCTTGAAATCAGAAAGTTTAGACTTATGAGTTTGAAATGTTCGGATTTTAAAGCGTATGCCTTTAATCTATAGAATTTTTAGAGGAATATTATATGGACTCATGATAGAACAGACTCGATCATACTTCATAGATGAAGAATGAACCGACGCTATGATTCCTCTAACAGATTTAACAAACCAGGTCAATCTAAATCTAAATTAGTCGTATCAGTCCCACTGAAGGGCAAAAGCTTACTGTATTTAGTTAGGGCGCGTGAAGGTACATTTATGATCTGGCAAGACATCCGTGTTTTTTTGTGCTTGCGGATGAACGACGGATTCTTACAAGCCAGTGAGTATAGTGGCCTGCGACGCAGCGTGAAACTGCATTTTTAAGAACAAAACAACATGGTAACTAGACATGAATAAGTGTGCCCCTATGACACCCTACTCTTAGGACACCCACACTACAATAAGCATTGATTTACAGATCAATGTAAGTAAGTTGTTAGGATAAACATTGTGATTTGATCTTGCAGAGGTCAGGTCAACAACAACAAGATTATCCCAGCTCCGACTCGTACAAATCCAGATAATTACGGACCCTCCCTTAGGAATTAGTTGTGAGCGAGAATCGACTCGTTACGGGAGGTAATGGACTTCATAGGATCGAAGGTTTAGTGCTGAGTAAAGTTGAAGATACTGAAGATAAGAATGACTTATGAAAGATATTTTTTTTTTATTTAGTTCACAAAATAATCAAAAACATACATACATACACTCATGACTTTATCCCAAACGGGGTAGTCAGAGACAATGGTCTGTTGCCGTCATGGTGAACGGAACACTCAGAAGCAATCTTTCACCAGGTGATTTGAAACACAACGTGGTAGACGGTAAACCTTCCGCTGTTATCCGGGTTGTTGTATTAAAAGTCAGCATAATCCCAATTAAAAAAGTAGCCCTAACTACATCCTAGTTTCATTGAACAGATCAATATCTCGTTCATCTCAGCCTCTGCCGTCTAATGGAGTATGTGCTCTATCTTGGTATATAATACGCCTACACAATACTTCAAAATCATGAATCAAAAATAGTATAGGTAAATAGTATACGAGTATTTGCTCCAGTCTGACAGCGTTTATATTATATTCAGTTAAAGATTAATAACTTTTACTGTTATGGATTACGTCGGATTTTCGTTTAATTATATTCAAAAGGTTTATCGAGCTTTCCCTTAGTGAGGGCATTTGAAATATGATTTCAAATGTGATTAATAATTTGAATACATAATATTCTTGGTGTTTATAATTCATATCGAAAACGATTCAAAGTTATCTTTGTTGACTTAGGCTCTGTATACTTAGTTTCATGATTGTCAACTTAATTCTATATTCTTTAATACTATTGCAAAAAGGTGATGTTCAAAACATGTATATTTTCATTATTCATATTTTTTATAATGAGAGTGGAAGAAGCGCAAGAGGTGTGTCAGGACCGTAGCAAGTAGAAAGATGTGGTCTCTGCCTACCTCGTTAGGAAAAAGGCGTGATAGCATGTATGTATGTATGTAAAAACATTTATTTTACATTGAAAACAAATTATTTCTGCCGAACATAATAAATTATTTAATTTTATCATAAGTATATAATATGTCCTGGGCAAACATACACTTTATGATTGTGGACATAAAATAATAAAAAGCAGAAATAGTGTTCAAATTTCAAATTGAAGGAAATCTTGTTTCAGTCTTATGTTGATCATAATAATGTATTGTTGTTTTTGATGCTAACGAATATTTATTTACAAAATGCGTTAATTTTCAGTACTGATATCGCTGACGCTTTTATTACGCTAGTTCAAAATAGAAGGTGCAATTGAAATATAATCGGCGTGAAATCGGATTTGAACTGTGAAATTATTGACTTAGAGTTACTGTGTTAGTATTTATTCACTACGCATGTTTTCAATTCAATACAGACAAAAAGACCTTGCGTTATCTATTTTATATTATTTATTTATAGGCGTAGTGCGCTGTAGCACGGTTTCTCGCCTCGATTTCCGTAGTGTCCCGGGTTCGATTCCCGGTCGGGCCAATTCAGGAAACGATCTTTTCTGAATTGACTCGGGTCTGGGTGTGCTGGGAGACGCCCTTGGCTTATTTCCTTGTATGGTAACTCGTAACACAGGGATATTAATCCCTACTTCGAGACCATTACAAGAGGTGTGTTGTCTGGCGCATATTTATTATATTTATATGTCTGTTAAGCATGACTTTTATTATTGCTACAGAACTTGTTGATTGCTATGAGAATCTTAAAAGATTAATGCTAAAGACCGCAAATGTTCGGTTCGGCGATGACGCAGTTACCCCATTGATGTTAAAATTATCCCCCGCAGGGTGGGGGCTAAATTTAGCGGTTCGATGGCTGAGTGAGCAATCGGGTCGTCAGAGCAGAGGGCGATAGTTTCGACAGTATTCCCCGTTGAAGACCCGTTTAGCCCGTGGCTCGAACACCGGTTCAGACGCAAAGATATCATGGGTTTGAATCTGTTGAAGAAACTAGACTGATTTGGAACTGATTTTTTACGTGTGTAGTTTCTAGGTTCTACATTATTATTAATATTGCATATCGAAAGAAAAGAAGATATAACACATACACAGTTACGGTTTGGAACCCGCAATATAACTTTTATGTCGACAGCATCGAGAGAATTAATAAAAAAATGGCAAGACATCTTAATTTTGAAGCTGCACAATGCAAGCTATCAGTTCCTTCCGTGCCTTCTTTATTAGAACGCCGTAGAGAGAGAGACCAAATTTTTCTGTTTAAGATTATCAAAAATCTACCCCTTTTCTGTTGGAAAAAATACGATTCAGACGCCCTCGGACAGGTTCTCGCTGCAGTTCGGGATGCCATCCTCTAAAACAAAATATGCAAGCAACGCGTTTTTGTTCAGACAGACTGATAACTTTAATAAGAAATTTTGTAATTTAGATATATATAATAGTAGCGCCCCTAAGTTCAGAAACGATGTATGTAAAATCTTAAAATAAAATAAAATAGTTTTATTGGCATTAACAAATATTTAAATACTTAAACAGGTAACTTCAGTATCCCCTTTCAAGCCAATAAAAGCCTGTGTCAGGGAGATACCGCTCTTCTTTCAACAATTCTTATCTAATAGCTTAAGTAGTACTTAGTGGCAAAACACTTCTTTACTTTTACTTTTATCCTAATCTTAAAATTTAATTTAATTAGTCTGTTGTCTCTTTATAAACAAACAAATAACAATGAACTGTGTGTTTGCTGTGTGTGTGTTTGCGTGTGTGTGTGTTTGCGTGTGTGTGTGTGTGTGTGTGTGTGTGAGAGGGTGGATGTGTGTTAGTGTGCGTGCGTTGAGTGTACGTGTCAGATCAAGAGTGATTCTATATCGTCATATGTTTTTAATTGTAGCCATGTTCTTAGCAATTTCTTGCATTCGAAGAACTGTGTGTTACTTATATTCAACTCCTTGTCAATGGTATTGTACAAATCAATTGATCGTCTATCGTATTGGGCTTTAGCGAATTGAGTGTTTACCTTGTTTGCTCAAAAAGCACAATTTTTCCTCCTTCTTGTATCGTTATTAGTGTTATAAGGTAACGTTTTGTGTCTTTTTAGAACAGTTTGCATATAATATAGCTTTCTAATGGACAGAAGGTTACTCAACTCATAAAGGTTGCATGTTGGATATCGCATCTTTTTAAAATACATTACCTTTATAAGGCTACGTTAGGCACGTTCTACACCAATAAGGCGGAATCTTAAGGAGTACCAATTTAGGATGACCCGTGTATTTGTGAGCATTTTAAGTTTCTATTATTATTTTTTATTTTCTGTTTGTAATTCAGACTCTTAGCGTTGATAACGTTCATTGTTCGATGATTTGTGTCAAACATCAGTGGAAACTTAACTGATTTTAGTGTTATTTATTTTAGGTAATATTGGTAGAATAAGATTGTTTGTTTCCTAAATAAAATAAATAAATAAGTTATAAGTTGTGCTGTGAATTTGCCCGCATTCTCACTTAACCTTATTTGATGTTATTTCAATCACTTGGACTTTTCAAACTTTTCACTTTGTTATTGAATATAAATTATCTCATTATTGTGATTCAGATTTTAAGTTAAAAGTGTAGATGTCATTTATTTTGATCTATAGGTTTTCACAAATGGCTATAACATCTTAATATGTTAAAAAAAACTGAAATAATAAGTAGAAACGTAGTTTAAGGTCTAAGTCAATATGCTTAAAATTTAGTCGCGTACACTTTTTTGAAAACCGTTGTTCCTCAAA
Source organism: Udea olivalis (assembly GCA_947369235.1). Classification (NCBI taxonomy): domain Eukaryota; kingdom Metazoa; phylum Arthropoda; class Insecta; order Lepidoptera; family Crambidae; genus Udea; species Udea olivalis. The sequence goes on from OX376363.1 coordinate 6,648,455, forward strand.
ACTGATTCCGAAATAACTTATCACATTTTGATTCTGCCCGATTGAATTTTACACGGGCGTTCGTTTTACCGAAAAAACATGTCGGTTTTAAAACAAAAACTTCGACGTTCAAACGTCGGTTTTACTGGGCGAAACATCGTTCTAAAACATGTTCTCCAGACAGTTTGAAACTCTAATTGAAAAAGCGCATGTTGAAATCGCTTGTAAAAACAGGAAGCTTGTTCCTCGTCGGAATTTACACATAGCTCATGTTTCGACTAGATATTACATTAAGGTGGGTACTGACCAACGTTACGCGGCGTAATGTAACATGTTACAGAGCGAGCATAAGAAAACAAGCGAATGACCCGTACTAACTTATGAATTCTCGCAGTGTAACATGTACATTACGCCGCGTAACGTTGGTCAGTACCCAGCTTTAGGAGTAATTATCAAAAGACTTAGGTAAGTCAACTGCAGACTTCAATTTTAAGGTTTTCATACAAAAAATAATGAGTGTTTATCTGATTTGTTTAGTGATCTTGAAATTAAAGTTAGTTAAATAATTTTGAAAGTTTTTTACAGGGCTTGGAAAACGGTTTATTTTTCAAACCGGTTTTGTCCAAAATTCCTGAGAACGTATAGGTTTTGTTTCGGACGGGAACGTAATGAAAACGATTTAGAAAAGGAACGAAATGTAAATCGTTCTCGCTCAATATAGGTACCGGTTTTAACCATTTTTAACCGGCTATTTGTATTAAACAGGATCAATACGAAACTAGGAACAGTCACGGGTCGTGTCGTTAAAGTTTGAACTAAAGAACATAGATGCAATTATGAGTGATTTTTTTTAGTCGGCAACTTTTATATTTTGTCACCAACTGTCTAATTGTTAGTAAATAAATGCTTTCTTTGAAGATTTACTGAATCTATGGTATATAAAGTTAAACGAAGTCTCTAGCGATGCAATCTGAGCAAGCCGTATGCGCATTTTGATGGTAACATACCATCACGACCTCATCACAAACGGGGCAGTCAGAAGCATGTTGCCGTCATGGTGAACGGAACACTTAGAAGCCCACTTTTCACCAATGGTATTAGAACCCAACGTGGTAAGTGGCGAGCCATCCGCCGTTATCCGGGTTGATTTGGTTTGTTATCGATGTTTTCCGTCACTGGAGAGTTAGTCGGTTATTTAACAATGAACACAAAGATTTTGGTTCTGGACAGATTTTAACTCGGGAACACACGATCCACGATCTGAGTTGGGTTGCTGAACTACTAGGTTCACAACGCTCTCCATGATGCCATTATACGATATCAAATAAACCTTCCGCCGTTATCCGGGTTGAATTGGTTTTTTAATGATGTTTTCCATCACCGTAGAGTTGGTCGGAAATTTAACAATTCATTGTTCACACAAAGATGGTTCTGGCCAGATTTGAACTCGGGACCACACGATCCGTGATCCGAGTTGGGGTGCTTAACCACGACGCTTGATTTTGATGTTGCAATCGCATTTTGTGTTGCCGACATTGGTACTTAGATGTGTAACCCGATGTTGTTGCGTTATTATATTTTTTTATACCGCGTTTTTATATTTTTTATTTCTTATAGGCTGTGTTGTCTATTTCTTAATATAAATAAATAAATATCTGGGACAATTTACACCAAGATCATCTGACCCCAAACTAAGCAGAGCTTGTACTATGGGCGTCAGAGACTGATAAACATACTTAAATATTTCTTAATACATACCTATATAGATAATGACACCCAACAAACGTAAATATTCGTCACATAAATGTTTGTCATGGGTGGGGATCCAACCCACGACCTCTGATGGTAAAGGCAGGATCGCTGCCATTGCACCAACAGCCCAGTCAACACTTTCCATTCAATTATTTATCTTTGTTCTTTACAGTTTCACTAAACCTAAGTTAGGCTCATGAATAACACTAGACGATTCGATCCTCTCTTCTCTCTGTATTTGTATTTTGATATTTCAAGCAATGCTCGAGTGCAGTACTCGACAGTGGTCGTCGGAGGTTAATACGCAATCTCTGGTTGACATTCAATCTCGCTTGCATTGCAACACGATCGGAGAGTAATCTCGGCTAGTGAGTAGGTACGCTTGTACTGGGCAGAAGCCAGATATCTAAGCCAGTGTGATTTGCGATATACGTATCAGAATAGACTAAAAGCAATACAATCTCGGGTTAATCCGTAATATACCTTAGATGATACAGAAGCGCCGTTTTTCCATACAACCGAAGTCTCCTGTTTTCTCCCTGGATATAGCTAGTCAAGGAATGTTTTTTTTATGAAATCTGTTGCTAATATCAGCATATCCCTATGTTTTCCTTTGAAATATAAATTAATTATTAAAAGCGATTTAAACCTTTAAAAATCGAAAAAAATTAGCCAGATTTTCCGCTGTGTTCAAACATCTAGAAATCAAATTTTGGCTAGTTTATTAAAATATATAAAAAAAGGAAAACATAGGAACACAGCCACAGTCCTTTTTCTGTCTTTAATTTTTGATGTAAAAGTTACTCAATCGCTCAACTTTTCGAAAGGGGATCAGGGGACTATGTAACGTCGATTTTGTGCATTTTTGATGGGTAATTTTGGTCCGATTTGCATCTGTCTCTATAGCAGTCTGCGGGGGGTTTGCAGAAGCCAGCAATAGATTTTACAAATACCTAATTTTCAATTCTCTCGACCGTGCTGTGTCCTCTTAAAATCTAGTTTATACCTCTTTATACGTTACCGACCTCTTCCTCACCGGATCGACGCGTTTTCGTTTCGGTACCTTCGTACAGATTTTCTGCTGAAAAACATTACCTGTCAGGATATGGATGTTTTCGGTACGGTAGTGTTCATTCGATGTGACTGGCCTGAGTGAGGCGCGCGGCGGAGCTGGCGGGGTTGAGACGAGGGAGGCCGCTCTGTACAGATTCTATGCAGAGGCGCGCGTATGCGCTCGGTAGAAATCTGCACTGAAACGAGTCTGACTGAAGACTCTCATTTGATTGCATGCGCTCGGTAAACAACAGGTACAGGTTTGGTGCAGGGGCGGCACCGAAACGAAAACGCACCAGTGAGGAAGAGGCCTAAGTCCGCAATTAAAACAAAGTTGAGAAAACGAGGTTATTATGATGTAGGGGATTACTTTAACGGCCAAGGTTAAATAGTAGTCTTCTCTCCTGTAAGTCGAGAGAACGACTTAGAATAAATGCACATTAGATTATGATAAGATGACTCGGCAAGGACTCGGCATCAATATCAATGGCCAGTATATCACTCACTTTCGATTTGCCGACGGTATAGTGGTAATGGCAGAATCGCTGGAGGAGCTCGGCAATATGCTCGAGAACCTCAATCGAGTTTCCCAACAAGTGGGCCTAATAATGAACAAGGGACAAGACGAAGGTCATGTTAAACGACCATATTACCCCCACTTTAATATCCGTAGAGAACTCGATGCTCGAAGTTGTCGATCACTACGTCTACCTAGGACCAGTGATCTAGGTAGGTAAAACTTCGAGAAAGAGGTAAACCGCCGAATCCAACTCGGTTGGGCAACGTTCGGGAAGTAGCGCTACATTTTCTCGTCCAACTGAGGTAAGTGCCTTAAAACAAAGCTTTACGATCAGTGATAACCTACGGAACTGAAACGTGGTCTCTGATTATGGGCCTCATAAAAAAGCTCAAAGCCACTCAGCGAGGTATGGAGAGGGCTATGGTCGGTGTCTCGCTACGTGATCAAATCAGGAATATGGAAATCCGTAAAAGAACGAAAGTGACCGACGTAGCCCAGCGGGTAAGTAGGCTGAAGTGGCAGTGGGCAGGGTACATAGCGCGCAGAACTGATGGCCGTTGGAGCAGGAAAGTTCTAGACTGGAGACCGTTTCAGGGCAGACGCAGCGTGGGACGCCCGCCTGCAACGTCAACAGACGAACTGATAAAAGTGGCGGGATTCCGGTGGATGCAAACCGCCTGCAACCGGTCACTTTGGAAATCGGTGGGGAAGGCCTATGTTCAGCACTGGACGTCTTGTGGCTATGAATGATGATGATGAGATTATGATAATCTTTTTCTCATTTGGGATCATTTACAAACAAACAATGAAAGATCACTCTTGTTAGACCATAGGGTGTTTTTAACAAGGAGTGGGATTTATCACGCACGCGGGATAAATCCCGCTTCTTGTTTAAAACACCCCTAGTTGAAGATTAAATTGCATCGTATAGAGCCTAATAGAGTGAATTGTCTGCATTGCTATCAAAATGGCGTTTCTAGTTGATTGCATGGGCTCTTAGCTGATTCAAAATGGTTTAGCCAAATATAAGCTCTAGCTTATCAGCTGAACCACTTAGCCAGACGAAACAGCTCCGGGGTTTAGTGGTTATTGTTGAACAATACCCCTATTACGCGTACTAACCGACTGTGCAAAACGGACTATGTCCATCACATTAGTGCACATGAACGCGTAAATTAAGTTGTCTGAATATCACCTGCTCATTAACTATCGTAAAACAAATGAAAATGTACGTTTTGAATTCGTTCAGACAACGCCGTTTAGCGTGTTAGGACAAAATAAAGAGATTACATAAGGACCGCTCGTCGCGCCTTTTTCCTAAACTTCTGTGACCGCCCAAGGTAGGTAGGTTATACCTACTTGACAGAACCGGCCAAAAACAAAATTCATTATGTGAAAAATTGCACCAAGTTCGACAAAAACAAAAACACTCGCGACAGTGCGACTTGCCGCGACACTGATGCTCACTGGTATCGCCTGAAAACTCACTGTGTCTGTGTGCGTGATAAAAATGGCGGGTTTGTTCTAAACGGACAGTTTGTTGTCGTTGTACATATTTGGCGTTTGGCGAAGCGCGAATTCCACTTAAGGCTTATTCTCCTACGTTCTTCAAGCAAAAACTCCTTTTTTATTGGATTGCTTGACTGGCATGTTAGTCTGTTCATCAAAGGTCATGCGTTCGATCCATCCATATCACATCCATGACAATTATTTGTGTGATGAACATTTATGTTTATTCCGTGTCTGGGTGATCTTGACCATATAGCCAATAAATTTTAAAGTATGTCTATACACCCACAGTACAAGATTTGCTTAGTTCTAAGTCGGATGATCTTGGCGTGAGATGGCCCAGATATATTGCGGAATAAGTAGAACTTGGAAAATTCCTAATCTGATGGCAATGTTTATCGCTTGAAAGTGAGTGTGATTTCGTACATTGTTAAGCGAGAATAGTCCAATTCGAAAATCCATTCTATTACTTGAAGCGCTTTGATCAAGCGCTGCGCCGTTCAACATAATCAAAACATGGCTTAGCAGCGATGCAATCAAAATGTACGCCTTAATAAAAAGAAGGGTTACTGCAATAGCAAACAAAACATCATTCTCCGCTAAAAAGTAAAGGAACTGATGTAAAATTGTACTTAACGTAACGAAACTTAACGTATAAAGTTTTGTATGTGTATATTTGTATGTTCCCGCAACTTGTTAAAACTAATGGATGGATTGATGAACTAAGGTACACTTATATTCATTGTCTGTAATTCAGTACGTCTACCACTTACACACAATTTACGTTATCGTTCGCTTACAATATTTATTTTTTACGCGAACGATAACGTAAACTTAAAGTGGCAACTCGTGGTAGACGTACAGATTCCTATCATCATCATCATCCGTACGGTCTAACCCGGTTGTAAACCCACACTGGTGTGTGTGTGGCCCCAGGGTTCACCTTTCTTATTGTCTTGGCCCACTTCGCGCGGTCTTGTGCATCCTTAGTTGTGAGTCTCTTGGCACACATGTCACCCTTGGAGACGTTGAGCCACCGCTTCTTGGGTCGACCTCTTCTACCGGTACCTGGCGGGGGCGGCATGGCCAGACATTTGTTGCCCACGTATTTGGCCGACCTCCGTGAGACATGACCATACCAACGAAGGCGGCACTTCTGCAGCTTGTCTGCGATGTCACGAACACGAAGGCTGCCGCGGATGTGGGTGTTCCGCACAAGATCTTTGGGTATACTACGCGATAAGATTTGAAAGATAAGTCCATGCGAAAAAAGTCACTGGCAAAAGCAACACTGAAACAATAAAGAATTAAAATAATACACAAAACAAACAAAGAAATACATATGATACACGAAATGAACAAATTATACATTAATGTTTGTCGCTACAATATCTTGTCAAGTTCATTATCTAAACTGCAATTCCCTAAAGAGCAGTTCTGTAGTATGATCTTTCATTTTCAGCCAGTCAGCGGTTCCCTAGCACTATCAGATCTTCTAGGCTGGATATTTACTGAGGAAATAACTCGCTTGCTACTCCTCAGTTTTTGGGAATTAAATATAAGCGATTGTATTAAGGCCCTCGTACTATAATCCTCTAATACTTACAGAACTTTACATTGTTAAAGTATAATAAGTTAACATTTACATAGAATTAGTTAACGTTACACATGCGGTCAGCAAAAAAGTCATTGAATAATTTATTGCAGCCAAAGTGCTGTAGAGAACACTTGCATAAGCTCAGCTTACTGCTTGTGCACTCACCTAAAGCTTAAAACTAAAGTTGGTGCACAGTACTTGGTAACAGTAAAGTAGCTTCCTAATTTATACACTAGTTATCAGTATGTCTACTACGAGTTTCAGTCACGTGAACTAAGATAGATGGCTTCAGAAATTTGACGACACGATTGGCGTAGTGTGCTGTAGCACGGTTTCTCGCCTCGATTTCGATTCCCGGTCGGGTCAATTCAGGAAACGATCTTTTCTGAATTGACTCGGGTCTGGGTGTGCTGGGAGACGCCCCTAGCTTATTTCCTTGTGTGGTACCTCGTAACACAGGGATTTATTAATCCCTACTTCGAGACCATTACAAGGGGTGTGTTGTCTGGCGCATGTTTATTATTTATTTATATTTATTAAACTTGTATGTCATTTTTGGTTCCATTTATGACCACTAGGGGCGCTGTACCGAAATCCCATACAAAAAGTAAACGCGGACGCTGGTGGCTGTTATCAGTGGCAGGCATGCAGTGTATGTTTATTCTCAAGAAAAATATTCACTTTTATTAGCGTTTTCGTTAAAACAGCTTCTGGGACGCCATACACCAATATCCTCTGACCCAAAACCAAGTAATGCTTTTACTATGGGGAAATACCTAGGTTTTCAAGATAATATATCAGAAAAGATGAATTAATAAATGTAATTGTAATTCTTTTTACCACCAGTTTCCATTTTAAAAAGGTTACTTTTCAAAGGGTGCGGCTTCCAACTAGATTAGAATACCATATAATTTTCAGTAATCATAATTCTAGTGAAAACACGATTGGCAGTAATTTGATCTTTGAAGTGTGTAAAACATACCTAGACTATTCACTTGAGCGTAAAATAATATGGACTGGTCTGGAATGTTTCGACCACTGGACTAACTAATTAATTGGTAAAATCGTATAAATTGGGTTACTGCAATGCGAGCTCTTAATTACAGGCAACCTACATAATTATTCGGGAAATAGCAAGTAATTTAAAACTACGAACTAGCAAGTATCTACAACTACGGCGCTTCTTCATTCATTTTCAATTCAAGAGAGATGGATTCATAAGTTGCAATATAAATAATTGCGCAACACCATAGTCCTTTTTTTAAAGAATCTAAAAAAAGTTATAAAAATACTTTACCCTACAACTTTGTTATAATTTGACCATATCTGATTAATACTAAGATAATGCCAGCCAGGATTACCTCGGTGACATCAAATAACACGACCACCAAGAAGGCTAGAGACTAAGGAGAGATAACTCCCGAAGTGGGGGTAAGCTTTCGAGGGCCGAAAGTCGTATACTCTGTGCCGGGCAAAACGCTGTATTGCGCATGTGCAGCGGCAGCTATTTGTCATTTCATGGTCACATGGTTTTGTTTTGAACGGTGTCACGTGCGACAGTTGTTGTTTTTCGAGGTTGTGTTGACCAATTTTGACACTTCGCGAGGATCATTTTGACACTTCGCGAGGATCGCGGCAAAGAAGCGTAATGCGCATGCGTCACTGTGGGATACGGATTTAGTCCAACCCTTTCCAGGGAGTTATCTCTCCTTAGTCTCTAGCCTTCTTGACGACCACCTTCAACCCAGATTACCGCTGTCATTAGGCGGGATGTACTTTAGGAAAGGTAATTTTAGCCTTTAAAAAAAGGCCATGCAAGGTAGTAACAAACGCAGAAGCCAGTGAAGTAAACACACACTGTGGCACGTTGTCCTGGGGCCCTGGCCAAGAGCAATATCAAATCAAATCAAATCAAAATTTATTTATTACAGACTACATGGGTCCATGGGTTAGTACAAATAGCTTATAAAATAGGGGTTAGTAAATACAATTTAATAATTTATTTTAATTTTTAATTTATTTATTGTACCATGTACCTAAGTGGCACTCCGTGCGGACGCGACCCGGAAATGGTACTGGTTGCGACTTCGGTCATCGTTCGCATGAAATGCCTCAATATAGGCGCATGCGGATCATCTGCCACAGTCCTCAGAAATATGCTACTATCGTGTCGACATAGCAAAACATGTGAAAAATGTACGGGAATGACATAAGCACTCGTCCAGTCATGATGACATTTGGTTTCAGTTACATACTTTTTTAAATTTGACATGTCGCAAAAAAGGTACCATGTTGCTCGTAGCTAGCCCCCCTGATATAGATTACCGGCCGGATCAAATGACCTATATTCCATTCACTAGAGCATTAGACAGAAGTAAAAAAGGTTCTTTTTAGGGTACACTTTGTGGTAAAAGTACAATAAACATCATTGCTTTTAAGATTCATGCCGAATTTATAAAAATCCACATAAATAGCAGCTGTCACACGTAATTGTTCTCATTTAAAGTAAAGGAACTTCAGAATTTATGAGGCTTTAACTTAAAATAATTATTTTGTCTTGCATCAAACTATATTGTCGATGTAAAAACCTAAAACAGGCAGGGGTTTTCATTTTTACTGTCACTATAACTCTACCAAATCTAAAATGTTACATAATCCCTTCATACGTTGTGGCGGCAGGGGTTTCCAATTTTGCCAGGTTATACTCAGGTATGTAATCGTCATGGCAACGTCAAATGCAAATTGTCATTCATTTTAGCCCCCCTGCTTCTTATTTCTAATGTTATAATAAATGAAGTACAGCATCTGTACGTTGCCTACAGGAAAAAGTATTTAAACGTTTTTCTTAGTTGCAATCTAGTCCTACTCCCTTCACTCGCACATGTCAGAGAGAGACAGAAGGCAGATTTTCACTGCCACGCGTGTGATATGTAGAAGCTATTCAATTGTATGACCATGCCTCTGCCACTGCATCTACTTGCGCGCGATAATTACCTTCCAGCTGTCGGGTATTCCAAGACTCATTTGGCAGTTGGTTGTCAACAGCCACGTCGAGCATTTGTACGCGAATTTCGCGGTTGAACTGACGTGATGACGTACTGTAAGTACTGCCGACTACTGACATCTATATCGAAAGAGGTAGTCCTTGCAATATAAGCCTGTCATATGACAGCACGCATTTAGGATCAAGAAAATTGAATTTTTTTCTATCGATGTGATTATCTGTTACGTAGTAACTATCAGGTAATCTGTGGTGTGACGTACTATTTTCAGTGTATCAACGGCATAAAAAGTAACAGACAAAGATGCCAGTGAAGTTAACACACACATCTCGATAGATTGCCGGATCGTAATTAACGACTGTCGATAACATCCACGACCGACGTCCGAGATCAAAGTCGGCGCCGAAAGACCGGAGATCGGACGAGATTACAGACGACACAGGTTCTGAATCACTGGGATACTAAACGCCACTTAGTATTTTGAAGCATTCCTCAATTATAACCCTAGTTAAAATGTCAAAGCAATAAAGTATTTGTATTTTTTTTGATAAGGTGTTATCGAAAGACCCCTCAAAATTAGAAACATTGGTAAAAATAAAATTTCGATAGCACCCAAACTCCCTGAGATATAGCAATTTTAAACAATCATAGTTTTGGACCTACCAAAACGGTCCCGCCTTCTAATGACGTCTGCTGTCTATTTCTTTGCGTTCAACAAAACATTCGTTCGGCAGCTGTATAAAATTTAGCGTTTGAATATGGTTTCTTAACAAAAGTTTCACATATAAATTGTGTAAATTTTCGAATGGTATAGGTTTTTTATTTACTTTACACTCTTAAAAATGGATTTCCACCTAAGTTTAAAGGGGCAGAAAAAGAATTGTACTTAAGTAGAAAACTAAAAGTTTTTTAGGGCCCCTTTTATTTATGTTTTTGATTATATTGAACTATTTTCAGATTTTGATGATGTTGTCAAATACCCTATTGCCGCTGAGCTCTTGACTAACTTGGATCGCAAGAGAATCGCGACTGTGACAGCGATTATTGCTATTTTACGTCGAATTCTGCATTGTTACTGGGCGACAAGCTGTCAAAATGCAAGCGACTCAATCGATTTGCGTAGCTACGAGTAGTTAGAGAATGATAAGACCGAACCACATGACTACATAAACGTAACAGTACTTCTACCACGAGTTGCCTCTATAAATTAACATGATCGTTCGCGTAAAAAAATCTATTGGGATTTGATTTCATATGTCATCCCAAAACAATATTTTTACGCGATCGATAACGTAAATTTAAAGTGGCAAATTGTGGTAGACGTCTATGTCTCTGTTCACTTGTTCGTCCAAACTAGTACGAATTGTTTGACTGACAAGATTTTTAATGTAATCTGTTTATTATTATTTTTGAATTCGTTTTGTGTTTTTTTGTTAATTGGTGGAAATTAATACTTTTGTTTTTCTTTACATTTGAGTAATGGAGAATCATTGTTAAAAATGAGATTTAAGGAAAACCTTATATTACTATAAGGTTACATCATGCCCATGTAAAAAACATACAGAATTATTTAAAGATGATTAATAGTATTACATTGAAAATCTCTGTTTGTTTTCTGCTGATTATCTAAACGAAAAACATTAACCAAACTCTAAGGAGGATCCACCATTTTTCATTGTTAGGAATAAACATGCAATTCGTATTATTTAAATATACCTACTCTACCCTAGGTGAGACAAGCCCCTCTATTGCTGAGAAATGTCACGGTGAAATAATTTCACCACAGATGTCTTGTCAGAAACTTGGCTATTTGCGACACTGCCATTCAATTGACTTTATAGACGAACTTGTCCGTCTTTTGATTGAAAATAATTAAGGTTGGTGAGGTACGCAATACTGATGACTGGCAGTCAGATGAAAGACTATTTGTCCCATTGAATTCACTGAGGTACCTCAACCTTGAAATAATTTTCCCATTGAAAGCTTATTATTAATTATATTACCAACTAGTTTCTGTAACATCGAGGCGGCTTAAGGGCACGCTCCTAATCTCAGGTTAGAATTTTTGGTAACGCAAAATTCTAAGTATTAAAATCCAACTTGTTACGTGGTGAGTCTACCGCCGTTATCCGGGTTGCGTGGGTTTTTGACGATGTTTTTCGCCACTGGAAAGATAGTCGCATAAGATCAACCCCAATAAAGTTCTGGCCAGGTTTGCAGTCAGGGACAACTGAGCTAGCATGCTGAGCTTCCAGGCCACGACGGTATTTTAATATGTTTAGAAATAAAACAAAGCTTCTCAAAAAGTACAATTTCTCAGCCTTCCAAAAATATGCAGATTCGAACAAACATCTCGAATTCTCGACGTTTCGCTGGACTGCTCGATTTTGGGTCCACGTTGAACTTTAAACATGCATTCGAAAAGTTAGCGAATACATCTGCAAACGTTTTCACGTACATAGGATCGAGGTTTCGGCAGTCTTGTAGGGTTGTCTCACTATGATCTATTATAACAGCGAAATTTTAAAAAAACCTGATATTCCAACCGGAAGATAATTAATGCACCAAAAATAATTTTATCTTGTTAGAATATATAAAAACAAGAAATATCTTATCTATCTTATCTTATCTAAAGTTATGTTGACGATTCGTGACTCACTGCTCTCGTACACCTAATTTGTTATCGGCCGAACATAGCCGTCATCGGCCGAATTCGGCCAATCAAATCAAACGTGTTTTCTATCCGTCATTGGCTGACAAAATCATTTTACATACGTTTATTTACATACCTTTAATTTGATCGCCGAAGGCCGAGTAGTTCAGCCGATAACGGATTTGGCGTGAGCGAGCTGTAAGTAGTGATGCGACCGCAGTAATCCGGTCTAATGCCTTCAGCATGATTATGCTGCTGTAAATGACTGTTGCAAGTTGTCTGATGGAAAAAAAGTGTTTAACTTAATGTACACTAATGCTACACGTAGTGACTGGAGACCAAGACAGGAAACCGCGATCGGTACTTTTCACTAAGGCTTAGTATGGGTCCTGCGTCTTTATCTCCTGACACGGTCGCGCACGTGAACTTGCACCTATACAATGACTCGCGACGCAAACCGCCAGATGTAGACAGCCCTAGCGTCAGTAAGGTAAACAAACGGTTACCGGCACCTGTCCTAATTGGGGCCACTCCACTGAACTTTAACGAGAGCACCTGGAGTTTTTTTGGCAGTTCTGACTGGTAGAAATGTTGATTTCAATGTTCAATTTGAATTTTGGATGAGGTGAGGTGTCTAGAATATATTCCAAACAATTAATATATCTCTTGATACATAATTTAATAGATAATAACACCTAGGCACACAACACACACAAATGACACCATAGGTTTTTTTATCCACGGTGAAGGATTCTCGTGATATTCGCCATTTTTCAAGAACCTCATCATTATTTTTCAAGAACCTCATCGTATTCCAAATGATTGTCATTATTTCAAACTGCGGTTTATAGTACAGTTGCCAGTTGTAGGTTCATTTACATTTACTAGAGGCGCTATGTATCAAAATCCTATACAAATATTTCACTATAGATTATCGTCGGCGAAAACTCACGGTACGGTAAACTGTAGTCTACATCGAAAGTACTTAAGTCAAATCCTAGCTTTCGAGATAACTAGAGCAAGTAAGTCCTTACGCGTATGTGAATGTAGACCGAAGATATAAACAAATCATTCTATACTCGTAATAATTATACAAACCTTAGTTCCACTTTGGGAGTTAGGACAAACCAAATAAAGGTGGTTTTCCAAAAGCTACCACAGTCGTGAAATTGATAAACGGAGCACTATGTAAACTCACCACAAGCTACGGCGTAGCTACCAACCACTACGGTTCTGTAGTGGGCTACGGTTCCGTAGTGTGCTACGAATTTAGCTAAGAAACATAATTCTGTTTTGTGGCGAGGTTTTGAAGTGTAAATATTTGAATTTAAGATGTTAGATTAAAAAATTATCATTATTTAGTTTTGCTATTTTGTTTTTGCAATGCTATATTTGTATTTAAATATATACGAATACTAGATAATCGGGTGGGCTGCGTGTTTAACTGCCTGTAAAAATTGGTAGAGTGCAATGGTAGAGATCACGTCTCTTGCGCCGAAGATCGTGGGTTCGATCCTCACTCAGCACAACAAACATTCATATGATTAGGTGTTATTATTTAATGGAGTATGCTTTTAGAGACATTTTAGAATGTTTACCAGTCACTGACACTCTTGCTTAGTTCATTTTAGTGTGGAGGTGTCCCAGATATTTATTTAAATTAGGCTTCAAGTATAATGTATCACTGTTGTGCAAAGATATACAACATTAAAATCAAGTCATCGTTTCTGTCTTAGTCACCAGGCTTGCCAATTGCGGTTTAAAGACAAAAGCCCACGCTAAAAAATGAAAAAATGGTTCTAAAATTTCGCTTGACCTGGCATTTGAACTCAGGAATTTTGGGCCGAGCACTTTTATCGCCCGCTCACGTAAAGCTGGGGAAAATCTGACGTAGTCATCGTATCCATACAGGGTTGTAAGTTGTTTTATAGATCATGGTTACATAGAATTTCGTTTAACAGAAATTGTTTCTCATATTATCAGTTCATGGGATAATCAATACGCAGAATAATTATTTAGATAAGTTCAAATCAATAGATATTTGTTACAAATAAAATTTATATCATAGAATAATCATATCATTTAGTATGTTTATCCGTTGTCCGTTGTCTAGTGTCCCATAATACAAGCTTTAATTAGCTTACTTTGGGGCTAGATGGCGCTGTGTGGAATAATGTCCAGGGATATTTATCCAGGGATATTTATACCATGGAATAACAATTCAAATAATATCATTTATCATAATGTTAAGTTACTTTTATTTTATTAATCAAATAAAATCAAATAATATCATTTATCATAATGTTTAGTTACTTATATACATAATATAAATATATTTTTAAGCCACTTATGTTCAATCGCCGGCAATTCGTTTCTGGAACTCACCGGCCGCTGCCGTGGCACGCTCGCTGCGCTCGCTCGGCTCGCGCTATGTGGTAACAGCTCTAACCTAACCTAACTAATAGATTTTCTGTGCAATTTGTTTCGATGAAGTGACAATAATATTCGTCATGAAAATATATGGACTTATATTCATTGAAGTAAATTGTCGATGGAACAATAATATTTGAAATGAAAATATATGGACTGAATATTCTATGAAACATTTTCTGCGGAACGAAATTCTTTTAAAGTCCTGTCGGTGAAACAAGAGATCACCATGCATACATAATATATATACTAAAACTGGATACCTACTCGAACTCGTTCCATCAAATTTTCTCCTTTTATTGTACAGGCTTCATTGATTAATGAGCTGTAATTTTCATTAATAACGATCTTCGCGATCGTATTTCACTTTTCCAAGTTAGGAGTAAATTTCCGATGAAATCAAATTACATCATTTCAAGTTAAATTTATATTAAGATCTTACAGAACCCTTTTTAACTTAATTGAATGGTGAATCGAAAGAAAGAAAGAAACATTTTTATTTGATATCGTATAATGGCATCATGGAGAGCGTTGTGAACCTAGTAGTTCAGCAACCCAACTCAGATCGTGGATCGTGTGTTCCCGAGTTAAAATCTGTCCAGAACCAAAATCTTTGTGTTCATTGTTAAATAACCGACTAACTCTCCAGTGACGGAAAACATCGATAACAAACCAAATCAACCCGGATAACGGCGGATGGCTCGCCACATACCACGTTGGGTTCTAATACCATTGGTGAAAAGTGGGCTTCTGAGTGTTTCGTTCACCATGACGGCACAGTTACTTGCCTTTAACTACCCCGCTTGGGATAAAGTCGTGATGGTGTGTTATGTTATAATGGCATATCATATAAATCAATAAAATGAGTTATGAACTGAAAAAAATCCAAAAATATGACTATATATAGCGTTGAAGAGAATGGAATATTACCCGTCATGGGGGTCACCGGTAACCGGCAAACAATAGATATTCCATTGTGGCTGGTTTGGCGGCAATCAAAGACTTGATGTTGTTACGCAAGATTTTAAATAATTTTCGATAATTGTCTTTGTTTCGTGTCTGTATACAATATCCACCATGAGCTTCCGTCACGTAAACTACGATAGTTAACTTCACTAGCGAAGTCCCATACAAAATCAGTACTGAAGTCCCATACAAAATCATCAATGCAGACGCTAAGGGCTGTCATTGGTGTAAACTTGTGGTAGGACTACTATTGCTTTTCATGCTATTCAGGATTTTATGTACATATTGAATCGTTAAGGAATATTTATATTTCAGTCTCCGGTCCCTACGTAAAGTACAAACTCTGCTATGAGTTGGTCAGATATATTAGTGTAAGCTGTTTTGGAACCTTTTTTTTCTATGTTCTATGGATCCTTTCCAACCTTCACCGTCCAAACATTAATTTAACTTTAAGCAAAATGCATTTAATCTTGATTCCATATTGGCTGATACAAACCTTTTTGCATTCAAAATTAGTTTTACATAAAATTTAACTCTGTGCCATGAGCTTTACGTTCGCAATTTAGAAGCTTATTTATTAATTCGTGTTGTTCAAATCTAACATTAAAATTCACATCCAATCAAAGCGTGCAAACATTTCAGTTCGGTCAAGTTGTTGTAAAGTAATTAATTTACCTTCAACAATTGGTTTTGTTGTCGGGCCAACATTTTTCATTTTCAATTTTTTTCTTGGTTGTCAGAAAAAGAAACTATCACTTATAAAAATAACGCTATCGCTCATAAAATATATTTTTATGAGTGATATGCAAATAAGCTGGAAGGTCACCTGATAGAAAGTGATCACCTCCGCCCCTGGACAACTGCAACGCCTCAGGTGTCACTGATGCGTTGCTTGATAATGAGGCCGTCAGATGAGCATGATCATCGATGAACAAAATGCCAACATAACATGTTCTGCCAAAGTACTAGCTTTACGGCACGCTTGAACTCGTAAATTACTATAAATACTTTTTTATTTTATTATTTAATTGTTTGATTTGAGTTACTTATTTTTTTACAATATATATTATAATAATAAATAATAATAATAAATATCCCTGGACATTATTCCACACAGCGCCATCTAGCCCCAAAGTAAGCTAATTAAAGCTTGTGTTATGGGATACTAGACAACGGATAAACATACTTAAATACATTTTCTTTTGTAAATACATACTTATTATACATAGGAGACACCCAGACCAGTACAAACAGACATGTTCATGCACACAAATATTGTACTGTGCGGGGATCGAACCCGCGACCTCTGGTGTAGTAGCCAACTTCTTAACCATTACACCAAGTCGGTCGTCAAAAATTAACGTTACGTATGAAAGAAGCTAGAAGAGCTTGGGCTCCTACTCACAACTAGACACGAGTCGTCTTTGTCGGTAATGGCTAAATAGACTATAAAAATCACTCGATATAGGCTTCCTTCTTTACCGTCTTGCTGTTGTTTATCAAACATTTCCACAACACTTTTAGCTGGTTGTTTATCGCAGGAGCGCGGCACATCGCCGCCTGCGGCGCCCAGATAGTCGCACAAAGCGGCATTGTGCTCACGTACCCATTGTGCTTACTCGGCGATGACAACACTTTTATAACACTCCATTGGATATTATGGTAAGGCACTCGAACTTTTGTCATTTATTGTTGGTAACGACTCTGGTTGACTGTGATCCAGGCTTATTGTTTGAATTAACTACAATTTGAGGCAATTTTGGTAGTGAAATAAATGAGAAGTAATTATTTATGTCCGCCCGTAGCATTAGAATCTAGTATCTATCTTATACAGAGAAAATAAATCATTTTTGATCTATATTTACATCATAAATAGGCAATTTTTTTGACCTGTTAAAAAACACAGATCAGATTGGTGAATTGTAGAGAAAGTTCAGTGACCGTAACTCGCCGAGACTAATATTATTTTCAGGTAATTAAGAAGTGAGTACATAGTGATTTGCCAAATAAATAAATTGGCTAAGATGCGCGTACAAGGTAATAAAGTTTTTATAATAAATCTTTTTTGATATTAGCTAGAACTTTATCGATTATAGTCTGTCTATTTTACAAAGACCGTTTCACTGTGCTTATAGTAGTGACGTGAATTGACATACCAGTAAGTGTGCGTGCTCTAAGCGGGCACAATTGACAGTAGTAAAACCAAGACAGTGTGTATGTACACGTCACCACTACAAGCAAAGTAAAAAGGTATTCTTGAGATAGAACGTCTGTAGGTAGAACCGTATTTCGATTTCGAATAACCGTGTTGGTTTTCGGGATACAAATACCTTAACTTTACAGTTCACTGAACCCAACCATAAATAACACTGTTTCGGCATTGTTGTGACCTGAGTTCGATTCCCGGTCGGGTCAGTTCAGGTATTTTTTTTTGATATAATAAATAAATAAATATACGCCAGACAACACACCTCTTGTAATGGTCTCGAATTAGGGATTAATATCCCTGTGTTACGAGGTACCACACAAGGAAACAAGCCAGGGGCGTCTCCCAGCACACCCAGACTCGAGTCAATTCAGAAAAGATCGTTTCCTGAATTGACCTGACCGGGAATCGAACCCGGGACACTACGGAAATCGAGGCGAAAAACCGTGCTACAACTCACTACGCCAATCGTGTCGTCAAATTACAATTACACAGGCAGTTCAGGTAATTAAGTCAGGCATTACATGTGTGTAACTTTTTTGATTTAGCAAAGTACGTCTCCCTGCCCACTCGGACCCGAGTCTAGGTGTGCTGGGAAACGGCCCTGGCTTATGTCCTTGTCTGGTACCTCGTAACACTAGGATATTTTATTCTGAAGTACTTCGAGACCATGAAAATGCATTAGGCGCAGAACGTTCAGTGTGCTGAGGCAGCTGCTTACCAATGGTCCGTTGATGTGTGCAACAGATCTATACTAATATTATAAAGAGGAAAGATTTGATTGTTTGTTTGTTTGTTTGTATTAAATAGGCTCCGAAACTGATAGAACGATTTTTAAAAAATGGACCGACGATCTGGTCAAGGTCGCGGGAAGCCGCTGGATGCGGACAGCGCAGGACCGATCGTTGTGGAGATCCTTGGGGGAGGCCTATGCCCAGCAGTGGGCGTCGTTCGGCTGAAATGATGATGATGATGATGAAGCTACATTATCATTGAGTGACAGGCTGTATTTTATTATGATCGAACAAAACATTCAAAGAAAAAGAATAGTATAAGTAAATCAAGTAGAAGAAACGCGGGCGAGATGTGCTGCTTTACCGACGCCGCGACGTGCAATTACTTTTGACAGAACGAAGTCTGTCGAGGCAGCTTTGTATGACAGAATACATGCCCGCCACAGAGCATCAAGTCCCGCCCGCGTCGAACCGGTCGTCAAGAAAACTTTTTTGTTTTTTTTTTATTTTGCCAATTTTGCACAAATTACCTGAATAAAAGTAAGTTACGAAGCTAAAAAGTTAAATTGGAACGGTGATGCGATTACCCGCCATGTCAGTAATGGATGTTGTACTGCGATTTTAGCGAATTTCCAAATTTCCCTGTTGGGTTTAAAAGTTTGATTGCATTTTGTTTCTTTCATAAGTTTAGCCTGCTTCTTCTTAGCTAATTTTGCACTTCGTAACCTAATATTTAGACTGTTTAAGCTTTTTTGAGCAGACAATACTAAAATGTTTCTTTTTTTAACTATACTCCATTAATTATAGGAGTTATTATACAAAACTATAATATCGTCGATGTAAAAACCTAAAAACAGCAGGGGTTTTTATCCCAACACGTTTTCACTGTCACTATATCTCTACCGAATCTAAAATGTTACATAATTCCTTCATACGTTGTGGCGGAAGTGGTTTTTAATTTTGCCAGGTTATTTATACTCAGGTATGCCATCGTCATGGCAACGTCAAATGCAAATTGTCATTAATTTTAGGACTCCTGCTTCTTATTGCTAATGTTATATTAAATGAAGTATAGTCACATCTAAAATGTTACACCAACATAATTATTTACTATGATATTATGTGTTAGCCTGCTGTATCCTTTAAAAAAATTATTAATTACAAATACAGCCTAGCACTTCCCACTGCTGGCCCAGGCTGGTTAAGGTTAGTCCAGTAGTAAAAGTAAGTAAAAAAAACACGAAATAAACATTTATTCCCGTAATGCTTTCAGAGTGTCAAATTATAGGTAACATAAACCAAAATCTAGTTGGCCATCGAATGGTTATGGAATCATGTTAATTTTAATCAATTTAATATTAAGCTCTTCCATCACTGTAACAGACAACGAACACAAAACTACTGGGCGTAGAAACCTTAAATTTGGTTCTTTAGAGCCTACCTGCCTTTCTTGTCTGAGAACACTAGGGCCCATTCATTGAATCTCACTTTGAATGTTGGCAGTGTTCATTACAGCTCCGCAATGTTCAATGTCAAAGCGCGCCGCACGAAAGCAAGCAATAGTTACTCATGTGTGGATCGGATTAGTGCTTCATTTTTAACTATTACTATCCTTCTGTACGTTATTATTCTAAGATTATTCTAAAACAAAATCTGTACTTGATGAATAGATCTGATTGACGTTTTTGTATAAACTCACGTTTTGATATCTCTACTCAAGTACAGATCAGTGCTTGAGTACGATTCTAGAATACGGGCCTAAGAGAGGATTTACGAAGTCACGAGCTAAAGCTAGTCATAAATAGCACAAGGTCATATATTCGGTTCTTTAGGTAAGTACTCAGACACTAGAGTTGGAATGAGTGGACAAAACAGGTTTCAAATTAAATGGCGGCTTTTTGTTATGGAAATGTTAAGTGGAATTTCGTGAATGACAGTGTGTAGGGACCCAATTAATTTACATGACCACAAGCAAAGGGCCGTAACTATACATGGGTTTTTCAACAGACTAGATTGTGTATGTATGTCTATCACTATTATGTTAATTACATACCATCACGACTATATCCCAAACGGGGTAGTCAGAGGAAAGTGACTGTTGCCGTCACGGTGAAAGGAACACTCAGAAGCCCAATTTTCACCAATGGTATTAGAACCCAACGTTGTAGGTGATGAGACCTCCGCCTAATGTTTGCATTGAATAGGCTCCGAAACTACTGGACTTTTTAAAATTCTTTCACCCAGATAAATTGATATATAGGGTAAGTACTTATAATTTATGAAAGCTGAAGCCACAACTTTTGAAAATGTAAATTACATTACATAAAATTCGATTAGGCTCATATTATATACACATTATTTTTAAATAAAAAATCGGGAACTGCAATGAGGTACCGTGTTGCGTTCGGCGACGCCCTATCTATAGTCACACAATTATAAAACAACAAAATTTCGAAACGTCTCCCTGTAGCAGGCAACCCAACACAACAAAATAAGACGTTGACATACGACTGTGATAGTAAAACACTGATAGTTTTGGTTAAACCCCACCGTTCCTCACCGCACAATATAAATTTATTGTGATCGCTTCGCGCTATTATCAAGTTTAATTGTACGGAACCCCACTGTAGAACCCCTTGGCGTTAATTGGACGGGCGTGACACACTGATTGATGTATGAGCCCTACTGTGCCTGGGCCTTCTGATAACTTAGTTGAAAAAAACTGGCACAGTGGCATTAGGAATAAATAAATGCGTCCATTAATTGATTAAAGTCAGAATAAGAGGCGAAGGAAACGTTTATTTTTTTGGGTCATCGCAACATGAAATAAGGATAAAGAAAAAATATTTATAAAGCCAATCCAAAAATAATGTAGAGCTTGTCTGGGGAGAAAAAACGCGCCACTCCACCGCATACACGCACACAAAAGTAAAGGTAAGTAATTAGCCTAAATAATGGCCCACCATCACTGAAATCAAGTCATCGCTGCAATGGATGGGTATTTGGCTTGCTATGAAAAGTAGTAGGCTGACATTTCTGGTAAGACCAGCCTTCGTTAGTCATACGCTTACCAATTTTAAATATATTTTATGAATACACAATTTTTTATTAATAATGTTGGTTTGCCGTAGTTATTTAGAAAATAAAATATAACTTCGTTCACTCTTTCTTGAACTTACACAGTAATGCAGGCGCATGGCCAATTGTAGCCAATTGTTGACAGTTTACGCTTTTAAATACGATATACTAATTTACTGTTTATATTCAAGAAATCGTTCTTATAGTTAGCATAGTTGCTGAGCTTACTAAACGCGAATTTAGTATAGATTTTACTATTATTCACCAGTTTCTAACTGATTGTTTTTGTACATGTTCTTTAGAATCAGTTTTATTATTTCTAACAAGAAAGTCACGCTTAGTGAGTTTGAATAAATTTAAATTGTCTATGTATGGTTTAATATATTGCAATAAAAACCACTTCATTGCGATACATTAAGTATTCCTAGCTGTCTACAAAAAATATTTTAAGTGAAAGCTTACACTGACTACCGTTTGTAAAACATAAATATTTATTGAGTGAAAATAGTATTTAAACACACTCACACAAACGACGTCAAAAACGTGGTTTTTTTTTGGATCACAAAAATGTTTCACCATCTCAAGTTGTTGTGTAGGTATTTCAAGTAACAGAATTGGTCAATTTGATGGTGAAGGCCGCCCCCAAAACTAAACGACAGCAATTAATCAATATTAACTGGGACCGACCTGCGACGTGCCTTCACGTTCACGAATCGAATCACGCGTCACGAAAAATTGCTCACCCATTTGGGTGTCGACTTGTGCAATAAAAGTCTATTCAGAGCCATTGCTGGCCATTCTGTTGGTCTCTAAATCTATTTACAAAATATGTAAGTAGTTGCCCTGTCTTTTATGCAATGTAAATAGAAATAATGTAGTATTGGTTTTTTGTACTGTCACGCAAAACTGTAAAAAAATTCAACGAAAAATTTAAGCTTATTTAATCTTTACAAATAATTTGACTTAGAATCTACACTTATTGGGAGTACCTTAAGTCAGTTTGGCAGGTTTTTTTATGTCTAGTTGAATCAGTTTTGATGAATTTTGGCTACGGTTTGATCCGGCATTATAACTCTCAGCAGTGAATGAAAAAAACCTGCTCCTCGCGGAGGAAGTCGCCGGCCAAAGCTTTTAAACAAATAAAATTATTAAACTACCATCCTGTTTTTGATACGCACTATGAAGCATAACGTTAATTTGTTACTACAATATAGCATACAAGGTGACTATAAAACAAAGTGGACAATTATTGATAAAAACTTATTTGTTTTACTTATTTATTAGGCAACAACTGCTATTGAACTCCGATGTGAGGGCTAAAAATCCGTACCTTCTCCATGAATTTACCTCATTAACTTGTATGCCATTTTATGTTACATTACACTAACTAGTGGCGCTGTACGGAACCCATACATTAACTTGACAAGTGACAACAGACGCTACCATGTCATCGCCGTAATTTAATCGTCGGGGTAGAAAAAATATGTATATCTAACAATTTCCATGCTTGAATTGTATAAAAGACTTCGTACATCTTTTTGCTTTATATTCGGTAGGTAGTATAGATGTACTTTTAAGGTTCATATTTTAAGGAAATGTTAAAACGTAAGCATTTTATTTAATACTCATTATTTTACATCACAAGTTTAAAAGAGTAAGTACTGAGTTTCTCGCCGGGTCTTCTCAGTATAAGATCAACTTCCGATGCGGTGGTAGAGACACTTTATGTTTGTATACAGTAGTATTTACGTCTATTATTAAGTAATTTTTTTTCTTGTAATTTTTTCACGATTAAAAAGTACTTGCTACAGGTCCATTCAAATAAATATATTTTTAATTTGGATTTGAAAATTAATAAAGGACTCGGAAACTGTCGAAAGGAGCTTATGTCAACTGGTTATTATCTATGACA
Organism: Udea olivalis; assembly: GCA_947369235.1. Taxonomy (NCBI): domain Eukaryota; kingdom Metazoa; phylum Arthropoda; class Insecta; order Lepidoptera; family Crambidae; genus Udea; species Udea olivalis. The sequence continues at coordinate 6,671,846 of OX376363.1, forward strand.
AAAAAATCCAGTACTAATTGGACGCACGTGACTAGGCAGCCATCTCTCGGCTCCGCAGATTAAACAGGGTGATTTTTTATACCGTGAGGAATATGGCAGTTAGCAATGTGGAAGCTTTCAGAATATTTTATTTAATTTTTCAATTGTTTTATTTAGGGTGGAAAAGGAAATACGAATGTCCAGTGGAGTTTCTACTTGCGGTCATGTAAGTCCTGTAGTGTCAATTTTATGTCCGAGCCAGTGGTTTACCCCAGATCGATCAAATAGTTTTTTAGGTACATGGCCGTTTATTTTTCACTAGTTAGCTTTCCGCCCGCGAAAGTCTATTTCGTTTTAAATGTTTTGTGTACAATGTATTGTATCATGGATGTATCTCTAGTTATCCGTCTCGGTATTGGTTCGCAACTGGTAATCCAAATTCAAAAGTTCTTGTTCGTTTAGCAAAGCTTTGCGAGTTTTCAATATCGAAGAAAATCTCTTGCGGGAATCCTATTCTGGAAACTTGTTCACGTTTACGGTTATTTCCTTTTCATTAGGTATTTCGAAATTCAAGATTAATAATTTTAAACATTATTTAAGGAAAGGAGCAAATGGACGTATGTCTAAAGTATTTGCTGATACACATTGCTGGCTACAATGATCAGGCGTAGCAGCACCATCAATATTTTGAGCACAGACGCACAAAAGGGATTTTGCGGTGCTATGGCTAATCCATCCATCCCCTTTTATGGAGGAAATCCATCTTACTCAGTGGGATAACCCAGCATGTGACAAAGATCTGAAGACGGTGCGCTTGACAAGTGATTGCCATTTCGAAAATATGTTTCCAGTATCCCTTTGTCTACCATTCATTAGTAACACACTCACACTACAGGAATAGTGAATAAAAATAGTGTTGTCTTAGTCTTAGACAAATTAAACTTTCAAAAACCTCATCGTAGGTATACTAAAGAGCCATCACACATTGGCTTGCACAACTTTGTAAAAGCTATATCTAGTTGTTTTGTGGTTATATATTATTTAATTTAAAGGTATGTTCGTATGGGTTCCATTCTATTAAACGAATAGTTTGCAATGTAAAGAGCCAGTGACTTTGTTCAGCGGAGGCTTGAAGTCCCACAAACGCTGGCATAACCAATAGGACAGGCGCAGGAAAATATTTCCTGTCACTTTTCACGTGCACTTTCCGTAGACTTTGAAACTCTAGTATTATTCAATACACACTTTTACAAAAAAACATTTAGGAACTTTATTAGCGTTTTTGATGTTATTGTGATTATTTTGTAAAAAAAATATATAAATATATATTTTTCGCTTGGTTATTTTTTAATTACAACTGTATTCTTGTACAATGTGAAACTAGGATTAAATTCACCGACAAAAAACAAAAAAGTTACTTCACCCATCGTGGTCCATTTATCAGGGTTACAATATAAGATAAGATAAGATAAACTTTATTGCCCAAACTAAATACTACAGTTTCATTTAAATAAATTATGTGTACAATATAGGCGGCCTTATCGCTAGTAGCGATCTCTTCCAGGCAATCTTCAGGTAGAGAATCAGGAAGAAAATTAATTGGCGGTGCAAGATGATAATTAAGAGATACAATAATAACATAAAAATAAACATACATACAATAATACACATACATATAATACCAAAGCAAAATAATGAACTTACATATACTTACATACTTATCATACTCGTACATATAAAATAAGGTATGGATTAACTTATAGGTGAAAGTAAACTGGAAAGAAGGCGATTGGGTCAAAGTGACAGAAGGTAAGCTTTAACTCGGGATTTGAAGCTGGAATGTGATTTAAATAGCCTTATGAACACGGGCAAAGAATTCCTTAAGCGAATATAATTAACAGTAAAGGATTTAGAATAAAATTCAAAGGAATAGGAAGGAAATGATAGAAGCCGAACGCATATCTTCACCTTTGGCCGGTTGCTGAAAACTGAAAGGTTGCTTAAGATATGGAGGTGACCGCGGAACAAACAGGATAATTAAGGCACTGAAAGAACATGGAGATCACGACGACGACGTATTGGGAGCCAATCAAGTTGAGCGCGGTATTCAGAAACATGATCAAACTTGCGTAGCCCGAAGAATACGGATACAAAAATTATATAATATATTTTTTAATTCTTCTCGTAGTGAGTTTCATGATTTCATATTTTTTGGTTATAAGTTACATTAATAATACAAGTTTAAAAATAATAGGTGGCAAAAGGCTTTTTCATTTATGAAGAAAAAATCATCCATTAAATTAGGAGCAACAAATATCCGAAACAGCGCTATATTTTCCGAAATCATCGGTTTGAAAGTTAGAAACCTGAAATTATCTAGATTTACTCTTAAATACATTAAGTTTTGAATGCTAAGTCCATATGGGTGTAAAACGATATAAACTGTTACAACTTGGAGCTTCTTTCAGAATAGGTCCGTTCATGGAGTGTTCGGCTCATATGTTCTATTTGCATTCAAGATGGCGGCGGTGTTTACACTATTTGCTCGCTGCAGACGCGCGACATCATTAGTGTTAAACGAATATGCAAGCCACTGGATTTATGGGCTTCATTTAAATGTATTATTATTTTGTAGTGCAACTTTACTTTACTTTACTTTACGCTATCTACAATTCAAACGTTGCCGCATCGTAGACAAAGTTTTTATTTTATTCTGTGGTGAAACGCAAATTCACTATTGCCGTTCTTAGGCCTTATTACAATCGATTATAACTACTCAAGTTAATTCCCCAAACTGAGGGTAGGAAGCAATCTCGTCAGTATATATCCAGCCTGGAAGATGCGATAGTGCCAGGTAACCGCTGACTGGAAATGAATGATCATTTATGAAGTTGCTCAGTTTAGGGAATGAAGTTTTAAGGGATTGTATTAAAGCCCCTGATGAACGGGTAACATTCCACAGCCCACTTTTTGCCACTTAGAACCCAATTAGTAGTAGGTAGCGAGGTTTTTGCCGTTATTTTTAAGTAGTATACCTACAAATGTTTATGTAAGAGGTGCCAGAGGTTGTCTCAATAACATCTGACGGATTCTTATATGCATATCACTTTTGTCAAGTTGCACTTTTATTCATGTTTCATTCGAACTGATGTTTACAAAAAAAAAAAATTAAACTTATTAAAAATTCTCACACGCGTAAAAACTATTCGTCTATCATAGTCTCGTTCAGGAGGTTTTTTGAAGGTGCTGATAGATTATAGCAGATTTACTTGTAACAGAGCATCGAGCTTTCGCCGTTTTTAAATTTAAGTACTCGAACCTTTTGCCTCTTTGTATCACGCGTAAAACGTAACGTTACAATTGTAATGTGGTAGCAAATGCTCTTGTCTATAACCACCTTATGATGCATTTTTCTCAAGTCTGTCCAGACTTTCTCAAAGAACTAGTCTCGAGTTTAAAGAGGGTTTGAAAAAGTTTGTACAGGGTTGGCAACGTGATAGTTTACTTTTAAATACGATATACTAATTTACTGTTTATATTCAAGAAATCGTTCTTATAGTTAGCATAGTTGCTGAGCTTACTAAACGCGAATTTAGTATAGATTTTACTATTATTCACCAGTTTCTAACTGATTGTTTTTGTACATGTTCTTTAGAATCAGTTTTATTATTTCTAACAAGAAAGTCACGCTTAGTGAGTTTGAATAAATTTAAATTGTCTATGTATGGTTTAATATATTGCAATAAAAACCACTTCATTGCGATACATTAAGTATTCCTAGCTGTCTACAAAAAATATTTTAAGTGAAAGCTTACACTGACTACCGTTTGTAAAACATAAATATTTATTGAGTGAAAATAGTATTTAAACACACTCACACAAACGACGTCAAAAACGTGGTTTTTTTTTGGATCACAAAAATGTTTCACCATCTCAAAAGTTTTTGTGTAGGTAGTTCAAGTAACAGAATTGGTCAATTTGATGGTGAAGGCCGTCCCCAAAACTGAACGACAGCAATTAATCAATATTAACTGGGACCGACCTGCGACGTGCCTTCACGTTCACGAATCGAATCACGCGTCACGAAAAATTGCTCACCCATTTGGGTGTCGACTTGTGCAATAAAAGTCTATTCAGAGCCATTGCTGGCCATTCTGTTGGTCTCTAAATCTATTTACAAAATATGTAAGTAGTTGCCCTGTCTTTTATGCAATGTAAATAGAAATAATGTAGTATTGGTTTTTTGTACTGTCACGCAAAACTGTAAAAAAATTCAACGAAAAATTTAAGCTTATTTAATCTTTACAAATAATTTGACTTAGAATCTACACTTATTGGGAGTACCTTAAGTCAGTTTGGCAGGTTTTTTTATGTCTAGTTGAATCAGTTTTGATGAATTTTGGCTACGGTTTGATCCGGCATTATAACTCTCAGCAGTGAATGAAAAAAACCTGCTCCTCGCGGAGGAAGTCGCCGGCCAAAGCTTTTAAACAAATAAAATTATTAAACTACCATCCTGTTTTTGATACGCACTATGAAGCATAACGTTAATTTGTTACTACAATATAGCATACAAGGTGACTATAAAACAAAGTGGACAATTATTGATAAAAACTTATTTGTTTTACTTATTTATTAGGCAACAACTGCTATTGAACTCCGATGTGAGGGCTAAAAATCCGTACCTTCTCCATGAATTTACCTCATTAACTTGTATGCCATTTTATGTTACATTACACTAACTAGTGGCGCTGTACGGAACCCATACATTAACTTGACAAGTGACAACAGACGCTACCATGTCATCGCCGTAATTTAATCGTCGGGGTAGAAAAAATATGTATATCTAACAATTTCCATGCTTGAATTGTATAAAAGACTTCGTACATCTTTTTGCTTTATATTCGGTAGGTAGTATAGATGTACTTTTAAGGTTCATATTTTAAGGAAATGTTAAAACGTAAGCATTTTATTTAATACTCATTATTTTACATCACAAGTTTAAAAGAGTAAGTACTGAGTTTCTCGCCGGGTCTTCTCAGTATAAGATCAACTTCCGATGCGGTGGTAGAGACACTTTATGTTTGTATACAGTAGTATTTACGTCTATTATTAAGTAATTTTTTTTCTTGTAATTTTTTCACGATTAAAAAGTACTTGCTACAGGTCCATTCAAATAAATATATTTTTAATTTGGATTTGAAAATTAATAAAGGACTCGGAAACTGTCGAAAGGAGCTTATGTCAACTGGTTATTATCTATGACAAAAAAATCCAGTACTAATTGGACGCACGTGACTAGGCAGCCATCTCTCGGCTCCGCAGATTAAACAGGGTGATTTTTTATACCGTGAGGAATATGGCAGTTAGCAATGTGGAAGCTTTCAGAATATTTTATTTAATTTTTCAATTGTTTTATTTAGGGTGGAAAAGGAAATACGAATGTCCAGTGGAGTTTCTACTTGCGGTCATGTAAGTCCTGTAGTGTCAATTTTATGTCCGAGCCAGTGGTTTACCCCAGATCGATCAAATAGTTTTTTAGGTACATGGCCGTTTATTTTTCACTAGTTAGCTTTCCGCCCGCGAAAGTCTATTTCGTTTTAAATGTTTTGTGTACAATGTATTGTATCATGGATGTATCTCTAGTTATCCGTCTCGGTATTGGTTCGCAACTGGTAATCCAAATTCAAAAGTTCTTGTTCGTTTAGCAAAGCTTTGCGAGTTTTCAATATCGAAGAAAATCTCTTGCGGGAATCCTATTCTGGAAACTTGTTCACGTTTACGGTTATTTCCTTTTCATTAGGTATTTCGAAATTCAAGATTAATAATTTTAAACATTATTTAAGGAAAGGAGCAAATGGACGTATGTCTAAAGTATTTGCTGATACACATTGCTGGCTACAATGATCAGGCGTAGCAGCACCATCAATATTTTGAGCACAGACGCACAAAAGGGATTTTGCGGTGCTATGGCTAATCCATCCATCCCCTTTTATGGAGGAAATCCATCTTACTCAGTGGGATAACCCAGCATGTGACAAAGATCTGAAGACGGTGCGCTTGACAAGTGATTGCCATTTCGAAAATATGTTTCCAGTATCCCTTTGTCTACCATTCATTAGTAACACACTCACACTACAGGAATAGTGAATAAAAATAGTGTTGTCTTAGTCTTAGACAAATTAAACTTTCAAAAACCTCATCGTAGGTATACTAAAGAGCCATCACACATTGGCTTGCACAACTTTGTAAAAGCTATATCTAGTTGTTTTGTGGTTATATATTATTTAATTTAAAGGTATGTTCGTATGGGTTCCATTCTATTAAACGAATAGTTTGCAATGTAAAGAGCCAGTGACTTTGTTCAGCGGAGGCTTGAAGTCCCACAAACGCTGGCATAACCAATAGGACAGGCGCAGGAAAATATTTCCTGTCACTTTTCACGTGCACTTTCCGTAGACTTTGAAACTCTAGTATTATTCAATACACACTTTTACAAAAAAACATTTAGGAACTTTATTAGCGTTTTTGATGTTATTGTGATTATTTTGTAAAAAAAATATATAAATATATATTTTTCGCTTGGTTATTTTTTAATTACAACTGTATTCTTGTACAATGTGAAACTAGGATTAAATTCACCGACAAAAAACAAAAAAGTTACTTCACCCATCGTGGTCCATTTATCAGGGTTACAATATAAGATAAGATAAGATAAACTTTATTGCCCAAACTAAATACTACAGTTTCATTTAAATAAATTATGTGTACAATATAGGCGGCCTTATCGCTAGTAGCGATCTCTTCCAGGCAATCTTCAGGTAGAGAATCAGGAAGAAAATTAATTGGCGGTGCAAGATGATAATTAAGAGATACAATAATAACATAAAAATAAACATACATACAATAATACACATACATATAATACCAAAGCAAAATAATGAACTTACATATACTTACATACTTATCATACTCGTACATATAAAATAAGGTATGGATTAACTTATAGGTGAAAGTAAACTGGAAAGAAGGCGATTGGGTCAAAGTGACAGAAGGTAAGCTTTAACTCGGGATTTGAAGCTGGAATGTGATTTAAATAGCCTTATGAACACGGGCAAAGAATTCCTTAAGCGAATATAATTAACAGTAAAGGATTTAGAATAAAATTCAAAGGAATAGGAAGGAAATGATAGAAGCCGAACGCATATCTTCACCTTTGGCCGGTTGCTGAAAACTGAAAGGTTGCTTAAGATATGGAGGTGACCGCGGAACAAACAGGATAATTAAGGCACTGAAAGAACATGGAGATCACGACGACGACGTATTGGGAGCCAATCAAGTTGAGCGCGGTATTCAGAAACATGATCAAACTTGCGTAGCCCGAAGAATACGGATACAAAAATTATATAATATATTTTTTAATTCTTCTCGTAGTGAGTTTCATGATTTCATATTTTTTGGTTATAAGTTACATTAATAATACAAGTTTAAAAATAATAGGTGGCAAAAGGCTTTTTCATTTATGAAGAAAAAATCATCCATTAAATTAGGAGCAACAAATATCCGAAACAGCGCTATATTTTCCGAAATCATCGGTTTGAAAGTTAGAAACCTGAAATTATCTAGATTTACTCTTAAATACATTAAGTTTTGAATGCTAAGTCCATATGGGTGTAAAACGATATAAACTGTTACAACTTGGAGCTTCTTTCAGAATAGGTCCGTTCATGGAGTGTTCGGCTCATATGTTCTATTTGCATTCAAGATGGCGGCGGTGTTTACACTATTTGCTCGCTGCAGACGCGCGACATCATTAGTGTTAAACGAATATGCAAGCCACTGGATTTATGGGCTTCATTTAAATGTATTATTATTTTGTAGTGCAACTTTACTTTACTTTACTTTACGCTATCTACAATTCAAACGTTGCCGCATCGTAGACAAAGTTTTTATTTTATTCTGTGGTGAAACGCAAATTCACTATTGCCGTTCTTAGGCCTTATTACAATCGATTATAACTACTCAAGTTAATTCCCCAAACTGAGGGTAGGAAGCAATCTCGTCAGTATATATCCAGCCTGGAAGATGCGATAGTGCCAGGTAACCGCTGACTGGAAATGAATGATCATTTATGAAGTTGCTCAGTTTAGGGAATGAAGTTTTAAGGGATTGTATTAAAGCCCCTGATGAACGGGTAACATTCCACAGCCCACTTTTTGCCACTTAGAACCCAATTAGTAGTAGGTAGCGAGGTTTTTGCCGTTATTTTTAAGTAGTATACCTACAAATGTTTATGTAAGAGGTGCCAGAGGTTGTCTCAATAACATCTGACGGATTCTTATATGCATATCACTTTTGTCAAGTTGCACTTTTATTCATGTTTCATTCGAACTGATGTTTACAAAAAAAAAAAATTAAACTTATTAAAAATTCTCACACGCGTAAAAACTATTCGTCTATCATAGTCTCGTTCAGGAGGTTTTTTGAAGGTGCTGATAGATTATAGCAGATTTACTTGTAACAGAGCATCGAGCTTTCGCCGTTTTTAAATTTAAGTACTCGAACCTTTTGCCTCTTTGTATCACGCGTAAAACGTAACGTTACAATTGTAATGTGGTAGCAAATGCTCTTGTCTATAACCACCTTATGATGCATTTTTCTCAAGTCTGTCCAGACTTTCTCAAAGAACTAGTCTCGAGTTTAAAGAGGGTTTGAAAAAGTTTGTACAGGGTTGGCAACGTGATAGTGCTATGCAGGGCTTGAAACCGATTTAAAACGTTCCAAACAGTCCGTGCATAGCATTTTGTTCGAACGCCGAACAAAATGGGAATATTTTATGAGAATTGAAAAAACCGGTTTATTCCACAAGGAACGCTCGTGGCGTGATTCATACATGGCGACACTTTTTATTCATCTGAGAATTAAAATATTTCGTGGCGATAGATCTATCGTTAAATGATACAAGTTGATGACAAAATATAAACGTTGCTGACAAAAAATAAAATTCCCTTAATGCATCAATGCTCTTTAGTTCAAACTTTAACGACACGACCCATGACTGAGCTGTGAAGTATCATCCCTAGTTTCGTATTGAAGCTAATAAATATAAAAAACCGGTTAAAATGGTTAAAAACGTCACATTGAGTGGCCACGATATACATTTCGTTTCTCCTGTAAATCGTTTTTATTTCGTTCCCGTTCAAACGTTAACAAAACCAATGCGTTCTCAGGCATTTTGGGATGAAAACGGTTTGAAAAATAAACCAGTTTCCAAGCCCCGGTGCTATAGTCTTACATTGTATAGGCAGCGGTAACCACCTAACACGTCGTTTGAATGCGTGTTTGCGACTGACTGAATGTATCACAATAAAACATACATATCTTTTTCCATTAGTAAAATCTATTAACTTCATCTGCTAATGGTAGAGCGAAGGTGGTTTCCATCATGATATTGGATGGAGATGTCTAGGTAGATTCAATTGAAATGGATTTTGCGGATGAAGAAATATCGTTGCAGAAAAGTCAGGTTATATTTCAACAATTTGTTAGGTTAGTTTTCGCGATATGTAGGAAAACTACATTATTTTAGCTCTGACGGCTTCGTAAACTCCTCATTATCTTACCTTAACCTAGACCGTCCTAAACCTGTTTGGGGTCCCTGAGCACAAAAGTATGATGAGGCCCTTCTGACCTTTAGTGCTTATGAATCCATGTTGTAACTTGTTTGAAGTTGCAACAAACCTTGTTTTTACATTCTGAAATCTCACAAACCTAATTTCAGCAGCCCTTGTTATCACGGGGCCCTAGGCATGTTCCGTAAGTGCTTGAAGGGAATCGGGGGCTGACAACTACTCGGCCACCAAATCGGCGATATTACCTACTGAATATCATGACCTGACTTTCAGACAAATAAACAGTTCAACAGCGTTAGTTTTCCAAAATCACTATCTCTGTATTTGTTCCATTTAATTTACTGCATGCACAATTTCAGATTCAACAGAAATGACTGATAAATCACCCAAGAGGGTGAACACACAGGCCTTTTTCATGAATACATTAGAAAGAGGTGCTAGTTTCAACTCGAAATGTGGTAGGCAGTTCAGTAGAGAGAGCAGGCAATGGGCCTACAGCATTATTTGGATCGATCCACATATACTATTTCACAAAACGCTATAGTCTACTTCGCGCAGTGGTTGACTGGCAGAGAATGCTTATGACTGCTAATAAAACTTTTCTTTGTAAAATAAAGTACAGAGAGTGCCACAAATACCAACACCTCTCCACCATTTCAGTGTGGAACTATGATAAGGTGGACTTCGTGTTTTTTTTTATAAAAAGTACCAGTAGTACGTAAGTGGACCGATAGGAAATCTTATGATCCATGATGCTGTCGATGCAATGGGGCCGTTTACCAAACAGGACTACTCTTATCTGGGTTCATTTCTTAATAATCATAATCATTTATTTGTAAACAAATCATAATCATTTGTTTGTAGGTACAATATATTCGGGGTTACAGTTATGTGTGAAGTGTCACTATGTTCGGCCATTAATCTGGCATACAAATAATAAGACAAAAATTATTCAACAAAATATCAGCTACACAATGAATTAAAAACAATCAAATTATTAAACGTTAAATTCTAGTAATTACAGGGGATATAAATTAGATTAAAATAATGTCATGAAAATTGCAAGAAGTTTACAATTTGTCCAAGAAAAATTCAGTTATATTATAATACGATTTGATTAATAATAGTGATTGCAACTCCTTGCGAAATATCGTAAGATTAGCCTCTTTCAAGTTTTTGGGGAGCTTATTGAAAACTTTTGGAGCCATACCGTAAAAACTATTTCCTTTCAATGCGGTTTTAGTAACTGGCGCTCTTAACATATTTCCATGACGTCTGCTCACCTTTGTTTGCCCAGTGGAGATGGTGTCAAAGAGAAGAGGATTTTTCTTAACAAACATTGCTGTTTCGTATATGTAGAGACATGGAACAGTAAGAATCTTCAGTTCTCTAAAATGTTCTCTACAACTGTCTGTTCTTTTTAAAGACTTTATGGCCCTAATACACTTTTTCTGGCATTTAAAAACTTCTTCTTTATTAGTACAGTTGCCCCAAAAGATTAATCCGTAACGTAATATGGAGGCAACGTATCCATTGTAGGCAGTTAGAACGGTCTCCAGACTGGCTACTCGAGATAGAGTTTTTAGTGTTCTTGTTTAGTTCTTGTTCTTTTAACTTTCCTTTTTTGGTCCCACTGCTGGGCATCTCCGAAATCGCTCCATTAGTCTCTATCTGAGGGCAAAATCTGCCATTCTGGTAGATATTTGCCATTCCTGGTATTTATCTAGATCGCCCCGCCATCTTTTCTTCGGTCTACTACTTTGACATTGAATTTAAAATTAGCTTTGTTTTTATATATTTCTTTCTTTCCAATACGCCATGTCACACCTTAGAAACGTATAATAGTGATACTAATATGAACTGCCAAGAAAATGTTACGTTCCGGTCAGTGGGTATTATTATCTTCATTTTCACTCACATCACCGTCAGGACACGGAAATAATAACACTCGGAAATGTCCTTGTTTGTCAAGAATGCGAGTTTATTTCACATTTATATTTGGTGCGAAAGAAGTACAATACCTATTATAAGTATTCAGTATTTTTATTGCAATCTTGAATATAGTAGGGCTTCCTTCTTGGTGAACGAAAGGTCCATTATTGATAAAATGACTTATATGTGCTAGTCAATCAGTGCTCTAAGTCTAGAGCATACCTAGAGCTAGCTAATTTAGTAGCCATAGTCCTGTTTTTATAGCCAATTGTAAGGTCACAAAAAAAGAAAGCGCTTTAAGGCATAAGAATAGCACCACACCTCCCCAAACCTCAACTATAAATGCAATTTATGTGGAAGGCTATGCTGTTCGCGGATAGGCCTTCTTAGCATGATAAGAAATGCTCAAGTGGCACTGCTTAGATAGTTTATGACAGACGTAAAGGCAGCTATGAACGATGAAGGTCACATTCTCAAAAAATATAAAGTCCATCAAAATTGAATTTGAAAAACCTCTATGAGAAGGTCCCCAACCTACTCACATTCGTCTAAACACGTAGGTAAAAGTTTCGTAGTGTTTTTCATTATATTTTGAACCTGGCCATAATCTTAACACGCTACTTTTTGTCTGTGTTTTAGTCTTCTAAAGATTACGAAACTTACTTTATTTTACACCAGAATAAGACCCCCCTTATAACATTGAATGTCATTTCAGAACCGCGTAAGATGAATGAAGTCCTGTCAAGCATTATGCTTCGGTCAGCGGATAATAGTTTCATTTTCCTGTCAGAGCTGTCACTGTCACTAAGTGGGTGGATGAAATTAATATGCGGGCATGCCGTCCTTGTCAGGAATTCGGGATAGAGCGGGTGGTTTAGAAAGATTTGAGCGAATATTTGGTGACGTCACTTGAGTGTTATATGATAAATGGCTTAATAATATTAAGATACCAACGCCTTTGATTTAAGAACAGTAATCTAAGCATGCTTTCAAAAGCTTCTTAATATCACGAAAGTGTTTTTTGTTTAAGGTACTCGTACTTAGTTTTAGCGATAATCAATGACTAAAATGTTTAGTATGTTAAGTAACTGGATGAGCAGACAACAGACTAGTACAATACAAGTCACGGCGTAAACTATTTTATTTTGAAACGAATTAATTGTTTTTGATATTTTAATTTCACTTTCACTATACTATCACATTTCGGAAGCTCCGAACTTTTTTGATGTAATCCGTAAGAGATAACTTAAAACCAGTAATAGATTTCAAGTATGTACATTAATAGGCCCTCAACTTGATCAAAACTAAGGTTCTAGTCCTAATCTACAGGACGCTTTGAAAATAGCGTTCAACCTCATTAATTGCCCATTAGTCAAGACTAGCAGGTTATTTTCCATTTAATTCAATCAATTTTTGTAATCGGTTGATAAATATTTAATCTGATTTATTGATAAATGTCCGAGGATTTTCGGTTTTCAGTTTAAAGCTAATTGTAGATTTTGATATGTTTCAAGATGAGTAAAGACAGATAAACGTAATTTATTAAATTCATCAAAAACAATTTTTTTTCCAAGAAAGTAACACTATTCGTACGATTAAATTACATTTCTACAGGCAATTCCAAAAAATATTTTAATGTTCATTCTTTGGTAAGAATCCTATACCAAGCAGAGTCCTTAAACTACTAACTAATTTTACGTACGGTCGCCGACGACATAGATATATAAAGTTATTTCAATCAAAGTCAAATATCTTATTAGCTTGGAACGTAAGCATATACTAGAAAGATTCGTTCGGGTCAGTAAGATTTCAGTAGCTCAGTGGTTAGAACAGCCACCCGGATTGTGGACGACGCGGGTTTGAATCCTGCCTGATTTCTTCAAGGTCTGAAATTAGATTTTTTCTAGTTTTGCAAATTGCAAAGAAAAGGTGGTACAAAAGTTGTGAACATAGTTCTACAAATTGAAACCGCTACTCAGTTTAACATGCGAAATAATATTTTTTCTGAAGAACCCTTAATGCTGTTGGAAGATTTACTTATTAGCCACTGGCGAAGGCTTAAGTTGTCGGCAAATGTACGTTATGTAGCGCAAAATTCTTATTAACCTCCATATATTTTTATAGCTCCCTAGCTCTTGTCCTTTTTCCTTTTACTCTTTAACTTCCACAGACTTACGACGGTCTCATTCTTTGCGTGCACTCAAAATAAAATGCAAATGACGAAACATCCGACTCGTGAAAATTATAATAAAGTATGCATTTTGTATCTCATTCTGTTGGAAATACTGGTAAAAGGAAATGCAAGTTAGTAATTAAAACATGAAGTAACGTTTTGCTGAACTAAGTTTACAGGCTTGTGACAGATAATAACACAAAACACTATCTTAAGAAAAAACTGACTACGAAGTTCGCTTGAAAAAGAATGTTCAAAATTGTAAGTTTATGTGAAGGTTTTAGTAAAAACTCCATTTATCTTCATAAAGCTGACGTTTTATTAATTGCAAACGTTACCTAAACACTAATCGAGTTAAAAAAAGAAAGAAATTAGATCATAACTTGTAAATATTTAGCAGTTTACTCTCCCAATTTAATTTTGAAAGCTGAAAAGAAAGATTATATTTGCCTTATGTCTAGCCGTTTCGTGGAGCTTTCAAGACAAACACTCAACCCTTTAGGATCTGTGACATCAACCCTCAATTGTTACCTTTATTTGGATATTCCCCCACCCGTAATTCCTCTTGGCAACATGGATTTAGGGTATGGCTCAAGAATTATGTATGAGTTTTCCATATTCTAAGTTTTAACCCTTTACGCTGCTGTTTTTCCCTCATTAGACCCTCATCGACCTCATGAAAGTCCTTTGAATATTATAAAAAGCACTGGTATTAAAGTTACGTGAGTGTTCAGGAAACTGAAACCGGTTTGCAATTGGAGCCGGTGGGTCAATTTCCCGAATTATATTCGAAAATGGAACCACTTTAAACTTTTTACATATACACGTAACGTTGATATGATATCCGTAAAGGTATTTACACGTTTGTATTTTTGTATTCTAGTATATCCTAAATTATTTAAATAAAGTATGAATGTATTTTTTGGATGACAAGTACAAAAACTTTTGTGCATACAGATGCATGAAACAATTTTGTTATTTAAGTTTAAACATCCACTTGCAAACAAAACTGTAATTAAATTCAAACCTTTAAATACAATAGGTCCTACCTATTGTGTTTTTGTATTATAAGTATACTTTGCAACATTCACGCAAACACTGCTAATTACCATTAGAATCTTAAAGGTGCTAATAGATTTGAGCATTCACTTGAACCATAACATCGAGCATTCGTCGCTTTTAGATTTACTTTAACCACATTGCAAACATGACGCTTGAAGGTTTGTTACAACTTGATTTTAAAAAAAATGTTACATGACATGAAATGTTTTTATAAGACTAAGCATTTTGCATGTGTACCATTCGTAAAAGTTACATTGCGATGTAATGCTCTAAGCTTACCTTTGAAGTTAATTTCAATGCTTGTTATACAACCAAACTGAAACATCGTGAAATTAATATTTTACTAGATACTTTCAGGGTACCATTCAGTTCATATCTTGCACCAAATGTCTTGAATCCGTCTTTACGAGTGTTTTATTCCGGTCGTAAAGATACTCGTACGTTCACTCATTCTCTCCGAAATTCAATGTGCCCAGAAATGTTAATGATGAATTTTTATGAAGGGCATTTTTTCCTGTCACTGTATGGATATGTTTGCGTATGCGGGTAGTAGTGCTTACGACTGAAGATTTAGAGTGAGAGGAGGTTTTTCACATGGTCCCTTTCAGATGGGGATCGTTAGGCTAAGTGTACGAAACATTTGTAACTTACATCTGAATGAGTTTCACGTTTAGAAATTCAATCTTGGATTGCATGTTATTACGACTCTTGATGTTTTGCTCATTAGGTTCAAAGACATTTATTCTCATAAAGACATGACGCCACTTACATGAGAACATCAATAAATACATTTAAAAAAAATATATACGTTCGTTGACACACTAAAATATAACATAAACAACATAAAAACACAGTGGGCTGGTACAAGATGATTGAAATTACAATATTATTACAAAGACAAAGTCCCAAAACACAAAAATCAACCAAACAAAACATGCCCTTCAAAGACAACTCACATAGGTTTTATAGCTATCGGTTAGGTAAAGCTGAGAATGAAACAAGATAATAAACAATTATGAAAACACTGCGATTTTTGTGATAATGTATTGTGCAAGTCGGTTTTTAAATACGTTTAGCGAGTCAATATTTTTAATTTCCGAGGGTATTTTATTAAAGTAGTACGCACCTTCGCATGTTACTGTGGTTTTGCCGTTTTTCGTTCGAGTCTTAGGCAGAACAATGAAACTTGCGCGTCGAGTACAGGGCCGCCCAACTTTGGTCTGCTTGGTAAATTTTAAATCGGTGTGTATATTATTTTTAACGGCCTTATGTACGAATAAAAATGCAGACGTTATAAATGTATAACTGTTTAAAATTCATTATCTTAGTTTCGGAATAGATTTGAGCGGTTGATGTTCGGAAGTGATAGTTGAATAGTTTTTTTATTATTTTGTTTTGTATTATTTGTAATTCAGCTATTCTTGTTTTGGCAGCACTTCCCCATATTTCAATGAGGTACAAAAGATGTGGTTTCACTAATGTATTATAAATTGTAAGGCGTAGTTTACGCGGTATGCATCGGACGCTATTTCGGAGGTAGGCATAGATTGATGCTATTTTTTGTAGAATATAAATAAATATGAGCCAGACAACACACATCTTGTAATGGTCTCGAAGTAGGGATTGATATCCCTGTGTTACGAGTTACCACACAAGGAAATAAGCCAGGGGCGTCACCCAGCACACCCAGACCCGAGTCAATTCAGAAAAGATCGTTCCCTGAATTGACCCGACCGGGAATCGAACCCGGGACACTACGGAAATTGAGGCGAAAAACCGTGCTACAGCGCACTACGCCAATCGTGTCGTGTGTGTGTAGAATATGCTTAATATGGACTTTACATGTAAGATGGGTGTCCATATGAAGACCGAGATATCTTTCATGGGATTTTTCTCGTAAAGGTATACCATTTATAGTGAGAGATGTGTAATTAGGTACTGGTTTATTTTTAGCTTTAAAAAGTATATAGGATGTTTTGGAGACGTTGATAGTAAGAAGGTTGTATTGCATCCAGTCATGCAGTATATCTAAGTCTTGTTGAGCTTGACAAATGAGGTCATGAACGGACGATCCAAAATTAAAGAGACAAGTATCGATGGCATAAAGAGTAATATGTCCATTTAAGCCTAGTTCGTGCATATTATTGATGTATATCAGGAAAAGTCCACTTATTGTAGTCCACTGCCTGGCAATAAAGACTTCCATTGCTAAGCAAGTCTCACCTACAACACTGATGGCTTATGGCATAGACTAGTATACCACTGGTGGTGACATTTTATGTTAAAAAAATCTAAACCCAGTATTTGAACACAGATCTCTGGATTTCAGGCAGAGCGTTCTAAATCGACCTCAGATGTTGTTATTTCACCTATAATCTTCACAATTTCATTCTTTTAGCTCTAAAAGTGAAACATTGACTTCAGAAGAGATATAGAATAAAAATTAGAATAATAAAACAGATATTAGTGGATATTCGACACGATACTGTTAAGGCCATATGCTTAGCGACAGAATTCAATTTCAATGTTTAGTCATTTAATCTTCTTGACTCAACTCAATTCAAATCTTTACGAATTTAAATGCAATAATTTATTTCTATGTTCCTCCCAAGAGGCTTTATTAAATAAATCTATTTCTGAACGTTTTCAGATTCCTTCGTACGGAATGAAAAATAATTTACTTGAAGATTCTCCTGCCTAATTTGTAATATACCAACTCAACGATCTGGTTTAACGTTTCCGCGTCAAATGTCACGGTAGATTATTAAATATTTTTATTAAATTATGAAATCGTTATCCAGTACATTTCTTTATTAAAAGACAAGTGTGTCGTAGCTTTTAGGGTTCCGTTAATGCAGCTTTTGTAAATCTCCAGAAGTGACTCGGCTTGAGGTCAATTTCAAAACAAAATTAGTGTCAATTATGTGTCAATTTGCATACAATTTTTATTTTTGCATAGGTGTATGTTTCTTAGCAGAAAATAATGCTAATACGAAAATTTATTCTATTAGCCACATCTTGTTCGAATTAAATACCTACTTTTTGAAATTAGTATTTTTAAACGGTCACGCGTTCCGTCTAAAGATGGACATAATAATGCACTTTGAAATATCGTCAAATGCCTATTAGATGATAATCATATCCGAAGCAAAGATAACACCTACGTAGGAATAACGTTAAAATGGAAGAAAGAGAAATGAATTCTAATAAATGTGCTAAACAGTGCTTTAGCGACTTAGTGAACGAGTAGTACCTACAGAGGCGTTCACATCAACTTTATGCTGCAGACATAAGACCCATTTTGCAATGTTTTTGTAAAGATTGATGTGAACGTCTCTGTACGAGCACTTGACCCAAATAAAAAGGTCCGGGGTTTGAATTCTAAGTCAGCCAAAGTGTATTTCACAGATTTTTCAGAACATTGTACGAGTTTTCGATCACAAACCCACATTAGACCAGCGTGGACATTTTCAGGCACTATCAGTTATTGTAACTACTGATACAGTTACGTAGGGACACAGTATTTCCACAAGTTACGCATGTGGAGCAGCCTCTGTCTGATAGTCCGCTTAGAACCAACCCGCCATTTCGATCACGCATACGGTGAGCATCAGCGTCGCGGCCAGTCAGAGTGTTATTGTTTTTGTCTAACTTAGTGCAATTTTCACGTGATGTATTTTGTTTTTGACCGGTACTGTCATGTATGTATAACCTACCTACTTTTTTTATGGGGTTTTTTGTTGAATGCATAGTTTAAACTTGTATCTGAAGTGCGCTCGGCCGCGTCGGTCATTCCTGTCGCCTAAAGCCGTTAGCGATTAGCCTAAATTGTATCACCATTTATTTATGTCTAGAAAGTTCCTGGTAGTTAAATAGTAACATCGGGGTCATTCTTGAGTTTCATTTACGAATCAAGGTGGCCAGTAGGAGAATGGGAACTTTTTGACCTTAAGTGTAAAATATTTTATTGAACCGATTGTATGGGAGGGGGGCCTTTAGGATAGTGGGGCCCTGAGCACGTGCCAAAAGTGCTAAATGGGAAAAATGGGCCTGCTCATAGATAAGCCAACACAGAACAACTAGCCCGTTTATAATTATGTGTAAAGTAAAGTAAAGTAACAAATGAATTTATTCATTATAGACTTTTAAAAAGTACTTATGACAAGTTAAACAAATATTACTAACAAAAATATACTTACAAAAATATACTTACTAAAAAAAAACATAAATACAGTAAATATCACAAATACAGGACTGGGGTTCTTGAGAGTAAGGCTCGTAGTTTATTTTCACCGTTTATAATTTTTTAACAATTTACTCACACAGAGACAGTGTTCGCACTTTGACGACCGAGACAAGAAAGAGCTATCTCTAGCAGCTAGCATCATTAATCTTGTTCACACACCGCTCATACCGTTCCCATAAATATACATAAATAAATACAATGTGACTCTACCACCGGATCGGAGGTTCCAATGTTGGGATGGCCAGCAGTGGAACAGCATATTACAGACTTTTTGACGTTATTACAAATGAATATAAGTAGATAAATCCCTTTGTATTGTTTCGCTTCATTATTTTCGCTTAAAATAATTAAATTTTCTCTGAAAACGAAGGAAACCGCTCTACCTTACAACGAGACGACACTGAGCGCTCCTGTTGTTTTCACGGTACAATAAATTTAATTAAATGTGACATTTTCACTTGATAACCTTTAAGCCTTTCGTACATTATCAACTTGATTCTGCTGACGTCTTCTGTGCCCGTGTAGAAATCAAATCATCAAAAAAACAAGTTGTTGCTTCAATCAGGATGTTTACAAGGAATTGTCTTTAATGATTGAACAGTTCCATTTGAAAAATATCTATGCATTGTCACTGTTAGCAAAACATAACAGAGCTGTAATAAAAACTCTTAAGCATCGTGAACTTATTGTATGTTTTGATATGGGGCAGGCAAGTAAAACAAGCGATTAGAAAAGATAGGAATAATTATTTTAGCAAATCATGAAAAATACAATCTACCAATAATAATCACATCACCATGACTACCAGACAACAAACGATAGACAGCTAAGGTGTCTCTGGTTACAGTAAAGAAGGTTCTATAATTCAACAGAACTCGCCTTTTTTCTCATCATCATCTTCATCATTCGCTGAATATTAATGCAGGCGGCCTGAAATGACCCAAAAAACATAAAAATCACCATCAACTGGATAATCCCAAAGTAGGACATACCACGTTGGGTTTACGTTATAATCATCTCCATTCCAGAATCCGTATACCCTAAAGGAGGTCACCAAAATGACGCGCGGCCATCGTGATTTATTGCAAATTTTGGGCTATTCGCATTGCGTTTTAGGTATAATTTAGGTACTGATTGGATTGTAAATAAAACTTTATCTTTCGATTACATAAACATCATAGGTGTACTAACATTAATTTTAAACAGTATATATGCTTTATTCAGAACAAAAACCTGTTGTAAACTTAGGCTTTTATTTTTTACACTTATTGTGATGAATTACTCGCATTATGGTTCATTAAGTGTCAACAAAACTATATGTCTGACGTTTTACTTGTTTTATAGCATCAATAGTAAGTTTTGATTAGAGGTTTAGCCACTTGAAGTTGACACGATAAGGCTTTTTCGTAAATTGAAGTGGCGAGATTGATCATACTATAATAGAAAAAATATTTTATTTGCAAATATGTTTCATTATTTGTCAATACGAAAGGTTGGACTATGTTTTGTAAGTATTGAACAGTTAAAAATTTCATCAGAAGGTCGTAAATGATCGCGCTTGGATCGTGCGCTCAAAATACGAAATGGCTCATAAATTACTCGCTCGTTACACTTTTTTAGTGAACTTTACTCTGTTTTGTATTTTTCTTTCAAGTCTTGTAACATGAGATTCTTATATTACCTGAGTCCTAGTACCTGAAATAAAATACTCTTCAGTGTGAGGGTTTCACCGCCTTCGTATAAGGTCAATGAAACATAAAACTGAACTCAGTCCCTACAAATAAACGTAAAAGTGTACCTTTCTAACTTTTACGAACATGACCTGTCGCATTGCGATTTTGAGAAGACAAATTGGAAGTAACAGAAATAAAATCCTTCTTAGTACACTTGACGTTCTGGTGATAAAATGTACCAAAGATCTTCTAGCAGCACTGTAAGTTACTGAACAGTTGGAGGAAGTTGTAGAACGAAAGCCTTCTTTACCCAAACTCTAGAGGTTCATTACTCTAAGTTGCCATTATAAGTAGCCTACAATCAGATCCCTACCTGTTAAAAATTAGGTAGGGGTTGGGTATTTAGCCAGAACAACTGGGGCCCGATTCTGCTAATTAAGAACCAATGGAATCGTAATTGAATGACACGATTTTGACATTAAGACCATACTAAACCTGTCAAAATCACGCCATTCAATTACGATTCCAATGGCTTTTAAATAGCAGAATCGGGCCCTTTTCTGACAAAATTGTTGTACAAAAAGTGTCACTTGCCAGCACTTTTAAGAGCGTCACCATGTATAGTAGTCTCGCGAAGTTCTGGTAAGTGAAGCCCTACCTTACTCTCACTTATCGGGTTTCATCAAATTTGGGGCAGAAGAGTTCTGAATTGTAGACCTTATAATGGCCAATTACGCGGCGAGGAACGCTGACCTGTAAGGTTGACTCTCGACCAGATAAATATCGCATGATTTTAGTGAAATATAAACGGGCTATTTGATGTCCTATAAGTAATAAAACTAAGCGTGCAAGTTTTAAGACGCTTACTGTGACGTCGCAATAGTTTTCATGATGGAAATCCAATCAATTTTAGTAAAGATAGAAAGAGGAAAGATCAGTGTGCACAAACACAAATGTATGTTAAGAACCAATAGAATCGCGAAGCCAAGTGCACTCTAAGGGTGCGTTTCTTAAGAACCAATAGAATCGCGAAGCCAGGTGAATGAAACAATTATATTGGTTCTTAACACACACATTCCTCGCAACGTATCTTCGCACATCTTTGGTAGAAACGCACTCTAATGCAGTGTCAAATGAGGTTCACCACAGTTTCGACACGCCAAGTACATACACTTGCGTCCTCTATTTTAGTTTTTGACTAAGGTATTTTCTCTAGCAATCTCCAGTAGTAAACAACAATGTAACTTGGACTAGAGAATAGTCAGAGCCAAGCTTGTTGTCAACAAATCAAGCAAGTGCCTACCGCACGCAATATGCAAATGTGCTAGTGTTGGCAATTGGCATACAACTTAATCGATGGCCCTATTTAAAACGCACATAATATGACTCTACCTTTTAGTATTTAAGATCTTTTAAAGCATATTGAGACAGAAATATGGTGGTCAAGATGGTACTTGTAGGTGAAAAAAAATATTTGTATTAAATTTGAGACAGTTGACAATCAATTAAGTTGTAGCAAAAAACGTTTTGAATGACACTGAATTTACACCTACCTAATGCATTTGAAAGTAGACAATCTTACTTCTTACTAAGTAATATATTATTATATTATATTGGTACATTGGAAATTCACGGGCCAATGGGGTCCTGGTCTTTTGAGGCTTGCGTGGAACCGAAGGCCGAAGTGTAGAGGGCTTTTGGTAAAATCATAAATCATATCATAATCTTTATTGCATAAATACAGGTACAAATGATCTTAAAATTATAAACATCCAGCCATATTTTCCTTTCCACCAAGCATGCAACAGTTTACATATTCACAATATTCCGATCATTACAATTTATAAGGGTAGGTCAAAGTGTCTAAAGTCAAAGTATTCCTGAATCGAATAAAATCAGTTTTTAACTAATAAGGCTTGTATTTTCTTCCTAAAGATCTGCAACGGCCAGATCTTTATAAATTCTGGCAGATGATTAAAAACCTTTATCGCCATACAATAAGGACTGCTTTTGTAAAGTTGTAGTCTGATATTTGGCAATACAAGTCTGTTGTGATGTCTACTTGGCTTACCTACTTCTAAGATCGCCCCGTTTAACAAAAACATTTGGGTACTGTTTTACAAATATACTCGTACATAGCTGCTTAATGTACAAACAGGGCAAAGGTAGTACTTGTAATTTTTTTAAAAGAGGTCTGCATGATTCCATAAAATGCGCTTTACAGATAGCCCTAATGCACTTCTTCTGGGCTACAAAGGCCCTTTGTACATCTACCGAGTTTCCCCTTATGAATGTACCGTAGCCAAGCACACACGATACGTGCCTTATTATTATCTTACTATCTTATTAATATTATAAATGCGAAAGTTTGTGAGCATGTATATTTGTTTGTTTGTTACCCTTTAGCACGAATGTAGCACGGTTTCTCGCCTAGATTTCCTTGGTATCCCTGGTTCAATTCCCGATCTTGTCGTCAAATTATGTCGTTATTATGTATTTTACTAAATAAAATCAATATTAAAATTAATAGAATCCCAACCAATACGCCATCGGCGAAATGAATGAGGAAATCACAAAGACCACGTAATTTTCAGTGGCCTGCCTCGTCCATTTAATATCCTCGGTCAAATTATAATTTTTTTCATTTACCAAATCGAGTCACGTCCCTAGAGACGTCAAATCAACATTAATGGAATTCCTAAAACGTTGCCGGGATGAGCAAAGAACAAAGAAGGGCTTTTGTAAGACATGTCTTGGCTCGTTGCCCAAAGGTGGGAGAAATACCTAATGTCACTCAAATTAAATAGATTAATTTTACAAAGGGTTGCTTTTTTTGGATGTCGGCTAGTTTCACATTATAACTTGCTCAGCACGATCACATTGGCATATTTGCTGACCGTTTGGGGCATCTTTAAAATGCATTTATAATAATATTGTGTAAATAATTTATTAATTTATATATTTTGACATTGAATTGATTTGATTTGATTTTTGTATAATTTATTGACATTGTAACTGAATTATATTGTATTGTTATTGTGTTGTTATCGCATTATAATGTTTTGTAATTATATTGTTAAGTAGTGTATTTTAATTGTATTGTAATTTGTATTTTAATTTAACTTGTTGGCATGTTGTCCTGTTCTGTGAGCCTTCAAGCAACCTTTTTTTAAATAAATAAAAAACTAGTTTGATTAGTCAAATTAGTAGTTACAAGTGAAATAAAGGTGTAAATCGAAAAATTAAATTTGCGTCTTTGTAGCTCAAAGTCCGTGTGGTCTGAAGTTCAAATGTAGTCATCATCACCATTGTTGTATTCACTATAGGGCGATGACGCGTGGTGAAATATGGGCTTCTGAGTGTTCCGTTTACCAAGACGGCAAAAATCTACTTGCCTATAACTAGTCTTTTTAGAAAATAGTCGTGAGCGTTTAATATGACTGTTAAAAATAGAAACCAGAGGACTGTAATTTAAAAAAAAAATTAAATAAAAAAATTGTTTATTTCAGCATTTTACAGTTTTTTACAATATTCCATGGCCGGGACCTACCTAGTAGGTATGTGCAAATACCTGTGTCAGGAGGCCCCCCTCTTCCCTAACAATGGCATACATTTTATATAACAGAATTAGGATTTATAATTTCAAAATTTTCGGAGAAAAATACCAAACTTAAAGTTTTTACCATGGTGTATTTGTATGTATATGTGTGTGTGTGTGTGTGTGTGTGTGTGTTTTTGTTTGTGTGGGTGAGTGTTCCGGCATGTTTGACCTACGGGATGGATTTAAGTAGTTCCTCTGTCTTACTGTAATTCAACGGCATCAGCCCTTTGATTAAAGTATTTTTATAACATATTTGCTCGTAAAGGGTCTCTTATTTCACCAATTTCAATAACGTAATGTATCTCAATACGCACTTGTGCGGTAATGTAATGTAAAACGCACGAGTTTTTTTTATTATGGTAAAACGTACGGTTTAGCAAGATACTCCGTCTAAAACGAACGGTACTTTTTTAAATTTTAGCAAAGAGTTTTTATGTCAGAAAAGAGGTCAACATTTTATGAATAAAATTAACTTTGGGAGATGAAATATAATAAATAAACATTTAATTCTTTAATTTATTTAATTTTGACAATAAATTACAACCATCTGTAACAAAAACACAGAAATATTAATTTACTTTATTAGTAATACTGGCTGTTTTTAATGCCTTTTGCCTTAAAAAAAGCGCTGATGCGCGCGCATCGCTAATTTGTGAACAAGTAAACATTTTCTAACTGCTCTAGCAAGTGATTAAAGGTTTTAATTGTTTTAGAAAGTCCGATTTTTATTTATTTCCTCTCAAATATGTTATAAAACGTCGTATGACATACGTGCGCTTTGATAATTACAGCCTCTGCTTTCTTGTAGCCCTCGCCTACGGCTCGGGCTAGCAATATCGCCTCGGCTGTAATTATCAACTTACCGCACTTATATCATAATGTACTATTACAATCCCGATAAATTAAATTGTAAATTTTGTACATTTTGTGCAACTTGTTATACAAATGTAATAATGTGTTTTGCAAATAGTTAAACACATTAAAACGAAAGTACCTATGTTGAAAAACTAGGAAAAAGGTAGCCAGCAATCGTTACTGTCTTAAATTCAATGATGTTGAGGGGCATCAAATGTCTTCTCTTCTTAGTCGGGCACTCTTGGCAGAGTGGTCGTGGCTGTTATTATTTTCTGACGGGCATCAAATGTACCCGTCAGAAAATAAAAATCAACTAATGACTTACAACAACTGCAAGAATTCGTCATAGGTACTATGTCACAAGGAAGGCGAGAAGTTATTAATAATTTCAATTCAAAACTTAAACATACAAATCAGTGTCAGTGAAAACCACAGTCCGTGTTTATGGATAGGGGCCCAAACCAAACCTAATAAATTCCGGAAAGCGAGGTCTTGAAATGAAAATACTAACTTTTCACGTCCAAAGTTACGATGACTTGATGAAAAAACAAATAAATAAATTAATGTGTCAAACGCTACGAGTACAAACCAATTTGTTGTTTCAGTGCAAAACAGTGAGGTTGATTTATTATATGTACCTATAAATCCAGTTGATTTGATAATTTATTGCAGACAGGTTTTTGTTGGTGTAATTGCATTCTCACATTGTAATGCTTAATATATTCATGTTTCATTCGATTGCAAAAATAAAAATAATACAAAATTCAACCGTAGGCGTAGATTGAATTAATTCAAATAATAGAGTTTATTTTACTCTAATTTGCACAGCTAAACTCATAGTTTGAACTTCCTCAAGACAAAAGCCTACAAATAAATAAATATGAAAAAATACGCGCTTGCATCACACCACGGTCATAGGTCATAGTCTCGAAGTAAGGATAAATATCCTAGTGTTACGAAGTACCAGAAAGGGCAATCAGCTAGGGCCAGGGCGTCTCCCAGTACCCAGACCCGAGCAATTCAGTAAAGTTCTTTTTCTTGGATTGACCTGATCGGGAATCGAACTCGGGACAATGTGTTAGAGAGGTGATTAAAATAACTAAATCTTTGATGTAAATAATTTACCTGTATTTCTTGAAAGGATTTTTTAAAATATTATTTTCAGTTATGAACTACGCATTGTTTTTTTTTCTTTACGGGTTTCAACAAACTGGCTTTGTTGGCATAACTATTATGTAATCTGTGGTACTACGCTAATTCTTTCGTCACTACTAATGATAATAAGTTCACTTTGTGCTTAACAACTGTACGTCTACCACGAGTTGCCAAAATTTACATTATCGTTCGCGTAAAAAAATGTTTTGGGATTTGACATCGTCATGTTATGTCATGTGTCATCCTAATACACATTTTTTACGCGAACGATAACGTAAATTCAAATTGGCAACTCGTGGTAGAAGTACAGTTTAAATTTACGCAAACGATAACGTTAATTTTAAGTGGTAACTCGTGGTAGACGTACTGATTAGAAAGCTTAATCTTTTATTTAAAAAAATTACCTGTGGGTATTTCTTAAATTTGATAAAATAGGATTTTTTTAAATATCATTATTAGTTATGAACACCGTACGTATTGTTGTTCTTTCTGTGCGGGTTTGTTGGCAGAGTTGCGAGTGAAGTAGAAGTTCATGCGAAAAGGTTTGACGTTTTCGTGCGTTTGCCAAGTAATTTTGCTGAAATTAATTAGTAATTGATACATATAGGCTTTTTAATTAAAAAGAGGTACATTTAGATGATAAGGAGAGTTAACAGTTTACTGTTTGTGGTATTTAGAATAATTTTAAAAGATAAAATACTTTTAATTGAATTTAAAGGTGGGACGTATACTTATGTCTCCAACGACCACCCTTATTCATGAAAACTTAAATAGTGCTATATCTATCGTTACAAGAATAGTCAAAACAGTGTTTTTTATTTATTTAATTTTTTCTCTACCAGTCAACCATCGGGTGAGTCAGAAACCCTGTTGGCGGTGCGAAATTTAAATTTGAAAAAGGAATAAGTTCAAATACAACCTTAGTTAACATAATAGAAATGCATAACTTATTACTTGATATTTATACTCACCATAATGGGATACGTACCTATAACGTATACGTTGTACCTATACGTTGACGACACGATTGGCGTAGTGCGCTGTAGCACGGTTTCTCGCCTCGATTTCCTTAGTGTCCCGGGTTCGATTCCCGGTCGAGTCAATTTAGGAAACGATCTTTTCTGAATTGACTCGGGTCTGGGTGTGCTGGGAGACGCCCCTGGCTGATTTCCTTGTGTGGTACCTCGTAACACAGGGATATTAATCCCTACTTCGAGACCATTACAAGAGGTGTGTTGTCTGGCGCATATTTATTTATTTATTTATAACGTATTACGAGACGTGTTATGCAACTTATCGTATCATAAGTTTAAAATTTAATGTACTTTCTCATCATAGAATGATTAGATAATGATTATGATTATACATTTAATGAGGGGCAAGTCTTAACAGTAAATTTAGGCATCCATCAATCTTGTTTAAGCTTTGAAACTCAAAATCAAACATCAGATGTCTAGCTTTATTAGTAAGTGATTAGGTTTTACCATATTGGAAGCATTTGGTGAGCTCATAAGCGTAAAACCACAGCTAAGAACGGATACGTGCGTGCCAATAACAACAGCGTCATTTAAACTACATTGGAGATAGTAAATTTAATAATCTGAACGTTGTGAAAGGGTTAAGAGGGTTTGCTTCTTGCGTTTGGGGTAGATCGTAAACGTCGCATTTTTTTAGGGTTTTCGTGATTATTAAGCTGAATTCAAATAAAGTTTATATATGCACCTTTTAATTTAACAGTTATAACTTTTAACTGTGTACAGTAAATATTTAAGTGTCTTATCATGTTATAAAAACGGTTTTTTATTTAATTGAGCAAATGATTGGCCACTATCTAATTTTAGACAATTCAATGTGTTTTTAAATAGTATTATGCACACATTAATAGAGCAAAAATTTGAGTATTATTTCAATTCAATGAAAAATCTTACAAAAATGGAACGTTTTCAATCCACCCCCAACAAACGCTCTTAAGTAATTTTGCTAGGCATTTGGTTGGTATTTATTTTCAAAAAATAGTCATTAGTTCAGGGGCCTTTTTACAATATCTTATATCCAGTCAAGGTAATTCCCTAAATTGAGGGTAGCGAGCAGTTTCGTCAGTAAATCAGCCTAGAAGATGAGTTAGTGTCAGGTAAGCTTACTGGCTGGAAATGAAAGATCACATTACGAAATTGCTCACTACGCTCAGTTTAGGGAATGAACTTGACAAGTTACAAGGGATTGTAATAAGGCCCCTGAACTTAGAAAAGGGCTCAGTAATCTTGATAAGAATTATAAAAGCATTTGGTTTGGTATACATGCACTCGTGGTAGACGTACTTTACGTCTACCACAAGTTGTCAATCTAAATTAAAGTTATCGTTTGCGTAAAAAAAATGAATTGGGATTTGTTATTGTCATGTCATGTCATGTGTCATCCCGATACATTTTTTTTTATGTGAACGATAACGCAAATTTTTAGTGGTAACTCGTGGTAGATGTCTGGTTTCATTAATGGTAGCGTTTGCGTAAACCGGTTTTGGTACAGCGCCCCTAGTGATTCAAAATGGAACCAAAAATGGCCACTGAACGCAACGATCGCCGTTCAAGTGACGGAAACTCATCGTAGGTAGACATACTGTACTGTACTAACGCTAACGTTTCATGCTGTACTCGAAGTTTGATGTTTTTTTTATACTATCCTCAGTCAAGAGTCATAGCGAAGGTCACACTTATGTAGCAAGGGCAACAGCCTCCCTTCCTCTCCTTCATTGGTAAATTGACTTTGCTAAATGGCTTTGATATAATTTTATTTAGTCAAAAAAATATCTGGGACAATTTCCCCCAAGATCAACTGCCCCCAAACTGAGCAGAGCTGTACTATATATGTAATAACACCCCAAACACAAATGTTCGTCACATAAATGTTTGTCATGGGTGGGGATGACCAACGACTCCGGTGCTAAAGGCAAGATCGCCACTATTGCACCAATAAAAAAAGGTAAGCAACGCATCGGTGATACCTCTGGTGTTGCAGTTGTCCATGGGCGGAGGTGATCACTTTCCATCAGGTGACCTTCCTGCTCGTTATATAAAGAAAATACCAATAGGCTAGTCAAATAAAAATACCACCTGTTTTATTTAACTCCTAATACTATAATCATTAGAGGCTCTTAAAAGCCCTCTCCTATGCCTCTCTCGAGAAAACTTCACACCGAGCCGTTTGCGACCACCAGCTTTCTGAAACCTGTACCAGGTAGACGTTCCACCGAAAGGTAGGCCTGTTTATGCTGCACGTTGCAGTTTGAAGTCACTATTAAAAAAAAAAGAATGAGCAAAAGGAATGTTCACCCGATGAGCTTCTATTTTTTTTCCTAAAATAAACCAAACAAACCGGTTTTAATGTTCATAACAACATTTAAATTTAACTAGGTAATATACTCGTAGGTACAAAAAAGTATGAGCTGAAAACTGATTGATTTCAAAGGTGTTGTTAGCACACGTAAGATTTACGCTTCAGTGGAAGACTCGTCCGATATGAATTCAGCTTCAGGACGACTGTTCTCTAAGCTTGAGTTTTGGTTCAATAAACTTTTAAAACACTCAAAAGTATAAAATGGGCGTTGAAAGTAATAATGTAAGCTACGTTGCAGAGATTTCAGGGAATTATGTTTGATTGTGTCGTGTAGTTTTCTGCTTAAACTGAAACTGTGCCGTGATATTTAAATATAACAGAAATTTAATTCGTACAATGATTTTTTGTAACTAAAGAGAATATCTAGGTCAGCTCACACCAAGACTGATTTGGCCCAAACTTAGCAGAACTATGGGTGTCAAAGTTTGGTATATATTCATATACGTGTATATATATATATTCATATACTTGTGAATTCGCTATATTCGTAACATTTGCAGTATAAATATTTTCTATAGTAAGTATAAATAGATAAGTAGTCCTGGGAGATTGATCCAGTAGGTGAGCAATAAATATTTTTTGAAAAGTCCACGGGGACTAAGCTTTATACAATTTTCACCTGTAAACACACTACATACCTTTCCAACATTTGAATCCAGCTTTTATAGTATTAATGCAAAAAGCATTTTAAATTAATCCAGTAGTTTTCACGAGGTGCTGGATTATAAGTACAAACAGAATTAGATTTGTGCCTTATTGAATAAAACTAAAACCTACTTTGCTTTAGTTTTATCAACTAATCGTGGTATTGGGGTTAAGCACCCTAACTCGGATCGAGGATCGTGTATAACCTGATTTTTATATCTGTTCACTTCGAGCTGTCAAAATGGTTAGGTTGGCAGCATTGAATTTCACCCGCCTGTAAACTTACTCACTACTCCGCTGACACGCTGGCAGGTCAGTCTCGAATTCAAATCTGGCCATAACCATCTTTGTGTTCATTGTTAAATTTCCGATGAACTCTCCCGTGATGTAAAACATCGATAGAAACCATATCTACCCAGATACCGGCAGAAGGCTAACCACGTTGGGTTCTAATACGTGGGCTTGTGAGTGTTCCGTTCAACTTGACGGCAACAGTCACTTGCCTCTGTCTACCGTGTTTGAGATATAGTCGTGATTGTATGATGTTTTGTTTGTTAATTAACAAAAACAATATCAAAAGTTTAATATCGATTACTATTTTATTTTAAATATATAGATAAATGTTTTCACGGTTCATCCTGCGCGTAGTTTTATGTTTTTAATATGACCACAACTTCAGACAAACCTTGCGTGATAATTAGCATACTTTGAGACCGCCATTTTCTGAAAAAGTTGTTTCACTTAATTTGTATCTGTCCCATTTGAAAGTTGGTTAGCAAAAACTGTGTTTTTCATTTTAAAAACTATAGTTACTGCACCAGTTTCAACGAACATTAATCATTGTGTGTTCTGTTTTGTTATAAAAATAAACGAGACCGAACAGAAGGAAGATGAAAAATCTTGCGGGAACGATCCATTCATTATACTTCTGTCATTTTTTTCACACGAAATTGAACGTAGGTACCTACTGCGTTTTCAAATAAGTATTCATGAGTTATTTTTTCTAAATTTCAATAATAATCTAGTTAAATTAGACATTAAAATTAACAAAAACTCCGATAGAGTTAAATTTTGGTACAGACCTTGGGTACACCAGTAGAAATATAGTGCCAAAGTCCCCTAGATCCCACGTGTTTGACCCCCTGCAAGGGGGTCCCGAGGAACTGGCACACAACAAGGGGACCGATCACCCGGCCCACTGCCAGCGTCCCCAGTTGAAAATAATAATAATAATCCCATGTGTGCTAAAAAAGTTATATATTGGTCAGCATTTTCGGTTTTGTATCGAAAGCGATAAGTATTTTAAAGCTATGGCCCCCATGAGAATTGAAGAACATTCATCATCATCATCATCCATAGACCATCCAGGTTGTGAACCCACACTCGTGTGTGGGGTCCCAGGGTCCGCCTGAAATATGTGGTTTGTATTTCAAATATGTGCAAAAATAGTCGTCTTTATACTATTTTTCCTTTTAATAAAACAAGAAAATAAATCGCAAAATCTAACAAAACATACATTTTAAAATAACATGATTCGATGGATACTGAACAAAAGACTGCAGAAAATGCATTTTAACAATAAGGCAGTCTCACGTGGAGCGAAACCAGTGAAGTGTTGCCTTAATCAAGTTCCCTCGCGAAGCCGGCACGGCACTGAAGGCTTCTGTTCACTTGCTTCCCTATTCTTTTGCCTTTATTAAACTTTGAAAAAGTACTCACTTTTGAATTTATTTGTGGTGCAGGCTGAGGTGTCTTGCAAACTTTAATTTCTAATATTCCGGGTGAATATCAAAAGACTTACAAAAAAGATACAAATTATCTGATTAACTTTTATTTCAAGGTCACCATACAAATCAGTCGAACAGTCACTATGTTTTGTATGAAAAACTTAAAATAAACTATTGAAAACATAAATTTCTACCTACATAGTTACTACAAGACTGACTCATTATGCCATATCGTTTTTGTAAGTTCTTTGATTATCACCCATGCTTTAAGTTGGAGCTTGAACACTATTTAAGGGAACTATTTTAATGATGGGATGGCAAGTAAACTTTAAATTTTGAGTAATCATTGCACAACTTTATCGCAAATCGAAAACTTTTGATGAAGGCAAACCATCGAACATCAGTATTCTGCGTCCGACAGTTCACAAGAGCTATTAATATCAGTAATATTTCCATATACATGATATGCTATTAACATACCGTAGAGTTTGACGATAGGATATCCTGTTGCAAAATATACGTCGTAGTGCACAAATAAATCTAAACATACTGGCCCTTTTTCAGGCTTTTTCAAACGTTACATGTCCACGTTACATCACAGTAAGAACATGTATCATTCATGCCTACGTAATTTTTTTTACTCACGGTTATTTTTTACAGTTTTTAATTATTATTATTTTTGAATTGAAAAATTAACGTATGAAAAGTAAACTTAATAGGGTGAAATTTAAAACCCAAAGGAGTTTACTGATTTCTCCGTTATAACCTAAACAGTTGCCAATTTGCCGATAAACTTAAAGGATAGTATCTAAAGGAAGAAAGGATAGTGTCTGATAGTTAAAATCGTGTGTTGATAGTCAGAGCATATTGCAGTTCGGTTTTACACGTGTACCCTGTGGAACATCTATACCCAACGATCCTACAGCGCCCTGAGAGTACAATACAACAACGCCTTCCGGGTGCTGTTGAGGCTGCCCCGCATCTGTAGTCCCTCGGTGATGTTTGCAGGAGCACGCATAGACTGTTTCTACACATGCGTAAGAGATGCGATTCCCTGTTCCCAGGTGCGGGCTAGCACCAACAGCATCCTGAACAAGGGCAAAGGTTCCATTATAATTTGGCAGTAGTTTCGCCCATGGATTCTTTCATGAAGTGTGATCTTCCTATGTCGCTGAAGCGGAAACTCATCGACGGTTGCATTCTGCCTGTCGTAACATACGGTGCCCAAACTTGGTCTCTAACCGAACATCAAAAGTACCAGCTCAAAATCTGCCAAAGGGCGATGGAGCGGAGTGTGTGAGATGTTAAACTAATAGACAAAATTAGGAACACCACTATTCGTATAAAACGTGGCAGTGGTAAAATAATAAAAATAGTTTTTAATATTTTGTACTCCTTTACCGACATTAGGTTTAGTTTATTGTTACTACCACTATGGGCTTTGTCTGAAATAAATTGAATTGAATTGAAATAAGTTCGTCTTGTATTGTAAACAGGGTCAGCAACGCTCGCGCCCCTAGTGTTGTACGCGTCCATAGGCTGCGGTGAGGTAAGGTACGCTCACCACCAGGATATCTAACAAGAGTTTCTACAACACGTTCTTAAACTACACGTTCCATATTTAATCATTAAGGTCGCTTTACCGAAATTCACCGAATTTCACCGAAATCCCATACAAAAATGTCAACCGACGCTATGGCTGTTATTGGCGTACACTCATCGTAGACGTACAAGTAGCCCGTATGCTTGTTTGTAAGCGACGTAGTATAAATAAGCTGTAAGCGGTCTTTTCAATCCCAGAGGTATTCATTTGCTTACCACCCTTGAAATTTCAGCATAAAACCAGTGCAAATAAGGTTAAAAATGTCACAGAGAAACTAAAAGCCACATTGGAACATGCAAGCGACGCGGTGCAAACCAACAAATACGATTACTTTATGGGGCGTATTCTGATATACACGTTGCAAATTAAAACTTTGCAATTGAAATATTTTTTAATGGTTTAAGGTAAAATAACAACTAGGATATAAATATAAATGAGTATATCTGAGACACCTTACATCAAGATCATCTGATTCTGATACCAAAATAAGCTGAGCTTTTTCTATGTGTACTATATGTGTTGTGTATTCATGCATACTGTTAACACTTTAATTGCCAAAGCTAAAATTGGAATTTTCTGCTGGTGGCCCAGTGGGTGATAACTTTAATTACAGCAAATACTCTTTGATTCTGATGGCCACGCCCACCTAACTTTAGTTCAGACCTTTCTCTATAGGCCCATAAAAAACACATTTGCGATAACGCTCCGGCCCACTCAATACACTTCATACAAAACTCTTCGGACACTTCACTCGACGTCGCGTGAAGGGCCATATCGAAGAGAACTGTCGTGATTGGCAATTAACGTGTTAAATAAATGAATATGCGCCAGACAACACACCTCTTGTAATGGTCCCCAAGTAGGGATTAATATCCCTGTGTCACGAGGTACCACACAAGGAAATCAGCCAGGGGCGTCTCCCAGCACACCCAGACCCGAGTCAATTCAGAAAAGATCGTTTCCTAAATTCACCCGACCGGGAATCGAACCCGGGACACTAAGGAAATCGAGGCGAGAAACCGTGCTACAGCGCACTACGCCCATCGTGTCGTAAATATAATGAGAGTGGAAAAAGCGCAAGAGGTGTGTCAGGACCGAAGCAAGTGGAAAAAGGCGTGATGGTATGTATGTATGTTGAATATACTTCCTCCTCCTCCTTGCATCGGTATCCTCATCACTGAGGGTCATGGTCATTCGATCGGAGCAATCCTTGTCGCACGATGCGACGCCAATTGTTCCTGTCTGCGGCTATATGTATGGCATCGTATACTGTGGTGTTGAGTGTGGAGCGAACTTGGTCGGTCCACCGTGACGGGCATCTGCCTCTTGGTCGTTTTCCGCCGATTTTGCCAGTGAATATCAGTTTTTTTAAGTTATCGCTGTCTTTCCTGGCAATGTGACTAAAGTATTCGAGGATCCTACGTGTGCAGATAGTGGAGAGTCGCGTTTTTATCTTAAGCTCATCCAATATTGACACGTTGGTGCGGTGTGCTGTCCAATGTATGTCCAGCATCTTCCTCCAGCACCACATCTCAAAGGCGTTTATGCGATCGTGGTCAGCCTTTTTTAGTGTCCATGTTTCTGCGCCATATAAGAATATGGAGAACACCAGGGTTCTGACGAGGCTACTCTTGGTGTTAGTGGAGATGCTCCTGTCCTTCCATATCCTGTCCAACTGTGCCATGGCCCCCTTTGCCATCCCAATTCTTCTGCGCACCTCAGGTTCGCAAGAGCCGTTGTTGGTAATATTGGAGCCCAGGTATAAAAAGTTGCCAGTAGTATCCAGGTTGAGTGTGCCACTGAGCTCCATTTTGCTGGAACGGTCCACGATCATGATTTTGGTTTTGGATCTGTTTATTGAGAATCCCAGTTCTTCGCTAATATGTTCCATTCTGTCCAAAAAGGATCTCATCTCTGTTTCGCTTGATGCAAATAGGGTGGTGTCATCAGCGTATCGCAGGTTTGATATTTTGCGTCCGCCAATTGTAATGCCACCGTTCCAGCCATCGCACGTTTTCCTTACGATGTATTCTCCATAGATGTTGTACAGGATGGGTGAAAGGATGCAACCCTGTCGGACTCCCTTCTCGAAGTGGAAAGTATTAGATGTGGTCCTGTCGACTCTCACTACTCCCTGGCTGTAATGGTATAATGACTGGAGTAGTGCAGTAAGATGACGCGGAACACCCAGTTCAGTCATGACTCTCCATAAACAGTCGAAGGCTTTGCTGTAGTCGATAAAACACATAATTACTGGTGTGTCGAATTCGTAGCATTTTTCCACAATTTGCCTGACGTTCAGTATTTGTTTTCTGGTGCCTTTACCCTTCACAAAACCTGCCTGTTCCTGTGGTATTTGCCAATCAAGGTAGTGGCGGAGTCGGTTATTCAGTATGTGAAGGAGTATCTTACTCGCGTGGGATATTAGGGCGAGTGTGCGGTAGTTATCACACTTTTTAGTAGATCCCTTTTTGTGCAGCGGTAAGATCACTGATTGGGTCCAGTCCTGTGGCCACTCACCATAACGCCATATGTTGTTGCAGATGTTGTGCAGTGTGTCAACGCCTTTATCCCCTAGGGCTTTGAGCACTTTGGATGTTATATTATCTGGACCTGGTGCTTTCTTGGTTTTGAGAAGGTTAATTGCTGCTACTGTCTCAGATTTTAGGATGTTAGGCTCCAGTTCTAGTGTGCTCCAGTCCAGTCGGGAATTGGCCGTCTCACAGGGTGCTTTGTAAAGTTGCTGACAGTAGCCACGCCAGTGCTCCGCAATCTTGTCCAGTTCATGCAACGGTTCTCCATTAGCGTCTTCAATCACCCAGGATTTGGGCTTGAATTGCTTACTCAGCAAGCGAACCTTCTTAAAAAGGTCAGAAGTTTGCAGTTTTAAGGCATGTGTTTCTACTTCGCAGCATATTCCCTTAATAAAGTTCGTTTTGTCGGTCCGGCACTTTCTTTGGATCTCCTTGCCCAAGTCAGAGTATTCCCTCCCAGCTTCAGGGCTCTGAAGTCCTTTTTATTTTGACCTCCTTTCTGTGCTTGATGAGTTCCCACGTTTTGTCTGATATCCATGTCGATCTTTTGCAGACGCTTTCTCTCTTCGAGGTGATGTCGTCAAGCGCTTCGTTGACTTTACTTTCCAAATGTTTCCATTGTACCTCAGCGTCAGCCACCTGTGGTGGGGGGTTATCAGCAAGCTTGACTTCAACTATATTCCGTAGGTGGGACTGTTCGATAGGATTCAGAGTTCTTGGTTTTGGGCGAGAGTGTTTTTGGGTGGATTTCAAGCACAGAGAAAAAGTTGCTACTAGGAGCGTGTGATCAGAGCCGCAGTCGGCACCAGGAAAAGTCTTTACGTTTTTCACGGAGGATCTCCAGCGTTTGTCTAATAGGATGTAGTCAATTTGGTTCCTATACCGATCGCCAGGAGATATCCATGTATAGAGACGTCTGTGATGGTGTCGGAAGAGAGTGTTGGATATGCTCAGGTTTCTACCAGCACAAAATTCCACGAGCTTTTGCCCGCGTTCGTTTCTGGTGCCTAGACCATATCTGCCGATGATGTCCTTGATTTGATGATCTGGCTCTGTTTTGCCTACCTTCGCGTTCCAGTCACCAAGAATCATGGTGATTTGCCTGCCGGGAATGTCGTCCAATGTCTTCTCGAGTTTACCATAGAAATCATTTATGGCCTGTTCCGACGAAGTTGCGGTCGGGGCGTAGATTTGCACGATGTTAAGAAGGCAGGGTTTGGTGTTCAGTTTTATGGTGATAATTCTATCCGACACCGGGTTATATCCTAGGACGTATTTGGTCATATTCGGTGGTAGTAGAATAGCCACGCCGCTGCTGCTGGAATCATCGCACCCTGAGAAGTATAGGGTGCTTCCTGAAGTAGTGGTGAAATGGCCCTGACCACGGAGATGCGTTTCGCTTAGACCCAGGATAGAGATGTTGTGGTTTTTCCTCTCTTTGTCTACGATGCTCAGTTTGCCTGCCTGGAGTAGTCCCCGAACGTTCCAGGTTCCAATACGCTGATGGGTTCATATTGAGATCCCATTTCTTGCAGTTTTTGTGCCATCAGTAGCATCACTTCTTTCGGAGGCCTGGTGGCACGCCTCCTTGGAGCTTCGGTAGCAGATTTCACACCATCCAGCCCGGGTACTGTATGGCGCCAGGCGTTAGCCGGATCGTCCGACAAATTTCTCTTAATTGCTCCTTTTTTCATAACTTTCTTGGGAGTTAAATTGTGGTGGGTTCCCACGTCCTTCCACATCAGTCGTTTGAAGAGATTTAGTCCTTCACGGCTGCTGGTGCCGTTCCATATCTCTGGGTGGATATGGTGGATGGGTTAATTGACCGCCGCCCATTGCTCGGCGTTGACATTTTATGGTTGGAATTGTCAACCTCGAACCAACCCTCCTCTTTTTGCATCCGGGCTTGGGACCTGCATACGCAGAGTATAAATATACTTAAACATTTCTAAATACATAGGAACTTAAAAAAAATATACCAAAAAAAAAAGAAAAACCCAATATAGATAAATATGTACCTAATGTAGCACGCATTAAAGATTATTTTATTTGATTTTAGATAATGGCACCTAGAAACACAAATGTTCATTACATGAATATGATGTGTCCTGGGCATGGACCGAACCCATGACTCTTAGCTTATGAGCTTTAAGGAATTCACAAAACTTTCTTTATGTACAGAAAATATATGAAGGCATAACTGCGCTCCAAGCTTACGCCTAATCATACACGATTCAGTAGTAAAACTCTAAAAAAAAGGAGAATGAAAAAAACGAAGTTGTTTGCGCCAACATTTTTATTTCTTGTTGCCTCTTCCTAATATTTTTTGACTAACAATTTTTCTTTCTTAATTATTTAAATGGCCTTGAGTTTATATTCCTTAATAACTGTTTTTTTTTCAATTGTTTTATATTCTTTAGATTAGACACTCAGTAAGTTTATTTGTATCAAAATGACACATTGTACTTTACTAACTCCTGTGTTGTAAACCCAAAACAAGTTTAAAACAGTAACTGCTGAGTTTCTCGCCGGGTCTTCTCAGCAAGAAACAACTCCGACGCGGTGGTAGAGTCGCATTATGTCTGTGTATTTATATATCTTTATTATTATTATAGTAATTATGTCTATTTTTCAGTATATCTTGCTTAAAATTTGACGATTTGAAAGTACTTACTGTGAAAGTCTATTTGAATGAAGTTATTTGAGTTTGAGTTTTATTCATGATTCACTTGAATTTTTGTTTGACAAAAGAAGTTCTAGTATACCTACATTCAAGTGCACTCAAACGTCTAAAATACACCCCCTGACAATAAATCAACGTCAGTTGATAAAAAAGCGAACGCCATGTTCGCTTCGTCGAAAACGTTTTTCACAAAAACAGAAGTTAGAAGCGTAACATGTCGTCACGGGTTGTTGATTTTACGATAGAATTCATTTACTTTTAGAATAATTGTTTGAAAACCACTACTTTTGAACTAGGTATTCAGGAATTAACTCAAATTCCGATAAAAATAATATGTTATTAATAAATAAATATAAATAAATATCCCTGGACATTATTCCACACAGCGCCATCTAGCCCCAAAGTAAGCTAATTAAAGCTTGTGTTATGGGATACTAGACAACGGATAAACATACTTAAATACATTTTCTTTTGTAAATACATACTTATTATACATAGGAGACACCCAGACCAGTACAAACATACATGTTCATGCACACAAATGTTTGTACTGTGCGGGGTACGAACCCGCGACCTCTGGTGTAGTAGCCAACTTCTTAACCATTACACCAAGTCGGTCGTCAGACCGATTATTGACTGCACGTGCTTGCATAGGGCAATCTTTTTTTCACAAAAGGCGGAGAAAACTAGTTTAAAGGTAACATGGTAAGGTTGCCATGGTCTCGAAGTAAGGATAAATATCCTTGTGTTACGAGGTACCAGACAGGGAAATAAGCCAGGGGCGTCTCCCAGCACACCCAGACCCGAGCCAATTTAGAAAAAGTCATTTTTCTGAATTGACCCGACCGGGAATCGAACCCGGGACACCACGGAAGCCAAGGCGAGAAACCGTGCTACAGCACACTGCGCCAATCGTGTCGTCTGTCCTTTTACCATAGATATCTGGAACTCCTCAAGCGGCATCGAAACTTAGGCTCTAGACTTTATAAAATAAATACGCTCTTTACTTCAAGGCCACTTACGTCGTATACATCTGAAAATAGCGCCACTGGAACCTTGTTACATATTTTGGTTGCTAAATATTAATTTAAGTAGGTCCGTGAACCTCGCCTTGGGCATCCACGCCGCTTTTGCTATTGAATGGCCACCATTTCAGAAGCTTTACTGTCTCTTTAACTTGGTTATTCACCGGGTTACGTTTTTGACTGCGATATAGAAAAACAATTTTTTTATGTTTTGGTTACTAGAGAAAAAAGTACGCTCTGCGAAGAAAAAGTCTGCCGCGGATTTACCGCGGACTCAACGCACACGGTGTGCGATCATTTGTTGTATCTATTTAGTATTATAGTATTTAAATATTCTGAGATTACGTTCTACTGGAATTTACATGATGTTGATGCAAAAGAGAAGACGTTTTAAAAGAGAATATTGGGTCCATCCCTTTAATTTGAATCGATTTTTAACGCGGACTAAAATCCGCCGTGTACGTTGACTACTCATAGTTAGTTCGTTATTTCGCTATTTCTTTCGCGGATGCCCGTGTACTTTAGTCCGCTAATTTGACGGACAAAAAAGTACGCCGCGGATAATCCGTCGTCTGCGCAGGCCTTATCTTAATATCAGATTCCAATATTTTAATAAATTTACTATTTCACGGGTTTGATATCTGCCCATTTTTATTAGCTATCCCTCAAATAATTTCCAAGCTGAAATCCGTCTTTGGAATAGAGTTGTGCATGCTTGCGTTAATCTCTGTTTACATTGACTGAAACAGGTACTTCTACTAACTGTTTTGATAAACAGTAAGAACTCAGCAGCTTTCTCAGTTTAGTAAGGATAAGTTTTAACATTTAACCATGCATATTGTTTAAATATTTTTTTGTAAATTAATACTACTAGAAAACACCAAAAAACTAAACTAAAAACCTGCCATTTGCTATTTTCCAACTTCACATACAAGACAGGTTATCGTCGGTTGTGCAGTTGCGAATACTGAAGTTCATGGGGCATATCTACAGAAATAAGGTCTCGGTGGAGAGGCTCGTGCTCGTAGTATAAGGCCACACTGAGGGGAAGAGAGCACAAGGCCTGTCTCCAACTCGCTGGATTGACTTTATTAGAAAGTACAGTGTTACTAGCAACGCAGAAAGTCGCCAAAAGACGGGAGACATCACACGACGTGCGGCTGCCATAGAAACCAGCGGTGACGGCGATCCGCAACCCTGTCCATCAGCACCCACGACCACTCTGCCAAATATTGCCGACTATCCCGATTTTTACAACTGTGCACTTCGAGTTGTCAAAATCGTTAGGTTGGCAGCATTGCATTTCACTAAGCTCGCACCCGATAGCGCGTCAGCGGAGCGGTGAGGAAGTTTGCGGACGGGTGAGGAAGTTTGCGGGCGGGTGAAATTCAATGCTGCCAACCTAACGATTTTGACAACTCGAAGTGCACAGTTGTAAAAATCGGGTTATAAGAAGAAGATAAAAAGAAGAGTGATGTTCTTCGGATTTCAAAACAGCGCTAGCATTCTGTAGTATTACGTCTATTGAGGTGGAGGTCTCTACAGGTCTACTTCATTATTCAAACTGTGGACCCACACCGATAAATTCACTAGACGTAGTCAAACAGATTCTCCACAATTGGCTGTAAGCTCCCTTAAACCAAGTAGGAATTTTAAACAGATGCTAACTGGTACTGTGGTTAGTCAAAATTATTACTGTAGTTCTAGAAAGTGCTTGTAACTGGGTATTTAAATGTAAAAATTCAGATTTGACATGAAACTTAACTAATAAGTTAAATAATTATGTATATCTACTTATGCTGCCTTGATTCCATTGAAGAAATTCAAAGATACATAGGTAATAGCTGCTGATTTTTGAGACACGGTGTATTTATTTCAGAAATTCTAAATACGGTTATGTTTTCGTTAGATTGTTTGGGATTTTAATGTTTCTGCCAAACAGTCATTTACTGAAGACATATTTCAAAAGATAAAGATAAATCCTGCGTATCTTCAAAAATAGAAGGAGTTTAGGTGTTTACCTACGCGAAATTTATTTATTTTAACAGCCTTCAAAAGCGTGGGTAGGGTCGCTTGGTAAACAATTCGTTAAGTAATGCAAACAAGAAGTCTTTAAATATAATTTATTTTTGACTAGAAACCTTAATAATACCAAATACCAGCTTCGGCGTTACATCCCTTCTAGTGTAATTAACTCGTGATGATAAAATTTAGACGATAGAAAATATTATTTACAACAAGGAGAGATAGCTTAGTTTATTTATTTGAACATAAATCTATCATGGTTAACA
Source organism: Udea olivalis (assembly GCA_947369235.1). Taxonomy (NCBI): domain Eukaryota; kingdom Metazoa; phylum Arthropoda; class Insecta; order Lepidoptera; family Crambidae; genus Udea; species Udea olivalis. The sequence goes on from OX376363.1 coordinate 6,714,055, forward strand.
TATTTATACAACCACAATCTTCATTATGACGAGATTTATCGAAACACTGCATTTAATTAATGCTACTTGTCTATAACGCCCTTTACAGTGTTCTTACAAAGACAATCGATGGCTGCTACACACTGTTTCTTAAACCTATTTATTTTTTATAGTATTTGTTCAAGCAAAAACATTTGTAGATACAATTTAAACCACTCCGTACTTCAAGGTAGCAATGTCAACTATGTTGGTTGGACTTTATTATTTGGACATTATTAGCAGGTGCAATTCTTGTTTGAAATATCACTAAAGTTGAGTGTACAATATAAATAACTGCCTACTTTATTATAGCAACTAAGTATGAAATAATTTACATATTTTTATGACGGCAGTACTAAAATTAATGTTGTAAATTGATATGGGAATAGGTATGTTGTTCTTTTGTGGTATGCACTTTCTTTTGGTGTATTCATTACAATATTGTTTAAGGTTGTCACTACATAAGGTAAAACTATTTTTATGACGACATGTTGATATGCTAAGACCTGTATACATTTTTTTTATTCTAAGTCACAAAGCTCTTAACAAACTATTCCTAGATGATTTTTTACAAATGCGATTATTTTTATTTCATTAAGTAAAGTATATTTTTAAATTCTTGATTCTGCTTTTGATGATTTAAATACATACAAATATTGCCTTTTCTCGCTTTTGATAAAAATCTAAAAATTTAAAAAAACACAGGCTCTTTTAATATAAAACTCACTTAGACACTGAAAAAACTTGCGCAATTTCGTTTTCACTTCTTCTTGATAACCAGAAAAAGAAAGAGTAGTTGAAAGTAGGTGCAATTTATTTACAAAGGGTTTTTTTTAATTGCATCTGCGTTTGTCAACAAACTGCGTGTGTACTTTGGCAGATTTGTAATAAATAAATTAAAAAAAAAACTGCTTTATACTCTAACTTTGTTCCTGATCCATTTCTCATTGAGTCATAATTTAACAATGAGTGAATTCAATGTTTTAAAGCACTGTTGCAGGTTGTTCGAATTTTCAACTTACAAGGCCCGATAACGGCCTGAAATTTAGAACTTTTCAGTTCTACCCCCAAGAAAATAACGAACAGTGCATAATTGTATTTACTATTCATAATTTCTGTAAATATACAGACCTTTTCTCGTGTAAAACAATGCTACAGCCAGATTTATTGTTAGCCGCGAAACATTAGAAAAGATTATTCAATTAAAAAGAAAAATGAAAAACGGACGATTCGATTTAATTGTTAAATTTTGAGTATTTTCTAGTAATTACAAATTCATTGCTATCTCAATGATGTACATAAGTTGTACATTAATTTCAATATTTGAAACGATAAATTTAATAGATTTTTCTATTTGAAACAGTATTATAATTACATTAGAGGTATTATTTACATCTTAAGATCTATTTTTAACGTTATTAATCCATCCGGAATGATCTCTGATATGTCCTATGATATAATCTAATACTGTTCTCTACTTAAATGTACACACATTTCTATACATAACTAACAAATTCATTAGCGCTTTTCCCCATTAATCAAATGTATATTTTTAATAGATAATCAACAAAAAATGGAAGACGACGACGTTCGCTGATGGGTAAAAAAATAATGCCTGTGCTGGCGGTTGGCTTCAGGGTAAACTGTGTACGGGCGCTCAGCCTGCGGCTTCGCGAAGTTTCCGGGCTCCGGGCTTCGCCCTACGCGGAGTTCGGCCTTCGGCCTCACTGGACGCAGCTCGGCCTTAAGGCATACGCAAAAACCAAATAAAGACAGAAGGCATTATGTTAGTATAGAATATAATTATTTAATACATCTATAGAGCGTCGTGGCCTAGTAGTTCAGCACCCGAACTCAGATCGTGGATCGTGTGGTCCCGAGTTCAAATCTGGCCAGAACCTAAATCTTTGTGTTCATTGTTAAATATGCGACTTACTCTCCGGTGATGGAAAACATCGATAAAGAAACTAGGACAACGGCGGAAGCCTCACCTCCTACCACGTTGGGTTCTAATACCATTGGTGAAAAGTGGGCTTCTGAGTGTTTTGTTCACCGTGACGACACAGTCACTTGCCTCTGACCACCCCGTTTGGGATAAAGTCCTGGGGGTATGTATGTAATACATCCATATGAAGTGTGTTAAAAGAACAGCATTGCAGTTATATTTGGTCGCTATCGCCGTGAAAGCATAGCCAGCCATGAAGGCTATACGGCGGAGTATAACACATCTATTTAAAGAATTTCTGCAGTCAAGGTTTGTATCACAAACATAACATACGCTCCTGACTATGTTCCTATTGGTGGACCTAATGTGACCCAAACAAATTTTAAGCATTCATGTGTAACATGCTCAAAATGTCCACGATTTGCTGTAATCGAATGTAGCAAAGAGCTGTTTTTTCACTAGTATAAGGGATGCGCTGGAATTAAACATTTAACGAACATGACTGTTTGTACTGGTCTGGGTGTCTCCTATGTATAATAAGTATGTATTTACAAAAGAAAATGTATTTAAGTATGTTTATCCGTTGTCTAGTATCCCATAACACAAGCTTTAATTAGCTTACTTTGGGGCTAGATGGCGCTGTGTGGAATAATGTCCAGGGATATTTATTATTTATTATTATTATTATTATTTGCATGGTCGTGCAACTTAGGTAGAAAAATCTTAAACTATTTGGTTAAATTGAAATGTAGGTTATTGCTGCAAAATAAAGATTGATCTCTTATAACGGAAATCTACACAATTCCCGCGAAAACTGTTGGATGGTCTCTGGTCATTCTAAGAGTTTTAAAATATTTGTAACGTCGATGGAGAATATTTAACAAGAACACTTTAACATTTGTGTTTACATTTCCGCTTATTTTGTGAAAAACTCATCCAAATGAGCATTTGAGACTATTGTTATTCTAGAATGTAATAAAATACAAGAAAGGTTCAATAATCAAAGCGTCGTCTTCAATTCGCTGTGTTTATCTACCATATTCCATTAATTTATTTGACAACATCGTGCTATAAGTATATCAGTGAGAAAAATTCTGGTTCATATCAAGTGACGTCATTACTTTAATGAGACTGAGTGAGAATTTATTTTTTAAATGATTGCACGTAATTAATGAGCATTTCATTCAAACGGTTTCTTTTGAAGCTTGACAAACCTTTGTCTATTGTTTTATTAAGAACCATTATTATTTAATTACAAGGCAATTCAATGAAAGAATAGGAGTGACTTATATTTTTAACTGAACGCAATATTTATTGTTTTTATAGGTTAAAAGTTATTGTTTACTTTATATTTTCAGAATTGTATGCTAGGAAGTTCTCCAGAAAGGTGTTTGAAAAATTACGTTTATTTATCATCTTTAAGCCGAGTAATTCACGAGATGTAGTACAAATTAACAGATTTCTAAAATTTAATCGACCGACACTAATATCTAAATGACAAACTCAGAATGTCAACGGAAGTTTGAAGCGGTAATCCCCAATTAGGCGACTCTCAGAGCGATACGTTACAAAGATCCCGAGTTACAAATTATCCGGCTATTCCTTACGTCTCTCACGATTGGAACACATCAAAATCAATCATAGTCCCTGAGTCTGAACAGTAATTTTGTCAAAAACTAAAGAAAAATGTTCAGACATAATTATGTGTTAAATTCAGGCCTTTTTATTTTTTTGTGTTTTGATGTTTTCTTGTTTTTCCTTACTTCTGAATCTTCTTTTGTTTTATTATTGTTTTTTTTCGATCCTCCTGTTCAGTTGTGGCCTGTAAAATACTTGTTACCATACTTATCTTTTTTGCAACAAAATATTCATTTGGTTCTGGGGCTGTAAGAGTGGCGAGCGCTTTCCTAATATGATCTTTCATTTTCAGCCAGTCAGCGGTTACCTGTCAATATTGCATCCTCTGGGCCAGATATTTCCTCACGAAATTGCTTGTTACCCTCAGTTTAGGAAATTAACTTGACTGGCTATAAATATGGTAATACGGCCCCTGATCTACAAATCCTCAAGTATAATAAATAATCAAATAAAACTGATCATCCTTACTGGGTTTTCAAACCCTAAGGCTAAGAACTCACGGAGCGGTTTTCGCCCGCGCCCGGGGCGGTTGCGGGCTTGCAGCTTCTATAAAATGCGGAAATATACCGGGTGATTATAAAATAACTTACAAAAACGATATATTATGACATACATACTCAGTAGGTGATATAGAAACTTAGATTATATAGTAAGTTAGATTTTTTTTTAGAGACTTAAGGTTTTCACACAAATAATGCTGACTGTTCAACTGATTTGTTTGGTGACCTTGAATTAAAAGTTAATAAATTTTTTTTAACTTAAACAGTTTTTATATCACCTACTGAGTATGTCATATCGTTTTGTTAGTTATTTAATAATCACATCTAATAAATGAAAGCAGATTTCACTACGCGTTTACCGCGTTTACCGCGCCAGCAGCGCTCAACTGCGGTCGATTAAGGCGCTGCACAATGGAGACACTTTTTGCTGCCGACACGGCACACCATCACAGGGAACCGTAGTTGCTGTGTCCTGTAGCGGTGATCGGACACAGTCTACGTATGCACAGGGAGTGGATGATTTCATACAGGTTCTATAGAAATCAAATATTCATCAGTAGCTTGTATCTGACACAAGACACAAAAGTGTCCACGTTTCCGCCCTGCCTAAAGTTGCCTGTTCACCAAAGTGGAACGAAGCAGCGGAGCGGAGTTTCGGCAACTTTCAACCAATGGGATTGCTTGAAGGCACGCCTGCCTTCAATCCTATTAGTTGAAAATTACCAAAAATCCGCTCCGCTGCCTCGCTCCGCTTCGGTGGACAGCCTTAAGGGTCTCTTCCAACCGTCTTGCGATAGTCACCCGCCAAACGAAACACTGGTCACCTGAGTTTGGTTAAAAATCCGCCGTTCCTCCACCGCGGCGGCCGCGGTTGCAAACTGCTCCGTGAGTTCTTAGCCTAATAGGACAACATCTTCTCTGAGCCCGCCGCCGCGAGATAATTGGGTATTACCGCATCCGATCCGGTTCGGTGTACATGCGAATTCCATCTCCGCTATGTGCTGTTTTAACACGATTTGGTGAACCGCTACATGGCATATGTTAATATAATATCTAACAGTGTAATAGCTACAGCATTTAAGGTCTCAATATAATTATGTACTTAAATAAGGTCTATGTGTACAATCAGCTTGTTTTCTTTGTCTGTTTTTAGTTGCACTGTTTATTTATAAAATTAAATACTAAAAATTTAAATTTACGTAAGCCTGAGCCGCACTGGTAAGACATTAAGCGTCAAAAGTATGGTACAAGATGTTTAAATTTTTGTTTTTTTGTAAGTAAAGTGTTTTTTATACAAAGAAATAGTACAACCTTAGTAGTACAGCTAGTGAATTGAATTGGTTTTCCATTTGAAATAGGTTTTTTGTTTGAACAGCGCAAAATAAGGATTACTTTAAAGATAAAAAAATACATCATAATTTTTCCAAAAGATGTTTTTTGTTACGCTCCAATTAGTAATTAAAAATCTGCTTTTAGTCTCAATAAAGTAATGAAGAATAGTAAGTATTGGAAATGTTACATAAAATCACTACTTTGGGACATAACATGCAATAAATATTTTATTATACCTACTTATTATTTTCTTTTTTACACTACTTCAGATATTTGGCATTAGAATTATGTACCAAAAGTGCAGACTAAAATATTAGTCATTGAAACCATATTACTTTCAGAAATAATAAATAAAACTGTACAATCAATGTACATTATATAGGATGTAAAAAGTAAATTGTACAAATTACAGATTTATTAGACGGTGCTGTAAATTAGAATTTTATTAGAAATTTCATTAACAATCTACTAGTCCTACTCTTAGTTGGATCAAATACGAAGTACCGTGATAACATATTTACGGCTCGAAATTTTGCTGGATTTTGTAATATTCTAAATCCAATTTCAGAAATATAAATAAAATTTGGACACCTTTTAAATATGCTGCCTAGAATGATACATGTCAGTAGAAACGGAAGCTACATCTTTACGTGTAAGAGTTAATACACACGGGACTGCAAATGTCGTCGACCTCTGCCGTCGACATCTGCCGTTGACATGCCCTCGGCTGCCGTCGACATCTGTCATCGGTTGTTATTTTTAGGAGTCTTAGGCCCGTATTCTAGAATCGTACTCAAGCACTGATCTGTACTTGAGTAGAGATTACAAAACGTCAGTTGATACAAAAACGTCACTCAGATCTATACTCAAGTGCAGATTTTGTTTTGACCTTAGAGCTAGGATGCACACAACATGAGTTTGGCCGAAGAAATTGATTCTGAATTGCTTATTATTGCTTATAAAAAAGAAAAACAATAATTTGGAACTCGAACTTTTAAGATTACTAAAAATGCCAGCCGATGACTGATGTCGACGGCAGACGACGGCACGTCGACGGCTTGTCGACGGCAGATATCGACAGCAGACGTCGATACGTCGACGGCAGAGGCCGACGGCATTTGCCTTCCCGTGTGTAAGAACTCTAAGGCCCCCCGTATTCTAGAATCGTACTCAAGCACTGTACTTGAGTAGAGATTTCAAAACGTCAGTATACACAAGTATAAATTTTGTTTTAGAATACGGGCTTAAGGGTTGCTTAACTTTGATATTCGAGTCGTAATAAAGGTATACCTAAGCGTCATATTTTTTGTTCAAAATACACCAAACCAAACCTTATCGGTTTTATGTTAATGCTCATCACACTCGTTTTTCTTTCTTTCAAGCTTACGAAACTTCGTAAATGTTACGTCAGAGTATACATCCTGCCTCTTGATAGTTACAATAACTTCATTGTAACTTTTTTTGACATTTTTGTTTTACTAATCATTGATGCCTCAATTAAACAATCAATAACAAAACTTTATAAAAGTTAAATTACTAAAAACATCACTACCTATACTTCGTTCATTATCATTAGAAATTAAAAACAGGTGTGCTAAAATGGATGACAATTTGCATTTGACGTTGCCATGACGATGATATACCTGAGTACAACCTGACAAAATTGAAAACCCCTTCCGCCACAACGTATGAAGGGATTTTGTAACATTTTAGATTTGGTAGAGTTATAGTTACAGTAAAAATGGAAACCCCTGCCTTGTTTCAGGTTTTACATCGACAATATTGTTTGATGCAAGACGAAATATTTTATTTAAGCAAAAGCTTCATAAATTCTGAAGTTACTTTACTTTAAATGGGAACAATTAAGTGTGACAGCTGCTATTTATGTAGATTTTAATAAATTCGGCATACATTTAAAGTAATAATGTTTTTTGTACTTTTAACATAAAGTGCACCCTATAAATAGAACCTATTTTACTTCTGTCTAATGCTATAATAAATGGAGTATAGGTACCTACATTATATTTTTGGAAGTCTTTGGCTTTAGGTGTTTGGAACACATTATACCGAAAGTGACAGTTACAATTACAATCATAATATTAGATAATTTATGCTTAATTTCATCTAATAAATATTTTTGTTTCTATATTTACATTGTAGACTTATTATTTACAAAAGTATCACAGGAATTTTAACGTGACTCAAATGGGATAGGTTATATAATACTCGTAGAATATTGATATTTTAAAGTTCATAACTTTGTTGAACGATATGTAGAAAAACTGTTCTATTGAATATGTGATTGATTCTAATTCTGTAATATTTAAGTTCCCTATAATTAAATACTATTTTTTAATGGTTATGTTATTTTTACGTCATTACCTTTGATGAAATAACAGCACAAATTCGATATTTTTGATAGAACATCCCCCATACTGCATCGAACGCGGTAAAGGGATGAGGAGCAACGGCGGTTAGAGGGAAATTGGTTTGTGAATCGCACCAAACCGCACCCCATTCAGCGTGGATCCTAGTAGACCCGCATTCAAGAATTTCACTAAGCCGTTATCTATGTTAGAAGTGTGGAATTTGGTTGATTGCACATTTTAATTATATTTCACTCAGCCGATTTGAAAAAACGCCGACTTAATACTAAACATTCGTTCAAAGAGTTTACAGCTAGTGTACTTCATCCGAATTTACCATATTAGATAAGAAAATAAAAATAAAATATATAAAAAGTGTTATATCAAAGCTGGATGCCGGAATTTAAAAAGTAAAATACGGCCATTATTATAGTGGACCAAAACAATAGTCTTTATAGAGTCGACATAGCAAAAGTTAAACAAATTGCAGAATCTGTTTGATCGGAATCCAAATTATTTGGCGGAATGAAAATCGAGAAAAAATATTCGGCCAAGTGAAAAACGGCTAAGTAAAATATTTTTTAGTATACGAACTAACGAAACGTTGCTCGAGTAAAGTTCTTCAATATTGGCCTAATAAATCCCCCGTGAATAATATACCTACGTGAATATCGACACCTAAAAAGCCTTACAATTTCATCTTACACCAACATTTATAATGAGCACTGTCTCAAAGACACCATAATACACGAGTATTGCTTCCACATTATTCTTTCTGGACGCTTTCAAACCACTTCACTCTCATCTAGTAGCCCGTTATTGCTACTTCCGTCTTCTTGTCAGATGTGGTACTCCCTCAGCGGTCTCACCGACTCAGCTGACGATCTTGGAGTGGGGTCTACTCCGGAAAGGCCTAAAGAGCCACTTCTACGCACCACTAGAGTTTTAGTCCCGTAGTCCGTAACGAAATTGTCGTTTCTCGTCGGAGTGTTCGCCCTGACGGTCTGGTAACCACAACAGGGGGGGTACCTCGATGTCAGGATCTTCTTGAAGGCTTCCCGGAATTCTGTGTTGAATATGGAGTAGATGATCGGGTTGAACGCGGAGTTGGAGTAGCCGAGCCAGGTAAGGATTTTGAATGCCAGATCTGCAACAAAAAATGATATTAAACTAATGTCAACTCTAGGGAAAAGGTTTGCATCGATTGTATTTTAACTCCGCCTCTTTATTATTTACGTTCACTAATATTTAATTCGCTAGCAAAAAACTCTCCCAATTTTAAAAAGGGACTGTAAAAAAGTGAAAAAAGGAAAGATATCAGTTAATCATTGTTTTTTTTACTAGGTTTAAGTACAAACTCGAACATACATAACATGGTTATGACAATGTATGTTGTTAAGCCCAAGTTTGGGTTCAATGTTTTAAATGTATAATTGTGTAATCTTAGTAGACGCTTATCTACAGGACCGTTTTTAACCTATTTATACTCCATTCATTATAGCATTAGACAGAAGTAGAATAAGGTGGTTTTTAGGGGACACTTTGTGGAAAAAGTACAATTAACATTATCACTTTTAAGATTTATGCCAAATTTATTAAAATCTACATATATAGGTATAGCAGCTATCACACTTAATTGTTTTCATTTAAAGTTAAGTAACTTCATATTTTATGAGGCTTTTGCTTAAATAAATTATTTTGTCTTGCATCAAACTATATTGTCGACGTAAAAACCTAAAACAAGCAGGGGTATTTATCCGAACACATTTTAACTGTCACTATAACTCTACCAAATCTAAAATGTTACCTAATCCGTCCATACGTTGTGGTGGAAGGGGATTTCAATTTTGCCAGATTATATTCAGGTATGTTATCGTCATGGCAACGTCAAATGCAAACTGTCATTCATTTTAGCACCCCTGCTTCTTATTTATTTCTAATGTTATAATGAATGAAGTAAGTATAGGCCGTTAGAATAATGGCGCCTTTTTGACTTAAAGTGTCATATATTTTATTGAACTGATTTTAGGGCCCTGGGACAACCCCAAAGTGACAAATAGGAAAGAGGGGTCTGCTTATCTTTGATGATTTGGCTAGCAGTAAGAAAACTGATTGCCTTTATTCCTAAATCGAATAAAAGAAACTAATAGACTTTTCTTTCGAAAATTGGTTTAACAATAGTGCTTCAACAATTTCGATAGACTACATTATCTTTATCAAGTTAGTACCAATTGATTACTTTCACTAACATTTTGAAAGCTTTGAACACTTTGCCTCAGTACTAACAGCAATCTCAATGATTGGACAACTTTTAATTTGAGTTAAGGTTAAGTATTGCTCGTCGGTTAGCGGCCAAGATTAAATTTAGATTTTAAGAGTAAAAACGGGGTATAACGGTGTAAGAGAGATAGCATCGTCAAGGTCAGGATGGTCAAGTGTTCAGAACTTTATAAAACATTATGTATTACGACCAATAGTGCAAAATAAATAGGAGTTTCTTTTATTTACATATTTGTGTCAAACTTGTGAAATACTATGACATTGTATTTCATATTTACGAGCGATGTATGCGAGCTTTTGTTTAATCAATGCAATACTTCTAGTTTCAAAATAAGATCACACTTATTTTGAAACTCGCCGAGGCTCGTTTTAAAAAACCACACTCGTGTTTTAAGGTCCCACATTATGTAACGGTTGCATGAACTACAATTTCCACAGGAATTGCATCAATTAGTTGGTCACTCTAGTATGAATAGGTATTTTTTTTTCAAGCTTTAGGAAAAGTTAATTGTTATAAAATTATTGTTCTAATTTTAAAACAGCGGAGCTTACATAGCCCGCCATTTTAATCTAGGGCTTAAAAATATGGCTTTGGGAGCTGTCTCATTTTTGCCTGAAGTAAACTGTCCCGGACCGACAAAATATGCCAACAAGTAGAAAAACCTCTCTACCTTTATGCTAAAAGTGCTTTAATGACTTTACTGCTTTTTAATGAATACTGGTTAACCGGACAGTTACTTTTTAAAAAGTGTAATGCTGTCCTATAAAAACGTGTTAATTAGTTTCCCAACTTCGTGCCGTGAATTAATTTTATTGAGTTAAAACGATTTCTTAGCTGGACCCCACGTTTTTTCCACTCAGCAAGATTACCCGTGGGACAACCTTCGATATCAGGGAAGCTATTTCATGGCCATTGACAGTGATATCCCTTTTAGAAAGTTGATCAATACTTTAATTGTTTGTTGTCACCTAAACATAGCACGATGTTGTCTTAAAAATATTAAAGAAATTGTCAAAGGTCTTTCAAAGTGGCTCCTAAGTCAAGTTCAAAAGTGTCAAGCGACTTATATTTCCATATTAGCTGTACTTCAATAAGAAGCAGGGGGACTAAAATGAATGAAAATTTGTATAACCTGGCAAAATTGAAAACCCCTTCCGCCACAACGTATGAAGGGATTATGTTACATTTTAGATTTGGTAGAGTTATAGTGACAGTAATGTGTTCGGATAAAAATCCCTGCTTGTTTTAGGTTTTTAATATACATCGACAGTATAGTTTGATGCAAGATAAAATAATTTATTTAAGCAAAAGCCTCAAAAATTCTGAAGTTCTTTTACTTTAAATGAGAACAGTTAAGAGTGACAGCTGCTATATGAGTAGATTTTAATAAATTCGGCATTCATCTTAAAAAGTAATTAAATGTTTATTGTACTTTTACCACAAAGTCTACCCTAAAATAACCTTTTTACTGTTGTCCAATGCTATAATGAATGGAGTATATAACATAACAATAAAATGTATCTTTTTGTAGCCATTCTTTCGTAGTAAAGGGGCTTACACTGTGTATCAATAAATAACTTAAGTTACCATGAAATAAGTTGGTGAAAGCCATCTTAGGGGATTAAGTGTTTTTATTTTAGAAAAAGGTGGTATTACAAGCATTGAGTGTTAGTGTTGAAAAAAGTGCAAAGCTTTTAGTAATTACGACAATTGCTGCGAATGATGCAATGATGGTGATAATATTTGACCAACAAAGGTTCTCTTAAATTCTGAAAACAGATAACTATAGATTAAGTTAAACCATTTCTTTTTACTTGCTAGTTTTCTCATCATAATATCTTTTTCTTACCCGGTATATTGAAAAGTCAAATTATCCGAGTGACCGACCAAAGGGATCCCAAGGAAGCTGGGAATTTCTCTCTCCGTTTATATTCGCGTGGTCACGTTTCAAAACTCCATTTGGTTCAGTTATTGTGTTGCGGTAACTGTGTTTCTGAAGTAAGTGAACTTATTTTATAGCGATGCGTGTGAAAATAGATATTTAACTGAAATACTAGGTATTTAGTGTTTTTAACTTGAAACTTTTATTATTATTTAAAATGGGCTTGCATTAGGCCTTAGTTTCGCCTGGTAGTAAGCGATAACGAGGCCAATGGTGGACACGCTTACCCAGAAAATGCCAATTCACTCTGGCCTTGAAGACACCAAGGTTGTAGTATCCGGAACCGCAGGGGGAGCGTTCCACTCCTTAGCTTAAGCTAATCCTTCCTTAACTTAATCTTCTTGAATTTTACGTTTAGAGGTATAATTTATCCGTAAATGTGTTGATGTAAATGTGAATTATTGCTGGTTCGTTTGTTTGCATCACAGACCAAGGAATACGATGGTATGATTTGAAAAGGCCGGTCAATATTGTGATACAGTAATGAAGAGCTAACCGCATAGCGAAGCTAGATAATATTGTGATAGCAGCCGTCACCTAAAAGGCTGACTGGAAGTCAGGAACTCTGGTGGAAGTCTGAGCGATGATCATTTACAAACACAATAGTAGCGGTCCGCGAAAACACTACCCGAGGGAATTGAGCAATCAATAGGCTGTGGGGTTTTTCAAAGCCTAAAACTCTCGATTCATTGCAAAGTCTAGCTGGAAATGGCGATTCTAGCGAGAAAACTGGAGCAGAAACGCGGACCTGTATGTTACCTGCAGTCTCGTTGCAACCCTGTATAACGATATAGCTTTATGATCAATATTTTGTCCACTTGCCAAACACAGCACTGGAATGCAAAGACAAATTGCACACATGAGCTGTCATCTAAGTGACGCAAGCTCGGTATGATGGCGATAAGGGCAAGTAATATGCAGCGCAGCAACACCTTGAACCAGTTTTTAGAAGAAGAAAAAAAAGGTTATTTTCTGTATAAAAATACTTTTAGTTAATATAAAGCTGACAACGAGGTTCTTAATCTAAGTAGAACGTGAAAACGTTGCTGTTACAACTCGAGCATAGCGCCTGGAAGATAAAACCAATTGCACAATTCTGGCATTTCAGTGAAAGTTAGTTACACAAAAGAACATGTGGAGGGAAAAGTTTAGAAAGTTTCTGGGAAATCGTATCTGAATAACATACTCGTACGGTACGTTCTATTAGAAAAACATGATATAAGTGGTTGCATTAAGAAAAATAATTTTGAATCACCAAATGACAAATCAGATCCTGTTTGCTTATTACCTTTTTGTAACAACTGTTGGCTAGGTTTAAGATCCCTCACCTGGTATACAAGTCTTGCAGAACGCCGCAACTATATTGACCGAGAAGAACGGCACCCAGCACAGCAGGAACACGCCCATGATGATGCCGACAGTCACGGCCGCCTTGTGGTCGGACACGTGGTAGGGGGACGAGTGGACGTGCGTGTGCACGCGCGTGCGCACTGACTTGCTGCGGTTGTCCGGCAGCTGGACTGTCCGGGTGACCGCGCGGATTGACTTGACGTGCTTCTGCGCGTAGCAGTATAGCCTGTTGACAAAATATGTATGTTATTACATAATAATTTGGCAGAAACATTCTTAATGACTCATTTCTTTGCGCATGTGTTGCCTTCCTCTTTTAGTCGCGGGTTCTTAAAGCTGGGCGTGAAAAGGCGTCTATAGGCCTTCAAGACGAATTTGTGAAGCTAAGTTGCTTTCAATTAGTATGCTTGTCAATCTCATCGCTGGACCTCACGACCGCATTCCACTTAGATTAGAGACAAAATGGTCCAAGAGGACATACTACCTTGAGATGGGAGAAAGGAAACCCCTATGCAGATACTGGTTCACGTGGGCGAAGCTTACAGAAACTTTAAATGTTTCTTAAATTCTTAAAAACTGTACCAACCAAAATCTCAGTTAAATTACGTTTAAAAAAACACAAAGTGAAGCTCTTTTCGGTAGTGTCACTTGTGGTTCCCACAAACATAAAATTTACAATAGTTCAAAACGGGATTGCTACCATGTACCTTATTCGTTTTGAGTTTCCGATATTCTGTTCCTAAATTACATTTAAAACTTTCTTGTTGCATTTCTCACTTCAAATTTTAAAGACTATCGGGTTTTTGCAACGAAACAAATTTACCTAATATAAGAAAACAATATTCTCTACCTACTATCTGTTACTGTTGCAAGCACCATGATCACAGGTTAACTTGTGGGCGCTATTGATCTCGGAGTGGGAGTCCGAAATATGGTGAACTCAAAGTAAATATACAGAAGATACATGGTACCAATCCCGTTTAGAACTATCCTAATGTTAGTGACTAGGATACTCAAGTGCTGGCACCACGGTTGCATGAAAACAGACGTCCAAAGTGCTTCATGCAACTACGGTTGCACGGAGGCAAGTGGGTCGCGTCGCATACTCAACAGGCTCAAATAACTGAATCACTGGGCCCTTTCTTCTTCTCGAAAGTCATTCGATCGTTAAAATAAATCAAAGAATTTTTAGATGACAGTGACAGGATATGCTTGGTTAAAACTGGCTGCCGGCTATCATGGATGATGATGTAATAGGTGTTCGTAAATTCCTTATAAATGCTAGAATTATTATTAGTAAAGGTGTTGTAATGTACATCAAAATAATCTTCAGTTGACTATGTTTCGAAATATGGATATATTTTCATCAGATCATTAAGATATTTGTCTGACATATGGACAAATTGGTAAATCAATTTTTTTTACTGATAATGCGACTTTTTTTATTCTACACACAACAACATGTTCTAGGGACTTATAAAACTTTAATAAATAACTTAAAAAGTACTGGCCTTACAAAAAAACTATTAATGACAGATTATAAAAACATTATTAAGTTCCTTTTTTAAATTAAAATGTGGATATAAAAGGTTTTGTTTTCAGTGGGCATGATTCAAGCTGGCGCTACCCTAATTGCGGTTTCTGAAACCATGAGGACCAGTCAGAGCGTTATATCCAGGCTTTGGTCACGTTATCGTGTCACGGGGGAAGTGGTGGAACGGCACCGAGGACCTCAACTCATTACAACACATGTACAGGACCGATTCATAGTAAATGCTGCACGAAGTCAACCACATGTAACGGCGATGCAATTGGTTCTAAGGCTACGGAGAGAGTATGGTGTGCTGGTAAGCGTATCTTTGAGAAGACGACTGCATGAAGTCAACCTGCGTGCTCGTAGGCCACTTCGAGTACCAGTGCTAAGGAGAGGCAATCGAGAAAGAAGATTTCAATAGGCTGTTGCACACGAAAACTGGAACCATTCTCAGTGGTCACTTGAGCTTTTCACTGATGAATCCAGGTTTGGATGTCATCCTGATTCGCGAAAAGTACGCGTTGGGCGACACCTGGACGTTGGAATCGACTGCAGCACCCACAACAAGTTCATGCATATCAAGGTGGCACGATTATGGTTTGGGCAGGAATTCGTCTGGGCGGTAGAACGGACCTCGTTTGGATACAAGGCAATATGACTGCTCTAAAGTACCGAGATGAGGTGCTCGAGCCTGTAGTCTTGCCCCACAGACAGCAAATGGGACAAAATTTCCAGCTAATGCACTACAATGCCCGTCCACATACGGCGCGTATCGTTACAAGTTAATTATAACAACATGATATCCAAGCTTTAGACTGGCCTGCACAATCCCCTGACTTAAATCCTATTGAGCATGCCTGGGATATGCTTCAGAGAAGAGCTCTTAGGAATTTCCCTGAAGATATTGTGAATGAAAACCAGCTTTTCTTGCATCTTAGCAGGACTTGGGACAGTATTCCACAACAGGATATTGACACCCTTGTTTTGAGTATGCAGAACCACTGCAGATATGTCAGGAGAGTCTTTGGTGGATTCACGGATTATTAATTTTAAGTTTTCAACAATTTTTATGAAAAAAATAGTTGTTTTGTTTAGGTTTTGATGTTTCAAAAATAAAGTTAAGATTGAAATATTGTCTGAGTTTTTCCTCTTCTTCTAAGTTTTTTTTAAATTTACTTTTATCTAAAAGTTTGTTTATCAGATTAGATAGGCTATAAACAAGGTTTATTTTAATGTGTATGTGTTTTAGCAAAAAGTTAATAGAATTTTAGTTATTTAAGTTCAATTGAAATATCCCTAGATCATGTTGATGTGTGTATTTATTTACTTGGTGATTCCTGATGATTAATACCATGTTTCTCACCAAATATTAAAGATAGTGAACGTATCTCCTTAAAGCTGAACCAATTTTTGTTCTATTTCGAACACTTATTTTTAGTCATTTATTAATTTACGCTGACATCGCGAAATTTATTTCCAAAATTCGATTTTTTAATGTTTTTTTTTTCAAGTCAAACATATGTTTAAAATTATCTTAATAAAGAGGTTAACTAATATAAAGATGGAATACAATATAAAAGACATATGTCAAAGTGCTAAGTTTAAAAAAAAAAATGTTCAATAAGTCGGTTTTTTTTGCAATAATGAAGTTTGATATTTTTTGTAAATAATTACTAAGTATGTTAAGCATATTCTATTTAAAATCAAATAAAACATCTATTCCTTAGTTAGAAACAGTCATTTGTTTAGCTCAAAGCCACACGTGTGACTCATAAATCGTGTTTACATCTCAAGCGGCGAGTGGTCCGGAGTGGTGTCAAACTTCACGCGCGGCGTAAGCAAAAAACGTTGAGGCCACCTGCCGCGCCAAGCACGTGAGTGGCTATGAAAGTTTAAAAGATACATTTTGTTAGGTGTTCCGCATTATTTAAAAAGTTCACAATAACAAAAGGTGCTTAGCAAAAGGATTTAAGAACAAAAAGCAAACATTATATTTATAAATACACAAGTACAATTATATAGATAATACCAGTGATACAAGGTTCGTTATGTACCTACTTCAGACACCAGTCTCTCTCATATTTGGTTATCCTATTTTTTGCTTACTTTTACTTCTTTATACATAGTAACTCACGCCTAACATAAGTACTGTTTATTGTGGAGAGACAAACCCGAATGATTTTATAAATGTAGATATATTTGTAACTTGATAGAACACTCAGATGCTGAGGGGACATTTTGCATCAGGAATGTTGGTTCTAGACGAGAGCTGACCCTACGGCCCGGCGCGATAGAACTCGTAAGTAGGTAAATAAGTCCATCGCACTAACAACGGTCCATTCACGACCAAAGACAATATTCCTTAAGCTTGAATGTTTCACGAATACGAGTATTACATAGAATCTGATCTAGGTTTTCCTTAATTAGTATTCCCAAAAACCTGCTCTGCTCACAAACAAGAATGATTCTCAACTGTGGATATAATCCCATAACCACTGGTAATAATTACTGGCAGTTCGCTTTGGGAGTCTATGCCAAAGTAGTCTGGCAACTGGCCAAGAGGTGACTTAGGTCGAGGTTCGATCCATTAATTTTGGTACTGAATAATTTGTGGCATTAGTTATAACCTATTCGATTTTCCATTTAATAGGTACATCATAATTTCAGCCTACATAGAGCCTATTAGCTACGCTTACCTCGACATTAACATATCATACCAGCAAGACTATATTCCAACCGGGGTAGTCAGACGCAAGCTGCCTGTTACCGTCATGGTGACGAACACTCAGAAGCCCGCTTTTCACCAAGCGTAAGCTAACCTTACGTGGTATCCGGTTTCCTTTTTAGTTTTTTATCGGTGTTTTACATCACCAGAGAGTTAGTAGCACAGACTAATTTATCTAACAACCGTGACGTTTTTTTGTACTCTTTAGTATGATATTCAAGAATATTATATTTTTGGGTTTTTTTTTGACATTTTAGCTTTACTGAAAAACGGACCTTTCGTTCGCGAGACGGCCACGATTTGTAACTTAAAAAGTACTAGTGTGACAAAAACTTGTAAGATTAAAGAAGACTTTTTTACTTGTCCACGTTTCTTGAGAGAACCTTCTGTACGGAGTACTATTACCTGTTCTGTGGTGTAACGACGCTCTTACTTAGACATTGCCGTTTGTAAATGAGAACAAAATAAACTTGCTTAACAACAAGAAGAATTAATCTCAAGTAGGTAGTCCAAGGGTTTAAAGTTCCAGTCGAGAAGCTTATCGACAAGGAGTGTGCTCAAATCCGGGGATTAATTAAATAACTCCGTTTATTTAACAATCAAAGGACCCTTGATTTTGGGTGAGATTGATTTAACTTTCCGTTTTAGCTAGATGATTATTTGTTGTTAGCAGACACTCTGGATTAATGTTCAGGTAGAAATCAAACACTCTTTTAGCAGTCAACTTTAGTCTAAAGATTGGTCTAAGGCTAAAAATTATTAACAAATAAAATTGAGATGTGTTCTTTATTGAAACTTGCATTACGATATTGACTATGAAACTATTTTGAGGAAGCATGAATACAGCATTCATGCTTACTTCCGGCAAAGTTCTCATTTATTATATCTTTGTTATCTTGTCATGTAAATACCTATCGTTTGTCAGTATCATCAGGACATACCTACGACGGTCAAGGCGTGATGAAAGCAAGCTCTCAGCTAAAAGTGCGGTCTTACTCAAGCAAATTACCTCATACAAATGGTTAGACTCCTAAAATGGACTCCCATTTTGAGTGACATCAGTGACATTGTGTGAAATCATTTGACATTGCCAGAGAATTGTTGGTTAAATGGCTCCATTGTTAGCCACTTGCTAATAAATTGATGATTGCCAATTTGTGGTGGTTGGAGGACTGTGTAATTGAAGCACGAGTTGGAATCGAGTGAATAGTTCAAAACATGTACAGTCTACACGGTAAAAGCTGAACTCTCATCGTTAAGCACTCACACATCACCCGTGGAAGATGCAAAGTCCATAGAGTTATGCTTGTTCTGTGTTTGATTGTACATGAACACTTGTTTAAAATGCACCGACGACCGCTATGAAATGTCATTTTTAAAATTAGCACCCAATACTAAGAAAAAAGAAAAAAGACGTGTTCATAACATATCTTAGAAAAAACACAAATAAGTAAGTATACTTACTTTTCAATTGCTTTCTGTTTTTTTATATTTATTCCAAACAATGTTAAAGTGGTAAAACGTTTGTACATTTCGAAACCATTTTGGGAAACAATATTCAGAAGACTGTATTTCCTTTTTAATTAATTTCTCACAGAAAACAACCGGTTACTGATTCCCCTGCAATTAAATCATGTAATCAATCGCTAGTGATTTCTAGTTTTTGCACGTCTTGTTTTCATGAGTTTTCCATCGACAATATTCGAGTAGGTGCAGATATTTATTCGCTTTTTTCAAAATCACGTGTAATGTGTTGCCTAGTAAGGCAAATTGAAATATAAAGCACCTGAGTAAAATAAAATCATTTTACTTACATGAGAACTGTACGCGATGAATACGAACAACATCGGAAAGTTAGAGTAACCTCAATAGAAGTTAGTGAAACGAGAAACTAACATTTATTAACAGTGAAACAACATCGAATGGAAACGTTAAATGAAATTAAAAGCTTTTTAATTTTACCTACGATATGGGTTTTATATTTTAGTAAATTCTGCCTTGCCTGCATGAACTTTGTCTAAAGGCCTGCGCAGACGACGTCTTATCCGCGGCGTACTTTTTTCTCCGTCAAAATAGATCCCTTACAAACTGTATCGAGCAACGCACACGGACGACTAAAAGTAAGCCGAACCAAAAATCCGCCGAAACACCGCGGACGCCCTCGGATCGTAGCGAATTAAAGTGCGCGTGCTCAGTATTATTTTTTAAAACGTCGTCTCTTTTGTTTAAACTTTATGTAAGTTACAGCACAACAAAATCTCAGAATATTCAAATACTCTCAGACAACAAATGATCGCACACCGTGTGCGTTGTGTCTGTGAGGAATTTTGTATTCGCGGAGCGTACTTTTGTATTCGTGGAGCGTAATTTTGTATACGCGGAGCATACTTTTGTATTCGCGGAGCGTACTTTTGTATTCGCGGAGCGTACTTTTTTTCTTCGCGTACGTCTTCTGCGCAGGCCTTAATTGCGATATAAGTACTTAATATTTGCTATTCTGTGTTTTTCTATTGAGTCAGTAAGTCAAATTTTATGTCAAACTTGTGACCATATACGTCTACGGACCAAGGTTTGATGCGTCTTTTCTGGTCCGCACCGCTACGGAGTGGAACGCTCAACCCTGCGTCTGCGTTTCCAGATACTTATAACCTTGGTGTTTTCAAGGCCAGACTGAATAGGCATTTTCCGGGTAAGCGTGTTCCACCATCAGCCTCGTCATCGCTTACCACCACACCAGGCGAATCTGAGGTCAACCGCAATCCATTTTCAATTAAAAAAACATTTTTCTATTATTTTTTCCATATGCTCCTCTCTTGCAGCCTGAATAAAGTATCGAAAGTCAAGCTATTCTATAAAAGTAAATATCTATGTACTCATAATAAAAACGTACGTTAATAATACGAATAGGTATAAACCGCATGAAAAACTTCCTCAATACACCGAGTCCCTTTCCCTTTACAGAAGTTGCAGTAGCAACCTCAATAGAACTCAGTC
Source organism: Udea olivalis (assembly GCA_947369235.1). Lineage (NCBI taxonomy): Eukaryota > Metazoa > Arthropoda > Insecta > Lepidoptera > Crambidae > Udea > Udea olivalis. Next base: position 6,734,680 of record OX376363.1, read on the forward strand.
TAACGAGAAACTAACATTTAATAGTACAGTGTAAACCACATTGGATAGAAACATTGCATAGACGGCTGCTCAATCAACCTTGGAAATGGTTTTTTATTTCATTGTGAATTCTGCTATAGGCTTCATACTAAGGGTGTTCTATAAAAACTGATAATGAGTATGAAGCAGTTATATATTAGTTATTGTTATTTAATTTTTCGACATAATCTTCTTTGAGATTTATACTCTTGGTTTAACGTTTTTCTAATCCTAAGATTCCCTTCTTGAAAAAATCTTCATCTTGATCGCTTAAAAAAGCACATACGGCGACAATCACTTCCTCGTCATTTCCATATTTGTGACCTCTCAGTTGTTCTTTTAACTACGGGAACAGGTAGAAATCACTAGATGCAAGGTCAGGTGAGTATGGAGGATGTTCCATCAATCATCGCAATTTGGGACTTGTGTGCGGGGGCGTTTTCTTGGTGAAACAACACAACTTTAGAAAGTTTGCCGCGGCGATTTTCGCGTATATCCTGACGCAGTTTTTTTATTTGTTCTGCGTATAAGATCTTCGTAATAGTGGCTTCATGATAGAGGTATTCAATCATTATCACTCCCTAGCTGTCCCAGATAAGAGAGCCCATAATCTTACTGGTAGATGGAATTGCCTTAAACTTCTTAGGAAGAGGCGTTAGAGATGACCTCTTCCAAGTCATGGACTGTTGTTTCGTTTCAGGATCATAATGGTTGAGCCATGTTTCATTCATAGTTACGAAAGGAACCAAAAATCGGGATGATTTTGTTGTAAAAAATCCAGATCGATTTGAAAAATCCACAGATTTGTTTGTTTTTGCTCGTTTGTGAGCATTCTAGGCACCCAGCGCGCTGATACTTTTTTCATGCCCAAATGTTCATGTATAATACTATGGATACTTCCTGTGGAAATCTTTAGTTCTTCAGCTACAAAACGAACAGTAACACGACGATCTGCCAAAACAAAAACCTTTTTTGTCATTTGTTCGGTAACTGCCGTCGTAGGGCGTCCCGAGTGCGGGTCGTCTTTAGTTAAAGTTCATCCTCTCTTAAACTCGGCACACCATCGCGCAACCGTAGAATACGGAGGAGCATTAACCCCTAATGTTCCTTTCAAGTCTAGATTTACTTGCTCAGTAGTACATTTTTTCAGGCAGAGATATTTTCTTACGGCGCGAACTTTGCGTACCACGGTCCGACTCGACGAAAACAAGTCTCCAAACATTCCTCAAAAGGAACAATTAAGTTGTAACCACCTAATATAATATACAAAACTTATGTAGGTACACTTAGTAAGCAATAAATGATTTGAACTGTTCTGTGCAGAAGCTCATCTTTTTCATCAATTTTTTTTTCATCTTCGGTGGTTTGCTTTACACATTAAAACTTCTTTAAGTGGTACCAACCCATTGTTTCATGTGTGCATTTGACATTTTTTTTTAGAGTTTCTGCAACACATTATTAATGTGATTGTTAATTTAGAAGAACCCAAACATGTGCAATAAATTGTACAAATTGCTTGAATTATTACAATTAAAATACGATTCCCTTACCTGCAGTATATGCTAATCATGACAATGCAGGGCAGTATGAACGATATGCAGCTCGACACAACCGCATACGTGGGCGTCAGCACGAGGGCACACGTGGGGTATCTGGGCGGCCTCTGCGTGGCGAGGGCCTCCTCGTCCGGCCTGTGGAGGCCGAGGGAGATCGGCAGGAAGCTGACCAGGGCTGCGAGGAGCCAGATCATGGCGATGGTGATGATGGCTACGCGACGAGTCACCCAGCGGCCGTATCTGGAACAATGTCTGTTCTTAACCACTATTTTTAGCAGTTACAGCCAAGTATGATATTAACGGGACCGCTATATAAATTTAAACATTTATACCTACTGTAGTTTTAAGATTCCTGTGAAAAACTAGCAAGATGTTGGTGCTTTCTTATGGGATCATTTTACGTATGTTTTCAAAGAAGCTACGAGTTGGTAATTCTGCAGTGAGTGGCAGCAATGATTGTGTAGTTTCAAAATTATTTTAATAATATGTAGGTTTATGACCTAGTTTCCAAGAAAAATCAAAATATGTAAAAAGATCTGCAACTAGTGGCTCTAGAACTTACAAAAATCATAGTAATCATAGCAAATTGAGAGAAGAGTTTGCAAAAATAATTGAAACCCCTGTAAAATGTACAATAGTAAGTTGTAGACTTTGATTTTATGTTTTTCGTCGATGGATTTAATCCTAGTCCTACTACTTTAAGGCTGTAAAGTTTGTTAAACTACGAACGGGTCACATTGTATAGAATGTTACATGATGACATCGATGTTCTTGATATTGAATTAATAATAATAATGAAAGTCAACATTTTTCATTTATTTAATAGATATCAATAAAATACCGGTACACAATTTAAATTCCGTTTTCTTTCTTTGAATTAAAGTCCTAAGCACAAAATGTAATTAAGTAGTTAATGTTCCTTCATACGTGCTTTTAACTCTAAACGCATGTGGTTGATGCAATTAAAGCTCCATCTTGTGCCAGATTGCGAGGAGAGACGCGTCTTGTTCCGAAGACGGGTCTAACTTAGTTTTGATGTTGGCAATGTAACCCTGCTTAGTTAGAATAGTAACAATATTAATTGGTTTTGTGGGATAATAGTAAGTACAGAAAACAAAAATGCCTTATCTGCGAATGTACGAGTACGAGTAACATTCAAGACAAGGGATTGCGAATTTCAGTGGCAAATAACTTTCAATCAACAATTTGATCGAAGCAAACCCACCTCAGTGATTATTAACGAGTTTTGGTATTATTGAAATAATTAATTTGTATTGACAGTAACTAATTATTTAATCGAAACATTATACGTTTATTAAGATGGCACTACACTACAAAACGTCCTGGTTTTTTTTTAATCAAAAACTCATACTGAGAAAATAAATAAATAAATAATAAATAAATAAATATCTGGGACAATTCACACCAAGATCATCTGACCCCAAACTAAACAGAGCTTGTAATATGGGCGTCAGAGACTGATAAACATACTTAAATATTTCTAAATACATACTTAAATAGATAATAACACCCAGACACACAACAAATACAAATGTTCGTCACACAAATATTTGTCATGGGTGGGGATCGAACCCACGACCTCCGGCGCTAAAGGCAGGATCGCTGCCATTGCGCCAACAGGCCAGTCAAAAGAGAGCCGCCCGAACAGGAAAAATGAACCTAAATGTTTGTGTGTTTTACGGAAATGAAACATAAGTAACAATATATTATGGTCATCTGTTTATATATAAATCAGCGTCCAAAATACATTCTAAAGTTACAAACTACAAACCTTTTTGTTTCGAACATCGAAATGTAATACTGTTTTGTGGATACCTCTAAATTCGTATTTTCACAACTCCCTCGAAACAGGATACGGTAACCCCACAGACTTAAATTGAAAAAGATGACGCAAGTGAGCTTGGCCTAGGGTTTAAAAGTACACAGCATGGTCGATATAATTAAAGTATAGGTATTTGTAATATCTATTGCTGTCTTTTGCAACCCTCTATTGCTGTCTTTGTATCGAAAAACAGCGCTTCTGTATCCTCTTAAGCACCCCAACTCGGATCGTGGATCATGTGGTCCTGAGTTCAAATATGGCCAGGACTATCTTTGTATTCATTGTTAAATTACGACTAACTTTCCGGTGCTGAAAAACATAGATAATAAACCAAATCAACTCTGATAACGTGCCTTGTGGCTGCCGCGGTTCTCGGGTTGACGGGTTCCATGCATCATCATCATCCGTGCGGTCTATCCCGGTTGTGAACCCACACTGGTGTGTGGGGTCCCAGGGTCCGCCTTTCTTATTTTCTTGGCCCACTTCGTGCGCTCTTGTGCATCCTCAGTGGTGAGTCTGTTGGCACGCATGTGACGTTGGGTTCCATTTGATTATGCGCATAAAATCATCATCCCTGTTGCGACGCATGAGGGCCAGCATCAACAGCTTTCTGAATACAATAATTATAATCCTGATGGTCCTATACAAAAACATTGGATATAAATAATCACTAGCCAATTGAAGTTACTTTTAATATAATTTTGTTCACAATAACAAACTGTAAAATAAATTATTACTAACAAGACTATGGATGTTAAAACTTAAACAAATGTTTTTTTATTTTTTTTATTCATAACGGCGAGAGGTTCGCCTCCTACGACATCGGGTTCTAATACCACTGGTGAAAAGTGGGCTTCTGAGCGTTCTGTTCACCATGACGGCAACAGTCACTGACCTCTGACTACCCCTTTTAGGATATAGTTGGATGGTGTGTTATGTTAAGTCTGACGCAAGTGTACAGTCAAAAGCATAAACATCTGTACTTTTCATAGGCCTAACAAATATTAGAGCAAAACATCAGTCACACATATCTATACGAGAGTTCATACATACTCTTTGCTCACTTGTATTGATATGTGTGGCAATTTTTTTGTTCAGATATTCTTGAAGCCTTGGTTTTTTTTTTTTTTATTTATTTAAAATGGGTTTGCGTTTGGCCTCAGTCTCGCCTGGTGGTAAGCGAAGACGAGGCCGATGGAGAAAAAAAATTGTGGAAAGCCACATATATTTTATGTTTTTGACTGTACCTACCTGTTTTGCCTGTTAAGAAATTTTTAGGTACTTAGTCTCTTTTGACACTGCTGCACTAAGTCCATGCTCAACTGTCGAAATCAACTCGAAGTTCATGAACTAATCTGAAATAAATATAGAAATGCCGGAATCCTATCAGTTACACGCTATCGTGACGTCACAAAAGCATTAAAAAAGCCTTGCATCTTCTATTTAAGTCGATATCTATGAGTAACCCAATTACTTTAATTTCTGACGTACGGTACGATGGTCGCGGTTACCGCAAGTCTGTTGTTATTTTAACACACAATTGCATTAATTTCTGAATTCAGAGAAACTTCTCCCATTTGGTAATATTAGGATGTTAATTCTGCTCTCTAATGTATAATTTGTGTTTGTATATTCACTGTCAATTAGATTGGAAACTGCTCGTCAAAATTAATTGTAATAATTGTATAATTTTTAACTCAATTGATAAGCTGAAATTAAATATGAATGAAGGCCTCCTTCACTAAATAATTTATCACTGCTTATTTTATGTGTACCTATAACCTAATACCATAAAATATAATTTCATAGATTGTTTTCCGCTTTCTTTGGAATTGTTGAAATTAATGTTGTTGATATAATGATTCAATCAGCGGGGTGGAAAGGGGCTCACCGACATCTTCGGGCCCCAAGCCAACCTCACCTGCAAGCTGGTGCATCCTGCTGACTAACATACGAGTCTCTGGTGGTGGCTCCTCTATATGGGTTGGGAAGTCAGATGGCAGTCACTCCCGTGAAGTCAACACACGCCAAAAAAATATGGTTAGCAAGAATAGAGTACCCGACCTGGATAGGGCGTCGCCGAAAAACGAAAGAAGGTCCGCTTCGCGTCGCGGAACGTTGGAACGCTGGCGGGGCGCGCTCGCGAGCTGGCCGATGTGCTAGGCGGAGGGTAGCCGTGGCGTTTCTGCAGGAGACTCGCTGAAGGCGGTCCCGGAACATCGGGCACGGCTACAACTTCATCTACGCGGGTTCCTCTGGTGGGGCCAATGAAGTGGTGGTGGTGCTGTCCGAGGAATTCCAAAATAGTGTTTTGGAAGTCAATCGCGTTAGCGAACGCCTTATGGTCGTGAGGGTGCTTATAGAAGGGGTCACGACCAAATTTGATAAGTGCCTACGAACCACAGGTAGGTTGTAGCAATTCGGATACGGCACTGTTTTGGGAGCAAATCGACCAGCTCCTATGCACTATTCCACTGTCCCAAGGCGTCGTTCTGGGTGGCGATCTGAACGGTCATGTGGGTGAACAGTGTGAGGTGTGATAGCACAGCTATGAATAATTTTATTGTGATCCTGCCGTTTTTCCAAAATAAATTTGCCAAAATTTTATTAGCTCAACAAATTTGAGCAACCTTTTATTATGACAATGCAACATTTCGAATGATTTTAGTACACATATTTTCATTTGGGCAAATTTTTACTTGGCAGAATATTAAAATGGTGTCATTATGCCAATTGGGCTTTTAGCATGATAATTTATTACAGCAAACCATCTTGAGACAAAAGACATTTAGTAAAATGATTTATTATAACAAAACTTATGAAGACTAAAAAATGGGTTGCAGAATTTGAACTCCGACCAACAACCAACTAATGCAGTGAAAATCAGAACATCGCGAAGTATTGTAGGTGTCGTATTAAGTGATAGAATCAGGAATGACATAATTAGAGAGCGTTGTGGTATGAAAGACGATGTTGTGTCTATAATTGAGATGGGGATGCTAAGATGTTTGGATCATATGGAAAGGATGGATGAAAGGCGATTAACGAAACAAAATAAACCGAGAGTGGATAAATCTGTTGGACGGGGAAAGTCTAGACAGACAGACGTTCTTAGGACAAGTCCAAGACGTGCTTGGAAAAAGTTACGTCAACAAGAGCACCAATAATCGACGAACAGGCTTGAAAGGATTGATGAGAGTGGAAGAAGCGTGTGTCAAGACCGAAGGTAGTGGAAAGATGTGGTCTCTGCCTACCTCGTTGGATAAAGGCGTGATGGTATTTTGTTTGATATAACTGTAGCAAAAGATCTGTCTTTGGCTGAAATTATTTTCAGTTTGTAAAAAAAATGGCATTCTTATTTTCAAAATATTGGTAAAACGTCTCACCTGAGTGGATCTTTGATGTGAATGTATCTATCGAGTGATATGGCACAAAGGTTGAGGATAGAAGCCGTGGAGCACATGACGTCACACGCTACCCATGTGTCGCAGAACTGCTCTCCAAACACCCAGTACCTGCGAGAATATTAGTTTTCTTTATATTTGTGAAAGTAATATGAAAACGACAAATAAAGACTTGTAGGTAGGATTGCCAAAAATCTCACCTAATCATCATGTCACTCACAGGCTCACAGGGCTGGAGCGAATGTCATAACAGCAGCTAATTATAGCATGCTAATTTAGGTTCTAATATTGATCTTTATACACTCCAGGAGATAGGCACATGTTTGAAGATAACCGATGAAATAACGGTCTCAATATAGTAGATCAGGAAGCTTTATGGCACAAACAGCCTTTTGGCCGATCCAATGCATTATCTGTACTCTGTCGATCAAAATTTTATACCGGTAGATAGACACAGATAGTTGATGCTGGAAATTTAGCATAGCAGGTCGTTGGCTCCAGCAGAAATAATGGCAGTAGCAGCTGCTGCTGCTTGCATGTCAGTGAGGGTCAGTGAATCCAAGTTGTAAATTCATCACGGCCTACAGCTACTGACAGTGTAAATTGGTTCGGAGACTATCATCTTTGCGCACTGCCGAACCTAGTAAATCATATCCTAATAAAGACCAAACTTACCCCAGCAGATCATTGACCCCAGCGAACGTCATGACCGCAGCAGCTACCAGCATGTCAGCGATGGCCAGTGATGCCAGGAATAAGTTGCCGATCCGTCGCAGCCCGCGGTCTGTGTAAATTGCGATGCAGACAAGGATGTTGCCGGCAACGCTTAGGAATATCAGCAGCGATAGGAATATACCTGTGGAAGATAGTTTATGGTATATCAAACTTTTTTGTTAATTGTATTCGTCCATAAATCACATTTAACGATTTTATGCTGAGTTGTAGGAATGAAAAATGGTTGCAAACTTGCCAACAACTGCTGATACATTTTGGCGATGTATATTATTTATAAAGAAAGTTAAATAGTTATTTAATCTTTAAATATGGCAATAATTAATAAACTTTCTGCACAATGGTACTTTGAGTACCAGTAGAAAGTCATAAGAACAAAATGATAACATAATTAACAATTAACTAAATATTAAGAGCAGGCCCAACGGGCAACTATGGAGTTGTATGAAAACTTTAGTCTAAAATCAACATATTATTATTTATTTTTGGTTGTGGTTTACAAAATGGAATTCAATTTAATTAATTTTTTTTTTCTGAACATTCACTGTCATTCCTTGTTCCTTTAATTTTTCGGTTAATTAATATTTTGTTTACTTTCAATTAATTCTGATAATTAACAATTATGATGATTATTTTGATTAACGAAACAAATTTACAAGGCGAGGGTGGATTGAGCTGCAGGAAGGGGAAGGTCCAGACGGACGTTCTTAGTACAGGGTCCAAACGTTCTTAGAAAGGTCAGATCAGGAGTACCCATAATCGTCAAGCATGTATGAAAGGATTAATAAAAAGTGGAAGAAGCGCAAGATGTGTGTCAGGACCGTAGCAAGTGGAAAAATGTGGTCTCTGCCTACCTCGTTGGGAAAAAGGCATGATGGTATGTGTCTATGCATTGTATGTGAATTTCAGTTTATGTGTTTGTGAATGCTAAAAAAATATCTGGAAAAAAATGTTTAAGCCAAATCAATTAGTTTTGAGAGTGAGTCAATTTTAAAAATCAAAATTTAGTTGGCAGAATTTTGGTCAGGTTCAGAGGTAACTCGAATTTCTGCTTCAAGTAATATTAAATGAGAAACTTTAAGCTTAACATCAGGAATGTAGAGATAAATTAGAAATAGTTTGGTGTTTCATTTCCACAAGGAAGCATTCTCAGTCAAGTACGAACAATAGATGAAACTGATAATTCTTCTGAACTTATCTAATAATTTATCGAAGTAGAATAATATCAAGCATTAAGTTTACTTAACATCATAAGTAAAGGAAGATAAATTTCATTAAAATACAAGTATGAACTTCATCAAAAGTATATTTGATTTTACTTTATGAAATCAGTTATTATAATACGAAACTTGAATTTCTCATTTTGTATTACGTACTTTGTTATGTAGCGCGATTAAAAATGTTCTGAAATTATTGAAAATATGGGATTATGGACGATAGGCAAAGGGTGAGCTTAAGTAATTTTTTATTTACGGGTCCACCAAATCCACAATTATTTATACATATATAAGTACTTTTTGTTTTGTTTTGACATGTCATAAGTGCTTTATAGAAGCTTAAATAAATAAATGATGTTTTTACTTTACTATACTTCACCAGTACCTTGATTCGAACATTAATGACTTCTTACGGCAACTCAGACTTGTTTTTTACTGTATTATACAAACTTTAATACATCAGATTGTTAATTAAGGTTTTTTCGCAATCAGATCGTCAGACCAAATAAAATTTAATAACTACTAAAGTTACAAAATAAAATAACATGTCATAAATGAATACTGACATGTAGAATAAAGAAAGACAAAATAAAAATCAAAAAAGACAAGAATAAAACTGAAATAAAAAAATCCATAAACATTAACAACAAAACACTCACCAACAAGTAATATGGACAGAAGCGTTACTGCATCCGGATCCTCACCTTCTTCATACTCCACAAACGTCTCGTTGAATTCAGGCGCCACCTGTCATACAAATATTTCATGAAAGCTCGCATGTTCAAAGGCTTTTTAAGCTTTTCAAGACTTTAATTATGCGAGGAATCGACAAGTAATGTTAGGTAGGGTATAGTAACTTTTGAAAAAAAAATTATATACATTCTTAAATAGATAGAGCACCCAGACACACAAAAAACACAAATTTTCGTCACGTGAATGTTTGTCATGGGTGGGGATCGAACCCACGACCTCCGGTGCTAAGGGCAGTATCTCTGCCATTGCAAAAACAGTACGTCTCCTGACATGACAGACATGACAATGTCAAATCCCAATACAATTTTTTTACGCAAACGATAACGTAAATTGAAAGTGGCAACTCGTGGTAGACGTTTTGACCAGTCTAACCTGCTATAGCTATAGTAGCAACAATTTTCTTGATTTACTTCCTTATCACAGAAGCACACATATTGACCTGCTGACACAATGCCCATCATAATAAATCAGAACGGCTTATCAGAACCAATCATCTACGCGTGTGTTAACATGTTTAAACGACCAATTGCTACTAAATTATTATTTAACGGTTCTATGATCACGCTGCCGGATTCCATGCGTGAAATTCATTGAGTACATTTATCGATAATCAATAGCTGTTTATAACTATAGAAAATCTTGGTCTCTGGTTCAATTGACGCTATATCAGAAGGATAGGTATGTTATGGGTCGGTTTAAGCGAATTGTTCGGAAACGAGCAGTGTTTTGACTCTACAAGTTTGTAATTTCAATCATTTAGCAAGCAGAGATTTAGAAGCAAGTATTAGGGCTCATTAACACCGGGTTTGTCATTAAATATTCTTCTTGAAGTAATATGGAAAAATTATTGAAAGCTTCATGTTAACATTATTTTCAGGAAGTGAAGATTATTTTGAGGAATCGTGAAAAAACACAATCCCGTATGTAATGTTAACGTCCGTCTATTATGGACGTATCGTGACGAGGCCTTACGCTCTTTGTGGTGTCCTAACCAAGTTACTAGCAAAAGATAGTGACTGATTAGGGGTAATCACAGAGTAAAACTTGACGACCGACTTGGTGTAATGGTTAAGAAGTTGGCTACTACACCAGAGGTCGCGGGTTCGATCCCCGCACAGTACAAACATTTGTGTGCATGAACATGTCTGTTTGTACTGGTCTGGGTGTCTCCTATGTATAATAAGTATGTATTTACAAAAGAAAATGTATTTAAGTATGTTTATCCGTTGTCTAGTATCCCATAACATAAGCTTTAATTAGCTTACTTTGGGGCTAGATGGCGCTGTGTGGAATAATGTCCAGGGATATTTATTAAAAAAAAAATTGTATATTATTTTAGCATTTTAAATAATGATGTAGATGTAGATGTTTAGATCCATCTAAATGTGGAAACTAGAAAAAATATGTATATTTCAGAGCTCTTTTATATGCGTCATTGCAGCTAAGTTTCGCGGCTAGTGGCGCTTGGTCTTTCAAAAGGTCCCCCAGGATTGTGAACTTAGCTACTAAGCTCTCACGACACTTAAGAGTACCTAATTACTTTCATGCTGGGAATTTAAATGCTGAAATTGGTAACAAAGCGATTGCGATGCTTTTGCAAAATCGGTAAGCTATTGGCAGGGGTATGGGTCTCCAGCGTCATACTTCAAGGCAGAGCATTGAATTGAGTACGTAGTATTTTTTATTGCCTTACTTCATGAGAACACTTTTGCATTCAATTATCACTGGTAAATATTAGAATAGAATAGAATATCATTTATTTCTGGCAAAAAATTACATCTAAAGATCTTAGCTAAACATAACCGGCCCATAGATAAATACCTTAAAAACGAACATACATAATACATAATATAATTAACTTATTTCCTAACACACGTAAGGTCTATCGGCGACGTGCGACGCATCATGGTGTCCGGTACCCGACCTCAAAAGTGCCGGTAAAGGTAAATGACACCTTTCGGCCAAAACTCCTCTTTCATGTAGGTCGATAGATGTTCAGTCGGCACCCTCACCACAAATGAATTAAAATTCACATTATGGCGGGATACCAACCGCTCGACCCTCAGAGTGTAGTTAGCTTTGGTGATGACCTTTATGTACTCTGCGATTTCCTCAGGCTTCGTAGAGTAATGGAGGCGGGAAACGTACATCAGCGTCGTGGGTATTACAGCACGCAACAGCAGCTTCGGTCCAGCCGGCGCAACACTACAAAGATTGCGGCGAATATTATAGTAGGTTTTCGTTTGTAGGCACTGAAGTATTTCAAACTTAAAAACGTTGCGCAGTTTCTCGAACAGCACCCAGACCAGAAAGTGATTGACTTCTTCTTGAAGTTGAACCTACATATATGTCTACCATGAAATTTACACAAATGACAGCCGCTGGCGTCCACTGACGTTTATGTATCGATTTTTAGTACGGAGCCGCTAGTGATTAAGAATAAATAAATGAATATCTGGGACATAAGTGTCCCAGATATTCATTTATCACCAAGATCATCTGACCCCAAAATAAGCAAAGCTTGTATTATGGGTGTCAGAGACTGATAAGCAAACATAAATATTTCTTAATACATACTCAAATAGATAATAACACACAACAAACACAAATGTTCGTCACACGAATGTTTGTCATGTGACTCATGGGTGGGGCTCGAACCCACTCGCTACCATTACACTAAAAAGCCAGTCAATAGAATGTAATAGAACCAAAAAGGGCATACTTTCTGAAGCAACTATCGTAGTTTACGTTACTGAAGCTCATGGTAAACAATCGTCTACCACGAGTTGCCACTTTAAATTTACGTTAACGTTCGCGTAAAAAAAAAATATTGGGATTCGACATTGTCATGTCATGTCATGTCAAATCTATTTTCAGAAAGTGAAGGCACAAATTACTCATGCGGCGCGGCGCTCTGACAGATAGCCCGCTTAGAACAACATGCCATTATTGACGCATGCACACAAAGACGTGAGTTTACAGGCAAAGCCAGTGAGTTTCGGTGAGTCGGAAAGTCGCACTGTCACAAGTGTTTTTGTTTTGTCAAACTTGTTGCAATTTTTTAAATGATGAGTTTTGTTTTTGGCCGGTTCTGTCAAGTAGGTATAACCTACTTACTACATTTTAAAAATTCAGAGCGAATATAGTAGTAACCCTAGGCGGTTCACGCAAGTTTAGGAAAAAGGTGCAAGCGGCCCTTCTGCAAACTTTTTATTTTGTGGTGAAGGTTATTTTGAGTAATCGTGAAAAAACTATTATGTACGTATTGTGTTTTTGAACAATCGTTGGGGTCGGGTCCCGTACGCGAACGATAACGTAAATTTAAAGTGGCAACTCGTGGTAGACGTACTGGTTAGATCACTTGTCTGAAGAAGACGTTCTAGTTAACTCCTTTGAAAACCGACCAACCATTTTAAAAATACACGATGTGGACCAACTTAAAAGCCAGTTGCGCACGTGTTCCACTAAAAGGTTTTAAAAATATGGTAATTTTAACTTTACATGATGTGTTGATACCACAGATTGAAATTGAAATAGATTTACACTTAAGGAACCCTTTTTTTATAAACTCAATTTGAACAGTTGAAAAATGACCGGTTTTAACTATCAAAACGCAAATCGTGCCGCTAGTATAAGAGTAAATAATAATAAATATAAAATAAATATGCGCCAGACAACACACCACTTGTCATGGTCTCGAAGTAAGGATAAATATCCTTGTGTTACGAGGTACCAGACAGGGAAATAAGCCAGGGGCGTCTCCCAGCACACCCAGACCCGAGCCAATTTAGAAAAAGTAATTTTTCTGAATTGACCCGACCGGGAATCGAACCCGGGACACCACGAAAGCCAAGGCGAGAAACCGTGCTACAGCACACTGCGCCAATCGTGTCGTCATGTGAAACAAAGTGGCACACTTCGTTTTCATACTAATAGAGCACTTTGCACTATCTGTTTAGATAAATGTCTCATCTTTCACAGTTTAGTTACCTCAAATTTTCATAGTTTAATTCAGTTCAGAATTCTTCTTATATGCTAAGCATTTAGGTAGGAGTCCATTGCGTCTCTTTATTTTCATCACCATGAACCTCAAAACCATTTATTTGGTTACGTAATTGTATGTGACAAGCAGCTTTGTGAAAAATTTTGTTGTTATAGTTCATCATCATAACTAGCAATAGCAAATAGACAAATGAACTGCAGAATTTTCACTTTTATGATAATTGTTTATTAACACGACAGCAATTATAAACTTACATTGGTAGGTAAAATAGAGGCGAACTCCATTTTAGCCGAGTTTCGTGAGCAGCATGGTTCAGGTTTTGGTGTCCACCTTCAGAAGAAAACTCTCCAAACAGCTGTGCAGTCGCCACGCGATGTGTAGGGCGGCCATTTTGTTTTTACGTTACATATCTGTAAAGAAAGAAAAACACATTTAGAAATTTCCTTTTTCTTAGTTCATTTTAAATTGTATGTATCAGATCCGCCTCCATGGCTGAGTGGTAAAAGCCCTCTGCTCAGCCTAATATCTGGAGGGAAAGGGTTCAAATCCCAGTACGGGCAAAGTGAGTTTCTAGGGACTATTCAGTACATAGCGCGGGTTTAAGAGTACGAGTAGAGAGTTTCTTCATTACCTACTTGTATATATATATCATTCACCTTACGGTATAGGTAAATAATCACTCGGAGGAATCCACATCTATCAAAAAGGTACCTATGCACATGTGTTTCCTTCCTCTTATAGTTCCGGGTTCTCCAAGTAGGGCGTGAATCTGCAGGCCTTCAAGGTGAGGATGGCCAGCCCAGTGATTCGTATGAATGACTGGCCTTGTTAGCCTCACTATCTGGACCTCACGACCGCTTTCCACCAGGTGGAGTGAGGTCATCTTGACGGGCAATATAAAAATAATAAAAATGTGCCAGACAACCATTGTCATAGTCACGAAGGAAGTATAAATATCCCTGTGTAAAGAGAAACTAGACAAGAGATATCACCCAGCCCACCCATAGCCAATTTAGAAAGGTCGTTTCCTGAATTGACTAGACCAGGAATCGAACCCGAGACACTACGGAAGCCAAGGCGAGAACCGTGCTACAACGCATAACGCCAATCGTATCGTCGATCGGGTAGAACAATCAATGTCTACCACGAGTTGACATCATTCACAGCCGCTAACGTTCGCGTAAACCGTCTTGACGTAATATATTTATGCCCCTAGTGATTTAAAAATTAACCAAAAATGGCATAGTGAACTTAAAGTGGCAACTCGTGGTAGACGTACTGATTTCTGCACGCAACGATCGCCGTAAACGTGATGGCAACTCATGGTAGATATACCTACCGAACACCACACGATTTAGTTAACCTCCTTTGAATAAACGATATATATTTACGTATTTTTATATTGCCTGTCAAGATGACCTCACTCCACCTGATGGAAAGCGGTCGTCAGGTCCAGATATGAGGTTGACAAGCTCAGTCATTCAAACGAATCACTGGGCTGGCCATCCTAACCTTGAAGGCCTGCAGAAATGCCTTTTCACGCCCCGCCTGAAGAACCCAGGACTATAAGAGGAAGGAAACACATGAGCTGGAAGAGCGTTCCATGTCTGGATGGTACGACAAAGAAACGAGTCACCGAACCTTTTAGTTCGGGCCAACAAATCTTGAATTGTGTGTGGGTGACGCCGTAGTCCAGCACCCGTGGTACGGGAGTGGAAAGGTGAGGGTAATAAATAATTTATTGCGGACTACAGACCTATTCATCCACCTATTTTTCCACAAGTTGAAAATTGAACTTTACGATTGTACGACAGAGAAAGCTACGAACTTTACCTACCTGCGGCTAAAGAGAATTTACGCTCACACTTAATCTAACTTGTATAGAAAACTAAAGTTTCACTCGGAAGTTAGACATCCGTAGTAAATAAAATGATCTTCATTGTGGGGTGAACATTTTCTGTCAAAGATGGCTTTTTACGTCAATAAGTGGCTGACGATTTAGAAAAAGCAACATTATAATTGATCAACCTGTTGCCAATGTAATTATAAATAGCGCTAGCAACCAAAATGCATTTAATTCATTCACACAAAAAAGTGAGTGAGAGTAATTATCATTTAGAGCGCCCGCTTCAAGAAAAACAGGGCACCTATTTATCTAATTTACCTCATAGTGCCCTTGGTAGCTTCAAGAAGCTACCAAGGGCTTGGGACTGCTATTGTAATGTTATTAGTCTAGTATAATAATAACAGAAGACTAGCAACACGGATGATGAGAAAACTCGAAAACCGTGGGACACTGTTCACCGAATTTGAAACTACTTTAAAATGAAATAAAACACTACCGAAAAAAATTCTAGCACGCGCGCGCTGACGACCGTTGATTTCAAAAAAAGAACAGAAGTCCGACAGTTTGTTAAATGAAGTGATAACGCGAAATAGTCCTTGATAACTGGCCAGAGCTTTTGCTGGGTTTGCACCTCTTTGGATAGACCATAATGTCAAAAAACATGTTTCCTACATTTTATTACCACTAATGAGGAGCCTTTGATGGTAGCGAATATGGAGATGCCTCTATTAACTGTAGCAGTCAGAAAAAAGTTCTGCTTTTTGATGTTATACTTTTTAAATTTTAATAAGTACATAATATCAGCTTTCTGCTATATTTTTTCCAAAGTCAAATACAGCTTGACTGTTAACTTACATTACTCAAACATTAACTAATTTTCCTACCCTTACGAAGTTAAACTCGTTAATAGTACTATTATTTGTTCAAACGCAGTCATAACGAGGACAACACTGTTACACTGTAAGATTTGACCTAGCTCTAACATGAAATGTCTTTTCAAAACAAATAGTACATAAAGACGGAGTTAATGCTTCGAAGAATACTTCTGGTCTTCCAAATTTGTCCCACAAATATTTTGGCACGTAAGTAAATATGCGCGATGGGCACGTCGCACCCACTCGCGTATTATTTGCCCGCTCTCAAGCCGAATTGCTTAGGCCCTTCTCGAGGCCCGCTTATGAAAATTCCACGGAATGGGAGGCATTCATGTTTTATTGGTACTATGCTGTGATAGGTTTGGTGGAACTACTTGAGGTGAAAGCGGTCTAATACACTGGTGTGTGGTATTCGTTTTTTTGGTATTATTCCGGATATTATCCCACATCACTAGCTTTTTGGTATAATTCCAGATATTATCCCATTTCGCCCGCTCGCTACTGTCAATGTTATTGCTAATGAGTAAGATACATTATTGTGTACTGTGAGTAGATTTATGATTGCGGTGTTATTTATAATCTGTTATAAAAACAGTATTAAGTATTCAATTTTAAATTAATGTTGTATACTTACTTATACATTTTGTACCTACGATGACTTACTTCACTGTCACGTTGGGACCTACCTGTAGTGGCAGCGAAAATGTTGTTTAAATGAATGATGAATCGGCAGATTTTCCAAAGACCGTGTGGTCCCAAGTTCGAATTTAGCCAGAACCTTATTTGTATTCATGTGACGGCTAGTTCTCTGGTGACAGATGACACCGTTTTAGGACCCAAGCAATCCGGATGATGGCAATAGGTTCGGAAACTACGAAATAATAGTCAAAATGTTCACTTATTATTTATTTATATTACAGGCTAGTGAGTGCAATGGTAGCGATCTGGCTTTAGCCAGGCCTCTGTCACTCCATGTACTTGCGCGATAATTACGTACCAGCCGCCGGGTCTACGAAGACTCATTTGGCAGTTGGTTGTCAACAGCCGCGTAGAGCATTTGTACGTGCATCTTGCGGTTGAACTAAACGCGATGACGTACTATAGATACTGACTACGACATCTATATCGAAAGAAGTAGCCCTGGGAATATAAAATATGCCTGTCAAATGAGAGCAGGCATTTAAAATTGACAATATTGTTATTTTCTTTGTAGTGATTTATCTGTTACGGTTACGTTAATAAATATTAAGTACCTAATCTGTGCTTTAGCGCCGAAAGTCGTGAATTTTATCCCCACTTTAAATTTACATTATCGTTCGCGTAAAATTTTGTTTACGCGAACGATAATGTAAATTTAAAGTGGCAACTCGTGGTAGACTCACAGGAAATATCTATTGGTGATATACATAAAGGTGAGTTCATCAGTCTCTGTCACCGATAGTTAGGTATAAGCTGTGCTTAGTCTTGATATATGATATGATGGTTTCTCGCCTTGTCTTTCGTGGTGCCCCGCGTTCGATTCCCGGTCAGGACAATTTAGGAAAAGAACTTTTCTAAATAGTCTCGGGCCGCATATTTGTCTATCTATTTAGTAAAATTAAGATATGCCCACATTGTCCACCAATCTCTATCACCAATAGTTTGAGACTCTGTTTATCAGTACGTCTACCACGAGTTGCTACTTGAAATTTACATTATCGTTAGCGTGAAATTTGTATAGGGATTTGAAATTGTCACGTCCTGTCATGTCAAATGCCAATACATTTTTTTACGCGAACGATAATGTAAATTTGAAGTGGCAACTCGTGGTAGACGTACTGTTCTTGGTAAATTATGGTCCCGATACCTATTTATTTTAAGAACACCGTTTTCGATACTTCAGTTATCACTTAAGGTCAAACAGCTCGACCATTAGATTTGATGGGTCGTTAAAACCCACGTAACTGACGGCAAACACAGACCACATATAAACTTCAGGAGCATTTCTTGGAGGCCAATAAAATCCACCTAAACTGCCCACTTGCTTCCGAATAGAAGAGGTACCTTAAGTATCAAATACGGTCGTGGTCGTCCTGCATACATTACTCACAGATATAAACTGATATTGACACTCGCTCCGTTGAAAATGAAAATCACTCCGTTTGTGTGGAACAATACGTGCCGTACTCTTTTAAGGCTTCCTGTATCGTCTTACTAGCGTTTTAATTAATGATAATTAAGTTACAAGGACGTATAGTTTGTCTAATAGGTCATAATTTTGACAGTTCACGCCTACGAAGTATTGCATTTTTTTCGGTGAAGTTACCCGTCAATAAAGTACGAATTATCTGTCAATACCGATTGTCTATTGTTATTCGTTTGCAAGGCACTTCACTAAGTGGGCGGTACCCGTCAATAAAGTACGAATTATCTGTGTACTACTAATTCGTACTTTATTGACGAAAAATCTGAAATCGGAAATTGAAAATCGGTATTGAAATAAAATAAATCTAGCATAATAATATAAAATTTAAGGTTAAGGGCGGCTAGCAAAACATTTTGTTCCAATGATGACGATGATGATATGAAAGTGATTTAGGATAAACACCATTATATCAGTAATAAATAAATTACTTTAAATCCTATCACCTACTTTATTTAATTTACTTGGGGCCTCGTAGTATATTTATATTTAGTAAATTATCTCTTTATTTTATCGCTTTTCAAGCGTATGACGTGCTTCATTCAGTGAATGGAAAATCATTGGCTTAAGTCTAATACCATTGGTGAAAAGTGGGCATCTGAGTGTTTCGTTCACCATGACGACACAGTCACTTGTCTCTGACTACCCCGTTTGGGATAAAGTCGTGATGGTATGTTATGTTATGCTAAGTGAATGATTTTCCATTTTTGTAATCAAATTTATAGGCAGTAGATATAATCTACATGTACAAGTAAATCTACTCAATTTTGACATCTGCTGTCATAATGATTGACAATGGGGACTCAAATTAACATCGTAAAAAAGACTCTACTTGTACTCCTTCTTGCCATGAGTCATCTATTTCGTTTTATTACCACTGTTAAGAGCGAACCAATAACAGCGCCTTGAGGGACACCATAAAACTCGGGTAACGTGGCCTGAGGTGAAATCTAATGCATTGGACTTGTCGGACCCTTCCCCTACAGAATGTAAGGGTTTATGTGGGATTGAAAAATAATTACGGGCTTTCCTAAGTTATCCGCATACGACATTGTTACTATGTCTTCGTCCATAGTGTATTTGTTAATGTATGTATACAACCGATGTGCAAAAAAAATTCAACAAATTTGACCAACAAACGTACTTGGATCCAAGCTATGGTGTAATATAATACAGGTAGAATTTAGTTATATTAATGAAGCTGTTTTCATCATGGTCTCGATGTAGGGAGAAAAATCCCTGTATTACGAGGTACCAGACAAGGCATAAAGCCAGGGGCGTCTCCCAGCCCACCCGGGCCCGAATCAATCCAGAAAAGATAATTTCCTGAATTGACCCGACCGGGAATCGAAACCGGGACACTGCGGAAATCGAGGCGAGAAACCGTGCTTCAGCGCACTACGCCAATCGTGTCGTCATCGTAATCATTTAAAGTTATAAAACGCCCATTTATAACAAGTCTGGCCATAAATACTGCTAATAAAATATTATTTTCAACTTTTTAATTATTTTGAATTTTTAACGCTTTTATTATACAGGGTTTCAGAGATGTTTCCTTCCGAGGACGCTTAAATTGTGGAATGAACTCCCTGCCGAGGTTTTCCCGATGAGTTATAGTATGGAGTTCTTCAAGAGGGGTTTGAAAAGGTTTTTACAGGGTCGACAACGCGCGAGTGATACCCCTGGTGTTGCACGCGTCCATAGGCCGCGATAACCGCTTACCATCAGGCGGTCCGCGTGCTTGATTGTCACCGACGTAATATAAAAAAAAAAAAAAAAAAAATACAGGGTGTCCCAAAAAGAAATGTCAAGCGGAAGCCCACAGAAATAGCACCCCTTGGGGTACCCGAATCACCCCCATGTATGTTCCGCGATTGTTCATAGTTTTTGAGTTATGTTTTTTTTTCTGAATTTCTGAGAATTTCGGACCTAAAAATTAAAAAAAAAATTTTTTTTAAAAGCAGAAGACCTTTCAAATTTTTTCTTTGCCTAACTGAATCATCCTTAATTGTACTTTGATGCATAAAATAATCAGTTTCATAACTTTGACCAAAATGATGAAAATGTTGGTATAAAACCAAAAATGTACGGTTGATGAATAAAGACTTAAATTTTCAACTTTAAATTAAAAATCTAAGCGGGTGGGTGACTGTATGGTTTCTAAGTAAAGCTCAAAAATGCTCCAGAATCTCAGCTTTCTTAACCATTACAAAACAGAAGTACTTAATTGGCTACTTTGGCTAAAATCAACCTTCAAAGACAGCGAGGTGGAAAATTCTTGAAATTAGCCATCAGTTTAATAAATGTTTTTTGGACATGTTATCATTCCTGAAGTTCATTAATTTGTTAAATAACCAAAAATTACTGCAGGAAAGTTGATTAAAACCTTTTCTCGCAGATAATCACTGTTACTATGAAGCAAGGTATCAGAACCCCTATCAGATTCCGTCTTGATAAATTTTGACAGCGGCGCCTGGTAAGGGGTTATGGACTTTGAGTGCGATTACGATTTAGTTTTGTGTGGATACTGGACTTCGACTAATTTGGCGATCTCAACGAACTTTCGAGCCCATTCGTTTGGTGAGATGCCTTTCACATCACGTGATTATGCTCTTATGCATTACTTTTATGGCTTTGCAAGAGGAAACGCTTCTGCAGCAGCCAGATTGTACAGGGAGCAAGTACAAAATGGAGGTGGACCTCAACCCGAAACTTGGCCTGATCATCGCATGATTTTAAGAGTGCATAACTCTTACATGGGAGGACATCCACCAGGTAGAAGACCAGGCCGTTATCTCAAATGCATGACCCAGATAGTGTCGAATCAGTCCTCGAAGAAGTGGCAAGTGATTCATCAGTAAGTGTAAGAACAATACAACGTCGAACCGGAATTCCAAAATCACTGGCACATCGCATACTCCAACAACAGGGTTTTTACCCATATCATATTCAAAAAGTTCAGCATTTTAAGCCCGCAGACTATCCGAGAAGAGTAGCCTTTTGTCCGGAAATGTTGCGGCGTGAAGCTGAAAACGAAATTTTTTTTTTAAATATTTTATGGACCGATGAGTCACATTTCAAGAGATGTGGAATTTTCAACATACACAACTATCATTCTTGGAACATTGAAAATCCACACTTGACCCGAGAATCTAATTTCCAAGAACAATTCAGTGTCAATCTATGGTCAGGCATCTTAAACGGACAGCTGATTGGTCCGTTCGGACTACCTGACCGACTAAACGGCAAGGCCTATTTGCATTTTCTACAACATAATCTCACCGACTTGTTAGGAGATGTTGACGTGTTAACGATTTATAGGAATATGATTTTTCAAAACGACGGCGCCCCATGCCATTTTGCGAGAATCGTCAGACAATATTTGTCTAAAAGATTTCCAGACAGGTGGATCGGCCGTGGAAGGCCCATTGCGTGGCCGCCACGGTCCCCCGACTTGAATCCAATTGATTTCTTCGTCTGGGGATATTACAAGGAATTGGTTTACGCCAAGGACATCAGCAACGTAGCCGAATTACGAATAAAATTGAGGCAAGCAGAAGAGACGTTAAAAAACTGTTGTTTTTTTCTGTTCTGTTGAATTGCCTTTAAAAAACTAAAAGACAACTTTTTAGACGATGTAGAATTTGTATCGATAACGAAGGTAGACCTTTTGAGCATTTCTTGTAAATAAATAATTAATAACTATTTCATTTTGTTCTATTAATTAAACTTTCAAATGTTTATTCCTTCTATTATTTCCTTAGCCTTCCTGTAGTAATTTTTGGTTAGATAACAAATTCATGAACTTCAGGAATGATAAAATGGCCAAAAAACAGTTATTAATCTGATGGCTAATTTCAAGAATTTTCCACCTCGCTGTCTTTGAAAGCTGATTTTGGCCAAAGTAGCCCTTTAAGTACTTCTTTTTTGTAATGGTTAAGAAAGCTGAGATTCTGGAGCATTTTTGAGCTTTACTTAGAAACCATACAGTCACCCACCCGCTTAGATTTTTAATTTAAAGTTGAAAATTTAAGTCCTCATTCATCAATCGTACATTTTTGGTTTTATACCAACATTTTCATCATTTTGGTCAAAGTTATGAAACTGATTATTTTATGCATCAAAGCACAATTAAGGATAATTCAATTGGGCAAAGAAAAAATTTGAAAAGTCTTCTAGTTTTTAAAAAATAAAAAATTTAAACTTTTAGGTCCGAAATTCTCAGAAATTAAAAACTATGAACAATCGCGGAACATACATGGGGGTGATTCGGGTACCCCAAGGGGTGCTATTTCTGTGGGCTTCCGCTTGACACTTCTTTTTGGGACACCCTGTATAAAAACTTTTTCGATTTCGCGCCATTTCACATATTTTCCCGTGTTCATTATCAAAAACAATATGCAATGGGATGTTAAAGAAAATAGGATTGCAGTGACCGCGAATCAATCTTCACAAATTAAAGAGAGTGGATCTTTCAAAACGCCTTCTGTAAGTATAATACATCATCGGTAATATGATCTGCAACGCGCAAATGACACCATTTGCGATCATAGGCTGCAGTGCTGCTTTTACATTCACCTCTCCAACAATCCGCACTGAGCCCGGGTGTTGGAGTATGGCTCGTACCACCTCATAGTTGAAGTGAGGCCTGTGCCCAGCAGTGGGACGTATATAATATGAGGCTGTATTTGTTGTTTGTTGTTGTTGTATAATTTCAGTTGCTAAAAATCAATTAGTATATCAGAGCTTTTTTCTATTTTCATCTGAATTCGATAGAAGAAATAGAAAAGTCCTTTTCCAACTCTCAGAATTAACTAACAAAACATTAAAAATACCTTTGCAAAAGCGTAGTTATCCCAATTTCTTTTATTTCCCTTTTTCGATTGCCCTTACAAGAATACGTAAAACATTCATTCTCTTTACTCGAAATCTCTCTAGTAAACTTAGATTTCACAAGGCGCATTTAGCTAGGGTTGTCAATTACTAAAAATATATTTCTGCTTTCCTTAAATGCAAAACAAAAGGGAACAAGTTTTGATTGAATAGGCTTTAACGGCTGCATTCCAAATCGTCACTTAAGCGTAACATATACAGTTGTTTCTTTCATTGTTAAGTACTATCATTTAAGATTCAACGTATTTTAAAAGTTTGTTAATTTTTAAGTTATTATCACTTACATTAAAAAGCCTATATAAAGTTTTTGGTCTTAAAAAGAACCAACTTCAGAAAAAACTATTCCAAAACAAAACACTAAAAAGTAAAACAAAATAATTGCGTATTCTTGTAAAACCTATACGATAATATAATGTAGGTACAATTATTATTGTTATTGTTTGAGTCGGTGTCAGCCAATGTAGGTTTGTAACTATCTACATAACTACATTTGTTTATTTCTTGATTTTCAGTGAACTGTTGTTGTTTATTTTATACGTCAAAAAGGATCGTTCATTTGCTCCTAAGAATTGAAGAGTTCAGTTACTTTGTCATGGATCCCACAATCAAAACCTAACCAAACTCTTATCAAATTACTCTTGAAGTATATCCTTTGGAATAAGTAAAGAAGCATCGAAATCGCTTGGCGTGAAATTGAGTTTTTCGTCCATTTGTCGCGCATATAGTTCATCTAGATTTAAGACTTATGTGGTTTTCTCATGGATGCAACTGTCAGAATTGGAACAAATTAAAATGGGACCACACGGGCAGCATCAGCCTCTATTAATATTGGTTTACCCAGTCGAAAGTTATGAGGTAACAAACATTTCAAAAAAAACATACAGTCGAATTGAGAACCCCCTCCTTTTTTTGAACTCGGTTAAAAATACTAGTTGTCCGTCAGTGGCTTTGCCCGTATATACTACTTCTCCCGTTATTAAAATAGCCTATGCTACTCGCTACAAATGTAGCTTCATATTATTGATTGAGTTTTTAAAATTGGTCAAGTAGTTTCGGAGCCTATTTAACGCAAACAAACTACGAGTATCATATTTTTCCTCTTTATAATACATACTTCTTCCAACAGGCCTATATTTTTTAATAGCCCAAAATAACAAAACATTCAGACCTCAAGTTGATGACCCTGCCACGGGCATCTCCTTTGGGTATTATTTTCAGATTCGGTACTAACCTCCTTTGTCGTAAAAGTAATTTTGTTCAGGTGATTGTGCTAGAGTGGAAATTTATGAATCGTCTATATCTCATCATGCTGTTAAATTTTTTTTTAGAATATTATAATCCTTTGTTGTCCGTGATAACTAAACATAAACGCAACTTTCAGCTCTTATGTTTCGGACCGCTAGTGAGCGGTACTACTAATTTATGTTTTTTACAGTGGTAAAGAACATAAATTAGTAGCTTTATTCCCTAAAATTGTTTCACTTGCGAAAGGACATATGTACTTCTTTAACATTTCCAGAACAAAACCAAAGGTTTGGCTAATTATGATAAAAGACTCTTAATAAAGTCTAAATTTACCGTTTTGGAATCACCGAATCATAATCATACGAAAACAATAATATGTTTGAATAATACATTCGCTCCTTCCCGTCCGCACTATTTCTATTGAAAATATTCCCTTTCAAATTGGCCACAAAATTATGTTTCGTGTTGGCGCCAATATCTGGTTAAGAAAAAGGGGTAATCCTCACTGAGTGCAAAAATGAGTGAGTTATCTCCAACGGGTAGACAAGTGGTGGAAATCTTTTGAAAATCAGATGTTATAGAATCGCTGGCTTATGATAAAGTTTACACTATATATTGACTTTAGAAAGCTTATTGAAAGGGTATTCGAAATATTTCGCTTCATAATCTCTGAAAGGATTCCGTTGTTATATTGGGTAGAGCTCCTGGCAATAGCGTAGGCTGACTATATCTCAGCACTAATATTTATTAGCAAATTCGCATGTATTTTTTATGAGTTTTTTTATGGGTTTTTTAAACCCAGCAGTTAAGTAAGTAGATAAAGGTTTAAATGATGATAATAGTAGTTCTTATACAGTGTCGACAAATACGACGCACCGGGGTAAGAGATACCTTTTTCTTCTTTACCAACTTACCGTCTATAATTTCGCTTTGACAAAATTCACGAATATTTTCTTTTGTCAGAAACTCTTTTCTCTCTGATTATAGCTGAACTCTAATATTCGCAGAGTTTGTCGAAATTTGATCAGTCACAAAGCGTTCACGAAAAAAATATGATCAGTCATATTTTTTTTCGTGAACTTACCTCAGGGTAAGTTTCAATAAAAAAGGAAGCACTTTATGAAACATGATGCGAATGATAATGAAGGCAACATGTAAACAACTTGCGGTTTTGCCTAAGAGCAAAACTCATTATATTGTCAATAGACAAAGAATAAAAGACCTTCTATATTGTAAATTCTAGGTTTACTTTAGTATTTGTTTGTGCAATAAAGGATATTTGAATTATTTTCTATCTTATTGAATAAAAACAAACTGTTACATCACTTTAGTATCAAGAATATGAGTAGAACCTAGCGGTGTAGCGGTGGTATAAATATTATCTGGAATTGCTTACATCAAAACACCAGGGGGGCTAGCCAAGAGCAACACGCAACAACAATTTCTACAATAGAAATCGTTCAAATGTATGAGGATGACATAAGCGCCAGTGGCAGCTTACGCACGTACGAACAAATTTGTTGCGTTGCATCATACGCAATAATTTGGCTCGCACGTGCGTACCACTAACGAACATTGATCACTCTGTTCTTCAAACGTGTTTGCGGCGATCTTATTTGTAAGATCTGTATGCACGGTGTTCTATAGCTTTAACAAATGTTTCGTAACAAAACTATTATCTGTTATTGTAATCTGTTGTGTTACATCCACCGGCGCCGCCGTGGCTATTAAGATAGAGTTCACCACTGTTGTGCGCGAACTCATTTCAAACTATGTTCGTGTTCGAAAATGCCGTCCATAGGTACAAACCAAATGTTCATGTTTGATGTCTGTGTTCGCTGTGTTCGTGTTCGTACGTGCGTACACGGCTTAAGGAAGTCAAGACTGATAAAAACACTAAAATGTTTTCAAATAGTAATAGTTATGTTCAAAATATTCACAGGTTTTGGATTTATGTCTTTTCAAATGCGTACTTTTACAAAATAATCTGGACACAGAATAAACTTGAATATGCGTGATATGAATGGTAACTATAAGGCAAGGCTGGGGATAGGCGAATATCTGTGTTGACAAATAAACCCCCGAATCCTGAATATTACCCTGAAATTACTGCCAGCCTGGCACGATCGCTAGCCATTACTAATGGACCAAACGGAAACGCAATAACAATGATAATTTCAAATCATTCGATTTCTCTAATGCAAATGCGATTCAAATTGTGTCTATCAGGCTTTGCAGGAAAATCCGCCACCTGTCAGTGCAAATTATAGAGTAAAATGATTTAATGCATGAATGACCCGTCATCATACATTGTGTTGATTAAATTAGTAACTTACGAAGATGGTGAACAATATACATTCGTTTTTTATTGCACTCTGTTATTCTTTTTTCTAGGGTCGGTTGCCATTGCTATGAAGTGCGTGGGCTTCTGGGTGTTCAGGACCCTATGATGTAACAATCAACTTGCAAATTTAATTTAAAAATCTGTATTTCGTAGAAGAAAGTAAAAATTTAAAACGTGAATGTGTGTGCAAAATGTTTATGTAGCTCACCTGTACTTTGGCTATCCTTATATTTCTATGTATAAAACTGTAAATTGTGTACAAACTAATAAATAAATGAATTATAAATAAAATAGTAGAGCAGACCAGAGTAGACTATCCCTTAAAAATATGGTTTATTTAGTTTTTTGCAAATTTTTTAACATGACATGTTGCACCTCAAAAACGTTAATTTCATATTATATTGCTAACATCTCCCTCTTACAAGTATTAAAAACTTTAAACAAACCAAAAACTAATAACATTCACCTAAAACGGTAACAACCAATAACAATCTTCTTAAACGAGTAATTAAGATCTGTGAATTGCCCTAAAACGTTTAATGGATTCCTTAATCTGCTATAAACATTAAGGTTCTATTACATCTAGACAACAGTATTTAATTACTTTATTATTTACAAGGATGAATGGGTTATATAATTATAATGAACATGATTGTATATAATTATATTAGTCTTGTTAGAAGCTCATTGGAATCTAGCGCAAGTATCTGGAATCCTCACGAAGCTATGTATATGCTAATGTTAGAAAAGACTCAAAAGGATTTTTTTCGTTACTACTAAGACGCGAACTCACGCCAAAATCATAAATTCCGTCGTGGTCAAATGCCTTCTCCTCCTAAACGGAAAGGCAAAAAAATGTGATAAATATATATAATAAACTTAGACATGTCATGTTCATTTTGTATGTTTGAAATTTTCGTAGAATATAAATTTCAATACTAAAAAAAACTTGAAAATGGTCTTAGTAAAACTTCAATTTGCTAAAGCTCCTAAACTATAAGTGTGATTTGTATAGTTTTTACAGGCAAATATAGGCCATCAAGTCTTCTTTAACCTGTACGTTGGGTTTTCAATAATACCTTCTGTGCCCTAAGAAAATAACATTTTGAGTGTTTTGTTGCGAGCGTCCGTCATCGCGCGCGGGTGGTGTCTGCGGGGGCGACTGGCGGCAGTGCCGCTCCGATATATCATATCAGAGGAAGACAGAAAATCGAGGAATACAAATGAGTATAATTTCTTTATCATCATCATCATCATCCGTGCGTTTATCCCGGTTGTGAACCCACACTGGCGTGTGGGGCCCCAGGGTCCGCCTTTCTTATGTTCTTGGCCCACTTCGCACAGTCTTGTGCATCCTCAGAGGTGAGTCTCTTGGCACGCATGTCACCCTTAACTACATCGAGTCAGTGCTTGTTGGGTCGACCTCTTCTGCTGGTACCTGGCGGTGGTGGCATGACCAGACATTTGTTGCCCACGTAGTTTGCCGATCTCCGTGAGACATGACCATACCACAACGAAGGCGGCACTCCTGCAGCTTGTCTTTAATCCCTTTATATACCCCACCAATTTTTTGCTGAGGAAGTTGCAGATTAACTCTTAAGAAGTAAGAAGAGGCCGTTTGGAGGACTCGCCAGAGTGTGTTGAGCAGTTGTCTCGTCTATATGTGCCTGATGAATATTTACGTATTCGCTCCAGTCGAAGACATCGGCTGTTCGCTATTCCACCATGTCGTACAGTAGCGCGTTAGCAATCCCCACTGTGTTGTATGCATAGGAAGATAAACATGTTACTGGTTGCCAGCCCTGAATTAGATCTATTAATTGACAGTCCTCAATCGCCATTAAACAAACGCTCGAATCCACCAACGTCAATCAAAGCTGAGCAGTCCTCACATTATATACATGTATCCCTTTCATTTCTATTAACATGTGACAGGACAGCATCAATTTGAGGTGTCCTCAACTTTTGATTAGCGTTTGTGTATACGGGGGAAAGTTCAGAAATTGGTGTAATGATTAAGCTTGCTTAAATTATTCAACTGGGTTTATCCCGTTTAAACGTAATATATAAATAAAAAGAGATAGAAAAAAAAATTACTTCATTGTTAAGCGTGATCGGCTTATAACAGGAAATATTATATACCAAGGCTTTTTTCAATTCATACTGAAAGTATTATAAATGCGGAAGGAACTCTATCTATTCTGGGGTAACTCAACTGACAAAGAACATGCTTTTAGGGCACAGAAACGATGTATAAGGTCAATGAACAATATGAAAATGATGATGATGTGGTCTCTGCCTACCCCTTTGGGAAAAAGGCGTGATGGTATGTATGTATGTAACAATATGAAACAAACTGAATCTTGCGCACCGGTATTTAAAAAATGTAATATCTTACCCCTGCCATGCATTTATATATTTGAGTGTGCTGTCTTTGTCAGAGCAAACTTGAATTTCTTCAGATTTAGGACTCGTGAACGTCACAGAAACAAATTATATTTGAAAGCCAGTAAAACAACTTCACTTCATCAAAGCATCTTTTGCAATGCATAGCGTATTTACAACAAAATTCCCGAGACGTTGCGCAATTTAGACAATATTAATATATTTAAAAGTAAGCTGCATGATCTACTAAGCCAAAAATGTTATTATACTGTTGAAGCGAAAAATGAATTATTGAGAATGTTTGTATCATGTATGTATGTATCAATGAGTAATTTTAGCATTAAGAAACTTATTATATGCCTTGTCAGGTAGGACGCAGCAGATCTATTGTACCTTAGAACACCTTTATTTTGTTAACCTGTGCTTCACAATAAATGATATTCTGAGATTCTGATTCTGATTCTATTTGTCACATTTTTAACCGACTTCAAAAAGAGGAGGAGGTTTTCAATTAGAATGTATGTTTTTTATATACGCATAAACCGCGGTAGAGCTAGCCACTACTCTTTTATTGCGTCGGTATTTCAAATTTATATAAATCCAAGCCCTCTATTGTAGCGATTTGATTTGGCTTTTGCCAAGTCGTGAGACAGGGTCGTATACAGGCTATTTACTTTACTTTATATGTGGTGGAGGGTGCGTATTTCAAATAAGACAAGCTCTACTATATTATTCTAAAATAGCTTCTGCCCGCGATTTCGTCCACGCGGAATGATTATTCATTGCCTATAGCCTCCCTCGATAAATGGGCTATCTAACACTGAAATAATTTTTCAAATCGGACCAGTAGTTCCTGAGATTAGCGTGTTCAAACAAACAAACAAACAAACTCTTCAGCATTATAATATTAGTATGGATGTAACTGCTGCTACACGTTGGGACCTCTAAAAAAATTTAGCCACCTTTTGTTGCATAAATAAAACACAAACGAGAACAAATTAAATGATTATTATGTACCTAAATCCTAAACTTGAGGCAGTTTGTAATTTGAATGACTCAAAGTTAAACTATACTTAAAGATTTATGTTTGTTGCTACATCATTTCCCTTTTACCCCTTTCAAAAGAAAAGGTTAGTCGGTCTTTTTGTGAATCCAATTTTGTTCTACTGAATTTCCAAATTCATCAAAAATTGGTTAGTGGTGTAGGCTTGAAATCGTAAGAAAAATTCAGAGTTAAAGGGGATCCGCCAAAATTACTTCAAGCCCGGCGCAAAAAAAAATATCTCAGATTATAGAGCAATAATAGTAGAAAATATATTGTATGTCATTTAAATATGTAGATAGACATGTTAAAATGACGTGTACGTTTTAGCTTGATAGGGTAATTACCAAACTCTGTTTATGGACATACCTCTTTTTAAAGTGGCCTCTAAGGCGCTTATTCTTATTATATTTTATTTTCAATGAGATATATAGCTACAAAATACATGATGTTAACGTTAATGCAAGAGAATTAAGTTTTCCCTTAAGTGTCATTTTTGCATGTAGCGACTGTGAAGCTTTGCCGGGCAAAAAAACTATGTTAGCCACCGAATCTGGTAAGCAAAGTATATTTCTCCAATTATTACTTCACAACCTGAGATACAGAACACTGAACTGAACTTTTGGGGTTTTTTGTATGGAATATGGTGGATGTCCTTTATTGTCCTATATCAAGTTAGTTTGGATTTGTTATTTCAATGCCCATTGCCCTAGCTTACCTGAAATCCCGGGATAGACGCCACTTCGCCGGATAACGGCTTAGGCCGATTTACAAACACGCTTATACACCTATGGGCAATTCTGGTAAATACTGTTGCTATTCGAAAGTTAGTCGAAGCAAAATGAATAGTTAGATTAAAAAAAAATTACAACAAGTTTTAGCGGAGTGAAAAAAGGATAGTATTTAATTGAGCGACATACTAACCTAACCACCAAAAATACTATCTGAGCCTCTAAATATTCAAAAATCAGTATTTTGCGGCCGACATATTCATTCTGGGACGCATTTCAGTATTTTTAGTAGCTCAGTTTATTATTTCTCAAAAAAAAATGAAACGACACCTCAAGGTCTGGCATCATTGTGGAAAGTAATG
The DNA here is from genome assembly GCA_947369235.1 of Udea olivalis. Taxonomy (NCBI): domain Eukaryota; kingdom Metazoa; phylum Arthropoda; class Insecta; order Lepidoptera; family Crambidae; genus Udea; species Udea olivalis. Next base: position 6,766,111 of record OX376363.1, read on the forward strand.
AGATAAATACGGCTGGTGAGCTACTTGTTTTAAGGCCTATAATAGATGATTAAAAAAATATACTATGTACCTGTTTTCTATACGTGATTTAAAAGGACGTCATGCTCAAAATAGTCGTAGGTGATTTAGACAAGTTAAGTGAAAATATTCTAAACAATAAACACAATAATCATAATTATCATGTTTATTAATTCGTCTTTATACTCCCATTAGAAGTATATTGTGTAATCTTAAAATTATTTTAGTTTAATACAAGTAACTGTCTATTTAGATTTAAAGTTTATAAGCATAATTAAAAAGGAGTGTATAGAAGTTTTTAATTCGAACAAATACATACAACGTCGCTCTAGTTCAGAGAATCACGAATCAAGCTCTATCTCTCAGCGCACATACCACAAGATACTACAGTATTTGATTAAAATCGAACCGACACGAATTGAAACATACACACGTAAATTAAAATCATGAATGAGAACTCGTAGTACCTCCAGCTCCCTCAACCGCTCTTGTGGAAACTCTTTCCATTCCACTGGACTTTCTCACCCAAGCATACAGGTCGCTTTGAACTTATTTTCCACTCTGGGAATTTGTTTTCTTTCTCTCCTATGGGTTTTCGTTATATTCAAACGCACTTTGCGACATGATATTGAGAAATTTTGTGTGGTTGCTTCAATATTATTTTTCAATTATACGCAATGGCAAGAAATATTCCTCAGAGAGTCATTACTTATAAGATCTCAATGAAATATTAAAGCAGATTTTATGAGAAAAAATGTGAAATAATCGATTTTAAAGATTTAGAAATAGATGATTGAAGTGGAATTGAATTTTGGTAAATGTATTTTTTGACAAAAAAAAAACACTTTAGGATTTCAATCAGGGTGTATTATGATGTAAAGACTCTTATCTGGTCTATTTAAAAACTTATTATTATCATTCAGTTCTCTTTAAAGTGCACATATTAAGAAGTAGGAAACTATTGCCAATTTTAACGACCAAAAAAATATTTCAAAAATTTTAGCATGTTTTTATTATTTTTATTAGACATTTTAAAAAAAGCATTAGTAGTTGGTTTGGTTTAGAAATAATGATATAACTTTTAAACTCAATGTTTTATCGCAATGAAACAAAATTGCTAATAATAACTAATAACATGTCATGCTCGTGAAATTAAAACATGCGAAAAAATTAATACCACAGATTTTTAATTAAATGGATTTTGCAGAAAACTATTATTATTTTCCGATATTTTTTCACAATAAACAATTTTAAAATATTTGCCCCCATTACTATATTTTTATATTTTGAGTAAATTAACGTCGGATTACCTTTTATATTATGGTATAAAATGAAAATGTTGGTAACTCAGTTCAGCATTTTAATTCAACGCTCAAAGAAGACTCTTGCGCGTAGTTTCGCACAATTGATAAGCAGGAATAGAATTTTTTTGATCATTTTTCTGTCGATAAAATTGACTATCATTTTCTATTTTTTTAATATGGGCACTTTATAAAGACTCACACGGAATTAGCTTATAGCAGATTTTTCACTTTAGCAAATTAAACTTATAAAGATATCTTATAAACTGCAACGTGTTTTTAAAATTAAAATGTATTTTTCCTGCAAAACAAAAACTTTTATCAACTGGTTCACAATTCAAAAAATCGTTTATTAAATATTGACGATAAAGAATACCTACAGATGATATAATATAAGATTACGTAACGGCCTCGATAGCTCAGTTGGAAGAGCAGTCACCCGGATTGTGAAAGGTCGCGGGTTCGAATACCGCTTGAGTCCCAGGATCAGGTCGAATTTCTCTAGTTTCTATCTTTGTCTAGAAAATAGAGCATTGTTTAATGCTGAAAATAAAAATTAACTTACCCTATAGCTAGTTTCATCTTAATCGAAAGTCAAATATTTGCAAAAATATTTATTTCGTGTTTTTTAAGGCGCTTGCCATAACATTGATGAAACAACGTTGGCTTACAACGTAAAATACACTAGATGAAATTAGCCAAGTCTGTAACGGCCTAGGTAGCTCAGTTGGAACAGCAGTCACCCTGATTGTGAAAGGTCGCGGGTTCGAATCCCGCTTGAGTCCCAGGATCAGGTCGAATTTTTCTAGTTTCTATCTTTTCTTATAAGATTGTTGAAGAAACACTTTATGGATAATACTCGTACATTAATTTTATAAGTACAGATTAGAGCAGTGCTTAGAAAAATGGTTAAAAAAGTGAATAGTCACTAGTTTGATTGTCAAAGCTTTCCGGAAGTCTTCGCTCCACCTGGTTGGTTAAAGTCCTTCACCCAAATTAATATTCATTTGGAAATTAGCTAAAATCTCGAAGGCCCTACCTCGACCCTCCTAATTTGATAACCCTTTCGCACTTGGATGACGCATTTACGGTAACACGTTTTTGAATCTCAAGTACCGCAATTTTATCTCCTTAGAAGACTTCTCGAATTAAGTCAATTCGCGTTGGTAAAAGTTATACCTACAGGTTTAATTGTATTTAATTTGATTAGTTTTCAGGTGCGTGTTTTTTGGAGAGCGTGGTGGCCTAGTGGTTCAGCACCCGAACACAGATCTTGCACCGTGAGGTCCCAAGTTCAAATCTGGCCAGAACCCAAATCTTTGTGTTCATTGTTAAATATTAGACTTACTCTCCCGTGATTGAAAATATCGATAAAAAACCAAATCAACCCGGATATTGGCGGAAGCTCACCACATACCACGTTGGGTTCTAATACCATTGATGAAAAGTGGGCTTCTGAGTATTTCGTTCACCATGACGACACAGTCACTTTCCTCTGACTACCCCGTTTGGGATAAAGTCGTGATGGTATGTAGGTATGTGTTTTTTGCTTCGGCAGTGTTTTTACATATTATTCAAAGTCAGCTGATGTTTTGACATAATCATCAAGTAGGACGTATGTGTCTATAAGTAATTAACATGTGCTTAACCAGAACTTTTCTGCCCTACTGTTAATTTTTCAAAAAACGTGGAATAATCTCATAGGATACAACGCAAGTTTTGATCTGTGGCACCGATTACTTAATAGTTACTACCTAACAGATAAATCACATCATAGTAAATTTACCATTTCGTCAATTGTAAATGCGTGCTATCACGTGACAGACATATGTTGCGAGGGCTACCTCTTTCGATATAGATGTCATTAGTCAGTACTTACCTAACGTCATCGCGTTAGATTAACCGCAAGATACCACGGCGGGCTCGAAATCGTTGCTTACCCTACCTACTAGACACGTTATAATGACATGAATGTTCTACGCGGCTGTTGACAATTAACTGACAAAGTGGTATTGGTAGACCCGGTGGCTGGTAGGTGATTATTGCGCGCAAGTACATGGAGTGACAGAGGCCTGTCTGAGTCCACTAGACCCGCAACCACGAACCCCCAGAGAGCGCTTCAGTCCCACTGCGCTGCGATACTCGGGCTGCAATTTGGTGCTCATCGAATAATGTTAACCACAACACAACCCATACCTTACGACACTACATTGATATTGGAAACAATCCATTTCAATAACACCCTTTTCTCTCTAGTAAAAGCCTTTTTACAAAAAGCACCTGAAGTTTAAAATTCGACGACACGATTGGCGTAGTGCCAATAGTGCACTGTAGCACGGTTTATCGCCTTTAATTCCGTAGTGTTCCGGGTTCAATCTCCGATCAAGGCAATTCAGGAAACGATCTTTTCTATATTGGCTTGGGTCTGGGTATGCTTGGAGATCATCATCATCCGTGCGGTCTATCCCGGTTGTGAACCCACACTGGTGTGTGGGGTCCCAGGGTCCGCCTTTCTTATTTTCTTGGCCCACTTCGCGCGGTCTTGTGCATCCTCAGTGGTGAGTTTGTTGGTACACATGTCACCCTTAACGACGTCGAGCCACCGCTTCTTGGGTCGACCTATTCTAACGGTACCTGGCGGGGGCGACATGGGCAAACATTTGTTGCCCACGTAGTTTGCCGATCTCCGTGAGACATGACCATACCAACCAAGGCGGCACTCCTGCAGCTTGTCTGCGATGTCACAAACACGATGGCTGCCGCGGATGTGGGTGTTGCGCACGCGATCTTTTCGTGAGACTCCACACATCCACCGCAGCATCTTTATTTCCGTTGTAAGCTCCTGCTTGTGTCGCTCTAGTAACGGTATGTAATAATGGTAGTCACTGCCATATAAAAGGACAGGCCTAATGATGGTCTTATAGACCTGCCCCTTCAGCTTGATAGGCATTTTGGGGTCACAAATGAGACCAGTCACCACACACCATTTGGCCCAAGCCGCGGAAATTCGGGCTCTGACGTCGCGGTCGATGTCCCCGGACGCGCTTAACACAGATCCCAGGTGTGTATTTTTTTACCTGGCCTTTTTGTGTGTTTCAAGTTGTATTTCAAGCGAAACAAAAAAGTTTGTAATTTATCCGCAGATAATATATGCTGCCCAGAAATACACGCAATCGACGCGCGTTTTGTTTTACATTGATTTCATATTTTCATATTTATTTATTTGCTTGTAACATGGTTTTAAAGATGGAATAATAAAAACCAGTACATTAAACACATGACACCCCGCTGGGGCACCACACAAAGTAAATCAAATTAAGAATAACAAAGACAAGTCATGAACCCACGAAACAAACAATAGGTACAATACAACCATTGGTAAGCATTATCTGCAAAGAACTCTTCGAGTGCATAGTATGCTTTTCCTATGAGGTAGATCTTAAGTTGGTTTGTGTAAGGCTTTATTTCTTTGATATATTTTATATTACAAGGGATTCTATTATAGATTTTAATGGACATCCAATGGGGACCCGATCTGATTAGTTGAAGGGGGTTGCCCACTGGAAGTTTTAATTTATTTTTATTATTACTGGGAACTAAGCTAGTTTGTTGATTATGCATTATAAACAGCGGTGTAAGCGGTGTAATATCGTATCGTACATTAAATCGCGCGTAAAACGCGTCATCTGGAGGAGGTCTAAGGCCATTCAATCACGTTTAGAACGCTGTAATCAAGTCATCTACATGCAATTAGGCATGGAAATAAAAAAAAAAACAGTTTTTGAACGCTTGCGTGTAAATTTGGCACTTCGTTCGTAGAGTCTAGCTAACGAGGTACAATCAGCGCCAGAGGGGACTAGTGGTGTCGAGAGACAGGTGAATAGATGAAAATAAGTATCGATGTCGATAACAAGCTGCCGTTTTCGTATAATATTTTTGTATTTTTTTTTGTTTTTTGTTTATTTATTACCTATTTTTACTTTATTCAACACGATTTGTGTAGAGAAGTGGCTCGTAAATTGTATTTATAGATTCAAGTAGGAAAAAAGCCTCGTTTTCATATCATTGCATATTGATGTAATTGAAAAAATTTGTTAGACTGATATGTTGTCACCATGCTTATTATATTTTGTTACCTTTACAAATCATCGACATTAAATTTCAACCACTCATTTTAACCTTTTAAGTCAACGAATCCATTTGCTTTTAGCTTAGCTTTCTTGCCCACGTGAAAAGCATTATTGATACATATCTTTGATGTTTATTTTGTAGGCATATTTGTCGACAGTGAAGCTAGCCACACTAGTGATAACCAGTTCTACACTAATCAAGTTCCCCGTTCATTTCTTCAAATATCACCGGACTTTCATTCGTACCCTGAGCACAAACAAGCAAATCCGGAATAATGAAGTTTCGTATCGCAATGACATCGAGTTCCGTCTCTTCAGAACGTGACAACGATAGATTCTTTCACGAACGACTGTACCTACTTAGCGTCCCTATTACGAACTCGCTAGTGATTCTTGCTTACATTACTACAAATAAAATTGCCTAGCAAAGAATGCAAAGGTTCGTGACGTCATGGCTAACGATACAATTCACGCATACGTGTATGTGACCAAAAGCGGTAGCTAACTTAGTCACACGAACCTTAGATCGCATAACTTCGTACGATTGACGCAATTTTTTTTAATAACAGTCATCATCAGTTCAATATTTCATCATTGAAATAAAGTCATCACTTGATACTAAATACGGAAAAACATTTATAGAATTTGCGTTTGTTCCAGCATAACATAAAAACAGGATATATTTAATAAAACCTTGTACACTTATATTGCATTATACTCGTAAAAGCTGGATATAAATTAAAGGTGCGGTAAAATTAGAAAAGCTAACAAACACAGCTGGTGGCAACGGCTATTGCAAAATAAATATCATAAAACAAACGTATACGCTTGGAAACCGGTTTTTTTTTCAAACCGTTTTTTTTCTAAAATGCCTAAGAATGTATTTGGTTTGTTTCCGTTCGAATGGGAACGTAATAAAAACTACTTAGAAAAAGAACGTAATGTTAATAGTTCTCGCTCAAAATAACGTTTTTAACCATTTCAAACCAGTTTTTGCTACTTATTAGGTTCAATACAAAACTAGGAATAATAATTCACAGCTGCGTGGCTACGCAGCTTAGGCAATGAACTAAAAAACATTGATGCAATAATAAGGGAAGTATATTTTTTGTTAGCAACGTTTATGTTCTGTCATCAACTTGTATCATCTAACGAATAGATCTATCGCCACGAAATATTTTCATTCTCAGATAAATAAAAGTGTCGCCATTCATTAATTTTTGCTGTCACGCCACGAGCCTGTGTTCCTTGTGGATTAAACCGGTTTTTTCCGTTCCCATTCTGTTCGCGTTCCGAACAAAATTAGGCAAGGAACTGTTGGTAACGTTTTAAAAAAGTTATTTTTTAATCCGATTCCAAGCCCTGCGTATACAGCTTGAAACTGACTACTCAATTTAATTTCGCGACTTTACTTATCCGAGCAACGGATTTGCAATTATTATTCACTTCGAAACTCACAGAAACTTTTTGGTCGAAGTTAATCTCCAAATTGTACTAATAACAACTCTTGACTTTCAAACTGGTAAACCTTATTGAACAGCCGCCAGAAATCTGAGTTCTAATGAAGCTTGTTCACGATAATTGAGGAATGAAAGTTCATTTAATATGCAAATAAGTATTACGCTACCTTCTCGGACTTATTTTGAGGGACGAAGATGTTATGAGAGTGTCAGAACATTTAAGTTACTTCCTGGATTATTTGTGGACATAAATAACATGATACACTTGAGAAAACAAAAGACAATCGTTATCCAATAATTAACACTAGAAGCGCCGCCGTCCCAATTTTGTCCCCTCTGTAAGTTTGATCGTCTTTATTTATTTTTTTTATACTTAGCTTCGTGAAACTTTTTGACTTTTAATAATTTAGTGTATTTTATCAGTCACGAGTGTATTCAATTATATATCAAAAATATTTAAGAAACAATAAAGTGATTTACCTAGATCCGCCGCTGGGTCATTTCTGTCCCGCCAAAGAAATTATTCGTTGTTCGCTAAGGAATTACGGGGTTGGAGGGGTGAGTCATGGAGGCGCAGTGCTGAGACGCGAGCTTGTACATATCAGAATCTCCAGTGGTCAGTTGCCTATGGCTGCGCAACATGTGCATGTAATTGTTTTGCATAGGGGCCGACTTACGTCTTACTATAAAATTGTCTAGTCAACGTCGTAAAATTATGAAGACCCACGAAATCTTGTCTCGTTTGAATGATATTTCGAAGGACGCATGAGATGGCTAATCTTTACAGTACTCGGATGACGATTATGTGTTGTAAACCAGCAAACTGAAAATGCAATGCAAAGGGACATTTTTTTGCGTCAGGAAATTCATTTAGGTATTCCAAATGCCCTGAGTTCAGGACACTTGGGATATGTGAAACTCGGAACTCCTGGGAAAACAGAGACCCCTACCTACTAAAACCTGACGGTGGTCATCTTCGGCGCAGAATTGAAGGGACCCGGGTTCCCCAACGAGGGAGAGACTCCTCGCAGGACTCTTCGGCGCGCAAGGCCGCCCGGCAGTCAGCCTCGGGAGGAGCAAGCTCGACTCCAGTGCACGATAACACAGACCACTGTGTCCGAAGACACGCCATACCGTCTTCCTCGGGATCGCAAACCGAAACACACGCAGGCCCCTCTGCGTGTGCTTTGCGACCCCAAGGGCCCTTTTAGTCGCCTCTTACGACAGGCAGTAATACCTCGGTAGTATTCTACTCCCCCAACCCCAGGAAAAAAGGGACATACCTCAAGGTAACTAACTTTATTATTTACAATAACACAAAAGATGAAGTAGATGTTGTGGATTCTATGGGTCGCAAATACACTGTAAAAACGCCTTCTAGACGTTGGCCTGTTCACACATAATGTGTAAGATTTGGCGAAAATTCATGGGTTCTGTAAAAAACTAATAACGGCAGTAAAACGAAACGCAGACTTTTTATTGCAACTGCGAGAAGAATTAGGGACACTGAGTATGAATATTAGAAAAACAATAATACCTGATAATATACCGGAACACACAGCATCAAACTGCACTATGATAAGTCTTCTGTGAAGTGCCATCACTGCAGAAACTGTATGCAATAAATGTACTAATAAGGAATATTACTTATTGCTATTTGTTCTTCATTAGCAAGAATTAGTTTATAGTATTTCATATTTTAGCATACTAAAAAGTACTATGTAAGTTCTAATTGTTTTTTTAAAACCAAAAAAATGCTTAACTTATCACTAATAATTTGTTACGTTTATGTTTCGTAAGGACTAAGAATTTGATTTTTATTAATAAATAAACATGTTAATGCAATCAATGAATAGTTTTAATAATAATTTTCATGCTATCTGCTAATTACGTTGCAATAAATACAATGGGACAAATTTGTCACGGTGGCGGTTTAAGGTGGACGTAATTTTTGGCGCTTCTAGTGTTAAGAGATTTGTGTCGAGTGTTTTTTGACGGAGTTTCCCATCACTGGGGAGTTAGCCAAAAAATGTACTATGAACTTAAAGGTGCTCTGACTAGATTTTACCTCAAGACTACAAAGTGTCCTGTTCATCTATCATGAGTTTCCACCAATGACAGCCGCTAGCGACCACGTAAACCGCCTTGACACTTTTGTATGGGACTCAGTACATTGGCCCCTAGTCATTTAAAATAGAACCAAAAACTCATGGAAGACGTACTAAAGTATTTAACCACTAATTCCTAACCTTTTCGAACTAGTTGTGACCTTTTGAAAGCAGTGAACGTTTTATAGCTTAGAAGTTTGACACTAATGTATAAAATACGAGCTGCCCAGACGGACTTTGTTCTGTCAAATGTTTGACAGCTGATTTGAGATCATTTTTCCTCTTAATTTTTTGTTTAATTATTAAACGATCTTTTCTGAATTGACTCGGGTCTGGGTGTGCTGGGAGACGCCCCTAGCTTATTTCCTTGTGTGGTACCTCGTAACACAGGGATTTAATAATCCCTACTTCGAGAGTCTTTGATATTTTATAAGCCACGTAGAACAAACTCAAAAATTATATTATATCCTGGGTAGGAAATTCAAAAATAATAGCCTTTATCACTTCTGAATAATTAAGCTTTCTGTTAGTGAAATAATTTTTAAGATCGGTTACGTAGTTTTGGAGCCTATTCAATACAAACAAACAAATAATCTATTTTTTCCTTTTCCTAATAAAAGTATAGACAACTGTTATCAAAAATCATAATTTTGCTCATTAAAATGCATAGTGCTGCAATACTACACCAACAACAATAAATATAGTACTCAAGAGATCAGGATTAGGGTGTAGGATAACAACGTCATTATCCACCCTAATTAAAATTTTAATTAGTTTTACCCGGACCAAGGGGAAATTAGTCTACTATGTAGTAACGTGTTGAATGTTTTGTGGTAGGTTTTGACATCATAAATTATAAATTTTAATATAAGAAGAAATAGTAATTTTAAAACGTGCAGCGATAATAAAGTATCGTCGGTCAAACTCAAAACTGTAATTACTGCAAAATTACTTCAACATCTCTTTGTGTTTTTTAATGAACATGATCCCAGCATATAAGTAGGTACTTCCCAAGACAAGATGCCTATATAATAATACCGACCGAACCTTGACAGGAGGTATTCAAGAAAGTATTGTAGCGTAATCTATCTCGTTCTTTCCTACTCCCTGTGGATAAGTAATTCCTTTTAAAGTAATAATATAATAATAGTTTGCAAGTAAATAATAATGTGACCTGTAACTCTTATCTTTATTTTCAGAAGCTATTTCTCACAGATACGCTGTCTCGATAAATTAGGCTTGACTTTGATATTGATTGGCATTAATATAGGCAGAAAAGAAAAAAATATTCAGAGTTTATACATTCATGTCGTCTTAAGCAAAGTGCGTTCCATGGTAAAAGTTGTTTATATCCAGAACATAATCATATATCTATAGGTATAACACAGCATTTTCCCCATGGAAATCGAACCAACGATCTTTGGCACTAAAAGGTAGGTAGGATTTGTTATTTACTTTATTTTATTTTATTTATTTGGGAAACAGACAGTTGTTATATATCAGAACAAACTTAACATAAATATCTAAGTTAAACCAATAAAGTTTCCACTGGTATTATTTAACATAATGTGAGCAAACTGGAACTTACTAACTATAAATTAAAATATATATATATATCTGAGAATAACAACATAAAATTAAGACTATCAGTTACATGCTAAACTGAAAGCTATGATGGAACACAAATATCTTTAATTTGTTTTTTGAATCCATACAACGAAACATTAAATAAGTCTACACCTTGGAAAATAGCATTCTATCTTCGACAAGCACGAAGCAAAAATGTATTGCGAGCATAATTAGTCTTTACTAAAGGCACATGGAAAAGGCGGTGATGTCTAGCATTTATCCGTGGGCATCGGAAAGATATATTTCCCAAAAGTTAAGGAGAGTCTATCAAATTAGCTAAAAGTTTGAATAAAAAGTTATGCAGTGCACATCTTACAGCTGCGATTAAGAGAATGTAAAATTTGTATGATTTATTTATATATCAACTTGAACAAGAAGTGAAGCGAAGTGGCTATAAATAGAACAAGATAGCCCATAAAACTCGCATCGAGTTGACTTGCAACGACTTAAGGCTCTCCTAGTGATTTAGCAAGGCGTCTCAAGGAACATGATCTAGAGATAAAAACTTAAGATATCGTCATCATTATTATCAAGTGAAAAATTTATAACAGGATGCTATTGTGTTTATTGACCAGACTTAGATTAGTGATGAAGCAAATTATGTTAACTACCGTAGATTTTGAGAGTCATCTCATATTTTATATAAATCCGATCTGAGTAACAAAAGTAAAGTAAAGTAAATATTTATTAGGAAACCCAACTGTGTGAGAACCATACTGTATTGAGCCATACTTTATTGTGTGATTTTTGAAACTGATTTTAATTTTGTCTCTCACCAAAGTTACCCACTCGCCGACAAATGCTATTGGCACCTGACTCTGGACTCAAATTTCACCGGATGAGAATCATTTTAACGTCACCAAAATGTTGGCTTTGCAAAAAGGTTCATAATGTCTTGCTTGACATTTGTTCATTCCGATCTGAGTAACAAAAGTAAAGTAAAGTAAATATTTATTAGGAAACCCAACTGTGTGAGAACCATACTGTATTGAGCCATACTTTATTGTGTGATTTTTGAAACTGATTTTAATTTTGTCTCTCACCAAAGTTACCCACTCGCGGACAAATGCTATTATTTCAAAAAGACTTGGTGAACCAAACCATATTTCAAACGCATTATCTTCCCACAAATCCAGTCCAACAGATGTTATAAATAGATAGCACTATATTCTAACTAAGCTCAGTGCTCATTGAAATGGCCCTTAAATCCGGTTCGGTTAAGTTCATTATTGACTGCTCTAGCTGTAATAAAGAGTTGGCCAAGCCATAGGTCGTAAAGTAGCTATTAAAGGAAAACCACTACCACCATAAATGTACCATAAATTGCAATAGTAAAGCGAGAAAATGGCTAACCGAACACGTGGATGTTTAGAAGGATATTTATGTTTAGTGATAGCTGGCTTGCTTTTAACAGTACGAGTTTTACAAAACCACAGTTAAACGCTTTATTTCAAAGGCCATAAAGTTTAAACTCACTTGGGCGCTTCTCTAAATAGAAATGCGGGAATTTTAAATGTGTTATGAGTTTATCGCCACATAAAATGATTCTAATCACTTATCCTAAAATAAAAATCAAATCATAAAATGTGTCAATAAAACAAACACTCATTGGATATCGTCACACATGCTGTCCTGGCACTTGACTCTTGACTCAAATTTCACCGGATGAGAATCATTTTAACGTCACCAAAATTTAGGCTTTGCAAAAAGGTTCATAAATGTCTTGCTTGACATTTCTACAATGCTTGTCCAATGAAATTCTGTTCGAGAGTCAGGTCCCTGGACGTCTGCACGCAGAACTAGCAGCATAGATGATTCATACAGAGATAGAACATCACAATGATTGTTGATGTATTTTTATTTTATTGAGATTATTATTTTCTAAAACACATAACATTTTCAATGAACTGGATGCAGATCGATCCACCTTGGCTTTTAAATTAAAGCGACACACGTATTCAATGTAAGCCAATGTTATACTATACATACAGGCTGCTGTTCACTACGATACTGTTCGTAGCCATCTACGAGGAGTTTCGTAGCCTGCTACGTATTATATCAACGAATAAAGCCGTCTTATCAACGAATAGCTTTACTCCTTTTTAAGCAAGTCTACATTTTATTCATAATCTAGTACTTGCTTAATCCTTAGTATGTGCGTTGAATTACGTGAAATTTGAATATGGGGTTGCAGGGGAGATGCTTTACAGTAGCCCCAATTTAAATAATTGTACGTTCTAACAGGTATATTTTTTTAAAGGAGTACTAATTGAGAACATATTCTGAACAATTGGTTTAGTTGAATGAAAATGTTATAACAGCCCTAGGGGTTGCTGAGGAGAATGACGTCTCGAAACTCACTGGAGGCAGGGACATTCTCAGCATAATGTCTCAGCCTACAGTGAGTTTCGAGACTTCATGCGAGACTGTGGAAACATAAATTTGTTGTCACTTAGAGATACAACGGTATGGCTATTATACATTTCCGTCCCGTAAAAGGCGATCGTTGCGTTCTGAAATTTGTAGCTATTTTTATTTCCATTATGAATTACTAGGGGCGTTGTCCTGATATCCCATACAAGAACATCAACGCGATTTACGCGGACTAAACTCATGGTAGATATACCTCTTTTCTCGTTCTATTGAAATATATTTCCGTTTGAAACATTTCTATGCAAAAGGCATTTTTTCTTACACCTTTACTTTTCAAAATAAGACTCTTTTTTATTCATTACTTCGTGTATAGATTTAAAATGTCCTGGACGCGTATGTTTCTTGCATTATTTACTGCATCTGGATGTGTCTAGTCAAAATAATACTATTCTATAGATTGATACTCTTTTCTTACCACTGAGACGCCCACTTTTCCCCACGCGTAACTACGAGTTACCAACTTACTATATGCACCTTTATCAAATGCTTTGCCCTGAACCTGAAACCGCGAAAGAAGCAATAATTACAAATAAAACGCAAACATCTCATCATCATCATTCCGTAGTGTCCCGGGTTCGATTCCCGGTCGGGCCTATTCAGATCTTTTCTGAATTGACTCGGGTCTGGGTGTGCTGGGAGACGCCCCTGGCTTATTTCCTTGTGTGGCAACTCGTAACACAGGGATATTAATCCCTTCTTCGAGACCATTACAAGAGGTGTGGTGTCTGGCGCATATTTATTATTTATTTATCTGTTCTACATTGTATTTCATGTTGAAGTGGCCACGGAACCCAAAACCCTTTTGTTTCTAAACCACAACAATGAGTGGTTTAGAAACAAAAGCTAGCCATGCTTCTAAAAGCTTATCTTAATGTTGTAAGGTTGGCTCGGTTAGTCAGTAGTAGTTCAGGAATATTCTTCACACAAAATGGTAAATATTTTTTAATTAACATATTAACGATACAATTAAGAATCTGCTTCCTACGAGAAAAGTAAAGCTTTTTCAAGTGTGGTTTTGAGTATCCGTTATCGTTAACCACAGCATTGAGCAGTGGAGTGCAAGTATTAGATACTACAAGCGATCAACCAATTCAGGTTTTATGACGCGAATGACAACACTGCTGGCGTTTTAGTATTTTCTTTATCGCATTTTTAATGATTTCTCAGCTCTTACAAGGTGTCAAACACTTGAATATTCGTCCCCAAAACAAATCCATTGTTTTCTCCGATACTCTTATTATTTATGTTAACACAATGTTTCGTCCGGGAATCTACCAACCAAATGGCATCATGTAAGATTTTGAACAATTCCTACAGTTCTTAGTTCTTAAATTACACAGCTGTTAAAAATTCACCTAAGCCAGTACAAATCATGGGCAAAAAATAACCAAGTGTACGTACTTCGCGTATCAAGAAAGAGTGCAATATAATACACCTCATTTGACTCTGTTTCATTTAGCTGCGTATTAAATTTGGCAATGACGTACGAGTATTCCTATCACTGATAGTAATACGTCATTATCAAATCATCGTCATGATCTAAATTCAAAAAAATCCACAAATACGCTTTCCTTTTTCTCGGCCGCAAAATGAGTCCAAGAATTTATTTAAATAATTATCACTAAAAAAGGTTTGCTACAAGAACCCTCCATCAACAACGGGCATTATTTTTTCAAGCCCCTCTAGACTCTGGAGGATTGTCGGTAAGCGGAAACTTACTTTGTCGAGACTTCTAGTGCTCGTTTTAAGGTAGTAATTTGTATTTCTATTTTCTTCTAGACTGCCTAGGCTGAATACATTAAGCTCAAGTTGAATGCTATACAGTTTTACCTGAATTACTATCGTTCCTCAACTTATGTAATCTTGTGGTTATATGAAAGCAGAGGCAATCAATGAGCGTAGAAGATTTTGATATTCTGTGCTATGTAAATCTACATGAAAATATGATATAGCCCCTTGAGTGATTTAAAAAAGTGCGTTCTTATTATTTCATACTTTTATATTTTTAATTTAGCCATACAAACGTTCAAATAAGTACGTACCAGACAAGGCAAAGAATAATGATTGCAATATCTGCGACAACACCAGTCTCATTTGTCCCTAAATTAGTTTTGAGGTTGCCTGTTGCCATAAATACTTTATAATTGAACAAACTTGCCTGAAGTTAAGTTCTATTCTAATTCCTTAAATAAATATCTGGAACAAATTACACCAAGATCATCTCAGACCCCAAACTAAGCAGAGCTTGTAATTATAAGAGTACTTTGTCGTTTGGATTAGTAACTGAAGATATATAACCACATGTTATACATTTAGGCAATTACTAAAGAACTGCTTTCACGGTTGTCAAAAGCTTAGTGCTAAATTTCATTAACCTTCCTAAGGTAATGGAAAATTTTAAATTTCAAATAGGCAAAGTCAGTTTTGGTTTAGCAACGCGTAAATTCACACTTGGTCCATGCCAAGGATATAAACATCTATGGGCCTAATAAATATGTTGTTTGAGAAGGCTAATAAAAACACTTAAAACCTTTAGGTAACCACATACTTCTTATTTTTAATACTAACGGGTTTTTGCAACAAACTATTACGAGTGGTCACGACCGGACTCCCAATGTCGAGTCCGCTCGTGTAATCGTCGCCGTAATTGTTCGTTCCCAAAACCCGTTAGTATTAAAATTAGTGGTTTAAATGCAACAAGAAAGTATAAATTGCTATTTAACCCCATACTCAATTAGAAAGTAACACCTTGCTTGGGCCCTAGCCAAGAGCAACACGCTACTTTCGTTTCAACATGTCAAAAATGAAAAATGTACGAAAATGACATTAGCACTCCTCAAATCGAAATAACATCTGATGTCACTTCCATTTTTAGATTTGACATGTCAAAACGAAAGTAGAAACACTCACAGATGTAAGTAACACGTTCTTGTCCCTAATGGAAATTGATGTTAAAATGTTGTTATAAATGTTTGTAGGTATACATATACAATGTGACTCATTCGTAGTGTAACATACACATTCGCAGTGTAAAATACACATTCGTAGTGTAACATACACATTCGTAGTGTAACATACATATTTTTGTGCATATTTTTGAATTAATTTCAAAACTACACTAATATTGCTACAAATCACTGGAACATTACAAACTTGTAGTTTCTTTGGAAACATACGGAGGTCGCGGGTTCGATCCCCGCACAGTACAAACATTTGTGTGCATGAACATGTCTGTTTGTACTGGTCTGGGTGTCTCCTATGTATAATAAGTATGTATTTACAAAAGAAAATGTATTTAAGTATGTTTATCCGTTGTCTAGTATCCCATAACACAAGCTTTAATTAGCTTACTTTGGGGCTAGATGGCGCTGTGTGGAATAATGTCCAGGGATATTTATTTATTTATTTATTTATTTATACGTAAAAACATCCCAAAAAAGCACAAACATTTTCTTCCTTAATTGGAATTTCCGTACCGTGGAGGGGTTAAAAATATGTTCAAAAATGTCAATGTTACTCGTACACTACGAATGGGTCACGACCTAGTTTCCAAGAAAAATCAAAACATGTTAAAAAAAACAGATTTTTTTTTTGGGAAGTCTGACAGATTTTTTTTTCTCAAATGAAAAAGATATTGGTAGCATTTTTATTTTCAAATTAAAGCATATTACTTTAAGTATTTAACAAATAATAACCTTACCTTAGCTCTAGAACTAGCAATCACAAAATTACAAATATATAACAAATTAAGGAAAGAATTTGAAAAAAAATGGTAAACCCCTGTAAAATTTACAATAATATGTTTTTGTCGATGAATTTAATCCTAGTTTACAACCTCAAAGTTTGTTACACTACGAACGGGTCACATTGTCTAAATGATTTTCTTTGTGTTTAAAACCATTTTTTCTTGAGACCTGTCTTAAGATCAGTGTGTTTATTTTTAAGAAAAATATTAAATAAAACACTAGGTACCAGTACAACGTTAGCTTCTTAAATTCTACTTTGGTACACAATGACAAATATACCTATTGCTTTGATCATATCCACCGATATGTAAACAAGTGACGGCCAAAGATACTTCGCTTGTAGAAGTCTTTGTTAAGACTTAATTAAGCTCCCGCGTGGTTTCGGGACACGTGCCTCGAACACGACTCGCTCGTTTGTTTGAATAGGCTTATGAGAAACCGTAGTAGGAGGAATTATTAGCGAAGGCTGTTTAGGTAGCGACAGCGGATTTTCAACGATATGATGTTCAGCTAGGCACATCAGGCCGGGCCATGGGGTGGGTGACCCCTACCGAAATTCATAATATTTTTACTCAAGACATTTAACGCCGATCCAGCCGGCGCACAAGCTTCCTAAGTAGGGCTTACACTTAGCTAATTTCGCTTCATAGCTGTTCAACGACTCTAAAATCCTTATTCTGCTGTCAGATAGTGCCGAGGCTTTACAGCCATTTTACATCCTATTTTTACAGGATAGGAATAGCAGTTGACAGTCACATCTCCGCTGAAACCATTCAGTGGTAAACATGAGTAGAGAACAATTAAAAGGCAAACATAGTTTATTGGAATAAATATGTGCCAAGATGGTGATGATTTGAAAAACCAACGTATCATGTCTTATGCGGAATTTAGCTCTTCCTGTAAAAAGTAGGTCAACAAGTCTCCAAAGTGAATTAGCGAATTAACTAAGCAGAGCTGGCAAAACCTGAAAAAGCATTAGCGATTATTGATGTATTATATAATCGCCAGTCTTTATGTCCTGCAAAACGAATGAATCAAAATATTATTACTGATTAGAGTACCTAGTAAAATGTTTAAGCAACATCAGTAATACGGCGTTAGTAGGTACATGCCTGACGATAACCCAAAGGTGGCTAGAAGTGGTGTTAAATTAAAGCACGACCTAAATCGATTGGATCCTTACTCCGAGCAACTCCAAACCTAATGGATGTTTAGGTAGATTTCGTAAGTTGTATCATGGAATAATATATATGAAGCACAAAGTAAAACATTATATAAGAACATTTTTTACCGTCTAATGATTGAATAAACACCATTTTTGTCTTTGTTAACTGCCCAATTTTATTAATTCATACCATTTTTTATGTAATTATTAACTTATATTGAATTCATGTAGATAGAAATTAAATGAATGTAAGCAAACTTCAATGCTCTAAAAAATGCAAAACACTTCACGAAGCAAAAGCTGATTTGATTGGAACATCTGGCGCGGAAGCACGAACCAAATATTTAAACTTGTGATTGTCTAACGAGCTTTGCGTTATAGGAAACATTAGATAAGGTGTGAGATAAATAGGTATAGGTTAATGTAAAAAAAATAACAAAACGTCAGTATTTAGGTACATAGTCTTAGCTCATACAATTTAGGCGGTCATTGTACTTTTCATAAGTCTATATATCAAAATATATATTTTACTTTTTATATCGCTAGCAAAAAATCTCTTCCTGATTGGGTAGATAAAAGTTACAATTATAAAAAAGTGATTATTATCTAAAAAAGTGCATATTATCTAAAAAAGTGAATATTATCTAGACACGCGGTAGCGCGTCAAGCCAAGTACGCACTTACATATTAGTATTTACATGTTCAGTGCGTTAAATAGGTACTATGGTACTAGAACCCATAGGGTTCTTTCGGGAAAAAATAATGAATGTGCCTTTTACGCATGCACCCACATCAACACAACATACCACATGTCGGGTGAAAAAACACCCTTTCTATGAAGTGGTATGAGCCATGCAACACAGGCGAAGTGTGAATGGTTGAATATTATCTGTACAAATACATCTAAGTGATGTGGTGACCTTCAGTGGAACGTACGAGTTTAAAGCTGTATCATTATTTTTACTTTTTTTAATCAAAACAGGCCACAGGCTCTTTATTTGCTGAAAATTCTCTTAAAATGTAATTTCAATAGCTTTTTACGGGCCATTAAACAAATTTTACGTTTTGTTTCTCTCAAATCATATGAGTTTCATGTTTTACGTTACTAGTTGCTACATTTGGAACTGGAAACCGACTTGATTTCGACCGCGTGGCGGTAAACCTGGAAATTTCGTAGACAGTTGAATAGCGTGGTTTGTTTGTTAAGAAATGCCTAGATCTGACTTAGATACTAGAAATTAAACATTCGCCATGACAGACACAGCCAAGTGGAAATAGAAGTTAAAAGCGTTAGCTGGGGGTGGTTCAAAAACGTTGCATTTTTGTAAGATTTTCGTGATTATTTCATTGAATTGAAATAAAACTAAAATTTTTGTTCTTTTATTGTGTGCAATACAAATACTTTTTAAAAACCGATTAAATTGTCTTAAATTAAGTATTCGCCAATTATTTCCTAAAAAAATTAAAAACTGATTTTTTTTAAATTGATAAGACTCTTTAAATTTACTGTACACAGTTAAAGTTATAATTATTAAATTAAAAGGTGCATTCAATAATAGAGAGATAATTTATAGTTAATTTGAATTCAGCTAAATAATCACGAAAACCAAAATGTAGCGTGTACGATCTACCCCAAACGCAAAAACGACGTTTTTTGACGACACGATTGGCGCAGTGTGCTGTAGCACGGTTTCTCGCCTTGGCTTCCGTGGTGTCCCGGGATCGATTCCCGGTCGGGTCAATTCAGATAAAATACTTTTTCTAAATTGGCTCGGGTCTGGGTGTGCTGGGAGACGCCCCTGGCTTATTTCCCTGTCTGGTACCTCGTAACACAAGGATATTTATCCTTACTTCGAGACCATGACAAGTAGTGTGTTGTCTGGCGCGTATTCATTTATTTATATTTATTAAAAAAAAAAAAAGGAAACTCTCTGTTTAGGTAAGCATAGTTTGTATATATATGATATTTAATTTTTTTTTAGGATAATCTTTACGTAGTCTGAACAGTTACTTTATTAATAAATGATTTCATAGTTATCTTATAATATTGCAATTGAGTAATGGTTCAGGCTATTGCAGTTTTCCAGTTTGTGTCAAAGATTTTCTTAATAATTGAACTTTGGCTTAGATTTAAAATATCTGGGATAATCTAGATTAACATTCAGGTTAGTGGATTTGCTTGTATTTTCATAGCGATCGTTTTGAAGAGCTCTTGATTTTTAAGCTCTTTTCAACATTTTAGCTGAGGCTTTCACGAATTCAGCTCAGATATTGCCAATTTACCGTTATTAATGTTTCAGCAGAAAACAAAGAAGTTTAGAAATTCATTTTTTCAAATGAATTAGTAAATTATTTAATATTGCACGCTTTACCTGATGTTAATTTGTTAGGTTTTTAATTAAACTGTGGTAAATTCAATATCATTAGTAAGATAAATAGAAAACGTTTGTATTTTTCAAACGTAACAATTATAGCATTGAATTATTTTAAAGACCAATGTAATTATTCTTCTTTTTATAAAATTTCGTTCCATCTCTTCAATAAACGATAATTAAACTTAAGTGTTTACTTTGCATTGAGTCAAGTTTCGATAAAATTCAAATGTGCGTTTTGTAGATACATTTCATTTGTCTAACAGAAAAAAAGATGAACGATTCCTATCTCAGATAGGCAGCTCTTTGATAGCACAGAAAAGCGCCAATATACACCTCTTAATAGAATGTCTGCATAAACGAGGTGAATCTGGGACGGCTATTTATAATAGGCTTCGACTATCGATCCAAGCCACTAGATTATGAACTGAGATGTGAAATGTGTCGTGGCTATCAGATTAAAGCCTTAGGCATGTTTTGTTATTATCATTTTCTGGTAAGAAAAACAATCCAGCAGACGAACCATCCAGACGTGGAACGCTCTCCCAGCGCATGTGTTTCATGATAAGACATTTTTGTAGGCTTTCATGATGAGTATGAACAGCTCAGCGATTGCTTAGCATTACTGTGCTTGTCAGTCTCATATCTGGACCTCAGAACCGCATTCCATCAGGTGAAGAGGTCATCTTGACGGGCACTATAGAAAAAACAAAAAAACCGCCTCTTCGGAGATAGAAAACAAAGTCAATACGCTGAGAGGCCATTGACCACGAGGCCTGGCTGCTTGCCTTCGTATACAGAAAAACAGGCACCAGACAACACCACTTTTCATGGTCTCGAAGTAGTGATAAATATCCTTGTGTGACGAGGTACTAGCCAAGAAATCCAGCCTGGGGCGTCTCCCAGCACAACCAGGCCCGGGCCAAATTAGAAAATGTCGTTTAATGAATCGACTCGATCGGGAATCAAGCCTGGGACTACGTAACTCAAGGCGAGAAACTACAGCGCAATATGCCAATCGTGTCGTCGATAAATTCAAGTTGAGCACGCTTCAAATTGATGCTGAGCTTTCAACTGTTCTCTCAACTCCTGATCTTTGAATATCGTTTCTGGATTCAGGCGTTAGACGTGTATTTCCACTAGTATTAAAGAAAGTCGCTTGCCGACGTCTGTAGGCCTAAATCTTCCAAACTACGTTTTCATCCATTGACGTAGTGATTCAAACTAAATAGAAGGTTAAAATGGATCATACTTATCATCATGCCTATTAGTTGAGCACCGCTGAAATATAAAACTTTTTTGAACTTGTTTTTGGTGACAATGACTAATGAATGGTGACACAATGACATCAGTACGTCTACCACGAGTTGCCACTTTAAATTTACTTTATTTATTTATTTATTTTGCATACCAAAACACTACATAACACAACAGATGCAATTATAAAAATAAAAACTTTAAACAAGACATGCAGTGCTGCCGTAGCAAAAATGTCTCCATCTCAGCATGTGTTACGACACGGTGGCCGAGCCGTAACGCTGATTTTCAGACGGAGGCTTACAAAGGAGGGAAGCTGTCAAGAAAAAATTGCTCTAAAAGATTCACGTGTAGTTACAGTTTTTTTTTGCTTCGATCTAGACTAACTTTATCGTTTGCGTAAAAAAATGTATTGTGATTTGACATTGTCATGCCATGTCATGTGTCATCCCAAAACATTTTTTTTACGCGAATGATATCGTAAATTTAAAGTGGCAACTCCTGGTCGACTGACTACCAGGAGTTGCCACTTTAAATAGCTCTAATACCATTGGTGAAAAGTGAGCTTATGTGTTTCGTTCACCAGTCACTGTCTCTGACTACTCCGTTTGGGATAAAGTCGTGATGGTATGATTATGATGATGACGATTATAAATAACTAGCTTTCCGCTCGCGGCTCCGCACGCGTGCACTTATCGTTATATATTATCGCCAAATCACATAAAATCTCCATAAATTTTAGCCTATTTGTTATTCTGATGTCTAAGCTGTATTACTGTAAAGTTTCATCTGAATCAGTTCAGTAGTTTTTGCGTGAAAGGGTAACAAACATACATACATTCTCACAAACTTTAGCATTTATAATATTAGTAAGATAAATCGAGTTAGTCAAACCTATTAGAATGTAACGGGTATAAACCAACTAGAATGTAACGGACCATTTTGGTTGCTTGACACAAGCTATATAGCCACTGAAGAAATTGGCACAGACATCGATTTTGTTACTGTGACCTACAAAATATACAACTACTAAGAATAGCGTATTGCGCTAAGTCAAATATTGTACTTGAATAGTTACTACTTCTATAACTTAAGGATCTTTAATAGTAAAAAAAATATCTGCGTTCAAGTAATAATTGATATTATGAGAGGAAAAATTTTCAACAGCCAATTTATAAAGAAATTTACGCAAAGCGAAATTAATAATTTAATAATATTTCCCCGATTTGCGAAATTAAGTATAACGAAATCAGATTTGCTTGACGATTCTAGAAATTCTTTGGTGAAATTAACTTATCTGCTTGAGGTAATTTCCATTATCAGATATTAGCGTATTATTTACAAATTAAATATTTTATAAGCGTGGAAGTAAATTATTTTGGCGGTAACAAGTTTTTTACCTTCACAATTTTGTAAAAAGGCGAATCTTTTGGTGAGGAAATCTGTAAATAATTAAAAAAAATAGTAGTCACATTATGTTTAATAAGGTAAGATAAGTATACTTTATTGTACAACTACAAAGAAAATAATTACAACAGTGCTTAAAAACGAATACAATAATAATTATGATATTTACTATCATAGTATTATTTTATGTAAGTTTATTTTTAGTTCATTTTTAGTATATTTTTGCTATTTTTTTTGTATTTGACTCGTCATAAGTACTTTTAATAAGTCTATATGAATAAATATATTTTTTACTTTTACCTACTTACTTTCTTAAAAAATCTCTGAAAATGTATGAAATAACTAGCTTTTCGCCCGCGGCTTCGCCTGCGTGAACTTCATTTCTGTAACATGTATACATACAATCTTTATAATTCTAGCCTATGTGTTATTCTGATGTAATAGCTCTATTACTGTAAAGTTTCATCTAAATCCGTTCAGTGGTTTTTTGCGTGAAAGAGTTACTAACAGACACACACACATCCTCATTAACTTTCGCATTTATAATATTAGTAAGATATTAGTTAGATTAGTTCACACCTATAGTACATGCTCTGCTGAGCTGTAGCCGTCTTGGTGTAGGCTGTCTCAGATTATTATTGATTTTATGTCAATCATCAGAGAAGTAGATTTCAATATGTATATTCCAGACAAACATCTGGCGTCATCAAAGATAGTTAGAAATAATTTGGTTCATTCAGAGTTTTACTTAGTCTTTTCACAAAACACTGCGATATACACGCCAAAAATACTAGGAATAAATATAAAATTGTGCTTCAATTGTTTAGATTACAAAAAGTTTTAGGATCCTTTATGGGGCAAGGTGTACACTACTACAACAAAGTTATTCAGGCAAATTGTATTTTACCGCTGCACAGATTCAAAAACCACATCAAATCTGTTTTATTAAAAAGGGGGTATTATACTACCAATGATTACCTTTTATATAAAAAAACCTGGGAAAAAAGCTCTCTGCTCAGTGTGGGATCAGTTGCTTCTTGTAATACTTATTATTAATTAAATACCGGACTTAAGTGTAGTAATAATGACTACACTTAAGTCCGGTTACAATTTTTATCTTTGGAATTGTATAAATGACTTGGTACAGCCTCTTGTTTTACATTCTGTAGCTTTGCTGTACTTGTTAGGTTGTTCTGTCTATTATTGTAAGCATTTCGGCAGCTTTTTTTATTAACAACCAAATTGTTCTCTACTAACTCGCATTGTGAAACCACAAAAAGTTTAAAAGAGTAACTACTGAGTTTCTCGCCGGGTCTTCTCAGTAAGAATCAACTCCTCCGACGCGGTGGTGGAGTCGCATTATGTTTGTATACTGTTTATTTATATATTCATATTATTATAGTATTTATGTCTATTATTTAGTTAGTTGTTTGACTATTTAAAAGTACTGATTAAGTCTATTTAAATAAAGATATTTGCGTTTGAGTTTGAGTTTACCACCAGCATAAAATTCAGAGCATTTTAACTTTATTTTAAACCTCTATTCCATATTGCATTAGCTATTCCCTGCACCGGGTCAGTCCGGGCAGTTATTATGGCAATAAATTCTCTGGTCAAACCCAAATGGAATATCCATAACTTTTACTTGACTTCGCCTTCCGGTCAGGAAATATCTTCCTGGTACGAGTATATGAGTGGGTCAATAACACATATGACTATTAAATTATCCATATTCTCATACATTTCAGAAATGGCTACACAATGTTATGAGAGCGGAAAATTTTCGCTTTAAAGAGCAGACTACAGCGTCCACAAATATTTAACTTATTTTTATATTAATTACGCCATAAACATTACAACACTCCAGTCCATTTCGAAAATAATACAGTTAACTTGTATGCACTATTTACAGTATTTGATATTTTTTAACAGTCTGTATGTTTTTCATCTCATTATTGAGTAGAGACATAAATACGTATAGGTTTTGTTTTAAGGCCTTTGTAAACGTAAGCATAAGCAGTCTTTTAACCTGTTCTAATGTGAATGGTTAATATCTTTATTCAGTCAGCCAGCTTCATACCAGAAAAACAAGAACAAGAAAATTGAGTATTCTTTAGAAACTATCCCACCCTCACCTTTCCACTCCCGTACCACGCGTGCTGGACTACGGCGTCACCCACACACAATTCAACATTTGTTGGCCCGAACTAAAAGGTTCGGTGACTCGTTTCTTTGTCGTACGATCCAGACGTGGAACGCTCTTCCAGCACATGTGTTTCCTTCCTCTTATAGTCCCGGGATCTTCAAGCGGGGCGTGAAAAGGCATTTCTGCAGGCCTTCAAGGTGAGGATGGCCAGCCCAGTGATTCGATTGAATGACTGGGCTTGTCAACCTCATATCTGGACCTCACGACCGCTTTCCATCAGGTGGAGTGAGGTCATCTTGACGGGCAATATAAAAAAGAAAAAGAAACCCCATCTCGAAGATCATTTCATTTCCATGGATATTATACAAAATGGGCGCTTTCCATAACGTGTAGTGTACAAATACCGCCACGACGTGCCGACACTCCTATGATTTAATATTCCTTTTCTAACAAATTCACCGCTTATTTCCTACCCACGGAGAAATATATCTGGAATCTGTTTTTTCCCCAAACAGCTTGTAGTTATACTCTAAAGGAAATGTATGCACATACATTTTGTGGAATCTGACATGACCTTACGCTTGTCAGGGGATTATTTTCAACATACTTATCGTTTATTTATTGAGCTCATATTATTGCCCTGGGGCTGTATATTTGATTTTCCGTTTTTCCTCACATTTTTGAAGAGTGTTATTTCTTTGAGTTACATGGTAATCCTTGATCGAAAGATATAAATATTTATTGTAAAAATTCCGTTAATAACGATGGCTTATTGGCAATTTGATGAAAATGCTTCATGGTGCGCTGGTTCGTTTGAAATATTATGACTCAAGCCATTAATGAAGTTAAACATACATTAGGTTATAATAAGCGCTTCAATATTTTGAAGGTCATGTTAAGGGGAAAATTAAAGCGCTGAACTGTCGGCGTTGTACTTGTAAGCGGCTTCACTAAGGACCTTCGTAAATGAAAATCTATGTTTTAAGTTAGTGTCATAGCAATGAACATTATATTCTCGCGGACTACTTTAACAAGACACGCGTAAGCCTGGCTGATCACAAGTAATTATTAAAAATGCATCAGTAATTAGTATGCATAGCTTTAGATTCCCTTATTTTAATTTCTTCTTGTTATAAATCGTCGTCTTAGCTCCTCGTTATTTAACTCTGTCTTGGTGAGAATTGATTGGGTAGGTCAAGGCAAAGTGTAGAAGTATTATTATTTTTTTAAATTATAAACCCATGTTTCTAGAGCTTGGATCTTCTCACACCTTTTCTTAAACATATTTTTCATTCTTATACTTTTCTGAATATTTTGGGATGATTTCGTTCAAACGAAAAATATGCAAACAGCTGTCCGAAATATTATTCCGTTGTTCTTGCCTCCGCTATTTGGTATTCAAGCATGCATATCAAATGAACTATACTGACGGCAGAGTTTGTCAATCAAAACACCTCAGCGCGGTCTAAAAAGAGATTTCTGATGGTACCTGAAACTAACATTCTATTAAAATGTAGAATTTACTAAACGACTTCTGACGTACGTCATTTTGCTCACTTAAGGTGGTCCCTTACCTGGAGCATTTTCTTGTAATGTAACGTTTAAGGTTCGATTTTGAGCATTACATTACAATATTGCCTTATCCTTCAGGGAAATTGTATCAAAATATTTTATTGTACCATCAAGTTGCGCACTGTAATGCTCGCTGCTTTTCCCACACCAACGTAATGCTCGAATTTGTAACATTACAGTTTGTGCACTTTAATGCGCGGTTCTCCTCACTCACCGATGTAATGCTCGACTGTGCAACGTTGCATTACAGGAAAATGCTCTTGGTGACGTCACCTTTATGCGTAAATAAAGCCAATAGTTGCATACAACTGTTCTAGCAATAATTTGTACTTGCGAGATATGACGTGAGTTTTTCGGAAAATCCCAACCTTTTCTGTAAAACACACTTCGATACACACCCAGGGAAGTGTGAGATTCAAACTTAACCTAAAAGTAGAGAACGACGAAGTGGCGCTTTATGACGAATGTGGTCCTCAAATAAACTACGTTCAATGCGATTTTAACAATAAGTACTTATATAAATTGTGTATAATAAATTATAAATAAATAAATATCCCTGGACATTATTCCACACAGCGCCATCTAGCCCCAAAGTAAGCTAATTAAAGCTTGTGTTATGGGATACTAGACAACGGATAAACATACTTAAATACATTTTCTTTTGTAAATACATACTTATTATACATAGGAGACACCCAGACCAGTACAAACAGACATGTTCATGCACACAAATGTTTATACTGTGCGGGGATCGAACCCGCGACCTCTGGTGTAGTAGCCAACTTCTTAACCATTACACCAAGTCAGTCGTATAAGTGTGTTTGGTCAGTGTGTTTGGTTCGATTTTTTTAGAATCAGCCTTCTGTTTTGTTATTTCAAAAGAATAATACAAGTTTATCAATGATTCGATGGTGCCAACATAAAATACCACTCAGGCTCTCAGAAGTCATCTGACCCTTAATATTTCAAATCCTTAACAAACCATCCCAAGCCCGCGGTATACCTAAATGCCTTTGAACATGCCACAAATACTCGACCAAATATCTAATTGACGCTTTGCACGGACTCAAAATATAAAAAAAACTGTATTTGAAAATACATCTTAAATCAACAGGCATAAGTTTCACTCTTTTCCGACTATCGATTGTACAATAACCGTAAAAATAGTAAGATTTTAATCGTATATTTAATAATTGTTTACTTTTGAATGAAGTAATACTAAAACACACGGAAACACTTACTAACACCTACAACAGCACCTACTAAGCTCTTTATAAACCTTTTCTTGGGAATAACCATTTAACATTAATGAAACAACGTTGGCGCACAACGTAAAATACACCAGACAAATTCGCCAGGTCTTTTAATGGCCTCGATAGCTCGGTTGGAGTGGCAGTCACCCGGATCGTGGAAGACGCTGGTTCAAGTCACCCTTGAATCCTAGGATCAGGTCGATTTTTTTTAGTTTCTATATTTGTGTGGGAAATAGTGCATTGTTAATTGCTAAAAATATAATTGAAAAAACCATTTACTTCTGTCATCCACTGTCGCAATTTTCTCCTTAACTCTGGTTACTGACCTGGAACAAATTAAGTATCACGGTTAAAAATGTGCAACAGAAACCTCTGCGAATTAAAGCATATTATAAATAAAGCACATTGCAGCGCTTGAACACAAAGCGGTATTTATATTTAAACTCCACTTTCTACTAGATAGATTAAGTTAAGTGGGATTTTGTCTTTGTCTGTCTTCATATGAAAAAGAAACATCCGTGTATTTTTGACGTTCTTTGTATAAATTTGCCCATTATTTGCCAAGTATACTATTTGGGTACGCAGTGGTAGAGTCGCATTATGTCTGTATACTGTGTATTTATATATCTATATTATTATAGTATTGATGTCTATTATTTAGTAGATCGTCTCTTGCAATACCAGTCGGCTCAAGTAGACTTGGCACGTTGACGGTGGCAAGGGACCGGCGTATGATATCGTTAAGTGCGGCAGTGAATTAAAGACAAATATGAGACAACTTCACATATCAATCATCAAATAACTAGGTATGCAAGGCAGTAGACTCTTGAAATATTGAGCTGAGTGAACATGTTTATTGCAATTAAACAAGCGCCAAAATTGTGTTTGTGCTAATGATCATTTTTGAAAAATCAATTTAATATTTTTAAGTTTTAATTTTTTCTAAACCATCCTAATGGTAACCTTGGGTTTTGTGCAAAATTTTGTCAAAATCGGTTAGATAGTTTAGGAGGAGAAGCGTGACAACCGAAAAACATCGAGTCTGGTATCAGGAGCTTTCGCTCCACTTCGTCTCACTCTGCTCAAAAATATTTTGTTTTAAAGTTGAGCAGCTCTTGCAGGTCCCGGTAATTACTACTGACATGTAACCGGATAGCATTAATTGAACCCGTCGTGTGTTTCGAGCAAACCCGGGTGTACGGAGCGCCATTGTTTTCGTTGTACACCGGTACGTCTACCACGAGTTGCTACTTTAAGGCCCGTATTCTAAAACAAAATCTGTACTTGAGTACAGATCTGAGTGACGTTTTTGTATGAACTGACGTTTCGAAATCTACACTCAAATACAGATCAGTGCTTGAGTACGATTCTAGAATGCGGGCTATATTTACGTTATCGTTCGCATAGAAAAATTGTATTGGGATGACAAATTACATGACATGACAATGTCAAATCCCAATACATTTTTTCACGCGAACGATAATGTAAATTTAAAGTCACAACTCGTGGTAGAGGTACTGTATACAAGAAACACTCAACTATGATAATCGTTCGAATTCGAGGGTTGGCTTCGAATTTTGAAGCGTCCGTCACTCAAAGTTAGGTTAGTCAATTTAGCTGTCACTTCTCTTTCTAACATTGTGAAACTAATTAACTTTCAAAGAAAGAACTTTTAGAATTATTGGATGAAATATTTAAATGAATACGACTTTACTCAAAAGGGTGGTATAGCAACATTACACAATCCATCCTATAAATGTGACATACCACTAGGGTTAGTTATTTTTTGAAAAGACCTGGCACAATGCTCGCAAAAAACTGCTGATATTACTATAATCCAAGACAATCCCGCTCTGACTCTTCTATTGTATTGAAATTATCACTTTTCGTTCTACTGGCAAAATTAGGGGGTAACATCAACAAGCTTTTTTTTTGAAGTTCAATATTTGGGCATTCGCTTAAATGACTGTGCCCAAAAGGGTGTTAGAGAAAAACGCCGGGCATCGTTCACCGTAGCCCACAAAGGCGGCCTATTACTTCGCGCGATGTACGAAATGGATTCAATTGATTCGCTCTGATCGAATGCACCTGATGAATAACTCTGCGAATGGCTAGAAATTGTTACTATGTAAGTACCTAGTTAAGACATAGGTTTGGTTATGAACTAAAATACAGGTCCCTCTTTCCCTTTGGGCAGGTGCTTTTTTACGAATTTTCAAAAATGTTTGGGTTACGCCACTTTTTTGGTTACTGTGGCACGAATAATTGAGATACATGCTCCATTTTTTTTCATTGTTAGCTAAATACTAGGCCTATTTGATTGAGAAGCATTCACATTTATTACCTTGATCAATAATTTAGAAAAAGATTTGGTTCAGATTCAAGATACTTTAAGTAAAAAGGTCGATGTCGATGATGGAACAGCTCAAGGTTCGGTGCTTGGCCCTCTCCACTACATCACTTATGTAAATGACAGCATCAATATTAAGGTTAACGGTTAACGTTATTAAGAAATATGACATATATCAATTTGCAGACGACACTTGTCTCGTGGCTGCTGACAGGAATATCCATATAGCATTACAAAGTCTGCAAGAAGACTTTAATGCTGTCGCTGTCTCACGATGCAGGGCTTGTGTTAAATGCGGATAAAACAAAATTGATGTACGTCAGTTCTAGCCAAAACCGTGAATCCATTAACCCTAAGTGGTGGCACATAATCATTGCTGTTTGCATAATAGTTACATTAATTGCAACTGTGAGCCTTTAAAATTAGTGAGCAAGCAAAGGTACCTTGGCCTTGTAATAGATGACCGATTTAAATGGGTAGATCATATTAATGTTGTATGTGACAAGCTGAGAGCTATACTAGCCAAATTCAAAGTTGTTAAACGTCAAATTCCGTCGAAACTGTTGTATCTATACAAAGCGCTTGGTGAAACAATTATATTCTATGGCCTTAGCAGCTATGGTCGAACCTTCAGATCGCACCTGGATCATATTTTCAACTTACAGTCCAGAATAATAAAAGCTATTGTACCAGAAAATGTTAAAGTTAAATTTAAAGACATTCTTGAACTTTTCAATCACTGTAAAATCATCCCTGTTCATGATCAGGTAGAATACATACTTCTTGTTGAAAACTTTTTTAATGATTGTTATCTTAATATTAGTGAAAGTACGTCACACCATGCTAGGCGACCACCTAGGTTTACATTACCCAGATACTGTAATCAATATGGAAAACAAATGTTGCAATACCAAATTCCTAGGTTGATGAATGAACTTCCGATAAGCATTAAAAAGAAATTAATGAAACTAATTTGAAATTTAAATTAAAAACATTTTTTTTAAGTAATCTTAATCATAGAATGTAGTGTTACTATATTTATGTACACACATTTCATAATTTCATTGTCATTGTTTATATTATTTTTAATAATGTTCGGCGCATTTGGCGCCAGTTTGTTTTCACTATAAATAAATAAATAAATAAATATGCGCCAGACAACACACCTCTTCTAATGGTCTCGAAGTAGGGATTAATATCCCTGTGTTACGAGGTACCACACAAGGAAATAAGCCAGTGGCGTCTCCCAGCACACCCACACACTATCTGGAACTTGTTTTGATAACGCACACGTACAAGCGCTTCTACTAGCGATGCGAATCAGTGGTGCGCAGAAAAACTTTTGTAATTGTTTTAAATAAATAAATTTATGAAACTGAAAAACTATCAATAAAAATTTGCGGAAGCGCAAACATTTTTTTACAGTCATTTATTTTTGGGATATCTGTATAACTCTACCACCAGCACCGGACTTTTTCTGCTGAAAAGACCCAACCAGAAAATCCGAAGAACCGAGTAACTAATAATTCATTGCAACCAAGTCAAACAAAGTAAAGATACTGTAATAAAATAAATCAACAAGCGAAATTGGTGATCCTTTTTATTAAATTAACTTTTTTTGTAACTTAATTAACTTGATGAATATGATTTCATCATCATTTATTACTCAAACAAGTTATTTTAAAGATATCACAGGCTGGCGACGGTCACTATCTATAATAATAGGTTGGGAAAAAAGTTTCTTCGCATTTTTTAAGAAAATTCAAAACATTTTCTAATATAGTTAATTTACATTTAACTAAAGTATGTAGGTGCAATTAGCTGTAGGTGGAATTTTGAGGCTTTTGATCAAAATACCGCGACAAGTGGTTTTGTCAGTTCTCTCGTGATGTTAACCTGACACTGCCTAAATAATTCTGAAGAGACCGAAACAGGTGGAAATTCACCTTCAGAGGTGCAAGGTCAGGACTATACGGCGGATGCATTTACACCTCCCAGCCAACCTCTCTTAATTTTTGCTGAGTGCAACCAAAGCAAGAAGTTGAGAGAAAGCAGCCGGGACTAATCAACAGAGAGGGTGTGGTTTTTCATCATGATAAACCTCACACATCTTTAGCCAGTCAGCATAAAATTAAGAGAGTTTGGCTGGGAGGTGTTAATGCATCGCTGGGAGGTGTTATTGCATCCGCCGTATAGTCCTGACCTTGCACCTTCAGATTTCCACCTTTTTCGGTCTCTTAATTATATAATTATTTATACAGGGTCAGGGTAACATCACGAGAGGACTGCCAAAACCACTTGCCGCGGTATTTTGATCAAAAGCCTCAAAATTCCAATAGCAATGGGATCCCTATCGACAAGATGGCAAAAAGTAATCGAACAAAATGGCACCTACATATTTTAGTTAAATGTAAATAAAATAGATATACAAAATGTTTTGAATTTTCTTGAAAAATGCGAAGAAACTTTTTCCCCAACCTATTAATATAATTTTCTTTACAATAAAAAAAACCACCCAGTTCAGCAGCTGAACATATCATAAAACAGAACATAAATATTCTTCATTGCACATCAAAAACCAGATTACAGGTTGGTATTACAAGATTATGATGAAACAATTAGACGGTCTTATTGTTAAAAAGCAATATCGAAATTATCTATCATCCTCGGGAACAAATGGAACTCCAAAGGAATTAAGCTTTCAACTCATTCTATTCTCTTTAACCAAATAAACCACTTAAAAAAACAAACGAATTTGAAAGGGAAAACAATCTAATCAATTCAATTGTGAAGAATTCATAGACATTCATTTTTTTCTTGAGCGAAAACATCTTCAAAGCAAAGGGATTAAAAAACTTCGTCCATGATTTGTTTTTATTATCATTTTTCACAGGACAAACAACAGCTTAGGCTTATGATTGTAGACCTTATTTCTTGACAGGTGAATAACAAAATTCCTTTGGCAGAAAATATATCGGTAAAATTTCGCAGGTATTACGAAGTATCGTTTGCATTTGTACAGAAATAGAATGCTTTCGTCCCTTGCTGAAAGTTTAAGGTTTTGTGTTTTCAATTAAAATTTTATGTTTGCTTTGCAGGATGGTGATAAGTATTTGAGTATTCAAAGACGGATCATGAGTTTTATTTCATAACTACAGAGTTTTCAATCTCTACGGTGCGGTACAAAGATTGTGTGTTGATTCCGTCAAGACGAGGTGAGCAAACCAGTATGTCTACCATGAGTTTCACACAAATTTTGTATGTGGCGCGGCGCCCCGTGCAAACCGCCATTTTTATCACGCACACAAACACAGTGAGTTTACAGGCGATACCGGTGAGAAACGGTCACGCGGCCAGTCGCACTGTCGCGAGTGTATTTCTTTTTGTCGAATTTGGTGCAATTTTTCAAATATGAATTTTGATTTTGGCGGGTTCTGTCAATTAAGTTAAACATACCTTGGGCTGGCGGCTTGGACCAAATAGCGTGAAGTGACTGGTGTCATTTGTGACCCCAAAATGCCGCTCAAGCTGAAGGGGCAGGTCTATAAACCATCATTAGGCCTGTATATGGCAGTGAAACATGGCCGTTACTAGAGCGACACAAGCAGGAGCTGCACGTCACGGAAATGAAGATGCTGCGGTGGATGTGTGGGGTCTCACGCAAAGATCGCGTGCGGGACACCCACATCCGCGGCAGCCTTCGTGTTCGTGACATCGCAGACAAGCTGCAGGAGTGCCGCCTTCGTTGGTATGGTCATGTTTCACGGAGACCGGCAAACTACGTAGGCAACAAATGTCTGGCCATGCCGCCCCCGCCAGGTACCGGTAGAAGAGGTCGACCCAAGAAGCGGTGGCTCGACGTCGTTAAGGGTGACATGCATGCCAACAGACTCACACTGAGGATGCACAAGACCGCGCGAAGTGGGCCAAGAAAATAAGAAAGGCGGACCCTGCGACCCCACACACCAGTGTGGGTTCACAACCGGGATAGACCGCACAGCACGCATGATGATGATGATATCTACTTCTTTTTAAAAATTCAGAGCGAATATAGTAGTAACCCTAGGCGGTCAGGCAAGTTTAGGTAATTATACTAGAATAAAAGAGAGAGCAGTCTTTCTGTAAACTCTTTACTTTGTGGCTGATCTTGCTGACAGGAAGTGTGCATTATGCGTTAGCATAATGCACACTTCCCGTCAGCAAGATTTCGCATGTCATCGCTTTATCCGATTAGAAGGCGTCGTACACTTAGACATTCAACGAGACGCAATCTCCACTCGAGATCACGTATACGAATGATCTGCTCTTTAACCAGCTCACTGCTACGTCAGTCTGCTAAATTCGAGGGCAATATCGATGACCTAGTTTATACTCTTCTAAATTTAAATGAAAGATGAAACTATTTTCATGTCATCACTGGCATTTCTTGGATTCGGCGATTGGCTTATTAAACTGCACTTTTATGTACGAGTATAATAATCTGAAGTACTCTAAATTTTGATGAAGCTTTTATAAAAAAAAAACATTAAAATCAGCTGGGACACTCGGGACAGACAACATAACCCCTGAATTCAGTTAAGTTACTCGATGGTAGGTATTCCTGAAATGCTCTACGGCTTAACTTTGACAAAGCTTAATAATAAAGCTCTATAATAAGCCAATTATTGTTTCAAAGTTTTCTTAAATAATAATGAGATTTATTATTAAAAAAGTTCATTTTCAAAGAACTACCTACAATCTGCATATCAAAAGACGTCTCAGGGTCGACAACGCACGAGTCCTTAAGTGTTGCACGTATTCATAGACTGCGGTTACCGCTTACTATATACTTACTCGTACGTATGCTTGTTGCCACCGACGTTGTTTAAATAAAATAAAAAATTGATATCTTTTGCTTCAGCGCACTGAGCAGCGGTTTCGATTTATACAATACCTGGTAAGTACGTTGAAGTTTTCATCCCTAAAAGGTTAAATTTTGAACAAAGCTTAATTTCCTTATTCTGCTGACATCAATAATGTTTAACGCGTCCGTTCTAGAAATTTTACTTAAAAGGTTTCGACATTGTTATAATTAACCTTGCCGTTCTGTAAACACCGGTAATGCAAAAGATTTTATCAAGACTTTGACCGTAATTGAATGCTGGATGATAGGACTGACAGTTAGATAAAACCGTCTTGTATTGTTAACAGATAAAATGATAATACCATTATTTTGTTTATTTTTATAAATCAAATCAAATCAAATCAAATCAATAATTTATTTGCAAGAATACAGAGTTACAAATAAGGTCTTAATATAATGGTATGTCATAAGTATTCAGTCTGCAAGCAGACGTGCAAATATTAAATTAAATTATGTTATATGAAATTTAAAATTCAATGCAATTAATTATTCAAAGTCAATTATTAAACTACCTATACTTTGAAATTCTAATTATTCAAAAAATACGAATCATTTTTTACACTTATTGCAGAAGTCAGTATATTCTTTAATGTCTTAAAAGCAATTTATTAGGAGCCAGTCACTTAATTTGTTTTTAAATTTGTTACCTTCGAGTATTTTCAGGTCATCAGGAATATATAAAGAAATACTACCGCGGAAGTTTTCTAAGCTGCATAAACAACCCTAGAATAAGGATTACAGATCTTTACTCAAATTACATTCTCCGGTTGTAAGTAACGTTCTAGAATACGGGTCTTGATGTAGTTTCTACTCGAAATCAAAGTATGTGAATAATTCACCAATTCATTCTACATCCCTCTACCACAAATCTACAAGCGAATCCTAACTCGTAATTTGACTCATATCCAATTAAATAACCATTTGTTTCAAACTATAAATAGCAATTATCTACGCGAATGGGTTAAGTTCTGTTGCGAAAACTACGAAGATAAATCGAAGTAGATGACGCGAATGGATAAAAAATAAATTAATAATGAACATGGAGATCCATGCTCTAACTTCGACGCTGCTTCATTAAGTCCGCACTGTACCGTTAAGGTTGTCCCTCACCTGGAGCATTTACCTGTAATGTAACCATTCAGATTCGATCCTGAGCATTACATTACAATACTACAGTTTGCACACTGTAATGTTCGGTTTTTCTCCCTCACTGCTGTAACGCTCGACATTGTACATTGTTACGTGTTACATTACATGCGAATGCTCCAAGTGAGGGAACACCTTTACGGCAACGGATGTCAAAATCAAATAGCTCATCATGCAGTCCTATGTCTATGAACTAGATTGAAAAATATTTAATTGATAGAGTTAGCAATAAATAAATCCAATAATCATTAAAACGTCGTGCATTGTGATCTACATCTCATAATTTTTTTTTATTAATCTTTAATTTTTAAATTTCTGGCTTATCTTATATCTTTAATTGAAGCGTTTTCTCTCTTTCATTACCTTTTTGCGTGCCCGACAGGGTCCATATTGGTCATGTATCATAATCTACCATCTGCTGTACATATGGCTTGCAAATAAAATATTGAGTATTGAGTAAATAATGATAATTTCCCATCTCATCATTATCGAGACGCACGCGTGCGTCTGACAAGGAGTTCATCCTAACACTCTTGATCCATCATGGTCTCGTAAGATCGGTTTCAGAGTTGCTTCCTTCCAAACGCTTAGATTGTGTAATGAGCTGTATAGAGTCCTTCAAGAGGAGTTTTAAGAGCAGGGGCATGATCGGCCACGAGCAACTAATTCTCCGGTGTTGCACGCGTCCATACGCTCCGGCAATCCCTTACCATTAGGTTCGCGGGCTTTTCTGTTACCGATATGTGGCATAAAAAAACAGTAAGTATAAAAAAGTGGCACAGCTTTTATACAAGGACTTGCGTTATCTATTCCGATTTAGATTTGTGGCAAAAACAATTATTTTCGAACTATTCGCGAATATCCCATTAAGAACGATGTTTGCCTTCAATTGTACTCGCTGTGTGTTTGGTTAATGATTCAGTTTTAGGCAATGCTACATTCCATCAAGACATTTGGTTTAATTTTGATTAAGGTTAAGGCCAATTGAATTTCAGTGCTAAAGTTAACGTGTAACTGCATACGTAACTCTTACATTATCAAACACAAAGAAAATGTAATAAAGTTTCAGTTTGTGGTAATTGATTCCTCAGATACTTTTCATTAGCATTTTAATTTTATGTTTAAATTGTTAATTGTGAATTTTAAATTATTTAATTATTATATAATTTCAATGCATTCTAATTTTAATTTTATTGTATAATATTTAATTGACATGTAAATGTGTAAGCCTGTATGGACCCTGTTGTCTGAAATAAACTTAATTTCATTTTTTTTAATTATAATTATTCATAAACAAACGTTCGCATTAATTGGTTTTGGGCATGGATTTTTTTAAAACAACCCAAAGCTCGAGCAGACAGAAAAATCGATGGCCCTTGTGACCCTTGTTACATTTCAACTTAAGATCTTCCTAAGTTATGATATTATACTTATTGGAAAAAAATGCAAAGATGATTTAAATGTGTTCACTAGTTTTGTTAAATCCTGTGTATTTTTACTGTCATCAGTCAATTCAAGGCTGTAAGGACCAAAGCGGTGCTAATGTTTACTCTTAATTGCTCAATAGTAAATGACATAGTAACACTCTTTAAAATTTATTATGAGTTTCTTGAAATAATGAAGACTTAACTGTAACCTAAAGCAAGGCTAGATCAGTTCATCTAGGGAAATGGTTTGTTCTACATTTCTGTCTACAAAATATGCAGCTAGTTCGTCTTGTAATGAAAAACTGACTTTGACTCTTAATGTTAAAAAAAATGGTAAATGAACAGACATACCTACATTGAAATATAAAACGCAAAACCCTCCGTCTATTTGGAACCTAACGTTTGTGACATAACGATAGTGCTTTAAAAACTTTGTAGCTGTCAAGAACTAAACAATAACATTATATTGTTACGAAGGATGTTTCTGACGGCTGAATGCTCTTATAAACTTCTATATTGACAGCTCAGTGAGAGTTTCCAACAGTATTTGTCAGTTAAGCCTTTGTTGACTTTCAGGCCGATTAGTAAATGCACAGAGTACTTCGTGTTATTGTGTTCCTTGTTTATTACGAAGTTTTAATTAATTTTGATAAGTGTGAAAGATGTGAATTGAAAATGACAAGAATTGTTCTTCATCGTAGCATAAATCTTTTTAAACAGCATTTGAAATTAACCCTTAACTGGTATAGTAAATTTGACAAACGTATCTGGTTTTTGGGGGGGCCGCGCGGCCCTCTATCAAAAGTAGCGCTTCTAGGATGCAAATGCTTGCAATTTTATTTGAGTCCTATTTAAAAACAATAAATAACAAGCTTGCCTTGCAAAATCAGTAAGTTTTTTTTACATATAATTCTTTTTACCTATTTATTACAAGAGATCACAAAAATGGGACGTCTTCTTAACATTTTTTTTCTAGCATTATTTTTATTTATTTATTTTAAATATATATTATTTCAGCTAACATAATGTGTGTTTATCAGTCTTTACAAAACAAACTTCATGAAAAACTTAAATGTACCCCTAATTCAGTACGTGTACCTACGCGGTGGTTCTGGTGGATTTTTAGACTTTTTGTATTTTTTTTAATTATAACTCTTCTGACTCGATCCTGCGACAAGTTCATCTTCGCTCCCTGGATAAAAACGGGACCCACGTCCCCACAGATATCTAAATCATGTGTTGGCAACTCTTCATCATTTCTTTCCATCATTTTTGCTGATTTTCTTGTGGGTGGCCCCTGAGAACTGATTCCTCATTTAATATCTATTTTATCAACCTATAAGTCTCACCATCTTCTCAAAAAAACAGTAAATCATACGAATAAACTGAATAAAAAAGTTACTCTAGAAGCATACGTAACTGGTATAGTGGGGGCCGCGCGTGTGCCGACAGCTCTGGTAAAAGCTATAGCACCGAATGTCCGGCACTCGCTGTGAGTCGTAACTTAATGAGATTTACTATATTTACTATAAAGATAGCAACCGCACACGATGCATAATTTTAAAGAAACTCAAAAAAATATCACGCGTGGGGGCCGCGCGACCCCCACGATACCAGTTAAGGGTTAATGTATTTTTTTAAAACATTATTATAAATTATGTCAACGTATTTCCTTCAGATACAATTTCGAATAAGAACCAGAACCTGTACGTCTTCCACGAGTTGCCAATTTAAATTTACGTTATCGTTCGCATAAAAAAAATGTATTGGGATGACACATGACTTGACATGACAATGTCAAATCCCAATGCGTTTTTTTACGCGTACGTTAATGTTAACATAAAGTGGCAACTCGTGGTAGACGTACTGAATTTTTCAAAATAATGTAAATAATTTTGATAATTAACCTTTTTGATTTTAATAAATATACTTTGAAAGTTGATTTGATAATATCGTGAAAAATAATGAAAAGTATATTAGATGGCCTTCAAAGGAAACAAATTTATTAACTGATTTATATTCAAACGGTGTTATGAAAGTTTTATAAAATTGGATCGCAAACGCGGCCCATTTACACGTTACGAGGTTATAGGAAATTGTGTTATGGGAGTGAAGGGAAAATACACGTTCGAGTTCTCGTACACCTATAGGGCTCGTTAGTAAAGCATAAAGGAAATACTGGCCTGAAAAAATAACAATTGTACTTCAGTGAAAAGTGAATAGTCTACTTCTAGGCAAGTTTGCTTGATCTTAGACAACCTGTTTCTCTCTGGATAGACTGTCGTTAAGAGTGAACTCATGAAATAAAAATAACAACGGTATGATTAATACGTACGTACTTAAATACATACCATCACGACTTTATCCCAAACGGGGTAGTCAGAGCCAAGTGGATGTTGCCGTCATGGTGAATGGAACACTCAGACGCCCATTTTTCACCAATGGTATGGTCAGAACTTAACGTGGTAGGTGGT
Source organism: Udea olivalis (assembly GCA_947369235.1). NCBI lineage: Eukaryota > Metazoa > Arthropoda > Insecta > Lepidoptera > Crambidae > Udea > Udea olivalis. The sequence goes on from OX376363.1 coordinate 6,806,408, forward strand.
TAGTAGGTATTCCGCCGTTATTAGGGTTAATTTTGTTTTTTACGATGTTTTTCATCACCAGAGAGTCAGTCGGAAAAACAATAAACATAAAGATGTGGTTCTGGCCAGATTTGAACTCGGGACTACACGATCCACGATCCGGGTTGGGGTGCTTCACCCTTAGGCCACGATGCTCTTAATTTCACGACGCACTAAGGGGTATTTGAGACAAAAAACCAGTCATAACTATTTAGGGGTCTAAATTATTTCAGAATATAATGAAAAACAATATTTTATCAATATTTTTGATTTTATATAAAAATACATAACAAAAACATGCATATTTTTTCATATTTAATATAAATTCGTCGTTCATTTTCTTTCTTTTAATTTCCTTCAGGAAATCGTATATTTCCAATCGGGTGATAGTTTTCACCTTTTCCGGAGCATCTGCGAAATTTTTATATCCATTGTATTTTTTTTAAATACTCCCTACAAACTTAAAAATAAAAATAAAAAAATGGTGTGGGTTGGGGGACAATTTTATTTCTTTTTCGGGTAGAAAAAAGTTGAAACTTTATTACCATAATTAAAATGTAGCCAAACAAAGCCCGACACATAAACAAAAACACTTATGTTATAAAATTTTAGTGAAAATAACACATTATTTTATAGGGATTTTGCAACCTAGGCTTAAATGCTGACATTTAAGGAAAAACCTACAGTAACATATTATAATACAAAGTACAGCTATATTCAACTTCAACTTCTATATTTGAGAAGGAATTACCTGGTAATTTGCCACACGAAGACATATTAACACAAAGAAATATGTAAAATAATCGATAGCGCCGAGAACAGAGTTATTCTTCACATCAATGGCTGAGTTCAGACTGATTCCGTTGTGAGAGCGAACAGGTAATGCGGGTTGGTTGAGAGGTGCGCCCTGGTTAAACCGGTTATTGTACTTTATGAAACGTGCATTTTTTGTGCACTTTAATAAATTTTAGCAAAACTGCTAATGACCGGTTTTATAATTCAATCGGTAACCCATCGGTACAATAAATAACTTATTATAACGTTTTCCAAATGTGTGGTGATCCTAGTGATCACCTGGCGTATTTTCCGAGAAATGCACATACAAATTTTCTTGCTCTGGCTTCAAACCAGGGAGTTTTGAGTGGAAATGTAAGTGGCTATTCGCAGCCAGTAGTTAAATAAGTAAATACTTCACTGCGCAAAGTATTGCGTGACCTGTTATCCATAAAATCAAAATCGCACCTGCCAAAGTGTGAGTCAAGAACCAATTACAGTTAATTGCTGCTAGCAAAACATTAATAACCATGGTTTATTTGCACCGACCTATGTGTTGTAATTTATTGATGATTACATTAACATAAAATTATTACAATTGGGTATGGGAACCACTTTTGTTTTTTTTATAAATACCTTTTACTATATTAACTAATTTGAATATTTTGTTGATCTTGCCGGTAGTTCATTTTTTATTAATTTTTAAACATTGCGAACTGATGACGTCACAAATTCACTTAGTGTTCCCACATGTGTTTTGTCCCCGATTTGTGGTAATTAAATAATGAGGAGAAAATTACTGATTTACAGCACTTACGGCTGAAACAGAGCTCGCCGTTCATCATGTAGCATCCCACGAGAATGTGAGAAGTAGACTTCAGATACAATTTATTTTGCCAAGTTCTGAAACGAAGCACTACCTGAAAGGGTTGGGATTATAGCGAATGGCTATTTTAAGTCCTACCTACCCGTCTAGGCAATGGGTGTAAATTAATGTACGTATTATTAATAACAAAAAAAAACAACTTCAAAAAAAACTATTCCAAAACAAAGCACTAAAAAGTAAAGAAATAATTGCGTATTCTTCTAAAACTTATACGATAACATAATGTAGGTACAGTTATTGTTATTGTTGGAGTCGGTTTCAGCCAAGGAAACACTAAAATATACCTAGCAATATACCTATTTCTTACATATCACGTTTACGTATGTATGTAGGTAGTTACAAACCTACATTGGCTGACACCGACTCCAACAATAACAATAATTGTACCTACATTATATTATCGTATAAGTTTTAAAAGAATACGCAATTATTTTTTTACTTTTTAGTGCTTTGTTTTAAAATAGTTTTTTTTGAAGTTGGTTTTTTTTTGTTAAAATTTTTGTTTATTTCTTGATTTTCAGTGAATAGTTCTTATTTATTTTATACATCGAAAAAGTATTCGTCTAATTGCTCCTAAGAATTGAAGAGTTCCGTTACTTTGTCATGGATCCCATAATCAGAACCTAACCAAACTCTCATCAAACTACCCTTGAAGTATATTCTTTCCAATAAAAAAGGAAGCATCGAAATCGGTTGGCGTGATAATGAGTTATTCGTCCATTTGTCGCGCATTTGGTTTATCTAGATTTAAGACTTATATGGATTTCCCATGGATGCCACTGTCAGAACTGGACCAAATTAAAATGGGACCACACGGGCACCATCAGATTTCAAATAAATAAAGAATTATCAAAATCGGTTGGCGTAATATCAAGTTATTCGTCCATTTGTCGTCCATTTGTCGCCCATTTTGTCTATATAGATTTGAGACTTATATGGTTTTCTTATGGATGCCACTGTCAGAACTAGAATAAATTAAAATTTGACCATTCGGGAAGCACTAGCTTTCAAATAAAAAAAGAATGATCAAAATCGGTTCACCCGGTAACAAAAATAAAAAAATAAAAAATTATGAAAACATACAGTCGAATTGAGAACCTCCTCCTTTTTTTGAAGTCGGTTGAAAAATTTTTACATTTGGGGGAATTTAAAATCTGCTATCTGGAAACACCACTAATACCATGCAGTAGAATCACCTAGCCAAAAATCTCACGTATGAAACAGATCGCGTCATTTGATAAGTTGATGGATAGATTATCACGTGAAAGGACGTTTATACGACCCAATGGGTTTCAATTGTGAGATGTCAATTTGCTTACTGACTCTTGACGGTCCAATAAGAACCTTAATGTACTCTTTGCGTACGTTGGTTATCTGGGGTCAAATGAATGACCCCAGTTGGCCAACGTATTTAATTAAAAATATTCTAGATCCTATGCCTTCAAAAATTTTAAATATTTAAATAAGGTATAAAATACAAATACCTCGTAATGGTTTTCGATTTAGGACATGTTACATTTTTTTTCCCATACCGAATTAAATATAAATAAATATAAATATGCGCCAGACAACACACCTCTTGTTGGTCACGAAGTAGGGATTAATATCCCTGTGTTACGAGGTACCACACAAGGAAATAAGCCAGGGGCTTCTCCCAGAACACCTAGACCCGAGTCAATTCAGAAAAGATCGTTTCCTGAATTGACCCGACCGGTAATCGAACCCGGGACACTAGGGAAATCGAGGCGAGAAACCGTGCTACAGCGCACTACGCCAATCGTGTCGTCAAGTTTGAATTGTGACTTCAAATTTCATATCGAGACTCCTACATGATTATTAATTTTTTAATGTCTTTTATTATTATTGCCGATAAAATTTAAACTTGAAGGCCACCCAACTTTTATAGCTAAGTTTTATTGCAGACAGAAAACTCAAGTTTGTAATCACAAAAGTTATGAGCTTTTTTGTATTAATTATTTACTAAAACTGTACGGAGAAACTCATTTGCGCTAGCGAATATAAAACTAATGTCGTGATGAAAGTTGTATTGCCAAAGTTTTTATAGCTCTCTTGTTAATAACTCAGGGAGGGCTAAAAATGGACGTGATAATACCTACCTAATCGAATGTTACTAGATAGTGAATTCCTAGCACTAGCAGTTTCTGAAATTTCGTTATGATTGACCATTCGCTCATAAAAAAAATTAACATTTTGCTTGCGTATTTTTTTATTTCACGATATATCAGAATCGATTAATCCAATGAATGTGTTGTAATGGACAATATCTATCTCCGTAAATTTCTCTGGATGATAAAATAACTTTTAATCTTATGAATTAAAAGCTTTTGTAGTAATAATTCTCAAATATATTTACATATTTTTTCAACACATAACATACCTTATAAAAGACCCATACCATACTAAAACATACCCATTTATAAAAGATAGATGTATTATGTCGCGCATTTTTGTATGGATCTACTAAAAATCTATATTTTTGTAGTATATTGTATGCATGTATAATCAACAGTGGGGTCAGCGCACGCGCTAAAAGATTTACGGTGGCGTTTTTTTTCGAAGGCGGACCCTGGGACCTCACACACCAGTGTGGGTTCACAACCGGGATAGACCGCACGGATGATGATGATCTGGCGGAAAACTAATTATTTCGAAACAAATATATGCCTTTAGCAATCAGGGATAATGAAGCTTTTTAACAGGGATTTTTTTTAATTGGTTTGATAGTTTCGGAGATTACCTGTCCCAAACATACAAACTCATAAACGTTTACCTCTTTATAATATTGGTATAGATTTCGAAGACATAATAAACATTGCTCTGGTCCCCAATTAAATTTTTCCATTTTGTTATGGTAACCAGAAAAAACTACGGTACCCCAAACATTCAGACTATACGCAGATTTCTGGTTGACAACCATTTGACCTGGTGCGGGAATTGACTTCGAGACCATTTGAGACCCAACCGGCGCTTAAACGACTGGGCTATGTGGGTCACAATCATTAATAGCAATAAAACGTTAACTGCAGAACGAATATGTATCAAAAACAGAAAATCTTTCTCAGGAATTCCGTTTGGTTTGCTGTGGTTAAAATGGCTGCCGTTCGAGGAATGACCCTTCAATCTCCGGAAACAAACATGCAAGTGATGGGTTATTTTTGTTCGTTTTTGGCTATGAATAGCTTTTTAAGTTATGTATATTTTCATTCTGTAACACATATCTATAATAGAAACGTTACTTGATTTTGGATTCTGTTCAGATGTAGTAGGCTTTTAAGATGTCTCTGATTAAGATACTGATTCCTAAAGTTTAGGTAGAACATAACTTTAAACAGCTCACTACAAATTAACCTTGACTTTCAAAGGTTACTTTTACTTAGGTTCTGAAAACACCCACACTAATAATTTATCTCTTGTAAAAGTATCAAAAAAAACGACCTATCGTTCAAAGATTGATGAGCCGATGAGATATTAAATTCGGCGATAAAAAAGTCACAGTCATGTCGGTTCAAAATATTGCTAAGTCATTTGCTAATGCAAAAACTGAGCTAAATATAGCCAAAGTTAACTCCCTCACGCCTAAATTCTAAAACGTTAAACAAATCTAAGCAGCCCTTATAATTATGTATTCCTTTCGTTTAGACTAACATCATCAATTTGAACAGTGCTCCACTTTGAGTTAAGTTTCTGAATACTGCGGTCACTTACGTCCAACAATTAAAATGAATGAAAGAATCACACCAAGTACCATCCGAATAAACGCAATCTGAGCAGAGCTTACACTATGGGAGTCAGGGGCAGACTGGACATCCTTAGATATTTTCTGATGTTAACTTGAAATAGATCCAGATGGAACAAATGCAATATGTTAAACCTGTGATTATTGCAATACCAGCCAAACTAAAACGAGTGCATTAAAAGAATGTGCTGAATTTTGGTTATCGCACTACTCAATTATAATGTGATTACGACAATAATATGACGAATATGATGTGACACAGTGATAAAACACAACTTGAGCTTTCCCACACGAGATGTGCGATGCAGCTACGCTGCGTGGTGCAAGCTAAGCTACGAAACTATAAGACTGTTCCACCGATGCTGTGCTGTGTAACGGAGCGAGTAATATGTGCTACGAAGATGCGCTGCCGCAAGGTAGCCGTGCGAGAAAAATGCTCAGCTCGGGCTATGCGATGTATCGACAGTAGGGAAGCCCAGCACGCATTCACAGTACACATGTCATGTGTTATATTAAAAATGCTCAGCTCGGGCTATGCGATGTATCGACAGTAGGGAAGCCCAGCACGCATTCACAGTACACATGTCATGTGTTATATTAAAAATGCTCAGCTCGGGCTATGCGATGTATCGACAGTAGAGAAGCCCAGCACGCATCCACAGTACACATGTCATGCGTTATATTAAACACATAGCATAGTAGAGCCCGTTTTTACCAGCGCTATGCTATGTGGACCAACGAACGTGATTGGTGGGTATCAAACGCATCCACAGCAAAGTACTCGTAGCATAGCACACAAACGATGTGTTTTTGATAATAATGTTATTTTAAATGAATTTATTTATTTTATAACATATTTTCTCGTGAAGGGTCTCTTGTTTCACCAATTTCAATATCGTATTGTATCTCATTACGTACTTGTGCGTTATTCTAATGTGAAACGCACATTTTTTTATTAAGGTAATACAAGAGTAAAACGCACGGTTTATCAAAATGCTCCGTCTAAAACGAACGGTACTTTTTTAAATCTTAGCAAAGAGTTTTTATGTCAGAAAAGAGGTCAACATTTTATAAATAAAATTAACGTTGGGAGATAAAATATAATAAATAAACATTCAATTCTTAAATTTCATAAATTTGAACAATAAATTACAACCATTTATCTGTAACAAAACACAAAAATATTAATTTACTTTCAATCAATCAATCAATCAAACGCTTTATTAATTGTTAAACACAGGTTACAGTGTATGGTCAGGAAACAAAATTACCAACTAACTTAACTTTATTAGTAATACTGGCTGTTTTTTTATGCCCTTGCCTTAAAAAAACGCTGATGCGCGCGCATCGCTAATTTGTGAACAAGTAAAAAATTTTATAACTGCTTTAACAACAAGTGATTAAAGATTTATTCGTTTAAGGAAGACCGAGTTTTATTTATTTCCTCGCAAATATGTTATAAAACGTCGTATGACATACGCGCGCTTTGATAATTACAGCCTCTGCTTTCTTGTAGCCCTCGCCTATGGCTCGGGCTAGCGATATCGCCTCGGCTGCAATTTTCAACTTACCGCACTTATATCATAATGTACTATTATTACATCTCTGGTGGGAAAGCAGCCTTATGCTAACTGTCAGGAAATTCCATTTATTGTTTTATTAATTTATCAAACTGCAATACATACTACGGTGACCACTGAAAACCAAGTATGATACTGATAAAGCCTATTTTGACACCTTTTACAAAAAAAATATTTTTAATATTTGACACGTGTGTTAAGTTTAACTTTGACATGAATTTAATATCTGTTTTAAGGAATTTCGCCATATAAATTAGCCATACTGTCTCAACTGAGGTTTTCACTCAGTGTTACTAAACCCTAATACATCTCCCAATCCATAGAAAGGCTAGATATGAATGGCGGGCATTTATCTCCATCTGTGGATCGTTTTAATCTTGTCGAGGCTGTCATTTCTTTTTCATCAAACCGCCGTCGTATTTGAACTTTACATCATTGTAACAAGGGCTAGTTTTGTCCAGAGATGAGAATGTGGTTAGCCACGAGGGTCTGTTGAGAAAAATTGTGTAGCGTCCACGTCACGTTTTGTCTATGTTCTTGCTACTAAATTAGTTCCTCTCCCACGAGTCAGAATAAAGGCGGCTCCATACGGGAACTTTTTTAAATACGATGAAGTATTAGTTTTACTAGCTGTAAGATGCTGATATGACATGAGACGACATCTTTTATGAAAGTAAGAAAGAACAGTATTTTATTCGTACATAAAACTAAAAATTACAACATTAAACAAGTTTTGTTAAACAAACAAAATATTCGCTCTACGTAGCTTATGTTACGTACCTATAGACGATTATTCAACAAATAAATTATTTAAAAAATTATGTCATCACAGGCTTTTCGAGAACAGCTATGCAATGGAAGTATTACCGATTTTGGGAGAATTCAGGAAAATCTGAACATTTTCTTCTTGTACTTAAGCCTTAGCACCAAATTCAAAAGATTGAAATGAGTAATTTTTTTGCTTTCGGTTGCGTCGGGCGTCTATTGGTTCAGCTTTTTATTATTGTGTACATTTTAAGCTGTTTTCTTTGATTTAATCATGTTTAGCAATCAACAAAGGGTATCGTTAATATCCCCATTACAAGGTTGCTTTTTAAATTTTTAATAATAAACATTGAACAATAAAGTATGAGATGCATCGCTGCCAATGCTCGAATATTGTCTAAAATGTGGGGTCGCCCTAATTCCTATGTAACAGAGTCGGGAAAGAAGTTGATTTGCTGTCATTTGGACCAGCTTGTCTGTGAAGTTATTAGCTGGGAATATGAAGGAATCATGTTGAAAACATGTATAGTCTGCTTTTAAAATAATTCCACTTTGTTGTTGACTTTATTTTTAATACTCAGAAATTTTATAAGAGCAAATTGTTTCCTTTCTAAATATTTTATTGTTTATTTTAAAACATCAAGAGTTATGATATACCATCAAGCTTGTAAAATGACTGCGATAGGAAGGACGGGGCCTTAACAGTAATAGTTCTGTACGTCTACCACGAGTTGCCACTTTAAATTTACGCTATCGTTCGCGTAAAAAATTGTCATGACATGACATGACAATGTCAAATCCCAATACATTCTTTTCGCAAACGATAACGTAAATTTGAAGTGGCAACTCGTGGTAGACGTACTTAATGTAAATTTTCAGTCAGATGCTTGTTATAAATGAGCACTGTTTATATTTCAAGGCATAGACGAGGAAAGAGGCGCTGTTAGTTATAAATAAAGTTTTAGTGGTATGTGCAATAATTCTAGATACTTCTAGATAATTCTAGTTACTTTGGGGCTAGATGGCGCTGTGTGGAATAATGTCCAGGGATATTTATTTTATTTTTATTTTATTTTATACTATCGCTACTTATTTAAAACATGGTTACTTGATCATGGTCACAGGAAAATTTCAACCACAAATTCATAGCAAGGCGAATCCACGCTACATAAATTGTAATTCAAAATAGCTTTGTTAAAAATGAGTACTTAATACATTCGAGCATCGAGAGCGAATGGAATAACGAGATTCTCCTGATAAATACAATTACATTTTGGCGGGTATTCATTATAACGGGTGCCATTTTGACAGAAGACCTTTGTGGAAAATAAAACGGATTTTGCTGAAGCAGCACATTGTTTGTGCGAAATTGTGACGTCATGTTTCTGGAATTACGATCCCGAGCTTTCAAAGAAACATGGTGCCGTAAGTGTTCGCTCAAAATGCAGAGATTACCGCTGTGATGTAAAACAAGGAGCTTTCAAGATGAGGTGGACCAGCTTAATCTTTTCTTCTTCGTGTCAATGACACGACGAAGTAGTAGACATACATTGTTAGCAGACATATACTTACAAGCTATATTAGTAACAAATAATAAATGACAATGAGAAGCCAAAAACATCAGGAGCAGGTCACTTAGTGTTCCTCTTGACCATATCTCCCCGTTATGGTTCTCAGACAGGAGTTAGAGCTGGCCTGCACCCTGCAGAGCAACAACGCCGCTCTCTTACGCATGATGGCATAAATCGCCCGTGCGTGCCTCAGCGAACATCCCCGATGCACTGCAATATCGGGGCAGCCCCAACAGCATTCTGAAATTATTATTATATTATTCAGCCCAAAGGCTGCAGGTGTAAAATACTTCACTTGAAATGATTGTCTACACCAGTGTAACAGTAAAATTGATTAGAAACTATTGTTTTTTTTAATAAGTTGTGTTCATTAAGTCGGCTTGTAAATATTCTGTTACAAATTAAATTCGTACTTGCTATTAAATACAACCCACCCTTTAATGATGCCCAGAAATCATTAATTTGTAACTTTATGAAGTCGAATAATATCAGGTTTAAACAAATTTATGAAATGCGGTGGTTAAATAAAAAGTCTTAAAAAACCTTTTGCAAACAAAAATAAATATGCAAATTTAACATACCATTTGTCATGGTCTCGAAATAAGGATAAATGTCCCTGTTTTACAAGGTACCAGACAAGGAATAATCCCAGGGTCGTCTCCCAGCGCATCCAGATCTCAGCTAATTTAAAAAAGATCGTTTTCTAAATTGACTCGACCCGGAATAGAATTCAAATTTCTGAAGTCAACTATCGTAGTTTACGTGTCAGAAACTCATGGTAGACATGCTTATTCAGTACGTCTACCACGAGTTGCCACATTAAATTTACATTTTACGTAAAAAATAGGTATTGGGATTTGACATGACATGACATGACAATGTCGAATCCCAATGCATTTTAATGTAAATTTGAAGTGGTAACTCATGGTAGACATACTGATTGCTAGTCGTTAACATTTTGACAGATTTTCAACCATAAACCATAGCGATATGACGTCGAATATTGCATCGTAATGCAATATTCGACGTTATATCGCAATAATCGCTTTTCTAGTCATCGAAGTTGGTGGGATAACCGTTATAAATAGGTTACGCAGTTCACATTATCTCTTGTATTGCTACGGCTGATCTATTTGTTTTCTGTACACATGAAGCATTTAAAATAACGAACCAACTTTAAATAACTAAAGATAGAAAAACTGGAAGAAATCGATTTCGGACCTTAATGATCTCGAGCGGGAATAGAAACTGCGTCTTTCACAATCCAGGTAACTGCTCTAAACCACTGAGCTACCGAAACCTCAGAGGGACGACCGAATCTTTCCAGTTTAAGCTTACGTTGCATGCCAACGTTATTTCATCAATGTTTCAAGGCAAGTACCTATAAACATCCGAAAGAAATATTTTTACAAATATTTAAACTTTCCGTTAAGTTCACCGCACTGCCACGCCTGAGCCCTCTTAGCTTCCCGGTGGTTCCACCTGCCACCAGTACTAAGCCCCCGGCACGACAAAACGAAGGCTCATGGGGTATTACTAACCTAATCTCACCACCAAAACCCTATTTGAGCGTCTATATTCGAAAAATTACGAGTAATCAGTGTTTTGTTGCCCAAATATAAATTCTGGATTTACGTTTTTTTTAGTTGCTTAGTCCATTATTTCCCGGAATCAATTTATTTTGAAAAGTTAAGGTATGTTTATAGGCTCCTAATACTCGAAAACGACACACTCAGTTATTTACTATCCCCTTAAATAGCACAAATTATGCTCAGAAAGCTATTTTTGCCGTATCCAATCAAGTTTTCCAGTATAAACCTCTTAAACTCCACCAAAGTTTCACTTAAGCGAGAAATTATTAGAATGCTTAAACGTGACATAGCTAACGTGTGTAGCTTTCTACTGTAACAACCACAAAATCACATACCACACACATGCACACACACATATATGCACACAGACACATATGCAAACACACCCACATACACACTTTTCTCAAGCAACGCGAACTCAACACCACAAATTGCCTTTCAAATGTATCTATTAAGTTACGTAAGTTTGGTTTAGAAAATTCAAATCCTTAATTGGCAGTAGGATTTGTTTAGTTATAACATATGTTAAGTTAATTTAAGTGCTGTGGATTTGTTGTAAATAAATAAATAAATAAGTATCTGAAACCTCACAAGCTCAGCTTTGTATTGTATGAGATGATCTTTGTGTAAGTGGTCCCGATACGTATTCTATTTGTCTTGCAAGCAATATTTTCTTTCCTTTTTAAGCACTAGTCTAAGCGAAAATAAAACAAACACAATAGGACAGAGAAAGTCTTGTTATAAGGGTTCTTTATTGTTCGGAACCCTAAAAACGCGTATTTGCTAAACCACAACTTCGTCGATAACAACTTGTGGCCCATCCATCATCGCCTATCGATCACCATGTGAATGCCGAAAGAACCTACAACGAGTTCATGCAATTTTGGACCTTCTTACAACGTGGTAAAAGCGTGAAAATATGAAACTGATGGTAGTTTGGTTCGTGGTTACTCCCCGAGGTGTTTATACAAAGCTTAGGAACAAATATTGTAGTGCCTACATTATTATTTATACTTATTATAATATATTATTTTAACCAGGTCATTATAATTTAAAGTAACCAGAGCTAAGAGATTGTTTAATTTTAGTTGATTCCGCAAATTTAAAAACTCAAGAGTATCTTTACTCGAAACAGACCTCTTAAGTACATTTCCATTAATTCGAGTATAGGACCAATTAGTAAGCATTTAAATAAAGAGAAACTGACAGGGCAAATGCTGAGAACGACTCAATTTATTTATGAATCAGTATGAAAATGATTTGCTCTAAAGGCATATTTTGACCAAGTTTGTATCTGCATTATATCGGTGTAGTAAAATAATCAGATATTTTCAAATAATATTCCGCCTAATATGAAAAAAGTGGATGTTTTACAATTTATTGTTTTCTGTAAGTAGGTATTACAGTAGATACCAATTAACAAAATACTTCATTGGATTATATTTGAAGGGAGTAAGTATACACCAAAAATGCGCATAAAAGATAATTGAATAGACATTAAGCTGATTTTATTTATTTACTTCAGACAAATACAATGAAAATAAAAAGGACTAAAAAGAGTCAAAGTGAGCTTATAAATAGATTGTAAGAAAATTGTTAAAAACATCTTATGGACTACTTATGGTTGTGTGGAGTCTCACGCAAAGATCGCGTGCGTAACACCCACATCCGCGGCAGCCTTCGTGTTCGTGACATCGCAGACAAGCTGCAGGAGTGTCGCCTTCGTTGGTATGGTCATGTCTCACGGAGATCGGCAAACTACGTGGGCAACAAATATCTGGCCATGCCGCCCCCGCCAGGTACCGGTAGAAGAGGTCGACCCAAGAAGCAGTGGCTCGACGTCGTTAAGGGTGACATGCGTGCCAACAGACTCACCACTGAGGATGCACAAGATCGCCCGAAGTGGGCCAAGAAAATAAGAAAGGCGGACCCTGCGACCCCATACACCAGTGTGGGTTCACAACCGGGATAGACCGCACGGATGATGATGATAGAGAATTTCACAAGCAGATAATTTTTCATGAATATTCTTTCAAAATTGTACTGGATAGACACAACTGTACACAAGTAAACGTCAGTCTATTCTTAATTTGTTTATAAAATCTGACAATGACTGAATCATAGATCTTCATGCTTAGCCCATTTACCTAAAGAAAAAAATTTAAATAAATACACCAAACCAAAAGAAAATTCCTAGACACATCGCTTGTATTAGACCCTAGTTTAACCAAAATACCTGTCGTCAACACACACGTCCGCAACATTAGTGACCACAGACACACAACGCCGACATATTACGACCGCAGATACACGCGACGTGTCCGGCACATGTTGCGACCGCTATGCGGGGCGCAACCGGTGCAAACTTAGTCAATATTGTGTTGCTGGCGCGAGAATAAATGATAAAGTGTAGAAGGGAAGCCATAACTTTGTGCGCCCGTGCAATATCTTGCACATCTAGATCAGATTATAATTATTTTACATTACTAGATTTGCTAAGTAGGGCCCATTCTTTTAGGTATGCCATACTTGATAAAATACCGTCTTAGAAATGCGTGAATATCTTACATAGAAATCAAACAGACTCATTTAAACCCCTTTTGAGCAATTTCTTGATTTTTAGATGTTGACATAAAACTGTAAAACTATCAAAATGTAAAGTCAAACATAAAATTTAAGTATGAATAAAATAAACGGTTAACCAAATATACAGAAACTTCCTCCACACGTCGCTTGCATTAGGCCCTGCGTTAACCAAAACACAAAAGACCAACACACACGTCCGCAACATTAGTGACCACAGACACACAACGCCGACATATTACAACCGCAGACACACGCGACGTGTCCGGCACATGTTACGACCGCTATGTGGGGAGCATCTGTAGCGAACTTAGTCAATGTTGTGTTGCTGGCGCGAGAATAAATTATACTAGAAGTGAAGGAAATACGTTATTTTACGCTTATTTCGCATAACCTCGACTGGTCCGTTGGCCCTGTGAGTGATCTTGCCCTATAGCACTAACTCTCGTTCCCAGAAACGATAGTCAAAGTTTGAGCACACTTCAAATTGATAGGGAAATGATAGGGACAGCTTTAGAAGTAAGGGTTCCAAGGGTTAATAAGTAGGGAACTAAGTAATGCGTTGGTAAGAATTACGATTCTATAAAATCTACACAAAATAAATCTAAATCGATAAAATAAATTGAAATATAGTAGTAAGTATTCAGTTAGGTAAGTATAAATAAGTCAATACCTACTCAAAATAAAAAGCAATTTCTGCGGTAGAATGGAGTTCCGCTTCTACACGGTATTATTCCGTCTATGTTGCTGAGTTTGCTGCAACTCTGCTCATATTACACATCTCGATTCGAATTAATCTTCTCTGTTCCGACATCAAAGAACGCTTCTTAATTATGGGCGAGTTCATTAAAAGAGGCTAGAAGGCTCTACCACAAAGCTTCTAACCCTCATTAGAAGTGAGAAATTAAGTTCTTTTTAAGTCGATTCGTACAATTTCAAGGATTCCGTTACTGAAGAGTGATGAAAAATTAATAATACCATATTAATTGTATAAAATTGAATTGTTTGGGGTACTTAGTACGGAGGAAGACAGATCAACCTTTACAAAACCATTGCAAAATGGGTATTATGTTAGCAGCACAAGGTGCTCCTATGTAAAGCTTATCGTGAACACGTGTGTGTGCTAATTTCAATTTAATTTTCAATTAATTTATTCATTAACTCGCACACCCACATATTAAATTCCAAGTCAAGTTTAGTTTAGTTTTAGTTAATTCCAAGCCAATAATAAATGTCAAAATTACACAAAATAAATTATAAACAATTACAATTCCACAAAGTTGATGTCAATTAATACTATTATTATGTCTACGTCAGGTATCATCCAAATATAAACGAAATTCACTAATAACACTAACAGTAAACCTGTGTTACAGAAGTGAGTCCCAATCTAGTTCAAATTAAAGATAATCATTAAGATATTTTTGTTTATTTGTATTTAGCAAAAAAAAAAGTGTGCGCGAGTTATAATGAAAGTCAAGAAAAGCGAAAATGTGCCTAAACGTATTTTTAAGTTACACAGAGAAGATTTAAAGTGTTTTTCGTAATTGTGCCGCTGTCCTCGAGACGTAGAACGTAGCTGCATAGACGCGTATTTGTCATATACGTTTGCCATACGCCCGTTAGAAGCATACATACGAATGCAGGCAGCGAGGACTCGTCGATACAGATGTGAATGTTAGCAGCGAGCTTGCGTGTTTATCAAGCGTATATGACATATATATGTTTACGAGATATGTATCGACGTTGTACATTTTGATAGTGGCGCTTAGTGGTTCAAGACTTATTTTAAAACATATTTTAGCTTTTACCTAAGATTGATAATTCTGAGCAATGTTACGGATCATAATATTGGTTCCTGCATTAAGCACCAAAAGTTTGATCGTCACCCAGAGCTAACATTCTTGTGATGAGCATTAGTTTGTCCTGTGTTTGGTTGTTAAGATCCACCTTTTGTTGTTGGAATAGTTGTGAGTTACGGCCTTGACGGGTTTGAGTTTGCGTTATTCAGAAACTTTCGAAAATATTCCAATATTTCGAAAATATCTCTAAAACAAAAAGGTACCTACATGGTAGAAATCCCGTAACTAATAACTATTCCAATGTGAGTGACCATGAAAGTTTAAAACAATATCTACCCGTATCCACAAACGCGAATCAAAAGTTGAGCACACCTCAAATTATTGCTGCCCTGTCACATGTCAATAGAAATGTAAGGGACAGCTATACATCTAAGGGCTGCTTAGCTTTGATTGACGTTTGTGGATTCCTGCGTTAATTTATTTTCGTATAAGATTTTTTTTTAAACATGTTCATCTGTTTGACACTTAATAGTATAAACTTCACTTAGTTTTAGGTAAAATGATTCAGATAATCATTTATTTCTGAACTTTAGAACCTTTTTATTAATAGTAATAATGTATGCTTGTGTTAGTAATAGCGTAATAGTAATAGCGGCCCCGACAAACTTCGTTCTGTCAAAAGTTATTGACAAATTGACAGCTGTCAACATTTAGTATGGAAAAATGTTTATGCTTTTTTTTTTTTTCGTCAATTTCCCAATTTTTTTACTTATTATCCTATTCCCGATGTAGACAAATCCAAAAACACAAAAATCATAAAAATCGGTTCACCCGTTCTTGAGTTTTAACTAACACGACTCTCTTTTTCAAATATAGATTCTTAGAATATATCCTTGTAAAGCTTTTGATTCTAGAATTTTCCTGTTATTCAAATTATTCTTATTGGCCTTATCACCTTCAAGCACACTCATCTTAACCAATCGAAAAATTCAGACGTTTTCCTATTACAGCAATTAATTATTTCAAGGAACTCACTTTATTACTTTTCTAAGCTAAGAAATAATTAATTAGAGACATTAGAAAAACAATCATTGTTAAGCGAACCTTTCCCCGTTTGATTAAGCTTCTACAACCTTTTTAAATTTTAAAGCAATTGTTACTTATTGCTAGAATTGGTGTGAAAAAGTGTCCAAAAAAGTGTTAATTAAATTTTCCTAAGTCATTGAGTCTCCCTAAGATTTTCTTTCTTAGTGATTGGAAATTTAACTTTATCTTTAATTTGAGTACACTTGACATAACATGAAAACTTTCCTGAAGATAGCTAATTTGTTTTTTTTTAAATCTGTTTATCCAAAGAAAGTGGAGAAACATTGGAAATATTACGAAAATTGTTAATGGTCTTCTTCTTTTTATCATGTCGAGTGGCAACACTACACTACGTGCGACCAGAATTCCGCCACTTGAACGGCATTGTTGCTGGCACTCATGAGGTCCTCATTTGCAACTAGCCGGGCATGCAGGGCACAGTAAACGGTTTAAGGATTTCCAGGTCGACCATGGCAGCTTATGGCCAGGAGGGAGACTCTCAGCAGGTGCGACGAATGGGGTAGAAGGTTTTTGCTCCTGCCACAAGTCTAGTCTGGCTTGAGGTGGGTTGCCAGAAACTGGACAGACGGACTTAAAAAAAGCTTTTCCGGCTCCTTAATCGCTGTGGTACGTCAGAGTAGCCATGCAGGGGTTGGCGGCGGTCATGATCAGATTTAGCTCTCACAGTAAAACCAGCAACTGCACGGCGGACTGCGGGTGGAGCAATTCCAGCCAGCTGGGCTAGCATATTCGCCCGCCGAGTAGCAAAATGCCAAACCGGTCGTCCGCAAGACGTCAGCAGGTGCACCCCATTTTGAGGAAGTAAGTCGCCGTAGGAGATTATTACGGGCACTCACTTTCCGCCTGATGTTGGCGCAGTTGGTTTTGTACGTGAAAGATCTGTCTAATACAACACCCAGGTACTTAGGCTTGCTACAGTGATCGATTGGCTCTCCCAGCCAAGTAATTTTGAGGGTCCGGTTTGCTCGGTGATTTCGCAGATGGAAGGCGCAGGATTGTGTCTTGGAGGCGCTGTACCGATATACAAAAACGTCAGCGCGGTTACCGCAGGCGCTAGCGGCTGTCATTGCTCTAATTCATGGGAGACATCAGTATGTCAAATCAGTATTTATTTAATTATATAATCTTTTCGAAAAGAACTCATTACAAATCAATTGTAAAAAAAAAATGTCATAAACAAAATCTTTATGGGGTTTTCTACCTGAGGGTTACCTGAAAGGTTTACTTTTTAGCGATAAGTCCGCCTGACTTGTACAAATGAGATGTTTCATCATAAAATATTAAACAATTATATCCATCTATGTTATCATGAGAAAACCACTGGTCCGGAGGGATTATTTTATTGAGATAAATGCGGCATTCACCATAACTTACAATCAATCGTTTTTTTATTCTATGTACTGACCATGCTTTTACAAAATGGGTTTACCAAACAAACCGTTAATTTTACATTTAGTTACCTCACTTCACTTACCTTATCCACTCAGCAGATTACAACCTTCATTCGCTTGACCGTTAAATATCATTTTTATGGAACCAACTTATATTGCAAGTTCACGTAGCGATGCATTTTAGTATAGCAACACTTTTTGCAAGGGGTAATAAGAGTATGTGGTGCATGAAGAAATATAGAATCAACTGTAACAGTGTTTCGGTTAAAAGCGTTGCTTCCTTCGTTTATTTTTTTTTATAGTGCCCCTCAAGATGACCTTACTCCACCTGATGGGAAGCAGTCCAGATATGAAGATGACAAGCACAATAATGCAAAGCAATTACTGAGCTGGCCATACTCATCTTGAAGGCCTACCCTGGCACCGGTTTGTGCAGTGCTGATCCCGGAACGCGACCTGACCGAGTGAGGTCAGTGTCACTTGGCGGGTTTTACGCAACTGCATGGTATCATCAACCGGCCGACATAATATGTCTCCCACCTGAAGAGCAGATGGTCTGCTGCAGAGCTCCCTTAGTCACCTCTTACGACACCCACGGTAGGGAGATGGGGCGCTAGAAAGTATTATTTTAAAGTGCCGCCACCAGCACGGCACAATATTAAATATTTATTCAACAAACGGATCACATTCAAAGGTTCACTCTTGACCATAAACCTGCTCTATAGATTTATCTGTCTTCCTTCCTTTTGTCTTCTATTCTTTGCTTACTTCTTCACCCCAATGGCCATCAGTTCTTCCTGTTATGTGCCCTACTTAATGCCTTTATTTTTTAGTACAAAATCTAGAATGGTTTTGACCATATTTTTCAGCTTTATCACTGTTTCATCGATATCTTCGAGGTAAAAACTTTTGACAACTGTGAGAGTTCGCATTTAAAACTTTTCTAGCCAAAAACCAAATCTTCAACATCGTTTGGTTTCAACACTGTAATGATATCTTGAAGATAACTGTTGCGCCATTAATCAAACAACACCAAACTAAGTTAGGTACCTCTCAATTTTTGTTTCATCTTTTAACACTGAATGGTAGTACAGCATTCACGAACGTGGAACGTTATTATGAAAAACTAGCAAGCTTCTGCAAATACGAACATAAAATTACTAAATTCACTTCATTTTTCTACTGAATTCTTGTTTTTGCTTATTAAATAAACAACATTTTGTTTGCATTACACAGGCTCCAACTAAAAGCTAGCTGGATTATCTTTTTGAGGTGAATTACGTGCCAGTACCAGAGATTCCAAGAGATTGTCGTTTTTTTTCTGATCAAAACGAAATATTCTGAATGCAGTCAGATAGAATAATGAAGTCAGTTGTTAATTAATAACAGTGGAATCTGATACATAGTTCAGTACGACAAATAAATAAATATACCCCAGACAACACACCTCTTGTCATGGCTCGAAGTAGGGATGAATATCCCTGTTACGAAGGACCTGATAAGGAATAAGCCAGGGGCGTCTTCCACCACACCTAGACCCAAGCGATTTTTTTATAAAAGATCGTTCCCTGCATTGACCTGTAGGACTATTCTGAAAAACTAATTTTGAACCTCACCCAGTGAATCCGCTGTGAGATTCAAGTTTCTCATCGTATAAAATTTAATAACGACGAAATGTCACCTTTCTAATGAATGTGTTCGTAAATTAGAATACATTTAATGAGGTTTTGTCATAAAGTTTATATAAATTGTGTGTATATAAGCTAAAGTGTGTTCGATCATTTGAGTGAGATCGGGTTCGATTTTTTCACGGAATTCAAGGCGAAGAATGCTACAGCGCACTACGCCAATCGTGCCATCAAACATTAACAAACAAATAAAGGGTTGCATGGAAAGATAATGAGGCTGAAGATCCTTTCACTACCTAATGGAAGGTTTTTTTCGCGTCAGAGTTCTTAAATGTCAATTAAAGTTGAGCATTACTTTAAAGGCCGTACATCTACAAGTGTAGCCATCCCATTCTTGAATACTGTATGCCTACCATGAGTTTTCGTCACGTAAACGACGATCGTTGCGTTCAGATTGTATGCCAATTTTGGTTCCATTTTTAATCACAAGGGGCGCTGTTTCGATATTCCATTCAAAAAAGCCAACGCAGATTACGCGAACGCTAGCAGCTGTCATTGGTGGTAACTCATAGACACACTGACATATTACAGTACGTCTACCAAGAGTTGATACTTTAAGTTTACGTTATCGTTCGCGTAAGAAAAATATACTGGGATTTGACATTTTCCTGTCATGTCAAATACCAATACAATTTTTTTACGCGAACGATAATGTATATTTAAAGTGGCAACTCGTGGTAAACGTACTGGACAGCGTAATATGTTTGAAGGCAGTTCAACATTTGATAAGCTTCAGAATTCTATACGTATCATAAGTTATGATTGGTTCAAAATGACAAAATTTACCTCAAAAATTCGATCGTATATTATAATAACCAAAATAAAGTGAATCATCGAAATTTAAAAACGCATTTCCGACATTTGCTCGAATAAACTATGTTATTTTATGCGAAACCTTGTCATTGCCGAGGCTGCTAGTTTATTGATTTGACAGCTTCTGTAATAAATCTGACAGTTGTGTAACACATTAGCGATTCTTTGACATTTACTATCGAACCGCACAAAGATGACTTATATAGTAACGAAACTTTGTCACTACAAGACGTAAGTACGATGAAATGTTCTTTCCCACAAGTATTAAAGTGCGCGTCACTTAGAACTACTTACGACTTTAATACCGTCTCCTCCATTTTCTGTTGATATTTCTCATTTCTAAAGGAAAGGAAGGGTAATTTTTAATTACGTTATAGCATCAACATCTCAGTTAATGGATGCAGAAGTCTCAGATTAAAATACCAGTACGTCTACCGCGAGTTGCCACTTTAAATTTACGTTATCGTTCGCGTAAAAAATTGTGTTGGGATTTGACATGACATGACAATGTCAAATCCCAATACAATTTTCTACAAGTACTTTGATTTTGGGTTTTTGATTGTGTACCGATATTTGACAGTCTTGCTGTTTCTGCCACAGTCCCAAGAAGTTGTAGCTTTGGCCCACAGTGGTATAGTTAGAACAAGAGAATAAAGTTATTTAAATAAAAAATAAATATCTGGGACAAATTTACACCAAGATCATCTGACCCCAAACTAAGCATAGGTCGTACTACGGGCATCCGAGACTGTTCGTCATGGGTGGGGATCGAACCCACGACCTCCGGCGCTAAAGGCAGTATCGCTGCCTGCCAATAAAATTGGTTCATTATCTTTACTAGTGTCATTCTTTTTGACTGGCCTGTTGGCGCAATGGCAGCGATCCTGCCTTTAGCGCCGGAGGTCGTGGGTTCGATCCCCACCCATGACAAATATTTGTGTGACGAACATTTGTATTTGTTGTGTCTGGGTGTTATTATCTATTTAAGTATGTATTTAGAAATATTTAAGTATGTTTATCAGTCTCTGACGCCCATATTACAAGCTCTGCTTAATTTAGGATCTTGGTGTGAATTGTCCCAGATATTTATTTATTTATTCTAAAAAAGTGCGAAATGTACAGCAATTGAATTTTCCAACTAATCCGATCGTTGAATAATCAAGTTTTGTTATTCAAGCCCGTGCATCACAAATCGAGTATAGACTGGCAAAGTCAATAGATGTAACGAATCGCTCAGCAAATTGGAAAACTGGCTATCTACATACTATATATTGGAAAACCGCAATATTATATTAGGTGTTATAACCACCCTTTAAGCCCTATAGCTATCTCTCTGATTTTAACATATATGTATACTCTTACACGATTGAAGGTTACTCAATTTAGGGTTACGTAAATTTCTTATTTGAAGAGTACAGGGAAAGACTGATCAAAGTCACTTTTTTAAATTCGGAGATAAACGATTCCTAACTCAAAAGACTCTTAGTAAGAAATGACACAATAATAATAATTTCTGTCTTAAAATCACTCCTAATACATTGGTTATATAATTTACTAAAAAAATACAAATATTTATGTTTAATCTTAATTATATAATATTTTTCAAGTTCAGACCCATACATAAATCATTTAATGTCATGTCAACTGGCGTTTAGATAATAGATAATTTTTTACTTTTACCGCTTAAATAGACTATGATGATCACTAATAACTTATATGTAAAAAAATAAAAAAGGTTTTTTCGGCACTTTGTACGTTTATATTCTGTTCATGCCTAGCGACAGACAAGCTTTGCATCTTACGAATTAGGTGGCGTTATTAACCTAAAATCAGTCATAATGTGACTTTTATCGTTCAAAACAAAAAGAAATATTATCGTTATTCTAATATAGTGCGAGTAAGAGTAGGCGTATCTGATTTTGAAAAAAATATATAGCCCGTAGCCAGGGACGCCCTAGTGTTTAGGAATATTATTTGTTATTGTGTGTCTATTTTGATCAACAGATCTTGTAATATTGTAGCAATATTGCGAACGTAGATGGATCGGGAAAATGTGGAGGAAAAACGACAAATTGCACTTGTTTAATATATATCTTTCATTCGTTATGCCGTAGGACATAGTCAATCGCTAGGTTTTGATACACCTTGATATTTTGTATTATTCAGGTTGCCTTCGTCTCCATTAGAGACTTAGTGTGAACTTGGGAAGTCTTGGCTAAGCTGGTAAGCTTAACAGTTGTAGGAACAAAAGCCATGTCAGACGACCTAGATAACAGCAACACGTTGCTTAATTTATATCCACATGACGATTAAAATGTATGTGATTGAAGTTAGAAATTATAAATCATACACTTATGGAAATGTTTTTGTTTATTAAACAGGTTACCTTATTAATACAGTAAACACAATATGTTATTAAAAAATATTATGATACATCAGACAGGCAAATGGTTAAACATCAGACTATTTATTACAAATAAGTGTTACATCTGATTCTATCGTATAATATGTACTCTATTTAGTCAAAGAAATGGAACCAAAACTGCCATACATTTAGCTATCGTAGTTATCGTGACGGGAACTCTTGATAATACATGGAACCTATTTAATAGACTATTGCAAAATGAAACCGCTTAAGCCTTAAGCTAAAGCCTCCATGTAAAGCTTGACGTGTTGTCGTGTGTACATGGATGATGAATAGTTTATCGTCGTTCAAACTTCTGTAGACGAACTACGCTCGTCGCTCTTTAATAACACCCCACAATTCTATACCTTGCCTTTGTTCTAGTATTTTAATTGCATTCTCGTAGGTGCAATTAAAAGGTCTGTCATATGCTTTGTTAGTCGAAAACGTCATTATGACACAGTTTAATAAATGCACATTTTAAATGGTCGGGGGCTTACGATCCAGGTCACTTGGGTCACATCACATTAGACGTCTAGAGGGCTTCCACTCCCATTTGGTTGACTTCCCAGCAATTCGCACCCAACGGTCTACTGCGCCTTTTCTGGTCCGCACCGCTAAGGTGTGGAACGCTATCTCTGCGTCTGTGTTTCCAAATACAACCTTAGTACCTTAAAGGCCAGAGTGAATTGGCATTTTCTGGGTTAGCGTACACCCCCATCGGCCTTGTCATCGCTTACAACCAGGCGAGACTGAGGCGAAACGTTTCAAAGCATTTTGGCCTATAATCCGGAGGTTTTTTTTATATAAATAAATAAATATCTGGGACAATTCACACCAAGATCATCTGACCTCAAACTAAGCAGAGCTTGTAATATGGGCGTCAGAGACTGATATACATACTTTAATATTTCTAAATACATACTTAAATAGATAATAACACCCAGACACACAACAAATATAAGTGTTCGTTACACAAATATTTGTCATGGGTGGGGATCGAAGGATCGCTGCCATTGCGCCAACAGGCCAGTCAATATACTAAACTAGACAGTCATTTGGTTGCAATATGCACCTGATGGTAAGTGACGAGGCGATCTATGATGGAATATGTCTGCCTAAAGTACGATCGCCGAGCAGAAAGAATTTCGTACAGTGACCTTTTATCACCTGTTTCTGTCGCTCCCGCGAAAAAAAAACTTGCGTCACGCTCGCACAGGTGCAACGCCCGGCGTCTAAGGGATTGCGAACTTTTTACTGCGAGAGTAAGGTCTGTTCTTGTACTCGCGGTTTGCTTGACATTATTGTAGAATAAATATTATTAGACAATTTTATAATATAATAACGAACGACATTCATTTTGGGACGCGCTAAAGATCGCGCTGTTTTCGGATAAAGTGAAACTATTCCTAGTTGTTTTTGGTGTGATTGTTGAATTTTTAAGCTCGATATATTGTTTGTTATTTATCATTTTAATACATATAGTTGTATGTTTTTATATATACTTGAGCCCCCAATCTACATTAAACATGAAACAAATCCAGTCCCAAATGAAACCATTTTGAATAATAAATAAACATTCGTTTTGCACCCCACACAAAAAAAATCAGAAAAGAGATTGCATGTAGTTTTGACCCTATTAATTGTTGTCAAGAAAGTTAATAATTTATTACCTATCGCTTGGCATTTTTTCCAGAACGTATTTCGCACTCTGCTCCTATATCCACGTTTTTTCAAGTCAGGACTACTGTGAGACGGACCTGGCAAATCTATAAGGATTTCAAGTAGACTTTTAAACCCTAAAAATAAAATTTTCACAGGAATAATTTTAATTTATTTTTCTCCTCCAAATATTTCATATTTTAACAACTGGCACTTAATACAAAAATGTTTGTTACCACTGGCAGTAGGTGAAGAGGTCATTGTACGAAATTATTTCTGCTAGGCGACCGCACTTTAGTAAATGCCTATTCACTCTTGTCTTGAAGAGACCCAGATTGGATTGGTCCTAGTCACGCAAAGTGTTTTCAGCACATAGTCAGTATGTATCTATCATCTGTTTTCACCAATGACAGCTGCTAGCGTCCGCGTAAACCGCGTTGACGTTTTTTGTATGGGATTTGGGTACAGCGCCCCTAGTGATTTAAAACGGAACCAAAAATGGGATACAAATTTCTGGTCGCAACGATTGCCGTTTCCGTGACAAAAACGAATGGTACACATACAGGATTTCGTTTCGCCAACCTGCATTTGGCAACCGTTGTGTTTTTTTTATGATATCCGTCAAGATTAAGCTAATGTCTTTCAATTATGACGATGACTTGATTTCAATGATCGTTGCCTTTGCACAGTAGTAGGCAAGTATACAGGCTTACTACTTACTCATTTACTTTCTATGCTGTTGTTTAGTTGAAGATATATTTAATATCGTTAAGTAGCTAAATCATAATAGGCCACGGATAAGGGCATGAAGACTTAGACATGTTTTATCATAAAAATAGTTTATAAATAGTTATATTTTTAAATTGTGTTTAATCGTATGGTAGTTTTTCAATTTTCTTTACACTTGCGAAAATAGATTATCCTAACCAAGTTTGAAGGGCTTTAGAATCTGATGATGTTGTCAAATTACGTTTGAACGCTTATCGGTTCGGGAAACAGAAAATTACACATTCACATGAATGAAATTGATACTCTACATTAAATTTCATTGCTTCTAGTTTTACAGTTATAGCGGTTCCGGACTAGCATTTTATATTAGCGTATAAGCTCGTTTTCTGAAGCGCATGTAGACGCGTACAGGCGCGCAATTTGCATCACGTTTAACTTGTACGAGCACTGACGTGCTTATATGCTCGTTTAAACCTCAATGATACGGTTTGTCGCCGTATTTTGCGACCGTATACGGGCAAAAACACTTTAGTCTGGAGTAGCCACAAAAAATGCAAATAGGAGGATGATTTGAATACTTAAATTTAATGGAATACACAAATGCTGAAAATTCAAATTTCTTTCAATAACAACATCAATTCTTTTTTTTATGACTGTAACAACTTTTGTTGTTATTTAAAGAAAACAGCTCGTTCACAACAATTTAATCTCGTGAAATGTATCTTTAGCGTATTTAACACTGATAAGTATTTACATAAAATGTTCCCCTCTATGAATTCGTCCCCAATCGCTTCTAAGTTCTAATACGAGTATATCTATCAAACTAGTAAAACTGAATAAAACTGTCAAACTCACTTCAGTAGCATCATCTGATGGCTTTATCGTTACAATAATCAATCTTCTTCGAATTTATTTAACCAATTTGTTTAACCCAACTTCAAAAAAGCTTCTACAGGCGGCTCAAAAAAAGCTTTAAGTAAAATGTTGGTTACGAAAGTTTTCAAATCGTCGTTGTTATCGCGAACGATAACGTAAATTCAAAGTGGTAACTCGTGGTAGACGTTCAGGTCAACAGATGTTGTAAGAAATTATGAATATTCTCAGGTATTTAAAAAAAAAGAGGTCATCTATTAACTTCTCCTACGTCAGTAATAGAAAGTTACCTTATTCAGGTTTACTTATTTTGAATGCTTTCCTTCAGTGTGACATACGTGCGAGAGCGGCTACATGCAATCTTATAAGCCAATAATTTCAAGAAATCCTAGCTTAAATATTGAATAAAGGTCACAGCTCACATATCAACTCAGAAGGGGATCAGCACCGTATCAACTCGAGCCGTTCAGTATTATTTGTATGAAACTCCCTACTGCAACGCACATTAACCGGAATCGTAACGTCGCCACGGGACAAGCTCTTGCTAAACTAGCAGTCCCCGCGCTTACGTCTCTCCGTAAATGTCCAACCCGGCAATTAACTTCTCATTCAAATTAGAGCATTGAATTGTGTGTACTATAATATATTTTACAGTGTCAATATGAAAAAGCCGACAGCCAGCGGCGGCGACGGGCAGCGCGCATGCAGTATCATACAACCCCTGCCCGCGTGCTGTAAGCATTGAAATATTATGTGCTAAATACTTCAATGGCTGTGAGCGAACGGACCGCAAGCCTACGGCGCGCTGACCGCGTGCTTGCTGCGCGCCAGCCGGTGCCCGGGCTGCTAGCTCGCACCTCGCGGACGGCGCGTGGCTATGCCGTGAAGCAGCTGTGCTGTTGCGGTGACGGAATAGTGTGCTACGACCATAACCGGGCTAACGTCTCTTCATTCGCCCTTGCCTGCCCCTCTCGCCCTTCCTGAGGGTAAAACTGTTGCCGAAAGTGCCGTCATCGACAAGGCAACTTTCAGTAGAGTTGTGCGCTTGTTTCAAACGGATTCCCAGTGATCTGATGCCAGCCAGGTCAACCAGCGGTCGGCGAGCCGTAAGCGCGGCGTCGCCTTACCATAAGCGCGGCGTTACCGGAGCTACCTGATCCACGCTTACGTTAGGTTGATGCCTGAGTTGACATGTGTGCTGTGTACCTCAATTACTAGAATCTAATAATGTGGTCCTACACCAACTACGGTACAATCAATTTTACCCTATCTCTATTTATTAAATCTATACTATATAGGGCAATAGCCCTAGGGTGGTGTTTATAAAATATTATGAACACCACCCTAATTGAAATATAAGGATTTATGGAGAAAACCTTCAGTACTAAAATATTGCGTTATTAATGTTATTATAACTACTCAAAGGTATAAAAAAATCACTAGTTTCGTTAATAGTGCGAGACGTGACTGGCGGCGGCCTCGCAGTCTCTTCAACTCCCCGCCAGCGCTTTATTCAGAAGTAGAAATTTAATTTTGAATAAGAAACCACGCCGCACGAATAATCTGTTCAAAAAATATATAATAATATAAAAGTAAAAAAGACTTACCCTTATTTTAAAAAAGGCTGTCTTTGATGCCTAATGTTTGGTTAAATTTTGGATGGTGTTTACAAAGTAACCCTGTATATTTCTTTACGCCAATTATGCGTACCACATGACGCTTGAGTAGTTCGTCGCGTGCTATCATCATTACCTATCTATAATTTTGAACAGGAGGTATTTAATGTCAACAACCAAAATATCTACTTTGAAAATATCAACACTATTCTATAAACAATTCCATTTGTCAAAGCATACATAGGTCATTATGTGGAACTAAATATGTACACTTCTGGTCATCTTATTTTGAACGTAGGTAGTTTATTTAAATAAAAATCAATTGAGTCAATATACGAGTATACTTGCCAGACAACACACCCCTTGTCATGGTCTCGAAGTAAGGATAAATATCCTTGTGTTACGAGGTACCAGACAGGGAATTAAGCCAGGGGCGTCACTCAGCACACCCAGATCCGAGCCAATTTCGAAAAGATCGTTTCCTGAATAGATTTTTATGTTACTATAGAACATATATTACGAAAGAACAGTTATTGTTTTCAGATCCTTGGTAACCAAAGTTATATATCACGCAAAGGTTTGATAGAATACAGAAGATAAGATAAGACACTCTTTATTGCACAAAAACAGAGGAAAAATCAAGGATTACAAAGAAAGTTGATGTACAATTTAGGCGGTCATATTGCTAAAAGCAATATCTTCCAGACAACCTACTACAGGTAGAGGAAAGATGACAGAAAGGGTCAGAAAGTGCAGAGATATAAAAAGGATTGGAAAATATTTACATATAGATACTCGTATAAATGTCACTTCAAATCTTTATAAAATAAACTGTTGAACGTTTTTACAGTGTTGTGATTTTCATTCTGGATATTTAGTTCGTGGCGTAAGTATTGACCCGGTGAATGCGAGAATTTTTTTCCGCTTTTTCAATAGTTCGTGAAGGAATTTGCTTGTGTAGTGAACAATTGCGTGCAATCACAAAAATGCTTTCCAAAATTCTCTCTTCATGATAGTTCTTGGGTACCGCCTATAAAAAAAGGAAATATGAGCAAAATGAGTCAATTCTATAAGACCAGTGTCGCCTGTAGGTGACATTAACACAGTACACATTAACACATTTAATACAGTAGTCCTATGAGTTACTCGATAAGATAAGATAAGATAATTCATTATCGTAACACCAATGACAGCTGCTAGCGTCCGCGTTGACCAAATTGTCGTTTTTGTATGGGATTTCGGTACAGCGCCCCTAGTGATTATAAATGAAACCTATAGATAATACAAACTATCGTAGTTTACGTGGCAGAACAGAAACCCACGGTAGACATACTGGCGTTCAATAAACAAGTGAATAAGGCGCGAACTCACGCCAAAATCATAAATACCGTCGTGGTCAAATGCCTACTCCTCCTAACCAGATGAGCAAACAAATCTGAGAAAAATATATAATAAACTTAGACATGTTATCTTCATGCTGTACGTATGAAATTTTCGTAGGATACAAAGTTCATTACCAAAAAAATCTTGAAAACGGTATTAGTAAAACTTCAATTTGCTAAGGCTCCTAAACTATAAGTGTGATTTATATAGTTTTTACTGGAAAAAATAGTTCATCAAGGCTTCTCTAATCTGTACGTTGGGTTTTCAAAAAAACCTTAGGTGGCCCAATAAAATAACGTTTTTAGTATTTTGTTGCGAGCGTCCTCGCGCGCGGATGTCAGCGAGGGCGACGGGCGGCAGTACCGCTTCTGTATATCAGAGGGAGACAGAAAATCGACGAATACAAGGGCCTTAGGGTATAACTTACCCACCCAGCACAGAAATTAGTTAACGTTAGATCTGTGAGGAATGGAAAATCGTGTAACGGACTGCACTGAGTTCTGACTCATATCAGTGACACGCACGCTCTACCCACTAGCGACTTCAACATATCTCTATTATGCGGTACCGCCGCTTATATTTATCATCATTATCATTCACAGCCAAGAAGCGTCCACTGCTGAATATAGGCCTCCCCTATAGATTTCCAAAGCGACCGGTGCAGGCGGTCTGCATCCACCGGAATCCTGCCACTTTTATCAGGTCGTCTGTCCACCTTGCAGTCGAGCGTCCCATGCTACGTCTTTCTGCCTTTAAGCCCCAACGGCCAGTGTCCTGCCTACTGCCATTTCAACTTATTCACCCACGGGGCTACATACTCGTATATGGGCCCCCTTATATTGTACTCAAGCTACTGTATTCGCTCTGTAACTG
The DNA here is from genome assembly GCA_947369235.1 of Udea olivalis. NCBI lineage: Eukaryota > Metazoa > Arthropoda > Insecta > Lepidoptera > Crambidae > Udea > Udea olivalis. The sequence continues at coordinate 6,836,275 of OX376363.1, forward strand.
TTTCGTCAACAGTGCAAGTAAGAAAGATGTGCATTATTTCTCGAAACCTCTCTACGTCTCCGAGTTTCATATCTCATCCATTTCCAGTCCCGAGCGAGTTGAACTCACAAATATACAGCAGAAGTAGCTTGGTGCACGTATTTTTCAAAAGTTACTTGAATAATCATTGCATAAGCCAAGCGGAGAAAACTAGAATATCAAACAGGAATACAAGCATTTAGAATACGAATAGTACTCGTATCTAGAATAATAGAATGTGCGAGGCTAGATAAATTGTATAAAATATTCACCTTCAAATAAAACGAACTTCAATATACAAGGAGATAGCATCTGTGCGCTGTTAACGGGACAACAAAAAGTGAGCTTGACCATCCTAAACACACTTTTTCGTTACTTACAATTTAGCTCGGACCTATTTCCATTTTTTTCACTGATACATGTCAGATAGTGACAGTTGTTTGACGTGCTATATCCAGTATTGAAAAAGCATTTTTCAAATCCATAATTCCATACCCGGAGTGCAAGTTTTCGGATTATATCAAGTTTTCTCGTGGATTTTCAATATTAGAGGACATCCATGTAATAGGCTAGACGACTGAAAAAAACTATTTAGTCCGTCAGTTAGATGATCTTAAAATTCTGGACACGTATTTTTTATTTTTTCTCGTAAACGAAATATGACGACGATACAGTGCTTTGAAGTTCCGTGTGACGTCACGCCTAGGTACAATTTTTACTTATAAGTGACGTTACAAGCCCCCACTCCGGAACTTAAATGCTCTTAATCTTTGTATTTTTTATTAATTTCATAAAGCGAAAAATATATGTCCACTATTTTTGGACGGTCTAACGAACGGACTAAACAGAATGCCATTTTTTTAATGTTGTCGACATCTCTATTACATTGCCTGACGATAGGTGTGTGGAGGACTATCCGCTGACCTTTTATCGTTGCCCATGCGTGTAGGACCGTTTTATACCCAATACACCAAATCATTCTAGGGTAGATGGGTAACACAATCAAGTTGAGCTGGCGTCACTTTGAACCTTATCGAAATTCGCTGGTTTATTCGCATAAAATCTCCCATAGCACGAGAAAATGTAAGTTCTAGTCCATACAATTAGGTCGCAACTTACACAAACACAACACAACCCCCACACACACACACGCACACACACATTCAATGATATACAAGCAGGCACTTCCAGTTTTATTTCTTCAGATAAGATTTACTTATTACTAGATTTCGAAAATTCCGAATCATTGTCTCATACTTATGTCATTAGATACCGTTGAACTGTTCTCTAGAGGTGGAGGGCTGATATCCTGAGATACAGGCTCCGGCCTAGTTCAGGTATCAGCCCACCATAATCAAACTGTACTTACTGTTCTCATTGTACCCTTACTACTGTATATTTTTATTATGGTGAGTAAATAAATGATTATTATTATTATGATTATTATGAACTTAAACACACCCCGTAACGTTTACTCACTTGTGGCGAGTAAGTAAAATTGACTACTTACTAGAATATCAGGTGAATAAACTTGTTGTAACTTTTACTTGTTGCCACTTTAAATTTACGCTATCGTTCGCGTAAAAAAATTCACGCGAACGATAACGTAAACGGGCGTTTCCCAAAAAAAATGTCGGTGACGTAATAGGAATTCCATAACTATGAGATTCTACTTTTTGCTTCAAAATGTGATTCAATGAGTAACTTAAAGTAGAAACTGCACTAAAACATAATTTTTAAAGAAAATTATAAAATTGTTTCTTAAATATCTGTAATTTAAGTTCAGTTCGTTTCGTGAGACATTCCATTACGTCACTAATTGTATAAGGGTTTTGAATAAAATTTCAAGGTGCTCAATATTAATAATGCTTATATTTGAAATTTAAACCGAAACAGTCTTCTAACAATAATCAACAATTAGGATTATTAAATGTAAATACAAAGGTATTAAGCCATCCTAGTCCGTTACGCTACTTTTGGTTACTTTGTACTATACATTTTTCAATGTAGAACCACAATTATAAAAAGTTTGCTTCTACAGTTTTATTGTAACAAATAAGGAATTAACCATAAACTATCTTTAATAAAAAACAGAACTAACTTCTTTGGACACATAATAATAATCTTATTAAACTAAATCTCAGTCTTACAGGACAGACACGTTAATAGGAACTTGAAGTGACGTTTAGGAACTCTAAGGCAACGTTTATACAAGAACATTTTTTATTGCATGCACAAAGTTTATTAAAAACCCGACTTAAATAACGCGAGTGCGACCTAAAAAGTCACAAATAATTTGAATTGATTTATTTTTATAACCTTGCCTACTTTAATTTTTGTTGCAGTCGGGGGGCCTACGAGTATGTAGCGTAGGTGTAGAATAGTTATAAAGGTCCCCCGACTGCAAACAAAAAATATAGTAAACAAGCACAGATTTGGATAGAACAAGAGTTTGTAGAAGGTTGTAAAAATAAATTATTCAAATTATTTGTGACTTTTAGGTTCGCTCTCGCTTTTTTTAACAGCAGTCGAGATTTTTAATTTTTAATTAATCATTTTATTTCACACCTTTTAGTGACAAGATCTATGTATGAAAACGCAATGCCGCAGTTACATCGATGATATATTGATTGCATGTTACGGGGACAAATTAAAGGTGATAAAATCTGTCATTTCAGTATTTCAGGTTCCAGTATTGGGGAAATTGAAACCTATGGGCATTCTTAAATGCTGAAATGACTGCAAAAAGGAACTTTAACAAAATTAGATTAACTATATTAATAATACAAAAAGATAAATATAATTTGAAGACAAATGTACCTCTGGCTTTAGAACCAATTCTACTATTCAGGTCCAAGGCAAATTGAACATATGTAATCAAAAAATGTAGTTCCACTACATGCCGAGCAAACCCAATTTTTACATACCATACACTTTACCATTTTATGTAAGATAAAAGACTGACGTTTCTTGCAAAGAGTACATACAAATGACCTTGATGACCTTGATAGGTTTTCGTAACACTTGTTTTCTTTAGATAACACTTTTTTTTTCTTTTTAGGAGGTTCCGATTCATGTGATGTAAGATTCCCTTTGAGTTGCATGCTTTGAGTATTATCGAGAACGTTGTCTAAAACATCTAACTTTGAACTTTCCTGGATTGGAATTGTGGTTTCACATTCAGGTTCAATTATTTTTTGATTATCTGTTAGAGTTATTTCTAACAGAGGGTCAGATATGTTGTGGTCTAGGGAAGAAATTGCAGCTTCTCGTACTTGATCGAAAAGGACATCAAAATTTATATTATCTGTATTATTAAATTGCTTTGTCATATCTTGGAACGAATAACCTGAACAACGAGTGAATTCAAGGGGAGCGGTGCTTATTTGTCGTTCTGTTGGTGTGTCACAATCTGTCGTGTTTATTTCAATTCCTAGCCTTGGGTCGAAGTCGTCAACATTAATGCAGTCTTGTGACGTACTATTTTCTGTTGAAGATTCATAATCTTTTATGTTTGTTTCCTCAGGAACAATGCATAGGTTTAAATCAAATACATTAACATCCATGCTTTCTTTTGATGTCCCAGGAACTACTAGTGCTTCAATACTCGATTCGGTACTATCTATTGAAGGTATGAATTCTTCGGGAAACGGCTCTTGTAATTTTCTTCCAGGGATTAAAGTATGTGTTTTGGCACAATAACAATTGCACAATCCTCGACATTCGCCACAAAAGCAACTCAACTGCCTGTATTTTATCTGGTTGAACTTCGAAGTTGATACTTGGTGCAATTGCATTGTGCCTGGGACAGCTTGAATGTCATCGGGAACAATTTGGTTAATTCTTTGAATGTCTTGATTATTTATGTAAAAGCACTTTACGGACTTCATGCTATTCTCTAAAATTTTAACTGCATCAGTAGCGTTAGTAACATCATTCCCATAGGAAACTCTTTTGTCCAATTGTCTCTTCACAGCACCCCCGATCCCATCTGCCATACTTTTGCCGTGACCCGACTCTGAAAATGACCACGTAGAATGTGTCAGTTTCAATTTGGTCGTGAATAAAGTCAAAAGATAAAAGTTTTTTTTCTGTCGGTACTGGCTACTGGGGCCGTCTGAAAAGAAGTGTATAACCTTGACATGCGTGTTCATTTCTTTTGCGAGTTTAATGACGGGTATTAAGTGTGCCCAAATGGCACTTGGCTCGTGGCAATTGTCATCAGAAACAGACACAAAAGATTGAAATGATTCCTTGAAGAAGATTACGCCACAATGTAAAGTGATTGTGTTCTTGGAGGCACCAAAATGCATCGACTGGACCTCTTCACCATATTTACAATTAAAATTTTCAGAAAAGTCACATAGAATGACTATTTCATTGTCTTTCAAATTCTTAATACACTCCCTGTATTGACGTTGCTGTTCAATCCAATTAAAAATATGAATTTTAAATGCGGGCAAGTCCTTTTTAAATTCTGTGATGCAGTCAAGCGCAGTCCCATTTATTTTTTGCTTAGTGGTCTTCTTAGTTGTAAATATTTTGCCAGATTTTTCGTATTGATGAGTTATCCTAGCCCATTTGTACCACTTCAAAGCAGAAGCAAGTTTTTCTTTGTCATATGAAATAATTGGTGAGCATTTTTTACACTTATTGTGCATGCAGTCATAGGTATTATCGCATGTGATGGATTTTATGAGCTCCTTTAAATTTTTGTAATGTATAACTCCTTTTGATTTTAATGCATTGAACTTGTGTTCAAAGTTACTATGTTTAATGCACAAACAAGTCTCTCTTTTATTGATGGTTGGAGACAAGACAAAATAAGGTTTGTATCTGTGGAAAGTAGTGAAGCTGCATGTTCCACCTTCGTTTTTATAAATTTCATATATGTTTTTCAGAGTATCTACTAAATATCTTATTTGTTCTTTTATTTTGCCTTTGGTCCTGGTTTCCTTCTTACCCGCAGTGCTTTTGCTAATATCATCTCTCAAATAAAAATTAACTATTTTATTTTGAATTGTAGATCTGATTCCTATTCGCTGTTTTTTGTGTGTTTTCCTAAATCTTCCTTTAAGACCCAGCATTTCGTTGTCAGGCCCTTTTTTCGATATTTGCCCCTGTTTTGTTACAATGTTTTTAAGTATTTGTTTTTCTTTATGTTCTTTGCATTCACCGTATACATCACGAATTGACTTTTCCAGTATTTCTTGCCTTGCTTTTAATTTGTCATTTTCAATTTTCAACAAATCAATTTCAGTTTCATGTTTCTTTTTCATTCTATATATGTTCTTTTTTAGAGTCTGTATTGTTCTTTTGTACTTAGTGACTGCATTACAAGCCTTTTTATAATTATTAGAAAGCTTTCTATATCTAATTTTGAACGAATGAGAAACAACGGACCCATCACGTGATTGTTGCAGTTGATGATTAACTTGCTCTTTTTTCTTTTCCTTTTGTTTCCGTTTTTGTTCTCTCCAGCGTCTTCTCTTTTCTATTTTTTCTTCTTCAGTAAGCTCTTTAATCTTTTTTTGATGCTTTTTTTGTCGCAGTAACTCTTTCTTTTTAAAATTTTCATGTTTTTGCGGGTCTTTCTTAATTTTTGCCCTGTACCTTTTTGATTTCTCTGCAGCTGTCAACGGCATACTTGAACCTATAGACAATATCAGGTTATTTAGCAAAGTCCATGAATATGTATTGAGTACTTAATAACATTAGAATATGAATAACATTAGACTATCAACTATAGTAATAAAAAAAAATTAAATATTTCACATTCAGATGGTTAAAGCCTTAAAAAACCACATTCTTATAATATATAATTATGTCCACAGTGTGAATCCAAAACCGTAAACATTTTCAAGCTTACAAAATATCTTATATATATATTCTTTTTTGCTGATATTCTTTAATTTAATTGCTGACTTAGGTTCCGCAGATAGTTTGTTTTGGGGGCAGCTAAAACATATTACGCTGATATAATATTTTATAAGCAGCATTTCATTACTCTTTGAAGTGGAGTACACGTACCAGTCTGTGGCGTGAAGTTTGAAAATGTATAGATTTTGACGTTTTTTACGTTCGTGGGATAATAATACTTAACTTTAAATATTTCACATATTTCAGTATTTTGCCCAAATAAAGACGGCCATACATCCACATTAACACATATACGGTCAAAAAAAAATTTAGGTGCTCCTATGACCTACTAAGGAGTGAAACGACCCTTAGGATTCCATTACGCTACTTTTATGTTCCATTCATGAGACAGTAGCGTAATGGAAGTGACGTAAACAGGTCAATATTTTGTTGTAACGAATTTTCCAGCAAACTATTAAACTTATGTTCAATCTAACTAAATACTTAAAACAAGAATAAATCAACAAGATGAATTTAAAGAAAAATGAATGATTATTATTACCTTACCTGGAGAAAAATGGTATCGTTGGTGGAGCAATTTTTTTTTACACAGTCAGGTACACCACTTCCCGGACGATTTGTCGGCAAACTGGCTGTCAAAATTTAAACATGGCCGCAACCATAGACTAAAAATGTTGCCATATTTTGGAAATACGTATGAATTAGCAAATTTTCTCGCTAAAAGTCGCTAATAATGCGGTCGCGTAATTGGAAATTCCACCATGCACTATTTTGCAGGACATCACAAAATCCGATATTTTACATGATTTTGTTCTACATTGTGATGAATATTATGGTTTTAAATAGAAGTTTTATTCATATTTCATGAGTATGATCAAAAACAACAGCTGAGATAACATAGAACGTCCATAAATTTTGATTCAAACTAGTCATGGTATGAGTAGGACATAATAAAAAACGAAGACCTAATTTGCTTATTTTGAGTTTATTTCAGTAATTTTATAGATTAATTCGTTAGTTTTTGTCCTTATAGGAATCTAAAAGACATTGTGATAGTAACATTGTATGTTTTGTCTCATATATCCCGATACAAAATACTATTATTGACTCTTAAAGTACACGGACACTCATTTCTATTAGGGAACATTTTTTTTGGGAAACGCCCAAACATAGAGTAGCAGCTCGTGGTGCACGTACTGGCCGCTGAGTTTTAAAAATATATAAAAAAGTGAATAACGTGATTGTTTCAAATTCAAAAACAAAAACCCTGACCTTTTCGAAACAAGAAGAGGCAAGCAAGGATTGGTAGTTTTTGCTTAGAAAAATATTTTTAGTGATTTCAATCAAATATTCACAGAAAGGAATAATGTGTTAAAATAGGACTTAATAAACGAAAACAAGTCAAGGAAGTTCGAAATTATCTGAGATTATCATTATTAGGGTTCCTGATTTCTCTCTGCACAGTTTTTTACTAAGCAACAAGGATCTTTCATGGAAAAAAGTCAACTAGCCATTTAATGTTTTCATAAAAAAATACGTCAAAGCTGTAGAAGTCTTTTACAAGTATGAGAATGACATTATCTCTTAAGCAGACAGTAGAATTCCTACAGTTACGAAGTTTTACATGTAAAATTAGAGACTTTTCGATATCAGCCCTCAAGCATAATTATAAACTTAGCTCACGGCCAGAATTTCTGGGGTGCCAAATTTCTAGGGTTATTATACGCTTTTATCTGCCTTCCATTGATCAAACATTACAAGGCGGTTATCTCGTAATTACGCGTTTAAGATATGCGGGTGTGCACTCCCTACACTAACTACGGGATCGTTTAGCTAGGATGGTAGCAATCCTAAAATATTCGCCACAAGGTTCATTCTGCTATTTAATAATAAGAATAATAAAGTTTATTTCGGAAACAATACATCCATATGTGTTAGTACAATATTTTACTTAAAAATCTATGGTTAGTTACAAAAAATATACAAAAAAAAAATTCAAAGAGCACGATAAGGTCCCGTGATCACTCTCCGCACAAAACACTTCCAAAGCGGCGATGTATACCTATCGGCTAGTGTCATCAGTATACTGTTGCGACTGTCTCGAACCCTGCTAATCAGGGATACCGTTTTTTTGCGGACGATAGTGTTGAATCCATCGGTTCGGTATTCCGCAAACATCCCTGTTGCACTACAAAAACGAAGCAGTCCCAACAGCATCCTGAAAATATTATTATATTGGATGCGCAGGGTTTCAAGCGATTGTTTGGTGTGTTTGACTCTCAGGTTTACCGTATACATTGTCTGATAATAAACTTTGAAAAGCGTAACTTTAACTTGATCAGTACACATGTATTTAAATACCAATAGAATCGTAGTTGGATGGCATGATTTTGATATTTGGTCCTTATTGTAACTGTCAAAATCAATTTACACTTCTTTCGAAGTTTAAATATATCTGGGATTTGTATCCTTTTCCAGAAGAAGCATTTTAAGTAGAAATTGTTATTTGGGATAAGCGTGTTCAATTTTCATTATATGAAACACAAAAAATACTATACGACGATTTCACTCCACACTAAGATTTTTTGTGTTTTTAATAATTTCATGATTAATCAATTAGTCTTAAAGACAATTAGTAGTCGTTTCGAACTAACACTATCAAACTAATTATTGACATTGAGTTTTCGTTGCAACAATGAGCCTTAGATGTAATAAAATTCAAGCGGTTATCGACACTGTATTCATTTTACTTAGAAATAGAAATAAACTTATTTGATATACATTCACAGGATAAACAATCAAAATACAAAAAGACCCACTTAGCATACCGTAGTACCTTGTTCAGCACCACGACGCTGGTTTTCAGTCAATCCGTTTTAGTAGCCTAGGCCAAGTCGATGTATTGCAAATGATTGGTGCCAAAAACTGGATGAGAAGGGGAAGCCTTCATCCAGCAGTAGACTATAAAGTGAAACTCGTAAGAGTTTTTATACATTTCAATATACAGGGTGACTGCGTATTCATTGGCATTATTTTAAGAAAAGAACCTACTCATGGTATACTATACTTTACCTAAGTATGAGGCTATTTAATAGGTATAAATTGCATATTTTTAACCTATTGAACAACATGTTTAATACTTGGCAATCGTTTATAAGATTCAAAAATATGCAATTGTATTCCTATGAAATAGTCTCATACTTGGGGAAAGTACTGTATATCATGAGTATGTTCTTATTTAAAAAGGATGCCAATGAATATTAGTTTTCTTGAACATTTCTCCTTAGTACACCAATCAACAGCCTAAGGCGCAATAGCCTAAATTACAAATATTTGCCACAATCTGCGAGTCAGTTTTGCCCACAGAGATGGGTAAAGTAAATTTTGACTATTCCTTCCATTTTACGAAGAAAATGTTTCACTTTGGAAATGCAAACAATATTTGACTCTTGGTGCAGTGGTAGAAGTGGTGCTTAGGGTTGTGGGTTCCATTCCCTCTAAAGGGGCTACTCGCGAAGAAAATGTCCATAGTTTCGGTAAAACTTTGTCAAAAATACCTGCAACAATAAAATACGATATTCTTGAAGATGTATTTGTGTATGCTAAATATCATATTTTAGAGTACACAAATACATGGCGGTTGTAAAAAAAATAATCTTCGTTTTCAAGCTAAGTAATTAAGACCATTTAATGTTCCTGAAACTACAGACATTGTGTTAGTGAGGTAACCAGGACAAACATGTCTGTGATAAAGATTTTGTATTATTTATTGAATATTGTATTAGAAGTATTTAAATATGACTATCATCTCTGAAACTCACAGTACAAGCACTGTTTAGTTTAGCGTGAGTCTTGGTGTAAGATGTGTCCAATATTTATTAAATATATACTAATATTGTAAAGGAGAACAATTGAAGAAAGTCTGTTTGTATTGAATAGGCTCCGAAAATCTTTCTTCAATATATTTTTTTTTAACTGGAGAAATAGTCTACTAAGCCGCTGACGGACAGCTGGTCATTTGATATTTTATTTTGGTCTGTTATAGTGATAGATTAAGAACTACATACAATATAGAATTACCGTAAATAATTTTAATTTATTCTTGCTGTTATACATCCAGTTGTATAAAGGTTATTAGATTCAGTAATAAATACACTAACAGACGAAGCGAGGAAATAAAATAAATTATTTATGTCTTCCGCTTGTGTTCAACAAGTTGTCATAAATTATTATTTTGACTATTATTGCTTTGTTACTATTTACATGTTCTAAATGTTAAATAAATTAGTAATATTACGACTCTAAAGTAAATATAGAAGCGCAAATATCAGTAGCAATGGCCAGTAAAATAAAAATATGTGAAGTGTTTGACGTTGTTTTTGTTCCATGTTCATTGAGTTTAGAATTATTTAGAACTTGTTTTATATATTCTTGTTAATATGCACAACCTATATATTTTACCACTGCTCCGCAAAAGCCTACATAATTCAACAAAATAAGCCATCAGTATATTTATTTTATTCTTCACAAGCAATTCTTTGAAAAATTAATTATAAACCTACATTTATACCAAACACCTGTTAAAGTTTTACAAGGGTTTAAAAATTATTGATTAATTACCTTAATAGGACTTAAAGTATCTATACCAGGTACAAACTCTTAGATTTTAATTACAAAGTTATATTTTTCCCTTTCGTTCCGGCGGCAACATTACAAAGTTAAAGCGATTAGTGGATTATTTCGGCAACAAACAGTACAACCGACATTTCATGAATAAACAAGAAAATTACTTAACAAGTTCTAACTAGCATACTGAGTAATTCATACCTGAGAACTCCGAAACTCCCGAAAACTTTCAAACAAAGTTTTTCACCTCACTAAAAAACAGCACACACTTCAACGTTTTCGAATGCAAAATCCGAACAGTAGGTCTTGAATGAACTTATCACGTATTCACTTGTTTTTTTAATGTTCAAAATTCAAAATGGCTGTCCGTGCTCAACTAGTGGGCGATCCATTCGGCGCCCTACACTGTACTGGCGAAGCGGGCGGGCGCCAAACGGTTCTATAGGTACCTAGCTGACATGATTGCCACGGGCGGATTTCGGAATAGGGTTCTTTTGCCGAAACCATACTTTTGAGCATAACTTTGGGGGCAAACTATCACATTTATTTGTCAACATTATTATGTGAAATAAGTTAAGGATCATATTAGGATGTTTTTTTCAAGACAAAGACTAAGACTTGTTTTAATTTTGCTTTGCAGTAGATGTTTAAGACCCAGAGCCATAATGTCATCTTTCCAATCAGTTTTTAGTTAACAGCGTTCAATAGATTTAAAATTAAGGTTGACGTTTAAACGGCATTCTAAAGTAAAATGGTTTTATATACTTTTTGTGGTTGTTCGAACGAAAAACACCATAATGTACTCGTACAACTCTGTCTGTGCATACTTTTTGTTTTGTCTTTTTAAAATGCAGAAAATCAAAGACTAACATAAAATGTTGTTGATGAGTGTGTAGACGTGACTAGAGACAAAAGTTACAGTAATTACCTAAAGTAATATAAAAAATCTTGTCACAAATTTGTGTTTGCGTTTTATTAACATCAAAGCAATACGTGTTTACAATATTCAATTACTTTGTGTGCATTTGCTTATTTTCGCAAATTACTTAGAAACGAAAACATATCGGTCATGTGGCATGATGATCAAAGTAATTTCCGTTCGACTTTTAGCTACCAATACTGGTGATTGATCTCTAAATATTATTTATTTACCTACCTTAATTTTTAAGTAGTATTTGTCTGTCACATTGGTTTGGTTGCTTGGCAAACACTCTCAAAAGTGTTCGTAGGGCGGAAGCCGTGAAATACTCGTATAACGAAGTCAGGGCATTTTAACACGAATTTACGATATTACCATATTATACCATATATACCAATTCACGAATTTACCATATTTACGAGTAGCATAGCATCTTGCCAGTGAGGTATGGTTACCGAGGTTAGTTTTACTCTGAGGAACGTGCAATGCTTTTTCTATTTTCTTGCTTTTTCATGAATTATAAATTAATACTTGCATTTGGTGAGGGCGAAATAGTATCAACCAAAATCGATAGCCAAATATGTACTTTGGTTTTCTCTGGCTACCTTTTACTGAACTGATATTTTGTTTTCAAGCTATGAAACTGTTTCATTTTGTAGTTGATCCTTTTTTATTTAAGGTGGAGTTCTCTTGTTTAACAGACATAACTTTCATAGAATTTCGTGTCACAGAAAATGTTTCATAGAACATTGAGTCCATAATTATATTTTCATTCTGAACATTATAATTTTTTCGTCGACTATTTACTTCATAAAATGTTCAGTCCATATATTTTCATGCTAAATATTATTGTTTCAACGACTATTAACTTCTTTGAAATACATTTCACAGAAAAAATAAAATAAAATTCATAATCTCATTTTTTATTTACCAAAATATGAACCAGTAGATTTTTTTTCTATGGTATTTAGCGAAAATGAAAAAATCCGTCATATTTTTAAAACTTTCAAGGTTAGAACTGCGACTATATCGCAGGAGCCGAGCGAGCATAGCAAGCAGCGACCGGCTAGTGCCAGAACGGAAGTGTCGGCTGGTGAACATTTCAGTGGAAAAAAAGTAATTGATATTAAGCATACAATGTAATAATAAATTGTCCCTCGATAGGATATTTTTCTTTGTATTAAGTGTTATATTAACTGAACATTGTGAGAAATAATATTATTTAATTTGTTATTCTATGATACGCATATTTTTTATATTACATTTTATTTGTAACAAAAATCTATGATTTCAATTTTCTTTTGGAGTAACTATTCTGCGTATTGATTATTCTATGAAATTATAATATCAGAAACATTTTCTGTGAAACGAAATTCTATGCAACCATTTTCTAGAAAACAACGTACAACCATTAAAGGTGTTTACTGGCCTGTTGGTGCAATGGCAGCGACCATGCCTTTAGCACCGGAGGTCGTGGGTTCGATCCCCACCCATGACAAACATTTATGTGACCAACATTTGTGTTTGTTGTGTGTCTGGGTGTTATTATATATATAAGTATGTATTTAGAAATATTTAAGTATGTTTATCAGTCTCTGACACCAATAGTACAAGCTCTGCTTAGTTTGGGGTTAGATGATCTTGGTGTAATTTGTCCCGGATATTTATTTATTTATTGTTTATGCATTGCCACCAATTGAAAGAAAAAATGACGTTGTAACAGCAATATAAGGCAGAACTTCTGCAGTAAGCAGTCCTAAAACAGTAAAAATATCAATTTAGAAACTTCAAATCATTATTAATTATTTCCCCCAGGACTTTGATCTCGCGTTTTAATATAATTTAGAGAACCCTAATTGACAGAGACAGACTGTCTTATCATTGGGAACAGATCACTCCTCGTTATATTGAGGCTTTTTAAGTAAAAAAGGGCGCTTAAACCATTAGGTACAGTCGACTACAGAACACTTTGACAGTTGGAGTCACCTTCTATCGACACAACAATATAGCCCGTTTACCAAACAACTTTCAAGTTCATACAATTGTAAAACAAATTTATTGAATACCGCGTGGGCAAGTACAGTCGTTAAATAAAGCGTAACGTTTTGACAGTTGGAGCCACCTTAAATCGATGAATATCGCGCCAAGCTTGAATTAGCTTGACGCCTCATCTTGTAACAATTGCTTACCTACTTAAGTGCTTACGAGTTCTTCTTTCAAGCCCGTTGCGAAGATTTGCGTTGTGCACTGTAGCACGGTTTCTCGCCTTGGCTTGCGTGGTGTCCCGGGTAAGGTTCCCGATCGGGTCAATTCAGCAAACGCTATTTTCTAAATTGCGTCGGGTTTACTACTTCAAGACCATGACAAGTGGTGTGTTGTCTGGTGCTTATATTTATTTTTTACAATAAAAACCTTCTTAGTGCCTTAAAGAAAATATTAAAAAAAAGTTTTATTGCTCGAGCCGTTCAGGAGTTTTGGCCTTAACAACACGTTTGGCGATTCATTTTTATTTATATACGAGTAGATTGACAAACTTGCACTAGAGTAGTGAATACCTAGCAATTCGTCTATTACCTTTGGCGTTCACCAGTACCCAACGCACAACTCTACAAATCCAGACCACGTATTCTGTCGGTGTGGATATATAATTAATTCAGTAAACAATAGACGAATTAAGGCTAAAACACACTGGCACGAAGGTTAGTGACCGAATGTGGCAAAATGAGAAAGCCCCGTTTGGTTTGGAAAGTCATTGTAAAATCGCGGATCAATACAATGAAGCACTCTTTCAGGTTGAGTGTTTCTTAAATTCATTCAACGTGAGTTCTTTTTTTTAATCGTAGGCTGAAGAGGCATCTCGTAGAACTTAGAAGGGTTCTTGATCTCCATGTAGATATTTGCGAAGTTGGAGACATTTTTGAACGAAAAACTTAGACATTAATGATTACATTCTCGTCAACGAATAGGTCCTTAAATTTAAAGAAAAGAATCGTCATAAATATGCGCCAGACTACACACCAATCGTCATGGTTTAGGATAAATATAATTCAATGACGGACGGGGCACTAGACGAAAATCTAGCCAGGGGCGTCTCTCAGCACAACCAGACCTGAGCCATTTTAGAACAGTCATGATGCCAGTTAACTCATTTTAAACCTGCATCTCGGGCATCATTATGCAATCTTGAGTTTTAAACAAAATATCTAGTAAATAGACAGTAGATCTAAACGAATAGCAAGAAATAAATATTCAGGTTCAAGTACCGTCCCAGTGTGGTGCAAGCTGGTATTAATTACAGGAGTGGAAGTCACTGGTGATGTGAACCAATCGGTAAAATATCGGTAGGAGTTAATGACGAGAAATGCAGTTGCGCTGTTGTTGATGAACAAATTAAATACATCGTACGAAACCTTAATATGCGAAGCAGCCAAAGGGGCCGATTTTGCTATTTAAAAAGCAGTGGAATCGTAATTTAATGGCTTTATTTTGACATTTGGTCCATACTAAAACTGTCAAAATCACGCCATTCAATTACGATTCCATTGGTATTTAAAAAACAGAACACTAGGTATATATGTAATAATATAACGAACATTCAATTGTAAAACACTGCACACCAGCCGTATTTCGAACCTAATTTCATTGCTGCCTTATGGTCCCTCAGGGCCAGAGTATAAAATGTTATAATATAGTAGTTAGATTATTATTAAAAAAAACTGAGTATGCATATTGCGAAAACGTCAGCCACAGTGCAGTTAAGCAGTATACTCGTATGCCTGGCCCTCAGGCAGTGTAGTGTTCTGGCTTTTAAGTAAGTTAGAGTTCATTAGGAAGCTGTAGCGCTGACGCTGGGAAGGCCTGTGAGAAGATGAACCATGGCGACGGCCATGATTCATCTTCTTAATGCCTACACTAAAGTTGCCCTTACCTTATAGATTCGTAGGTTAGAAAGGTCAGCCTTGTGTTGCACGTATCCGGATATTGGAGTTTAGATTGTCCATGGGAATGAATGTCGAGCACATACCATCAAGTAGCCAGCATAATCCCTGTTCACTAAAAATCAATAAAAAGATTTTTTTTAGATCCATGTTATATTTTACGTAACGTTACACGTGGTGCTTAATTCCCTAGGCGTCTATGCTCAACATTATTGATAACCTAAGCAAGCTCCGACGTAACCTATCGACGAAAACAATCGATAGCTTAGCATCACTAGAAATAAGTGCCTACTTGTAATCTAATTGTTCTGCTGATGGATTACAACTCATTTTCGGTAATGCCCCAACTATTTTCCAAACGAAGCCCGTTGGTTTTGCGCGAGTTGTTTTGAATTTGATTAATGGTGGTCCTTTTTGACCTAATTATGAGTTGGAGTGTGATAATGGTCCTAAGCTAGGATGAAATTAAGCAGTTTTTGTAGCTTGTGGAGTACAAGTTGAAGTCACAGTGGGTAAAAACGCTGGCACGATTGAGTTATATTTTTTTCAGCGCTCAGCTGCCATTTGTAGAGCTTTTTACGTTGTTAAAAGTTACCTGCTAATGATAAGTAAAGCTTATTGTTAAAAACTTACGCTCAATCATTAGAAGTTAGCTAAATTTTTTACATCTTCAACTGATGTAAAGAAAATATTCAACTGTTAAAATGATTGTCGTGTGATTTATCTCAGGCTCACATGGCTTGTCCAGAAAACCGCTTACTACAAGTATCTATATATCATCTAAGACTAATCCAGTCTACTAAAATCAACAACAATAGTTCTAATGACGTCCCACAATCGCGACCAATTGCATCATTTCCCATGTCAGGTACTAAACCTGGCATTCCAATTATTACGTAAACCACTCAATCCAATGCTAAACTTGAACAAATTAATACATCCGAAGCTTTTACTGGGACAGTTACATCTAAACTACAGAACAAACAGGTGTAACAATAGAAGATCGTCTGGAAAGGCTATATCTTGACCTAATCATGGTTTACGACTTTTGACCTTGAGGAGTCCCATAAAATGGCACTATGTCAGTCGTAACCTTTCAAACACTATCATAAACTTTCTAAGTGGGCGCCGGTGGTTCTCAATATTCTTAGGTACTCGTAACTACCAAAAGTTTTGTCTACTGCAAGGAAATAATTTGGCTTACTCATTACCACTCAGCAGTACTTTCAGTGCTGAAAAATTCATTTATGTGAAAATTATAACTTTTTAACTTCATTTCATCTGTCTAATTTTTAACTACGGTGTCAACTTCACGCGACGGGTTGATGCTTTGCTCATATTAAGCCACTCGTCACATCGTTGCGATAACATCGCCGTGTCGAGACACGTTCTACGAGAGTACGTTTTGCACGTGTCCATAGGCTGTGGTAACCGATCACCATCAGGCAGTCCGCGTGCTTGATTGTCACCGACGTAGTATAAAAAAAACAATTTCTAAAGGAAATAAAATTCCTTACCAAGCAGTTAAAGTATGTTTAAACAATATCTCAACATCAATGAGATTTTCATTGGTTTACGTGTCTAGATAAACTATCTAGGATAACTGTCTAGGAAAAACAATGGTTTACAAGTGGCATAGTTTATTTGAACCGGGGTGCTAATACGTAGAACTAGATGGCACGACGATAATATCACCGTGGTACGTCGTCGTACACGTCGTTCGTGGAGGCGACGTCTTTGGGCCACCCAACTAAACGCAAGCGTGATACCGTCTTTCATTATTCTACCTTTATCTATTATTTATGCAGAAAAAAGTAAAGTTATTCGCATTTTAACTGTTCCTTAACAAAAGTTAAACAAATGTTTTACTTTTATTTTTAATTGATGAAAGCAGTTTCTACGGTTGTACACTGTTTTTTAAAAAATCGATTCACAGAATTCCTCGCGCCCTAAGGCGCTGCGCCCGTAGGCGCCCCTTTGGGCGGGGAGTGGTAGACACCATACGACCACCACGCCCGGTGGCAGGCAATGGGTAGGTGGGAAGTCCACCGCACTGCCATGCCTGAGCCCTCTTACCTTCTCGGTGGTTCCACCGGCCACCAGTACTAAGCCCCCCCGCCACGACAAGGCGAAGGCTCATGGGGTCACAGTTCTAACCTTTTTTTTTTGCGTCAGGATATGCATTTAGGCATGCCCAAGGCCCTGGGTTCGGGACACCTGGAATATGTGGAACTCGGAACTCCTGGGAAAACAGAGACCCCTACCCACTAAAACCTGACGGTGGTCATCTTCGGCGCAGAATGGAAGGGACCCGGGATCCCCAACGAGGGAGAGACTCCTCGCAGGACTCTTCGGCGCGCAAGGCCGCCTGGCAGCCAACCTCGGGATGAGCAAGCTCAACTCCAGTGCACGATAACACAGACCACTGTGTCCGAAGGCACGCGTTACCGTCATCCTCGGGATCGCAAACCGAAACACACGCAGGCCCCCCAAGGGCCCTTTTAGTTACCTCTTACGACAGGCAGGGATACCTCGGTAGTATTCTTCTCCCCTAAACCAACAGTTCTAACCTAACCTAACCAACAGAGGCATATTAAACTAATGTCTGATATTAAATTATTTAAATTTTTGTGAACAGCTGAGATTCCAATTTATTTACCAAATACCCGATTAGCTATGAACTTCTCGTTAAGTGGAACTTATACTCCCCTTGTCTCGAATCAATCAGGCATCACAATACGAGCAGACACTTGACGTCAGAACCAGAATCAGTCTCTCTGATACAATAGGAACTGTGGAGCCGAGTTTACAACTTTAAGTAATTAAAACAAGGCGTCTGCTATGTAATTATATACCAGTATTTTAAGTAATGTTTTAGGTATATACAATTTTTGCTACCACTTTTCAAAAATTAATAATACTGAACATAAATACACCATGAATTTATAAGAGAAGTGTCCGAAAGAATGGAATTATGAAGTTACAATAGATCTTGACATTTAAGACCAGACTGGTAAAAAGGTGTTAGCCTATCTTCACATTTATCTTCAAAATATTATTACAGGTGAATCAGAGTGATGTGTCACAAGCATGTTACCCCACAGCAAGGGTGTGCTAACTTGTCGGACTATCAATAAACAGTATTGAACAACATGTGATATTATTACGTCTGTTATTGAAAAACCATAACGAGTAATAAAATATTTCAAACATTCGTCATATTAAGTCCTTTATTCGACAGAGCCCTGCTTCAAATTCGTTCGCAG
The DNA here is from genome assembly GCA_947369235.1 of Udea olivalis. Classification (NCBI taxonomy): domain Eukaryota; kingdom Metazoa; phylum Arthropoda; class Insecta; order Lepidoptera; family Crambidae; genus Udea; species Udea olivalis. The sequence goes on from OX376363.1 coordinate 6,854,922, forward strand.
TTACTGCCAGAAGCACATACATACAACACAACGTTTTCTAAGGTGTTCAAGAATTTTTAGAACCCGCTTATTAAAGTGGTGATGTGAGTGGTTACTGATGTAGCCGACCCGTTGCCTCTTCAGCTGTCTATACGAAGAGCTGCGGCATTTACTTTTTTTATGTGTATCTAACTAAGACTAGGGACACGATGCCTAAGGCTGACAAATGACGACGCGGTTATCTGCCGCGCCCGCCGCGGTTGCAGACCCGCAGCTTCTATAGAATGCAGAAATGTATGAAAAAAATTTAAGCAGATATCACGACGCGTTTAATTCACGCGGCGGGCGCGATTACTCTCAATTTATTTATGATAATGTAGTATATGTCCGTAAAAACTTGCATCTCTTCAAGAAAAACAGTGATGTTCATAAACTCAATACTAGAAATAAAAATAAGCTCGTAACTCCCAGTCTAAGACTGCATAAGGTAGGGAAATCATTTGTTGGTCAATGTGTTAAATATTTTAATAAGATTCCGCAAACTCTTGTTGAACTGCCTCTTCACCAGTTTAAGTCACAAATTAAAGCTAAGTTAATGAACCGAGGTTATTATAGTGTTGTGGATATCTTAAATGATAAGAATTTGTGGTCATCTCAGGTATAATCTGCTCCTCTGCACACATTTTTGTTATGACTTTACTCTGTCAATTCAATGTTTGTGTTAAAAAACAAGATTGAAAAGAGTAACCATCGAGTTTCTTGCCGGAGTCTTCTCGATCGGAAACAACCTCCGAACCGGTGGTAGAGTCACATTATGTTTAATTATGATATTTACTATCATAGTATTATTTTATGTAAGTTTATTTTAGTATATTTTTGCTATAATTTTTTTTTGTAACTATATGACTTGTCATAAGTACTTTCTATAAGTCTATATGAATAAAGATATTTTTTACTTTTACTTTACTTTTATTAACAAGCGCGCGGCCGCAAAACTGCGGCGGCTGCGGCACCGCACAAAACTCCGGTTTCGTGAGTTTGGAAAAAAAATTGGATGTGCGAGGATGCGTTGCGAGGAATGTGTTTGTTAAGAACCAATAGAATCGCGAAGCTAGGTCGTGTAGGTGAATGAAACAATACTAACGGTGCTTAACACACACATTCCTCGGAAAGCAACCTCGTACATGTCTGTTGGAAACGCACCCTAACTCTCTCCATAATGCGCTAAGTTACTCGGAGCTTGTTAAGAAGCCAATAGTAAATGTAGGACCACGTCTCGATGATACGTTGAGATAATTAATTGTCGAATTCAAACCAAGATAATTTCACAACCATTACGGATTATCTTATCTACTTGTTTCATGGATCAAACTCCCTAAAGTTAGTTCGTAAACCAAAGTTTCTAGAACCCCAGATTGATCGGTAGTAACAATTTAATATTATACAATAAAGCGAATAACTATGGTTATTACAGTTACGACAGACTATACTCACATGTTCCCTGCGGTTAGGGGAAGAGAATACTGCCGAGGTATCCCTGCCTGTCGTAAGAGGCGACTAAAAGGGCCCTTGGGGTCGCGAAACGCACGCGGGGGGGCCTGCGTGTGTTTCGGTTTGCGATCCCGAGGAAGACGGTAACGCGTGTCTTCGGACACAATGGTCTGTGTTATCGTGCACTGGAGTCGAGCTTGCTCCTCCCGAGGTTGGCTGCCAGGCAGCCTTGCGCGCCGAAGATGACCACCGTCAGGTTTTAGTGGGTAGGGGTCTCTGGTTTCCCAGGAGTTCCGAGTCCCACATATCTCAGGTGTCCCGAACCCAGGGCCTTGGGAATGCCTAAATGCGCTTCCTGACGCAAAAAAAGACTATACTCACATGGTGTTCACGAATAATTATATTCAAAATCTAGCATTTGTGTGAATTCTTTAACAGTAAAGTAAACACGAAAAAACTGGCAGAAAGATAAAAAAAGCAATGATTAATTTCCAAAAGAATACTAAATAATGCAGTTACTGCTGCAGTTAGCTGCTACATACTGCTGCTTCAACTTACCAACCCATGACGGGGTCCTTTTGCCCTACGGAGAGACGTTGCACTTCTCTGTATTTTTCACCGTCTTTACAATGGGGAGTGCTCAGAAGAATTGCATGATCTTATACCTTCCGCTGAATTTCATCACCGCACGACACGTCATAAGTCGAAATTCCATGCTTATCACCTGGATGGCGTCAATTTATTCCGCGTACATCCAAGATATGGAATGATCGTCCTACGTCGGTATTTCCAAAGGAATATGACATCGGAGCCTTCAAGAAGAGAGCGTATTCCCATTTAAAAGGCAAGCAGCGCATCGGTGACACCTCTGGTGTTGCAGTTGTGCGGAGGTGATCACTTTCCATCAGGTGACCTTCCTGCTTGTTTGCTCCCTATTACATAAAAAATGTAGCAGCTTGAAGAACTGCTAGTTGTCGACTCAAAGTCTGTATGTCCACCATCATGCGAATGTTACGTGGGACCGCAAGTAGAGACAGTGTTTATGCTCTCACAATTTGAAAGGAACACCTTACCAAGGTCGCAGTTTTTGATAGGTAAATGACGGCTTCTAAAACCGAACATTTTACATATGTCTCGGGCTGATCATTCATGATGTTTTTTTTAAATGGGTTTTGCGTTTGGTCTTAGTCTCGCCTGGTGGTAAGCGGTGACGAGGCCGATGGTGGTAGGAAATGCCTATTCACCTTTTCTGACCTCGAAGATACCAAGGTTGTAAGTATCCAGAAACACCACACAACACAACAACCACAGGGCGAGCGTTCCACCCCCTAGCAGTGCGGACCAGAAAAGACGCAACAAACCGTTGAGTGCGGAATTGGTTCAAAGCAGACGTGCATGGCGAAGGGGAAGAAAAACCATTTCTTAACAGTGAAGGCAATTTATCAACATTTCTTGTTGTATATTTGGTATGGATATATAAAGACTCCTTAGAGAAATGAGCGCTTCCGTGATCTTTTCAAACCTAATCCCGTCCTGCCATTAACAAGAGCTCTAGAAAATTTAATCTGTAGCTGAACCCAATTCAACTTTGTAGCTTTCCTTGCGAAGTAACGAGTTAGTAATTAATCCGGCCAAGTTATGACATGATACGGTGCAGCAAAGTCAGAACTTACCTGTGTAGGGCAAGTTGGATAATGACTGCGAAGTGTTTTGGGCGGAAATTATGCGCGTCAGTTAAAGCGTGGTGATGAGGTAATGGTCTTTAGTGCAGAAAGTTCTAGAATTTAGTCCATTTGTTGTGAAAATGCTACCACAGAATAATATATAGTACTAGCATACAGAAGGATCACTCTCGACCAAAAGCTAAATGTGGGTTAAAGAGGCAGTTGCACGCGAAACCGAAGCTTATCGCGTGGCCCGAGCGTTCGTATTCCGTTGAGCGCCGTTGACACGAAACCGATTTAGCTGTCAGAGCGCAGGGTCGGAACCCGCCGATATAATTATTAACAATAAAATAATATTGTTTAGTACTATTACTTTGTTTATTTCAGCATTTGACAATGCTTGTTTTTCTTCACTAAATATAGAAAAACTAAAAAAAATCGAACTTCAAGGCCAGGCAGGATTCGAACCCGCGTCTTCCACAATCCGGGTGGCTTCCCTAACATAGCTTCGTTACTCGAAATATAAAGTTTTATTTCCAGTCCAATCACTAAATTAGACCTAAAATCGCAAAGCCTGGAGCCCTCCATCACCTGGAGCATTTTCCTCTAATGTACCGTTACAGAGTCGAGCATTACATCAGTGTAGGAACTGAACCGAGCATTGCAGCGCGCAAACTGCAATGTTACAAAATCGAGCATTACGTTGGTGTGGGAAAAGCAGCGAGCGTTACAGTTCGCAACTTGATAATACAATGTGTAATATTTTGATACAACTTCCCTGAAGTTGCGTAAGGCAGTATTGTAATGTAATGCTCAAAATCGAATCTGAAATGTAAATTACAGGCAAAAATTCGTTATGTCAGGGAGGCAGTTCTGTACTGCAATGCTCAAAATCTAATCTAAAACGTTATATTACAAGGAAAATGCTCCAGGTAAGGGACCACCTTAATGCAAATACCCCAAAATTTGCAATAAATTACGATGCACACACGCGCGCTATGGCGGTGGTGACGGCCCCTTATGATGTTCAATATTATATAATGTTTAAATTCGGCTGTAAATAGTGTAGCTTCATCTAAATTCATCCGTTTGAGGTCCTTGAGAATATTTACGGTCTTCTTAAACTTAAGTGGCTATTGCAAATTTAACTAATGAAAAAAATATCGGTTGCGTCCTATTAAAACAGCCCTTAGGCAAAGATCCTTCCGCCATTTTAATGTACGCAAATAAGATTCGCCTTATCTAAAGACTAGAAAAAATAATTCCAGCTCACTGGGCCGAGATGGAAACGAGTTGTTAATTAATCTGTCAAGTTATGGCAGGAGCTATTACGTGCACTTGGGAGTTCTACTTACCAATAGCTAATTAGGTCAATTCCAATATCCTCCAAGAATAGGTGGTAAGAGAGGTGAAAAGCCGGAGGTGCTAGGTTCAAATTTCAGATTTGGACTTAATCCTTTGCGTGCCAGCTACGAGATAGCTCGTAGTGCGGGTCTTTAGCATGGTGCCGACTACGAATATTTCGTAGATTTTGTTGGGCCTTCTACACAAAAATATTTATTGGCACTACTACAGGTAAGGTCGGATTTTTAACGTTTGACATTAGCAAAGAAAACACATGATAAAATCAAAGACCAAACTTTTGATGGAAAAAAAATTGACATGACATACATAAGGTACTTAGTAGTAGACAAACAAAATTTAGCTGTGATTTAAAACAATCCACTACACATGAAGCCGAAGTTTTTGAACATTAGCATAATATGTCATGTCATAATGACAGTCGGCAAAGTCGAGACGAACTAGGTGTGTACTGCAGGGCTTGGCCAACATTGGCCCTGAATCGTGTGGGATGGATATTGGGGGAGGAGGCCTTTACCCTGCAGTGGGACGGACCGGGAGATTTATATTTCAGATTAGATGCCAGGTACGATTTATTTCGTAACTAATTATATGTAACTCAATTGTTATCTGGAGCTGCTGGGTTCGAATTTGAGGTCAGGACCCGGGGTATGTGATCGCTTACCTGCATTTGGCAAGCGTGGTGATAAATCCAATCAATAGAAAGCTATGTGGCATGGCAGAAAATTTAACCTATTCTTAGACAATGGCCTTGTTATTTTCATACACATCAATTGTAGCGATGACTTGGACAATGATTCCCAAACAACGCTCCTATAATAAGTGAACATTCATTTAAAAAATGCAGTTACTAATTTTCACACAAAGAGTAGCAGCAAGGATTGAGGAAGACGTGAATTCGAGTCCCGCTTGTGCCCCGGAGGATCACGTCGATTTTTTCTTGTTCCTATCTTTGTATGGAAAAACGTGCATTGTTAAATGCTAAAAATAATAATTCACTTGTATAATTTTCTTTCTGGTGTTAAAAAGCCTCACTATAACCATTTAAGAAATAACAATGGCTTGCAACGTAAAACTCACTAAACAAATTCGTCAGGTCTGTTTATAGCCTCGATTGCTCAATTGGAAGAGTATCCCCCCCGATTGTGGAAGACGCGGGTTCCACTTCCTCTATCTTAGAACGCTCACAGCATGACGTGTGAAAGAGAGGTCATCAAGTGTCTCGTTCTCGCGTGCTGTAATTTGTTCTAAAAACTCGGTTCAGTTGCGATCGAACGTCTCATTTAACATAGTCACCCTTCCCTGCTCATGTTCACTCTCTTTTTGGAGTCTGCATTGAACTGTTCGACGCACTGAGTGCACAAAAATTTTAAAGAGTTACAAAAGAGCGTAATAATTTCTGACTGTAACATTTATAATAAGAATATTCAAAATAATTACATTGATTTGTAAAGAAATAATTCATATTATATTATTGGATTTCAATTAGTGGTTTTAAGTTTTTGTGTGAAATATGATAGAGTAAGTAAGTATCTATGTTTAAATTATGACCTATTAAACATACGATTATTACTTCGTTTATTTTAGCATTTTCCAATGCTTGTTTATCATATCTAAAGATAGGTACTAGAAAAAGTCGAATTACGGACTTTGGAGAAAAAAAACTGCAAATACGATTATTATTCATTTTACACATGCGATATTCTGGGAAGGAAATAGGGAATAGAAAAATTGAGGCTTGAAAGAGGTCAAGTCCGGGGTTAGAGAACCCTTATAAGTAACGCTATTAAAACAGTCATCCGTACATTATCATAAAGGCGAAAGTAGCTCTGTCTTTTTTTATATTTTTCCACCTGAAACTGTTCAATGAACATCACATTTCAATTTAGGATCTCGGTGATTACTTTTTGCAGCGAAAATAAAACGCCGACGAAGTTGTGAGCAAAAGTATCACAATTAGCCAAATACTAAAAAGCCGTTAGCATAAGGTAAGAATTAGTTAGTACTGCTCAATAAGATTGCAGTAGAGTTGGGATAGTTCGAAACGGGATTGCTTCTACGTCCTGATTTCTTTGTGATTTTTGGATATTTCCGCACTGTTATTATGAAAGTTTCAAGAAATGCAGTAGTTTCAATGAACGAAGAATAGTGATAAAATGGGTTGACAGGTTCGACACAAGATGGAAATTCGTTAATTTATGGCCCGTTGAGGACCTTTATGTCTCTTTTTAGTACACACCCACACACTTGAAAGTTTACAATTTCTTTTAAATATGTACGAATGTCCCGCATGTAATAACGTATTTCCTCCTTTTTTATTACTAATAAACTTATAATTACGCTGTAGTCCTTGAGAGGACGAAGGACCTTTACTCGACATTGTGAAACGACACACTGACTGCTTGGATTAGGTTATCACTTGCATATTTGCAATATTCGAACATGAGCGAAAGGGATGCACTTATCGATTGTTCGGAAAACTCGTTTTTCAGGTAAAAGATGACAATAGGCGAGCGACCTTTTCATTGTTTCCGGTCATCTATCTTAACTAAAATCATCTTTCCAAAAACTCGTTCGAGCTTAGGTAGGTGGTCTTTGGAAACCAGCATGTTTTAATTAAATTAAGTTTGCGATGTTACATCCCGTTTTAAAATACTCGAAAACTATTCTTACCAATTCTAAAACGACGTCAATATACTCACAGCACAAAATAAATATAAGGTAAATTCAAAAACACTTTAGCTTTCAACAGTATTTGCTCAAGAGTCTTGTCCAAAAAACGATGATCTCAAAACGGGGGCAACGCGGCCGGGTGCATACCGGAATAACAACTTTTTAAATGTGGGTGCAACCCGGCCGGGGGCAAACCGGAATGGGACCATAACGGCCGGACCCCTTTATTTCACCACCATCAAGTCTACTTGCTGTTTTAAAAAAAGTAGAGCACATTTGCAAACTTACCAAACCATTAGTGAGATAGTTAATGTAACTGTGCTTATACTAACCTACAAATCATCTCCGAATCTCCAGTAATGGCTTAATTCGATTTCCTAGTGTTTATTCTCAGCTCCCACATTCTGGCCAACGTAAGATTCAAGTCACGCAAGCAAGCTGGTCCGAACGAGATTAGTGGCGTTAGGGTGACCAACAGTTTTAATGTGCCTTGGGTATACAGGATCCCATCGACGGGCAGGAGTGGTAGTAGATACAAAATTATTAATTATTTTATTGATTTCCCGTAATAGTGAGTAGGTATGTTTTATATTTTGTAAATATGATATTTATTTATGTTATGTATTTCTATGTATATATGCATAATTGAAATTGATTAGGTTGTAATTGTCGTTTTTGAGAATTAATAAAATCTTTGTATTTGTTTCCTTTTCTAATTTAACATTTTGCACCGCCAACAGCAGTTCTGTGTCATCCGATGGTTGACTGGTAGGGAATGCTTTAAGCATTAAGTCCGCCGATTGTAATGTTGTGCATTAAAGATAAAATTAATGAATAAATAAAAATTAGTAAACTAAAATATAATATGATGCACGTTTAAAGGTGGTGGATGAGCGTTGATGCGTTTCCGCGTCAGTTAAGAGTATTCTGATTCTAACGGAATAATTGCTCTTGGTAGGTAAATTTTCATATAAACTTTTCCACAAACTTGAGTTCATGTATTCTAAACAGAATTGAGTTTGAACTTTATTATGGTCTAGCTGTTCGTCAGCGGCTTCACCCGCGTGAACTATTTCCTCCGTCAAAATAAAGCCCTTGTTAAAAAAAGTAGCCTATGTCACCCGATAATGTAGTTTTATATTGGTGAAATATTTTTTTAAATCGGTCCAGCAGTTTCGGAGCTAACAAACAAACAAACAAACCAACAAATCTTTTCTCTTTATAATATTAGTATAGACGACGTAAAGACACTGCGTTACTATTTGACGACATTTTTCAAGGCAAATTATACTACTTTCGCCGTATAAGACAGTTCATAATTTACTTAATAAGTTTCAAATTACTTGTTACTTGATAAGTTTCGAAAGGACAAAAGTTTTTTAATAATTTATTACATTTTCTTTCGCATATTTATTTTTTAGTTTGAAATAGGAAAAATGTGGCATATCATCTAAAAGTGAAAATAGTATAGTGATCATTATTGATCTTCTTGTTTTATTTTGTAAGACTACAACTAGGACATCCCTCCCCTAGGAGGGAGCAGGAAGCTGTTTAGTAAAAAATGTTGTTATTTTTCATTCTTTAAATTGTTTACTTCTTCAAAACGTTGACGTATTACTTTAAAATCTTTAGGGTAGAGTATCCTAGATAATTTTATCGTATGGCGACCGTAGTAGCACAAGCGAACTCAGTATCGATTGCCGAACTTATTCAATTTTGTAGTGTACAAGTAAAGTTTACAACAACTAAATTATACCGGGTATATACCCGCCCAATGAATAATATAAAAGCTGATGAATGGAATCTACAAAAGTCCTACTTAGTTTCAGAACGACAATGTTTTATAAGTGTTGGTTTTTAAAACGAGATGTAAAAAGAAGAGTTTTACATAAAATAATTAAGAGTTTTCGGATTTTTTAAGTGACTGTTTTATTTTTGATGGTCTGCATAAATAGAAAGTCTGTACATATTTATATAATAGTCACACTGTTTTACTATTTACTATCGCCAATCGGTGTACGTGTACCGTTTATTTACAAACGTTGGATTTGATCGGCCAATGACGGCCGTTGACGGCCGAGCATAGTTCGGCCGATAACGGATTAGGTGTACGCGAGCCGTAGGCCTTTTATACGGAACTTTAGTACAGTCAGCAATAAAATCATCTTAAAAAATACGAGTATATCACAAATTTTTAAACAGTGATGTTAAATCATCCCCAGCAAGTTACTTTCAATAAAGTAACGACAGCGGTGATCGAGTTGTTAAAATAATCGACCCAGCATTTTGAATTATTTCTTATTTAAAAATAAAAACTGGCGCTTGCAGTATTCGTTATATGTTTAGGACATCTTACGCCAAAAATCATTTAATCCGCACACTAAAGGACTAATTAAAGATTTCACAAATTTTTTTCCTTAGTTAGGATCAAATTTACTATTTTCAGAGCAATAGGCAGAACTTTTATCTGACGTAACTCTAAGCAAAAAAGCATTGGTGTGACCCTTAACATAACTCTCTATACGACGCAAGTCAGACTTGCACTTAAGCCTATTTTACATCTTAAGAAGCAGTCATGAGCACTTAGGCTATAAAGGGAAGACATTAAACTGTTACCTACTTGATGTCACTAGTAATATTCTTGTGACTTAACATACCAAAGGCTGTTGAGAATATTAATGAAAATGTACAAATAATGAGCCCTGAAATAATTCACAACGCGGAGCAAGTTCGGCCATTAGCCCGTTAGCTGTTTTGTTGCTAACTTCATAAGTCTGTTCTCAGTTGGTCCTCTTGCCCTTTGATAATACAGGGTTAATTTATCAACTGAGCCTGTAAGACTGAATGCTAAGGTATGGAGCTAATTTTGACACAAACTAATATTTGAACGATTGCTGCTATTTGTTTTTATATACTGCATCGTCATTGACGCGAGTGTTGTCCAAAAAAAGCTATCGAATCATGACGAAATCGCATCCTGTAAGGTGCAATCCCGTTGTTTCGCCCATTTGAGTAAAATTTTATGAAATTACGTTAAATGGCAATCTAAAGCGAAGTTCTCATCTCAAAACAGACCAATACATTTGAGCTGCGTCTAATCCTAGATATTATAGACAGGAGAAACCTGCCACCGAAAGTTAGGCGGCGAATTGGAAATTAATTCACTATTCAGAGCAATTTCCACCACAAGCTAAGCTATTACCAGATCAGTACAGTTAAGGATCTGAGTTAGAAGAAAGAAAGAAAGAAAGAAAGAAAAATCGTTGACCCATAAGAAAAGCACAATAAAATAAAATAATAAAAGTAACAGAAAGTAAAAATATCAGTTTTAAATTAAAACGGGCCAACCAGGACCCTGCCTCAGCATGTGTCGCTGCAGTACGAGACTGCAGATACGCTGGTATTCTGGCAGGGCCTGTTGTTGAGCGTTCGTCGTGTGGGTTCTGTTATGTACAGTGTGTGTGTTTGTGTGTGTGTGTGTGTAAATAGATTTAAAAACGTGTGTGGAGAAAGTTTCTTGAGTGCAAAAGTGACAAAAAAATAAAAAAGAACGGACATGAGTGTGGAGTGTGCCTACGGTACCTGTTTAAAATAACAAAACGTCAAATAAAAAAAAATGCAGTCTATGGTATGTCAGCTGTGCTGTCACCCTGACAGGACTGATTACTTACTGTCACACCATAGAGGATAGTAATACATTGTGTCACACACATATGCCAAATGCCCACATGTTGCTACGTAAAATGCTGATGTGGCAAGAATGGATGGGAAGAAACAAAAGAGCACAAAACGACCGTGTTAGAAAAACAAAGTTCATAAAAGTTACAAACTGATTGTGTAGAAAGGGTTCCGCGACAGTATCTACATTGGAATAAGTAGATGAATATTTGGAGGTGATCATCGGCAGACATTATTTCCTCATTATGACGTCTACAGACGTAACTAGATTATTATTCAATATGATCTGGACAACAAACCAACTAAAATGATCATGTTTTCGCAATAAGAATAAATTACCATCCTTACCATTTTTGGGAACCAGACCAAAGTTTAAGCCAGGCATCTCCCATAGACCCGAGATAATTAAGAAAAATCGTTTGCTGAATTGACCCGACCAGAAAACAAACCCGGAATATCACACAAGTTAAGGCAAAAAACTGGAATCATATCGTCCATAGTCCTCCGAATAATACGATTTTAAGGTACAGATACCTAGTTACAATTGATAAAAAACTCTTCACAGCTAAAAAACCTTACCAGTGCTCTTAGTGCTAATCAAAATGCACAAAATGGCCAATTCCAAAATGTAGACGATCTGCTCGGTGGATATTATTATGGCAAGTGCAATAATGTGTTGTATTTGGTGAAGTTTGGACTATGCAAATACAAACTGTCGACTTCAGAGTCTCTTAAGTGGAAAGTTGAATTGAATTTGACACCTCTGTGAATGTTTAATTAGCTTCAGAGCGCGGTAGTGTGGCCTCAAAGCGCTGGTACGAAGTTTATTACCAGACCTTCAATTAGTTTCACACAGGAAATGCCTTCATACGTTCCACGTCACTGAAAAGGATGATTAAGTGGTCTAACTCAAGAGTTATTTTGTAAAACAGGAAAACGCTGACACTAAGAAATGCATTTACCTTTGTTGTACCACCTGAGTGCTGAGTGCGAGTTTCAGTGAGAGAAGTGAATGACTTCCCCATCGCGTTTTGCGAGCAAAAAAAAGCTAATTTGTATGGCATTGAGTCATCTGGCGGGCTTAATATTGCCCGAATTTGCCGCTAGATGGCGCTGACTCGATTCCATACTAATTTAC